>CM070302.1:12286519-13553185 GCA_036321655.1 Quercus alba | reverse complement strand
TTGTAGTCTAGTATTATTTTCAATCAACCAATTAGGGAAGCTTCCCTTCAACCTATTGTGAGAGATATCGACCAATTCCAATTCTCGTTGGTAAAAGAGAAATTTAGGAACATTGGAGGAGAAGTTATTCAGATTACAATTTGGCAGTAGCAACACCTTTAACTGAAATGAAGGTTCCCAACTAGGATTTTCAGTTTCTATCGCAAGTTTGTTGCTTTCACTCACAAATTTGTTATTGTCTTCGACCTTATAGTTTTCACCTTTAAATCGAACCACCTTAAGCTTAGAGTGATTAGCAAGTGAGCTGAATGAGAATAAACCCTCAAAACGATTATAACTAAGATCAATGTACTCTAGGGATGTCAAGTTGGCTATCACAAATGAAGGAACATTTCCACTGAATTGGTTCTTAGATATATCTAAAAACCTAAGAGATGTCAATCTGCCTAGGCATGGAGGAAGGATCCCTTCAAAGTTATTATCAGAAAGATCTAACTCTTCAAGTTTCTTCAACATACCTAAATCTGTCCCCCAAAAAAAAAAAAAAATACCATTAATAGTGTCCATCCTAATTATGTGCCAACGTAATAAGACAATTTAATTAATTTATGGTAATAGCATCTGAAAAAGACTATGTTTTGACCCCCTAGATTATTAAGTAGTAGATTAAACTATTTAAGCCAGTTAACCAAATTGTGTATGCAGGATTATCACATATTAGTCACCATGAGCAAACATATTGCCAATGTAAAGCAATAAATAGTAAAGTAAAGAATAAAGAAGTATAGTGAGGAAGTGGAAACCAACGGAGAAGCCTAAAATGAAAAACCACTACGAGAATGGATTTATGTCTTTAGCTCTTGATCCACCCAATGGTAGCACATGGCTTGAGCACTCTAAAACCTTGGTTGTAGTTGTGCTATAATTGCCTTATATTTGGCATGAAAGACAAGGAAACAGTGAGTCAAAATATGTACCACGATTCTTGATCAACCAAACGCTGTCAAGGAAGTGTCGAGAATCTTCTTTCGATCAATTGAGTTGTGATCGAAAGGTGTAAATAATTAAAGACACTTGTTTGATCGATCAAGCATTGATCGAAGGGCTATCAAATTCTTCAATTTTTTGTTCTTTGAACTGCATCTTGGATTTGTAATTTTGAACTCTTGATGACATATTACAAATTCAAATAAGATTACATTTTTATGGATATTTTCAATATAAAACCTAACAAAAATATTTCAATGTCTGGAAAAAGTGAAGAGTCATCCATTGTGCTATAAATTTGCAATCAATGTGAATAATTCTATATCAACCATTCTTCTTCACTTGTTCTTACGCTCCTAATCAATTTTAGATAAATATAGGTAACAACACTAACAAAGTATAAATATGCTAGATTTCATAGTAGATTCTTACCTTTAGTATGCAATTGCAAAGGCCCATTGAGTTTATTTTGAGATAATGATATAGCCTTGAGAGATGGTAGTGCCCCAATATATGGAGAAAGAATTCCAGTAAACGCATTACCACTCATGTCTAAAATCTCCAAACTACTGAAATTTGTCATATCTGTCAAGAGTGAATCTTTAATTAAAATGACATACTGGTTGATACTAAAAGACATTCCTTCTCACAAGCAAATTATTTTAGGTTTTTAAAATGGATGATGGAATTTTTTACCCTTGAATGGTAGGCTTCCATTAAGTTGATTCTCTCGCACAATGAGTACCTCCAAATTATTTAGATTAATCAGCTCTACAGCAAAGGTGAAAGAGAATTACAATAGTCATATTGAAGGTTGAACCAAAAAGTATAAGGGAAAGATCTAGAACTACCAAACACATTTTATATGGAGAAAATTTTTCATTTTAAAACGCATATTGAATATTGAAGACATACTAATACTATTGGTATAATTAGCATATACCAAAAGCATTTTTGTATTGCATTGAAGACTTGAAGTATTAACTAAAAGCATTCTTTGCCTTCTTTTTGTTTTTAACATGAAGAAAATAAATGTTCATGAGGCAAATATGGATGATAAGATTTCAATTTTGTTTAAGTTTTGTCATGGTATTTTTGGTAAAGAAAATTTTAAACTGAAAGTTTTGAGATATTTTAAAAATATATGTACGCACCTTTGCTAGAAAGAGGCCCTTGCATTTCATTGTGACTCAGGTCAACAGATTTAAGATCTGGGAGTGCACCACCCAAGAATGTTAAAATGTCCTTTTCAAAGACATTCCGACTTAAATCTATGTGCATTAGCTTCCTCAATTTAGACATATAATTCCATTCTGAAGAAAGTATACAACCAATTGTTAAATCCAAGAACACAATAGAAAAAGAGTGCCATATCATATCATGCTATTCATCAGCACTGCAATTCTAATACGAGAAAACAGTTCTTATAGAGAGTTTTTAATAAATGAGTGCCATATCATAATATTCCCTTAAGCAGTTTTTGTTTTTAATAAACTAGTCGCAGACCCGCGTAATGCGCGGAAAAATATGATATGATTATTTTTTATTGGATAATTATTGAATTAATATATTAGATTGTATATTATTAAAAATTCTATATGTGTTATTTGAAATTATGTTTTAAATTAGAAATTTTTTGTAGTGTAACAAAATATATTTTGTAGTCAAGTATTATACATAGTGAGATATATATGAAAACACAATGCAATAATTTTATTTTATTTTTTAAAAAAATTGATAGTGTGAGAACTATTAGACCAAGTTGTAACTATGAATTAGGTTTTAAGAAATTAGGAACTAATGTATTAGAACTTCAATATGAATATGTTGGCAAACCATGATCAAAACATTTAGTCTAGATTTAGGCTGCTCAAAGTGTGTTTATGTATAAAGTTGGAATCGAGTAATTGCAGAAAATTATTGTTCAATTTCTGCAAGGCTCAATCGATCGAAAATTAGACTCGATCGATTGAAGCTCGTGCAAATTGTTTTTTTACAAATTTTCCAACTCTGCCTAAGCCCATATAATATGTAGGGTTTCATGTTTTGCTTCAAGTATAAAAACAAAAACCTTAGCCACATTTTAGAGGTTGTTGATATACTGTGTGTGTGAATCTCTTGTGAGATTTAGAGGTGTTTGCCTTCATACATATTTAGGGTTATCAAGATCAAGATTAATGTCGAGAGCTTGGTGATCGCTTCGGTTGTTGTTTTAAAGAGCTTAAAGAAAACACAAGTGGGAGTACTTGTGGTTGCTGTGGATCAAGAAAGAAGTAGTTCGTGGACTCGGAGTTGTCACATGATTGTGGTAGTAAGTTTTCTACTCGAGATAGCAATAGGATGTTAGTGGTCTAAGTTGCTATTGTAAAAATTTCAATTCTTTCATAGTGGATTTGTTTTATCTTAAGAATAGTTAGGTTAAATCCTCCTCAGATTTTTTATCGGTTTGGTTTTCCTAGGTTATTATATCATTGTGTTCTTTATTTTCTGCATTGTTTACATGAAATAATTTACTTGTGTTAACTTAGATTTGAATAATTTATCTAAGTAATCACTTGGCTAAATAACTAGGTTAAACAACTTGTGTTTTAAGGGGTCTAAAAACGTACAAGTGGTATCAGAGCGAGTTAGCTCTAGCATTTAGATCTTTTGATCTAAGAGTTGATCCTTGACCCCTGCTGTCATGGAACACGGTCACTCTTTTGTGATCCCACCTTACTTTGATGGGAACAATTATCCCTACTGGAAAGTAAGGATGAAAGCATTCCTGAAATCTATTGATGAGAGAGTTTGGAATTTCGTTGAATACGGATGGGAGAAGCCAACTACTCTTATAAGCGAGTGGCAAACTTTTCAGAAAGAAGCAATCGCTTTTAATAGCAAAGCCATGAATGATATTTTTAATGTTGTTTCTGTGGAGAAATTCAAGAGGATTTCTAATGTTGAGATTGCTTATACTGCATGGAATATTCTCCAAACTGTGCATGAAGGCACAAAGGCAGTTAAGATCAATAAACTGTAGCAATTAACAACTAGATTTGAAAGTATTAGAATGTCTGATGATGAAAGTTTTGATGAATTCCATGCTAAGTTTAATGATATTGTTAATTCTTTTTATAATTTGGGTGAAATATATGATCAACCTAAGATTGTTAGGAAGATACTTAGATCCTTGACCGAGGACTTTAGACCCAAAGTGATTGCCATTACTAAAAGCCAGGATGTGGACTCCATCCCTGTTGATGAATTTATAGGATCTCTCTAGTCCTATGAATTAGACCTACCCAAGACAAACAAATCCAAATCAATGGCTCTTAAGTCAATTGATGGGAATGGATTTGATGATGAACTTTCTGCTACAGAGATTGCATATCTTGCCAAGAATTTTAGAAATTTTCTTAGGAATAATAACAGAAGGGCAAGAGGTAAAAACAATGTTAAACCTAGGAATTTCAGGAGGAATGAACCCACTAAAGTGAACAATACTAATAAACCTAAATAGAAAGTAGGTCAAACCTCTAATAATTCTATGGGTCAACAATGTTTTGGTTGTTAAGGGTATGGTCATGTGAAATTAGAATGTCCTACATTCTTGAGATCAAAGGGAAAAGTTATGGCTGTAACCCTTAGTGATGATGAAGTTTCTGATCATGAATCTGGTAGTGATGAGGATGGAAACTTCATTATTTTCACAACTACTGCTGTAGTCGATGAAAAACCTTTTGATAGGGAACTCTCTAAGAATGCTGATTTGCAAGAAGCCTATAATAAGCTTTGCAAGGTTACTGCAAAGGATACTATAAATGTGGATTTAGGTTTATAGAAAATTGCTTCTCTTGAATTTGATAAGAAAATTTTTCTCTTGAAATTGTTTGATGTTAATGAATTGCTTGATAAGGTGAAGACTGAGAACATGTTGTTGCTTGATAAAGTTAAGAATTTGGAACTTAAATTATCTGTTGCTAGAGAACAAACAAATAGGTCTGCTAGTTCTATACTTAAACACATGTTGAGTATTTAGATAAAACTGGTCTAGGTTTTGAAGATAGCATCTCTCTGCCTAAGACACATTCTACAAACTTTGTTTTTTCTTTTGAGTCTCCCGTGAGTGAGGTTGTCAAACCAGCAAAAGTTACACCTCCTAGGAAAATTAGGGTTAATCTCAAAAGAGTCTAAACCTAAGACTTCTAACCCTCCTAAGGACAAGTTGCATGATAGACCTGTGTGGGTTTGTCATTTTTGTGGAAAGTCTGGGCACATTCGTCTAAACTGTTTCAAGTTGCAAGCTGCTAAGCGAGCAAATAAGCCAAAAGTACCTGCCTCAAGCACAAGATCCTATGATACTTATTGGTGAGTTGGTAAAGGCTTTAAACTTTTATTCCAACCCTAGAGTTGCTCATTATTCTAATATGAATAATAACTCCAATGTAAGAGTTACATCTAAAAAGTTTTGGATGCAAAAGGTTCAATCTAATTGAGTCTTTTTGACATAGTCCTTGTGCTTCATCTCTCTATTCTTTGTGACCATTCTTTTTTGTTGTTTTTGTTTTATTTTTTTTTTAGGATTTGCATTGCATAACATTCATGCTAGGTTGTTTTTGTTAATTTTTTTCAAAATAATTATAAAAAAAAAAAAAAAAAAAAAAGAGGAAAAGGAAGGAAAAATGTGTTTTGCATAATTTTTCTTGGATTTGAAATCAAGGATGGTCATATTATCTTTACATAACATGTTTATGTACCTTATTTAGCTTGGATGAGCTTATTTTATTGCACCTTGCTAGTTTTAGCTTTGTAGTGCATGTTGTGTGGGAGTTGTTTATAGTTTTTGATCATATGATCTTGATCTTGAAGTCGTATGCTTTTGATTGTAAGGACTAAAAAAATCCTAAGAGAATGACATAAATAATCATCTCACCACTGTTTACTAGCCAATCATGAACACCTTAATGCATATCATAAGATTTTGTGCTCGAGAAAATGCAGCAGCACAAAAAGAACATAAGGTGTAGCCTCGGTTTAAATAATAAAATTGGTGTGTACATTATTGGGCTATAATAAATTCAAAATTAAATAAAATTGGTGTGTGCATTATGAGGCAAAACAAGAAACTTACATGATTGCAAGCTTTGTTTTCTAGGAGATGTGAGAGTTATATGATGTAACTCTTTAGGTGATAGTCACTTTCAAACTTATGTGATGAATTTTGTAGAAATTGTGATTGATTACTATCTACTTATCACCTCACATGTATCTCAAGCTATTGCTAGTTGCACACACTACACAAGTTATTCTTTGCTAAATTAGTACATAAAATTATGTGTGATCTTGTAATGGCCATCCAAGATTAAAAGTTCCTTGATTTTGATGCAAAATATGTTTTAATGTTTGAGCTTTGAAGACAAATTGATTGAAAATCTTGTTTTTGGAAGATTTGGGTTGAATTCAAGGGTTTTTGAAAAAAAATTCATCTCATACTCATGCATTTCATTCATAAAACAATATGCTTTGAGGAGTTTCTACATTACCATGCTCTGTTTTTCAAAAAATTGATTTTTTCAGATTTTCGATTTATCAAACCTATTACTCGACTGATCGAAAATGCAATAAAAATTTTGGTTATAATCTACTTGGCTCGATCAGTGCTCGATTGGTACTGGATCGATCGAATCTAATTTTCGACCAATCGAAAATCGGTCTGAGAGTTTTTTAAAACAAGCTTTTCTCACGTGTTCTTCACTTTATTCAAACTTTTCAAAAAGCTTTTTGCTCTCTCTCTTCGACCGATCCACCTCAAGACAAATTTTTCTCGTTTTCTTCCTAATTTTTCTCAAGGTTTTTGTCTTCAAGTCCCAGTATGTCCTTTTTACCCCTTCTTTTTCATTTTATTCACATATTTCACGCATTTTTCATTCATTTTAGGTGAAATTTTCAGACTTATAGATTTTTGGGATTTTTTATTTTTGTGTTGTTTTCTTTCACATTTGATTCATGGATTTTTGTCTCTAGATGCTATTAATTTGATTCTCATGCTTTAATTTGATTAAAACTGTGTTTTGGGACAAATTTGAAATTCTAGGACTTGAAACTTTAAACATTGGGGATTTTGTTCAATTAGACTAAAATTGATAAAATTGACTTGTGTAATTGATTGATTAGCTCATTATATGATGTTTACTAACTAGTATAATGATTAATTGATTAATTTGGTTGGATTTTTGAGATTGAGTATTTTCCAAATTTGGGGTTTTTGTACTAAAACTCTATGTTCAAGTCAATTGTTGGTTTCTAAAGTGTAATTGAACTGTTTTCAATGCATTAGAGCATGCATCATTTGTTCATTCAGTTCATGCATCATATAGAATGATATCTTCTATTGTTGTTTTATCTCTAACCCTGTTTGATGCAGTCTGCCCTTGGTTTTCTTTGTTTTCTTTCTTTGGTCTCTGTTTTTTGTTTTTCTTTTAACCTTTTAGCATCATGGTTAAGAAAACTAGAGACAACAGGAAAACATCCTCTTCCTCTTCTTCTGCCTTTGAGAGTGATAGGTTTAGAACCGAGAAACACCAAGAGAATTATGAGAAACTTTACATCTTTAGATCGGTATGGGCTGAGCGTAAAGTGATCCTTGATGAGTTAGATCCTGAGATATGTAGGAACTTTGAGAGTCAGGGTTGGTTACCACTTTTGGACATTTCATATCCCCCTCCGGCTGTGTTGATTAGAGAGTTCTACTCAAACCTTTTTGTCCACTCCACTTCATCCAACATTCAGTTTATGAAGAGTTGGATAAAGGGAGAAGAGTACATCATTACTCCTCAAGTAGTGGCTTCTGCTCTTGGTGTACCTTTGGTACAACAGCTTGTCTATCCTTATGATGAGGACCCTCCCCTTGATGAAATCATGTCTCACATTATTGGTACTTCCATTAGATGGGGTTTCGATCCTCATATCACTACTCATGAGCTTACTAAGCTCAACTATCTATTTTTCTGGATTGCTTGTCATTTTCTTTGGCCTATCTCTCACTTGCACACTATTTCTATTGAGAGATGTGCATTTTTGTATGTCCTTATGACTGATGCTCCTATGAGTTTTCCTACCCTTTTCATTCGTTCTTTGGTTGAGGTTCATAGGAGTAGTTCTAAATCACATGGTCTTTTCTTTCCTGTTTTTATTCATAGGATTTTGTTACATCTAGGTTTAAAGGATTTTCCTGCATTCGAGCATGTCCATGTTATTGCTCCCATAGGTGCCACCTTCCTTAGGCAAAGAGCTGCTCAGTTGAAAGCTAGCTCTAAACACCCTCGAGTCGAGTCTTCTACAAGTGTTGCATCTCAGCCTCCTTCTTTTGGCAACCCTACAGCTGAGGAGTATGTCGATCCCACAGCCGCTGTTGATCCTCCACTGACTTCTTCTTCAAGCGATGCTTCTTTGCGAAGTATGTTGGAGATTTTCATGACTGTTCAGGTGGCTTAGGGACAGATTTTGGTGGATGTGCTCACGGAGCTTCAGGCTTTGTGTGCTGATTTGGCAAGTGCTAGACGATCTCCACCGCCTCCTTTTGATGATGAGTCTTGATTGCCCTTTGACAATTCGTCACAAGAAGGGGGAGTACATACTGATGGAGATAGGGGGAGTTTTGATGTTTTTGGAGCTTTAGATTGTATTTAGGAGCTTTTTGTATATGTTTTTGGCTTGTGATGTATTTATTTTCTTATGGGTTGTATATGTTGGGGGGAGACATTATGTTTTTATTTATGTTTCTTGTTTCACATGTGCTACATTGGCTATTGATTTATATTATGAGGTTATTCATGATATATGTTTTTTATTTTCTGTTTTGTGAAATCAAGAATTTATTTTGTTTTTACTTGTATTTTCCACACATGCGTTTATGTGTTTTTTTAGTATTACAGGAATATACAGGTTGATTCAGTCATGCTGCTGTCTACACTGGCAACTGATAGATAGTAGTTAGGTTAAATTGTTTTAGGGCATTTTGTTGTAATGGGCTGTTTTGTAACTTTGAGCATTTTTGTTTTGATATGTGTTTTGTCACGAATTGCCAAAGGGGGAGTTTGTTAAGTTCTAAGAAATTAGTAACTAATGTATTAGAACTTCAATATGTATATGTGGCAAACTATGATCAAAACATTTAGTCTAGATTTAGGCTACTCAAAGTGTGTTTATGTATAAAGTTGGAATCGAGTAATTGCAAAAGATTACTATTCAATTTCTGCAAGGCTCGATTGGTTGAAAATTAGACTCAATCAATCAAAGCTCGTGTAGATTGTTTTTCTGCAAAATTTTCCAACTCAACCCAAGCCCATATGACGTGTAGGGTTTTATATTTTGCTTCAAGTATAAAAAGAAAAACCCTAACCACGTTTTAGAGGTTGTTGATATGCTGTGTGTGTGAATCTCTTGTGAAATCTAGCGGTGTTTGTCTTCATACATACTTAGGGTTATCAAGATCAAGATTGATGTCGAGATCTTGGTGATTGCTTTAGTTGCTATTTCAAAGAGCTTAAAGAAAACACAAGTGGGAGTAATTGTAGTTGCTGTGGATCAAGAAAGAAGTAGTACATGGACTCGGAGCTGTCTCGTGATCGTGGTAGTAAGTTTTTTACTTGAGGTAGCAATAGGATGTTAGTGGTCTAAGTTACTATTGTAAAAACTTCAGTTCTTTCATAATGGATCTGTTTTACCTTGAGGAGAGCTAGGTTAAATCCTCCCCAGGGTTTTTACCAGTTTGGTTTTCCTAGGTTATCATATCGTTGTGTTATTTATTTTCCGCATTGTTTACATTATATGATTTACTTGTGTTAACCTAGATTTGAATAATTTATCTAAGTAATCACTTGGCTCAATAACTAAGTTAAACAACTTGCGTTTTAAGGGGTCTAAAAATGTACACTATATATACTTTGTTTATTACTATACAGATGTATGAGATTTAACTCTTATAGATATATTTTTCTCAAAAACATAGATCCCCATCTCTTTCTTCCTCTCAATTGAAACTAAGTGAAAAAGTAAATAAAGATAACTATGCAATAGATCATTATCAATAAATCATTTATTATAAAGTGCAAATATAAAACAAAATAAAATGCAAAAAGAAAAAGTTCCTTAAGTATCTATACATAAAAACATTAATGGCATAATGATGCTATAAAGTAAATTATATTTTATCTTATTTTCTTTTTGGAATTTTTAGTAAAGATAATCAACTAAGTAAAGTAAAAGCTTACTAAGAAAGTTCAGATTAACTAAAAATTTGATGGTGGAGATGCTAATTATTTGTAATAAAATGACCAAAAACATATAAGATTTCTACAAAAAAATTTACCAAACACATGGGATGCAACTATACAAAATTACTATCCTAAATATTTTTTTACTTTTTTGATACTCTCCAAATAAAAAAAACTTTATTCATTGTTTGTCACAGTATAGACTATAAAGCGATTACAAAATAACAAAAAGTCAAGGAACTTATAGCAAAAGGCTTTCTATACAAAATTCCAGTAGAAGGGAGACTAATAGGCCTTCCACTTTCTTCAAGACATAGGGGATTATGAAAGACCATACATCCTTTGCCTACCCTTTTCTCTTTCTCAAATTCACATTACCAAAGAAGTATATGAAGCTAAAAAAATTGTGAATACATCTCTATTCAGTGGAAGTCCATTGGTAGGCACATTCAAATTCATAGCCATGTATATTTTGTTTTGATATAAACTCAAATTTCTATTTTAAATAAAGACTACATATTAACCAAAACCAAAATTCAACCAAAGCTATAAAAGTGATTTGTGATAGGAAATTTAAAAAATACAACACAAAAAAAAATTAAATAAAAAAACCATCAACCTAAATTAGAGTTACAAGAAAAAACAAAAATCAAGCAATAGAGAGAGAGAGAGAGAGAGAGAGAGAGAGAGTACTTACAATTTTTGTGTGGAAAAAAATATGGATTGAATCAAATAAATGATATCAAATTTATACAAAATATGAAAGGGAGAAGAAGAGTTAAAATATAAGAAAGAGGAAATGATGAAGAAAGTTTAATGGTAAAGTGAAGAGTAGTAGGGAGAAAAAGAGGCAAAGAAGGAGGGGAAAGGTTGGAGGAAGAGAAGAAGAGTTTTTTTTTTTTTTTTTTTTTTTCCCCTTTAGAATAGGAATATGAAGAGTTTAAATATTCAATTACTTGAAATTAGAAAGAAGAAAAAAAAAGTTGAAATCAATTTGGATAGCTGAATATAGTTCAACATTTGCATCTAATGAATAGTAATGTCTGTAATGAATAGTAAACATGTGCATGTATCCTGATAGGTATTGTATTGTGACGGTGGTTGTATGCTATTGTGGATATTTGTAGATATTTGTAAGTAGGTGTGACAGTTGTAGTGTGTAAGGGTGTGCAGGGGGGTGTGCGTGTGTGTGTGCAAGGTGGTGCGTATATACCTGCAGGGGTGTGCGTGTGTGCCTGCATGTGGGTGCATGGGAGTGTGCAGTGACTAGTGCAGATAAACTATATTGCTATTGTATTGCTATTGTAGGCTATTAGTTGGTTGGGCCAGGGTGTCAAGTAGGTAGTTAGTTGGTTATGGGGTAAGGATTGTGAAGGTCATGCAGATAAGAATTTCATTGTTTTACTTCCCTATTCTTTCTCTCTACCTTGTTCCTTGTTCCAATTCTTAATTCCTTCTTCCCTTCTTCCACTAAACTATCAGAATCTTATCATATCCACTAAATGATAATGTATTATTCAATTTTAACAATTACTTGAAATTAGAAAAAAGAAAATGAAAAGTTGAAATCAATTTGGGCAGTTGAATAGTCAAGTATTTGCATTTAAAACAAATGAATAGTAATATGTTGAATAGTAATGAAGTGCATTAACAGGTTTGTCTCTTAACTATATTTAATTATTTTATATAAAATAATATAGAAAAATCACAAAGGAAATTTAAAAAAAAAAAAAAAAATGTTGTGGCTGATGAGATGGCTCAACAAGAGTACAACAACATTAAATTCTACGTCTCAGCTTTTAGATATATATAGATATAGATGAGAGAGATAGTGTTAAGTAGCCATGAAGCTATCAAAAATTGCAACGGTACTCTTTATTACCTTGGGTTGTTATGGAGCCATTAAGTTGGTTAGAACTTAAATCCAACTTCTCCAAGTTTTCCAAAGCTGATAATTCTGTAAAAAAGAGAATTTTAGGAAAACTAAATTGATTGGAATTTATTACAGATTCTATAAAGTAAAATGAAAAACAGACATGCCTTGGGCAGGAAAGGATCCTTTCAGTCCCTGCCAATTCCAACTAAGATTCAAATTCTTAAGGGATTTGATTGCACTCAATGATTTGATAAAGCTCTTGTTGAAGCTATTGTCAGCAAGATTTAATGTCTCCAAGTTCCCCAATCTTGACAAGCTTTTTGAACCTGTACTAAATGTAGAATCCATATTTTTGTAGTTGGCAACCATGATCAAATGTAATTCATTTATAGTGTTTTTGGTGGGTCTTAAGTGTGTTAAAGGTGTATTTTATAGTCCAAGACAAAGACATAAGTTCATATCAAGAAAGAATTAAGTTCGAAGCAAGAAAACAAGTTTCTGTCAATTCGACACCTGGCTCGACATTTGGCTCGATCAATTGAGATTTTCGATTACAAGTTCGACACCTGGCTCAACTGATCGAGATTGCAATATTAGCAAAAATATGAAACGTGAAAAAGACCATAACTTGGTCGTTTCAAGCCTGATTCATAATTCGTTTGTTGTGCTATTTAAAGGACATCACAAGCTATCCCTAGACGGGCTTTTTAGAGAGAGAAATCACTGTATGTGCGGCTATGGTTTGTATATCCAATTTTCTCTCAATCTCACTATACTTGAGACTTTCAAAGTAGATCTAAGCCGCCATTTATTCAACCCATGAGAGTTCAAGAGCACATAGAGAAAGATCAACATGATGTTGCTATTGCTATAGTGCAGATCTATATGAAGCCATAGAGAAATCAGTTAACCACAGTTATTGGTCTAAAACCTTTAAGTGGAAATCTCAAAGTTACAAATAGGAGAGTTTGTGTGCAACAGTTTAGAATAGAAGAGTCCGTGGATTCGAAGCTATGTGTGGTCACGCCAGTAAGTACAACATGAGGTAGCAGTAGATTTATAATTAAGTCTATTGTATAAACTTCGATTCTATTTAATGGATATATTGACTTGAGGATTGTTTAGGTTAAATCCTCCCCAAGTTTTTTATTTTAAAACCACAATTTCAAAAGTTTTCTTGGGTCATCATTCTTGGTGTTCATGTGATTTGTGCTTGTTTAATGTTTAATTAATTCAGATCTAATGCATTATTAATTTAATTAATTATTTGGCTAAGATTTTGATAAAATTTGAGACAACAAGGGTCCAAAACCCTAATACTGCGTGTGTGTGTGTGTGTGTATATACTTGAAATTCTTAAGAAAAATATACGGACAATTCAACTTTTGGAACCACACTACCACGCACTCTTGGTGTGATGGTCACTTTACAAGCACAAAGGGGATAGGGGGAGGGCAAGGACCGGGATTTAAGTTTCCAAGACTTTACACACATATACACTTAAATTAGACTAAAATCGAATTTCTATCTTGTATAAAAAAAAAAATAAAATAAAATATTGAAACCACTTTATAATCGTATGTATGAAGGGGCATATTTATATACAAAAATCTTGAGGTGGGTATAAGTTTTTAATTAATACTATCGTCACCAAGAAATGTTAGGAATTTAAGTTAATTCTTAGAACCTGTGAAGCAATGTGTAAAGTTTAAAATATAATAAACCCTAATATGAAGGGTCAAATAAATAAACCAAAAAATGGGTCCAAAATGGGTATGTTGGCCCAAGCCTCCGTTCTATAGACTAAGCTTCATAAAAAATACAATTTAAAACCATAATACTTCCAAGTAAAGTCAGGTCACAAACTGAGTCAAATACAAATTATGCTCCAAATGGCCAAGCAAGACATATGGACTTAGGTTTTGTAAGGACTAAGGCCACATAAAGAGTGTAAAGAAATGAACATAAGCAAGGACCAACTATTTGGCAAAGAGCGATGAATTGAGAGGGCACAATGCTACCTGTTTATTATCTATATATATATATAAAACCGAAGCTTTTGAAGCTTCCACAATTTTCCACGTCAGCACATCATTAAAAAAAAAAAAACAATTACCAAATAAGCACATCATTAAAAAAAAAAAAAAAAACAATTACCAAATAATAAAACAAAAAAACAATTTCCAATTACACGAGTAGCTTTCCCCCGATACTAGACCTCCACACACGAATACCTTTCCCTTTCACCTTACCGGACCTGGCTTCTCCGATTCTCTGCCCCTCCACACACGAATGGCTTTCCCTTTCACCATACCGAACCCTGGCTTCTCCGATTCTCTGCCATTTCTTTTCCACGGCAAGACCCACGGCAAGACCCAACGATCCTTTCACGATACCGGTAGCTTTCCCTTTCACGATACCGGCCCTGCCTTCTCCGATTCTCTGCCATTTCTTTTCCACGGCAAGACTCACGATACCGGACCTCCATAACCACAGGAATAGCTTTCCCTTTCACGATACCGGACCTGCCTTCTCCGATCCCCTGCCTCTTCCTTTCCACGGCAAGCCCATGGCCACAAATCCCACCATACCCAAATCCAATTCGCTCAATTTCCACTCTTCCCCAGCCCAATGCAACCGACCCAGCCCGTCGAGACCGGCCCAAAGGTATTATCTTATAAACCTATAATATATATATATATTTTTTCTGAATCCGAACTCTATATAGATTAGGACTCTATAACTCTATATATATAAAACTTTCACGATGCTTTTTTTTTTCACGGCTATTCAATTTGTAGGTATGTTTTTGTGCACACACTTTGATAATCAATTTAACTTTTTTTTGAATTTTAGTTATATGTTTTTGTGTTAAAATTAGTGATTGAATTGTTTTTGTGTGGAAACTGAGCCACGGTTTTGAATTTGTTTAGTGGAAAGCTATTCAATTTCTAGGGTTTTTTTTTTTTTTTTTTTTTTTTCACGGCTATTCAATTTGTGTGGAAACTGAGCTATAGATTATTTTTTTACCCCAGCCTATTTTGTATTCTATAATTGATTGAATTGTAGTTTTTGTGCACACACTTAGATAATCAATTTAACTTTTTTTTTTTTGAATTTTAGTTATATGTTTTTGTGTTAATAATCCTTATTTTTAGTGATTGAATTGTTTTTGTGTGGAAACTGAGCCACGGGACTGAACTTAATGGAAATTTGTAAAGGTTTTTAGTGCTTAGGGTGACAGGTTAGAAACACATGGATTTCTGTAGGCAAATTGTAGTCTTTGAAATTGTTCAATTTGATCTTTCTGAAGATTTTTGCTTCATGGAAATCTGAATGGTACTTTAACTTGGTTGGGTACTCTTTATTAACACAATGGGGCATTTGTTATGAGACACTGATGCTGTTTGCAGCACTGAACCTAAGATAAAACTTTTCATAGTAACAGATAATGTCAAAGGAGTTTTAGGGGATTTTTTTTCAGATAGTTGTCTGCAAACCATTTTTAAGGTTGCTTTGAATGTCGTGTAAATAAGAAAATACAGATCTTACTTTATTTACTTATTGTGTTTTTGGTTTGTGAGAAATTAAGAGTTATGCTTAAGTAAGCTGAAATAATGTGTGAGATTTAAAATCTTGATGAGATTTTGTAATTGAAACCTACAGTAGAGAATGTTTTTCATGTTGTGTTTTTTTTCTTTTCTTTTCTTTTCTTTTTAAGGAAGAGGGATGCAAATAAGGTGCCTGGTGAAGTGCATAACAGGAAGTACTCAGGTGTGTTTTTCACTAATCAAATCAATCACACTGAATTTATATATGAAATGGGAAAAAGCTACAATTGTTGTTGGGGGTTTTTTTAGTTGCAAATGCTCTTGAGCATTGGAAGCGGACAACTACATATAAAAAGGTTGAACATGACTCAGTTACTCTAGGTAAGTGCCTAATTGTTATTTCCATATTCTTGAAGCGATTAATATTCTAGGTACCTGAAGGTTTTGAGAGCATGATTTTTTTCCAAAATAATTTCTAGACCAAAAGGATTCTGATAATTTCCCTTCGCTTTGTTGGTGGCAGTGTTTGGTTAGTGCGGAAGGTTCAAAACTGTTATTCATAGTAGTGGTTTCTGTATCTGTTGTCTTTGGCTTATCTTTAATTGTCATGAATTTCATATTAGATTTGTGTGTCCTGTGATACTGGTGCTGGTGAATTATAATTGGTAAGTGTTGATGGCTATTATCAGATATGTTGATCTCTTACTTCCCAGCCTTTGTTTATTATCAAGTATCATGGTCAATGTTTGATAGCAATTTCAAATTATCTATTAGTTAGTCTGATTGGGGGCTGCAAAAGTAGGAAATGAAAATTATGGAATTCTGCTTTTGTTTGTGAAGTTTTGCAAGGCAGAACAGTTATGATGGGGGAGCTTTAGTTGTAGTGATTGATAGAAGAATGAAGCAATCCAAGAGAGATCCTTTGGGATATAGTGTAGAGTCATATTGTGCAACTGTTACAATGTTGCTTGGGAAGATACAAATTCTCACCAAAACTAAATGGAATTATAGATTCTCACCAACATGTCTAACATTTGTTTGATTTGGCAAAAGCTTTTATATCACCAAAGCTATGAAGCTCAAGCTCCAATTCTTCCAACTATTGATGCCACTTGGAGAGCCTAAGCATTCAAGGAAAAAAAACAAAGAAGAGTCATATTAAGAGTAGTATGAGATTTTAGTTGTAAAATAGTGTTCAATACATAATAGTAAGTTTATTGATTTTCATTTGTTCATCTTTTCCTGAAAGAACACCATCACTACAAATATATATAAAGGGCATTTTGTAAATTTAGTCATTGTTTTAATACTTTGAACCAAATTCTCGTGTTGTACTTGCTTTATGGTTAGAATTGTTAGATACATATGTTTGATTGTTAGATACTCCTTTTTTTTGGTAAACAATTTCCACACCATGCTGTTGTTGATTAGTTACAAATTTAATTAAGTATTTGTATCTTAGTGAGCACATATTTTCACGTTCTATGGTTCCATTAGAAACTTTATACTTTGGATGATATTTTTGCATATAAAAGAAAGCGTTACTTTACAATTTTAGCAAATTACTCTATGTTCTTGGTCTGCAAAAGTTTGTTCTTCCTCACTCATTTTAAAGGCTTTAATCATTTAACATAATGCTGTGAAACAAAAGTCTTTGTTCTTTAAACAAATGTAGTTGTGAATATAATGTCTTTGATATCATTTTCATTGTCCTCACATATGTACGGTTCTGTTTGTAGGTTCAATTTCAAAGAAAGTAAAAACTAATTGTATTTTTGACCAATTTTTTAGTTGAACCTTTATTTTGAACTAGATTATTTATTTTCTTTCATTTTTAACTTAATTTTATTTAACTATCCCGTGCATCGCACGGGTTAGCGACTAGTTATTATTATTATTATTATTATTATTATTTGATAGTTACAAGGAGTTCTAGGAGGATTTAAATTTTGAACCATGAGTGTTTTGAAAATGATAGTTGAGGTATAAGACACTTGACAACTTTTTTGCATTGTTTATTTCTAATAAAGCTACCTATATTAGGCTAATACTACCTAATATCAAGTATATATAATGCTACCTAAGTACGAATTATACAGGCGAATGTCATTGAAAAAAAAAATATTGCACTTGAAATTGTATCTAGGCGAGTGTAACAAATGGTATAATCTATCAGGTGAATATGTCACAAACGAAATTTTTTATCTGGCAACTTGGCAAGTAATGACAGGGGCATCCCAAGGAATTTCGGAGCCTAAGGTGATGTTTAAATTGAGGCATTTTATATATTTAAAGTCGGTTAATATTATTATTTTTACTTAAAATCTATTCTTCTAATTTGTTTAGATGAAAATATTTTTTTATATTTTTAATGAATTTCTTGTTCATATGTGAGTTGTTTATCTAAATTTTTAAATAATTTTTTTTTGAAATTGTTTTTAGTCATTTTTTGAGATTTTCACCCTTTTTTATTATTATATTGTGCTCATTGTTAGTAACAAATTATCTAGAGAATCCTTTAGTGGACATCAGTCCACCTATATTTTGCTAATCCCGCCCCCCCCTTCAACAGTTTTTTGTCTTTGATAAACAATTAAAATTGTGCTATATTCACAGCAATTTCACTAAAAATCCTAGGTGGTAATCTGTTATTGGTTCTAATTTGGGCTCACCGTTGACATTACTTTTTTACCTATCAATAACAGACTATCACATAAGATTTTTTGTGAAAATATTGTGAATGTAACATTATTTTAAACAAATTCTTTTGAGCAATGCTATGGACACACCAATTTCACAATATTTCTAAATTAGCATAGGAAAAAAAATTAGAGATTATAGTGAGCCAATGTGTGAATTGGAATGCTAATTTAGAAATATTGTGAAATTATTGTAACATTTTGTTTTGTCCATTGTGTTGCTATTTTATAATCTATTGGCTAATATTTAGGGCCTACTTAATACTTTTATAAGTATAAAAATATCTTTATTGGTAAAATTTAGGAGTCTTGTTCCCCTTGGGGCCTTAGGCGATTGCCTAATTGGCCTAGTTAGTGGTAGCTAGGGCTGTCCCTAGTAATGCATATCACGTCCACTCGTTCATCCATGTGTTGCTTCTCAAATAATAATAATAATGTGGTACTTCTCAATGTACCATCGAAATTAATGTGTGTGTGTTTCTAATATCACCGAAGCTTGTCAGTGGGGGTGGTATGAGCTCGAATTCCTCACCATAAGCACTTGTGTTCAAGTTTCACACCATTTGGTGGGATGGGTAGGCCTAAGTCCGAGTTCAAAACACCCTTGTGTTTGGTACATGTGTGGAGATACTCACACGGCGCTGTAGAAGATACCACCCACACTCTTTCAACATTTGTTTCCTACTAAATATATATGGGCGTTTTAAACCATCAAATGCATATGTACCCTCAGCATATGTATAACAACCATGGCCATTAATGTCATAGAATATAAGAATAATTTTTTTTTTTTTCATAACAGTGCTTCTATTTCTTTTCATATACATTTTATTATTTCGTATCTCAACCAAAATAAAATAAATAAAGAAAGAAGAATGGTCTATTTTGTCAGGATTAAGTTTGGAAAATTTATAATTTGAGTAAATTGAAATCTCGCAATCCATTCAAATTAGAGATAATCCATTTGACTAAAATCTACTAGTCGCTAACCCGTGCGATGCACGGGAAAACTATTAGAAAATAATAAAGCATGCATATATTAAAAGACAATTTAAGTTCATGTGTGCTTGCAAGGGATACATACCTAAATAGTTCTTGCGGTAGAAATAAAAGCCTTATCTTTGAGATAAAGAACTGATGTAAACAAACTAACCTTACATTAAACAAATTAAAAAAATAAAAAAAAAAACATAAAACTGATGTCACGGGAAATTCAGCCACATAGTAGTAAACCTAAACCTAAATCTCTTAAAACCTAAACCTAAACCTAAACGTAAGGACTAAATATTTATGCGCCTTCTCTTGCTTTCCTGATGTATTTGGTTAAAAACATAAAACTAATGTCACGGGAAATTTAGCCACATAGTAGTAATATATAAATCTCTTAAAACCTAAACCTAAACCTAAACCTAAACGTAAGGACTAAATATATAAACAAACTAACCTTACAAAAGCTGAACTTTATAAGCTAAAATCTATATCGTGAGTTGTAGATCTTGAATGTTATACCGTGCGTTTAGGGCTTCCTACATCTGGAGAGAGAGAGAGTTTGCAGAAACCAAAGAAAATCTCTCTATAGCTTAAGAAACACAATATAATAAAATCAAAGAGATAAAATTTTCAGATGACAAAATATTATAGATAATTTAAAAGAATTTTGGTTTAATTCTTGAACACCGCAACTCCATAAAATTCATACTAATAATAATATTTTATGATAGTGCAGTTAGAATTTTGGTTTAATTCTTGAACACTGAATTGGAAATTGATTATATGAGTATTCAATGGTGAATAAAGTACTATGTATTAATTAATATATAAACAAAACTAACCTTACAAAAGTTGAACTTTATAAGCTAAAATCTATACCGTGCATTGTAGATCTTGAATGCTTTAGGGCTTCCTACGTCTGGAGAGAGAGAGAGTTTGCAGAAACCATGGCTTTATATTTCTTAACTTGAGAGAGGGGTAAGGTTGCTAGGGTTTTGAGGAGTTATAATTTTTATTTATTTTTTTATTTTTTAAATATTGTGCTGACGTGGAAAATTGTGGTGCCAGCAAAGGCTTCGGTTTTATATATATATATATATATATATATATATATAGATTATGCATTACCCTTTATCCTTAACAAGATATGAATAGCTCAAAGATTTTTTTTATTTTTATTTTTAATTCTGGATTGGAAGGAAAAGTGAAGAGGTTCTATAAAGGTATATTTTTAACATGTCATAATGATAGGGAAAAAAAATACTTTCACACTCGTTTGTATCTACGTACTATTCATGCTCATGTTCACAATTGTTACGAAAATATCCACATTTTAACATATAAAAATTGATGAAAAAATGTGTTAGAATCAAAACACTAAAAATAATGTTTCTTCTTCTTCTAGCTTTTTTTTTTTTTTTTTTTTTTTTGGAGGGGGGTAGGGGGAGGGGGGTTTTGAAAGTAGAAACAAATCTCACATACCTTCATTTCCTAGCCAACCACCAATTCCATTATGAGATAGATCAAGAATTCTTAGCTCCTTGAAAGTCAGCAACGAGGACCCGTTTAGGAACCAATTTTCTGGATAACAATTAGATTCATTATCAGAGTAGACATGAGTTCCTTGGTTTATATTGGAGAGGTAGAGCTCAATCACGTGGCCTGTGGTGGCGTTACACATTACCCGCTCCCAACCACAACACTCACTCTTCGCCTCATTAACCCACGATGGAAGAAGAGGTTTGATATAATTAGTACTGAATTTCAAAAAGGCCTTCAATTCTAGCAGACTCATCCTCTCTTCCTCAATACAACCTTTGCTCTCATGAATGTGAGCAACAAGTACTAAAACCCATAGCAAAGACCTCACTGAAGGCCACTCCATTGAGAAATATTGTGAAGCACCAACTTTCGTTTCTAGCTAAATCTTCTTAAATAGAAAAGTTTAGAGAAATTAGAAAACCCTCCTTGAGGTTTTTTGAACTTATACTTTGATCCTCTTATTTCAAAGGGTTACAGTTTGAAACAAAACAGCCAAACATCCCAAGAAAAAGAGAAGGAATCTCCCTGGTCAAGCAAGACCCAGGCAATCCTTCTGAATTGACTTTGCAAAAGTAGGGAAGCCTAAGCCCAACATCAAAAGTTCGCATTGCTTTGATTCGAAATTAAATCTTGAATGTCGGCAACGAAGTTTGTCAACAGCTTCTTTATTCATGACAGAGTTCATATGGCTCTTAGAATCACTCTCAGTTTGGGTTTTTTCATTCGAACTAGATATTTGATGAAAGTTGTGAACAACGTATAGAAGGTCATTTCAATTTGATAAGGGAACGAAATATAAAAATAACAATTAATTACCTCTAAATCAATTTGAGGGAATCTCTTTCAATTTATTGTGTGACAATTTATAAAAATATTAATTTATATTATTTAAAGAAGTCAGTGAGTCACATAACTTGTTAAAAAATATTTTTTAACAAGTTATGTAGTGAATGGACAAAGTCACAAAGTTTGGTTATAAACTTAAATGTAGCCAATGATTATAACTTCCACTAAAAAAAAGAATAACATGATTACATATTTTAACAGTCTAATGGTTGGATTACAATTTTTTATACTCTTAACATACATGTTAAATTTCATGTCAATCTTATATTATTTACTATACGATTCATAAATTTCTTTTTTATGCATAATTTTAGAGTACAAAAACTTAAACTTTAAATATTTGATTGATAATATAACTACTGATATTTGATATTTTGGAAATTTGCAAACATGAAGGATACACTACAAGAAAACTGGGCAGTTGCGGCGGGCCTATTGCGGCGGGTGCAAAAACCGCCACTATATGTCGCCTATTGCGGCGCGTTTTTGGCCCGCCGCTGTACATGTGATCTATTGCGGCGTTCTATATGCCCACCGCAATAGCTCTAGTATTTTGCAGCGTACTACAGTGGCGGGCCAATGACCCGCTGCAATAGACCTGTTTTAGCGACATTTAGCTTAGATATAGCGGCGGGTCATAGCTCAAGCATTTTGCGGCGTACTACAGCGGCGGGTCATTATAGACCTATTTTAGCGGCATTAATCTTAGATATAGCAGCGGGTCAATGACCTGCCACAATATGTACTCCTTTTTGCGACGGGTTAGACCGCCGCAATAGATATTTAAATTTCCCTCTATTTTTTCATCTTCCCATTTAAAGATCAAATAGTAAATTACACCTGATTGGCATGAAAATTGGCATGCATGTTAAGAACATATAAAAAATGTGATCCAACGGTTGGATTTTCAAAATTTGAATTTAACAATAAGTTATTGGTTGGTGTAACATCTTTTAGAGTTACATCAAGTGTAACTAGAACCCAACGATATATTTCTTAATTCGATGTGAATTTTGACAAATTTACCGTTAGATTATATTATCTTCATATATTTTTCATGCATACAAAATTTCAAGGTGATCAAAGATTAATAGTCATGTAATCAATTAATTATTTAAATTCAAGTTTTTGTAATTTAAATTAACGCATAAAATATTAGTTTAAAGATCAAATGGTAAATTACACCCGATTGGCATGAAAATTGGCATGCATGTTAAAAACAAATATAAAATGTGATCCAACGGTTGGATTTTTAAAATATGAATTCAACAATAAGTTATTGGTTGGTGTAACATTTTTTAGAGTTATATCAAGTGTAACTTGAACCCAACACTATATTTCTTAATTCGATATGAATTTTCACAAATCTACCATTAGATTACATTATCTTTATATATTTTTCAAGCATACAAAATTTCAAGGTGATTAAAAATTAATAGTAATGTTATCAATCAATTGTTTAAATTCAAGTTTTTGTAATTTAAAATAACGCATAAAAGATGAGTTTAAAGATCAAAAGGTAAATTACACCCGATTGGCATGAAAATTGGCATGCATGTTAAGAACATATAGAAAATGTGATCAAACGGTTGGATTTTCAAAATATGAATTCAACAATAAGTTATTGGTTGGTGTAACATTTTTTAGAGTAACATCAAGTGTAACTTGAACCCAACGCTATCTTTCTTAATTCAATGTGAATTTTGACAAATCTACCGTTAGATTACATTATCTACATATACTTTTCACGCATACAAAATTTCAAGGTGATCAAAGATTAATAGTTATGTCATCAATCAATTGTTTAAATTCAAGTTATTGTAATTTAAAATAACACATATAAGATGAGTTTAAAGATCAAATGATAAATTACACCCGATAGGTATGAAAATTAGCATGCATGTTAAGAACAAATATAAAATGTGATCCAACGGTTGGATTTTAAAAATATGAATTCAATAATAAGTTATTGGTTGGTGCAACATTTTTTAGAGTTACATCAAGTGTAACTTGAACCCAACCCTATATTTCTTAATTTGATGTGAATATTGACAAATCTACCATTATATTACATTATCTTCATATATTTTTCATGCTTAAAAAATTTCAAGGTGATCAAAGATTAATAGCCATGTCATCAATCAATTGTTTAAATTCAAGTTTTCATAGTTTAAAATAACGCATAAAAGATGAGTTTAAAGATCAAAGGGTAAATTACATCCAATTGGCAAAAAAATTGGCATGTATGTTAAAAACATATAGAAAATATGATCCAACAGTTGGATTTTCAAAATATGAATTTAACAATAAGTTATTGGTTGGTGTGACATTTTTTAGAGTTACATCAAGTGTAACTTGAATCTAACCCTATATTTCTTAATTCGATGTGAATTTTGACAAATCTACCATTAGATTACATTATCTTCATATATTTTTCATGCTTACAAAATTTCAATGTGATCAGAGATTTATAACTATGTCATCAATCAATTGTTTAAATTTAAGTTTTCGTAGTTTAAAATAACGCATAAAAGATAAGTTTAAAGATCAAAGGGTAAATTACATCTGATTGGCAAGAAAATTGGCATGCATGTTAAAAACATATAACAAATGTGATCCAATGGTTGGATTTTCAAAATATGAATTCAAAAATAAGTTATTGGTTGGTGTGACATTTTTTAGAGTTACATCAAGTGTAACTTGAACCCAACCCTATATTTCTTAATTCGATGTGAATTTTGACAAATCTACCGTTAGATTACATTATCTTCATATATTTTTCATGCTTAAAAAATTTCAAGGTGATCAAAAATTAATAGCCATGTCATCAATCAATTGTTTAAATTCAAGTTTTCATAGTTTAAAATATCGCATAAAAGATGAGTTTAAAGATCAAAGGGTAAATTACATCCGATTGGCAAGAAAATTGGCATGCATGTTAACAACATATAGAGAATGTGATCCAACGATTGGATTTTTAAAATATGAATTCAACAATAAGTTATTGGTTGGTGTGACATTTTTTAGAGTTACATCAAGTATAACTTGAACCCAACCCTATATTTCTTAATTCGATGTGAATTTTGACAAATCTACCATTAGATTACATTATCTTCATATATTTTTCATGCTTAAAAAATTTCAAGGTGATCAAAGATTAATAGTCATGTCATCAATTAATTGTTTAAATTCAAGTTTTCGTAGTTTAAAATAACGCATAAAAGATGAGTTTGAAGATCAAATGGTAAATTACATCCGATTGACATGAAAATTGGCATGCACGTTAAGATCATGTAGAAAATGTGATTCAGCGGTTGGATTTTCAAAATATGAATTCAACAATAAGTTATTAGTTGGTGTAATATTTTTTAGAGTTACAACAAGTGTAACTTGAACCTAACCCTATATTTCTTAATTCAATGTGAATTTTGACAAATCTATCGTTGGATTACATTATCTTCATATATTTTTCTTACTTACAAAATTTCAAGGTGATCAAAGATTAATAGCCATGTCATCAATCAATTGTTTAAATTCAGGTTTTTGTAATTTAAAATAACGCATAAAAAGAGTTTAAAGATCAAATGGTAAATTACATCCGACTGGCATGAAAATTGGCATGCACGTTAAGAACATATAGAAAATGTGATCCAGCGGTTTGATTTTCAAAATATAAATTCAAAAATAAGTTATTTGTTGGTGTAACATTTTTTAGAGTTACAACAAGTGTAACTTGAACCCAACCCTGTATTTCTTAATTCAATGTGAATTTTGACAAATCTACCGTTGGATTACATTATCTTCATATATTTTTCTTGCTTACAAAATTTCAAAGTGATCAAAGATTAATAGCCATGTCATCGATTAATTGTTTAAATTCAAGTTTTTGTAGCTCAAAATAAAGCATAAAAGATGAGTTTAAGATCAAATGGTAAATTACATCCGATTGACATGAAAATTGGCATGCATGTTAAGAACATTTAGAAAATGTGATCCAACGGTTGCAGTTTCAAAATATGAATTCAACAATAAGTTATTGGTTAGTGTAACATTTTTTAGAGTTATATTTCGTATAACTTGAACTCGACTCCATATTTCTTAATTCGATGTGAATTTTGACAAATCTACCAATAGATTACATTATCTTCATATATTTTTCATGCTTACAAAATTTCAAGGTGATCGAAGATTAATAGTCATGTCATCAATCAAATCTTTAAATTCAAGTTTTAGTTGTTTAAAATAACGCATAAAAGATGAGTTTAAAGATCAAATGGTAAATTATATCCGATTGGTATGAAAATTGGCATGTATGTTAAGAACATATAGAAAATGTGATCTAACGGTTGGATTTTCAAAATATGAATTCAACAATCAGTTATTGGTTGGTGTAACTTTTTTAGAGTTACATCACGTGTAACTTGAACCCAACCCTATATTTCTTAATTCAATGTGAAATTTGAAAAATCTACCATTAGATTGCATTATCTTCATATATTTTTCATGCTTAAAAAATTTCAATGTGATCAAAGATTAATAACCATGTCATCAATCAATTGTTTAAATTTAAGTTTTTGTAGTTTAAAATAACGCATAAAATATGAGTTTAAAAATCAAATGGTAAATTAGATTTGATTGGCATGAAAAATGGCATGCATGTTAAGAACATATAGAAAATGTGATCCAACGGTTGGATTTTCAAAATCTGAATTCAACAATAAGTTATTGGTTGATGTAACTTTTTTAAAGTTATATCACGTGTAATTTGAACCCAACCCTATATTTCTTAATTTGATGTGAATTTTGACAAATTTACCGTTAGATTACATTATCTTCATATATTTTTCATGCTTACAAAATTTGAAGGTGATCAATGATTAATAGCCATGTCATGAATCAATTGTTTAAATTCAAATTTTTGTAGTTTAAAATAACGCATAAAAGATGAGTTTAAAGATTAAATGGTAAATTACATCCGATTGACATGAAAATTTGCATGCAGGTTAAGAACATATAGGAAACGTGATCCAACGGTTGGATTTTCAAAATATCAATGCAACAATAAGTTATTGGTTGGTGTAACATTTTTTAGAGTTACATCAATTGTAACTCGAACCCAATCCTATATTTCTTAATTCGGTGTGAATTTTGACAAATCTACCGTTTGATTACATTATCTTCTTATATTTTACATGCTTAAAAAATTTCAAGGTGAGCAAAGATTAATAGCTAAGTTATCAATCAGTTGTTTAAATTCAAGTTTTTGTAGTTTAAAATAACGCATAAAAGATGATTTTAAAGATAAAATAGTAAATTACACCCGATTGGAATGAAAATTGGCATGCATGTTAAGAACATATAAAACATGTAATCCAACGGTTGGATTTTCAAAATATAAATTCAATAATAAGTTATTGATTGATGTAATATTTTTTGAGCTACATCAAGTGTAACTTGAACCCAACCCTATAATTCTTAATTCAATGTTAATTTTGACAAATCTACTGTTAGATTACATAATCTTTATATATTTTTCATGCTTACAAAATTTCAAAGTGATCAAAGATTAATAGCGAAGTCATCAATCAATTATTTAAATTCATGTTTTTGTAGTTTAAAATAACGCATAAAGGATGAGTTTAAAGAGTTAATGGTAAATTACACCCGATTGGAATGAAAATTGGCATGCATGTTAAGAACATATATAAAATGTGATCCAACGGTTGGATTTTCAAAATATGAATTCAACAATAAGTTATTGGTTGGTGTAACATTTTTTTAGAGTTACATAAAGTGTAACTCGAACCCAACCCTATATTTTTTAATTCGATGTGAATTTTGACAAATTTACCGCTAGATTACATTATCTTCATATATTTTCCACATCCTCATTTTAATTTTTTAATCTAAATAGTGAGAGAGTCCTAACAGGAGTCTCTCTCTCTTTTTTCCTTCATCCTAAAGTTTTTATTTATTTATTTACGTGAGTCTTTCTTTTTTTCTTTTTCCTTGTATTGAAACATAAAGTGAGTCCTTTTTTATATATATAAAAAAAATCTAATGTGAGGTTTAATTAAAAAAAATTCTAATTATTTTCTTTATCCTAATTATAAGGTAATAATTAAAAAATGTTTGTTTTATATTATATATAGATAATCTATATCATATTATATATAATAAAAGTTGGGCTTAGACGCCGTGGTTGTGCCAAGTGGCTTCACCAAATTGCAGAAATTTTAATAAATTTTTAGATTTTAAGAATAGATATATACATATTTTTTGGATAAATATGACAAATCAAGTAATGAAAGAAAGTAATATTTGATTTACAACTATAGCAGTTGTGTTTATGTAAAATGTTATCAACAAAGTCTAAAATCAATAGACTCTTCATCTAATCCTTTTTTTTTTAATTTAAATTATATTATCACGTGTAACAAAAAAACAATATAGTACACGTAAAAATAAAGTATTAGATGAAGATTTTGGATAAACATACATCCTATATTAATTCTTCTTCTCTTATAATTCCTAAAATGATTAGAAATCTAATTTCCACACAATTGAAAATTCTCTCACTCTCTATCAAATTACAGAAATTTTGTTAGATTTAAAAAAAAAAAAATAGATTTTTTTTTTTTGTTCTTATCTTCTTCTCCTATAATTTCTAAGTTGGTAATTTGATTACAATCCAAATTCTTCATCTAATCATTTTCTTATTATAATTTATAAGTTGATAAATAATATCAATTTGATTACAATCCAAAATCTTCAACTTATCCTTATTTTTTAATTTAAATTATATTACTACGCGTATAAAAAAAAAAAAAAAAAAAGCAACGTTGTACACTTTAAAATATCAGCAAGGTAGTACATCATATACTATATAATAAAAGTTGGGCTTAGAAGCCATGGTTACGCCAAGTGACTTCACCAAATTGTAGAATTTTCTTTTAGATTTTTCTTAAAAATAGATATAATTTTTCTTCTCCTATAATTTATAAGTTGATAAAAATCATAATTTTTTAAAAAAACCAGCAACACAGTACACGTTTATATGATTTTAATTTTTACTATAATTTCTAAGTTGATAAAAATCATAATTTGATTAAAATCTAAATTCTATTTTATAAAAAAATCTTAATTAAAAAAAACTAGAAACATAGTACACGTTAAAGTTTGAAAAAATAATCTTAATTAAAAAAAAAAAAAAAACCAACAACATAGTACATGTTTCTATGATATATATATATATATATATATATAAATAAATAAAAAACAGATATAACTACACTTAAAAAGAAAATAGCAAAAATAATAATAATAATAATAATACTACACGTAAAAAGAACCATATTTTTTATAAAAACAAAAACCAACAACATAGTACACATTTATATGATTTTAACTTCTCCTATAATTTCTAAGTTGATAAAAATCATAATTTGATTACAATCCAAATTCTATCATAATTTGATTACAATCCAAATTCTATCTTAATTTGATTATAATCCAAATTCTTCATCTAATCCTCTATAAAAAAATTCTTAATTAAAAAAAAGGTAAAATCTAAGTTGATAAAAATCATAATTTAATTACAATCAAAATTTTATCTTTATTCGATTTCAATCTAAATTCTTTATCTAATCCTTTATAAAAATAAAAATAAAAAATTACTTAAAAAAAACCTGCAACATAGCACACGTTTGAGTTGAAAAAAAATCTTATCAAAAAAAAAAAAAATTGAAAAACAAATCTTAATTAAAAAAAAAAAAAAAAAAACAGCAACATAGAGCACGTTTTTATGATTTAAAAAAAAAAAAAAAAAAATCAATATAGCTACACTTAAAAAGAAAACAGCCAATAAAAAAAACATATAATAATACACGTAAAAAGAAAATAGTTCTACCAATTAAGTTTGAATCCAAGAGAAATTGAGTTGAACTAAAACTCTTGAATCCAAGAGAAATTGAGTTGAACTAAAACTCTACTAAACCTACTCCACTCTACTATTTAAGAATGCTAAAATCAATACATAAAAAACCAAAATTAATTAAGTGAAGAACTACTAAATGAAGGATTTGGCTTCTTCAATGAGAATAGCTATCTTCTTTTTACTTTTTACTTTTTGCATTTTTCTATTAATGTAGTTCAATTATTGCTTAAATTCTATGCTTTTTTAAAAATATTTTACATAATGCAATTCATCTTAATTATTGATGTATTTTTTTGATGTAGTGTTCTTAATTGATTGTGCAGATTATTTCCTCACTTATAGCAATATCAAGATGGCTAGATACAAATGACAACATCAAAATAGTTAGACACGGGTAATTTATATGTAAACTTTTACACATTTACATTGCAATACAATTTTTCTTTTTTCTTTATGTACTTTCATTTATCTATTTTTTAAATTATTTTGATTGTGATACTCTAGAAGGTCTAGATACTTATATTTTTTTTTGTAATTTATGGAATATTTGTTTTAGTCAAAATATTATCACTGAATCTATTTGGAATGGAGCTCATCTACAATATGAAATTATGAGATTTATGTGAGAAGAGCTATCTTCATTTTTTTTTAGTTTCTATTTTTCTATTAAAGTAGTTCAATTATTGCTTAAATTATATGATTTAAAAAAAAAATTAGATAATGCAATTTATCTTAATTATTGATACTATTTTTTTATTTGGTGGTCTTAATTGATTATACAGATTATCTCCTCCCTTATGGAAACATTAAAGTGGTTATGATTGGTAATTTATAGATAAAATTTTACATTTATATTGTAGTCTAAATACTTACATTTTTTGTAATTTATGGATTTTTTTTTTGGTAGTTAATGGAATTTTTTTTGGCCATATATGCAAGAAATTTATCTATAATTAGAATGGAAAGATTTTTAAGTGCCACACACACAAACACATAATCAAATTACAATTTTAATACTACGATCTTTTAGAAATTTAAAACTTGCCATAATTTTTTTAAAATATTTTATAATATCTTTTTTTGCAAAAAAAAAAAAAAAAATACTTACATAATATACATTTTCCATGTACTTAATTTTAAAAATATTTTTACCATTTTATTTGTTATTAAATTTGATTATATTATCAAAAAAATAATAATTTATATATAAGTTTTTTTACTAAGCCGTGCATCGCACGGGCATAATACTAGTATATATATAAAACCGAAACTTTTGAAGCTCCCACAATTTTCCACGTCAGCATTATTTAAAAAAAAAATTCTGATTTTTAAAAACCCGATAATACATCAAACCTAATAATACAAAAAGACTAAATTCTGATTTTCTATCTCATGTTCCCCTTCTCCTTCCCCGCCCGAAACTTTTGAAACTCCCACAATTTTCCACGTCAACATTATTTAAAAAAAAATTCTGATTTTTAAAAACCCGATAATACATCAAACCTAATAATACAAAAAGACTAAATTCTGATTTTCTATCTCCCGTTCCCCTTCTTCTTCCCCGCGTCCTCAACCTCGGTATAACCCTAGCCCTAGGCACATCCTGTCAAAACAGCCAAAACCCAAAACTCAGCTGAGCCCCGAAAACAATTACAGAGAGAGAGAGAGAGAGAGAGAGAGAGAGAACAAAAAACCTGAGAGAGAATCATGGAACCGAAGAAACCAGCGAGAAGAAAGAGTAAACATAAGAGAACAACGATTGGTAAACCTAAATTGGTTTTCGATCTCTTCGATTTCACTTTCATTTCTCTTTAGAACTGAGAGAGTTTCTTAATCTTAATCTTAAATATTTATGTATGAAATTGTTGGTTTTTAATGAAGGTGTTTTGGTGTTTATTTATATTCGTAATTATTAGTGATTTGCTTTCGATGGATGGTTATGTTTTTTATTTTATTCTGGGTGTGTGTCAGTGGTTGCTGGCTGTGTTTGCCGGTTGAAGTGGTGGCGTGACGCGTTGTTGGCGGGGGTTTTTTCTTTGGTTTGACGTGACTTTTGATTTGTGAATTGTGAGTGTGACTCTCCGTGTGGAATTTGTGAATTGAGTGAGACGAAGATTGTGCAGCATCCACTAAGAAAGTGGGGAAACAAACAAGGATAGACCCCACTTTACCTTTGGGCATTGGATGCTAAAGTCAAGGACAGAGCAAATATATCATGGTACGGTAAGGTTGAGAATTTCAAATGTGATATGGTACCTTGCTTTGAAATCTAATACTTTGTGTAAAATTATTTAAAGATGAAAGTTAGGTATGATGTTAAAAGTTTCCTAGAAGCAAAATAGTTTCACTTTTCATAGACGCACACCATCTGTTTGATATAAAGCTTCCAAAGTATTTTCACGACCAGAAAAACTTAATACCAATTCAAGCAGGCTGGGATTTAATTTATGTGAGGGCATTGGATCAATTAAATTTTGGAAGTGAATAATTTTAGACTCAGCCATGTGCATTAGATCAATTAAATTTTGAAAGTGAATAATTTTAAACTTAGCCACATATCTATATCTTAAATTAATAAATAACTGAATTCTAATTTTAAAGTTTAAGTACTATACTATTGTTGCAGATTTGCATAAGCATGTACCAGAAAATGTTAATGGAGCTCTTCATTTCTCTATTAAGGTAAGTTTCTCATTTTTTTCATAAACAATATCAAAAGAAGTTCTTGAATCAATATTCCTTGGTATTGGATTTGGATTGTGAATTTTTGTATCATAATTGTTTTTATAGGTTGGTAGAATTGTGGGCCAATCTGTAAAACCAAGATTAGTGCTATTGCAAGGCCTTTGCTACCTAGCCTATGCAGAAGGTTGGATTTCATGGAGCACAGGATCGCCATTTCATATTCAGATTCAATTTGGTTTTCTTTATTTTACTTTATGTTTGCTAGCCCACCAATGAGCTTAAATATAATTTCAATCCATTGATATTGAACCATACTATTATATTGTTGTTTTGTTATGAAAGTCTAATATCTAGCAACAAGCTTCCTCATTTTTTCCTATTATCCCATTTGGTTATAAAAGTTCATCATAAAGGTACAGATCAATGGAGATAAAAGATGATATTATATCATTTTTATGTTTAATTGATACAATGCATGCATATCCTCTAAAAAAAATTAGGTTTGAGCATTATCTTAGCAGGCTAAGACCTGCCAATTTAAAGTCTATGTGTATTATTCTGGTTAGCTCATTAGCTCAAGTGAACAATGATGGACACAAACACATTATGGTTGTTGATTGTAATGGTTAGCTCATTAGCTCAAGTGAACAATGATGGACACAAACACATTGTGGTTGTTGATTGTAATATATATATATATAAATATTTTTTCCTTTTCAAGTGTTAGGAAACTGGGAATTAATTTTTCCAAGTGAAGCATACAATTTCTTTACCATAAACAGGCCATCTTGGCAAAGCTAATAACTCCCAAGGGGTAAAGTTTAGCTTTGAACGGTATTGGATTCAATTGAAATTTTCTCTAAACCTGTTCTTTCTAATTCTGTGGAGTCAAAGAATTAGTAGAGCTGATACATTGATTGTCTTGAATACTTTTTGGCCTTTATATGCATGTCTTCCACATTCTTAATTCCTTTAGACTAGATTTTAGTATGAGTTTTGGAGTCCTAGAAAAAAAAGATATGTCTCATGAAAAAACATGTCATTGATGATGCAATTTATATAACTATTGATATCTATTTATAGGTATATATTGCAATATTTATGGTTTGAATTTATACAATAAATGTGGTTGCTCATTTCCATTATTGTTGCAACCCAAGATAGATTTCTACTTGTACTTCTTCTTTTTCTTTTCACATTCATATATGCGATGTTTACAATTACTTGATTCCAAATAAATTTGTCCTTTTCAAACTTCATCCCATCTTAATAATTAGTAGTTAATGATTGTTAGTTTTGTCAACTTTCAACAATAACTTTTTCTTAATTAAATTCAAAAAAACCATTGTGGGTTTGTTAAATTTATTTGTTTTACTTATATGTAATAAAACAGAGGATTATGAGCATTAGAGATCTAATAGGATTATCAAATAGTCATAATATAATTGTAGGATAGCTTGTGTACCTGGAATTTGGTTCTCTACAATCCATCTATTTAGTTTGGTATTGGTCTTTATGACATTCGGAGAATCTTGATACCAGAATTTGTGTTAAGTTTCAGTTTTAAATGGAACGTGAGCCTAAGTTAATGCAAAATATGTATTCTTGCAAGATCAATTTCCTTTGTACTTATTGTAGTGTGCATATATTGTAACTTTTGATATGAAATTGTTGTTCATTTTTAGACACAGGTTTATATATGGCTCAATTTCAAGAATTATGTGTCATTCCTACTTGGTGATCCTCTATTAAGCAAATTCAGCATATTGAGAATTTTACATCACTTCAAAAGGGTTAACATGTCATTGAAGTGAATATTATGTTCTTCAACATTTTGAGAGCATTTCCAAGCCTGAAGATAATTTACAAAATGTTATTTTTAATGAAATCAACGATTTAGTAATCTTTCTCTAATTGTATTTATTACATTATTTATGATGAGAAAAGTGTGTTTTTAAATGGCACTGTGAGATAAATTTATACTTTTGACCAAACTCATTATTATTATTATTATTATTATTATTAGATTGGAGAGCAAAGCGTATTTTTAATTTTTCATATTTAATAGTTTATCCGTGCGTCGCACGGGTTGACAACTAGTAATAATGAACAACTAAAACGTATGTTGCCTTAGTGGCTAACACGCGTGCCGCGCTTATTTTCTAATCTCCATGACAGCCTCTTTTTTTTTTTTTTTTTTTCCCTTTTCATTTTTAAAGTTTCTATTATCAAAACTACGTCGTTTTGGTTCTATTTAAAACTAAAAATAAAAAACCCTACCTTTCTCTTTCTCATTCTGCCGCCCTCCTCATTCCCCATCCCCTCTCTCCCTCTCTCCCTCTTCACTCATCTCATTCTAGGATTCTTGGTCCCAAAGCCTCATCATCGCAAAACCGACTTCTACTAACAATGAAAGATCAGAGACCGTTGTTGGCAGATTCGATCGCCCCGTAGATCGCGATTCGAGAGCTGCAACCAAGTCACCTCGTCCGTCAATCCTCCAATTGCTTTTGCTTCCTCATCTGATATCGCCTCACCGATTCGCGGTTCGAAATCATTCTCTTCCTCTTCCTCTCGTCGATCGCTACATCGGATCTTTTTTGTGAGTAGTGCTTTTTTTATTTTATTTTATTTTTCTGTTTCTTTCTTTTTGGTGGTGTTTTGGACGTTTTGGTGAGAAAGTTCGGATTTTGATGTGAATTTTTTGATTGTTTCTGGGGTTTTGGAATTGTGGCTTTTGTTGGGTTTTGGATCTTTTTTGTGAATAGCTGGATTTTGATTTGATTCGTTGGTGTTTGGTTTTGATTTGCTATTGTTTTTGTGGGGTAATTGGGCATAAAAATCCTCAGAAAAATCCACGAGTATCATTTTTCCTTTCGATGAGTTCATACCTGCCGTCAAAGGTTGAGGCCGCGAATCGCCATCACGATTTGGCGGTGCTCTTCACCGAGTTCTCTCTACGTGTGTAAGTCATCCTTCTCTTCGTTGGGTTTTTATTTTATTTTATTTTATTTTGTATAATCTGAATCAGTGATTGAGTGGGTTCTAAGCTCCTGTCCCCTTTCTTTTTCTGTTTAAATTTAATAAGTTACATTTTACATTATGTTGTTCATACATTTTATTTATGTTTTACCATTATTTATGTTCAAAATTGTATAATCGTGCAGACTGACTGGTTGAACAAGTTGCTGTCTGATATGTGGCCTTACCTTGATAAGGTGATCAGAAGTTTTCGAAATAAAACTAATTTTTCTTTAATTAAAAAAAAAAAAAAAAAAAAACCAAGCAAGTCAGTTCTAAATGATGATATTACCAGTGGAATTTGACATAATTTTTATAATGATCCATTTAATGTTCAAGTTTGCAGGCAATATGTGGCGTTATAAAAAGCATGGCAGAACCTGTATTCGCAGAGTACATTGGCAAGTTAAAGTTAAAGTCAGTAGAGTTTAAGAACTTGAGTCTTGGAACTATTCCCCCTTCAATTCATAGTAAAGTGTTTTTATGGTCTTTTTGAGGATAATTTTCAATGATATACTTCAAGTTTTGGGAATCTAGGCTGACCTTTTGATATATGTGTAATTGCTAAACTTGTTTAATTGTGTGACAATGCAATGCCGTAATGCTGATGTGAAGGTTTTTTTTTTATTTTTTATTTTTTATTTATTTTTTTTTATGGGTAATTTAAAAACTTTTATTAAAAAAATAGTCAACCCAAGTTTTTATCATTGGATTGTGTTTGCCATGAATGTAAATATCTAATTAATTCTTGGACTAGATCATGCTAAGTTTGACAGAGGTCCAGTTAATACTTGATGTACTAAGAAATATATATATATATATATATATAGTCTTCCAAAGATTTTGATAAATAAAAAGATGTTTATTGTACTTCTTAAATATATATACACGCATAATCTAGTAACTGGAGTCTTGCTCTGCTTGGTTTTCAGCTTATTAGGGAGAAGAAAATGGTACTTTTCTCTATGAATTCACCACAAACCCGTAAGAAAAATTTCCTTCCGTTCCTCACGTTATGAAAGGTCAAAATCATATTTACCATTCAAAAATTGGATAGCTGAACCTGTTACATGTTTACAAATATAATTTTCAATTAGGTGATCCTTTACTATGAGTGTCAACACAAAAATCAAGTGCCATGTTTACTTTTAAAAAGTCAATATTTTGTGGAGATGATAGTTAAGTAGAGAAAAGTCAGCTTATGGTCCTTGCATAAGTGCCATGTTCAGGTTTGATTTTTCCATTGCTACCCATCCAGTTTAGCATTTAAACATAGAAAATAGTCCCTAAAGTCTTCAAAACATGATTGCAAGAGATTTAGGAGTTCTTATCCATACATCATTTTTTCATAAATTGACAGACATTATGGGAGTACTACAATGGAAGGTGGACAATCTCTATGGGATAAGGGTGTAAAATGCTTGGTTGTCTAGCTCCATGGCATGGTGTTTTATTTGCCTCGTTTGGATGTCAGTATTAACTTATAGGCTTGCAATATGCATGAGTGCCTTTTTTATGTTATTTTTTATTGTATTAATTTTCCTACTTATTTATTTTTTTTTTTTGAGGTGGAATTTTCCTACTTATTTGGTGTGAGAAGTTTAGTTTTGTATTAGAACAGTAATTGTAAATTTTATTTATTTAAAAAGCTTTTAGCAGTATTGGTTGTCAATTTGTTTCAGTCTCCACTACAAAATATTCTGTTTGTTTGTTTTCTACCTTTAGCATGACCAATAACTCAAATGACACATCTTCGGGGAGCTTGTGAGTTAAAGGCCGATTGAGGTGTAACTTACCTGTAAAGAAATATAGCTTTAACATGTTTTTAATTTCTGAAAGATGTAATGGATTTTTGTATTCATATATTTGTATGTATTTTGTGTTTTTTTTTTTTTTAATAAATTTTATGCATGATGATCAATCAGCACATTTGTTCTCACATCTTAATAGAGAGAGCATCTTCGCTGATTGAGGCTAACAAGGAAATTTAAAATTACAAAACAAGAGTAATGCTTGATATTGATGCCAAAAATATTATATTCGTGAAGTAGAAAATAGGTGATTCCTACAAATTTGGAAAATAAAATATATTGGCAATTTGAATTGGAATAGTTAAGTAGATATTCCTGTAGCTATTTTACTTATGCAAGGACCCTTTTTAGTGCAATTTTTGAGATGCTTGTATTGGTTCAGGTATTCCTTATGTTATAGGCATATGTAATGAAAAATGCTTCTTGCCATTTGACTTTCTGGGATGTACTTTACTCTTTAAATTGTGTGTGCCTGAAATTCTTTTACCCCTTATCTTGTATATTTCCTGTGTCATTTGTTGGATGGTTATGCAATGATTTTATTGATTTACATCAGCATGTACTGGAGAGGGGAAAGCCTCAAGAAAGAAGCCAGATTATAAGCAAGTTGTCAGGACATATTGTACAATTGAGCCAGCATAAATTTGCATCAAATGTTATTAAGAAATGTTTGGAGTATGGTGGCCCCATTGAACAAGAACTATTAATTAGGGAGATTTTTGGGCATAATGAAGGAACCAATAATTTATTGGTAAGTTAAAGCATAGGTTTATGTTTGATTATGATTAATTTGAATACTCATTTCCTCACCCCCCCCTGCCCCCCCCCAAAAAAAAAAAAAAAATGGAAGCAGTTCTCATGGGTTTTTAATAGATGAAAATGTTCTAGAAGTGTTGGGAATAATTCTGAGTTTATTAGATTAAAATATGTACTTGTAGTTGCTATTGATTGTCATTTGAAGGTGCATGATTCTTATGCATTATATATATATTGGATATTTGGTCGGGGGGGGGGGGGGGGTGTGGGGAGCATGTGTTGTGGCTATATTAGAAAATCTAGAGTTGATGGTTGGGTGACATTCTACTCTGAGTTATATCCCAATGATTCAAGACCACGATTACTCATTTATAGTTCTTGTTAATCATATGGTAAAATGCTTCTTCTTTTTTTTTTTTTTTTTTTTTTTTTTTTTTTTGGTGTTTGTTTCAAAAAGGAAATAGGTATGGTACTATGGTTGTAAGACATACTTAGGGTGCTTCTGCAACTATGTTTTGACCCTCAAAAACATATGTAACTTACCATTGTTATTTATCTAGTTTTCCTTTGAATTTTTTAAGTATTTATAAAAGCCTATATGTATATATAGATTTTTGGTGTTAAATTTTGGGTATAGGAGCTTTGGGATTTGTAAGGGTTTATATTGTGTTGTAACGTGTTTAATTTTGTGCGATATAGGCCGAAGGTTTCATTGGCACTTTTCTTCAATTACAACACCTTGATGGGACCGCCATATCGGGTTTTGGTAGATACCAACTTCATCAATTTCTGTAGCCCGAATAAGGTGAGTGATTAGTAGTTTTATTCCATTTTATTTTAAATGGGTTTGGTTCATAAAAATGCATAGTTTGAGAGAAATTTTTATTGTTCATGACTTACTGAATGTGTGTAATTACCAATTGAGAAGGAAAAAAAAATCTAAGAATGAGATAGAAATCCTTATTCAATTCTAGAGCTTGTTCTCTTCTCATTAATGCATTGAAGAATATGTTCTGGAATCATGGATAAAAATAATAACTTTATATATTTTGACTTGGTAACTTTGCATTATAATCCTAACCTATGCAATTTCTTTCATTGTTGTGTAGCTGGACTTGGAGAAGGGAATGATGGACTGCCTATATGCAAAATGTGAGTTTAGAATCATTGGTTTCTTCAATTTAATGTGAATATTAATTTGCTGCAAGAATTGTTGTGCCATGTTGATGAGGTATCCTAAGTTCAACATAGTTGTTAATGTGGTTTTATAACAAGCATTGAGTGCCATGTATCATTGGCAAACACTTAAATATGTGTTGGTTGCTTAATGATATTTATCAAAATATTACTCTTGGTTGTGTGGATGTCCATGAGAATGCTTAAGGAATAAAATGAGGATCTTTTTTTAAATTATGATTTTATTGAATCTGCCTACCTTGTGGATTGAAGGCACTTGTATCATGCAATGTGTGATGGCACTCCTTCAGTGTACAAATAACCACATATTTTCTTTTGTTAATTTTACGATGATGGTTATAGACAATGTTATGTATTTAATAATGTATTTATATGTTAATATAATGTTAGTTTTGAGACAATTGTGGTGTTATTTGGTTAAATTTGTGGTATTGTCTTAGTGGGGCTGAAATTATTACAGGATTATTTGTAATAGAAATGTGGTTTTAAAACCCACTGGAAAAGAGGGAAAAAAAAAAAAAAAAAGGACCTATAGCGGCGGGCAAAAACCGCCGCTAAAGGTGCACATTGTATGTGTTAAATGATTCCCTATAGCGGCGCTTATTGCCCGCTACTAAAGGTTGAAACATATAGCGGCGTTTCTACCCCACCACTATAAGTGCAATTGGTTTGTTTTGATTAATTGCCTACATTCCCGCCGCTAAAGGTCAATGCCACGAATTTTGAACACGTATGGCAGCGGTTTTATGCCCGCCGCAATAAACTTTCACCCCGCCGCTAAAAGGTACATCCATAGCGGCACTTTTTTCGACCGTCGCAATTGACCTATAGTGGCGCTGCAACACTGACGGGAAGGCCCGCCGCAATAGCACCCGCCACTATAGGTCGAATGTACCTTTAGCGGCGCTTTTTTGGGCTTTAGCGGCGGTTTTGGCCCGCCGCAATAGCCTTTTTTCTTGTAGTGATATAAGAAAAAAAAAAAATGTAATCCAATAATGGATTTCTCATAATTTATATCCAATAAAAAGATATTGAATGTAGTTGTAATCATTATTTATAACTAAGTTTGTAGTTAAACTTTGTCCTTAAGAAATTCATATGACTACAAGTATATGCCAGGTAGTGGGTTAGAAGAATTTTTCTTCAAACTTGTATGGAGAAAAACTATATCCAACAATCAATACCAATATGTCATTTTTGGATTTCAGCTATATACATGGGGAATGCTAAAACTACTAAAAATATTATTACATGAGTTCTATAAACTTTCACAACAATAAATGTGATTAGTGGATTTCATCAACATAATAAATAGGGTGATTGTTTGATGACAGATTAATAATTTATTAACAGACTTTATGCAAACTAAGCAAACACATCCCAAACAAATATGCTGGCCAATGATATATCATATATTGGCCAATTATATATATGTGACCTAATCAATCAACGTATTTAGATAATGTTACGCATAGACTTGATTGAAACAAGGTTGAAAAGATAGTATACATCCACACACACCAACCAACCATTTGACAAAGAACTAAATAGAAAGAAAAAGGAAAGTTCACGTGGTTGGAGTGGTGAGCATTGGTGATGAAGAAGAAATAGAATCGGAAACGCAATTGACGGAGAAAAAAGAAAGAAGAAAAAGTGGTGAAATTTGACCGGATTTTACTTATAAGCTAGAGAAGCCCAAACACGCGGACATCATTGTTACAAGTTGAAATGGCTGGAAAGTGAAAACAACTTTTGCCGTAACACATGGAATTGTGAGTAGTAGTAGTTACTGGTCCATTTGAAAGTGGTGGCTCATCGATTATAGTTGTACATGTCATCTCTAGATTGGTAAAAATTGTGGCAAATAGTATCTTGCTACAAAAACCAAAACTAAAACTAAAATGTTGTATGAAAATTATCAACTTGTATCGATCGATATGGTATGAAATTAGCAATTTCAATAATGATTGCCGTATACCTATAATGCTAAAAAAAATAAAATAAACTTTTCAATTGAAGTTCTATAGCACAAAAGCTCTATTACTAACTACAAGAAAAAATAGTGTTTACGCACTATTGGAAAAATGGTTTAAAAACCTTGAAGCTTTTTTTAGTACAAAATTTTGAACGTTTGATAATTTTGCTGAAGATAATTAAAAGGTCCTTTAGCTTAATAGCTAGCTAAAGCTAAATTAAGAGTTTTTCAAAAAAGAAAAAACACCTTTATAATTACACTTCATATTTTATAAATACTGAGCTTTAATTTTTTTTTTTTTTTTAATAATTTCTCAAGCCCTCTATTAAGAGTGATTTTTTTAGCATATAATTCACTAGTTAAGGAATAATAATTTAAACATTGGACATTTTTATTGAAAATAATAGGAAGTGTCAGTTGAGTTATAATAGCTAAAAAAAAATCATAATAACTTTTACGATAAAGCAACCTTAACTCTAGAATTAAGCTCTAGCTCATAAAAAACAAAAACACAAAAGCATTTTGAATCTTGATTCGATTGACAATCCGTTTCGTGTGTATAAAACATAAAAGTCAGTTTGAAAATGCTGAGCATGTATAACACATTCCATGGGTCGTGCTTCTAGGTTCCCATGACCAAAGCTTTGGTTTATCAAACTCCTATGACCAAATAGGCCATTGAAACGAACGAGTACAGAGAAACATATTTCACGTGGCCCGTTTCTGGGTTCCTACATTCCCATGACCAAGACTCTATTTATCAATTTCTACGGCCATTGTCTTGAATTGTATTTGTGGGACCAAACAGCAATGATTAAAAAGATTATTTAAAATCTTGCATTACATTTATTCAAGATGTTAAAAGATAATAGAGAATGTTTGGTATGTTGATTATGTTGAATTTCTATTAATTACATGCAGTTCAAATGACTCCGCTTTTTCAAAGATATAGAATATGTGAGTAGGGGTAGTTTGATAACAAAATCTTAAAACCCTAAAGTTTAAGAAAGAATATATTTGAGTTTTAACACGTATTTGTGAAAAAATCTATTACAACTCAAATACTATTTGCGCCATTTCTATCACATTCTCTTTATTTGTCAGTACTCAGTATTTAATATTTCTCCAAATTACAAATTGCATCATCTAATTTTAATTAAAATTCATTTCAGTTCTCCAATTTTACTTTCGTTCAATTAATTTCTTTAAATTTTAAGTTTATTCAATTCAAAACTCCCGCTAGTCTATTAGAATTGCACCATTTGTTTTTCCTATTTAATTCTTAAAAAAAAAAAATTCAGACACAATATGCGTCTCCTCCATCCACTGCAACCACGACTGTGACTTCTTCACCAATTACATCTTAGAGTATAACTCCACCACACTATGGATGTGGTACTAGTAACTCCCCATGGATCATGTTACTAAGGGTATGTTTGTTTGGAGGGATTTAAGGGAGGATGGAAATTTTAGGAGAGAAAAGTGGAGAGAGAAATTTTAATGGATGTTTGGTTGGGAAGGGAAAATGAAAAAAATGTGGTGGGACCTGGGTATTTTTTCCTCGAACCTACCAAAATGTTTTCTCCCCAAAATTGGGAGAAAACTGGGGAGAGAGTTATGCTTTGTAAGGTTGCTAAACTGACTAAAATGTTAATTTAGCAACCAATAATCTCAAAATTTGTTGTATAGCAAAGGAGGTAAACTCAAAAAAATTTGAGTATCAGCTACAGTGGGCTGCTATAGATAGTAGCTCATTAATGTGTGGTGTTAAAAAAAATAGTATTTTAATGTGTTGATGGTTGTGATTGTTATTTATTATGTTGGATATATTATTTTATTGTGTTGTTTATATTATTTTAATGTGTTGAATGTTAAAATAAAATCTTTAATGTTGGATGTATTATAAAGTAGGATATTAAAATAGATAAATTAGTGTTTTGAGTTACTAAAAACTATATTTTTTAGCTTTCTTACAGCGAATGCTCCACCAAACCTATTACTCCAAGTTAAGGGTCATCAAATAGCCCATGACTCATGGGCTGGCCTAGTAGCCCGCTAGCCCACCAGGCTAATGGGCAGCCCAGTCCGGTAATATTGAAGCCCGTGGGTAGCCCAGTAGCCCAATGGGACAGGCTATGGGTTGGTTTCTTTACCCATGGGCGCCCGGTGGGCCGGCCCGTTAGCCCAGCCCAACCCAGTAGCCCGACCCGTTAGCCTGACTCATTGCCCAAAATTTATAACAAAATAATTTGGGGGTTGGGTGGGTGAGGGATTGAACTTTAGACATTATAAAAACTTTAAGATCACACACCTAACCACTAAATACTTGGAATGATTGTGATACAATATGCATAATAAATATATATTTTGGTATTAGTCTAGTAGCTTTGATTTTTAAAACAAAGTTACTAAGATGACTGTTGCCCTACCTCTGTGCCTCTGGAAAGAAAGTCATTCTTTCCTTTGATAAATTCCAATTCTTTCCTTACAAGTTACAATTATAGAAGAAATTCCTTAAAAAAAAAAAAAAAAAGCTTACCATTGGTTGGAAGAAATTCTTTCCTTAATGAGTTGATATTTGATTCTTCATATATTTCCTTTAAGAATTGTTATTTTATTCTTCAAATATTTCCTTTAAGAGTTGATATTTAATTCAATGTATTTATTTATTCTTATCAATAAAAGTTAATTAATCTTATTTTAGTACCTTTTTAAGAGGTACGTCTTAGTATTTTTTTTAATAGAATCTTTTTAGTAGATTTAATTGTTCAATTTGATAGTTTGTAATAATATATAATTATAATTTTTTTGGTTAAATTTTTATAACCCCATTGAAGACCTGTTAAAAATGCCCATGGCTAGCCCATTAAACCCACCTCACTAGCCCAGCCCACTAAAGCCCAAATGGGCATTGCCCATGGGTAGGGCCATGGGCTAGGATTTTTCCATCCAGCCCGGCCCGACCCAGCCCATTGACTAGTCAACAGCCCGTTAAGCCCAGCCCATTAGACCCATGGGCCAAGTAAAAACGGGTCGGGCCGGCCCGGCCCGGCCCATTGACGAGGCCTACTCCAAGTGCTATTTCCCGCATGCACTATTACTAAGTTATTTCCCCAAACCTATTAGTCTAAGTACATGGAATCCAAGGGGAATATTTTTTTTTATTTGTTTAAATTATAAATAAAAATATAATTCTACTTACAAATTAAATAGTTTTTTAAAAAATTACACAAATAAATAAGTTGATAAAAAAATAAAAATGTTTTTTTTTTTTTCCTCTTTGATAACAATAAAAATGTTGATCCAAAGGCACAATTATCTTCGGTTTGTTAACGCTACTTACCTTTTATAATCTTTCAAAGTCTTTGTTGACTCCACAAACACCTTTTGTGCTTCACAATTATCAGTTGCTTGATTCTTTTGTATTGATTGGCGCCACAATAATTGTGGCCATTTCTCACATTTAAAGAATGGGTGATGGGTCTCATTTTTAGAAAAAAGAAGTAAGAATAATGCTAGAGATATTTTTTTTTTTTTTTTCAATGCAATAAACAAATTCTGTAAGAGGTGGCGTTCCTTACGCCATAGGTTTCATAAATCTATTCGCATGTTTTTTTTTTTTTTTTTTTAAAGGAAAAATCTATTCGCATGTAACAAATATGTTATATACAACTGTTACACAATAATAAATTATTAGTACACCTAAATTTATATTGATTAAAAAAAAAGGAGTAATCTTTTTAGTGTTTTTGTTATGCTTTGTTAAATATATTATTAGCAACGCGATGTGTTATACTATGTTATATATGTTAGAGTGGATGCGGAAGGGGAAGTATAGAATAGGAACACCAAGAACACGAAGGTTACGTGGTTCAGCCTTGTCGGCCTACATCCATGGAGGAATCCCTTAAGAGTTACATCTTTATTATGTAAGAGTGTAGTACGATAACCTATGTTACAATGAACCCTAACATGAGTATATATAGACGACTAAACCCTAAACTACTAATTCAAGCAAGAGTGGGCTTGGGCCTATTACATTGGGCTAATATGTCTAATATATCCTTAACACCCTCCCTCAAACTCAGGGTGAAAGCTGGATGAAGGTTTGAGGTTGGATAAGCATGAGAAGATCCCTTGAAGAATGCCTGTGAAGAAACCACAATGAATAATATGCAAATTGACCAATTTTGAAGTTCAAATGAAGAAATGGAGTCCAAAACTGGAATCTACGCGAAAAACTGAGCAAGATAGGCTCTTTTGAAAATTTTAACTTTTAGTCAAAGGCCAACGCAAAAGTAAAAGTCGATGAAAGTCAAAGTCAACAGATGCTGGTCAAAGTCAACAATCAGTGCTCACAGGTCAAATCCGGGTGGTTCGGGTTAGGTCGGTCTAGGCCAACAGTCAGCAAGGTGACGTGGTGCTGACGCGGTGACATTACTGACATGGCATTTGTTGACGTCATCAGATGACATCATGGATGACATCAGAAGAATCTGACGAAGTTCTTTGGTGCGTGGATGGCACGTGTGATTTCCACTGGCGCGTGCATGAGAAGCCAGAAACCAAGGTGGCGCGTGTAGGCACGTGCTGGAGAGAACAGCTATCGGACTTCTCAGGTTTTGCAGATTGGCGGGTTGTGAGGTCGACAGAGCGGCGTGTATAGGCATAAACCTACTTGGGAGTCAAGTATTTCGGCGTCCCGTGGGGAGGTTTTGGAGCCATTGACGACGCGTGCTGGTGCGTGAGGCTGCCATTGGGGGTTGAGTTCCTGGATTTTGGTCGCGAGAGGTCGTGAAGCACATCTGTGGTGTTGGTTTCACCAGGCAAAGCTTGGATTTGCATAGATCTGATAAGTTAAGTCACGGCTTGCTTGGTTGTTGGATTTTGACACAACACAGAGCCATGGTGGCTGCGAGATGCCGTGGAGTCTAGATCCAACAGGCAAGCATGTGTGACTTCAGATGGTGGTGTGTATGTGATAATCTTCTTTTCTTGCTAGACACGTTTGTTTGATGCCAACAATGAAGTTTTGCTCTAATACCATGTTAAATATATTATTAGCAATGCGATGTGTTATACCATATTGTATATACTAGAGTGGATGCGAAAGGGGAAGCATAGAATAGGAATACCGAGAACACGAGAGTTACGTGGTTTAGCCTTATCGGCCTACATCCACAGAGAAATTCCTTAAGGGCTACATTTTTATTACGTAAGAGTGTAGTACAATAACCTGTGTTATAATGAAGCCTAACATGATTATATATTGACGACTAAACCCTAAACTATTAGTACAAGTAAGAGTGGGCTTGGGCCTATTACATTAGGCTAATATGTCTAATATATCTCTAACATGCTCATTGATTTTTCCCCAATTTCATCTATTCCCATCGCAAGAATTTAAAGATCGGATTATACAGAGAATAAGAAATAAGAACTTTTTTTTATAGGAAAATAAATAAGAACATGGTTTCTCATTTTTTGGTCCAATTTAATAAGTGGTCAAATTGGTGATTTAATAAGCAATTTAATTTATATTTATTTAATAACTAAATTAATTAATTAAACTATAAATTAATAATATTAATTGAAATTTTTCAAAAAAAAAAAAAATTCAATTGAAATTTCTCCTCTTTTTACATTAAGAAAATAGAAGTAACAAAATATAATTAATTAATTTATAATTACAAAATAATAAATTTTTGAATCCATAACTCTAATTACCCCAGCTCACCACTATGCCGAACACAACCATTATGATGGCGAATTCAAAAAAGCATTTCAACGACTGAGTCAAAGTATAGAATAATCAGTTGAAAAGATTGACAGTCGTTGAAAATTCTACTAATACATTTTACATAAAATTAAGATTGAAAATGGAGAGATGAAAAGCTAAATCTAACCCTCTCTTGGAAGATGGTACAGAATTAATTCCACTCAAATTAATTTACAAAATCACACAAAATCAAAACCCATCTTGCATAATTACCCACAATTAAAGCAAATAAGAAAAAGATTAGAACGATCAACACCTCCCAACACAATGACTTTAAGAGCATCAATTGGATGTAAGAAATCTAAAACAGTCGAAGAAAAATAAAATACCTCTAGTTCTAGTCATGTTGTTCAAATGATTTGTACAAGAATCACATTGCAAAAGAATGAGTTGTTAATGAATTTTTCTAGTCTATGGCCAATGCCTTAAAAATTCTTTGATAGAAAACAGTCTTTTAAAGGCTAGACTAGGGACTCTTCCAATTTAATGTTTGTTCTCTTTAACATATATTCCTTCCATCAAAAATTTTAATTGAGAGTTACTTTAAAGTGTTTATTTACTAAATAACATCTATTCACTAAGTGACATTTTAAGTGATGTTAACAAATACACTCTTAAAATATGGGTCTTTATCTATCACTCTAAAATAAATTTATATATATTGTAATTAATGAATTAGAGTAAATTTTATGCAGACCATAAGCCTCATAATAGAGATAATCTTACATTCTCCCATTTGGCCCACATGACATTTAAATAACTTGATGAGTCATGGTCATAGTAATATAAAGATATTACCTATGTCATTTTGTTGTGAAATGCTCTTACTCAAATAAATAATCCAATACACGAATCATGATGGAAATACTCTTAACAAGTACTTCCATGTATTACAATGTATGGTACTCCCTGTGTGAGTATTTTATGAATCATTAATTCTTTATGAATAAACTATCTATTAGCCATTCGAGTACCCCTTCATATCTCACCCACGGATAAAACTATATTTATATTTATACTTTGGGTCCGTTTAGGAATAGTTTATTTACCTGAAATTGAAAACTTTTTACTGAAAATACTGTAGATAAAACTAAAAGTTGGCTAAAATAATATAATAGGACTCATGAATAGTACCAAAAAATGCAATGAGACCCATAAATAGTAGCTAAAAAAGCTAAATAGTAAAAAAAATGTCCAATATAAGCTTATCCCAAACGCAATCTTTTTATGCAGAAAATAAATACTTTGTCTTTTGTCTCTATGAATAACCAAATATATATCCTAAATACAAAACAATTAGAGAGAAATTAAAAATCAAATAAGCTACCAAGTCCCACATGTTCCACGTGGTTTTTATAACAAGTCGCCTTTTATTTCTTAACATTCTCTCTAACAATAGGGTGCTTTATGCTGCTATACTTTGGCTCAACTTCTATAATTCTTAGGGAAGAAAAATGATTGTCGCAAAATTTTTAAAGGTCTATATATAGAATCGAAAATCTTGAGACCTGTGACAAAATTCTTTAACCATAATGCATGTGTTGTAGCTTCATAGTATTCAATATCGAAAATCTTGAGAATTGTGATAAAATTCCCTAACCATGTTGCATGTGTTGAGCTTCATAGTATTTAATAGCCTCTATGGTAGAGGGAGCAACAATTGTTTGTTTAGTACTTCTCTAAGATATATCACCTCCAATATATATATATATATGCATGTAAGTCAACCTGTAATCAGTGGTTCCTTGTAAGTATCTCATGACCTTTTTTGCAGCTTTCCAATTATCCAAACTAGGGTTGCTTTGATATTGACCTTCTACAAAACTGATATCAGGCCTTGTGAGACTTGTGCATACAGCAAGCTACCTACTGAAAATACATATGGTATGTTCTTCATTTTCTTTTACTCTAATTGAATCTAAGGACATTGATTATAACTAAGTTTGTCTCCTTTCAAAATGGGTGCTACTGTACGTGTACAACATTTCATTCCAGATCTCTTCAAAACCCTTTCAATGTAGGCCTTTTGAGACAATCCTAACTTTCTTTGTGATCTATCTCTGAAATGGCAATGCTAATGACACATAAAGGTTGTCCAAAATCCTTCATCTCAAAATATTGAGAGAGACCATTTTCTCTCATTTAGCAAACTCAAATCACTAATTGCAAGTAAAATGTCATCTACATATAAAATTAGAAAAATGTATTTATCCCCACTAAATAAGGACAAAAGCAACCACAACAATTTCTATTTTGGTCAAGTTAATTAAGGACAAGAACATTTTGTGCATACTTTCACTACTTTAAGGCGAAGCAAAATGAAAATACAATTGTTTATCATCTTCCACAAAACCTTTATGATATAAACAGATGTTTTATCTTACATAGTCCACCACTAACTATAGTTAGTCCTCTACGTAATTGAACAAAAAATCAACATAAATTAAAGTTGGAAGGAGACAAGACATTTTAACTCCTATTTTCTAATCATACATGCTAAACTTTCCCACAAAATACAGTGTGCTACCACCACCATAACCCATCCCACAATCTCGAAAACCCCCATGACCTAATTGGTTGATATTCACTGAAACAGTTGATTTCAGTAACCAAGTACACACACTCATGCATATAAACACCACCTAAGAGTATTCAAACTAGTCAACTAATCTAAGGGGGAGGAGGTGCACCATGCCCCACTGCAGCCAATTCAGGACTGACCTTCTATCCAGCTTCTTCAAGTATGCAGATGAGTTCCTTTGCAAATATGGTGTTTCCAGCTGTGAAGAAAGTTAATGCAGTTCCTTTTGCCCCAGCCCTTCCAGTTCGACCAATGCAGTGAATATACTTCTGGAAGTCATAATTGATCACATAATTCGCGTCCTTCACATCTGCCCCAAAACCAAAGCACATCACAAGTCATAAGAAATGCAGTAGGATAACAACCTCTCACATCAGAATCTTATTTAGATCAGAGAACCTATGACCTTAAGTCCTTAATACATTTCTGCATGCATGAGTGTTGCTGCAGCTGAAAATAAGTATTCAAGGGCAATATCCATAGAAATGAAAACAAGTGGCTCAACAGACATACAAGCAGAATCCACGTGACAAATAACACCAACTTAGATAAAAAAAGATGTTCATGAGACAATTAGAGACCACTAAATATAGCAAAGCAATAACTAAAAAGCATGAATCTTTCAAAGTGACCAAGTAGCAGCATCAGAATAGAAAATATAACAAATGAGTGCAAATAAGAAATAAAGGTGGATCTCCAACATATGCAAGCAAAGAGCTGAGTGAAATGGCTCGCATCTGTTTAATCAATGAAAAGCATGATCAATACTAAAAAATGTTCTCTATAAACCTGATAAAATTAAAAGAAGACTTAAAATAGGGACAACAAGAATATCTAGATAATGATTTCTTTCCAAAATGAGTTGATAATGATGATGATGAGTGCTATTAGTTATTGTTTACCAACACAATTTCCTGTACTAAAAATGAATTTCTATCAAGTCTTTGAACAAGCATTAAAGTTTTATCTCCATTCCCAAACCACAAGCAGCAACATCTGTTGCAGTCATAATAGGACTCCTGCCAGCTTTAAACTCTGAGAGGACTCAATCCCTTTCTGCTTGACTTTTATCTCCATTAATTGAAAGAGCTTGCCAACCATCCATGCAAAGCTGCTGGGTGACCTGATCACATCCTTCCTTGGTATTCATGAAGATCAGTATTCGGCTGCCATCCATGATATCCTCCAGCAATTTAACCAATCTGGAAAATTAAACCTATCGGTAAAATGTCTGCATCAAATCCCATATGTTGAGATCTTAAAGAAATTAGATTATACAAGAAAAAAATAGAAATCTGGCCTACTTGTTATTAGTATTTTCAATTAAAGCCTAACAAAAAACACTATCAAATGTTTTGATTTGTTACAAACTTAATGTACAAGGTGTTGATTGTTGAAATCAAAAATTCAAAGACAAAATTAATACTTAAGTTAAACTCCAATAGTGATATTTGTAAAAGAAATCTATGTGTAAAAGTCTATATTTGTAGTTTCTATCAAAATAAATGAAACATAATATTATGTCAATGAACTATACAATATAATTCAAAAAGCTTAAACAATCCAATAGGTAAAAGGGCCCATGTAAGAGCCTTAGCAACCTTCAGTTGAAGCTTTAAAGACGAGAACCATATTATTCCAAATGTTGGAAAATGTAGAAAATGTTTTCCATCCATAAAAAAAGTACTTAATATAATGTTGGCTGTAAGATACAATTCAGAAAAACTTAAATGATCCAGTTGGTGGGAGTTCCCATGTAAAAGACCTCGCCTTTTCTACCATACCAAACATCAAAAATTAAATAAAAATTTTCTGCCAAGATAGAAGAAACATAATATTATGTTAACAAGATGTAAGATAGAATTAAAAAGGCCTAAATGATCCAATAGGTAAAAGGTTTCATATAAGAGTCCTAGCATCTTGCTGAAGCTTGAATGACAAGAGCTCCACATAATAGAACGCCTGCTATATCCTCAAACGAAGACCGCTACTGCCTCCATCAACAAATGCAGTAACAACAATTTCTTTCTGGACTAAGTTAAATAAGAACAATAACATTGTGTGCATTCTTTCACTACTTTAGGGCAAAGCAAAATGAAAATACAATTGTCTATCTTATATACATTAAAAACTATCAACTTATATAGAAAAGCTACATAGAAACAGAGAGTGGATAAAAGAGAAAGTTTGACCATAAAGCTAGTAATGAATTCCTCTCAAACTATATAAGACCATAACATTGAAATAATATATTTCCTTTATCAGACCACTCAGTCAACTTCCATGTAAATTTAACGAAACCAGATTTACTACCCCTGAAGTCTTCTTGTATACTCCAGTTTTTCTTTCTCAAACCTGACTAAGACAAACAAGATATTAAAAATGATCACCAGATGTAGTTCCTACATATTAAAAAGATTGTACATAGTGCACAAAGATACCACTTTTGCAGGGTCTGAGAGAGATGAGTGGTGGGCCTCCTTACACCTAATTATAAAGCCATCAATATTTGTTCAGGGATTAGTTAAGTAGGTGAGAGAGTTTGAGCAAATAGAATATGTTGTCACACAGCATTCCCATCAGCTGTTCTATAAAAAATGCCATTTTGACACATCAAAAGCCTACTTTACTATTTTACCACATCATTTTACAACATCTAATTTATCAGATGTTCTATTCTTCAATCTCATACATTAAAATAATATATACATCACATTAAAATATCATTAAAAAAAAACTTCAAACGGTAATATACTGCACAGCCCCCACCACCACTGCCCATAGTAGCCGGCCACCACCACCACTGCCCATAGTAGCCCACCGCCAACAACCATAACCAAAACCCAAAATCAACAAACCAACCCACTACCACCGACCACCATAGCTAAAATCCAAAATCAACCAAAACCCAAAATCAGCCCACACCCACCGCCATAACCCACCAAAATCAGCCATCAAAACCCATGAAAATCAGCCCACCCACTGCCATAACCCACCAATATCAACCCATTAAAACCCATGAAACTCAACCCACATCCACCCAAAAAAAAAAAAAATCCCAGGCGATCTGATCTGAGAGTGTGAGATGGACGGTGCTACATGGTGGATGCCAATCTGCCCATCCGAACCCACCCACCACCGATCTGTCCATTCGAAACCACCCATTGCCCAACCCACCCATCAAACCACAGCCAAAAAAAAACAAAAAAAAAAACCACAGCTAGAGAGAGATTGGTGTGGAATTGATGCGTCGGCGTTGGCGTTGGCGTCGGCGTCGACTTCGATGTCGGCGACGGCATGGAAGGGAACTGAGGGGATGAGAAAATATGAGAGAACCGATCGGTGTTTGAGAAAAAAATGAGGAAGAAACTGACAGAGGAATGAGAGAGGAAAAAATAAAAATTTCATTAAAATTATAGCACATCTCTCCATACGCTCTCATATTTGAGAGCGTACTATTCATGTGTGCCAAATTTTTTGAGATTTAGAACACCTCATGAGAGATGTTTTTTGGTGTTTGGTGTGCCAAATGCCAAATATTTGGCATTTGGCACACCTGATGAGAGTGCTATGAGCCATTTGAATGACTCCAACGTACTTTTTGTTACAGTATGAAAGATACCATGTACACCCAAAGAAATTGATACTTTGTCTATTCAACATATTACTCATTGCCTTATCATAGACATGGATAAAGCCAAAGATTACTAGTATATGACTTTAATCATATCAAGTAGTAGAGCTTTAGCTGGCCAGTTAAAAATTATGCAAGAATTGCATTCTGTGTGTATCTTTTTCTCCCACCTTTTGTAATGATTATGTTTATGTATTTTTCCACATCACATTAGTCAATACCGATTATGCTAGAGGGAAAAGGATTGTGATTATGGTTTGTCACTTAGAAAGATAGACAAATAAGTTTTTTACTTGGTCATTGGCTATAAGATTAATGATAAATAGCCAAAAACATTACTCTGATTAGGCAAGCATAAGGCTGTACTAATACAATGAAGAATGCCTTGAGCTATTGCAGTTACTATCATTTTAACAAAACAAGAAGAAATTTCATTGACAAAAAACTCCAGGATTTCCAAAATGAAGGAATATGCATCCTTTTATAAACTTGCATGGATCAAAACCTGTAGCAAACTAAAAGTTTAAGTAACCACATGGTATTCAAGTAGTGATCTTGCCTCTACTTGAACTAATTGGGAGGGGAGGGTTTTGGGGACCAGAAATAAGCTTTTCATAAACCCCCTTTGTGCTTGGGTAGAAGAAAAGGAGAATCATAAATCCCACACAAGACAAGACATAAAATGCTTACTTCCGAACAGTATATATAAATATATTTTTGATAAGATAACAGTATATATAAATATATAATTTACTTATCAAAAATATAGAACAGTATATTAACCCTATATTGCGTTTCTAGATTCTTTAGAGCACAGGAGGAGCAAAGAGCAAGAACTTTAGTAATTAGATGTCACATAACAAATTAAGATCTAAATCCATAGAGGCTAGAGTCAACATATTCTCTCACAATATCTCAACTAAGGAGAATCATAAATCCACACAAGCTCCACCTTGGAACACCAAATTCTATTTATCACATTCGCTTCTCTCCAAAACCATTAATCAGAAACCACCCCCTATGATTGTATCAAGGAATCCTCAGAAAATGATGCTAAAACCATAACCCCTATCCTAACAACAGAATACCAATCAACAAACAACATCAAGAAAAGAAATAAATAAGCTTAAAAAACAAATCTTTTAAGCTGAAATATTAAAACCCATTACACCTTTTTATAAATTTAATCACTTTGCATACGGAATAAACACCCACATCATTAATGTACATAGGAATTTTTTTTTTTTTTTGATGAAGTACAAAGCTGAGGAATAAGAAAAAGAATGGGACCTCCAACAGAAAGATTGACAGCCACGGGCATAGGCCAGAGAAACTTGTAACGACGAGCAAATGACTCTTTTGGTGGTGGCTGAGGTGGCAGAGCTGAGCACTCATGAGTCTCCATGGCTGATGGTGAAGAAAACTCGTTGGGTTTCTGTGGGTGCTACTGCTCTTGAAATTGTTTCAACTGTGGTGTTTATGAAAGACCACAAGCAGGCAGTCAATCGATGAAAAGTTAGATACCAAACCACAAATACTGAAAGCAAAAACTAAACAAGGCCGCATTTGATAATGTTATTATAGTAAAATTGTTTAATTGCTGTAGAAATAAGTGGAAGTGAAAAAGTAGGGTAGAAATAAGTGCTGTATGGTATAAATAACGAAAATTATATGTGTTATGTTGTTTAAATAACGAAAATTGTTGTTTAAACAACAAAACCAAATAGGCTTTTGAAATTTTTTTATTTTCTGTTTCTCAAAAAGAGGAGCTTGTGTCCAGTGAACAGGGCTGGCTCAACAATTTTGAGGGCCTTAGGCGAAAATTTTAAGCGGATTCTTTTTTTAACTTTAAAGTCTAAATTTGTACAAATAAAAATTAATTTATTACACGGTTCAATAAATTAGTATCACTATAATACAAATGAGTTGATATAATATACATCAAATAATTAATTGGTGTGATAATTTATAATAATTGATAAAGTAAGAGTTTGCATTAAAAAAAAAAAGTGATAACTTATTAATTAGTGTGGGGTCATGTGGAGGCCAGCTTAGCTTAGGCCTTGTGATGTGTTGTGGCTTGTGGACAAGACTGCACAATGCTATGTGCATTGTGCAATCTTATCCTATCAAGTTGTGTGCACTGTTATTGTGCACTATTCTGTATTTTAAGATATAATGTGGCTTTTTTAATGCATTTTATTGACTAATAAAAGTACCTAAAATATTTTTTTTTGTAATTAAAATATATAGATAAATATAATTTTTTTTTTTTTTTTTACAAGTGGAGGTCTTTTTTTATTTGGGGGCCTTAGGCAATTGCATCAATTGCTTATATGGTTCAGCCGGCCCTGCCAGTGAACAGTGCCACTAGACACGTTGCGATGCGGACACGTGTCTAAGACCGGACATATGTTTATATCCTAACAGGTCTAACTCCTAGAAAATGAGCATTTGTTTTGTCTTATACATGTTCGCTAAAACTCTTATTTTTGTTATTTTACATATATATATATATATATATATATGTAAAATAATCTAACTTTTATTTATTTATTTTGAACTAAAATAACTTTTAATATTTTGTAATAAATTTAATATAAAAATTATTAAAAATTATAATTTCTTTTGATAAACTTTGTATAAATAAATTATCCAAAATAACATTCTAAAAAAATTTATCCAAAATAAGTTGCTGGAGAAAGAGCTTTGCCTCATGCAATACCGTCTGACATGGTAGCCGTCAGCCCCTCTCTTTCCCATTACCTTAGTCCCTGCCCCGATTTCAATTGCATAGTCCATATCAGAATATCGGCAATAAACAAGTGCTTTCAATTGTAGATTGATGGGCTTTAATGGACTGGATCAAATTCGTAACACAAAATCACCTAAAAAAAATGTAATACTTGTCATTAATCTTTCATCATCCTGAAAATCCTGAAAATCAAAGTACCAATTAAGGTGGAATAGAATCTTTTCCAAATGCCAATTCCCCCACCCCCCACTCCAATGAAGAAAATAAAACCAGGTGTTCTTTTTTGAAAAAATAAAAATAAAAATAAAATAAAATAAGACCAGGTGTTCTAATGTATAAAGGTTTTTCTAACGGGCATTCTACGTTTACCGTAAATAATTAATTACATTTATTTTAGGACCACAAACTTTCTCATAATTATTCTATGTGATAGACTATGATTAGCTGTTTGTTACTTTTATATTTACCCACAATTTTTTCTCTACTACTCACAATCAATCATATAAGATAGGTGCGGTAAAAATTATGGTCATAGAATTATTGATTTACTACAACGAATTGTAAAAAGATCCTCCATATTAGTAGTTCTTAGATTATTCATACCAGCGTAGACAATTGTGTGTGTATGTTTGTTTCTAAATAAAAAAAAAAAATGGATAATTGTTCCACATTACTTAAGAGAGTGTGTTATATGTAATATAACTTACCCCATCATTTCTTAAAAGTTACCATGATTTTTGAGTGGAGTTGTAGTGTGCATTTGTGTTAAAATCATTTTCTCTCTCCCTTATGTGTGTGTTTGTTTCTAAAAAAAAAAAAAAAATACCATCTTATACAAAAGTTACCTTTTATTTTAAAATAAAAACCTACTTCTTTTTTTTTTTAGCCAACCATTTTTTAAAACACTTTTGACCTTTTTTTTTTATAAATAATTTCAATCTATAATGTCCGCTCTTAATAGCAGTTCTTTATCATCAGACCAAAACACCAATTAATTTTTGGTATAGGCGAGAATTGAACTCCAGATCTCTTATTCAATCATCAAAAACTTTACTAGTTGAGCTAATTGAAACTCACGTATTTGACTATTTATTATATACTTTATTTCATTAAAATATCAATTTTCTTAATTTTTTAATTCATTTCTTTTTTTCCACGTGTAACAACAATGACCATCCACTCTTTTTATTCTCAAGGGTGTGAAACTTGAATTGGGTCCGATTGGATTAACCGAAAACCCTTCATCAATACGGGTTTTTAACTCTCAAAAACCGGCCTATACAAGAAAAGCAGTGAACCGTGCAAACTGCGGTAGAACCTTCTAGGTTTGAAAAATGTTGACGGTTCTTACGATTCAGATCTGGATTTTATTTTTGATACTTACCACCATTGTTGATGCTTCAAACCACCGTGAGATGCTGTTAGACCTTTACGTCGCATCACCTCTCTTCTTCTTCTCTGTCTCACTCGCGCTTCTCTCTCATTTTTCTGCGTTTTTTGCCTTTTGTCGTTTCAGTTTTTGTGTCTGGACTCTAGAGTTGTTTTGTAGGCGATGGAGATGGTGAAGTAATGCTTGGCTGTCATCTACTCACTGACAAACCACTTTCTTCTTGGGCTTTGTTTTGTATTTAAGCTATTATTTAATGAGTAGACTTCTAGCCTCTTCTTTTAAAGTCTTTTATCTTTTTGTTTTCCACTTTTAAATTTCATTGGAAAGTTGCCCGTTCAAATGGGCTTCAGCATCAAGGCACGGGCTTGTTTAATTTGTGCCTAAGGCATGGATTTAATTTAGATGTAGGCTTCATAAAAAATATATATAATTTATTTTTATAAAATTATGTTTTTGGTACCTAAATATTTTCTTATTTTACTCAATTTTTGTATTATTTCTTATTTATTTTATTTATTTATTTATTAAATAATTATTAAATTAATTATGATATCATTTCGGTTCGACCTCAGTTTAACCTTAAAAATCTTGAACTTCTCTCTTTTTCGGTTCATTGAATGATTTAGGTTTGAAAATCATGTTTATTCTCACTCAAGAAATGCAAAGAAATAATAAAAAAATAGATTTGCATATGTTACAATGCCTCCTAAATTTGGACTAGCACGGTAGCAAAATCCTATTTTGCATAACTAGGTCATGATCTAATGCGAGTGATTTTGGGCTTCATTAGTTATATTTTGAGTTTTATGCTATTTTAGCATACCTTATGCAAATGCTATTATAAGTTAGAATTGAGTACGCTTGTTTTCAGGAATCATGTCTTTGCACTTGGAAAATAGAGCATTTTATGTTCTCTCCTTCAAAACAGTGATTTTGGAAGAACAAGGATTAATTTGAGGCAAAATCCAAATAGAAATGGGTTGCCCTGTTAGACTTGGTCTAAGTGAAATGTTTTCGTTAAAAAATGTGTCATATCATTAAAAAAAAATTTTGTCATTATTTTGTTAAACTACTTGTAGGCAAAAACAATTACATAAGTTAATAGTGCTGATTTATGAAACTTCGGGGATTGAATAACGCTCATTTGAAACTTTACGGACTAAAAGTGCTCAGTAGATAAACTTTAGGGATCAAAATGTATTTTATTTCATTTTTGAGCATATATATATATATATTTTTTTTTTTTTTTTGTGATTGTCTTGTTAAACACTTGGATATATTATTTAATTTTTTCTAAAAATTGATTGTAATTTCAAGTATATTTTTATTGATGAAATAGGTTTCATTGAAAAAATTGTACTAGTTATAGGCCAAATTAACAAAAAAGTAGAGTTTTATGGGGTGGGGCGGGGCTTCGCAGGGCCCCAAGGGGCGAGGATGGGGTGAGAAAATTTTCCCCGTCATGTGGGGCGGGGCAGGGATGGGGTAAGACAAAACCATGCGGGGCAGGAATGAAGATTCCATTCTTCAGTCCCGCCCCGCCCCATTGTCATCCCTGTTTGGAGGGTGAACAGTTACAATTACATTTACTTTTTACCTACTTACTTTTTCGGGAAAAATGCTCATGCACCCCCTAAACTTTGAAGGAGTGGCCAAAACACCCCCTGAAATTTTTTATTGGCCAATTTACTCCATAAACTTTACATATCTGCCAAATTAGTACTTCCAGACAATGTTCTGTCAAAACTAACGGAATGGTCACGTGAGCTTTAAAAAAAAAAAAAAAAACTCATACCCTGTAGGGAATTTCACCAAAATCCCAACCTGTGAGAAACAAAAAAAAAAAAAAAAAAAAAAAAAAAAAAAAAAAAAAAAAAAAAAAAACACACGCCAAAGAAAAACAATCACATGCACAATACAATATTTACGTGGTTCGGCAATTTGCCTATGTCCATGGAGTTGCAGGGATTTTCACTGTTATCAGGGAAGAAGAAAAATACAAGATGTGGCTACAATTATTCTTCACAATAAAAACCCTAACCAAACCCACAATTATTCTCCACTCCATGGACTAAGCCTCAGTAAATCTCCTATTAAAAAACCACGCAACATTATTTGGGTCGGGTCAGGTCGTCAAACCGGATCAAACAAAACTAGACTCCACAAAGCCCAACAATTCTCCCACTTGGAGACTAGTTCAATCACCAACATCAAACCGCTATCCTCCAAGAAACAATCCCTCATCCCTGCAACTCATCCTCCTGTCCTCAAGCTAGAAGACCAATTGAAGCTGCGCACAGCTTCAACTTCTCAATAGTGACACCCTTAGTCAACATGTCTACCAAGTTCTTAGATCCACAAATCTTCTCAAGTATTACTAGTTTATCTTCAACAAGGTAACGGATAAAGTGGTATTTTGTTTGTATATGTTTCGACTTTGAATGAAAAGCCGAATTTTTGGCAAGAAAGATTGCACTTTGACTGTCACTGTGTAGAATGCTCATCTCTTGCTTCTTACTCAATTCATCTAAGAAACTATGTAGCCAAATCATCCCCTTTTCAGCTTCAGTTGCTACAACATACTCAGCTTCTGTAGTAGACAAAGTAACAATCTTCTGTAGATTTGAAGCCTATGATATAGCTGTATCACCCAAAGTAAAAACAAACCTAGTAGTACTCTTTCTACTATCAATATCACCAGCAAAATCAGCATCTACATAACCCTGCAGTTTCAAACTTGCACCTGTGAAGCAAAGACATGTATCTGATGAACCCTTCAGATATCTCAGAATCCACTTGACTGCCTTCCAATGCTGCTTTCTAGGTCTACTCATGAATCTGCTCATAACTCCCATTGCATGTGCAATGTCTGGCCTTGTACACACCATAGCATACATCAAGTTGCTAATGGCTGAGGCATAGGGCACCTTGCTCATATGGTCCCTTTCTTCTTCTGTCTTTGGTGACTGTTCTTTGCTTAGTTTGAAATGACTACCCAAGGGTGTGCTAACTAGTTTAGTTTCATTCATGTTGAACCTACTGAGAACTTTCTTCACATACTCTGATTGTGAAAGTTTCAATGTACCATTAGCCTTGTCTCTAATGATTCTCATACCAAGGATTTGCTTTGCATTTCCCAAATTCTTCATTGCAAACTGTTTGGACAATTGCTTCTTCAGATTATTAATCTCCTCAATGCTAGACCCTGCAATAAGCATATCATCCACATACAACAGTAATATGATATAAGAATTGTCAAAAGACTTAATATAGCAACAATGATTAACTTCACATCTCTTGAACCCAATTCTATGCATAAAATTATCAAATTTCTTGTACCACTATCTTGGAGCTTGTTTTAGGCCATACAAGCTCTTTTTCAGTTTGCAAACTACATTTTCTTGTCCCTGAACAATGAACCCTTCTAGCTGAATCATGTAAAGGTCTTCTTCCAAGTCACCATGAAGGAATGCCGTCTTCACATCTAACTGCTCAAGATGTAAGTTTTCTGTAGCCACCATTCCCAGTACCAATCTGATTGTCGACATCTTCACAACTGGAGAAAATATCTCTGTGTGGTCAATGTCTTCCTTCTGCTGGAACCCTTTAACAACTAATTTGGCCTTGTAACGTTTACTACCATCATACTCATTCTTTATTCTGTATACCCACTTGTTGTGTAAAGCCTTCTTTCCAACTGGCAATTCAATCAGTTCCCATGTCTAATTCCCCAACAAGGAATCCATCTCATCCTTCATGGCTAACTCCCACTTGCTTGAATTCTCATCTTGCAAGGCTTCATCATAACACTCTGGCTCACCACCATCAGTCAACAGGAGATAATTTAGAGTGGGTGAATGACGCTATGGAGGTTTAATGTTCTTGGAAGATCTGCGGACTTCAGCTACAGGTGTACTCAGATCTACCTGTGAATTTACATTCTCTTTATCTTCTTCACCCCCTTTTTTGGACAGTACCTTCAGTCAGTTCATCTAAGTTGACAAACTCATATTTCTTTTGATCTATCTCTGTAATATCTGACACTACAGTTGATCTGTCCTTGTACATAACTTGTTCATTAAATATCACATTTCTACTTCTGATGATTTTTCTGTTTTATTCATTCCAAAACCTATAGCCAAATTTCTCATCACCATAGCCAATGAAAAAACATATTTTAGACTTTACATCAAATTTACTATGAGCATCAGAATCAATATGAACATAAGAAACACATCAAAAAACTTTTAAATATGAAAACTTTACCTCTTTACCACTCCAAACCGCCTCAGGAAATCTGAACTCCATGGGAACTGATGGTCCTCGGTTTATCAAGTAAGCTGCAGTGCTAACAGCATCAACTCAAAAAGTTTTTGGTAGTCCAACATGCAACCTCATACTTCTAGCACACTCATTGAGAGTTCTGTTCATGCGCTCAGCCACACCATTCTGCTGTGGTGTCCCAGGAATGGTCTTTTCCATCCTAATTCCCTGTGCAGCACAATATTCACTGAACCCTCCATCTATGCACTCTCCTCCATTATCTGATCTCAAACATTTTACTTTCAAACCTGTTTCTGTCTCAACCATGGCCTTCCACTTCTTAAAAGTTTCAAATACATCAGATTTATTTTTCAGAAAATAAACTCATACCTTTCTGCTTGAGTCATCAATAAAAGTGATGTAGTACCTTGAACCTCCAAGGGATGCAACCGAAGAAGGCCCCCACAAATCAATATGTACTAAATCCAATTTTTCAACCTTTGGTGTCCTACCAGTTTTCAAGAAGCTCACATTTTTCTGTTTTCCTAAGATGCAGCTTTCACACATGTCAAAATCAATGGATTTCAATTTTGGTAGTTTTCCTTTTGACAGCAGCATCTTCATCCCTTTCTCACTTATGTGACCAAGTCTGCGGTGTCATAGGCTTATATCAGTACTTGCATCAGCAACTACAATTGTGTCTCTTAGACTTGAGGTCATATATAGAGTACCGGTCTTCTTTCTACGAGCCAATACCCTAACTCCCTTTGTAACCTTCCAAGTACCACGAACAAATAGTATTGCATGTCCTTCATCATCAAGTTGTCCAACAGAAATCAGATTCCTCCTCAGGTCAGGAATATGTCGAACCTTCTCCAGTAACCAAACAGATCCATTGGGCAACAATATCCAAACATCTCCCATACCCACAACATCCAAGGCTGAACCATCAGCCAAATACACCTTACCAAAATCACCTGCAACATAATTCTGTATGATTTCTCGGTGTGGATTGGTATGAAACGAAACTCCTGAATTCAAAACCCAATCATCAAGTGGACTGTCTACTGCAAGAAATAATGCATCTTGTACCTTTTCTGTTACAGCATTAGTAGAATCATCTCCATTCTTCTTCTTAGGACTTTTGCATTGATTCCTAAAGTGACCTGTTTTCCCATAGTTCCAACATTGTACTTGTTGGCCTGATCTAGATTTGCTTCTGTTCCGGTTAGAATTTTTGGATTTTGATCTACCCTGGTTTGAATTTTTGTCATTACCTATGCCTCTTGTCTCAAGGTTTAGGGCAGAACCAGATCCTGAGGTTTCGCCTGCATCTCTTCGGCGAATCTCCTCAGCTAGAATTAAATCTCGTATATCATTGTACTTGAGCTTTTCCTTTCCCGTAGAATTGCTTACTGTCATCCCCATTGCCTCCCAACTGTTTGGCAAAGAAGCCAAGACAATCAGAACACGAATCTCATCATCAAAATCAATTTCTATAGACGACAATTGATTTGTGATAGTATTAAATTCATTTAGATGTTGTGCTATTGATGCATTCTCTGCCATTTTCAAATTGAACAATTTTTCATCAGATGCACCTTGTTGTTTACGGACAGCTTTTCATACATACCGGACAAAGCCTTCATTAGATCTGCTGTGGTCTTCTCCTTTACAACATTATGTGCAACAGACCTAGACAGAGTTAACCTGATAACTCCCAGTACCTGTTTGTCAAGAAGAGCCCATTCCTCAGCCTTCATAGCCTCAGGTTTTGTCCCTAAAAGAGGCAGATGCAATTTCCTCCCATAGAGATAATCTTTAATCTGCATCCTCCAATAGCAAAGTCTGTGCCATCAAACTTTTCTATTCCAGATGCCTTTCATACTTCCTCTGCCATTGCTCCCACTCAAACTTAACCCTAGGCTCTAATACCGTTGTAGGGAATTTCACCAAAATCTCAACCTGTGAGAAACAAAAAAAGGAGAGAAAACACACGCCAAAGAAAAAAAATCACACGCACAAGACAATATTTATGTGGTTCGGTAATTTGCCTACGTCTACGGAGTTGCAGGGATTTTCACTATTATCAGGGAAGAAGAAAAATACAAGATGCGGCTACAATTATTCTTCACAATAAAATCATGGCAACCAAACCCACAATTAAAACCCTAACCAAACCCACAATTTATTCTCCACTTCATGGACTAAGCCTCAGTAAATCTCTCATTAAAAAACCACGCAACATTATTCGGGTCGGGTCGTCAAACCGGATCAAACAAAACTAGGCTCCATAAAGCCCAACAATACCCCATAATTTGTAACCCGCTGGATTGATGGAAAGAACAAAGAAGAGAAGCAAGGTTTGACTGGATAAAGGATGGCTTCTTTATTATCTCTTCAGGGCTCTAGAAACTCCATTATCGCTTCCCACTTGAGACCTCAAATAGCACCACAATTTTTGATCAGCTCTCTCTCAACCCTACACCATGTAAACCTCTCTACACCTACGCACTACCCAATACCCATAACTCAAAGTCCTATTGCCACCATGATAGTGGTGTCTCTCACCGCCAAAGAACCAACACTCAGTACAAACCCCACCCTAAACCTTCTTCACAGTCACAGAGTAATAGGAAGAAGAACCACTCCTAGGGACAGAGCCAGAGCCAAAAGTTTGGGGGGCCAAAGTTTGGACTTAAAAAAAAAACAAATTGCAACTTCAAGAATAATTTTTTTGGGGGGTCATTTTAATATTTTATCAACTGTTTGGGTCAATGGATTCAACAGATATCAAGATAGTGAGAGAATAAAAATCAAGCATAGGAGCAACCTTTGTGTAGAGCAGAGGAGTAGCTTACATGTGGGGATGGGAGGATTTTTGACTAATATTTTGGTCATTAACAGAGAGAATTTAGGCTAATTTTGGTATTGAGAATCCAAAAGGTGTAGTACAAGAACTTAATTTGGGTTAAAATTAAAAAGCTTGTTTTTAATTCTTTTTGTTTCGTTTCATTCAATTGCTCTGTTCTTTGTATATATAAGCAGAGTTGTACTATTCCTATTCATTCAATGTGAAATTTCTCTCATCTTCATCTCTGAGTTTAGCTTCTAACATGATATGGCAAACAACATATACATTATAGGGTGTTGTTAGGGAAGGGGGCGGTCATAACATAGCTCCGTCCCTAGCCACTCCAATGAGCAAAGGATGAACGGTGATTAGCTTAAAAATGAAAATGAGAGTGACCCACCAAATGTTGATTTGATGGGTTTGTGTGGGGAGGGCAACATTGAACAAGTTGTGGAGTATATGGGTCAAGGTGTTTGCGTTGATTATGGTGTTTTCTGTGCATTGTTGGGTTCATGTGGGGATATCAAGTTGGTAAGAGGGTCAATGTGTTCATTTGAAATGTTCTCTGTCAATCTAGTCAAACCTGGCTTCTCTTCTTTCCATCAATCTAGTGGGTTACAAATTAAGGGGTATGAGTTTGTTTTTTTAAAGCTCACGTGTGTCTCACGTGACTGTTCAGTTAGTTTTGACAGTACACTTACTGAAAGTATTAATTTGGCAAATATGTAAAGTTTATGGAGTAAATTGGCCAATAAAAAAGTTCAGGGAGTGTTTTGGCCACTAATTCAAAGTTTAAGGGGTGTATGAGCATTTTTCCCTACTTTTTCAAATACACTTTCTAACAAACTTATTATCATTCTTCTATCTTATTAAAATATTATTTCTTCATTATTTTTTTATTCTTTCTATAATCTTTCTTTATCTTTCCTCTATACATTTCCAAAAGTTATTGTAGGGGCTAAGGCCCAAAATAATGTATTGGGCCTTGGACCTTGTCCGAGGACACTAATAAGTCCGAGGAAGAGAGTACGAATTAGATGATCCACATTACAAGTCTCATTAGTGGGGGACAAAGGGAAGAAGGTCCGAGAAGGAACTCTTTCTCGGACACAGCAAATGCAGACCAAATGTCTACTCTAGCAATTGAGATGCACCCCCTGAACACATAAGAGGGAAGAAAACCCAAAATATCTAAGGAAAGGCTACCACCACCACATTAAATGCACTGCAGCTACTTTTCTGGCCACATTAATGTGGAGAAGACTCCTAAATAGTGCTGCCTTGGCTGCTACAACTCACAGAAGGCTGAAAGGGGTGTCTGATGGGATGGGTACTTAAGTGGGAATCTAGATGATCAACAAGTGTAAGGTCCAGATGATCAGAAAAGAGCTATATAATATGGAAGAGCTCCCATAAATAAGGGGGCAGAAAAGGAGTGAGAGAGAACACTGTAGCATGCTAAATAATATTGTGATCTATATACGTCAAATTCTGGTCTTCTCGGACCCAAGGTCCTTTGGCAATAATAGCTTTTATTTGTGTTTGATTGATTTTTAACTCCATTCTAGCCGTTGCCTTACTCATCTATACCTATTTCTTTGACTCATACTCTACAAAATTCATTGTATTGGGCTTGCTGGACCAGGATTCCATACATTTGGGCTTGGGCTCCAAATATTCTCCCTATAATTGGCGCCGTCTATGGGAAGAACTTGTGTGTTAGTGAGTGCGACGGCTAAACATGGTAGGATCAGGTCCACACCAAGAAAGTCCACGCCAAACAGATCCCCAGCGGATAGAACCCATAGGGCCTCAGCAGCAGAGTAATCCTCTTGACCCCGAACAAAATTGGGGCAATGAAAGGAATCGAGAAGGGAGTGTGCATACCACCCAGACGAACCAAAGCCATTCCCAAGTGGGTAGTCGCGTATCCTAGAGACAAAGCAACCGTCAAGCCATGCAGCGAGAGATAGACGATTTGAAAAGAAGACTGCACCATGCACAGCGAAGGCGGTCCCCTTCCAGCTCCGACATATCCTCTAATGATGAAGAGGACTTTAGTTACAGGCGGAGATCAAGAACTCCCCCAAGCGAAACCTTCTCTTATGAAGACGAGCATCGTCATAGACGGAGACACAAGGGCCCATCTGGTAATGGCCTGGGTAATGATGCCATGAACAAAGCTCCAGATCAAATTTCTAAGTCACCCTTCACGCACAAGATAGAAGGGGCTAGACTACCTCGGCATTTCCACCAACCTACGTTCACCATTTATAATGGCCAAATGGACCCTGTGGAGCATGTGAGCCAGTTTAACCAAAGAATGACCATCCATTCTCAAAACGAGGCCTTGATGTGCAAGGTTTTCCTGTCTAACCTAGGATCCGTGGCGATGAGATGGTTCAACAGCTTGAAAACGGACTCCATAGATTCTTACAAGCAGCTCACCCAAGCCTTTGGCTCTCGTTTCATTACAAAGAGCAGAATTCCTCTGCCTCTGAGTTCATTATTGTCATTATCCATGCGTGAGAGAGAAACTTTAAAAGCTTACTTGGACAGATATTGAGAAATGTATAAAGAGATGGACGGCAACTATGACGACGTCGCCATCAGCACGTTTAAGAGTGGTCTCCCCACTAAGCATGGTTTGAGGAAATCCTTGACTGGTAAGCCTGTTACTAGCATTCGTCAACTTATAGACTGGATTGACAAATACAAAAGAGTGGAAAAAGACCAACTGCAGGGGAAAGAAAAGGAGAAGATCATCCTTCAAAAGAAGAATGATTTCAAGTCGGAACGATACAACAATAACCATCCCAGGAGAGATTTCGCAAGGCAATCAGGATAAGCTAACACGCAAACGGTTAACGTCGTATTCAGAGAGCTGGTACACCAAGTTTTAGAGAAAGTAAAGAATGAGTCATTCTTCAAGTGGCCGAATAAAATGGCTGGGGACTTCATAAAGTGCAACTAGAGTCTATATTGTTAGTACCACCAAGACTACGGATATACTATCGAAGACTATAGGAACCTATGGAACCACTTGGATCAATTAGTCCGAGAAGGGAAATTGAGGCACCTTTTACATCCTTCCAATGGTCATCCAGGTTAGACAAACCAAGAACCCCGGAGAGACATATCTTTAAGACCCTTCATGGGCACGATAAATGTCATCCTTTCCGCTCCAAGAAGAACTGGCTCTTTTCCCTCCAGAGTAATGTCTGTGGCTCGGCTCTCTACTAAGGACAACGATCAGAAGTCCAAAAAGTCCAAGAAGGGAGCCTCACCTGTGTTGGGATTCTCGGACGAGGATAAGATCGGAACCATCCAACCCTACGACGATGCTCTGGTAGTCACACTTAGGATTGGGGGGTTTGACGTGAAGAGAGTACTGGTAGACCAAGGCAATGCTGTGGAAGTAATGTACCCTGACCTATACAGGGGGCTGAATCTAAAGCCTGAAGACCTAACGACGTATAATTCCCCTTTAGTGAGTTTCGAATGGAAAACCATTACACCAAGAGGGCAGATCAGACTGCCCATACAGACCAGTTCAGACGTGGTGGAAGTGGATTTCATTGTGGTCGATGCCTATTCACCCTACACAGCCATAGTGGCCAGACCTTGGCTCTATACCCTGGGAGCCGTTTCTTCCACACTTCACCAGAAGGTGAAATACCCGTCGGAGGGCTGAGTCGAGAAGATTGTGGGAAATCAGGCCATGGCTAGACAGTGCATAGTGGCTGCCATCTCATGCCAATCCAATGCAGAGTCCTCGGCCTCTTTTAGAAAAGACTTATAGCAATCAACCACCTCAGCAATATCCATTGATAAGCCAGCCGAGGAAGTGAAATGCGAAAATCTAGAAAGGGTTATTGTTGACGCCGATCTAGGGAAATTCTTTCAAGTTGGCTTAGAACTACCCCTCCGAGAGAAAGAAGAACTGATTGGGTTTCTTAGAAAAAATGTCGACGTGTTTGCATAGGACGCCTACGAGGCCCCAGGGATTGATCCAAGCTTCATTTGCCACCACCTAAATGTTAACCCATTCGCCATTCCCAAAAAGCAACTACCCCAACCCCTGTCAAAAGAGCATGCCAACGCTGTTAAGGATAAAGTAACAAAACTCAAAAAGGCAGGGGCTATCAAAGAGGTCTTCTACCCTGAGTGGTTAGCCAATACAGTAGTGGTAACAAAGAAGAGTGGGAAGTGGTGAGTTTGCGTAGATTTCACGGACTTGAACAAGGCGTGCCCAAAAGACCCGTTGCCAATGCTTCGGATAAACCAGTTGGTGGATGCAACTGTAGGCCATCCTCAAATAAGCTTCTTGGATGCCTTTCAGGGTTATCATCAAATACCACTAGCCCTGGGTGATTAAGAAAAAATGGCATTCATGACTCCTATTGGAAACTACCACTACAAAGTAATGCCTTTCAGTTTGAAGAATGCAAGGTTTACCTACCAAAGGATGATGACTAGAATATTTGAGCCGCAACTGGGCAAGAGTATTGAAGTCTACATAAACGACACGGTAGTAAAGAATAAAGTGGTGTCCGAGCATGTGGAAGATCTCAGAGTCATTTTTGGTATCTTAAGAAAACACAAACTACGTCTCAATGCCTCTAAGTGCTCATTCGGTGTCGGGTCTGGCAAATTTTTGGGCTATATGGTAACTTACAGGGGAATTGAGGTGAGCCCAGATCAGATCAAAGCGATTCACAATTTACAAGCTCCTCGGAACCCAAAAGAAATCCAGAAACTCACTGGAATGATCGCGGCTTTGAATCGATTTATTTCCCGACCTGCAGACCGATGTCGGCCCTTCTACCTCCTGATGAACAAATGGAAAGGATTTGAGTGGTCCGAGGACTATGCCTTAGCCTTCTAGCAACTTAAAGAATATCTGTCGCGGCCACCCATCATGTCTAATCCTGATGTCGACGAGGTTTTGTTCGCCTACATCGTGGTGGCCCTTCACGTTGTGAGCTTAGTGTTAATATGGATTGACGACGGCATACAACGGCCAGTTTACTATGTGAGTAAATCGTTACATGAGGCCGAGGTGTGTTATTTACCATTGGAGAAGGTGATTTTGGTAGTAGTGCATGCTACGCGAAAACTCCCTCACTACTTCCAGGCGCACACGGTCGTTGTTTTGACTCAGCTTCCTCCCACGTTGGTACTTCGGAGTGCCGATTACACAGGAAGAATTGCCATGTGGAGCACGCTTCTAGGGTCTTTCGATATTAAATACATGCCCCGGACCTCTATCAAGGGCCAAGTTCTCACCGATTTAATAGCCGAATTTGCCGAACCCCTAATAGAAGCAATAGCAAAGGAGGAAAACATGGATAAAAAATCAGTTGGCACAATCTCTGCACAAGGTGCCTCACAATGGAAAGTGTACGTTGATGGTGCGGCAAGCCAAAGGGAATCCGGGGTAGGGATAGTTCTAATATCCCCTGAGAAGATTACCATAGAAAAGTCATTGAGATTAGGATTCTCGGCTATAAACAACGAAGCCGAGTATGAAGCTTTATTGCAAGGAATGGCCATGATGTAGAAGATGGGAGGGAAGGCATTAGAAGTGTTCTTGGATTCCAGATTGGTTGTAGGCCAAGTGAAGGATGTGCTGGAAGCCAGAGATGTGAGAATGCAGGAGTACCTTAGTAAGGTCAGGCGCTTGCAATTAGACTTTGAATTTTTCAACTTAACGCACGTCTCTAGAAATGGGAACGCACATGTGGATTCATTGGCCACTCTTGCCACATCCTCGGAGCAAGGTTTACCTCGAATTATCCTCGTCGAGGACTTGTACAAGGCAGACGTAGTAAAAAAGGACATGGTTCGAATCCATCAAGTCAAAGTGGATGGATCCCATAGTGAGCTTTCTCAAAGATGATGCACTACTAGAAGAGAAATCAGAAGCCAAGAAAATACGAAGAAAAGCTCCTCGGTTTTGGCTGTCTGAGGATCACAAGCTGTACAAGCGCTCCTATTCTGGGCCGTACATGCCATGCGTACACCCTGATGCATCGGAGCTATTACTTGAAGAGTTGCATGAGGGAATTTGTGGGAGTCACATAGGAGGAAGATCGCTGGCACATAGAGCCCTCACTCAAGGATACTGGTGGCCGGGTATGTAGAAAGAGGCCCAAGAATACGCTAAGAAGTGTGATTAGTACCAGAGGTTTGCCCTAAATATCCACTAACCAGGAGGGGTCCTCAATCCCCTCTCTAATCCTTGGCCGTTCGCTTAATGGGGCCTGGATATTGTAGGCCCTTTCTCTAAAGCAGCAGAAAATAAAAGATACCTGATGGTCGGCACAGACTACTTCACCAAATGGGTCGAGGCCGAGCCCCTAGCCAACATCAGGGATGTGGATGCAAAGAAATTCATCTGGAGGAACATCATTACTCGATTCAGAGTCCCTTATACCCTCATCTCGGACAATGGCCTTCAGTTTGATAGCAAGACCTTTAGGAGATACTGTTGCGACTTGGGAATTACGAACCGATATTCCACTCCAGCCTACCCTCAAGGAAATGGGCAAGCTAAGGCTGTAAATAAGGTCATAATCAATAGGTTGAAGAAGAGATTAGATAATGTGAAGGGAAGATGGGTGGAAGAGCTGCCACACGTCCTATGGACCTACTAGACTACGCCACGACGGTCAACGGGAGAGACACCCTTCTCTATGACTTACGGGGCCGAAGCTGTACTCCCCCTGGAGACAAACTTTCCAACATTGAAAATGGGCACCTTCACTCCAAGCAACAACGACGAACTGCTAGGAAGAAGTCTGGATTTAATTGAAGAAAAAAGAGAAAAGGCCATGATTCAGCCTACTACCACCAAAAGCTCAAGCAAGGGAATGATGCCAACGTAAAACTACGGCCGCTAGTGCCAGGAGACCTGGTGCTGAGAAAAATTTTGGGTAACGCCAAGAACCCATCCTGGGGAAAGTTGGGGCCCAACTGGGAAGATCCATATTGCATCACTTCAGTAGTAGGAATAGGTGCATATTATTTGGAAGACTTAGATGAGAAAACTGTACCCTGCCCATGGAATGTAAACAACCTAAGAAGGTATTATTATTAATAAAAGCAGCTTTGCCTACACTATGTTTTATTGTAATTACGCGTCATACGGTTCACATCTATCCAAGTATTAAACAGAACCTAAGTTCTACATGGCTCCTCGGACCACAGGCTTAGGGGAAATTAATAACTTATGACATCTATCCAAGTATTAAATAGAACCTAAGTCCTGCATTGCTCCTCGAACCACAGGCTTAGGGGAAATTAATAACTTATGACATTTATCCAAGTATTCAAGAGAACCTAAGTCCTGCATGGCTCCTCGGGCCACAGGCTTAGGGGAAATTAATAACTTATGACATTTATCCAAGTATTAAACAGAACCTAAGTCCTGCATGGCTTCTTGGGCCATGGGCTTAAGGGAAATTAATAACTTATGGCATCTATCCAAGTGTTAAATAGAACCTAAGTCCTGCATGGCTCTTCGAACCATAGGCTTAGAGGAAATTAATAACTTATGACATTTATTTAGGCGTTAAACAGCGCAAATGGGTTTTAAAGTGGGTACGTTTCATAATCTTAAATTGTATATATGTTGATTTTTAAACAGGATTTGAAGCCTAAATAGGCCCAAAGCAAATTTAAACCTACACTTACATGTAGTATACAGACTGTCTGCATGTCAACCTTCACTACCTAAGATTCATTGCACAGTTCTACTCCTAACACTTGCTATATTGGCAAAATGTTATTGTAAACTTTAACTGAAGGCACAATTGCATTTACTCAGAACAATGCAATAAAATCCAAACAGCATCAAGCAAAAGAACAAAGGATGAAAGAAAGAGCTTTCACATTAGGAAATAAATATAATACAATACTATTGGACAAGAAGTCTTTGAAAACAAAAATAAAATACAACTCTTCTTCAAAAAGAGAAAAACCCTAGGGGCTAAACTTCAACAGGAGGATCTTTTTTTTGCTCTGGTTGAGAAGGAGGAACGTCCTTGGCTTGGGGATCAACCCCATGACCCTCGGCCTCTGCAACCTTCTCCTTGGAGGGATCCTTTGATTTGGAAGAGGGGTTTTTCCCTTTGCCCTTGCCTCTGCCCTTCTCTCCCTCAACTTCCTCACCTTGGTCAGGAACTTGGCTAGGTCCCTTTGTAGTTTCGGTTATTGGGATGGCATCTGGGATAGCCGTAAGTTGCTCAGAAGTTTCAGGGGCATCAGCAGGGACCTCCCAGATCTCTGGGGGGTAGAAAACATTTTCAGGTAGCCTCTAAGCAAAATCTACAGGGACACTCGCAATGCTGAGAGCCTTGTCCCATGTAATGCTACAATAATCCCTGCATACTTCTGACAGTTCCTCAACGAGCCTTACTTGCGTCTCCTCCACGCCAAGTTGATAGGCAGCCTTCTTCTCGGCCTTGGCTGCTTCCTTGGCCAGCTGGATTTCCTCCTTGGCCTTCTGCAACGCGGCCTTAAGATCTAGAATAGCTTGTTTCTCTATGGCAAGATTGATCTCAATCACGTGCAACTTCTGGCATTGGTCCTCAGCTTGTTCCTTCACATTTTTCAGGCCAGCCTCAACGCTCAGACAGCCTGACTGTGCCTCCTTCAATTTCTCAGTCAGCTCATGTTGCTCTTGCTTGCTGGCCCCTAATGTTTTCTTTATCTCGACGTGAGAGAGGGCATCAGCATCGGCCAACTTGCGAGCATCGCAATTCCACTCCTCAGCCACAAAAACCTGTTGAGTAATCTACCCAAAGATCACAGAACGACATAAGTTAGAACATAATATAATTCAGTATTTATGCTTGTAAAGGGATAAGTTGCCTTACCATCGCAAGGTCCCTTTTCAGGGACAGGAAGAGTTCGTTCTGCAAGAAACACTTATAAGTGTCCATGTCCCTAGGAAGGAGCATGGACTATTATAGGGCTTCAGCAATGTACCTAGTTCGGCCCTTCTGGTATTCCCGAATTGAGGCGTTCCAAGGAATTGGTACCCCATCCACCTCGAGCCGAGGGCTTCAAGTACGCTGTGCCACGTTCACTTCAGCCCTTTCCAGCTTGTCACGGCTTTCTACTGATGAGGCCCTCTTATCCCGAGGTTCTCGGGTCACTTTTTGGTGTTTTGCGCCATTACGAGGGCCCACCTCGCCTTCCTCAAGTGACTCAGCCGGCCTTTTCTTCTTCAAGTCAGGGTTAACCTTCAGGCCAAGGTCGGCGGGGACCTGTGGAGGGGTAGGAGGAAGGTTGGAGGGAGCTTGAGACTTAGAGGCCGCCTTCGAGACTGACCCTTTGCCCCGAGCAGCCATGAGCTCCCTTAGGCTCTTATTGCCTTTATTGGAAGCCATGTTATCTACCTCTTCATCAGAGGAATCGTCCGGACAGGCAATCACAAGGGGAGAAGCGCAAATGCCAGAGTTTCTATCTGGCTCAACCTCGGCGTCCGAGAGGTTAATCAGTGGAGCCTTTGGATTATCTTCCTCAAAATAGAACTCGTCTATCTTCTCCTCTAAAGAAAGGCGAGATGATTCAGTCTACTCCTCAACAGATGCTGCGACTCCGAGAGGGTCTTGTGGAGGTGGCTGTGCAGCTAGAAAAAGGTTCTGAAGAATGGGCAAGGTAACCGACGGAAGGTCCTTTCGAGCCAAAAATCCCGGCTTAGAAACGTCGATCCGAGATAACCTTGAACTACCAGCTCTTATTGATTGGCCAACGTCCTAAAAAACGCAAGACAGGGGCTTGTAACCCAAGATTAGATGAGCGGCACGCAATTTTCCATCCTCGCTTACAAAAATCTCTGACCTCAGGAGGTAGTTGAGGGCCTGAACGTTGGTATGGCTGAGCCGCGGAGCAACGTGGGCCCTATCTGTAAAACAACCGAGAAGGGAATTATGGTCAGATCGCTAAAAATATATTTTCTACCCAAAAATGAAGTGCCAAGCAAAAGAAATAAAGCTAAAAGGTTAAATCCCCTTCCAAGGGGACTGATCCTAAAGGTACCACACCTAGATCTCCTGCCTGAGTTGGACAATGAAGACCGTTGCTCCATTCCCCCGAGGTAATCAGGTAGTCATCCTTCATACCCTTATTGGACTTAGGAAGACAGGATATTAGCCTAACATCCTAGGATCGAGATTTAAGGTAGTACCCCGCGCTGGCAAGCTTGTGGCACTCGTACATGTGAACCATATCGTGTTACGTGAGCCCTAAACCCATCTGCTCGTTTAGGCATCTATGCAGCCCAAGACCCTAAATAGGTTGGGGGCGCACTAATAAGGGGTCAACCTATGGTTAATCAAATAGTCTCGGGTAATCCTACGCATGGGGAGCGTCATTCCTCCCTCTATGAAAGCAATCATGGGAATGACGACTTGACCCATATCTCTATCGGTCAGTACTCGGTCTGGAAGGAAATATTCTAAAACCACCCCCTGTGGAATATGGTACCTAGCTCTAAAAGCCTCCATGGCGGCTGATGTATCTACTAAATGCTTAAATTTACCCATCTAGATGAACTGAAAGGTCGAGAGGAAAAAGGGGTAATATAAAGGAATGAGAACTTACGGGTACTCGTATAATAATCCTTGAAACTTTCAGAGATCTTTTCAAAGAAAAGCTTCTTACAGGAAATGACTACGGAAACTCAAGAGTTTGGTGCGTTTTATGAAGATTGGGCGCTGGAGTTCTCTAAAGTTCTTGAATATTCGTAAAAAAGAAAGGCAAAGGGGGTTCCTACAAGGCTTTATATAGCAGGAGAAGATGGAAGAGATTACTCCCGCTCAAAATACTAGGAGGAACACCAGTCGTTGGATTTGCGCTTCATTGTTGGATGTGGGGGACACAAAGCCGCCTGGAGTAATTAATAGTGTCTCGTAAACTACAACGCGACAGAAGCAATCACTGCCACACGTGTGAACCAAAAATCAGTTGGTCTTATCTCTTAAAAATCAAAACCCCGCTTTCCTCCTTGGATGGAAGGAAAAAATCGGAGTTTTGAGGGGCTATTATAAGGGCTAGGGCCTAAAAAAATGTATTGGGCCTTGGGCCTTGTCCGAGGACACTAACAAGTCCGAGGAAGAGAGTACGACTTAGATGATCCACATTACAAGTCTCATCAGTGGGGGACAAAGGGAAGAAGGTCCGAGAAGGAACTCCTCCTCGGACATGGCAAACGCAGACCAGGTGTGTACTCTAGCAATTGAGATGCACCCCCTAAACATGTAAGAGGGAAGAAAACCCAAAATATCTAAGGAAAGGTTGCCACCACCACATTAAATGCACTGCAACTACTTTTCTGGCCGCATTAATGTGGAGAAGACCCCTGATTAGTGCTGCCTTGGCTGCTACAACTCACAGAAAGTTGAAAGGGGTATTTGATGGGATGGGTACTTAAGTGGGGATCTAGATGATCAACAAGTGTAAGGTTTAGATGATCAGAAAAGAGCCATATAATATGGAAGAGCTCCCATAAATAAGGGGGCAGAAAAAGAGTGAGAGAGAACACTGTAGCATGCTAAATAATATTGTGATCTATATACGTCAAATTCTGATCTCCTCGGACCCAAGGTCCTTTGGCAATAATAGCTTTTATTTGTGTTTGATTGATTTTTAACTCCATGCTAGTCGTTGCCCAACTCATTTATACCTAGTTCTTTGACTCATACTTTACAAAATTCATTGTATTGGGTTTGCTGGATCAGGATTCCATACATTTGGGCTTGGGCTCCAAATATTCCCCTTACAGCTATATTTTTCAAATTTTTGACTATATTTTTAAATTGCCAATGACAACATTTTCAAATTTTTGAATAGTTTTTTTTCAATGGTAATATTTCTTAAGGGATTTTTATTCTTATTATTCATTAACTTATAATTAATTTCCTTAAAGCAAAACTTACCATACTTATCATTAAAAAGAGTCCACCACACACCACACGGTTAGACTTCTCTCTCTCTCTCTCTCTCTCTCTCTCTCTCTCTCTTATTATTCATTAAATTATAATTAATTTCCTTAAAAAAATTTAACATAATTATTATCATAATAGAAAAGGTCCACAGGAACACCACACATTTTCCTCTTTTCTTTTTTTTTTCTTTCTCTACCCCCCTAACTTTTTGGTTTCATAATAGTCAAACACACACACACAAAGAAGATAAGAGAAATCCCTGTCCACTACCGCCGCTTGATCAGTGGAGATTAGTGAACTTAGGTCAGTTTCATTGTGCACTGCCGCCTCTTGACCGCTGCTTGTCTTCCTCCCACTGCCGAGTGCATGCAACTGGGATTGGGTCAGATCGGCTTCTATGTTGTTGATCTGTTGTTTTTGTTTTGATTTTAGATTTATTGTTCTAATTAACTTTGTCTTTTTCCTGTTCTTGATCTATTTTTATTTTGATTTTAGATTTGTTGTTCTAATTAAATCTGTTTTCCCCCCCTTTTTGATCTGTTGTTGTTGTTGTTGTGGTGGTTCTGATTTTAGATTTGTTGTTCTAATTAAATTTCTTCTAATTTTAGATTGTGTTAGAGCTTTGCTTGTGTTACCGTTTAGATACACCTGAGAGAGAGAAATGAGTTCAGTTGAGAAGGGAGAGAGTGAACAAAGAGGAAAGGAGGAAAAAGAAATAATATTCTTCTTTATTAAGCTGTGCATTTTTTTTCAAGAGATAATAATGTTTTGGAGTTGTTACAGTGCTCTCTACCTCTCAAAAGAGGGCTATTGTAGCAACTCTAAAAAAAAATTTGCAAAAGTTTTAGTTTTGAAAAGGCTATCGGAGCTTTTTTTTTGGATTTGCTCTCCAAAGATAGGTTTACCAAAGGAGATGGGTTGCTGAGAAAGGTTTGGTTGAGAGAGATAGAGAGAGGGAGAGAAATTGGGTTTTGAGGTGGCCTTGTTTCTAATTTTTCCCTTAGAGCATCCACACCAGCTCGTGGATACTCATCTAAAATACAAAAAGTGCTCCAATTTACACATTTTACCCCAAAATTCTTCCACATCAGTTCATGTAAAAATGTCTATATATACACAATGTCTTGCAAAATGAACAGTAACCGTGCATATATACACGGTTACTGTTCACCGTGTAAACAATTTTTTTACATTATTTTCTTTTCCCTGTCAAACGACTTCTCTTCCCCAACCATTACAACAACCCAGCGCGCCAGAATAACCATCCAACCACCAAACCCAGCGCCACCACCAAACACCATAATCTAGCACAGAGTATTAACCAAACTCAACTGAAAATTAACCCAAAATCAATAGAAAACCCAAAATCAACTGAAAATTAACCCAAACATATCCACAGACAAATCAACATAGAGATACACTTGTTCAAAAGTGAAAAAAAGAAAAAAGAAAAAAGAAAAAAGAAAACACAGAGATACACAGAGATACACTTGACTGGAACGATCGGAGCTCGTGGGTCTCACTTGATCGGAGCTCGTGGGTATGGGTCTTGCCTGATCGGAGCTAGGAAGATACAATAACTGATCGGTGCTTGTGGATCGGAGCTAGGGAGATCGGTGCTTGCCTGATCGGAGCTGTGGATCAGAGCTAGGGAGATCGGTGCTTGCCTGATCGGAGCTGTGGATCAGAGCTATGGATCGGAGCTAGGGAGATCGGGAGCTGTGGAACGGAGCTATGGATCGGTATAGATCGAGAGGGAGAGTTGATTCAGATTTGGGTATAGAGATGGGTTATAGGTGTAGAGAGTTGTATCAGAGAGAGAGAGAGAGTGAGCTTCATCAGAAAAAATGAGAACCAAAAATGGGTTCAGAGAGAGAGAGAGAGAGCTTTATCAGAAAAGAAAAAATGAGAATGAAAAATGGGTTCCTAGAGAGAGAGAGAGAGAGCTTTATTAGAAAAGAAAGAGAGAGTTGTATAGAAAAAATGAGAACGAGCGTATAATAAAGTGGTTGGTTGAGGAAATAATAAAAAAATTGAAAAAATTGATTATTTAAATAAAGGAGGTAATAAAATAGATGAACTGATGTGAGTGTTTTGTAAAAGTGAATGTGTAAAATAGAAAAAGTAGGTTTTTAGTGTAAAAATGGATGTGTAAAATACATGGACTGATGTGGTTGCTCTTAGATCTTTCACTTAACACGTGTCTTTCATCCTTTCAAAAAATGGAGAGAATAGGAGGTTTTGTAACGGGAGGGGAGCTGGACTCAAAATTAATTTCCTTAGTTTAAAATTTTGGTTCATAATCATTCCATCTATGGTCAGTTCGTCAATATAAAAAGACCTTTATAAAAAAATGATATCAAATGCTCTTCTCCTCATTTAGATAAAAGGCCTTACGTTTGAGGCAGGTACGTATGTAGCTCTATACATATAATTGATATTTTTATCGTGTTGTTAAGTGAAAACCACGTTGATATCCGGATGAATTTGGTTCCCAATCATGGGCCATATAAATTAAACAACTGTACAAAATTAACCAATCATATTCAGATTTATCACAAGATGAGAGGGGGAGGGGAATTAATTGAATGAAAAGAACTCACATCAAGTTTAGTAGAAATTTCATCGAACGTATGACACCATTGCCATGCAATACCAAGAGAGCAAAAATAATGCACTGAAAATTTTCAAATCGACCAAACATCTCCACACGAAGTTATGATAGTAGGTACGATGTATATTTTCTGCTGGTTCGAATGTGATGCACGCAGGTTTGATAGTCCCACATTTTTGGCACCACAACACTGTTTATTAAGATGCTTCATTTCTAAACAATGGTTGACTCAAATTGGGTTTGATGGAGATAGAATTAGGTCGACAGAGGAAGACATGAAATCAGATATAAATAATGAGAGAATTCGTAAGGACCGTTACACCACTTTATTAGAGGCTTTAACAAACGTTGAGAGAGGGTAATTAAGAAGAAAGACGGAATGACATTTTTTTATTTTTTTTTTAAATTTTGGACAGAATCCTGAATCATGCAAGGATCGTTTTACGGTTTGCGAAAATAAAATTTGCAAAAAACAAGAAGAAATAAAGGAGCTGAAACAGAGATAGGAAGGTGGCATGATAGGTAGTGTAACTGATTTTTTATTTTTAGAAAAGTGTAACTAATTTTTATAATTTAACAATAATAAAAAATTTATTTGTATAATATACTATTAATTTGAGTAATCTATATATATATATATAAAACCAAAATTTTTGAAACTCCCACAATTTTCCACATCAGCACAATATTAAAATAATAATAATAATAATAAAACTTTTTTAAAACCGGAACCCAATTCTACCACTATTTTATTTTCCTTTTTTATTTTAGGTTTTATAAACCGGAACCCAATTCTACCACTGTTTTCTTTTTCTTTTTTATTTTAGGTTTTATACCCTTTCTCTCTTTTGCCGTTCTCTCTAGCCTCTGCCTCTCTCAATTCTCAAAACCCCTAAACCATATCCCATGGGCATTCTCTCACTCCTTCAGTGGCAAAAAGTGCCAGCCTCCCACTACCGTCATATACCGCCAAAGCCGCTACCAGTGCAGGTATTTTAATTTTTGTTATCTTAGATTTAGGTATATGGATTTGGTTTGATTTTCTTTAATTTAGATATTTGGATAATTGGTTTTGATTAATGTTGAACCCGTGCAAAATCAAAGATATTTGCTTCTTCTTCAACTCTCTCTCAACCTCTCCATCTTTTCCCTAAAAAACACAACACAAACTGACCTCTGACCTCTGGCCTCTAGGTTATTGGTGTTATATACCATAATTTTATTGGTCTTTATATGTTTAGGTTGATTGAAATAAATAAAATTTATTGGTAATATGTTATTATGCTATAAATTGTTGTTAATTTTAGTTTTTGCAGTAGGGTTAAAGGTATGGTATTCGTTTAGTTTGGATTTCTTAGCTTTTAGTTTAGCTTTTTTTCTTAGCCTTTTTGAGATTTTTTACCCCAGCTTCATTGATTTCTGTTTTGTATTCTAGAGTTGATTAAATTGTAGTTTTAGCTGCGTTTCTCTTTGTATTTGTAATTGATTGAGTTTGGGTTTGGAATTCTATAACTGAGTTTAGTACTGTGTTTTGACGATAATCAATTTTATTTTTTTTGTGTGGAAACTGAGCTATGGGTTTGAATTTGTTTAGTGGTAGCCTATGGTTGGTCTGCATTTATGCTTGCTTTCAATCAATTTGATGTCAGAATTATGACTTAGGATTTGATCTACTCTTGTTTACTTCAAATTAATTTACTTTGAAGTTGATTAAATTGTAGTTTTAGAACGGTCTCACCACCCTGTTACCTTGCGATTCAGAAAACCTGTTAAGCAGTCTTCTTTTTGTCTTTCCTTTTTCACTGATTTTTTTTTTTTTTTTTTTTTTTTGCCATTGATTTCAGGATCAGGCACTAAGTTTTTGCCCTTCTGATTGATTTGTCATAGTTCCAGAAATCCCCCTACAAAATTCTCTAAGCAGAAACCAATGGCTGTCTAAGTGGGTATGTATTTCTTATTTGAATTGTGATTGTGGGAACTATTGTTGATTGAAGAGATTTGCAGTAAAGATTGGGTTTCTAGGGTTGTTTTTGAGAAAATTCAAATAAATTTTTTGGTGTGTTTTGTTTGATTTGTTTCATGTGTTTTGACGATAATCAATTTGAAGTTTTTTTTTTTTTTTTTGAATGCTTGAAATAGCCGGTCTTCTTTCACTCTCAATAGAATATATTTTTATAGATGACCCCAATAATCCAGCTTTATGGATTTCCCTTTACTTCTTCTGATGTTTCCAATTCAAGTCTAAAATTCATTGTTCCATGGGTGGTTTGAAGGGCCATGAGAATTAGTAATTGAAGAGTATCCTATTCCATGAAGCAGAGTGCTTCTAAGTGGACTCACTTTCTTAACCATCTATGTGTCAATACCTGGTATTTTCTAAAGCACTTTGTGTTCTGCCACTTTCATTATAAATATGATTACGCTAATGGAATTTTTTGTCATAATAGTTGCTCCACTTCTTTTCAATCCTTAAAAAAACACCATTATACATATACTTGGGAATTTTCTTTTGTGAATGCATTATTGATTTGAGTAGGTGGTTTTGGGTCAATTTACTATTTTTTGCAAAATGTTTTTGAGTATATGTTGATAAAATTTTCTGTATTGAGCTTTGTTTTCTTTTCTGTATCATAAATTGAAAGATGTATCTTGGAATTACGTGGTGTGATACGTTATAACCAGTAGTAGAATGTGGGGCTTCGTTGTCTTGGGCTACCCCAAAGATGGAACTCTGTGAATTGCATTTGCAACAGATGATGAAGTCAGCTGTTTTTTAATTCTAGAAGGATTTATTCAGCTTTTTATGTGACAGTTGTTGGTTTATGTAACTTCAACAATTTACTGTTGGCTTATTATTTTAATATGTGCTATTTTAGTTGTGTTTCTTTTGTATCTGTAATTGAGTTTGTGCACACGCTTAGACGCTTAGATAAGTCTTAGGTTTGGAACTTTGTAATTGAGTTTAGTAGTGTGTTTTGATGATAATATTTTTTGAAGTGAGTTACATCTTCAATATTTTAAATAGATATTAAAATGGTGATAATCAATTTGAATTTTTTTGTGTGGAAACTGAGCTATGGGTTTGAATTTTTTTAGTGGAAACTAAGAGAGGTGGAGTTATCAACTTGCTTTCATTACACAACATTCCTGATAATCTTAGCGAAATTGGTGTGGAGTACGTTGAGGTTAGTTTTTCAGTGTTGTTTAGTTTTTCAAAATTGAATATTATATTGCTCAACAACATTATTTTTGTCTTCAAACACATGAACATATGGACATGCAAGGTATGATGCAGCTGACACATTGATTAGATAAGATCAATTCAAATACTTGCAAGGCTACATGACTATAACTGAAAGTAACTGCATAAAACAAAATGGAATTCTTAAATCAATTAGAGGATTTAGTTTAGGCTTTTGCTTTTAATATTTGGGTTCCTTTGCCTCTATAAATTACTGGTCAGTATGGAAAAAATGAGTTAAAGTTAGCTAACAGCAGCAACTATGGTGATGCAGGTGATTGTTTTTTCATTGGATAGAATCATAAAAAATTTTATGCTAATCTATTTAATTCTTGAAGAAAATAACATATATAGGAAGAGTTCTCATTTTTTTTTTTTTTTTTTTTTTTTTTTTTTTTTTTTTTTGATGAGGGTAAGCTGCCTGCGAACAAAGGAAATTTTTTTGCTTTTATGCACAATTTGGTTTTAAATTGAAACAGAGAGGAATTAAACTCCTTTATTTAGTTATTTGAGGATACAACTCTACTTCAACGTTTTTTAAATATTATGAATACAATGAATATTTAGTGGAAGTCATGAAATAAATGAAATTGAAAAAAAAAAAAAAAAAAAGCCATAGCAAAAATACATGGTATTGGGACTTATATGCAAATTAAAAACTGTTGGGAGGAGCTTCAGCTTAAAACTGTGATCTATGTGTCATCTTTTGGGACAGTAATGATATTTTATGTCCTTCTATTATGGCTATAATTTTTATTTATTTTTAATTAAAAAAATTAGTAGCATTCCCGTGCGATGTTCTTTTGTAATACTTATTAAACCAAATGTAAAAGCATATTATGATTATTGTAATATATTACTTCATAATATCTGTATTTATCTCATTTTTAATATTACTTCATAATATTACATGTTTCATCTTATATTAGTCAATTTAGCTTTCAATAATTGAAATTAGAGAGATGTTTAAATCTGAATGTGTTAACATTTGATTTAAAACTATACCGTGCATCGCACGGGTTTGCGACTAGTTTTTCTCAAGCTCATTCTCAATTTCAATACATGTTGTTGTCTTATGCTTTGATGAACCTTTTTATTTTTTTTGATAGGCTTGATGAACAATATTTGGTTTCATTGGATGCGTGTGTAGGGGTCTAACTTGGCTTCTATTATAAAGTTTCAACTTATAGTGTCCGTTTATGATAATTGCACTTTTTGTCATAAGATTAAGGCACCAATTAATTTTTTGTATAGGCAAGAATTGAACCATAGATCTCTTATTTACCATCAGAGATTTCATCAATTAAGCTAATTAGAACACACAAAGTTGAATCCCAACTTGATGGATGTACAAAATGATGATACGTGTCCTTTACTCAATGCATATGACAATGACATGTGTTATCTTTTAAATTTATGTAAAACCTATAATGTCATATGGCAAACAACGATTTGTGCACATCATAAATATTTGACCCATCATAATGAGCCTCCTAAAATATTTGTAAATTAATTACGGTTATACATATTTGACGGATGTAAAGTTTAGAATAGATGGATGTCCTCAAATTAATCCTAAAAAAATATAGTTTGAATCTAATTATGTCTAATGTGTGTGTATGTGTGTGTGTGCATGTGTGTGTGTGAGTGATAGTAGAAGCAAAAGTTCACATACCTTCATTTCCTAACCAACCAGCAATTCCGTTGTCAGATAAGTCAAGATTTCTTAGCTCCTTGAAAGGTTGAAATAGAGACATGTTTATATTCCAAGTATCCTCATAATTTTGCTCTTGGTTTATACTGGCGAGCATGAGCTTGATCACATGACCAGTGGAGGTGCTATACTTGACCTGCTCCCAACTACAACACTCACTCTTTGTGTCATTAACCCATGTTGGAAGAAGGAGTTTGGTATGATTAGTTTTGGATTTCAGAAAGGTCTTCAATTCTAGCAGACCCATCCTCTCATCCCCAATACAAGCATAGTGCTCATGAATTTGAACAAAAAGTAGTAAATCCCACAACGAAAATTTCACTAAAGGCCACTCCATTGACAAATATGATTGTGAAACACCTAGTTTCATTCCTAGCTAAACCAGCTTCTTCGTAAGTACCCAAGACAAGAATGTTATAAGTCCATAGGCCTTTATATAGAGAAATTTATAAGGTTTTCATATTTTAATCCATAATTTATATGATAAACTTCTAGTGTGCGTTTGGCATGATGAAATTTGCCAGTTTATTTTACTATTCAGCTTATTTTTGCTACTATTTATGGATATCATTGCACTTTTTAGTACTAATCATAGGTCCCATTATACTATTTCAACTAACTTTTACCTTTATTTATAGTATTTTTAGCAAAAAAATTTTAAAATCCATTAATTTTAAAAAAGTAAAGAAGATGAAATTTCTATGAATTCAAACCGTGTTTACCATCTAGAAGTGTCAAAACGTGTGGAAACTACTAGTATAAGACATATTTGAAATGTTGCAAAGGGACATAATCATGCTAGTTTGGTGGCTGATATGAAATCATTCAATGTACAAATCCATTAATTTTGATGATGCGTGTTTCTTTCTTCTTCTTCTTATTAAATATTGATTTTAGTATGTGGAGAGTGTATATTAATATTATATTAATTGAACTATGGTCCAATAATGGAACTATGGAGAAGACAAATTTGTAGGAATGGTAGTATTAAACTTAATGTTGGAAGTTATGGATGAGCAAAATGAAAGCTCTGATATATGTCAAAACTTAAAAGCCGCTCTCTAAATAGATTAATAGAATGATGGAATCTGAGATCTTTATTATTGAAAAAGAGAAAAAATTACAGGATGATTAAGCTCTTCTATTTATACAGTAATCTAAGACTAAGAGAAGGAAAAATATCACTAACTCACTAAACCAGAGCTAATTAACTGCTTTGAAATAAACTCCACTATGTTTACATTTGGTCTATTAGAGACATACATATGTCTAACCGTACTAACAAACTTCTATCAGCCTCGCGTGATCCTTCTCATGAGTCACTTCAGCCATGCGACACCGTTTCTTTACGTACAGGCATGTAATTTAAAGCATCCGACGACACCGTTTGCTTTAAAAACATGTTTTCATTACCAAACGTTTCCGTTTGTTATATGTTTGGTTTGGGTGAAAAGTGCATGAGCCATCCTACCGTGTGAACATTTCCCATCCTGAAGATGTGATAGGCCCAATATAAGGTTTGCCCACTATGGGGGCCTTTTGGTATTGTTGAGTTTTGACTCTTCTACAGCACTTAAGGCTCGTGAAACTTTGGGTAAGAAAGTTGGGATTGGCCTCATGAGGACAGCATTGTAGGCCAGCTTGTGCAAAGTCAGGATTGCCTAATATCAAGATGATTACTGTAGGTTGGGTGCAGGGTGTGACTATGGCAGGAACGTTGTTACAGATAATGCAAGAGAAGTATACCACAGCAGAATAACCACCACAATGAAAACTTTCCAAATAAAGCTATAGTAAACAACCAAATGACACGAATAAAATAAACACAATTACAGCAGAACAACTGATATAGCAAATAGTTTATCAAAAAACTGATATAGCAAATAGAAAAAGAAGAAAAATACTACAGCAGGACATAAGATGCAACAGCAAAGTAAAAAACGACATGGCTGCCAAATAAACTAAGAGAGACTATCATAGAGCAACAATGACAATGTCCAGCAAGTACAATGGAGATGGCTTGTTTTCCCAATCTCGGGCTAGGTCATTCAGAAAGAACAGGTCCAGGAAGGGAGCCAATTTTCAACACGTGTAATCTCAATGCAGGTTTCTACCATAGAAATTACTCGTGCTAGAAAAACGGCCTAAATGGCTTTAAGTCCCGATTTGTGGGTCACGAAGAGTGGGAATGTTGAAGGGAGAGAAAAATTAGTTGTTGATGCCCATTTTTTACAAAGGGCCCAACAGCAGAAGAAGCTCAACAATAAGGAAGATGAGAAGAAAACGAGGGACAAAACGGTAAAGAAATGAGGTAACAAGCCTAGTGGGCTGATGTGGCAGGAATGATAGTTAGTAGGCCCATGAAAGCAACAAAAGGTAAAGAAGAAGTAAATGGGCCAAGAAAGCCCAAGGAATCAAGTGGTAAGCCCATCGGAATAATGAGAGATAAAGAAGAAGTAAATGGGCCAAGGAAGCCTGAGGAATAAAGTGGTAAACTTAATTGGGCTGACATGGAGGGATAATGGTCAACAAGCCCATAAGAGCAATAAGAGGTAAAGATGTAGTAAAAGGGTTGAGAAAGCCCAAGGAATTAAACAATAAACCCATGGGAGTAAAAAGAGATAAAGAAGTATATAGGCCGAGGAAGCCCAAGAAATAAAGTGGTAAACTCAATGGGCTAACGTGGCAAGAATGATGGCCAATAAGCCCATAAGAATGATAAGAGGTAAAGATGTAGTAAATGGACCGAGGAAGCCCAAAGGAGATAATTAATGGGTCAATGGGCTGATACAGTAGGAACATAAGCCAGCAAGCCCATCAAGGTAATAAGAAGTAAAGGCAAGACAAGGTCGTCGCAAACACAATGAAGCAGTATGACAAGATTAATGGTTAAAAGGCCCATAGCCATGAAGAAGAGAGACAAGAGTGTGGGCCCAACAGGCTATGGAGACAAAGGCTTTTGCTTGGACAATACCCAGCCCCAAAAGGGATAAAAGGAAGAAAACATGAGCCTAAGAGCCCACGCATCCTTCACGCCACAAAGGATAAACATAAACCAGTACGTATAACAGAATCGGATAACATAAGAGCGGTAGAAATGGTGTGAAGGTTTGAAGGAGACAAACATAGACAGAGTGGAACTCGCCAAAGGACCAAGGCACCACCTACTTGTACCTAGTCAATACATGGGAGGTGGGCCATAGGTCAAGGTATTTAGAGGGTGTAGTTTGGCGGTGTGGAGAAAGTGGGGTCTATTATGGGGTTCTTACCAAAACTTTTTTGGGGGAATGTCTTGTTGGGATGACATTTCACCCAAAATAGGTAAGTGTGGGTTGGGACCACTTGATGAATGCCATAGAGGTAGGTGGTGAGGTAGCATAATCCTTATCTATTAAGGTGAAACAAAAACTGAAAGAGGTAAGAAACAAGACTCGTAATTTTGTTTAGAATGAAGAGTGGTGCAACCAACACACTCTGGGCAGAGGTAATGGTTGGACAACCGATAGGTTAATGGGCTATCCTAGAGAGATACCCACAAGAAGCCAAAAACGATTAAGGGACAACAAGGATAAATTCTATAACGGCAGACGGTTTAAAAGAGGGTTGCCATGAACAGTAAAAAAAGAGGCAAAAAAGAAAGGGAAAATTACACTTTATTACCTTAAACTATGTAAAGTTGTGATTTACAAATATGTATTTTATTGGCTTTTATTCCGTGCCAAATTTGATTGTAATTATATTCGATCTTTTGTATCTTGTATTTATTGTGGGATTTGATTGTAAGGGTTGTGTGTTAGAGAGAGAGAGTGTGAAGACTCAAGCAATTGAAGCTAGAAGAGTTCTCGCGGGTATCTCGCGACTAAGCTTCTTGCGAAGTGAAGCATGTGCCATGCACATGACTAGAATGCGAAGAGTCAATATAGGATGGAAACAGCTGTGTCTTGCGAGTATCTCGCAAGTAAGGCCTTCCCATGAGACACCCGCGAGACATTCTGTTCTGCCAGTCTGTACTATCTGATTCATACTATCTGTACTCACACTATATATACCCTCATTACCCACAAATGTTGAGGAGTACTTCTGAGAGAAAACCCTAGCCTCAAACCTTGAGAGTTAGAGATTATCATACCTATATATCTTTACACATATGCTTATGGATTTCCTCATACCTCTCCATTTCCATACCATTGAGAGGTTGATAGTCCAAACACTTACCACACCCTTTCAGAGTGTCAAGTGAGGTTTTGGTGCTGTTGGGAAGCATTGGAAGAAGTCAAGGATAGCAGATGCAAAATGGAGCTTGTTGTGGGATCCGGAGAGGTAGACAAGACACGGTTTCGAGAAGCCTTGTTGGAGTAGGAGCTTGGAGGGCTTAGGTATAGCGGGTAGATTAGGCTTGGAGGGTCTCTTGCTAGCCTATGTATCCCAACTGATTGTCTAGTGGATTGATTACCGCTTGGAGGGCGGCGAAGAGGTTTTTCGCCGAGTTCTTCTGTTTCCTCTTTGATTACACATCAGCATGTTATCTATGTTTGCATTCTTCTTCCCTACTTTTTTACATTTCATTTTACTGCTATGATTATTTGAATATGTGTTAGAGTAGCTTGTTTGCTTATCTGCTCGCATTTACTCTATTCCGCATTTAGTATAAGTTAGAGTAAAATCTATCGAGCCGTTGTTTTATCTTGGGGGTCTAAATAGCTCTTGTATTTTTACACAATTTCGAGCTTTCAAACTATGCCTCATATTACACTTTGCATTCTAAACTATTCAGATGCACATTTTACACCCTAAACTATGACATTTGTTACACTTTGCAACCTAACATTACTTTTACTGTTAAGTTGGATGGAAATATGAAGCATGTGACTTGCACATGTGAGTTACTTAAATAGGACAAATGTAAAAGACCAAAAAACCCCTCTCCCCAATCAATTAAAAACATTTTTTTTTTCATCCAAATTCATAAAGAATATAAAAATTTTTAGACTGTAGTCTACACAAGGAGATGAGAACAAAATTGGGTTAGTCTTCTCAAGATCTCTAAATTGTGTTGTGTGATTGAATTGGATTTTGGATTTGGACCTTTATGGGGAACTATACTTTGTTCACTTACTGTTCTGGTTGGCGCTTGTGGTAGCCATGAAAATTGAAATTGCTCATTAAATGGTTTACTCATCTCATTTTATATGGAACATTACCTACATGTTGTTTTGGGTTTTTTAAAATCTTAATTGCTTATGTGAATCCCACTCAGCTTTTTCACATCCACCAAGCCACTTTGTAAGTTCCTTTGTATCACCGTGATGTCCAGCACTTCTAATGGCATGGTGACCAACAACAATCTTCAACTTTGTAGTGGATTCTTTTGATTCTACCTCCTATTATAAAGATTTATAAAGAACACGAACATAGTTTTAGGGATTTCATCATGGTGGTGGAACATTGGTGGTGCCAAAGATGATTTTGCTTTGGGGATTTAGGGTTGTAGGGATTTCTCCACCACTCACAGTCAATCAAATAGGATAGTTGTAACTAAAGGTGTGGTAAAAGTTGTGGTTCTAGAATTATTGATTTACCACACCAAAGAACTATGAAAAGATTCTCCATATTAGTAGTTCTTAGAGCACTCATACTAGCTTATCCAAAAGTTACCATCTATTTTAGAATAAAAACCTACTTTTTTTAGTTAACAATGTTTGAAAATACTCACATTTGACTATCTATTATATACTTTATCTTATTAAATATCAAATTTTCTTAATTTTTTATACATTTCTCTTCTTCCACACATAACAATGACAACCATCAATTCTCTTTATTCACCCCCATAAAATGCAAAGAAATAATAATAAATAGATTTGAATAAGTTACAGTGCCTCTCTTTAAAAAAAGAAAAAGAAAAAAGAGAGAGAGATGTTACAGTGCCTCCTAAATTTGGACAAACATAGTAGCAAAATCCTATTTTGCGTAACTAGTTCTTGATCAGATGCGAGTGATTTTTGGGCTTCATTAGTTATATTTTGGGATTTATTCTATTGTAGCATACCTTATGCAAATGCTCTTATAAGTTGGAATTGAGTAGGCTTGTTTTCGGTTATCATGTCTTTGCTATTGGAAAACAGAGAACATTCTGTTCTCTCCCTCAAAACTAGAGATTTTGAAAGAACTGGGATTAATTTGGGGGCAAAATCCAAATAGAAACAGGTTGCCCTGTTAGACTCAGTCTAAGTGAAATTTTTTAGTTAAAAAATGTATCATATCATTTTAAAGAAGTTATGTTATTATTTTGTTAAAGTACTTGTAGGGGGGAAAAACTAACATAAGTTAATGGAAGGATTAATAGTTTTGATTTATGAAACTTCGAGGAATGAATAACGCTCATTTGAAACTTAAGGGACTATAAGCGCTTAGTAGATAAACTTTAGGGATCAATAATATTTTTTGGCCATTTTAATTTTTCAACATTCATTTTACCATACATTTGTGTTTGTTTAGACTAAAAATATTTATCAAAATGTATTTTCTTTCATTTATCAAAATATATTTATCAATAACACACACACACATAACCACACTAGAAACATTAGGAGGTGGTGCTAACAAGTTGAGTTACAAGACTATATATTGCTTTTTTTTTTAGTTTTTAGTTTAATTGAAAATGTTGGTTAATCCCTTCATGTAAAATTGTATAATCTTTTTCAAAGAACCATACGGAAAAAATTGTATAATCTTTTTTAAAGAACCATACCACAATCATTAGGCCATAGGGCTAGTAATTAAATAATTTTTAATTCATCGAAGTGATATGTCATAGCTTAATATATCACCAAAATAATCATATTAATTCTATCAATTTACATTGTATGCTTTTTTTTCTTTTTTCTTTCCTCATGACTTATAATATAACTGTAACTATTTTTCACAATGTAAATGATATTGTATACAACAAAATAAATACTATACATGTGACATATAAAAAACATTCCACAAGTTATTTTAAAATGAAATTATAACATACCCGCAGATAACATTGGCCAGTGACAAGAATTACAATACAAATGAAAAAGTGCAAGTGAACTCTTTCATAATAGAGCATGATAACAGTTATTTATAACCAAACTACACTTACACATAAGTATTTATCAATACTATCACTAACGATTTCTATGTAAGTAGAGTACATCTAATGACACGCACGGTTTAGAAGCTTTAGAGAATTTAGAGCAAAATGGTAACACCAGTACATTCGATCCTCAACCAAGTTAAAGCATCGTTGCCGCCAATGAGGATTAATATAAAGAATACTGATCACACCGAAAAAGAAAATAATGTATGATACCCAAAAACTTGCATAGAAGAATAGAAGATCGGATTCATAACGTTTTCCCCCACTTGCCTTCGAAGATTTTTGTGGTGATTGAGGGGACTCATCATTCTCAGTGCTACTTTTCTTTAGTGGTGGACCGCAAAGAAATGGATTTCCTTCATAGCTACTATTTTCAAATGTTCCGAATTGTGCTTTAAAGTCTGGAAGTTTACCTGATAGGTTATTGTGAGCCACATTGAAAATTTCTAGAGAGTTCAAATCAATAAATGCTGAAGGAATTTCCCCACTCAAATTGTTGTGAGAAAGGTCTAAACTTTCCAACACAATCAAATTTGAGAAAGTTTTTGGAATAGGACCTGTCAAGTGATTGTGAGACAAGTTTAGTCCACGAATGGAAGATAACTGTCCTAGTTTTGGCGGGATTTCACCTATTAGCTTGTTTAATGACAAATCCAATATAGACATCATACCAAGGATGCGACCCTTGTACAAATCATGCCTATATTTTGTCACAATCTCAACCTTAACTTGTTCATAGACATTCCCCCTAGAAAATCCTACTCCGGAGAAGTCAAAAGGCCCTTCAATTTGAAAATCCCTATTTAGAAGAGATTTATATGGTAGGGAAAAACCTCTTATCCCAAAATAACTGTTTTTATAAGAAAGATAACTAGTAGCTAGCTTCCCAAAGGATATGTTGTTAAAGCATTACGGTATTGTCCTAGAAAAAAAGTTATTGGAAAGATCCATTATGCTTATCCTCTTTAACCGACACAACTGCTTTGAAATCACACCACTAAATTGATTGCCACTTAACAAAAGCACTCTTAAGTTGGAAAGTCCATCAATTTCATCAGGGATGCTGTCGATAAAGCGATTATCTCTAATGTCCAATGTCACAAGAGATGATGAATTGAGAATAGCTTTTGGTAACAACCCTGTGAGTTTGTTCCCTTCCAAAAGTATGTGCCTAACATCCCGTAGATTAAAGCAAGAAGGTAACAATCCTGATAGCAAGTTATGAGAAAGGTTTATTATATCAGAATAAGGTAGACCACATGGAATCTGGCCTTTGAAAAAGTTGTAACTTAGATCAACAACCTTACTTGGTGACGTACTACGATTTACTATCCATAGAGGAATTGTACCTGTCATGTGGTTGTTGCCAATATTAAGGAGCTCTCGTACCTTTAGGGGTACAACTGGAAGAGTGCCTGTGAAATTATTATTTTGCAATTCTAAAGAATACAAGGATACGTCGAAGTGCTTTGAGAAAATTTCACCGTGAAAGTTATTATTAGGTAACCTCAAAATATTCAAGGAAGTGCAATTGGCAACCAATTCCATTGGTACCTCTCCAGAAAAGTTATTAAAGTACAAGTCCAAAGCCCTCAAATTACTCATGTCACCTATTGAGGATGGAAGATTACCTTCAAAGTGATTTTGGGATAAATTTAGATGTTCTAATTTTGGAATCCTCTTTCCAATATTTTCTTGAAGTTTCCCATCAAACTGATTGTCTGAGAGATCCAACCAACGAAGATTCATGTAGTGATATGATGGCAAATGAAACTCACCTGTGAAAGAGTTACTTCGAAGATTTAACCATTGCAGTCGAGCATTGTTTTCAAGTAACCATATGGGGAAGCTTCCATTCAATTTACTGTGAGAGATATCAACGACTTGTAATTCGTGTTGATTCAAGAGAAACTTAGGAAAGTTGCCAGTAAGTTTGTTGAGATTAAAATGAGACACGACTAAGACCTTTAATTGAAACAAAGGGTCCCAACTGTGATTCTCAATCTCTATATCAAGTTTGTTGTAATCACTCAAAAATTGAATCACCTTAAGCTTGGAGTGATTAGCAAATAAACTGAATGAGAATAAACCTTCAAAAAGATTATAACTCAAATCAATGTACTCAAGGGATGTTAGATTGGCTATTGGAGATGAAGACAAGTTTCCACTGAACCGGTTGTTAGATATATCTAAGTGCGAAAGAGATGTCAAATTGTTCAGGCATGGAGGAAGCATCCCTTCAAAGTCATTACCAGCAAGCTCTACCTCTTCAATTTTCTTCAGCGCACAAAACTCTATCAAAAGCAATAATAAGATTAGCGGTGTCTATCCTAAACTTGTGCCATCGAAAGAATCAACAACACTATCTAATTAATAGATGAAATCACGCTATTGCTTCAATAAGATTTGAAGCTTAAGAAGAAAATTTTAAGTCAAATATTCTCTTATATTTCGATATCAATTTAATATTGTTTATATAAATTTCTATATTATAAGTTTTTACTTAAGATTCATTACTTTTGTCTTTTAGACACAAACTTACTAATTAAAGTTTGGTATTCAAGTTATGTTAACATCTTATTTATAACAAAGTTTTGTATTCAAGTTTTGTACTACTATAGGACCAAAATTATGGAACCTTATTCTATACGGCTGCTTTCTGGATAATTGGCTCAATTTTGGTATAACAAATGGTTGAGTCGGTCTCCTGTAATTAAAATGAAAATTTTTATTTTTGTTTTTATTTTTGAGTAAGTGGGGAGTATAATAAATTAATAATTTCTAGATTCAGAAAAAAGTGGATGGTCGAATGTTATGCTTCCAAGTTGCAGCTAATGAGGATTGATCTATATCAAGTTATCAACTATTCTCTTTTAATTGTCCTCACACTCCTAATCAAAATTGTAAAAGCACGATTTCAAGGTAGATTCTTACCTGAAGTGTTTAAAGTTCCATTGAGTCCATAATTATGAGATAATGATATAGCCTTGAGAGAAGATAACGCTCCGATATATGGAGTAATACTTCCAATGAAATCATTATAACTCAAATCTAAAATCTCCAAATTGCTGGAATTTGCCATATCTACCAAGAGAATTGATGATAGTAGTATTAGGAGAAAGTCTTTAAAATGGCTTCCATTAAGGCAATTAATTGAAGGAAAATCATTAAAAATAGATGGAATGTTTACCCTTGAATGGTAGGCTTCCATTAAGAAAATTCAAACTCAAGATGAGGACCTTCAAGTTGCTTAGATAACTCAGTTCTACATCACCGGTGGATATTCATATATCAGATTGAAACCAATACTACAGAAGAAAGATCTAGCAGAACTAAACACATTTTGATTTTGGAATGGACAAAAGTTTTGGATAAAATGTTCAATGGATATTGAAAGCTTACTACTACTATCATTTGCATATATCAAAAGCATTAGGCATTGCATTGAAGAATATTGTGCTTTTAAACACGAAGAGAGTAAATGTTGATAAAAGTAAATATTTTTTACAAGATTTTCAGTTATATCTAAACTTTTTCATGGTATTCTTGATGAAGAAAATTTAGATATGCAAGTACTTTGGCTAGAAAGAGGCCACATGTTATTGAAACTTAGATCCAGAAATTTAAGAACTGGGAGGGCACCTAAGGATCTTAAAATTTTGTTGTCAAAGTTGTTATCTCTTAAATTTGAATGTGTTAGTTTGCTCAGTTTAGACAACCAATTCGATTTTGGAAAAAAAAATCCATTGTCAAATTTATCAACAAAATGCGGAAAGTCATTCTCAAATTAAATTTGTCAAGAATCAAATATGTTTCTAAAAAAATATATATATTTTTCTGGATAGGTGTGAAGTTTTATGATTGTAAGCCATAGGTATGCACTTTTATCGCAGTTGTATGAATCTGCTTTTCTTATTTACGAAGCCAAGAGCAAGACCAAGTCTACATCAAAGCCCGATGTTATTATAGGTGTTCAGTAGTAGCTGTTAAAGAAAAGATAAGTCACAATAAAAGCATTTCGCATCAACTCGTGCAGGTAATTCTGTCTATTTTAGTATAAGAATCTAATTTTTCTATTTTGCATACTTTTTAAAACATTTCACATCACATTATCTATTTTATATTATATTACATTAAAATATTAATTTTCTTGATTTAAATTTTTTCTTCAAACATAATAACTATCACTTATTCTCTTCTTTTAGCATCGGGATACATAAAGAAAGAATAAAAAAATATATGTAAAGTGAACAGTGTAAATGTAAATTTACATAATTATTATAATAACTTTGTAAATTTAGAAATTTTTAACTTGATTGATGTAGGTGATTTTGGGAAATGAATATGTAAAAAGGCAAGGATTTAGTTGTAGCAAGTCCTGCATAATGTGGATGTGGCATAATGGTGGATGTGACACTAGTCCAATTAGTGTTTCTTACTCCTCTTTCTCATCACTCTCTCTCTCACACACATATGCACACAAACACAAAATATGCAGGACTTGCTGCAATCAAAGTTGCAGCAAATCCTTGCCCTATGTAAAATTGATACATTTTCTATTTTGCATTGATTGATGCAAATGCTCTAATGGTAGCGATTAGTGAGAAAGCATGAGTAAGGGACAATATTAAAATAAGTAACAATTTACATTCTAATTTTACGATCATTTATTTGTAAGAAAAAACAAGTAATGAACCTTATAAAATACAATTTATTTAATAACTTTTTGTAATGATTGGCAGTTATTGTCGTCTTTTCGTATTCTTGAACTGGTTTGTTGATCATAACACACAAGTAAAAGCAATAAAATATTAAAGCAATTATTCAATAACAAAAGACAAACTAAAATATTTACGCATTCAAGAGTTTTGACTCCAAATTAAAATTAAAAAAAAAAAAAAAAAAGAGTTAGGCCCGTTAGACTTTTTGAGTGCACGTCATATTGTAAGTTTTTAAAAATTTCCTTCCCTCCACCCCTCTGTGCATGTGTTTATCTATCAAAAGAAAATCAAGTGGATAAGCTCCCACATTGGAAAAAAAAAAGGTTAATTTCTTTGAGTTTAAAGTATCGCACTACATATTTAAGAGATAGACTCTTTTGAGTATGTATTTTTTTGTAAGTCTTTCAAATATCTCTTTCCCTCTATCTCTTTAGATTCTCAATATCACTTCATATATATATATATATATATATATATATATATTTTTTTTTTTTTTTTTCAGGATCACCTCAAATGCTACAATTAATGTGAAATTCAAATTAGATTATCAATTGTATTTTAAAAGAAAATATGTTGACAACTAAATATTCAAAATTGCTTTTATATATAATATAAGCATGTGAATCAAACTCTAATTTGTTCTCTGCATGAATTTGGCACACCAAAATTTTCTCCACCCCATGTACACCATGTCTAAAATGTGGATATATATATATATATATATATAAATATATATATATATATATTAAATGTGAAAAGTGGATATTAATTAATATTCACATGTTACATATAACTAGTTTTTTTGCCCGTGCTTTACACAGTTTTTTTCTTTAAATGAAATGCTATAATATAACAAAGTAGTATAACAAAATATATAATCTTTTAAATTTAGGTGTATTGAACTATTAATTATTAAAAAGTTCTTTTATCTTAACCTTTGCAAAACCAACCGCAAAGGCAAAGAGTTTTTATTTTCTAAGACTAAAATAAAAGATGTCATATTGTTTTCTTTGTGTAACTAATGAAAATTTTGTGCACTCAATATATAGTAAAAATTTTTTTTTTAAAAAAATCATTCCTTTATGTTCAAGATTTTATAATTATACAAATTTTGAGTTCTGTATATATAATAACAAATAAAAAAAATTATTTCGCTTTTGTTCAAAATTTTAATCTTTTATTAATATAAACAAAAAAGCTGTAGAAAAAATATAGTAGGATTTTTCCAACAATGATAGTTAAAAAAGTAAAAAGAAAAGTAGAGTTTTGATGTTATATCTAACCCCGAAACAACTACATTATTGGAATCATTCTCAGAAATTCATATCCCCCAAATCTTCAATGAAAAGCTTCGGATCTATTTTTGACTTTGAAGGCTAATTTATCAAAATCTTCAATTAAAATATTCAAACAATACACATGAATATGGTCTTTTTTTTTTTTTTTTCGAGATGAAAGAAATTTTATTGATGTATGAAGTATACAAACAGATTAATAAGCAGCCCCTAAAAACAACATAACAGGGGTAGGACAGTGGTAATAGCAGTACAAAAAGAGTGAAAAACCACGGCATACACAACACAGTCTTAGTAGTAAGTTAATAGAATTCGATTTGGCATTTAGTTAAAATCTTCGATTAATGAATTTTGATTTAGTATTTAGATGATTATTAAATTGTTGACAAATAGTCTTAGCAATTAGTTATCCTCCTATGCGCACCCAATATCGAACCAAAGCAATACAGATGGAAGAAAGCAATCACAATAAATATTAAATAAAGATTTTGGTGCAAGTATGATCTCTAGAACTTTATAAAAACACCTCCAATGAATGTTACATATTGTTAACGTATATTATGTTGTGGGCTTTAGGCCCAGCTAGGTTACTTGTATAGCACACTTGTACTTGTACCACACTCTACTTGTACCGCACACAATTATATAAAGGCCCTGATGTATATTCTTTAATTCATGAAATACAATACAATTATTCTGTATTTCTAACATGGTATCAGAGCCACTGCTCTAATACTTTGGTGTGCCGCTCTTAAGCAGTCTTGTCTTCTTGGGTGTCATCTGTAGCCGTTTTTTTGTGAGCAGCACCGCTGCCTCCACCGCGACTCCAGTACATCAAAGACCACTGCCTTGTCGCCACCATCGCTTCCGCTTCTCCGATCAGACCACAGATAGCATCATTGGAAAGTAATCTCTCCGATCTGCATTTCTGTGAAAATTTCGTCTTCATCGGACCTTCCACGCGCCGCCACGCACCACCAGAATTCTCGGCGTCATTGGCACGCACCCCCACGCGCCGTAAAAACTCATCACACGTCGCCACGCGCCTCCAGGCTCAGCCACGCGCTCTCACGCGTTGGAACTTGTCCGCTGACATCATCATCAATGCCACGTCAGCCCTAGCTGCGTCAGCATCCACTCATCTGCTGACGTCATCGCCACGTCATCTGCCTGACCGTTGACCATTGACTTTGACCGTTGGCTTTCGCCAGGGTTGACTTTTGCTGTCTAGGTTCTCTTTACCTAGTTTTTCACGTAGATTTCATTTTTGCAGTCTGTTTTTGCATATTGTGTCTCTAAATGGATAAAAATGATGTTTTTCTTCCTCGCCCCATCAATACTATATTGGAGGGGAATAAAAATTACTTATCTTGGTCTCAAGCTATGCGTAGTTTTCTTAAGGGTTGCATGCTCTGGCATTATTGTACTGGTGCAATGACTATTCCTGTCAAGGGAGCAAGTGAAGAAGATGCTTCCTTTCTTAGTCGCATGATTGAATGGGACAGTCATAACCACATGATCCTCACATGGATTCGGAACACTTCCATTCCCTCTATTTCCAATCTGCTGGGCAGCTTTGATGATGCAAAATCTGCTGGGCAGCTTTGATGATGCAAAATCTGCATGGAATATGTTGGCTAAAAGGTACTCCACTACCCATGGATCTATGAAATATCAGTTAGTGGTTGAATTGCATCAACTCAAGCAAGAACCAGGGCAATCCATCAATGACTATTATGATCAGCTTCGCTTCATTTGGGACCAAATTGACCTTTCTGATCCAACTTGGACATGCTCAAAGGATGCTCAGCAATATGCTTCCATTAGAGATGATTTCGCCTCTATGAATTCTTGATGTCACTTTACAAGGACTTTGAGCCCATTCGAGGTCAGCTTCTAAATCGCAGTCCTGCTCCCTCTCTTGATACTGCTATGAACGAGTTGGTTAGAGAAGAAGCTCGTCTTGCAACCCTTCAAGCCTAGAATAAGCTCAATGTTTTGGCTATTACTCCATCTACTCCACTCATAGAGCAACCTCAGCAATCAGGTGATTCTTCTAGCTCTAGCAATCGTCGCAAGCAGACCAACAAAAAGTTCTGCAACTATTGCAAGAGTCCTGGCCACACCATTGAGACTTGTTACCGTCGTAACAAATCTACTGATATTGTTGCTAATACTGAGCCTACTCCGCCAATGGCTTCCATCTCAACTGAGTCCTAGTTTTCTGGATTCACTATCAACCTCTCCCCCACTGAACTACAGGAGATCATAGCTCAGGCTATTCGTATGGCTGGTAATGCATCTCTTTCCACTGCCCTATCTATTCTACCCGGTAAGTCTCAAACTTGGCTTTTTGATTCTGCCTGCTGCAATCACATGACACCTCACTCATCCTTATTCTCCAAACTTGACCCTGCACCACATCCTCTAAATATTCATATAACTGATGGTTCTACCATGCATGGGAATAGTCTAGGTTTTGTTTCAACCTCTAATCTTTCTGTTCCTGGAGTCTTCCATGTACCTGACCTATCCTATAATTTGTGCTCTGTGGGACAATTAGCTGAACTAGGTTATCGCCTTATTTTTTACTATTCTGGGTGTATTGTGCAGGATCCAAGGATGGGGCAGGAGCTTGGGACCGGTCCTAGAGTTGGGCGTATGTTTCCCGTGGACAATCTTCATCTTCCACCTGTTGCTCCTGTTTCTGTTGCTGCTACCGTTGCTGTAGTTTCTTCCTTACCTTCTCTCGCACTTTGGCATTCTCGTCTTGGTCATGCACCATCTTCTCGGGTACAACAGTTAACATCTAAAGGTTTGTTGGGTTCTGTGTCCAAAGACAATTTTGATTGTACTTCATGTCAGTTAGGAAAACAGCTAGCTTTGCCTTTTAATAACAGTGAATCCATTTCTAATAGTATTTTTGAGTTAATTCATTATGATGTTTGGGGACCTTCTCCTGTTGCTAGTATTGGTGGATCTCGATATTTTGTTGTTTTTATTGATGATTATTCTCGTTATAGTTGGATTTTTCCTATGAAATCTTGTTCTGAAATTTTACCAATATATAACAACTTTGCAAAAATGGTTGAAACAAAATTCTCCAAATGTATCAAAACTTTTCGATTTGATAATGCTCTTGAATATACTCAATATGCGTTTCAAGCTCTGTTACATTCCTATGGCACTGTACATCATCTTACTTGCCCAGGTACCTTTCAGCAAAATGGTCGAGCAGAAAGAAAACTTCGTCATATTCTTGACACTGTACGTGCTCTTCTTCTTTCTGCTAAAGTTCCTGCCCCATTTTGGGGTGAAGCTGCTCTTTATGTTGTTCATGTGATTAATCGCATTCCAAGTGCTATCATCCATAATCAGACTCCGTATGAGCGTCTCTTTGGGTCACCCCCTGACTATCATCACCTTTGCTCCTTTGGATCTGCTTGTTTCGTTCTTCTTCAGCCTCATAAGCACAACAAACTTGAGCCTCGATCTAGACTTTGTTGTTTCCTTGGTTATGGCGAAACTCAAAAGGGGTATAGGTGTTATGATCCTGTCTCTCATCGTCTTCGTGTTTCTCGTAATGTTGTCTTTTGGGAACACCGATTGTTTGTTGAACTCTCTCACTTTCGTTCTTCCTTAACTAACTCCTCTGTTTTAGAAATCTTTCCAGATGAGTCTCTTGTTCCTTCTACAAATACTTTTGATCCTCCTTTGGACTTTTCTCCAGATATTTTTGATGCTTCTCCTAAACAGGTTGAAGATGAACAGGTTGGTGATGAGCTACCCCACCTTGAGCCTGGGTCCCCTGCTCCTGCTCTGCTTGAAGATCCTCCACAAGACATTCCACCTCGCCACTCAACCCGGGTAAGATCCATTCCTACACATTTACTTGACTATCATTGTTACACTGCCCTTGCTACACTTCACGAGTCTCAAACCTATCGTGAGGCCTCTACTGACTCTTTATGGTAGATTGCAATGAAAAAGGAACTTGATGCATTAACCAAAAACCATACTTGGGATCTGGTTACTCTCCCTCCTGGACAGTCTGTGGTTGGTTGTAAGTGGATCTATAAGATCAAGACTCGCTCTGATGGGTCCGTTGAGCGCTACAAGGCTCGTCTTGTTGCCAAAGGTTTTACACAGGAGTATGGGATTGATTATGAAGAGACTTTTGCTCCAATTGCTCGTATCTCATCTATTCGTGCCCTTTTAGCTGTTGCTGCTGCTAGTAAATGAGATCTTTTTCAGATGGATGTTAAAAATGCTTTCCTGAATGGGGATCTGAGTGAAGAAGTCTATATGCAACCTCCTCCTGGTCTCTCTGCTGAATCAAACAAGGTTTGTCATCTTCGACGTGCACTTTATGGTCTTAAACAAGCCCCACGAGCTTGGTTTGCTAAGTTTAGCTCCACTATCTTTTGCTTGGGTTACACTGCCAGTCCGTATGATTCTGCTTTATTTCTTCGTCGTACTGATAAAGGCACTATTTTGCTTCTTCTATATGTGGATGATATGATCATAACTGGTGATGACCTCAGTGGCATTCAAGAACTCAAGGATTTTCTCAGTCAGCAGTTTGAGATGAAAGATCTTGGACATCTCAGCTATTTCTTGGGTCTTGAAATTACTCATTCCACAGATGGTCTTTATATTACTCAAGCAAAGTATGCTTTTGACCTATTGTCTCGAGCTGGACTCATTGACAGCAAGACTGTTGACACTCCAGTTGAACTTAATGCACATCTGACACCCTCGGGGGGGAAACCATTGTCTAATCCTTCTCTTTACAGACGATTGGTTGGCAGCCTAGTTTATCTCACAGTTACTCGTCCAGACATCTCTTATGCTGTTCATCAGGTGAGCCAGTATCTGTCTGCTCCACGTTCAACTCACTATGCTGCTATTCTGCGCATTCTTAGATACCTGAAGGGCACCCTCTTTCATGGCCTTTTCTACTCAGCTCAGTCTCCTCTTATACTCCGTGCATTCTCTGATGCTGATTGGGCAGGAGATCCTACTGATCGCAGGTCCATTACAGGTTATTGTTTTCTCCTTGGATCTTCTTTGATTTCTTGGCGAAGCAAGAAACAAACTTTTGTGGCCCGCTCCAGTACTGAAGCAGAATATCGTGCTCTTGCTGATACCACATTTGAGCTCCTTTGGCTACGATGGCTCTTTAAGGATTTGGGTGTGTCCACTTCCTCTGCTACTCCCCTTTATTGTGACAACCAGAGTGCCATTCATATTGCTCACAATGATGTCTTTCACGAACGGACTAAACACATCGAGATTGATTGTCATTTTATCCGTTATCATCTTGTCCATGGTGCTCTTAAGCTTTTCTCCGTCTCCTCCAAAGATCAACTTGCAGATATCTTCACCAAGTCACTTCCTAAGGGATGCACTCATGATTTGGTTGACAACCTCAAGTTGGTCTCATATCCACCTTGAGTTTGAGGGGGGCTATTAACGTATATTATGTTGTGGGCTTTAGGCCCAGCTAGGTTACTTATATAGCACACTTGTACTTGTACCACACTTTACTTGTACCGCACACAATTATATAAAGGCCCTGATGTATATTCTTTAATTCATGAAATACAATACAATTATTCTGTATTTCTAACACATATATATACCAATAGATTTCCACCCTATATACACCAGGTCTAAAATGTTAATATATATATATATATATATATTTTAAATGTGGAAAGTAGATACTAATATTCATATGTTACATATAACTAGCTTTTGAGATCTATATATATCAACCATTCACTTTCTTTCCCTTGTTTTTACACTCTTAATCAAATTTAGAAGATTAACAAGTAAAATTAACAAATTTTCAAAGTTTGATTTCATAGTAGATTCTTACCTTGAATTGGTAAAGTTCCATTAAGTCCAACAAAATATAATGAAATAGCCTTGAGAGAAGATAATGCTCCTATATATGGAGAAATACTTCCAGGGAAATAATTTAAACTCAAATCTAAAACCTCTAAACTACTGAAGTTTGCCATATCCACAAGGAGAATTGACGATAAATAGTGTCAAGAAAAATATATAAACTATTGGCTTATACTAAAAGAACTTCTAGTCACAAAAAAATTATTCTTGCAGTTAAAATAGATGATAGGAATGTTTACCCTTAAATAGCAGGCTTCCCTCAAGAAGATTGCCACTCAAGTTGAGGATCTCCAAGTTGCTTAGATTAACCAGTTCTACATCACCGGTGAAGAGATATCCATTTGTCAGATTGAAACTAACAGTATGGAGGGAAGATCTAGTAAAATAACACATTTCGTATTTGAATGGACAAAAAAATGGGGCTAAAATGCACAGTAAATATTGAAGGCATACTGCTGCAATCATTCGCATGTATCAAGCATTTTGTTTTGCACTGAAGCATTTTGTGCTTAATTTTTAAAATGGAGAAATTAAAATAAACGTCAATAAATGTAAAATTGGTTAGTAAATTTCTGTTTTGTCTAAACTTCTTCTTGGTATTCTTGAGGAAGAAAATTTAAATATGCACTTACCGTTGCTAAAATGAGGCCCTTCCATGTTATTAAAACTTAGGTCCTGATATTTAAGAACTGGGAGGGTACCTAAGAATCTTAAATTTTCCTTGCCAAATTCATTCCAACTTAAATTTAAATATATAAGTTGACAACTTAATATTCAAAATTACTTTTATATATATGCATATGAATCAAACTTTAAGCTGTTTTCTGTTATTACAGCGTAGGTAGTTCAACATGCAATATAGCTAAATCATTTGAGCTTGAAAAGGAATTAATTTGGTACATCAATAGTTTCTCCATCTTATACACCATGTCTAAAATGTGGATATTCTTTTCTTTTTTCTTTTTTTAAATGTGGAAAGAAGATACTAGTATTCACATGTTACATATAACTAACTTTTGACCGGTGCTTGGCATGTTTTTTTTTTTATTTTTTATTTTTATATATAATTTAAATGAAATGCTATAATATAACAAAGTAGTATAATAGGGTATTTTTTTCATAAGAATATTTCATTTTAGACGTATTGAACTGTTAATTTTAAAAAAATTGATTTATCTTATCCTTTGCAAAACCAATCAAAAGAAAAGAGTTTTTATTTTTATTTTTTTTAAGCTAAAATAAAAGATGTCATGTTGTACTTTCTTTTTGTAACTAATGAAAACGTTGTGTTCCCTACATATAGTAACGAATGAAAAAATTCATTCCTTTTTGTTCAAGATTTTGATATTATGAAAAAAAAAAAAAAAAATTGTTCTCTTTATATTTTAACAAATAAAAAAGCAATTAATTTCCTTTTTGTTCAAAAATTTATGATCTTTTAGAATTATAAACAAATATTCTGTAGATAAAATATAGTGAGATTTTTCCAATCATCATAGTTAAACAATGATGATTCACTAATTACGGTCCAACAAAAATGATATCCAGCTCTAATTTTGAAATTGTTTCTTATTAGAAAATTTTATTTCATCAATATTAAATATAATGTGCAACTGCTCTGTTATATCCTTAGTAACAGAGCCAACTGCCATCAATTTTTTTTCTTTTACTTCGTAGTTCTACGTACTACGTGTATTATTATTATTATTATAAACAATGCTTGGCGCAAACTAGGTTTGATGAAATCAGATATAAATAATAAGAGAATTTGCAAGGACTGTTGCACCATTTTATTTGGTTTTAACAAACGTTGAGAGAAGGTAATTAAGAAGCAAAATGGAACCATTTTATGTGCCTCTTAATCAATGCATACGGCAAATCGGAAATGATGTGTTATATTTTAGAGTGATGCAAACATATTGATGTTATATGGAAAACAATGATTTGTTCATAAATATTGACACATCATAATGAGGCTCCTTAAATACTTCTAAATAAATTACTGTTATATATATATTTGACATATGTAAACATATGATGTATTCCAAAACAAAATACATATCGCAAACACCCACAGTCAATCACATCATTTACGAAACTCACAAATCCACAACATCCGACCTTAACATCAAAAGTAATTGCCGTTATCACTCAATATAAAACGCAAGCCCCTTTTACTTGGTTGTAGGCAACTCATATGAGTTAGGATTAGATGAGACAAAAATGTTAGAGTTAGGTTGGTATCGTTGAAAGATTGAAGGTAAACGAAATTATTTTTGGTCTGTGTGTATTTGACATGGGATGGCATGAAGGGCTATGGGTAGGTATATATAAAGGGGTAGAAGTGCAAGAGGTGAAAATGGTGAATTAAAACGCAAAGAGTTTGTGTGTATGTGTGAGGGATGAAAAATCTTGAAACATTGAATCAAATAATACAAAGAATATTTATTTGTTAATTACAAAAATCTTGAAACATTAAACCAAATGAAACAAAAAGTCATAATTTAATTTGTTCTTATCTCTAATGTGGCACTTGAGAATATTTTAATTCTCTTTACATATAATGTGCCACTTGGTAGGACCTCATGGTCTCTCACATGAGGTTTCTGCTCTTATATACATATTGATATTGATTTCCTTGCAGGATGAGACCTCCAAGTTGTTTAGATTAACCAGTTCTACGTCATCAGTAAAGGGATATGTACTTATCAAATTGAAACTAACAATACAAATGGAAGATCTAGTAGAATAACACATTTCATATTGAAGCCACACAACCACAATCATTTACATATAGCGAGCATTTTGTGATTTTTAACATGAAGAAAGTAAATCTCAATAAAGGTATAATTGGTTATAATATCTCAATTTTTTTTCTAGACTTTTTCATGGCATTCTTGAAGAAGAAAATTTAAATTTGCATGCATCGTGGCTAGAAAGAGGCCTTTCCATGTAATCTATCTATATAATAATAGGTGAAGCAGAGGGAAAGTCAAATTAGAGTTCCAATTTTGCCCCATGTGTTATAAATTATTTATTCTTAAAGAGTTTTATTTCTTAATTTTAGAATCAAATGTAGGACCACATCATAAATATTAATCCAAATGAGTTATTAAGTATAAAAACCAAAGAGTCTAGAATAAATGAATCGTAAAAAAAAAAAAAAAAAAGTTTTTACAATAATAAATAAATAAATAAACATGGACAATTTACATTTTGTACCTAATAATATTCTTACAAAATTTTTTAAAGAGTTAACAAAATATAAAAATTACTATCAATAGTATTTAAATTATATATATAGGAATTATATTATGCATTGTATATCTTTAAGTATATTCATGCATATGCATGAGGTTACAAGCTAGTTGTTACTTAGGTCAAGAGATTTAAGAATTGGGAGGGCACCTAAGAATCTTAAAATTCCCTTATCAAAGTAATTCAAACATATTAGGTTCTAAAAGTTTAGAACAATTGCCAAACTGTGAACATAAACTTGTTTAGATAAAGATCCTAGAGTCTATATGTATTATTAAACAATGCTTAAGGTGATTCAAGTCAAGATTTAAGAATATACAAGCTGTAGAAAGAAGAATTCAGAAACTGCTTGGTTTGATCGATCGAAAGACAGGCTCGACCGATCGAAACACGTATCTACAGAATTTTAAGTTCAGCCCAACAGCAATTTAAGCCCAAAAAGGATTAGGGTTTCAGATCTACTTCCTTTAGTATATAAAGGAAAACCTAAGCACATTTTTATAAGGTTTTTCAGAGAGAGAAGAGTATGCCTCTTTTGTATCTAGGGTTTTGTACCCAAAAAGCTCTCTCATTTCTTCTACCGATATTATTCCTTGAAGAATCTCAAGATCCGATATTGTAAAATTTGTTGCCTTCTCTAGTCATCAAAGGTGCTAATGATCTAAACCTTCAAGGGTGGTCTTAGAGTCACAAACAGGAGAGTTTGTGTTGATTTCACAAGTGTGGGTGCTTGTGTTGCAAAGGCCTAAGAGAGAAGGAGTTCGTGGATTCGGAGTTCGCACGCGATTGTGTCAGTAAGTTTTACATGTGATAGCAATGGGATGGTAATGGTCTAAGTCTTATTATAAACTTTAATTCTTTCTAATGGATTTGCTTTTTACCTTGAGGATAGCTAGGTTAAATCCTCCCCAGATTTTTTACCGATTAGGTTTTTCTGGGAAATCATATCATTGTGTTATTTACTTTTTCATTGCTTTGCATGATATGATTGTTTTGTTTTAACCTAGATCTGAATAATAAACCTAAGTATTTACTTGGTTAATTAATTAGGTTAAACAATCTAGTTTACAGTGATCTAAAACATAACAAGTGGTATCAGAGCAGGTTAGCTCTTGATTTAAGTTATCATACCTAAAGTTGATCCTTGATCCTTGTTATTATGAATAATTTTAAGTGTCTTACTGTTTTTGATTGTGATGTTTAGAATAAAAAGGATACTATTATTTCAGTTGATCTTTTTGAGGCTTGTGAAAGGAATTTGTATGATTTTAGTCTTTCTCAGATGATTGGTGTAATCCCTCAAATACACTCTACTTCTTATGGATTTTCACCTACAAAGCCGAAGACTCGTGCTATATGGGTGAGAAAAGATTCTCTAAGGTAAGTGTTTCTTACTTATCCTTGATTTAATTCTTTCAATTATTTGCAGACATGTTTTCTTTCTATTTTTGGTTGTCTTATTTTCTTAAGTTGTTTTGTTTAAAAAAAAAAATCCTCAAAAATTGAAAATTTTCAAAAAGACAAAAATATTTTATTTTGTGTCTAGTTTTATTTTTCTTGAGGATTACATGAGTTATAATATCTCTCTCTCTTGATTTAGAACATGCTTGACATTGTGGAGAAACTTGAATAGTATGTGTTATATAAGTGCTAATCTATTTTTGATTTTGTGTGAGTATGTACTAGTTTGTACATGTGCTCAAGGGTTAATTAAGAAATTGATATTTCTTGTTCATATACCCTCTATAGCTTAGTTAAGTACTGTCATGCATTGCATTTGCATTTTTAATCATTTAGCACAATGTATACTTTTAGTTTTGGTCATAAAATTTTTTTGAAACCAAAAAGATTTTTATATCTTTTGTATTACACATCATGAACGTGTACTTGAGGTTGGCCATTTTATCTTTGCATAACATGCTTGTGTACCTTGGTTAGCTTGGATGAGCTTATTTTTCTGTACTTTGCTAGTTTTAGCTAAGTAGTACATATTTTGTGTGAGTTGTTTGTAGTTTTTGATCACATGCTCTTGATTTTGAAGTCACATACTTTTGATTGTAAGGACTAAAAAATACTAAGAGAAATGCATAAATAATCATCTCACCACTGTTTACTAGCCAATCATGAACACCTTAGTGCATCTAAACAGTTTTTGTGCTCAAGAAAGTGCAACACTTGCACATAAAAAAAAAAAAAAAATCATAAGGGGTTGTCTTTAAAAGAAAAGAAAAAGTTGAAAGAGAAAAATATGCAAAAAAATAAGATAAGGCAAAATAAAAAATATATACACATGATTTCAAGCTTGTTTTTTAAGAGATGTGAGAGTTATATGATGTAACTCTTTAGGTGATAGTTACTTTCAAATTTATGTGAAGAATAATATAGAAATTTTGGTTGATTACTATCTACATATCACCTTATATGCATCTCATGCTCTTACTAGTTGCACACACATCACAAGTAATTCTTTGCTAAGCTTTGTACATGAGATTATGTGTAAACTAGCGTGGCCATCCAAGATTATACACTTTGTGATGTTTGATGCAAAATTCTTTTGAGGATTGGTTTAAATTTTGAGAAGAAATATCTAAAACTTTGTTTTTGAAAACTTAAGTTGAAGATTATGTGTTTTGAAAAACTTTTGGAATCATTCTCATGCATTACATATCATGAAAAATCTTTTGAAAATTGATTTTGAAGAAAAATTTTTGGTTTTTCAAAAAATTCTGTTTTTTTGATTCTTGATCGATCGAATCTATTTTTTGATCAATCGAAAATTTCTAGGTTTTTAAAGCTTTCTTTTGCCTGCTTCGATTGATGTTCAATCGATGCCTGATCGATCAAAACTAGAAAATTTTTAGTTTTTAAGTTTTTGACCAAACTTTTTTTTCATGCATCATTTGTGTTTAGGATTCACATGCATCTCATTGATTTCTGTATCCATCTTGTAGTTTTGCAATCATATCTCTCATTATTTTCACACATAACATGTATACACTTTGCTGTATTGGGTACTCAACTTGATTTAAAAATTGATTGATTAATTTTTGAGTCCTTTGTACATTTTAGTATATGCTATTTTTTATGTGTGAATTGCATAAAATATTTTTCTTAGGAGATATGATGGATAATCAATGTGCAAATATTTTCTCTATTCATGCAACTGTTTATGGGTCACATAGTGTCAAGTTTGCATTTATTGAAAGAGAGAATATTTTTCTTCATGTGTATCCTCAGCTTAGTTTTTCAGTTTGGTTTATGTATTTTCCCCACCTCCTAAATTTTCCCCAAAACTTCTTTTCCTAACATCTGGGTTGTTTTCCTATTTTTATAGGGGGAGAAACTTGTTTTTAACCTTTATTGTTTATAGGGAGAGTTGTTGCTCTTCATAGGGGGAGTTGTCTCTATTTTCTATAGAGCTGAATTGTTTTGTGTTTCCTTGATTTTCTATTTTCTCTTATCCTTTGTTCTGTATATTTACTATCTACTCTTTGTTTGAGTTATCTTTGTCAATACGTGACAAAAAGGGGGAGAAATAAATGAAATTTGAAAGGTTTTTAATTGTTTTTATTTAGGGGAGATAAAATTGTTTTTGTAAGGGGGAAAAAATAAAAATTTTTGATGTATCTAATTTAGGAGGACAGTTAGTTTGCATATTTGTTATTTGCTTTAGTTTGATTATTTATTGTTTATATGCCTTTCTTTCCACACATGCGGTGATGTGTTTTTTAGAGTGTTTTCAAGAAAGACAGGTAGATTCTAATCAAGACCTTCTACCTCTTATTGCAACTTCTAGGTTAGGAGTCTTAGATTGGGATTTGTGATGTATTTGAGCATTTTATTGTATTGGGTAGTTTTTGTATTTGAGTATTTCATTTTGTATATGAGATTTGTCACGGATTGCCAAAGGGGGAGATTGTTAGGTTCTAAAAGTTTAAAACAATTGGCAAACCATGAACACAAACTTGTGTAGATATAGATCCTAGAGTCTATAGGTATTATTAGACAATGCTCAAGGTGATTCAAGTCAAGATTCAAGAATATACAAGTTGTAGAAAGAAGTATTCAAAAACTGCCTAGTTCGATCGATTGAAAGACAAGCTCGACCGATCGAAAGACGTATCTGTGGAATTTTAAGTTCGCCCAACAACAGTTCAAGCCCAAAAAGGATTAGGGTTTCAGATCTACTTCTTCTAATATATAAAGGAAACCTTAAGCACGTTTTTATAAGGCTTTTTAGAGAGAGAAGAGTGTGTCTCCTTTGTATCTAGGGTTTTGTATCCAAAAAGTTCTTTAATATCTTCTACCGGTGTTGTAGAAGTTACTACCTTCTCTAGTCATCAAAGGTGCTGATGATCTAAACGTTCAAGGGTGGTCTTGGAGTCACAAACAGGAGAGTTTGTGTTAATTTCACAAGTGTGGGTGCTTGTGTTGCAAAGGCCTAAGAGAGAAGGAGTCCGTGGATTCAAAGCTTGCACGTGGTCGTGTTAGTAAGTTCTACATGTGGTAGTAATAGGATGTTAGTGGTCTAAATCTTATTGTAAACTTCAATTCTTTCTAGTGGATTTGTTTTTTACCTTGAGGATAGCTAAGTTAAATCCTCCCCAGGTTTTTTACCGGTTAGGTTTTCCTGAGTCATCATATCGTTGTGTTATTTACTTTTCCGCTACTTTGCATGATATGATTGTTTTGTTTTAACCTAGATCTGAATGATAAACTAAGTATTCACTTGGTTAATTAATTAGGTTAAACAATCTAGTTTATAGGGATCTAGAACCTAACAAAATATAAATTTAAGTGCACTAGCTTGCTCATTTTAGACAAACAATTGGATTCTATAAAAAAAACATATTCAACCAATTGTTAAATCCATGAAGACAATGGGAAAGGAGTGTCATAACATGTTATTCAATTGTTTGTGAATGATCAGTTGTATGTGAGTTCAAGTTGCAACCAATTAGATCTATTCTATATCAACCTTTCACTTTCCCTTGTTTTTACACTCCTATTCAATTTTGGAAGATTAACAAATTGTCAAATTCGACTTCATAGTAGATTCTTACATTGAATGGGTAAAATTCCATTAAGTCGATTAGAATATAATGATGGAGCCTTGAAAGAAGATATTGCTCCAATATATGGAGTGATACTTCCAGTGAAAGAATTTCTACTCAAATCTAAAATCTTCAAACTGCTGAAGTTTGCCATATGTACAAATAGAATTAAAGATAGATAGTGTCAAGAGAAAAAATTTAAAATGGCTCATTGGCTTATACTAAAAGAACTTACTTATCACAAGAAAATTTTTCTTGCAGTTAAAATAGATGATGGAATGTTTACCCTTGAATGGTAGGCTTCCATTAAGACCATTTCCTTGTAGGATGAGGACCTCCAAGTTGTTTAGATTAACCAGTTCTATGTCATCAATAAAGAGATATGTACTTATCAAATTGAAACTAACAGTACAAATGGAAGATCTAGTAGAATAAGTTAACACATTTCATATTGAAGCCACACTACCACAATCATTTACATATATCAAGCATTTTGTTATTTTTAACATGAAGAAAGTAAATCTCAATAAAGGTAAAATTGGTTATAAAATCTCAGTTTTTTCTAGACTTTTTCATGGTATTCTTGAAAAAGAAAATTTAAATTTGCACGTACCGTGGCTAGAAAGAGGCCCTTCTATGTAATTGTAACTTAGGTCGAGAGATTTAAGAACTGGGAGGGCACCTAAGAATCTTAAAATTTCCTTGTCAAAGTGATTCCAACTTAAATTTAAGTGCGCCAACTTGCTCATCTTAGACAAACAATTGGATTCTGTAAAAAAACATATTCAACCAATTTTTAAATCCACGAATACAATGGGAAAAGGAGTGTATTCATCATCACAATAATCATAATACAAAAATAAATAAGTAAATGAATGATCTATCAAGAATCGTATGTGATTTCTGGTATGATCATTAGTACAACCTGCATTGTTGATATGTGAAGTTTTACTATTGAAAACCATATGTAACTTTGAAAGCAAAAGAAGGTATGTGCACTTATCATTTAAATACGATATGTGGGCTCTTGTTTTTGACTTTCTTATATGTGAAGTGAAGATCAAGTGTACATGACTACATCAAAGCCCAATGATATATGTATTATCGGTAGTAGCTGCTAAGAGCATTTCCAGCAGCTTCTCCAAATTTTTGTATTTTTTGGAGGGTGAACAATTACAGTTATATTTATCTTTTACTTACCTACTTTTTCAAATATATTTTTCAATATATCTTATTAAAATATTATTTCTTTAATCTTTCTTTATCTTTCCTCTATTTCTATATTTTTCAAATTTTTAACGGCTATATTTTTAATATGCCAACGACAACATTTCAATAGTCATATATTTCAATGGTAATATTTCTTAAGGGATTTTTATTCTTATTATTCATTAACTTATAACTAATTTCCTTAAAACAAAACTTACTATACTTATAATTAAAAAAAGTCCACCACATGTTTAGACCATTTTTTTTTTTTCTTATTATCCATTAACTTATAATTAATTACTTTTAAAAAAAAAAAAAAAAAAAAAAAAAAAAAAAAACTTACCATACTTATCATTAGAAAGAGTCCACCACACACCACACGGTTAGACTATTCTTCTTCTTCTTTTTTTTTATTTTTTATTTTTTTATATATTCATTAAATTATAATTAATTTCCTTAAGAAAAGTTTAACACAATTATTATCATAAAAAAAGAAGTCCACAATCACACCACACGTTTTCCTTTTTTTCTTTCTCTACCCCCAACCTTTTTGGTTTCATTATAGTCAACACACACACAGACGCTAAGAGAAATCCCTGTCCACTGCCGTGTCTTCACCGCTGCTCGTCTTCCTCCCACTGCCAAGTGCATGCAACTAGGATTGGGTTAGAGCGGCTTCTATGTTCTTGATCTGTTGTTTTTGTTTTGATTTAGATTTGTTGTTCTATTTTACTTTGTCTTTTGCTTGTTCTTGATCTGTTGTTGTTTTGATTTTAGATTTGTTTTTCTAATTAAATATGTTTTTCCCCCTTTTTGATCTGTTGTTGTTGTTGTGATTCTGATTTTAGATTTGTTGTTCTAGTTAAATTTCTTCTAATTTTAAATTGTATTTGAGTTTTGATTGTGTTATCGTTTAGATACACTTAGAGAGAGAGAAATGAGTTCGGTTGAGAATGGAGAGAGGGAACAAAGAGGAAAGGAGGAAAAAGAAATAATAGCAACGTGAACCAAGGGTATTAAATGGATAGCTCTCGTTCTCTCATGCTCTCAGCAGAAGAGCAAGACGAACTCTCACGTAGCAACAAGAAAGTGAAAAATGTTAGACATGTAGGATTCAAAGAAGGGCTGGATATACCCTCCTCATCAACGAGGCAAGGTAATGGTTATTGGAATCAGACCGGGACCTTTAAGGATAGACTGGTGGGTGAGGTTCCTGGTGCCTACACCCAGGTTTTCAGTTTTGAGGACTTCATGGAGGCTGACATAGAATCAGATGATGAGGTGGAAAATCTCCGAGAAGGGCTAGTCGCAGTGAAATTTTCTAAGGACCTAAAACATGAGATTCGTACCCCGTGGACACGAGCTCTCATTGTGAAGGTTTATGGTAGGTTTGTGAGTTTTAATTTTATCCAAAACAAGCTCCTTGCTATATGGAAACCTGCTGGAAGATTAGATTGTGTAGGTTTAGGACATGGGTTCTTCCTTACTTGGCTATCACTCAAGGAGGACTGCGAAAATATTCTCAGGAAGGGACCATGGTTCATTGGAGAGCATTTTCTATCCATCCGACCGTGGGAGCCAGATTTCCATCTGGCAACGGCCAATGTCTCCTTAGTGGCGGTCTGGATTAGACTGAATGCATTGCCCATTAAGTATTACAATGCGAAAGCCTTGCATCAGATTGGCAAGTCGATTGGTAATGTTCTTCGAGTAGACACACATACAGCCATTGAAACTAGAGGAAAGTTCGCCAGACTTTGTGTGCAGATAAACGTCAATAAACCCCTGATCACAGCCATTCTAATAGGAAAGTTCGAACAACCCGTGTGCTATGAGGGTATTTCAAAACTTTGCTTTGAGTGTGGTAGAGTGGGGCACTACAAAGACTGCTGCCCGCACATTTTCCGGTAAGACCCACCCGTTGAAAGAGTGGAGACGACGCCGGAAGGAAGCGGGCCTTCCTCTTCATGCGAAATGCATGCACCTGACACGGTTAAGAAAAGACAAGGCAGCAAGGAAAGTGTGAGTGGGAGTGCGAATGAGGAGGCATCAGCAAGTACGTACGGTCCTTGGATCATGGTAAGTCGCAAGCGTAATGGGACAAGGAATCAGGTGAATGGTGGGACCTCCATGGTGTAGATGCATGGCCAGCCAAGGCGTGGTCCAGAGACGTATGGGAGTGTGATAACTAATAGCATGAGACATGCTCAACCCAGCCTCAGCAATGGGCTTGGGAAGGAAATCAAGCGTAAGCTTTCGCCCATTAGAGAAGTGAATGGGCCATTATTAGCTAACTCCTTGCAGCAGCTAGTGAAGACACCAAGCAATTAGGCTTTAAAGGAAGCTGAGGGACGGTCTAATAACGTGGGAGTGGATAAGGTTGTAGGCCGGGCTGGGCTTGGAAAAGAGAAAAAAGGTGCTAAGCCCGGCCAGAGTGATTCGGTCAAAGGTAAGAAAACTCTAGCACGTGCTAAGGCTCTCCAAGCGAATTCCTCTGGCGCCGCTGGAGTTGAAAGCGGAAAATCTTCTTCTTTGATTCACATCACTCAAAACCATCTTGCCCAAAAATATGATGGTGACCAAAAATCAGGGGTGCCACCGGGTTTTCAGTTCACAGCAGCTTATTGCCCAGAAACGGACTGGAAAGTGGAAAGGAATGATCGTCGAGAATTTAGGAATGGGTCGGAGCTATATATCGCTGACAGAGGTTCTTCTCCGAGTGACGATTATGCCGGCAGCGAAGGTGGAACAACGCTTGCTATCGTTGAGCCTAACGTTCTTTGTTCTATACAAGAAGAGCTTAACGGAGTGTTGACCCGAATTGATCAAGCTCCGTGGCCTGGCGCTATGCAAGAGGAGCCGAGTGGAACTAGTATCCGAGCTGTTCAATCTTCATGTGCACTTGAAGAAGGTGAAGATGGGGATGCGGATATGGTTCTTGAAAGAAGAGGCGAAGTTGGTGCCGGCCGCTGATGTATGCCTTACCTCAGTCTTTATTGTATTTTATAATGAATTCTATCGTTTGGAATTGTAGAGGTACGTGTAAGCCCTCCTTTCAAAAACATATTGGTGAGTTGGTTCGGAGTTATAATCCAACGATTCTAGTAATTATGGAGACTCATGTTGGGGGTGATAGGGCAAAAGGAATCATTGACAGATTGCCATTTGATGGATCAATTCATACGGACTCTATTGGGTTTGCGGGTGGAATTTGGATGCTGTGGGATTCAGAGAGGGTGGATGTCTCACCGCTGGCTAATACTGAACAGGAAATTCATGCTTCAGTTAAGGTACATAATGCTAACTCTAGCTGGCTTTTTACCGCTGTGTATGCTAGTCCTAGGACTGCTAAAAGACTTATTTTATGGAATAACCTTATTAAAACTGCTGAGTTACATAATATGCCGTGGATTTTGGCGAGTGATTTTAATGAGCCACTGTCAGCGGAAGATAAATTCGGAGGTAGAGTAGTGAGTGTCAATAGATCTCTGTTATTCAAAGAGTGTCTAGATAAATGTAATATGATTGATATCGGTTTTTCGGGGTCCCGATTCACTTGGTCTAATAGAAGAGAAGTCCAAGCTTTAATCCAAGAAAGAATAGATAGGGTTTTTGTTAATCCCAACTGGTGTTTATTGTATCCGGAAGCTCGGGTGGTTCATCTTACTAGATGCCATTCTGACCATTGCCCTATTCTATTGGAGATGCAACCGAGAATTAATTTGGGGACAAAGCGGCCTTTTAGATTTCAGACCTGTTGGTTGTCTAAACCATCTTTTCCATCTATTGTGTCTCGAGCGTGGAGTGATTCTTCCGCTCTTGGAGATGCAGTTAACAGATTCACTCAGGCAGCAATTAGGTGGAATGCTTCCCATTTTGGTAATATCTTTACCAGGAAAAAGAACATCATGGCTAGGATTAATGGGATTCAACGGGCCTTGTCTGTGAGACCTTCTGCATTCCTTGTTAATCTGGAAAATGAGCTTCTCAAAGATCTAGATAAAGTGTTGAGTCAAGAAGAAGAGTTGTGGGCTTTAAAATCCCGGGTTAATTGGATGATACAAGGTGACCGTAACACTACTTTCTATCATGTTTCCACCCTTGTTAGAAGAAAAAGGAATCAGATTTTAGTTATCAAGGACTCTATTGGGGAATGGGTTCTTGAGGAGAGTGATGTAAAGGCGGTCGTTAGAAGCGGGTTCAATGGTATTTATACTTCTTATTTTGTCTCGGCCCTTTGGGCTGCTCCTGTTATATCCCAGTGGCAGGCTAGCTTAACTGATGAAGAAAGGGAGAGTATTGGTGGGGCTGTTTCTGTGGAAGAGATAAAATCAGCCCTGTGGTCTTTAAAAGCCTTCAAAGCCCCTAGGCAGGATGGATTGCATGCAGGATTCTTTCACAAATTTTGGTTGATTGTTGGTGATTCAGTGATTGATGTAGTAAAGAAGGTTTTTGCGGAAAGGGATATCCTGAAATACTTAAATAGAACTCTTATTGCCTTGATTTCGAAGATTCAAAGTCCTGAAACATTGAATAACTATAGGCCAATTAGTCTATGCAACACGGTGTATAAGATTATTACTAAGATTATTGTTGCTAGACTTAGACCTTACTTGGACAAGCTTATCTCTCCTCTTCAAACAGCTTTTGTCCCGGGAAGGAAAGGCATTGATAATGTGATTATAGTGCAGGAAATCATTCATACTCTCAGTAGAAAGAAAGGGAATGTGGGGTATATGGCTATTAAGATCGATCTTGAAAAGGCGTATGATAAACTTGAGTGGAGCTTCATAAGGGACATGCTCATTAGGGCAAATATTCCAGCTGACCTAATTGACATTATTATGAGTTGCATATCCATGGTATTGACTTCTATTTTGTTTAATGGGGAAGCTCTGGATCCGATCTATCCTACGAGAGGCATAAGGCAAGGAGATCCCCTATCTCCGTACTTATTCATTCTATGTATGAAGTTTCTTGGGCATCTCATTGAAGAGAAATGTACTGCTAAGATTTGGCAGCCCGTAAAGGCCTCGTGTGGTGGGCCGGCTTTCTCTCATTTATTTTTTGCAAACGATTTAGTGCTATTTGCCAAAGCTGATCACATTAATTGCTCGGCTGTGAGGGATGTCATTGATGAGTTTTGTAGTGCTTCGGGTCAATCAGTGAGTGCCGCTAAGTCTAGAGTCTATTTCTCACCTAATGTGGATAGGGATTCTAGGGAGTCTTTTTGTGATATTCTTGGTTTTGCCTCAACTCCTTCACTTGGCAAGTATCTTGGAATTCCTATTAAGTACCCCGGATCTTCCCCTCAAGATTTTAACTTCATTCTTGATAGGGGTTAAAAATAAGTTAACGGGATGGAAAGCTAACTTGCTATCTTTGGCTGGGAGGGCAGTCCTTATTCAAGCTTCTTCGGCGGCTATCCCTGCATATGTCATGCAATGTACACACATTCCGAACAAAATATTAGAGGAAGTTGATCGGGTGAATAGAAATTTTCTATGGCGGTCTTCTGAGTCGTCAAAGAAAATTCATTAGGTTGGGTGGCAAAAGGTTACGAAACCAAAGGAGAAGGGGGGTCTTGGTTTGCAATTTGCTAAGGGCAGAAATACTGCTTTGCTGGCCAAGCTTAATTGGAGGTTGCATGTTGAAAAAGAAGCATTATGGGCCCAAGTTCTAAGGAAAAAGTACTACAACCAGAGGAGGACCAGCTCTGCTAATGCAGATAGACTGCCATGTTCGCAAATTTGGAAAGCTGTTAAGATAGGGAGGGGTACTTTCAATGAGGGTAGCATGTGGACGATTGGATGGATAGCAATCTCAGTTTTTGGTGGGACAATTGGACGGGTAAGGGACCTCTCCGCTGTATGATACAAGGTCCTCTAATCCAAGGAGCTAATCAATGGAAGGTATGTGATTTACTTTCAGATTTTAGTTGGGATTGGGGGCGGATTCCTTTTGATCTCCCTGCCAAGGTAAAGGCCATAATCCAAGCCATTCCCATTCCTATCACGAGTAGAGGTCAAGATAGGCTTGCTTGGTCAGGTAATCCAAGGGACACGTTCGATCTTTGGAGTGCCTATTCAATTGCCATGGCTGATGTAGATACTCCTTTGTTCAGTTCTGGGTGGATTTAGAAGCTTGAAACGCTGCCTAAGATCAAAACTTTCCTTTGGATGTGCCAACATAATAGCATAGGTATTAGGAGTTGCCTTGCTAAGAGAGGGGTGACAATTGAAGACTTATGTCCAATCTGCCAAAGGGTTCTGGAATCAATTATTCATGCCACTAGAGATTGTGAGTGGGTTAAGGGAATCTGGATGCAGCTAGGTGTGAGTGCTTCTAACTGGGATTTTTGGATGAGTAATCTTCAAGACCAGATCAACCTTAATGGGAGAACCAATTGCAACTGTGCCCAAGAGAAAACCCCTTGGAATATTACTTTTTCTTTTGCTATGTGGTGCTTATGGAAAAACCGGAACATGGTTGTCTTTCATGGGAAAAGGGTGAACCAAAATCTGCCTAAGGAGATAATGGACCAAGTATTAGAGTTTATCTACTGTGTGCAATCTCCCAGGAGTCCAAATCACAAAATCAGTAGAAATCTTCGCTGGGAAAGGCCTCCAACGGGCTGGAAGAAGCTTAACACAGATGGATCATGCTTGGGAGGGTTGGATAGAGCTGGATGTGGTGGCCTAGTAAGGGATGAGCATGGAGAATGAGTTGCGGGCTTTACAAGACACATTGGCTCTACGAGTGCTTCATAGCAGAATTATGGGGGTTGAGAGAGGGTCTTTTACTTTGCTGTAATTTAAACATTGAATCCCTTATGGTTAAATTGGATGCTCAAGCTGTGGTGGATGTATTGAAGAACAATGCCTATGAAAATAACGTTGTTTCTCCCATTTTGGATGACTGTAGACTCTTGGCAACTCGGTTTCATCAGATTCAGTTTAATCATTGTTATTGTCAAGTTAACCGTTGTGCGGATTTGCTTGCTAGAATGGGTGCTGCTCAGGAGCTTGATTTTATTTCCTTTGTAAGTCCACCTGTGGACATTTGCAATGCCTTTGAGGATGACTTGAATGGTGTTTATTGTAATAGGATGTGTTCTGTTATTGCTGTAAGTGTTTAGTTTTGTTTAATGCAACGTCTATTTACCAAAAAAAAAATAAAAAAATAATAATATTCTTTTTTATTCAATCGTGATTTTTTTTTTATAGAGATAATAATGTTTCGGAGTTGTTAGAGCATTCATACTGTGCTTCTTAAATATTCTACCTATTTTACTATAAAAATCTACTTTTTTTTTTTTTTTTACATCGTTATTTTTCTAAATCACTCATTTCAATTTATCTATCACACACTTTCATTTATTTAAATAATATTTTTTATTTTTTTTTATTATTATTTTTTTATTAATATTTATCTCTTTCTTTAATATATATATCTCTTTCTCAGTTTATCAAAAAATATCTCCCTCATCTCAACGTTTCTCTCTCTCAATTCCAAATCAGAGTCTCAACGATCTCTCTCAATCTTCTCTAGTCCTCCCTCAACTCTCTTCCTCTCTCATATCTCAAACCCAACACTCACAAACGGGGGCAGCAGTAGCAACAGAAGATCCGGCAGCTGCAACGGCAGATCCGGTGGGTTTGGGTTGTTTTTGAGTTGGGCTTTCCGATGGATTTTGGTGGATTTTAGTTTTTCTTGATTTTGAGTTGGGTTTTCTGATATTTCGGTTTGATTTTCTATTGATTTTGGGTTGATTTTGTGGTGGATTATCAATTGTTGAAACGGGTTGGAGTGGTGGTGATTGGGAGGCGCTGGGTTGCAATGGTGGCTAGGTGGTGCTGGGTTGGTGGTGGGGTGGTTCTCCTCTTCTTTTTTCGTCCTCTTCTTCTTCATTTTTCTTCTACTGATGGACTGATGCAATTGTTCTTACAGTGCTCTCTACCTCTCACAAGAGAGCTACCGTAGCAATTCTAAAAAAAATTTGCAAAAGTTTTTAGTTTTAAAAAGGCTATCGGACCTGATTTTTTTGGATTTGCTCTCCAATTTCCAAAGATAGGTTTACCAAAGGAGATGGGTTGCTGAGAAAGGTTTGGTTGAGAGAGGGAGAGATAAATTGGGTTTTGAGGTTGCTTTGTTTCTAATTCTGCACTTTGATCTTTCACTTAACACATTACACGTCTTTCATCCTTTTAAAAAATGGAGTGAACAGGAGGTTTTGTAACGGGAGGGAGCCGGACCCAAAATTAATTTCCTTAGTTTAAAATTTTGGTTCATAATCATTCCATCTATGGTCACTTCGTCAATATAGAAAGACCTTTATAGAAAATGATATCAAATGCTCTTCTCCTCATAAAAGGCCTTACGTTTGAGGCAGGTACGTATGTAGCTCTATACATATAGTTGATATTTTTATCATGTTGTTAAGTGAAAACCACGTTGATATCCGGATGAATTTGGTTCCCAATCATGGGCCATATAAATTAAACGACTATACAAAATTAACCAATCATATTCAGATTTATCACAAGATGAGAGGGGGAGGGGAATTGAATGAAAAGAACTCACATCAAGAAATGAAAAGAACTCACAAGATGAGAGGGGGACGTGCTCACAGAGCTTTAGGCTTTGCGTGTGGAATCAGCGAGCATTAGATGGTTACCTCTGGCAATTCGTCACAAAAAGGAGGAGTACATATGGATGGAGATAAGGGGAGATTTTGAGATTTTTGGAGTTTTGGAGCTTTAGATAATATCTAGGTGCTTCATGTTGTACTTATATTTTTGGCTCATGATGCATTTATTTTGATGTATTTCTTTTTTCTTGTTTCACATTGTGTTACATTGGCTATTGATTTATATTTATGAGGTCATTTATGATATATGTCTTTTATTTTATGTTTTGTAAAATCAAGAATTTATTTTGTTTTACTTGTATTTTCCATACATGCGTTTATGTGTTTGTTAAGTGTTTCAGGAATATACAGGTTGATTCAGTCATGCTGCTGTCTACACTTGCAACTGATAAATAGTAGTTAGGTTGAATTGTTTTTGGTTGGGCAATTTTATTATAATGGGCTGTTTTTGTAACTTTGAGCATTTTTGTTTTATTATGTGTTTTGTCACAAATTGCCAAAAGGGGAGTTTGTTAGGTTCTAAGGATTTAGGATTTAAATGTTTTAGAACTTCAATGTGTAATGTTGGCAAACCATAATCAAAACTTAGAGTCTAGATTTAGGCTGCTCAAAGTATGTTTATTGTAAAGTTGGAATCGAGTAATTGCAAAAAATTACTGTTCACTTTTTGCAAGGCTTGATTGATCAAAAATTAAACTCGATCGATCGAACCTCGTGCATAATATTTTTCTGCAGAATTTTCCAACTCAGCCCAAGCCCATATGACGTGGGTTTTATGTTTTTCCTTAAGTATAAAAGGAAATACCCTAGCCACGTTTTAAGGTTGTTGTTTATACTATGTGTTTGAATCTCTTGTGAGATCTAGAGGTGTTTGCCTTCATATACACTTAAGGGTTATTAAGTTCAAGATTGATGTCAAGAGTTTGGTGATTGTTTCAGTTGCTGCATAAAAGAACTTAAAGAAAAACACAAGTGGGAGTACTTGTGGTTGTTGTGGATCAAGGAAAGAAGTAGTCCGTGGACTCGGAGCTGTCATGTGGTTGTGGTAGTAAGTTTTCTACTTGAGGTAGCAATAGGATGTTAGTGGTCTAAGTTGCTATTGTAAAACTTCAATTCTTTCATAGTGGATCTAGTTTTACTTTGAGGATAGTTAGGTTAAATCCTCTCAAGTTTTTTACCGGTTTGGTTTTCCTAGGTTATCATATCGTGTGTTATCTATATTTCTACACTGTTTACATGATATGATTTACTTGTGTTAACCTAGATTTGAATAATTTATCTAAGTTAATCACTTGGCTAAATAACTAGGTTAATCTATTTGTGTTTAAGGGGTCTAAAAATGTACAAGGGTCTTTCTCTTCAATACTGGACCTTTAGAAAATGCAAGTATTGTTCACAACGAAACCCCCATTGTATCAATTTGTCCTTCGTTGGGTGCTTATCAGTCAGTATCAATATCAATATATATATATATATATATATGTATATATATATATATATATATATATATAAAACCAGAAACTTTATGAGAGAGAGCATAAGGTTCTACTAAGTGGCACATTCTCCATTTAAGCTTTCACCTCTACAAAAATTACATTTATGTCAATTTAATTATATATAATATTTGTGACGAGTCAAAATTGGCTAAGCTAGATTTCAACTACACACAATTTATTTATAGAGATGGGATGCCAGTCAACCTTTGTTACCCTTTTTTAACAAGTTAATTGAGTGATATTGAAATGTGTGCTTGGTATATATGTAAGTCAAGAAAAGTTGAACAATATAAGTCTAGGATTAATTTGACAATGCTCCTTAGTTTTAGGCCGAGGTGAAGGTTTACACTTGTTCTTGTATGACAATATTCTCACTCTCTCTCTATTCTTTTCTTTTACAATTATCTCATCCTCCTCATTGTAGGAGTCTCTTTCCCTTATATAGTCATCCAGATTGCATCTTGGCCTTCCACTTGGAGGGCCAAGGCTTTTTCCTCAGATATATGTCCCATCAGGGCCTTACTAGAAGGTTTCTCTGTTAGGTTATGAGTTGTGATGACACTGTTCAGAGGTCATTCCACCATTAATGCAGCTAGCTAAGTGGGTGCAGACCATTGAATGTGGAGGTGATGGATGCTTTATCTGTACCCTTCATTCATCCGCTTAATGACAACCTTCTCTTCCTTTCCTCGGGCATGTATCTAGTAGTCTTCATAACTAGACCTTGGCCTTTCCAGGGATGTATTAGCATCCTCGGGTTCTTCAAGCATTTTGATCTTCTCAGGTTTTGTAGTTGCATTAATCACATTTTCTCTGAAGGCTTCTTGACAAAGCTTCCAAAGGTGTGCCTCTATTGTCTTGACCTCTTCTTGTTCATTCTTGTCCTCGGCCTCCATGCTCTTGTCCTTGGTTTCTATTCTCTCACAATATTAGTTCATTGAATGTATTCCTAAATTAAATGCACATATTAATTATTGATAGATGTGTACTAATTATATATATATATATATATATATAACTTTAAAAAATTCGATTTTTTCTTCCAAACTGTCTTTGAAAATGGATGTGTTCAACATACTTCACAATACGATCTCAAGTTGAGAACAATATTTTTTAATAAGAATATTTTAATATTTCAAAATATACATGAACAATAAAATATGCATATTTCGTGGAAATATTAGTAAATATCGTATTAAAATTTTGTTAGAAACTAGTTTGTTTCATTGGTTTTCCTGGGTTATCATATTTTGTCTTATTTATTTTTCCGCTGCATGATTTTGACATGATATTGATGTTAGTTTGTTTTAACAAGGTTTATTCATAATAAATCTAATTAACAACTTAGGTTTAAAATTTGTTAATTCTATCAATCGGGGTCTAAATTTCCTAACAAGAGAGAAAGTTCTAGAAGAGAAAATCTAAGGCAAAAATTGTATTAAAGCTCATAAAGAAAAGTTTTACAGAGCAACACCTTATATAGTGCTATAGACTTAACATTTATCACATGGGATAAAACCCAATCTATCTAACTCTCCTCTAACAAAATCTAATCACTCTCCTCCATAATTACAACGCTAATCATGAAAAATACAGCTGTACAATAACCAACTCTAATGCTCTGTTGGGATATTTAAAAAAGAAAGGGGAGTAGAGTAAAGGGAGGGAGAATTATTCAATTACCTTGTTTGGAAGTTTTTTATGGAAGGAGGGGGAGGGGTTTAGAGGGGTTTCAACTACCTCTAACCCTTCTTTTTAATTCCCCCAAATTGGAGAAATTTGGACGGAGAGTAAAGTAGATAAATTATTGACCAAATAAATTCCTCAATTCACCATTTTTAAATTAACAAAATTACAAACCGATTATATAAATAATCTTTGTTTGTTTCCTAAGAAAATTTAAGGTGAATGAAAAAAAAATTGAATCTCACTATTTAGACGTTGTCGAGTCATGGGTCGTCGATGACAACGTCACCAAGTCCACGTCGCTTGTGGCGATCGATCTTGAGTCAGTGGCTATGCACGAGATTGGGCATTTGCTTGGGCTCGGACATTCATTGGTGGCAGTGGCTTTGGATTAGTATGCGTTAAGAGCGATAGTTGTCTTGGTTTTCGTGCTTGTTGTTGCGATTTATAGCTTTGTTGCCGCGAAGAAAAAGTTCACTGGAGAGGCGTGAACCAAGGCGATGAACTACGTCACCACGGTGGCGGCGGCCGCTAATGGAGAATGTAGATCCGCTAACGCCGCCAATGCCGACGTTATCATCATCGGTGTTGGCATCGCCGGCTCCACTCTCGGCAAGGTCTATTACATTCTCTATCATTTATTTTTCTCTTCTTTCTTTCTCGGCAACCAAACAGTGCACTAAGCATTTCGTTTTCTTTTTGTTTTCTTTTTCTTTTTTTGAATTACAAAAAATTTGCTAAAGTTTATGGATTTGCTTCAACTTTGGCTTGCTATGTGCGTTTTGTTCAGGAAATTAACATGTTAATTATTGAATTTCAGATATAGTAGGCTAATTTGGTTGATAATTTTTCGTGATATGTTAGTACTTAAAAAAAAAAAAAAAAATCATAATTTGCAATTTCTCTTGTATTTTTTTTAATTAGCAATTTTTTTTTTTTTTGGTATGATATTTAATAATAGAATTTTTAGATATGTGTTTGTATGTATGAATTGCACTAGTTGTTGAAAATCGTGGTTTCGTATTTATATTCTAAGATTTGGACGAATGATAATTAGGTTCAAGACTTTACAAAACTGATAAATTAATCATAGACCAATGTTGCAAGTCCATTTAAATCATTTCTTCTCCTCTCCATCCTAATTTTTAAAACATCCAAACAAGAGGAAGGGCTAATTACTCCCTTCTCCTTTACTAATTTTAAAAACATCTAAACAAGGTAGATGATAACCATTCCCCTCTACTCTCCTCCTCACTACTCTCCTCCCCTCTACTCCCCTCTACTCTCCTCCCTCTCTAAACTTCCAAATAGGCCATAAGTCTTCGAACAAAAGAAGGTAGAGCACTTGAACAATCTTCACAGCTCTGATGAAACGCACCATTTAGGAACGATACCGTTAGCTTTTTGAATTCTGCAACTATGCTTGGGAATTCTGAGATTCTGACCTTCCTCTTTCAATAAGAATTTCAGAAGGTGATGTATAATAAAGGGTAATATTTTCTAGCGTCTTGTCCCACCTTTTTCATTAGCTCTCTCTTTTTGGGGGCTACCAATAAAAAGCCATTTAAGAACCCTTTAAAAACTTAAAAAGTACTATTCTTGGCTAACATTCAGCGGAGAAGAAAATTAGTGCATGATCTCGAGGCTATCTTGTTTGCTATATTTCCTATTTCTATCTTGTTTATATGGAACTTAGAGCAAGAATGTGATTGCAAGTTTGAATAACATAACTTGCAGTTGACGTGGATTCCAGCTAGTTTAATTGATAAAGCTTCTTATCGTAGAATAAGAGATACAATAAATAATAAATTGGTTTGAAAAATAAGGACAAAGAAATCAATAAGGGTATGTTTGGTAGACTGTAATAGTAATTACATAAGAATAAAAATAGGTATTACAAGAAATAAAAGATACTGTAATGTAATACTTATCACTATTCATTTGTTTAGTAACAACATAATAATAGAATCTTGAAGACAATGGAATGAAAGTATTTTTTTTTTCAAAATTAAGATATATTTTAGGAAATATTTTACTCATATAATTATATTTCCTAATTTTTTTTTAATTTAAAAGAGAGATTAGTTATTTTTTTATAATTTTTTATTTTCATAATTTTTATGTGCATATGGAAAGTTTGTTTATTTGGAATTAATACACCTACTAGGGAATAGCTATTATAACCCTTGTAGAGATGAATGGTTGTTTCTAATTTTAAAGAATAGTTATTCATAAGGAATAATTATTCCATGTAATAAAAACATAACCAAACTATTGAATAGCTAAATCATAGGAATAATTATTACATTACATTGCCTATTACAGTCTACTAAACGTACCCTAAATAATTATTAGACACTTGACGAGTATGGGACAAGGTGCTCTATATTTTAACATTCATGGTGAATTTTATTCATTAAATTCATAGTGTGGTTATTTAAGAAGTATTTTTTTTTTATAAATAAGGATATTTTGATCTTTTTCAATATCTGATTATTCTCTTGATATGTACAATTCTCTCATCTCACATACATTGGGTTATTATACGGAGGAATGTCTAGGGGTGACTCCAAAATTTGCAAAGAAATTAGTTGTACTAAGAAGAGATTTTCTTTACTTCTACTTTGAATGTTTTCACTTCTCATTTAATTTTCTGATCAACTTTTTTCTTAGTATGAGACATGGAGTCATAGAAAATTCGGTGAAACTGGTAGAGAATTCCTTTATTACTAAACGCACCAAGAGAAATTCTTTATTGTGATCTTTCTATTTATATTTACATTGTGTTTTATATGACCTTATTTTTTTTGCCTTATTTTACTTAAAAAATAAGTTTTTTATTTTATTTTTTATTATTTTTATGGGACTTAAAATATAAGTTATATCACCTATAAAATAAGACATCTTAACAAAAAAACAAAAATGTTGTATAAAAAATTACGATTACACCTGAAGAAAAAAAAAAGTAAAATTTTAAAAATTGTACAAGTAATGATGTGAACCCCGTCAAGAATAACGAGACCTAACAACGAAAGGGAACCCAAGATCGTTCTATGGACAGATTCAAATGGGAGACCTCGACCCATTGTTTATGACAAACAAGAACCTCAGTATAAGGAAGACACCACAAACGGTGGTGGAAACTCCGTTTGATAAGTCGAGATGAATGCCACGGGAATTCCCGATAAGTTCGAGTAGTTCTTCAAAGAACCAAAGAGAATAAACCTCACAAGTTTTATCAATAATATCTGAAAAACGTTTACAGACTTAGATGACTATTTAAGGGTTCCCTAAAACTTGACAGACAAGAAAATATATTCTTAAATAACTCCTAATTGATACCTATCCATATTAGGAATAAAGTTTGACCTAAAAAGCATTAAATGCACCTAAAAACAAGGAAATAAATCACCTAAACCTAGAATAACGTTTTTTACATAGACCCAAATATTTCATGTCAATTCTTAGCCTTGACCGGATCCTTCTAAAACTTGAATCAAGGTGATGATTTTTTGTTGTCCACGTGGATCATGCTCAATGGGCCTCCACGAATTTGCTTAAGCCCATAACTCTTGGATGAGTCCGTTGAGTACATCCTTGAACTTCTTTGCTCGTGCTCTTGTAATCGGCCCAATTGGTACTTGAATGAGATCCTTTGAAGCTGTGCCTTGATCTCCATCAAGTTATATAAACTAAATGTAAAATAAACTTAAATTTAAGCTAAAACAAACATATACTTAGGGTACGTTTGGTATGCTGTAATAGCTATTGTAACGGAATAGTTATTCATGAATAATAGCAATTCGGTTATTTGGTTGCATGTTTATTACATGAATTAATTATTACATTGGAATAAATATTCTTTAAATTAAAGAATAGTTATATTTCTCTTTAAAATGGATGTAATAGCTATTCTCTAGTGTATATAATAGGTTTCAATATTAATATATTTCCAAAAATATAAAGTTTCTTTATACATCATCTTTTACAAGCTTTCCATATATGTAACAACTAAACTTATCGATAGTATAAGTTATTCCATTACAATGTCTTTTATTCTCAATAATAAAGATTTCTTAATGTAATCTATATTCAATGTACCAAACGTACCCTTAATTTTTTAGAAGTATGTATGAGGAACTATTCCTAGGTTTAAAAGATAAAAGATCATCTTTGAAAAGCCTTTCTTTTATTTTTTTTCTTTCCATCAAATTTTTCTCTTTTCTAGATGTATAAAATTATATTTTCTTTTGTTCAATTTGCATATATAATAATAGGAATCAAGGAAGTTGAACAAAAGGGGACTCTTTATGTTAATAAGAAATTTTCACAGATTCAGATTTTGTTGTTTGGTTACATTGAAAAGAGGGATAGACCAATTACTAAAGATTTTTCTTATAAGATTAAGTTGAAATTCTCCATTTCCACTTATTATAGGCAAAACAAAACAAAACCATGGACCATCCGAATTGGATTGATACACAGTACTGATAAATCTTATCAACCTCATCTTTATAAGTGTAGTATAATTGATGAACTAAACTTCTCTATAAAAAAAAAATTTGATCCTGATGTAAAATTGTAACCCCATGCATATGCATAAATATACTTAAAAGACATACATTAAGATGCATAATATAATTTTTACATATATAATTTAAATATTATTGATAGTCATTCTTATATATATATATATATATATATATATTTAACTCTTTATAAATTCCTGTAAGAATATTATTAGGTAGAAAATGTAAATTGTACATTTTTTACAATTTTTTTTTATGTTCATTAATTCTAGACTATTTGGTTTTTGTACACAATAACTTACTTGAATGGATATTTATGATGTTGTCCCACATTTGACTCCAAAATTGAAAAAATAAAATTTCCTCTAAAAATAAATAATTTAGGACACATGACACAAAATTAGACTTCAATTGTAGAATCTAATTGGATTTTCTCTAAATTTTGTCTATTAATATATATAAAATTTAGAATCTAAGTTGATCTAGATTTTTCAGTTTTTACACCCAATAATTTACTTGCCACAAAAATTAAAAGATATGGGACACATGATGCAAATTTAAACTCTAATTTAGAATCTGATTGGATTTTCTTTATGCTTTGAATATATATACACACACACACACTAGTGTGTAACCTTGTGCATATGCATATGTACATTTAAAAACAATCACACACACACACACACACACACATAATTTAGAATCTAATTAGATCTAAACTCTTCGGTTTTTGCACCCAATAATTTACTTGCCACAAAAATTAAAAAATTAGATGGAACACATGGTGCAAAATTGAACTCCAATTAAAATTCAAACTAGACTCTTTGTTTTTGCACCTAATAATTCACTTCACACACAAATTTAAAAATTAGATGAGACACATGACTCAAAATTACACTTGTATTTAAAATTTAATTGAATTTTCTCTTAGCTTTGACTATATATATATATATATATATATATATAAACTAGTATGTAGCCCCGTGCATATGTATGGGTACCATTAAAAAAATTCACAATTATACGATTCAAATTAAACTTTTTTTGAGAAGAAGTTCAAATTATATATGGTATTAGTTTACACCTTTTTTAAACATACATTTCTAAAATATGTAATGGTTTTTCATTATATATATAATTTATAATTTAATTTTTCCTAAAAATAAATTAGAATTTAATTGGTTTTAGACTCTTTGATTTTTACATCCAATAATTCATTTACCACAAAGATTAAAAACTTAGATGGACATGTGGCGAAAAATTGGACTTCAATTGAAATCCAATTTAGAATCTAATTGGATTTGGACTCTTCAAATTTTTTTTGATATGTTAAAACTATAATATAATGTTCAGTCTATGGTGTCCGCTCCTGATGATAGCTCTTTATCATCATACTAAGACATCAATTAATTTTTGGTGTAGGCGAGGATTGAATTCCAAATTTCTTATTCAACTATTAGAGACTTTATCAGTTGAGCTAACTGTAAATCTTCAATTTTTACACTCAATAATTTACTTGACACTAAATTAAAAATTAAATGGGACACGTGACACAAATTGAGAATCCAATTAAAATCTAATTGGATTTTCTCTAAGCTTTGGCTATATATATATATATATATATATATATATAGACTAGTGTGTAACCTTGTGTATATGCACGGGTACATTTAAAAACAACCACAAATATACTGTTCAAATTATAAATTTTTTTAGAAGAAGTTGAAATTATTCATAGTATTAGTTTACCCATTTTTTAAAACATAGATTTTTAAAATATGTAATGGTTTCTAATTTTATATTTATATATGCTCTTCGATTTTTGAGCCCAATAATTCACTTGTCACAAAAATTAAAAAATTAAATGGAATCATGGTGCAAAATTGGACTCTAATTTAAATCCAATTTAGAATGTAATTGAATTTGGACTTTATGTTTTTTTATATTCAATAATTCACTTGACACAAGAATTAAAAATTAAACGGGACACATGACACATTATTGCACTCCAATTGAAATTCAATTAGATTCTAATTCTTATTAAGAATAACCATCCAAACAACAAAAGAGTGCCCAGGAATAGCTAGATTAAACCACACCACAAAACACCACTACCTTATTAGCTTTAGTTCTAACTAGTCACTAACTTGTGTGATGCATGGGAAAATCTTATGAAATACAATTTATACATTAAAGCTTTTTAATTTTACATGAACTATCATAGTTTTAATCATATTTGAAAAATAAAATAAAAAGTGAAAACTCAAGCCAATTCAAGATGAACCACTGCAATAACAAAGGCAATCCTTCCATTCGTTTTCAGCAAGTGATATCAAGTAGAAATCATTTCCACAAAACCTAAACAGACATCAACAATTTTGCCAAGTTTTTTGCTAACTTCATAATATTTATGGAACACCTTGCAAGCTTTAATCACTGCTAGTATGTCATTAATATTGAAGTTTATACATATTTTGCATATGGTATTAAGTTTTAGGGTTTTATAGATGTGGTAACCAAATGATACCTGGAAATAATTTTATCACATAATAATGATGTGGCAATCAATATATAAATATACTGTGTGTAACAACATTTAAAAGGAACAAATAAAAAATAACTGTACTCATTCTTTTGAATTATCCGTTCATCTTAATCAGAATTTAACAAACTAAATTTGATAAAATAGTTTTCAAATGAATAAATCTTTATAAAGCTTGATTATAGTTTCCTCTTATTTGCAAAAGTTTCCACATAATTTATCCAAAAAAGTCTACAACTCTTCCCAAACCTTTTTTGGATAAGTGAACGACTTTTCCCAGACCTTACCAAACCTAAAAGAAAAGATTGAAAGAAGACTTTAAATCAAATAATCATTCAGAGGAACAACTGCAAACAACCATGAAAATTTTATGACTTGAGTTTTTATTCATTGAAATTGAACATTTACATGTTTCCTACCATAAGGTTTTGGATTCTAACTCCAATTTCAAATGCCATGTTGCTTAATGTGAAGTTGTAAACTGTCAACTTCTCATCTTTTTTAGGAATCCATCACCTCTTCTCAAAGGCATCATCCTAGCACACTAAGCCTTCACCATCCCTGTTAAACTTTAGCCCAAACAACTATATAAAGATGCTTGAATCCCAAACATACTAAATAAAAATCCAAAACTTATCATATGTATTATATCCCTACACTTTCTTAATAACCAAACCAAAATTATTTAAAAAAAAAAAATACAAACTCGCACACAATGATACAAAAAGAAAGAGAGTGTTTTTAAGATAATAGCCAATTGTGATAATCAAAGTCCACTAACAACCCATGTAAAAAATCAACAACAGTGCAATGCAATCTGCTAGATAGATTAAGATCATTCACCCAAAAAAAAAAAAAAAGTGCGAAATGGGAAGGGACATAGATAATAAACTTGAACATCTTAGTAAATCCTATGAAAATTTCAAAGTAATCTGACTTTCAAATTAAAATTTGCTAGAGCACACATCAAGGAATTTAGGACTTTGAACAATATTGAGTCAAGATCTGTAAAAATGCACAAAATAATCCATCAGATTTGTGTAGACAAATCATCAAATTTAAATGGGATTAGTTCTAAAACTATTAACATCAAATGGAGGAGAAAAGAGAACTTCATGGGAATGAAGATAAACTCACTCTTCTATGTTTCGCTCATCGCAAGTAATTTTGAAAATGATGCACACATCTTTAACTCTCATTGCACCTTTGCAGTTAGACATAGAAAGATAGAAGAAAAATGTTTAAATCAAACTCAAACACTTCAAAAAAATAAAATAAATATAGAATAGATTAAAAACCATCTTTTCTATAGGAAGTAAGGTTAATTTAAAAACACAAACTGGTCAAGTTTTAGATTACCAATATTGATGCAGCAAAAATTAGTAGAGATCGTCACTAATATTAACGGCAACAACAACTCCTTAAATCTCAACCATTTCAAATAAAATATTTTCTCTCACTTTGAGTAAACATGAAAAATTCGTACCAAAGTTAACAAAATGCTTAATTGGACATGTGAGAACTCGAAAAGAAAACTAAAAGAAGCACACTTAGCAAATTTTTTTTTTTTTTTTTTAATTTCTCCTCCCAAATGAAATCTCAGGGCAGCTTTGATTATACCAAAATGTGCATAAATATTAATTATAGCTGCTGCATGCAAAGCAGTGAAGTTGTCTAATTTTGAACAATTCCATAGTAGTGCACACAACACAGTACACTCACTTGGCCTTCCTGCTTGGTTTGAATTATAGTATTTTATGTTCTAATATTATAGGACAGGTTCAGAAACATATTGGACTTTTCCTTTTTTGTCTTTCAAAGATGTTAACTGACAGTGAAAAATGCTAAGAGCTTTGTAACTTAGAGAGAATATCTGATCTCATAAAAGTGAAAAACAAAGGTTCGAATCTCCCTCCATCACTTAGTATAACAATTGTATTATTTAAAAAAAAAATGACAATGAAGAATGAAAATGATGGTAATGTCTAAAAAACTCCCAAACGAATTCTCATATGGATGACAATTCCCGCCTATACCAAAAACTGATTGGTGCCTTGGTTTGATGACAAAGAACACTCATCAGGAGCGAACGCCATAGGTTGAAACTCTCTCAGGAAAAAAAAAAAAAAAAAAATCTCATATGGATCCTTAAATGAATAAATAAATGTGTCTTTGCATCATCTACAAAATAAATTTTTCAATACCATTTATCACAGTCCAAGAAAAATGTTAGTCACATCTCAAATTATAATTAAGGATTTTCGTGAATCATTTGTATAACCAAATTCTACCTAATAAACACTTAGCACACATTTGGAGAACTAATTCACTAAAAATATAAAATCCATATCAGTTGGGTCTCACAATAAAGTAGGTTCATCAATTTTACTAAGATCTAGTATTGTGTTTGACAGCCACCTTAACAGCTAATCAATAAATAAAGTAATTAGCAAAAGAACAAAAAAGTTATGATTTTATATGAATGGCAAAAAGACAATGTCTTATACTTTCAATGACCATAATATAATCCAAGCTTTTAGGGTGCTATGATTTCACTTTAAGCAGTAATGCTTTCAATCTGCAATTCTCAGCTTCTTCCCTGAGCAATCCACAACTACAATACTACTTCGGAAGTGGGCATGGCTAAACTCCCAATTGTAGTGGCTTTCAATCACAAATCAATAAAGTAAGAACACCCAAAGTATTTGTCCATTCAAACAAAGTCTGAAAGAAGATCATCTTCAACTCATGATATTATGAAATCCCCTCAAATCCTATCTCCCTCAAAACATCCAAACAGGGGAAGGGTAACTCTCCACCCCATTCCTCATCTTTCCTCTCCTCTCCTATCCTTGTAAACACACCCGAGTCAGGGATTGGACTTAGCTGAGTTAGCTCCCTCATTGGGGGTTTTTTTTTTTTTTTTGTGGGATCGGTAGGTGTAAAACTTTATTGGAAATGAAAAAGAGGCACAAAAAAAAAAAAAAAAAAAAAAAAAAAAAAAAAAAAACCCAATGTAAACAGATTGTACAAAGGGAAATAAAGCACAATACAAAACTACATAAATATTGAAAATCAAACTAAGAAGATATAGGAATACCACCTAAGCCAAAAGTACAGTTTCACCACAACTAATTGGGTACCAATCCAACTATAGCTTATTTCATAAATTAAAACCTTTCTTTAGCATAAAAGTAAGACACAGAAAAGAAAAACAGTAAGAAGGAAAGTATACAATGTTTTGCCAAAGCACACTCTGTATTCTGTATTCAATATAGATAAGACTTAAAGAGCGGACTGCCTATGATAGCAGCTGTCAATCAATTTGCCAAAGAACAGCATAGAGATATAGATAATCTTTAAAGAGTCCATATCCGATCAATTTTCCTGGGCTTTTCTATCTCTCTCTGTTTCTCAATTATTCAATTATATCTCTATCAAAGTCCTAAACTCTCAGAACAATAATAAAGATTCAAAACCAAGCAGCAAACCAATCCATATAACAAAATGTAATAAGAGAAACAAAAATCATAAAGCAAAAGAATGGAGCAAAAAAGAACTGAGATTTAGAGATACCTCAACTGAAGTAGGCACTGTTAGTATTCATACACCGTGTGGAAAGGAAGACAGGAAGGAAGGAACTCAGAAAGGTGGCCGTTAATGCGAAACATTAGAGCAGGAAGGTGGGGAGCACAATTTCAGACTCTCTGTTTTCCTTCATGGTTTCAGTATCTCTGCTTTCCTCATGTTATATCATGCAAAACCCTTCAGGGTTCCACACTTCCACCTTCCCATTTTTTTTTTTTTTTCCTTTAAGTTGAAAAGGCTTTGGGTTGGGCTTGATAATGGAAGTAAATAAATAAGAAGTGGGCTGGGATTTATTATACAGATTTATTATAGGGCTAGGATTTATTATGCAAGAGTTACTATAATTCTGAAATTTGCAAAAACCATTTTCAAATTGTAGGACAAAAAAAAAATTTTGGAATGACATGGTTGCTGACGTGGCGCAACCTGAGCACAGCAGTATTAAACGCTACGCTTCAGCTTTTAGTAATATATAGATTTCAATACAGACTTTAACACAATCAAACTTGTGAGAGGCAGGCCATAAAGCCTTGTCTTCCTCTTTGAAATCTATCAAAGGAAGCTTGCTCTGGATATTTACAAGATGATCTGATCTGCCAGGCCTCCATGTCCAGATTTTGTTATGTAGGACTGATGCAAGTTTAGCTTCAAGGTGGCTAGTAGCATCATATACTACCCTACATCCATATTTCTGTAGTAACATACCATCAGGAAGCCGTGCATCATGCCAACACCTCATCTCTTTATCAATAGGGGCTACCCCTATTTTAAGCAAATTTCCTCATTTTGATTCCTATTTTCTAATTGTATTTTCACTTATCCATCTAAACATTCTCATTTCTACTATTCTCATTTTATGAATATTTTGCTTCTTAACAGCCTAACATTGGGTAAAAAAAAGCATAGTTGGTCATATAATTGTCTTACAAAATTTTCCCTATAACTTAATAGGTATTGTACGATCATACAATACTCCTTATGTGCTTATCCACTTCATCCATTCTACTCTTATCTTATGATTCACACATCCTCTTCAATCTCTTCGTCTTTTTGAATTATTGTTCCAAAACATCGAAAGTTGTCGCTTTTTGATATCTCTTGATCATCAAGTCTTATCATCTCTTCATTTTTGCTTCTATTTTTACTTAATTTACATCCTATGTTACTCTATTTTAGTCCTTAATTAAAATCCTTCAAATTCTATTCACCAAAGTTTCTAACTTGGCATTAATTCCAGTTCTAGTTTCGTCTATACTAACACTATATCATCTACAAAAAGAATACACCAAGGCACTTCCTTTAGAATTGATTTAGTGAGCTCATCCATCACTAATGCAAAGATATATGGAATTAGAGCTAATTCTTGATGCAAACCTATAGGGATAAGTAACTCACTTGTAATCCCTTCGCTTGTTCTCACACCAGCTACAGCTCCATGGTACGTACCCTTAATCAACTAAATATACTTCAAAGGAACTTATTCCTTTTTCAAAACCAACCACATAACCTCTCTATGGGCACTATCATATGCTTTCTCTTTATTAATGAAAACCATATGAAGATCTCTACAATCCTTTCTATATTTTTCCATTAGTCGACGTAAGTGAGAAAACATGACACTAAATTACAAACAAATTCAATTCCCTACCCTATTGTCTGGTTGCTAAGTAACCTGGAAGCGTAAGATAAATTATCAAAAAGTTACGTATATGTTTATTTCATTGAAATATACAATTACTTGGAAAGTGAATGAAGTACTTGTAAGCCTATAATATTCATTGTTATCCAGTTTGATGATAGTGATGTATTTCTTCTTTTTCTTTTTCTTTTTTTCTTTTTTTGAGAAAGGATAGTGATGTATTTCAAATACGAGACTTTGAGAGAAATATAAATAAATAAATAAGAGGTAAACTAGTCAAAACAACCCACACATTGGCATTCATGTTTCTCTTCAATGGAGATGCTCTATTTATAATAAATAAATAAAATACGAGCCTTTGAGAGAAATAAAAATAAATATATATAAGGTAAACTCATCAACACAACCCACACATTGGCATGCATGTTTCTCTTCAATGGAGATGCTCTACAGCAAACTCTCCCTAAGGCTAATACTTCTTTGCCTGTCAAATATTTTTACAATCTTTTAGGTCAAAATGGGCAAATACCCTTTTCATGCAAAAAATCCAGCATTTTGCCCCCTTTCCTAAACTAATTAGGGAAATGTCCATCTTTTGTAACTCGATAATACGAGGGTTAAGTTTTTATGAAAAACTCGATATCCCTATGATTGAGTTAGTCTGACCGTTGTGCCACGCTGGCATAGCAGACGTGGCTTTTTCCCTGTAAGGTTGAATTTAATCAACCATCTAATTGGCTTTATTCCGTGCCAAATTTGCTTGTATTTCAGTATTTAGTAACCCTGTATTTAGGTGGGCTTGTTGTAAGGGTAGTGAGTGAGATAGAATGAAGATTGCTCAAGAGTGTGCAAGAAAACAGAGACTCGTGGCTTGATCTCACGGGTGACTCGCGACTGCAAGCCACCAGATGCAGCACACGTGCCAAGCATGCCAGAAGGTGAACAGTCATGCTAGCTAGAGCACTACAGGACAAAACAGGACAACTGGCCATACGGTTATCTCGCGACTGGATCTCGTGACTCAGTCAAGTCGAGAGGCCAAGCCGCGAGCCAGTCCTGTTTTGAAAAACTTGACGTTTCACATTCTCCTCTCACCTCAGTATAAATACCCCTTATACCCACAAATGAGAGAGAGCTTCTAGAGAGAATTTTGAGAGAGAAACCCTAGAGTAAAACAAGATTGATTCATCTACAATCTTTATATAAGTGTCTCTTCAAATTCCTCAACTCTCTTCCTATCCATTGCCAAACCCTTGAGAGGCCTTTTTACCAAAACCTTGTTCTCACCATCTCCATTACTATGAGAGGGCTGTTTGGTGTTTTGGGAAGCAGTTAGGAAGGAACCAATCTTCATTGGTTGATGCTATGGTCTAGTAGCGGAATCCGGGAAGCTAGAAAAGAAAAAGGTTCGGCGCAACCTCGTTGGAGCAAGAAGCTTGAAGGGCTTAGGTGCACTGGGTAGATTAGGCTTGGAGGGTCTATTGCTGTCCATGTATCCCAACTACATTTTCGAGTGGATTGTTTACCGTTTGGAGGGCGGCGGAGAGGTTTTATGCCGAGGACTTCAGTTTTCTCTTTGATAACACATCGCGTGCTGTCTTTGTGTTTGCATCTTCCTTCCCTTTTATCTTTGCCTTTTATTATCTGCTGTGGGTTGTGATTTTAATTTGGCTTAGATAGTTTTTCCAATTCTATATTATAGCTTTTGTTCATTTTCTGCACACTAGTTGTTTGACATAAAACTTGAATTGGTTAATTTGTAAATTGGGGGTCTAAATGTTCAAGGGTGTTTTTACACTATTTGAACTTTCAATTGATATCAGAGCGGGTACACATTTATTGGTTTCATTACCATTGTGTGATCCTTGACTCCCTATTGAGATGGATCGGTCTCAATCCCTAAATGCACCTCCATATTTTGATGGTAGTAATTATGCTTTTTGGAAGGTTCGCATGAGAGCATTTCTGTGCTCCATTGATGAATCTGTTTGGGATGCTGTTGAGAGTGGTTGGACCAGACCTAAGGCAACCAAATCCACATGGGATAAGGCAGCACTCGCTGCATCTAATGCTAACAGTAAAGCCCTCAATGCTATTTTCTGTGGTGTGTCTCCAGATGAATTTCACAGGATCTCCCACATTACCGTTGCCAAAGAAGCATGTGAGATATTGGAAACCACCTACGAAGGAACGAAGAAAGTGAAAGACACCAAGTTGCAAATACTGACCACTCGGTTTGAGGAGCTCAAAATGAGTGAGGATGAGTCCTTTGACTCTTTCTATGGAAAGCTAAATGAGGTGGTTGTTAGCAAGTTCAATTTGGGGGAGAAAACGGAGGATTCTAAAATAGTAAGGAAGATCCTCCGATCATTGCCGGAAAGTTTTCGTGCTAAAGTGACAGCGATTGAAGAGAGCAAGGACCTTAATGACATCAAAGTCCAGGAGCTGGTTGGTTCTCTTTAGACTTATGAGATGTCACTGCCCAATCAACGGAGAAGCAAATCTCTTGCTCTTAAGACCATTAATGAGAAGGTAGAAGTCCATGACTCATCGGAAGAAGTCCATGACTCATCGGAAGAAGATGTGGTTGATAAAGATGTTGCATACCTTGTAAAAAATTTCCAAAAATTCTTGAAATTCAAGAATAATGGAAAATTTGGTGATAAAGGAAAATTCCAAAGTTCAGGAAGGGAGAAAAGGGAATTCAAAAGGAAAGATGGAAAAGAATCCCAATCTACACAAGGTGTACTTGTTTCGAATGTAACAGGCATGGACACTTTAAGAAAGAATGTCCGAATTATTTGAAATTGAAAGGCAAGGTGTATGCCACGACATTAAGTGACTCGGATTCATCCGACTCAGAATTTGAAGAAAGCTGTGATGGAGAGGGGAACTATTCAGCTTTTATGACTATTGCCCATGTTGAGTCTTCAGACGAGTTGAATCTGCTTGTACGAGACCTTGGAGAACATAGTGATGAAGAATCATTGGGAGTTGTTGAAGAATCAGATGTTGAAGAAGATGAAAGCACAGCCAATCTTCAAGAGAATTATAACTCACTCCTGGAAAAATCGGGTGAGTACACAAGGGTGGCCAAGGCAGCTGTGAGAAAGATGAAGAAGGCAGAGGAGGACTATAAAAGTCTCCTAATTCGCTATAAGGAGGCCAAATGTGAGATAAAAACTTTGAATGGTCTCAAAAGTGAGATTTCTTGAGCAAGAGGTTGTGCAAGCTAATGCCAAGATAGAGAGGGTCTCCACCAAGAAACTAGATGATGTTATTTCATCTCAAAAGAATTTTTCAGACAAATCCGGATTGGGATATACCGGAGGAAGTAGCTCATCTAGAACTGTCACTAAAGAAGTGAAGTTTGTAAAGGCTAAAGATCCAGTTGAAGTTGACCCTACTGCTGAGAAGCCCAAGATAGAGGAGAAGAAGAATGTGGAGAACCAACGGTTGTTGAATCCTCGTAATCAGTATGTGGGCAGGTTTGAATCTCGAGCCAAGTCTCGTCCACGACCACAAAGAGGTCTTAGATCAAATTATGTGTGTCATCATTGTGGAATTCAAGGGCATACTCGACCAAATTGTCAAAAACTGAGAGCAATGAATAGTGCAACTCCTCAAAGGTCACGAGGACCTAAAAATGATAGAAGAAATTGGGCTGGTGAACCATCAAGAGATCAAAACGGTGATCTCAGAATGGTGAACGTGATGAAGATGATTGGTGCATTCACCAACTGTTTGGAAAGCTTCACACAAAGGTTTGAAAGCCCTAACTTCCGTACCCAATCCTATAAGGAAATCACCCCAAACGTAAGTGACGTGTGGGTGAAGAAGGGTACTCATGCATAAGCATTACAACATGTCCATGCATCAATACTTCTTATGCTTTGTGACGATGTTTGATTGTTTGCTTGTTGTTTGAGTTGATGGTTGTTTGTTTGTCTTTTTGTGCATACATTTGGTCATTTTTTTCTTCTTATGTGTCAAAAATCTAAAAATCACATAAAAATTAGAAAATCAAAAAGTTTGATTGACATTGTTGAGTTTTTGTCTCAAAACTTGTTTTGCCTTGTACCTTTGTACTAATGGCTTTGTGCATTTTCGAGCATAGTTTGTTCCTTTGCACCCTTATCACTGTGAGAGAAATCTTGAAATCTATGTGATTGTTGTAAATAGATCTTCAAACTTGTCATGAATGATGAGTGAATGGTTATGATGATTTTGAGACATGCATAGACTTGTGTTTATATATCTTCCCACTCTTTATTTTTGTTTTTGCTAAAAAGAGCTCACCAAATGTAAATCTCCAAATGAAAAGAGATATTAAGCTGCAAAAGTCTGTCGCACATACTAGTATTCGACTAGGAAAAAGGGAAAGCGACCAAAAATTAAAGTGAATGTTTATTCAAAAGGCCAAAGGCTTGTTCATTAAAGTGAATTATCAAATATCACTCTCACAATGAGAGGTGATTGTCTCAAAAGGATCAAAAAGATCAATTGTTATGATTGAAAGTGGAGTCAAATGTAAAGCTCCAAGTTATTTTATCAAGTTTTGTGGGAGGTCATATATACATATTTCTATAATTGAGATGGGTCACATAATCTAGTGCTAATTGTGTATGCCTTGGTTGAATTGATCATTGAAGCTTCATTTTAGACTATGGACTATCTCATTGTTGATATCCACACACAACACACAAGTTTATATTCATTAAATGCCATATTCATTTGTGTGATTGTACTTGTTGAAATGTGTTTTCACATACTCAATCTTTGTTGATTCAAGCACAAAAAGATTTTTGAGTATTTTAGGTGTTTTTGGAAAGTATTTTGTTCTTAAAAACTGAAAATTTCAAAAATCATTTTTGCCATGTTTTGGCGACTCAGTCGCGGGTAAGTCAAGTCGCGGGCCTCAGTCGCGTGTTCGCGGGTCTATTTTGGTGATTTGTTCGTGAGTGAAAGTTCCAGTCGCAAGGGTTACTTAGAGATTTTCGCGGCTCAGCTCGCGACTCCCTCGCGGGTAGACTTTCCAGTCGCGAAAAACACTTAGAAAATTTTTTCAAAATTTTGTCTTTGAGTGTTTTGGCGGCTCGACCTGGCGACTTGTTGGCGACTCACTTCAGTCGCGAAAAATGCGTGTTTGGCAAAAATAGGGGCAGTTTTTAAAACTTTTTCAGTTTTTCCCTCGAACTTTTTGTGACTGTTCATTGTCTCTCTCAACTGCTCTTACCGATACGCACCATGCCTCCGTTTTCGAACACCATTGTTGCTTCATTTCTTGTCAAAATCATCAAGAAAAGGTATGTTTTTTTTTTTTTTTTCTCTTCCTCACTTCATATTTATGTTTTGAGTTTCATTTTCTTGCTTTGGTTTGAGTTGCTATTGTTTTTAGAGTCTTAATGTGTTCGATTTTTTTTTTCCTTAGAATGCTGGGTTTGGTTGTGTTTGTTACTGATTTAATCTGGTGTCATTTTGTTGGTTTCATTGTGCTTTGGCTTTTGTTGGGTCTTCATACTCTTTTGGGAAATGGGTTTGGAAATTTTTTTTCCTGGGTTTTTACACCATTTGTGTGTTCGTAAGGCTTAGATCTGTCATTTGCTCTATTATGGTTGTATGTGGTTTTTCATTGTGCATATCATACTCATAGCAGATTGTCTTATTGACAGTTGATGTAAGGTTAAATTTAATCAACCATCTAATTGGCTTTATTCCGTGCCAAATTTGCTTGTATTTCAGCATTTAGTAACCCTGTATTTAGGTGGGCTTGTTGTAAGGGTAGTGAGTGAGATAGAGTGAAGATTGCTCAAGAGTGTGCAAGAAAACAGAGACTCGTGGCTTGATCTCGTGGGTGACTCGCGGCTGCATGCCGCCAGATGCAGCACACGTGCCAAGCATGCCAGAAGGTGAATAGGCATGCTAGCTGGAGCACTACAAGACAAAACAGGACAACTGGCCACACGGTTATCTCGCGACTGGATCTTGCGACTGGATCTCGCGACTCAGTCAAGTCGCGAGGCCAAGCCGCGAGCCAGCCCTATTTTGAAAAACCTGACGTTTCACATTCTCCTCTCACCTCAGTATAACTACCCCTTATACCCACAAATGAGAGAGAGCTTCTAGAGAGAATTTTGAGAGAGAAACCCTAGAGTAAAATAAGATTGATTCATCTACAATCTTTACATAAGTGTCTCTTCAAATTCCTCAACTCTCTTCCTCTCCATTGCCAAACCCTTGAGAGGCCTTTTTACCAAAACCTTATTCTCACCATATCCATTACTATGAGAGGGTTGTTTGGTGTTCTGGGAAGTAGTTAGGAAGGAACCAATCTTCATTGGTTGATGCTATGGTCTAGTAGCAGAATCCGGGAAGCTAGAAAAGAAAAAGGTTCGGCGCAACCTCGTTGGAGCAAGAAACTTGGAGGGCTTAGGTGCAATGGGTAGATTAAGCTTGGAGGGTCTATTGCTGTCCATGTATCCCAACTACATTTTCTAGTTGATTGTGTACCGCTTGGAGGGCGGCGGAGAGGTTTTACGCTGAGGGCTTCGGTTTCCTCTTCGATAACACATCGCGTGTTGTCTTTGTGTTTGCATCTTCCTTCCCTTTTATCTTTGCCTTTTATTATCTGCTGTGGGTTGTGATTTTAATTTGGCTTAGATAGTTTTTCCAATTCTATATTATAGCTTTTGTTCATTTTCTGCACACTAGTTGTTTGACATAAAGCTTGAATTGGTTAATTTGTAAATTGGGGGTCTAAACGTTCAAGGGTGTTTTTACACTATTTGAACTTTCATTCCTAATTAAAAAATGCTAGTGTAGTTATTCATAACTTGATAAGTATAAAATTGAGTTTTCTACAGCGATTTAAATCCCTAACGTCTCACAACACCTATTCACTCACTCTCTCCCTGTACACTCTCCCTCGCTCTCTGCCATCACTCTCCCTCTACACTCTCCATCAATCTCACTCTCCCTACCTAGTCTCCATCAGCCTCACTCTCCATCAGTCGTTGTTGCTTCTTGTCGTCGTTGCTTTCCCGCCGCCGCTGATTATAGGTACGTTTCTCTCCTTTGATATCTTTTTTGTTTTTGGTTAATATTAGGTTGTGTTTTATGTGGGTTTTTTATTATTATTATTTTTTTGAAACTTACTAAAAAGTAGTAAATTTACTAATCAAGATGAGAATTTTGTTGTCTTTATATGCTGCAATGATGATGATCTAAAGTATTTCTTGCTATATGGTTATGTCTGTGTTATTTTCTCATTAATGAGAATTTTGTTGTCTTTTACATGCTGCAATGATTATTTTCTCATTAATGAAAATTTTGTTGTCTTTTACATGCTGCAATGATTATTTTCTCATTAATGAGTTTAAATGTGCTTGGGGTTTTGATGGGGGGTTTTGGCAAATTGATTGGTGGTGTTTCAGTGATGTCTTTGGGTTTGTGTAAAATGTGCTTTATCTGATTGTAGGCATGATTTTTTTATAGATGTTGTAAATTGTGTCGAACTAATTACATTTGAGTCTAAATAGTTGTTGTAAATGGTGTAAAATGTGTCTCATGCCTCTAACAGCAATTGTTAGCTCTTGTAAGGTTGAATTTAATCAACCATCTTGTTGGCTTTATTCCGTGTGAAATTTGCTTGTAATTTAGTAACCCTGTTTTTAGGTGGGATTCATGTAAGGGTAGTGTGTGAGAGAGTGCAAAGAAATGCTCAAGACTGTGCAGTGAAGTAAGGACTCGCGATTGGATCTCGTGGGTGGCTTGCGGCTTGCAAGCCGCCAGATGATGCACACAAGTGAAGCATGTAGAGAAGTTGAACCGTCATGCCAGCTGTAGCACTACAGAAAAAAAAAAAAAAAAAAAAAAAAAAAAAGTCCAGACTGGCCATTTAGTTAGCTTGCGGCTTTGACTCGCGACTCAGTCAAGTCGCGAGGCCAAGTCGCCAGTCCACTCTGTTATGGAAAAACTGATCTTCGCATTCCTTTCTCACTCCAGTATAAATACCCCTTATACTCACAAAATATTGAGAGCTTTTAGAGATAATTTTGAGTGAGAAACCATAGAGAAAAACAAGAAAATCCACAATCTTTACATAGTGACTCTTCAAATTCCTCAACTCTCACCCTCTCCATTATTACATCCTTGAGAGGTACATTAGCCAAAACCTTTTCTCACCATACCCATATCTGTGAGAAGGCTATTTGGTGCTTGGGAAGCAGTTAGGAAGGGACCAATTGATATTGGTTGATGCTATGGGTTGCGGAATCTGGTAAGCTAAAGAAGAAAAAGGTTCGGCGTAACCTCATTGGAGCAAGAAGCTTAGAGGGCTTAGGTACACTGGGTAAATTAGGCTTGGAGGGTCTTCTGCTGTTCATGTATCCCAACTTCATTCTTTAGTGGATTATTTACCACTTGGAGGGCTGCGGAGAGGTTTTACTCTAAGGGCTTCGATTTCCTCTTCGATAACATATCGTTGTGTTGTCCTTGTGTTTGCATCTCTCTTCCCTTAATCTTTGCCATTTAATTTTTGCTGTGGATGTGATTTTATTTGGTTTAGATTGTTTATCAATTCTGTTATAAGCTTATGTTCATTTTCCGCACATATATTGGTTAATAATAAGCTTGAATTGGTAATTTGTAAATTGGGGGTCTAAACATTCAAGGTGTTTTATACACTATTTGAACATTTAGCTCTGAAGCAGAACCCATCTCGTAAATATGCTTTATTGTGTTGGAAATATCTTGCACTGATTTTGGACGTAGGACTGCTGATGGGAGGAAGTGATACATGTTGCCAAAGTCCTTGGCTGCATGGTGATTGTTCTCAAAACTAAAGTATCCATCTAGACTAAGTGTTTCCAATGATGAAACAATATTGGTGGAATTTAAACTTGGTGGACGTTGAACCTATTTGAGGTATATAATGTTGTGCTTGAGGAAGATCAAAGGTGGCGACCCCATTTTTGTATTTTGAGAGGGAGAGTAAGGGCAGAGAGAAAGAGCTTCTCTTTTGCTGTCTTTTGTTAGGCAAAGCAAAAGGAGGGGTGTGGAAGAGCTCAAGGAAGAGGAGAGAATTCAAAGGGGAGGATTTGGGCGGCATAGTCAAACGTGTATAGTGTGTAGTGTTTGTGTGTGTCTGTAAGCGTGGGGGTGTGTGTGGGATTTTCTTTTTAGCTCACCCTTTTGTGTTCCAAAGTTGATCAAATAAAAGTCACAAGAAAGTGAAAGATTTACATATCTTGGGGGACTTTCTCCTTAGTTACAATAACCACATTTTTATGGAGCTATGTTATTGCTATTTCAAGCTATTGTAGGACCAAAGGACTGTCTTCTTTGTCATGAAGATGACTGTATATATTGTATGAATGCACTCTTGTTAGAGTTTCTACAACAGGTTCCATTTTTTTATCATAGAGTGAACATTGGGTTGGCCTCTACTAAGTTTCTTTACTGTTAGAGCTGAGTGGGAGGGGAGTCAAATAATCGAGCCCCCACAAGAATGGGGTTCTTGGGAAGGGTATGTATTGTGGTTTAGGTTTCTCTCTTGGAGCTACACTTCAATAATTTCAAGTGAACACTCAAAGCTTATTATGTTATAATTAAGCATATTGAAATAAGAAGAAAAGACTTACTATTTGAAGGCAGTTTCTTAGTTGATGAAGTAGATTAATCATGATTGCAACCCTTTAATAATGTCAAATTCTTTGGTCACTTGGCAAAATAAAAGGTCAAACTTCCTAACAACAATACCGTAATGGATGAGCATTTTATCAACCTAGATTAGTTTGGAAATGCCAAGAAAACAAAGTCAGTTTCTCACCATTACCACTTCCTTTTTCCTTTTTCCTTTTTCCTTGTCTTTCTTCCTAATATCTAAAAACACGACTTGGCTCTATTTAACCTTTTTTTTTTTGGATAGATTGTTGGGAAATTTAGACACCGGTTGATAGAATTAACAAGTTTTAAACCCAAGTTGTTAATTAGATTTATTATGAATAAAACTTATTAAAACAAACAAACATCAATATCATGTCAAAATCATGCAGCGGAAAAATAAATAAGCTAAGATATGATGACTAAAGAAAACCAATGAAACAAACTAGTTTCACAATGAAAAACCCGGGGGGAAACCTTCCCGAAAAGCAATTTACTATAGTAAAGAGAAGTTTCAGATCTAGTACAAATCCTTGTCCATAGACTCTACAATCCCCGTAGATGAACTCACAGCAGAAACCTTCTACCGCTTCAGAACCTCTAAATTCTTCAATATATGAACGCCAATATTTTTGCACGGATCCTAGTACACGACTAACCAATGATGCACGGTGAAAGCTCGAAAATGTGTTAAAAAACACAAGAGTTGTTAAGATCCTCAAATTAAAGTTACGGCTAGATTGCTTTTACTTTAACTTATCTAAGTGCGGAAACAAGAGTAAATGAAGCGCAATAAACCGATACTACTCTAGTGCATAAATGTTGACACCCAATTTTGCAACTCACATTTAACCTCAAATGGAGGGTAAAAGGGTAATTTCACCTTGAAAATATGCATCTTGATTCTGGTCATTAGATCCTTAATCTCATTTCACCAAAATGATCTTAATGTTGTAATGATCAAATCGACTGGTTATAAGCCCGAATCGAACCACCAGATTGAAAGTTATTCTCAAATCAAGTTTTAATGGCTGAGATGCATCATCACAAATTGAGTCCGACTATATGTGATTATGAATAATTGATTTTAATTGGTTATAAGTGCAATCAATTTGAGATCAATAATGTGTCACAATTTGATTGGTTAGGACTACATTATATGGTACAGTTGCACACACCTAATTAACTAGATAGTTAAACATTAATTATTCAATGAGTAATTTGTGCAATTATCTTTTAATTAGAGTAAATTTGGAACCAATTAAGTCTGAAATGGGAGTAATTGGAGCCATTTAATGTTAACTGTGAGCTAATTTGGGACCTATTAATGTTAATTGTGCTGAAATAATTTTCTAACAAATGACCTTTGCTCACCATTTCATCGATATCTCTCAGAATATTTTGAATCTGTGAATGAGGTTAATTTTCCCAGAAACTAGACATCCGAGGCTTCAATTTGAGCATAAGAAAAAGACAATTTCGATTATAATTGAGTCAGATATGATTTTTCAAAATTGGCTCTACAGGCTGTTACAACAGCTACGGGAAAACCAAATTTTGGCTTACTCCTCACTCTCACCAATCTTTCCATTTAATACACCAGATTTCCCCTAAGGCTAAAATGAGGTTTAGGTTCATGATTCTTTATCAATCCTCATTAAATGACCTTCCATTCATATTTCCTCCACCACTACTATATAAATCCTCTATCTCCTTCATTCCAAAGCACACAAAAAACCCCCTCTCTTGAGTTCTAGTGAAGTTGAGTAGTCTTGTCATATCTTGGTCTTCTTGAAACTCAAGGTATTGAGTGAGACTTACTTTTCCTCTCCTTAATCTTCTTTTCCTCCACCTTTAGGACCTCTACCAAGAGTCTCTTCCTCCACCATATGGATGTTACATGAAAGTATAATCCCTTTTCCTAACTTGTTTTTTGTGTTGCCATGATGAGAATTTAAGATTAAAGCATGATAGTAACTATTTAAATTCTCTTGAATATGTTTGAATGTTTTAAAATGTTCTTATGTGTTCTTCATATGTTCTTGGTTGTTCATCACATGTTCATGCATAACACTAGTTTCGATCTTAAATCCACATAAAAAAACATGAAAAAGATGTTTGTTTAATAATTCTTTTAAATTCTTGAATCTAGGATATCATCATTCACACACATTCACTAAAGTTTATTTTTCAATCCAAATGTCATGCTTAATAAATTAAATTAGGATTTATCACATGCACACACATTAAATTCAACATGCAAATTGATTGATAACATATTGGATGATGTGATATAAATGTTGGCCACCATAGTCTAGAAAATCGGTTTCACCGAGCAATGTGGGTGTCTAACACATTCCCACCTTGTAACATAACCTCCGATCTTAGATCAAGGATTAGTAGATTAAATGCTTATCCATGTAATTTTCAATTTTTAGATTGTAACTAGGAAACAAAGCCGTGTACTTTATCTTAGATTGTATCTAGGATCAAAACCATGTAATTTTCCTATGATCAATGTAAATTCAATTACAAATTAATAAAATGAGAAATTTTTCAATTTTGGTTTTCTTATTTATTCCAATAATTAAATAAGTGGCGACTCCATTGTAAAACCCTTAATCTAAAGGGGAAAATATAACTAGTTGAACCTCTATTTTGAGAGGCAATAACATGTCATGGTTAAGCCTAAATTTTGTTTGTTTATTCCATGTTTCTATATTTTTTTTGAATTCAAAATTTTCATTTAGCATTTAATGAGCTTTGTTTGTGTGTGTGTATATATATATATATATATATATATATATATATAACAAAAAACAAACAAAAAAATTCCAAAAAAAAAAAAAATTCAAGATTTCCAAATCTTTCCCAAAAAAAAAAAAAAAAAAAAAAAAAAAAAAAAAAAAGAGAAAAATTTTCAAATGAAAAAAAGTATTTGGACTAGGGGCATTGAGCCCTTAAGTCATTTTTTGAAAAAAAAAAAAAATTTCTTTGAATTAGGGGCATTGGTCTTCCTAGTGACTTTTTCAAAAAAGCCCATTTTTTTTTCAAAGATTTCAAGATTCTTTAAAGTCTTCTTTTCAAAATGGTATATGAGGATCCCTTGGACAAAACTTTTTCTAAATTGTGATGTTTAAAGGCTTGAGCAATCAACTTGTACTGAGAAAGTATTAATTTCATTTGATCCGTGTAAACATTTTTGCTAAATTACTTTGAATAAAAGAAGAAATTGTCTTAAAAGGCAATCAAAAAGAATCCATCCATCGGAAAATCCCAAGAATCCATGCGCTTGACCCAATTTTCAAAAGTCTTTTGTTTCACATCATTAGAGCATTCATACTTTTTCTTTTAAGATGAATTTATTAAAAGAGCTTAAGTCATTGTGCCTACAAGCAAGCATTACTAGGGATAGGAGACCATCTTTGGTTAAACAAGATTATTCCCTAATACCTAGAGTGATCATTATCCATTACTTGCCCATTTGAGCCTTCAAACACTTAGCCTCTTTTTCGCATGAACCCACTAAAATCTAAACCTAAGGTGGGAAAAATTCAAAGTATGCATGCTTAAATCTCATGTTGAGGAGGAGTCGACCTTGTAGTTTTGAAGCTAATTGATAAAGCTCTCCTAGAAGACATGAAAGACAAGTACAAAATTCATTAAGCTAAAGATAAGAGATCATCAAAGAAAAATGAGCTTTCACTCAATCAAGAAAAGAGAAATGAAATTCCATCAATATGAGAGAAAACAAAATGTGCATCGAGTTTGAAGAACCTAAAATTCATCATTCCAAGAGGAATACAAGGTTCATCCAAAATGGAGTTCATTGAAAAAGGAAAAGATTATCAAGCATAGAAATGTGCAAGCACATCGAGGCAAGAAAGAAATCTAGAGAGTGCATCAAAATGACCAAAAATCATTAATCTGGGAAAAAAAGGAGGGCAAAATGTCCCCAAAAGTTCATTCAATCAAGAGATTAAAGACCCAAAAAAGAAAAGAAGCCCGCTAGGCTGAAAACCCAAAAGGGCGGTCTAGGCAAAAGTTAAGGCCAAAGAAAAGAAGAAGAAAAGAAAAAATTGGAAAACTCTACCAAGTTGGAAACTTAAGGATGCAACCTAAAAAGAGAAGAATTTTACAAGATGAAAGTCTAGAGGTATGATTCAAGGTGAATGAGCATAAAAACAAATGTTGATACAAGTGACCAATGAAGACTAGTGAGAAGATGACAAAGAAGAAATGGGAAAACTCCTCCAATACTTGATTTTTGAGTAATGCATACTTGGGGGAAACATCATAGGGAATTTTGAGCCTTTTATATCTTTCATTCTATAACCCAAACCCGGCCTACATTACAACCCATGAATAAGACCTCCTTGAAGTCTTGCTAATTGTAGGCACATCTTAAACTCTAATAATATTTTCTCTTGAATTAAAAAGGAAAAATGCTTAAAATTGTCAAACCCCATAGGATGACATGTCCGAGAAAAAACATCTCAAATTCTCAAATCCTCAAAATGACTTAAAAGAACTTCCAAACTTGGAGCACTCTCCTTGTTTGCACCCAACAATGTGATTCATAAATATTATCACATTTCATTTCTTGATTGCCTTTGGAAACTTAATCTGACAATGCTCAAAAGGAAGAAGCAAATTTGATTACATGAGTTTGATGATCTTGATCCTTCCTAATCAAAGAGATTTGTTTGACTCTTAAACACTTTAATTTGCCAAAATGGTTGTTCAAAGGATCACCTCTTGTTCAAAAAAAATAAAAATAAAAATCATTCTTTTTCAAAATCCAATTCTCTTGAACTACGTCTTGACCTAATCCTCTATAAGAGAGGTACATAGGTAGCCTTGCAGAGGCCCGATCCCATTCACCCAAGCAACCTTGGACAACAAAGTCAAAACAATGTGACAAAATTGTTTGGGTGCATGTTAGGTTAAGCCCATTTGTTTGCATTAAGCATGTTCAAACTTCAATCCATTAGATCTCTTGGAAGCACGTCCTAAATTCCAATCCACGAACCTTTGGGAGGCATGTCCAAAATTCAAATCCTTGGACTTCTGGGAAGCATGTCCAAAATTCAAGATCACGACTGAAATCCTCATTTTGTCTTGACCACTGGTAAGCATGTCTTGTACTCATCTCCCCCCCCCCCCCCCCTCTCAAATAAAAGAAAAGAAAAAAGAAAGAAAAGAAGGCTACATGTATGAACTACGTTTGGACCTGATCCCCCCACCAAGAGGTACGTAGGCAATCTCCCCTGAGATTCAGTCCACATTTTGATCCACTACATAACCGTCTGCATTTTTATCTACATGCATCAAACATTCACCACGATTAAATATTGATTGCAAAGTTAGGTGTCTCTTTCATACATTGACATTCGCTTTTCAAGCTTAGCCAATGAAGGGCATTCTGTTGACACCCTATTTTGCAACCCACATTTAACCTCACATAGAGGGTAAAAAGATAATTTCACCTTGAAAATATGCATCTTGATTCTGGTCATTAAATACTTAATCTCATTTCACCAAAATGATCTTAATGTTGTAACGATCAAATCAACTGGTCATAAGCCCGAATCGGACCACCAGATTAAAAGTTATCATCAAATCAAGTTTTAATGGCTGAGATGCACCATCACAAATTCAGTCCGACTATATGTGATTATGAATAATTGAATTCAATTGGTTATAAGTGTAATCAATTTAAGATCAATGATGTGTCATAATTTGATTGGTTAGGACTACATTATATGGTACGGTTGCACACACCTAATTAACTAGATAGTTAAACATTAATTATTCAATGAGTAATTTGTGCAATTATCTTTTAATTAGAGTAGAAACCAATTAAGTCTGAAATGAGAGTGATTGGAGCTATTTAATGTTAATTGGGAGTTAATTTGAGACCTATTAATGTTAATTGTGCTGAAATAATTTTCTAACAAATGACCTCTGCTCACCATTTCATCGATATTTCTCAGAATATTTTGAATCTGTGAATCAGGTTAATTTTTCCAGAAACTAGACATCTGGGGCTTCAATTTGAGCATAAGAACGAGACAATTCCAATCAAAATTAAGTTAGATACGATTTTTCAAAGTTGGCATTACAGGCTGTTACAGCAACTACGAAAAAACCAAATTTTTGCTTGCTTCTCACTCCCACCAATCTTTCCATTTAATGCACAAGATTTCCCCCAAGGCTAAAATGAGGTCTAGGTTCATGATTCTTTGTCAACTATCATTAAATGGTCTTTCATTCATATTTCGTCCACCACTATTATATAAACCCTTCCTCTCCTTCATTCCAAAGCACACAAAAAACTCTCTTTCTTGAGTTCTAGTGAAGTTGAGTAGTCTTTTCATATCTTGGTCTTCCTGAGACTCAAGGTATTAAGTGAGACTCACTTTTCCTCTCCTAACTCTTCTTTTCCTCCACCCTTAGGACCTCTACCAAGAGTCTCCTCCTCCACCATATGGATCTTACATGAAGGTATAATCAATTTCCCTAACTTGTTTTTTTGTGTTGCCATGATGAGAATTTAGGATTAAAGCATGATAGTAACTATTTAAATTCTCTTGAATATGTTTGAATGTTTTTAAATGTTCTTATATGTTTTTCATATGTTTTTTATTGTTTATCACATGTTTATGCATAACACTAGCTTCGATCTTAAATCCACAGAAAAAAAAATGAAAAAGATGTTTGTTTAATAATTCTTTTAAATTCTTGAATTTGAGATATCATCATCCACACACATTCACTAAAATTTATTTTTTAATCCAAATGTCATGCTTAATAAATTGAATTAGGGTTTATCACATACACACACATTAAATTCAACATGCAAATTGATTGATAACATATTGGATGATGTGATATGAATGTTAGCCACCATAGTCTAGAAAACCGGTTTCACCGGACAAGGTGGGTGACTAACATCTTCCCACCTTGTAACATAGCCTCTGAGTTTAGATCAAGGGTTAGTAGATCAAATGCTTATCTATGTAATTTTCAAATTTTAGATTGTAACTAGGAAACAAAGTCATATACTTTATCTTAGATTGTATCTAGGACCAAAGTCATGTAATTTTCCTATGATCATTGTAAATTCAATTACAAATTAATAAAATGAGGAATTTTTCAATTTTGGTTTTCTTATTTATTCTAACAATTAAATAAGTGGCGACTCCATTGTAAAACTCTTAATCTAAATGGGGAAATATAACTAGTCGAACCTCTATTTTAAGAGGCAATAACACGACTCCACCTATTCACGTGGGTTTGGCCCAACATCCTATAAAAAGGGGCCCAGAGGTGCAGTCTCTCACAATAAACATGAACAACAAACATTAAAAGTAAAGCACAAGAGTAAAGGAAGAGAGAATGCAAACACAAGATAACATGCCGATGTGTTATCGAAGAGGAAACCGAAGAACTTAGTGAAAAACCTCTCCGCCGCCCTCCAAGCGGTAATCGATCCACTAGTCAATCAGTTGGGATACATGGGTTAGCAAGAGACCCTCCAAGCCTAATCTACCCAATGTACCTAAGCCCTCCAAACTCCTACTCCAACAAGACTTCTCGGAATCGTGTCTTGTCTAGCTTTTCGGATCCCGCAATCCACCCGATTGCATCCACCAAGCCTCACTGGCTTCTTTTGGCAATTCCCTAAAGCTTCCCAAGCTCCAAAAAACTCTATACATTCTGAATAGGTGTGGGTTGTGTTTGGGTACAAACCTCCTCTTAAGGTATGACAATGAGAAAGGGAAGGAGAAAATGCTACAATGATTTCTCACTAAATATGAGTAGCTCTCTCTCAAAAAGATGGGTGTGTGTCGTAGACAACCTATCTAGGGTTTTTCTCTTTGAATGGCCTCATTTACATTTGTGGGTAATGAGGGTACATATAGTATGGGTAAAAGGTAGGGAAGTCACACTTAAAAATCCTCTAGGCAGAATGTTTCATGACTGTCTCGCGGGAAGGCCTTACCCGTGAGACATTTGCGAAAACGACAGCCTGGCACGACTCTTCAACTTCCAGTCATGTGCTCCCCACGTGGCTATTTTGTGGCTTAGCTTCTGGCGAGCTTCTCGTGAAATCCACTGATTCTTCATTTAAGCTTGAGTCTTCACCAACTTAATACTAAACCCAATACAATAAAATCCCACAAAGTACAAGGAAATAAATTAAAGCAATTACAACACTTTTTGTCATGGAATAAAGCCAACATAAAACATAGTTGTAAATCACAACTTTACACACGGCTCCCAGTATGTGACTAACACACCAACTAGAAAAAGATGTTGCCAACAAAGTTCTTCACTTCATCAACAATGAAGATCAAGAAGTACTTGGTTACAAAACCCTAAGGCGTAAAGACGCAGTAGCTTCTTTCAGAGAAAATAAGGCATCGGTCACCTTTTGCATATGTTCTCCTTGTATTCTCATATGTGACGGCCTCTAAAATAAGCCTTATATAGGTCTAGGATTGTGAGAAAAGAAACCCTACACATACATGTCATCATGGGCCAAAAATTAAATCTGAATTCCCGTAACCTTGATCGATCGAGAGGTGTCGAGGAGGTGTCGAGTTTTAAACTTTGATAGATACAACTATCGAGGAGGTGTTAAGCAGGTGTTGAGGGGACAGAAATCTGCTCGATCGATCAACCTAGCTATCGAGAGGTGTCGAGATTGTGATAAGAAGCAACTGAAGAGCTTGACAAATAAGCCAGGTGTCGAGAAGGTGTCGAGCAACTATCGAGCTTTAAAATTCAGCACTTTCTTACTTGATTCTTGGACAAACTTGCATGGCTTTAACACTTGAACTTGAAACAAGGTTTCTTGAAGTATTAAACACATCCTAGATCTACCCAAATACAAGTAAAATGAGTTTTGTCAAAGGATTAGTCAATTACATAAAATAGTGACATATGTTCCTAACAAGTGAATCACATATGTCCTAACATAGATGATACAACATCAAACTTGCACATGGTGCTTACTTCCATATGATAATTGCCTTAATTCACTCAATGATAAAAATATATATGTAATATAATATTAAAAAAAACATAGATTACAATATATTTTTACCTTTGGCAAGAGCTTATGTATTAGTCCCATGGCCACCTCAGAAATTTGGCACAAATCTTCATTTATTACCCATGGAGTTATGGTTATCTTTATATCAGACAAACTTAGGAAACAACAATATATCATTTTTATATGATTAAGTAGTTCCTAGAGTCAGTACCACATGGTTTTCAAAACAAGGTTACAAAATTACAATAGAAGAAACTCTTAAACTGCTAAAAACTATAAAACAAACAAAAATAGTTCAGCTCCTAGAGATGAAAATGTAAGTTTTCCTGATGTGCTAGCAGAACTACCAATATGCTAAAGGGTAGCTCATCTCTTGCTTAAGGGAGTAATTTCATGAACTAGTGATAATGCTATACGTCTCTTAAAATTGAATGTAACATTGGGAACTAAGCATAAGCTTCAACATAGTATTAAAATGGACAAAACCTAGGTACAGTTCCTTAAGTGATGCACCCTACATTCCCTAATTAAATTCAACTGTTAACAATATAAAGTGAGAGAGAAAGACTGAATAGTCTGTATATTAATGTGTGTAACAATAATGTACAATAGAGAGCCTTATATAGCTAGGTATATGTGCAGTACAATCAATATGAGTAAACTACAAGTACAATATATTGGGCCAAGCCCAATGGGCCAATCTAATCTAAGCTATACATTAACATCCCCCCTCAAACTCGAGGTGGCAAGGAGGAAGCCAATTGGAGTTTGGATATAAGATCTCGAAGACGACTAGGCGGATGAGTCTTGGTGAAGATATCAGCAAGCTGGTCAACTGAGGAGATGGAGAACAACTTGAGATTGCCTTTCTTGAGATACTGGCGAATGATGTGGTAGTCGATCTCAATGTTCTTGGTGCGTTCATGGAAGACATCATTATGAGCAATGTAGATAGCACTACGATTGTCACAATAAAGAGGAGTGGCAGTGGGCTGTGGAGCATCCATGTTAGGCAAGAGCCAGTGAAGCCAAGTAAGCTTGTAGGTGGTGTTGGCAAGGGCACGATACTCAGCCTCAATACTGGAACGAGAAACCACATCCTGCTTCCTACTACGCCACGAGACAAGAGAAGTACCCAACAGGAATAAGCATGAAGCTTGAGAGAAGACCGAGAGAAGTACTGGAGTCCATGATAAAGTGTGCCCTTGACATATTGGAGAATCCGAAGAATGGCAGCATAGTGGACAGAACAAGGGGCATCCATGAACTTACTGATCATACCCACGGCATGTGAAATATCCGGACGAGTAACAATGAGATAGATCAGACTACCAACCAATTAACGATAGTGAGTAGCATCAAATATAGGTTCACCATCCAAAGGTGTGAGCTTTGGATTGTATTCCAAGGGAGTGGAAACAGTCTTGTTGTTGGTGATATCGCCTTTGGAGAGAAGATCAGAAGCATATTTAGCTTGGGAAAGATAGTAGCCATCAGAGGATGAGGTAACCTCAAGCCCAAGAAAATAGCTAAGAGTAACCAGATCTTTCATCTCAAAATGTTGACTAAGGAAATGTTGAAGAGAGCAGATACATGCAGAATCATCTCCAGTAATAATCATATCATCAACATAAAGAAGAATAAGAGTGATACCAATAGAGGATCTTTGGACAAAGAGAGCAGCATCATGAGGACTTGAAGTGAAACCCTGCTGAGCAACAACTGAGCTAAACTTTATATAGGCTAGGTATGCGTGCAGTACAAGCAATATGAGTAAACTACAAGTATAGTATACTGGGCCAAGCCCAATGGGCTAATATAATCTAAGCTATACACTAACATCAACTATGTGACTGCATTGGTCATAAGCCATAGAGTTGAATTTAAATGTCCTTGGGAGAAGATCACATATTTTGTGTTGCATGGTTAAATTTAATTGGAAACCTAATATACAGCTCCTAATAATTGTAATTGATATTTTCCCTGTTAAAATCACTCTCAAAGACATCATAAACCAAAAAGAACTATCACATTTAAATATTGCTAAGATGTTGAACATGTAGGTATCAATCAAGTTTCTAGCACATTAATTAGTCATTTAGCTCATAGAATCCCATAACTTTTCATGAATCTGACTTAATTCCCATGTTTGGTTCACTAACACAATACATTCCTGGAATGTCACTTTCCAACGGGAATTATATTCTCATGTTTCATGGGAATGAGATTACGAAATCAATGGTGATGATATAAGATTCCCACCAGATGGAAATATGGGACCCTTTATATCTTCATATATATATATATATATATATATATATACACATATATATGATTCCCACTAGATGGCGTGCGTGCATTTGTATCCACATACATAAGATTTGCTACTTAATAACTTTATAAGTCTGACCTATAAGATGGTGAGGGTAACACTGAGGTGATTTTGATATTTTAAGGACTAAATTGGAACACTCAATAGTTCAAGGTCGAAATATAGGAGAAAAAAAATTCAGGTGGATGAAATATCCACCAATATTACTTACCAAAGGGAAAAAAAAATTCAGCCAACCTCAGACTTAGAATAAAGATATATGCATGCTGTCACATCATTATATTCATATTCCACCTCTGCAAAACATGACCTGATGTTCAGGCTGATTGTGATATCCAGCTTTTCGCCACTGAGCAATTGTTGCACCATGAAAAATAACCATAGTGAAATATGAATCCAAAAGCAGGATCCTATCCTGCAATGGCAGCCACATCAAGAAGGGCTGGTTCTGGGCCCGAATGAAATGAGAAAGATATCAATGATGGCTGAATCATCACAACTGAGTTGGCGACATTTTCTCAATTTAGTATCATTCTAAAATATGCAGTCTCATCCGGGCTGTTGTTAAAAACCTATAACTATTTTAGAACTATAATTTATGATAGACCAAGAATGTATTGACCCATTGTGATAAATTAATTAATTAATTAGCCAAGTTTATTAATTAATCAAACTAGTCGCTAGCCCATTCGATGCACTGGAAAACTATTGTGTATAAAGATGTAAACTATTCTATTTTCTCTTCCTCTTTGATTGTACATTAGGATTCCAATCTTATAGTTTCCTATCCTAAATATGAAATATGAACCTTGATATGAAACATTAAATTACATAATTAAGTTTAAAATAAAATAAAGAATTAAATCTTTTAACATCCTCAACTATCCATAAAATGTATAAAACACAAATTTAAAGAACTACTTAATCAATATTACAAATAAATTGAAAGACAACTTTAAAGTGTTTTTTGTATCTTCTTTCTTTATTGCTTCGTAGTAGTCACTGAATATGTCCTTTTGTTTTCTTTGAGTAGTGATGTTAGTTTGAGTTGCACATTGCATTGAACATCAAGTTTTTGAAATTTTGTAGGATCACCACCTTGTTCACTTGATAAGTTGCTGCTACATTCATTTGAAGTATCACTAATGTAAGCTTGTCAATAGAATAGGTTAAGGAATGTATTACAATATATACAAGTTAAATATCTAATTCTTAATATTTGTCTATTTAGTATTTCATCTTGATGCCACTTGGTTCATGATGTTTGCACGGGTTTCTCTGAACTTTGAAATTAGCACTCTTAGGAATTTCCAAATCAATATAAACTTTTGTTCCACTTGTTGATGATAAGTTATACTCTCTTGCAATGCACGAGATTCATTAAAAAAAAAGTACAATTAAATTATAGACTCAACTAAGGCTGTACAATTTCAAATATAATTGTTCATCTTGTTTTAATTTCTTCGTTTGAACATAACCACCTGATGTGTCAACAATGACCTTTGGTCAGTTAAAAGCAAAACAAACTTTAATCTAATAAAGGAGAAACAATATATTTCTCTATTTCTCTTGGTCGAGCGGTTAGTTCAGCTTGAGGTATTGAAGCTGACCTAAAGATTCAAAATTGAATATGACATCGGTCAAATGAAGTGTAAGACCGCCCAAGTATAAGTAATTGGTGAATGAAAAGAATAATTGAGTGAGCCTCGTGTATAAGGTGCCATGAGATATGAGTTCATCTTTGTGCATGTTTTAGTTGTAGTGTTCAAAGAGGAGTATGTGAATTAGTGAACTGAAGGTCCAATTGTTTGTGTGGCTCTTGTACCATAGTTATGTCGTATTTCTATGCTCATAATAAAAGTGTATCCTCTTCACCACTGGTAATGCCCAATAATTAAATGTTGGACAAAATATGTGGTAAATTACTTCGCTGCATATGACAAAATGATACTTGTCCACTGCTTTAAACCAACAGTATAAAATATATTTTCTACAACCAAAACTAAGAGGGAAAACCATGAACTACTGCATAAACTAAAAGATAGTCCAGACTCCAGAGAGGTTGATAGAAGCTATGAAAAATAACGTAACTTATATATATGTTAACCAAATGATACTTATGCTTGTGCAAAGGTACAACAATATACAACTTTATTAGTTTGCAAAGCAGTCCAATAAAATTGATAGTCAAGAACAGGGATAAGCGATATTCAGACTGAAGATTGCCACCCTTCTCCTCTACTCATCTATGGCAAAAAGGAACTGTGCAACTGACAAACACACCCCACAAACAACCTCTAGACTTCCTAGGTAGTCCACCTTTTTCTCTTCTAGGTATTAAGTAACATCCTAGATAGGCGACTTTGATGCAAGTTACCGAGTTGATAACCTCAACACAATTGTATTCCAGCTGTGACATGAGGTTTGTTAATAGGAAACGCTATTACTACAAAGAATAATAACAATAAGGGAGCAACCACTGTCCCCAAGTTTTATTTACTATGTGTGCTTAATTTTGTTGAACTTTATACAATACATTTTTAATAAATTGACTCTAGGACAAAGACACTACCTCACACAGCACCACATATACATAGAGGAGCTTAAGCCATCAAGCCAATATCCTCACTCAGCTGTTGATTTGGCTAGGAACATTTCTCAGTTATGACCTTTGCAGGCCCAAACTTTGGCAGCAGTTATGATCGTGTGCAAGTGGCAGTTCAAAACTTTGGCCAACCAAGCTTCTTATTTGCTAGCAGTTATGACCTTTGCGGGCCCAAACTTTTGCTTATTGCATGACCCCAGACAATTGAAGCCGTTCTGGTCTGGTCATATCCAATTGCCATTGTAGTATATCTGTCTCATCTATATTCTATATATTACTAAAAGCTGAAGCATGACATTTATTGCTGCTGAACTCCTATTGCGCCACCTCATCGCCACGTCATTCGCCACATAATTATTATTTATTATTTATTCATTTTTTACCAATATATATATATATATATATAAATAGATAATTGACTTTACATATTTATTTTTGTCGATTTTAACATTTATATATATTTCTATTTTATTTCCAATTTTCCTATATATATATATAATATATATTTTTTTACATTCACTTATTTTTTAAATATTTACACTTTTTTCAGTCTTTTTTCTTCCCTTACCTTTTCATCTCCCTACTACTCTCTACTTTAATATTACTATTAATTTTTCCCTTCATTTTCCTTTGTTTGTCTCTTCTTATCCCTTCCCTCTTACTATAAATTTGTCACCTTTTTCCATTCTTTGCATAGTTTTCTCTCACAAAAGGTTCTCTCTCTCTCTCTCTCAATGTTTTGGTGGATTTTTATTGCATCTCCACTTTAGGTTGATAAATTTTTGTGTTTTTAAGAACTCTAATTTAAGTTGATACGATTTAGTTTTGTTATTTTTGTGTTTTCTCTCATAGGAAGCATGTGGAGTTTTCTACAGTCTAAACCATTTCTTGGAGTCATCTGCGTTGTATACTTGTACACCTCTCAATGCCTACTGTTTTCAGCATCAAAGACATCTAGGATTTTTCTAATTCTAATTTTAGCCTCCTTTGTTTAGATGTAATCTGCATAATATGTCGTGCATGAACATTCATGACATTTCTGAAGCATCTAATTTGAGATTTAAATTTTTGGACAAGGTAATAAATATGTTGCAAAAGTGAGAAATATATTTGATGTTATTAGTGAACACTATTGTTTTGAAGGTTGAAATTCTGCAATCTTATTCAGCAATGAAACATTTAATCCTCAGCCCTACTGAACATGATTTGAGTCACTTGCCAGTGATGTCCAGAACACTTAACTCGCCCACTCTCCCACAACACACACACACACACAAAGACCTGCTAGAACTGTGTGGTAACTAAGCTTTCATCTCTCCGACCTTTAACCTTTAAGGGTGGGCATCTAGAAGGCTTGCTACTATTTAGAAATACTTTACTTGCTGTATATTATCAAAATTAAACCTACCCAAGAGAAGACACCTGATTGTTCATTCATCATGGGTGATTCAACTTAGTTGAAGTTAATGATTGATGAATAAAAAGGCTAGCCGCTTCTTGAGGAGAAAAAGAAGAAATGAGATTCACACGTGTCACTGCAGTTGACCCTGTGTTCCTTTCACATTGTGCTTAATTTGTTGTTTCTCCAACTATAATGCCTATACTGTTTCTTTTTCTCACATTGTGCTTAATTTTTTTTTTCTTACATTATAAAAAATTAAACATAGTAGATAAAAATAAAATAGTATTCCATTACATAGCATAATTTGGATAATTTAATGTTTATTGTTATATCTTTTAATTTTTCTTATTTTTTTCTTCTCTTCTATATTACTCAATATTGAAATTCAACCACATCTTCCTTATCATTAAATTATTTATATTTTATCTCTTTTTGTTTTAAAAAATAAAAATGGTGATATTTTACTTAAATTCAAATAAAAGAAAATTGTGCTCATCAAATTGTACTTTTTTTTTTTTTAACATTTACATTTTTTCTAACCTTTCTTCTTCTCTTTACCTTTTCATCTCCCCAAACATTCTACCTTAATATCACTCTTCCTCTTTCCTTTTGTCTTCCTTTATTTTGCTTCTTTTCATTATCATCCTCTTGCTATAAATTTGTCATTCACTCTTTCATTCTTTATATAATTTTCTCTCACAAAAAGTGGTTATTTCCCACTCTTTCTCCCTCAATTTTTTGGTGGATTTTTATTTTTATTTTTCTTGCATCTCTATTTTAGCTTGATAAAGTTTTGTATTCATTAGAACTCTATTTTGGTTGATGGGATTTAGTTTTGTGTTTTAAGTTTTTTTTTTTTTGTTTTTTTGTTTTTCTTATGACTTTGATTGTTAAATATTATCATATTGCATTATAAATTGTTAGGACATATTTGTTTCACATGTTAAGAACATATGTCATGATTTTATGTAATTGACTTATCCTTTGACAAAACTCACTTTACTTGTATTTGGGTAGATTTAGGATGTTTTAAATACTTCAAGAAACCTTGTTTCAAGATCAAGTATTGAAGCTTTCAAGTCTGTTCAAGAAAAAAAGTTCAGAGTGCAAAATCATTAAAGCTCGACAGTTGGCTCGACAGCTGCATCTATCGAGCTTAAGGAAGCTGTTCTTCATTCGGTGTTCTCGACACCTACTCGACACCTGCTATCTGTCGAGATTTAAGATTGTTAGAATTCCAATCTGAATTTCTTGGGATCCGTGAATGTGTCTTTGGGATTTCTTTTCTCCTAACCCTAGACATATAAAAGGATCAGTTTAAGGGCCGTCAAAGTATTCACAAGTTGCACAAGCTTTAAGCTGCTCAAGCAAATTGTGACCGGAAACGAAGTTTTTGCCCTAGTTCATCTCTTTCTCTTGAAGAAGTTGTTGTGTATGTGCACCGTACGGTTTTGTGACCAAGCATCTTCTTAATCTTCATCGTGTGGATGAACTGAAGAACTTTGCATCCAACAACCTTCTTAGTTGGTGATTGAAGTCGCGTACTGGGATCCGCATAATTGGTTAGTCACGTATTGGGAGTCGTGCATCTGAAAGGAGAACTGTCACTACAGAACAAGTCCAGTTGGGTATTGGGGTAAGGGTTCAACTGTAGGTTGGTAAGGTACTTGGATTCCTTTACTTGTAACCGCTTGTTATGATAATAGTAGAGTTTCGGGAGTGGTGACCTGAAAATCACCTAGTGGGGATTTTACCGTTAGGTTTTCCCTATTCGTAAACAAATCACCGTGTTATTTATTTTCCGCTACATATTTAGTTTGTTGGTGATTTGTTTGTGCTACCACGCGTTTGCATGATAAATTGATTAATTAATAACTTGGCTAATTAATTAATTAATTTCTATCACAAGGGGTCATTCAGTTTGTGGCCTATCAAGTGGTATCAGAGCAGACACACTCTGATTAGGGTTTAATCTTTGTTGTGTTGATCCATTGACCCCTGTTTGTCATGGATAGAGGACAGTAATTAATCATAACTCCTTTATTTGATGGCACTAACTATGCATACTAGAAAGTATGCATGAGAGCTTTCTTGCAGTCTTTAGATGAGAAAGTGTGGCAAGCTGTGAAGATAGGTTGGACTAAGCCTACAGAAGTGCCAGCCGACTGGGATGATGCCAATATTAAGGTGGCAAACTTCAACAGCAAAGCATTGAATGCATTGTTCAGTGTAATCACCAATGAGGAGTTCAAGAAGATATCCTCAACTGAAACTACCAAGGAGGCTTGGACGTTTCTCCAGACAACCTATAAGGGTACTAAGGCTGTCAAGGACTCAAAGCTTCAGAGACTCACTACAAGCTTTGAAGAGATAAAGATGGCGGAGGATGAGTCTTTTGATGAGTTCTATGCCAAGCTAAAGGACATAGTGAACTCAGCCTTCAATCTTGGGGAAACCATTCCTAAACCCAAGATTGTGAGGAAAGTGCTCAAATCTTTGCCTGAGAGATTTCATGCCAAGATTACGGCAATAGAGGAATCAAAGGATATTGACAAGATTCCTCTAACTGAGCTAGTTGGAAACTTGCAGACTTACGAGCTAGGGTTGACAAGAATAGGCAAATCAAGTAAAAGCAAGAGTATGGCACTGAAGGCCAAAAGTAGTGAAACAGATGAATCTTCTGATGATGAAGATTCCAAGATGAAGTCCTACACTACTAGGCAGTTCAAAAAGTTTATAAAGAACTCCAATGGAAAGGGTTTCGACAAGGACCACAGGCAATCCAGTTCTTCTCAGTTTAAAGGCCAAGACAAAGGGAAGAAGGATGCTAAGGAAGGTGGTCAGTACACTGTTCCCTCAGGACCTAAGTGCTTTGGGTGTCAAGGCTTTGGTCACATGAAGCATGAGTGTCCTACATATCTCAAGAGCATTGGGAAGAGCAAGGCACTTGTTGTTACCTTGAGTGACACTGAGCCTGAGGATGATTCCGATAATGAGGATGACGGAATCTTAAATGCCTTCACGGCCAGTGTCAATCCTACTGATGGGATTGTTGAAGATATGGTTGAAGAAGAGGAACTGGTGGAATCCAAATTTGAGAAGATGGATGATCAAGATGACATCCATATAGCCTATGAGAAACTGTACAAGCTTTCTGAGAAGTATGAGAAACTATATAGGCTAACCACCAAGAAGCTTAGTGATGTGGAACTTGACCGTGAGGAGCTTTCCACAAAGTTTGATGAGGCTAATCAGACTATTGGGGAGCTGAGGTTTGAGAAAAATTTCTTGGCTGGGAAGACCAAGAAGCTTGAAGTAGAGCTATGTCAAGTCAAAGCTCAACTGGAAAAGACGTCAAGCGCAAAGCTGGATGAGATGCTAAGCATTCAAAAATCTGCTTCAGATCAAACAAGCTTAGGGTATGGTCTTTCTTCCTCTAATACTGCTTCTTCTAGTACTATTGTTTTTGTTCCTCCTGCTAATAATGTTAAAACTGAGAACAATGAGATTAAAACTGAATTAGCTAGTGAGAACTCAGACAAGGGTAAATCTATCTTAGGAGCACCCCCTAAACTTGAGAAGAAATATGTTAAAAACCCTAGGGCTAAGAAGGATAACTCTCAAAAGCCTAAACAAAAGAAGCAGCATCTCTGCCATCATTGTGAAGCTGCCGGTCATACTCAACCAAATTGCTACAAGTGGCTTGCCACTCAACAGAGCAACGGCATGATAGCATCTGGGAACCAGAATCAGCTTCAATCCTCTCTTGCTCCCCTTGGAGATCTTCTCAAAGCCCTCATATTCCTTTAGAACTTGAACGGTTTTAATTCTTTCCCTTCACCGCCGGTTCAAGGGTTTGCTAGACAAAAAGGTTCTTCCAAGGTGTGGAAGGAAAAGGGCTCCAAGTGATTCTATCATTTTTCTCTCTCTCTTCTTGTTTTTGTGTGTGCATTACTTATGTGTTTTGCTTTCATGTTTTGAGTTAGTCTAGTTTTTATACTTTGTTTGTTTAACATGTTTTTGTTTGGTTATTTTTCAGTTTTTGCTTTGTTTTGTTTTTCTTTATAAAAATTAAAAAAAAAATTGAAAAATCAGAAAAATACAAAAACAGTGTGTGTTTTGTGTACTTTGGTACTTGTGTACCTTGAATGGCCATTGAAACAAAGTCTTCTCAAGGTAAACCTGAATCAACTATGAAAGAATCAAAGTTTTACAATAGGACTTAGACCACTAACATTCTATTGCTACCCACCAGTAGAAACTTATTGACACGACCATGTGCAAGCTCTGAGATCACAGACTCCTTCTTTCTTGGATTCTCCAGCAAGTACAAGCACCCCACTTGTGTTTCTTTTAGCTCTTTAATGCAGCAACTGAAACGATTACCAAGTTCTTGACATAGTCTTGAATCTTGGAAACCCTAAGTATGTGTGAAGGCAACCACCTCTTGATCTCACAAAAGATTCACACACATAGCATAATGGACAACCAAAAACGTGGCTAGGGTTTTCCCTTTTATACTTAAGACAAAACATAAAATCCTACACATCATATGGGCTTGGGTTGAGTTGAAAAATTCTACAGAAAGACATTCTACCCGTGTTTCGATCGAGCCAGACAGAATTGCACGGTAAATTCTATAGTAACTCGATTCCAACTTTAAATAAAACGCATATACTTTGAGCAAATTTAAACAAGACTAAAACCTGTTTTGATCAGGGTTTGCCAACAATACAAATTAGAGTTCTAATACATTAGTTCCTAATCCTTAGAACCTAACAAACTCCCCCTTTGGCAATCCATGACAAAACACAAAACTAAACAAAATTGCTCAAAGTTTACATAAAAACAGCCCAAAATATAAACATAGCCTAACACAGTAAATTCAACCTAACTCCTATCTATCAGTTGCAAGTGTAGATAGCAGAACAACTGAATCAACCTGTATATTTCCTGAAACACTCAACAAACGCATAAACGCATGTGGAAAATACAAGTAAAACAAAAATAACTTCTTGATTTCACATAACATACAATAAAGACATATATCATGAATAACTCATAAATATAAATCAATAAGCAATGTGAAACAAGAAACATATACCAATCAATGTATCTCCCCCTATCATGGAAAACCCAAAAAAATACATCATGAGCCAAAAAAAAAATGTAAATACACAATGAAGCATCTAGATACAATCTAATAGCTCCACAAGCTCCACAAGAACAAAAATCTCCCCCTAACTACAAAAATCTCAAAAATCCACTACAAGCGTACTCCCCCTTTTTGTAACGGAATGCCAAAGGGTAATCACACATCATCAAAAAGAGGTGGCGGAGGCGATCATCTCAAATGCTCCAGATCCACTCGCAAAGCACGAAACTCGTCAAGCATGTCCACCAAAATCTGTCCATGAGCTGCCTGAACGGTCATGACAGTCTCCAACATACATCGAATGTCTGAATCATCTGAGGTAGGAGGTGGAGGAACAGCAACATCATTAGCATGATCAACAGGCTCCTCAGTCGTAGCATCACCTACAGAAGAGGAAGGAGGAGGTGCGACACTGGAAGGCTCTACCCTAGGGCATTTAGAGATAGCTTTCAAATGAGCAGCCTTTTGCTTAAGAAAACTGGCACCTATGGGAGCAACAATGTGTACAAGCTCAGACACAAGAAACTCAACTAAACCGAGATGCAAAAGAATCTGGTGAATAAAGACGGGGAAGAACAAAACATGAGTAGTAGAACTACTCCTATGCACCTCAATCAAGGAACGAATAAAAAGATATGTAAAGCTAATAGGAGCATCAGTAACCAGGGCATACAAAAATGCACAATGCTTCAAAGGAATGGTGTATAGATGAAAGATAGGCCAAAAAGAATGACAAGCAATCCTAAAGAAAAGATAATGAATCAGAGTGAGCTCAGCAGTGATAATCCGAGGATCAGAACCCCATTGGATAGAAGACCCAGTGATATAAGACATGATGTCATCCAAGCAAGGAGACTCATCATAAGGGTAGACAAAATCACAGACCACTGGTACCCCAAGGGCATCAGCCACTACCGAAGGGGTAATGGTGTACCCTATACAACCCAACTCCTCATGAGAGTGTTGGCATCATAGGAGTGGACAGAGAGGTTCAAATAGAACTCTCTAATCAAGGTAGCTGGAGGTGGATGGGAAATATCCAACAAAGGTAACCAACCCCTACACTCAAAGTTATGCCTAATCTCGGGATCTAGCTCATCTAAAAGTACCTTTCTCTCGGCCCAAATGTTTTTCCTAAGGTTAAGCTTCTGAAAAGCTTCCTGGTTTTTCTCACTCAGGAACCTCTCACTATCAAAGGTGGGGGAAGGAGAAGAAGTGGAGGTCCTATTGGCTCTAGTTTTCCTAGGCATGATGCTAAGGAAAGGACAAGACACACAGAAAAGAACCAACAAAAAAACAAAGAAAAACCAAAGGCAGATTGCAAGTTAGCACAAAAAAAAATAGAAATAACAATATATATGATGCATGAACAGATAAATGTCATGATGCATGCTCTAATGCAATGATAATAAGTTCAATTTAATTTTAGAATCACAAAATTGGCTTGAGCATAGAGTTTATAACAAAAACCCCAAAAATTTGAAAAACCACGTGCTTAATTTGTACCAAATTGACCAAATTACACAAGTTAGAAAACAGTTTATAATGATCAAATTAATCAATCCAACAAGCCAATTTCATCAATTAAACTTAATTTGAACGACATCCCTCATTCGGGTAGTTTCAAGCCCTAGAAATTTCAATTTTTCTCAATTCACCAAATTGATCAAATTAATTCACCAAGAACAGTTTGATATTGTCTCACAACAAAAAACCATTGATCAATTGTGAAAGAAAAGGCTTAAAACATCAAAATCCTCAAATATTTCAAGGTTCGAAATTTTCCCCAAAATGCATGATTTAATGCATGAAAAACGAAAATAAAAGAAAAAAGAGGGGTATAAAGGTCTTATCGGCCTTAGATGACAAAAGCCCTTAAAGAAATTTGGTTGAAAACGACAAAAACTTGCTTTGACCCTTGGACCGATCGAATAGAGAGAGAAAGAGTTTTGAAAAAAGTTTGAATAGTGAAGAACACGTGAGAAACTCAGTGTTTTAAAAACTCTCTATACAATTTTCGATTGATCGAAAATTAGTTTCGATCGATCAAAACACACAGAACCAAGCTAAGAATTTTAATTACATTTTCGATTGATCAAAAAACAGATTCGATCGATCGAAATACACAGAGCCAAGCCAAAATTTTCTGGAAAAAAGGATTTCAAAAACAATGCAAAATATTGCAGAAACTCCTCAAAGCATTGAATTTTGTGAATAAAATGCATGAGTATGAGATGAAATGTTTTTCAAAAACACTTGTTTTGAACCCAATTTACCCAAAATTAAGATGTTCAACCAATACTCCTTAAATTCTTAGGCTTCAAGCACATTTTGCATAAAATACAAGGAATTTTCAAACTTGGTTGGCCAAACCAAAATCACACACAATAACATGTACATAATTTAGAAAAGAGTAACATGTGTAGTGTGTGCAACTAGCAAAAACTTGAGATATATGTGAGGTGATATGTAAATAGAAATCAATCACATTTTCTACAAAATTCATCACATAGAATTTGAAAGTGACTATCACCAAAAGAGTAACATGTGTAGTGTGTGCAACTAGCAAAAACTTGAGATATATGTGAGGTGATATGTAAATAGAAATCAATCACATTTTTTACAAAATTCATCACATAGAATTTGAAAGTGACTATCACTAAAAGAGTAACATGTGTAGTGTGTGCAACTAGCAAAAACTTGAGATATATGTGAGGTGATATGTAAATAGAAATCAATCACATTTTCTACAAAATTCATCACATAGAATTTGAAAGTGACTATCACCAAAAGAGTAACATGTGTAGTGTGTGCAACTAGCAAAAACTTGAGATATATGTGAGATGATATGTAAATAGAAATCAATCACATTTTCTACAAAATTCATCACATAGAATTTGAAAGTGACTATCACCAAAAGAGTTACATCATATAACTCCCACATCTCCTAAAAAACAAGCTTGCAATCATGTAAGTTTCTTGATTTGCCTCATAATATACACACCAATTTTATTTGAGTAGAAACTTATTAAAATAGTCAGGATAATGTACACACCAATTTTATTTGTTTGATTTAACATTAAGTCCAATAATGTACACACCAATTTTAACATTTAAGCCGAGGCTACACCTTATGTTCTTTTTGTGCATGTGTTACACTTTCTCGAGCACAAAATCTTACGATATGCACTAAGGTGTTCATGATTAGCTAGTCAATAGTGGTGAGATGGTTATTTATGCCTTTCTCAAAAAGTTCAAGTCCAACAATCAAAAGCATGTGACATCAAGATCCAGATCATGTGATCAAAAACTATAAACATCTTCCCACACAACATGCACTACAAAGCTTCAACTAGTAAAGTGCAATAAATAAGCTCATCCAAGCTAAACAAAGTACATAAACATGTTATGTAAAGATTAAATTGGCCAACCTAGATTTCAAATCCAAGAAAAAAAATGCAAAACACAATTTGCCTCCCTTTTCCTTTTTTATTTTGTTTATTTATTTTTTTATTTTTTTTGAAAAGAAAGTCCTAGAATGAAATGCATGAATGTTATGCAATGGTCACAAAGAGTAAAGCAAAGAAGCACAAGGACCATGTCAGAAAGACTCACTTAGATTGAGCCTTTTGCATCCAAAACTTTTTAGATGCACCTCGAGCATTGGAGTTTTTATTCACATGAGAATGATTACCAACTCCAGGATTGGAATAAAGATTTAAAGCCTTTACCAATTCACCAATAAGTACCATAGGATCTTGTGCTTGAGGCACAGGCACTTTTGGTTTGTTTGCTCTCTTAGCAGCTTGTAGCTTGTAACAATTTGGATGAATGAGCCTAGACTTCTCACAAAAATAACAAACCCAAGCAGGCTTACCATGTAACTTGTCCTTAGTAAGGTAGACTCCTTAGGTTTAGACCCTTTCAGATCAACCTTAATCTTCCTAGGTGGTGTAACTTCTATAGATTTATCCTCACTCACAGAAGGTTTGACAATCTCACTCATTGGGGGTTCGGAAGAAGAAGAAGGAACAAATTTTGTGGAATGTGGTGCAAACACAGAGATGCTTTCTACAAAACCTAAGCAAATTTTGTCAGAGGGAGACTTTTGAACACTTAGCATGTGATCTAGTTTGAAGCTAGTAGACCTATCAGTTTGTTCTCTAGCAACAGAAAGTTCATGTTCCAATTTCTTGACTTTTCCAAGCAAAAGCATATTCTCAGTCTTCACATTATTCAAAAGTTCAGTAGCATCAAATAAATTCACAAACAGATTTTTCTTATCAAGCTCAAGAGATGCAATTTTCTTTAAGCCTAATTCAACATTCATAGCATCCTTTGCAGCAACTTTGCAAAGTTTATTATAGGTTTCTTGAAGATCTCCATCCTTAGAGAGTTCCCTATCAGAAGGGTTCTCTTCAACAAACAAGCGTTCATTGACTACAGCAGTAGTAGTGAAAGCAATGAAGTTTCCATCCTCGTCACAACTAGACTCATCATCTGAAACTTTATCATCACTAAGGGTTACAACCATAGCCTTACCCTTAGACCTTAAGTATGTAGGACATTCAAATTTCATATGACCATACCGTTAACATCCAAAACATTGAGGACCCATAGAATTATTAGAAGGTTAACCTACTTTTTCTTTAGGTTTTTCAGTGTTAGTGGGATCATTCCTCCTAAAATTTCTAGGTTCAGCAGTCTTATTACCTCTTGCCCTTCTGTTATTGTTCTTAAGAAAATTTCTAAATTTTTTGGCAAGATAAGCAATTTCAGTAGCAGAGAGATCACCATTGATTTTGATTTGCTAGTATTAGGTAGGTCTAACTCATAGGACTGAAAAGATCCTACAAGTTCATCAACAGGGATAGAGTCCACATCCTTGCTCTCAGTGATGGCAGTCACTTTGGGTCTAAAATCTTCAATTAAAGATCTAAGAATCTTCTAAACAATTTTAGGTTGATCATAGATTTCAACCAAGTTGTAAGCAGAATTAACAATATCATGGAGTTTAGAATAGAATTCATCAAATGATTTATCATCAGACATTCTAATGCTTTCAAATTTAGAAGTTAATTGCTGCAACTTATTAATTTTGGCAGCCTTTGTGCCTTCGTGCATAGTTTGGAGGATATTCCAAGCAGTGTGAGCAACCTCAACATTAGAGATTCTCTTAAATTCCTCCATAGAAACAGCGTTAAAGATAGCATTCATAGTTTTGCTATTGAACGCGGCTGCTTCTTTTTGAGAAGTTTGCCACTCACTAACAGGAGTAGTGGGCTTCTCCCATCCGTATTCAACAGAGTTCCATACTCTCTCATCAATTGATTTCAGGAAGGCTTTCATCCTTACTTTCCAATAAGCATAATTATTCCTATCAAAGTGAGGTGAAATGACAAGAGAGTGTCTGTGTTTCATGACAACAAGGGTTAAGGATCAGCTCAGAGATCAAAAGATCTTCAACAAAAAGAGGAACCCGTTCTGATACCACTTGTATGTTTTTAGACTCCTTAAAACACAATTGGATTAACCTAGTAAATTAGCCAAGTGATTACTTAGAAAAAATTTCAAATCTAGGTTAACACAATCATATAATCATATCAATGTAAAGTGCGGAAAATAAAAAACACAAAGATATGATGACCCAAGAAACCAAACCAGTAAAAACCTGGGGAGGATTTAACCTAGCTATCCTCAAGGTAAACATGAATCCACTATGAAAGAATCGAAGTTTTACAATAGGACTTAGACCACTAACATCCTATTGCTACCCAGCAGTAGAAACTTATTGACACGACCATGTGCAAGCTTCGAGACCACTGATTCCTTCTTTCTTGGATTCTCTAGCAAGTACAAGCACCCCCGCTTGTGTTTCTTTTAGCTCTTTAATGCAACAACTGAAACAATTACCAAGTTCTTGACATAGTTTTGAATCTTGGAAACCCTAAGTATGTGTGAAGGTAACCACCTCTTGATCTCACAAAAGATTCACACACACAGCATAATGGACAACCAAAAACATGGCTAGGGTTTTCCCTTTTATACTTAAGACAAAACATAAAACCCTACACGTCATATGGGCTTGGGTTGAGTTGGAAAACTCTGTAGAAAAACATTTTGCCTGTGTTTCAATCGATCGAGCCAAACAGAATTACACAGTAAATTCTGTAGTAACTCGATTCCAATTTTACATAAAACGCATATACTTTGAGCAAATCTAAACAAGACTAAAAAACCTGTTTTGATCATGGTTTGCTAACAATACAAATTAGAGTTCTAATACATTAGTTCCTAATCCTTAGAACCTAACAAAATCAATGGTTAATAACTAAAATTATAGTATTAATAAAGTATTTAATGAGACCATCCTAAAAAAACTATCACGCGTAACGCGCAGGTATGCGACTAGTTTCACATAATGGTGGGCTCTATGTACAGGGATCCAGCTCATTATTATGTGAGAACCTGAGAGGAGGAGGATATAGTATATGTATAAATAAAACTACATAGCAAAAACATATATTATAAATTAATAGTTATATGATCTATTGATGAGGGTAATCTCTATCTTCACCTTGTGATCATGATGAAAATGCAACAACCAACAACATATTATGATATAGCACATCAAGGGAAAGAATCAATAAATGAACCAAAGAATTAAACATACTAAGGACAAGCACTAAAGTGCTTGAATTTCTTAAATAATGTGGCTCAAGCCACAACAAACCTTAAAATGTAATTTGATGGGAATAAAAACCCAAACACTATGACAACACTTCAATGCTAGTTTTTGATTGATATCCTTTTGTATTATAATAAAAAATTAAAGAAACACAATGAAACTTGGAATATTATGACAATTTGAAGTTTCAGTAGCTTTTTTGACACTATATCCAAGTTCATCAGCCAATCTAGTTGAACTTTATCGTATGTACTCATTTCATATTGTCAGACTGTTCCTATTCCTAACAGCTGGTGGAGCCACTCCTTTTCTTTCTTTCCACTACTTTTCAAACTTGTCTTCTAGTTGATGAGAGAGATCCTTCCAAGCTGAATTAACTATGTTGTAGAGACACCAACAACTTTTCCATTCAAAATATGTAACTGAGACACCCCTAAGTTGGTACTTATATGAAATTGATACAGAATGTTTAGAAACAGCGGCGCATGATATGCAATGCCAGTTATGTAATGCTGAAAATGGAGTATTACACAACCAATGATAAAAAAGAATTCTAACTAAATAGTTGAACTTTTTCTTTTTCCTGATAAGTCTTCATAGTTCACAGCCATAGTGAATTCATGTTCATTTGTAATTGAATTTAATATCAGGGTCTGAATTGTAATTTGTGAGCTTGATTGAATAATTTGAAAATGGAAAATAAATTGAATATAAATTAATTCAAATCAATGTCAAGACCAGGTAAGGAAACATTTTTTTTTCACATTAAATTTAGTAAAGAAAATTGAGTATAGCACATACACAGCAAACTGAATTAGTGAAAAAACCTTCAACTGATCCGGGTGCAATCAAACATAAACTCTATCAATTTATATAAAATAAAAATCATATATAATAACTTCATTTTTTTCCTTAGCATCAAGACAAAACAATTTACTATTAAATTCCCAGTTACTATCATAGTATAATCATAAGACAATCAAACCAAATGTTATAAAAAGGATAACATGAGTAAGACCTGGTATGCTGAAGGAATTGAGTTTTATAAAAAAAAAAATTGTGAAAAAAATTTGGTTAGAAAATTATGAAGATTTGCCTTCACCAATTATAGATAAACAGATCTGGCCTTAGTATCATATAAATTAAGTACCAACATAGTGAATAAGAGAAGGACGAAAAAATTCATACTTTTTGGCCAATCCGCTAGTGTCGGGTCCTCCCAAGCTTGGCCAGCAACTTTGCGAGGAACTGCTTTCTTCTTGGTTTCTGCTTTGAGCTCAATCTCACTGCTTGCAAGGGCAGCCTTTATGCTTTCAAGTGCTTCTAGTGTTGTCGTTTGTGCATCCCTTTGAAACAATTGTTGTGCCTGTTCAAATACAACACTTTTAATTATACAAATATAATATTTATTTATAAAGTAAAGAAAAAACAAAGATCAGAAACCATTTAATTTGATTTTGGGTAGAAATAAACTCAACGACCCATCTACACGATTTAATTCTCCTTTTCTTTTGGTTACAGACAAATTGGTGCTCTTCCCAATCATTAAAAAAAAAAAAAAATGATTTCATGTCACAAAGGTGGAGAATGGTGGTTTGGGGAGTGGGTTTGGCCGTGGGTCTTTGTTTTGGACGAAGGAGAAGGGGAATGGTAGAGGAAGAAGAAGGGGTTTGCATTTTGTCTCTCAAAGGCGGAGAACCCAAAGGTTTGAGGAGCGGGTTTGTCCATGGGTCTTTGTTTTGGAGGTAAAGAAACATCTATGACAATTAACAATATCAAAATTTTATATATATATATCAAACAAAATGACAGCCAGTGTAGAGTTCCAAACCCAAAGATTTATCTAAGTTTGTTCACCATGCCTCTTGCTTTTGCACATCCTTTACAAAACTCACTCAAACTTGAAACACCTAAGCAATCCCAACCAAAATGAAAATATCACCCATTGAAAAGCCATAAAAGAGTCAAAATTTACACATATAAATAGAGAAAAAAAGACAAACTTTACACACACATACATATATACATGGAGAAAGACAGAGACCTTGCAAGTAGTGTAGATATCAATGGCTTGAACTAAAAATTGAAAGGGGATGTACAAAGATCTAAATAGGTGGACAACCTAGGTGCTTTGGTTGGGATATTGAACAGTATTACCACTACAGTGGGAAGAATTAGCAAAAAAACATCAATATATAAGGCTCATCATATTCTAATAATTACAAAAATCCTTATAGTAAACAAAACAAATTTCATGTTGTATTGGCATGAAAAAAAACAATAAACAATCCAAATGAAAATAGAGGATTTTCATAAAATAAACATGAAAAATTTACCAAGTTTTTCATTTTTTATTTTGACTTCACTTAGACAATTGTCGGGCACATCAGGTGATGCTATGATAGGGTTGGCCTATCTTCAAAAATCTTTTGTCTCAATGAGTCTTATGTAAAGGTCTAGAATTTTGAAGAAGGACACCATGCAATTCAGCTTAATCCAAAATCTACCAACTAAAAAGGGCAACTGATAATATAAACTATACAATATTTTTAAATCACAAATCACAACACAGATAGGAAAATAAAAATTCAATGCGTCCAATAATTTGAATTATCTTAACCCTCTACATCTAAACCCATCAATCTATGAATTCAATTATAATTCACCCATGTTCCAATTCTATGCATCATGTATGAAAATAATAATAATAATAGCAAAGTAAAGTAAATCCAGAACCAATAACCAAAAATTAAAGAAAGAATCTTCCACCTCTAGAGGAAGAAGCCCAAGTTTGGAAACCCACTAAAGTGTTCGACTTCTACCACAAAAAGATATAAAGCAAGAGAAACCATAGCCCCTAAAGTAAACACAATCAAATTTTTTTTTGGAAAACACTTTTTAAGGCCGGTGAACCAAAGGCCAACCATTCAGCCATAGCAACCCAAAACACCAAAAGTAAATAATAACAGGGTAGGTAGGTTTTCAATTGAAAGCGAATCAGAATTCTTACCTGGGGTTCGGATTTTGCTCTTCAGAGAAGGTTGGCTTCAGTTGCAGATTCTTTGAATTTGACGGCGGCAAGGAAACTATATATGTACATAAAAACGTTACACATACAAAACAAAGAAAAATTTGGCAGCATTACACACACAAAACATAGGTTTTGGATTTTGGTTTCAATTAGTCAAAATATAATCCAAGAACCAAGATAACATCAATTACATCCTAATCTCTTTGTTTTCTTGCAGAACACAGAGAGCAAACCGTCAAAAAAAAAACCTTTTCATATCAAACTTCATTTCAAGATTAGCCAAGTTTTCTCATCTATGTGAATTAACGTTATATATACAAAACAGAGAAAGATTTGGCAGCATTACACACAAAACAAAGTTCTAAAAGATAAAGGTTTACGATTTTGGTTTCAATTAGTCAAAATATAATCCAAGAACCAAGATAACATCAATTACTTCCCAATCTCTTCATTTTCTTGCAAAACACAGGGAGCAAACCATTAAAAAAAATAAATAAATAAATAAAATAAAATAAAATAAAATAAAACAAACAAACAAACAAACAAACCCTCTTCATATCAAACTTTGCTTCAAGATTAGCCAAGTTTTCTCATCTATGTGAATTGTGGACCATTGCATTAATCAACCAAATTTTGGTTCACAATAATTTAGGCGAAAGTTCATCGAAGATCATTGAATAAATGAAGAGTCATAACACATTGATAGATTTAACAGTAATAAACAATCAGAGTGAAAGATTTAAAGAGAAAACAATGAAGATCGTAACATACCTCAACGGAGCAACCACAAACCTCGTAGTGAATGACCTTAAGGAAGCCATTGATGTGCTTTGTGTGCTCCACATACACCATTTCTCTAGACGACGATGTATTCGTCCTCTTCTCTCTCTCTCTCACTCGCTTTTTCTTTTCTTTTCTTTTTTCTGCTTGTGGAATAGTTAAGAGAATGAGTCATATTAGGTAGGGACGATAGGGTATTAAAACCTAAATAATTAAATCAAATTAAAAAATATTAAAAAAAATGTTAATGTGAAAATTTTAAACATTTGATAAAGGCACAATGTTGATATAAAACTGATCAAGATAAAATGATGAACAACACGTAGAAGAAACACTACAATCTTTGAAAACTCTTATGAATGAATAAAAAAACTAATTTTTTAAAATCAAATGAGGGATACCTATTTATAGGCACACTGGCACCTGTTCAGAACAGGTGTAATTGTGAATAGACATATTAAAAAGGCACAAGTGTTCGGTGTCTTAAAATGTAAATATGGCTGCAATTTATGTAATCACGTGGCGCAATGAAGCACGGTCAACAAAAAGTCAAACGTTTCAGCTATTAGTTATTATATAGATTAACATGCAAAGCGCATGGTAGCACAAACAAATCACCAATTATCTAAAGTATGGAGCAGAAAATAAATTGACACGGTGATTTGTTTACGAATGGGGAAAACCTACACTGCAAAAACCCTCACCAAGTGATTTTAAGGTTACCACTCCCGAGAATCCATTATTATCAAAACAAGCAGTTACAAGTAAAGGAATCACAGTATCTTCAACCAACCTACAATTGAACCCTTACCCCAATATCTAATTGGACTTGTTCTGTAGTGTCAATCTCTCCTTTTCAATGCACGGCTCCCAGTACGTGAATAAAGAATTGCGCAAATCCCAATATGCGACTTCAATCACCAACTAGAGAAGGTTGTTGGCTGCAAAGTTCTTCAGTTCATCACACAATGAAGATCGAGAAGCTCCTTGGTTACAAAACCCTACAGTGTACAAACACAGCAGCTTCTTCATAAGAGAGATGAACTAGGGCAAATTCTGTCTCTGGTCACAATTTGCATGAACAAACTTTGCTCAACACTTGTGCTACTTGTGTCACCTTTGACGGCCCTTAAAATAATCCTTTTTTATGTCTAAGGTTGTGAGAAAAAAAAGCCCAAACATACAATCACAAATTGGATGAAAAACAGACTCAAAAATTTGAGTTTCATAAGTCTCAACAGATACCCTATCTATCAAGCTACTGTCGAGCCACGGGATTCAGACAGCTCTAGGGTCTCGATAGATGCTAGCTATCGAGCTAGCTATCAAGCTTTAATGAACAGCACTTTTCACACTTGAATCTTGGACAGACTTGCATTGCTATAACACTTGAACTTGAAACCTTGTTTCTTGAAGTATTAAACACATTCTAGATCTACCTAAATACAAGTAAAGTGCGTTTTGTGAAAGGATTAGCCAATTACATAAAATAGTGACATATATTCTAACATGTGAATCACATATGTCCTAACAATCTCCCCCTTTGGCAATCCGTGACAAAACCACAACAAACAAATGAACATATGAGAGAAGTCATAAATCACTCAACTCATATTCACTTGTTAAATACAATAAAATATATCCTAACACAAACTCTTGAAAAACTTTGCAAGAAGAGAGTTTATGGCAAGTAGACTTTGACAACCTGTATTTCTGAAACATTTAAAACAAAACTCATCAAGGCATCTTTGTGTGAAACAGAAATAATAAGTTGCATACAATAAATAAGAAGCATGTGCATAAATAGAGAAAAGAAACAACACATGTAAGGATAGGTGAAAGAACATACATCACAATATATAAAGAATATAAATACAATGTATGTCAATAATGGTCACAAGACCCATGTACAAGAACAATGTATCTCAAATAGAAAGAAAAGAAAAAGATACATCAAATCCTCACTACATCCCTCATATAAACACTCCCCCTATCAAAAATCTCCTATACTAACCCTCCCCCTAACTATGACTACTCTCAAAACCAAAACAACTCCTCCTTTTTGTCACGAGTGACAAAGGGTAAGAGTGTCAAGTAGACATCTCGTCAACGCTGGAAGAGCTAGCATCTCCATCCTCATCATCATCATCATCGTCATTGGAGTCATCATCATCTTTAGACCTCGTTATCCTCGGATGCCTCGAGGGGAGGAGAGGGAGACTCCACAAAGCCACCAAGGTGAGCCTATCGTCTAGCAATACGGCTGACATGGGTGTTCACCTAACACAACTCATCAGAGAGAGTGTCAAGGTGAGCATCCATGCACTGAAGCTGCGCCATGATCGCATCCAGAGTCACTCCACCCTCAAAGGAAGAGGGAGCGGAGGTGGATGGAGCAGAAGGAGTCGAAGTGGCAGTCGATCCGGACCATCGTGAACGTAGCTGTGCCTTGATGCGTTTAACGGTACTAGCATCTATAGCACCCATGACATGGAAAGGCTCGAAAGAGGGAAAAGGAACATCAAAATGGCGTAAAACCCTCAGGATAGATGAAGGGAAGATGAGCTTATCACGGGTCGTCGAATCCCTATACACATCTATGAGAGAAAGAATGAAGTGAGAGGGAAAGTCTATACTAAGGTTCTCTAAAAAAGAAAGCAAAAACCAAGCACGGGGTTCTGTGATAGAGTTATAATGAGATAGGGGATGAAGAACAAAGGTCATGACTATGTTAAGAAAACGAGGGCCTTTAGCAAAGCCCGAACATGAAGTGAACTGATGCTCACCCTAATCAGATGGACACTCACAAAAAGCATAAATAAGCTCGTCTTTAGACACTATCGTAAGACGATCACAACCAGGGTAGTCAGGATCCTCTACCCTTGGGACATGGAGCACATCGGAGACAATCTTCGATGTGACAACAATGCACATACCTCGAACGCAAGTAATGAAATGAGGTACTGAAAAATCGAATCATTGCATGTTGGAGTAGAATTCCTAGGTCAACACAGATGGACATGTGACCGGGACGTCACACAGTGACCCCCATTCCCGACTGTAGATGACAGTGGGAAGGTCAATGTCAGAGAAGTCTAACAGAACGACTAGGCATTCCGAATGAATGCCTCGTCAGGAAAATTTCTCAAAGAAGTCCGATCTGGCCTTCTCATCACGGAATCAGACAGAGAAAGGAGTAGTGTCAGCAGAAGAGGATGCCCCAAAATAAAAAGGGTTCCAAGACGAAGCAGATTTACGTTTGGGTTCCATAGAAATAGAATAACATAAACGAAGAGAGAGAGGAAGAGAAAAGAAAAAACAATCAAAAAAGTCCCAAGCAGTTCAAATATATCAAAATATATTGAAAAGAAAGAACGTTTGCATAGGAATGCATGAACATGTGACATGCAAAAGAAATTGCATCATGGGCTCAACCCAATCTAAACCTACTAGCACACAATCAGTTGCGCACATCTAAATGCATGACAATATTGTTATAATGCAAGGGAGATGCAATGTATGAAGTTTTTAAGATCAAATCTTCAAAACCCATCCCAAAAATTTCACAAAAACCTCTTTGATTTTGAAAAACCCCAAAATTTTCAAAAATCCCAAAAACTTAGGTTACAAAGCATGAAATGCATGAAGATGAGAGATTTGAGACTTACCAAGTGAAGAAAAACTTGAATAAGCTTGAAGAATCCTTGAGGAAAAGGTTTAAAGTGAGAGAGAAATGTTTTGGGAGGAGAAAAGGCTAGAAAGATCGAGAGAGATAGAGAGAAATGAGTTCAGATTCGTGAGCGCCCCTTATATAGCACCTTAGTAATTCTCGACAGATCGAGAGGTATCAATGATCTGTCGAGCTTTAAAGAGTTCGATAGAAGTAGGTATCGAGCATATGTCCAAGGCAACATGAAGCTCGATGGATCGAGGTTGCTAACAAGGAGCTATCGAGGATACAGAAAGTTGCTCGATAGATTGACCTAGCTGTCGAGAGGTGTCGAGATTGCAATAAAAAGCAACTGAAGAGCTTGACAGATAAGCCAGGTGTCGAGAGGTGTCAAGGATCTATTGAGGTTGCTAAAAACCAGTTTTCAAGAATGGAAAAACATAGATATGAATGCAATCAAACATGCAACTCAACCAAGGATCCAAACAACATTTTAATCTCTCAAAATCATCTCTCAACAACAAATGTTAAGCACATAGATCCCAAAAACACACACACACACACACTAAACAAGTCTAACAAATTTTATATTTCAAAAATAAGTCAAGATAGTTTAGTAAGCATACATTAACACATGCATGGGCATATAAGAGATAGAAAAGAAATACCCAATTATGTTAAGCATTTGACATTCCAATTTTGCTATGCCAAAGCACACAAATGTCATTCATGATTGGCGAGCAACAGTGGTGAGATAGTTATTTATGCCTTTCTCTTAGGATTTTCTAGTCCGTCCCGTCAAAAAGAGTGATACAAGTGTTAAGCACAAGAGATTACTTAATCTTACTCATCACAAACACAAGCTACAAAGCTCACTTGCTTTGTTGTGCATAGAGATGCTCATCTAATCTACAAAAGATACAAAGTTTAGAAAATTTGTTTCAATGGCCATCCAAGGTATACACGTACCAATGTGATTTCAAGATCAAGATCATATGATCAAAAACTAGAAACATCTTCCCACATAACATGCACTACAAAGCTCAAACTAGTAAAGTGCAATAAATAAGCTTATCCAAGCTAAACAAGGTACATAAACATGTCATGTAAAGATAATATGCCAACCTTGATTTCAAATCCAAGAAAAATAATGCAAAAACACAAAAATCTTTTTGGTTTTAAAAAAATTTATGACCAAAAACAAAAAACACACATTATGCTAAATGATTAAAAATGCAATGTATGACAGTGCTTAACTAAGTTATAGAGGGTACACAAACAAGAAATATCAATTTCTTAATTAGCCCTTGAGTACATGTACAAACTAGTACATACTCATACAAAATCAAAAATAGCTTAGCACTTATATAACACATACTATTCAAGTTTCTCCACAATGTCAAGCATGTTCTAAATCAAAAGAGAGATATCATAATTCATGTAATCCTCAAGAAAAGTAAAACAAGACTCAAAATAAAATATTTTTGTCTTTTTGAAATTTTTCAAATTTTTTTTTTGTTTTTTTTAATTAAAAAAACCTAGAAAACAAAACAACCAAAAACAGAAAACAAAACATGTCCATAAACAATTGAAAGAATTAAATTAGAGACAAATAAATAACGCTCACCTTATAGAATCTTTTCTCACCCATATAGCACGAGTCTTTGGCTTTGTAGGTGAAAATCCATGAGAGGCAGAGTGTATTTGAAAAATTACACCAATTTTCTGAGAAATACTAAAATCCTGCAAATTCCTTTCACAAGCCAACAAGCTTAAATTTTTCAAAAGAATATGAAACAATTTGTATGGATTTATGGCAGGAGAAATATCATCACATATCCTAGATTGAAACACAGAATTTTTAAAATTTCAATTTATGACAATTAGGACTAATGTGACCAGAGACACCACAAAAGTGACAAACAGGAACAAATTTAAGAACATTAGTATTTCTAACAACAAATCTCGTCTCAGATTTTGGTTTTTGCCTCAACAAAGAACAATTTGGTCTAATATGACCAACATCACCACAAAGGTGACAAGTAGGCACAAAAACAGATTTATTATGCTCTCTAACAGTAGGTTTAGACATAGGTTTAAAAATTTCAGCGTCTTATCAGAACTTTTACCTTTGTCTAACCTAACAAAATAAGTCTTTTCTTTATTATTCCTCTTGAAAGGAGGGATATAAACTTTCTCAGTTTTAGGCTTAAGAGAAACAGAAACACTTCTGTTATCAACAGCAAGCTTGGCACTATTCAAATTTTCAATTTTAGCTTTAGATTCAACTAACTCTTGTTCCAAGCTTTTTGTCTTCTCATCTTGAGAGGAAATTTGATTTCTCAAAAATTCATTCTTTTTATTAGATTCATCTAATCTAACAACCAATTCCTCTTTTTCAAGATTAGCCAATTTTAACTCTTCCTTAAATTTCTTAGAAATTTTCATATATTTCAATAATTCCTTACGAAGAGTTTCACAAGCATCAATAAGATCAACAGAAGCAACAGTTTCCTTTTTATTCAAATCATCACAATAAAAAATAGTAAGACACTTAATATTATCCATGATAACAGAGATCAAGGATCAACTCTTAGATCAAAAGATCTAAACACAAGAGCTAACTCACTCTGATACCACTTGTTCGTTTTTAGACCCCTATAAAATTGGATTGTTTAACCTAATTAATTAACCAAGTGATTACTTAATCAAATTATTCAAATCTAGGTTAACACAAATATATCATATCATTGTAAAGTGCGGAAAATAAAGAACACAATAATATGATAACCTAGGAAAACTAAACCGATAAAAAACCTGGGTAGGATTTAACCTAGCTATCCTCAAGGTAAAACGAATCCACTATGAAAGAATTGAAGTTTACACAATAGCAACTTAGACCACTAACATCCTATTACTACCTCAAGTAGGAAACTTACTACCACGACTCAATGATAGCTCCGAGTCCACAGACTACTTCTTTCTTGAATTCCCAGCAAGTACAAGCACTCCCGCTTGTGTATCTTTAAGCTCTTGAATCTGTAACTGATTTGATCACTAAGTTCTTGACATAATCTTGAATCTTGAAAACCCTAAGTATGTGTGAAGGCAACTACCTCTTGATCTCACAAAAGATTCACACACACAGCATAAAGAGCAACCTAATCCTTAGAGAGCTTTTAGGTACAAAACTCTAGATCTACAAAAGAGGCACAAGAGGCACTCTAATCTCTCTAAAAACTTATAAAAACATTCTAGGGTTTCCTTTATATATAGGAGTGTTTTACTTGAAACCCAATATGTTTAAGTAGAGTTTAGGCTGAATTGGAACTCTATAGAAAAATAAATCTACACTTGGTTTTGAATTGGAACTCGATTCCAATTTTACAAATAAACATACTTTGAGAAAGCCAAAACCTAGACTCTATGTTTTTATCATGGTTTGCCAACATAATACAAATTGAAGTTTTAATACATTAGTTCCTAAAGTCTTAGAACCTAACATGGATCAATGAATCCTTTTGGTTAAGCCATATAGACATCTTCTTTAAATAGCCCATTCAAGAAAGCAGTCTCTACATCCATCTGGTAAACCTTGAACTTTAAGTGACATGCTAGGGCTAGGAGAATTCTGATGGACTCCATACGAGCAACTGGGGTAAATGTTTCATCATAGTCTACTCCTTCCATTTGTGAGTATCCTTGAGCTACAAGATGAGCCTTGTTGTGAATCACATTACCCTCCTCATCAATTTATTGCGGAATATCCATTTTGTGCCAATGATGTGCTCACCCTCCGGTCTAGGTACTAGAGTCTAGACATCATTCCTCTGAAACTAAAGCAATTCATCATGCATTACTTCAACCTAGCTTTCATCTTGAAGAGTTTCCTCAACTTTAGTGGGTTTAACCTGTGACAAATAACAAGAATAAGACACAAAGTTAGCAACACATTTATCAACTGTACACTTTTTTAATGTGAGTTCATTCATGCTTCCCACAATAACTTCAGGAGGATGATTTAGTTTAATCCTGGAGGAAGGTCCTTTCTCTTCATGGGATTCAGAATCTGGTGAAGTGGGTATATCTGCAGAATCTTCCACAACACTTGGAGTATCGGGAGTATTTGGAGATGCAGGTTCTTGTTCAACAATTTCTTGAACTTCCTTGGGCTCAAGAGGAGGAATTTCTTTGGGGAATTCCTCATTAGCTTTCTCAGAACTAGAATCTGAAGACTCCTCAATAACAACATTCACTGTTTCCATTACCTTCATAGTTCTTTTGCTGTATACCCGATAAGCCTTGCTTGTAAAGGAGTATCCCAAAAATATTCCTTCATCGCTTCGAAAGTCAAATTTTTCCACATTCTCTCTATCCTTGAGGATGAAACAAGTACTTCCAAAAATTCTAAAATACTTCACATTTGGCTTTCTTCCTTCCCATAACTCATATGGAGTCTTCTTGGTACCAGGTCTGAAGTACACTCTATTAACCGTATGACATGCAGTGTTAATGGCTTCTCCCCACAAGTTTCTAGCCACATCCTTGTTCGGCAACATGGCTTTGGCCATCTCCTGAATAACCCTGTTTTTTCTTTCTACTACACCATTCTACTAAGGAGTAATAGGAGTAGAGAATTCTTAAGATACACCTAATCTTGTGCAAAAGGACTCCATATACGAGTTCTCAAATTATTTACCATGGTCACTTCGAATTCAATCAATCTTTAGGCTCTTTTCATTCTGCAATCTTGTGCACAAGGCTTCAATATGCTTAGGAGCATCAGACTTGGATCGTAGGAAGATAACCCAAGTGTACCTAGTGAAGTCATCTACAACAACCATGATGTATCTTTTACCGCCAAGAGACTCGATCCTAGTTGGACCCATAAGATCTAGATGTAGAAGCTCCAATGGTCTAGAGGTAGCAAATGTCTGAGTGCTCGAATGCTTAGCTTTCGTTTGTTTCCCAAGCTGACATGGTCCACACACCACACTGCTCACTCTACTAAGCTTTGGTATCCCCAGGACTAATTCATGCTTGGATACAATTGAAAGATGTTTATAATTAGCATGTCCTATCCATTGGTGCCATAGATCTTCATTTGGTAAACCAATGTTATTTCACACAATATCAGCATCAGGAACCAATCCCTAACAATTGTCTAGAGTGCGAACACCACTTATGAGTTTCTTTCCAAACTCATCCATGACAAGACACTTTCCCTTTGAGAACAGAACCATGAAATCTTGATCACATATCTGACTTATGCTCAATAGGTTCACTCTTAAACCTTCTACATATAGAACATTTGCAATGTCCGGCAGTCCAGGTAAAGAGATGATTCCTTTTCCTTTAATCTGTGATTTGCTCTCATCACCAAAAGTGACATTGCCACCTTTCTTGGACTTGAAAACCTTGAATAGAGATCGGTCTCCAGTCATGTATCTTGAGCAATCACTGTCAAGGTTCCACAAACATGTGTCCATAACCCTAAATGCGGATTTCATCATAAAACACACTTCATGCTTAGATGACAGATTAGTGGGAATGGTGCTTTCTCGCATTTGCCTTTTACAAGCGAAACCTTTAATTTTCACTCTTCTCAGATGAACTTCTTTACACATTTTCATTCTGAGACAGTCTAGTTTCTTCTTTGTCAATCTAAGATCTTTTCCAATAGTCATCATAATAAAATTCAAATAACTTTTAGACCTACATTTTCTAATACACTCAAACAAGTAGAGATTAGAAAAACAAGATTTATTTGAAAACAAAGATCTCTTCAAGCCGGTTGCAACCATGACAACAAGGATCAATGGATCACACAGCAAAGATCAAACTTAATCAAAGTGTGCCTACTCTAATATCACTTGATAGGCCAAGAATGTATTGACCCCTTGTGATAAATTAATTGATTAATTAGCCAAGTTTATTAATTAATCAAGTTAACATGCAAAGCACATGGTAGCATAAACAAATCATCAATTATCTGAAGTATGCAGTGGAAAATAAATTGACACGGTGGTTTGTTTACAATTGGGGAAAACCTACACGGAAAAAACCCCACCGAGTGATTTTAACGTCACCACTCCCAAGAATCCACTATTATTAAAACAAGCAGTTACAAGTAAAGGAATCTCAATACCTTCTACCAACTTACAGTTGAACCCTTACCCCAATACCCAATTGGACTTTTTCTGTAGTGACAATCTCTCCTTTTCAATGCACAGCTCCCAGTATGTGACTAACCAATTGCACGGATCCCAGTACACGACTTCAATCACCAACTAAAGAAGGTTGTTGGTTGCAAAGTTTTTCAGTTCATTACACGATGAAGATCGAGAAGCTCCTTGATCACAAAACCCTATGGTGTACAAATACAATTGCTTCTTCATAAGAGAGATGAACTAGGGCAAATTCTATCTCTGGTCACAAGTTGCATGAACAAACTTTGCTCAACACTTGTGCAACTTGTGTCACCTTTGACAGCCCTTAAAATAATCCTTTTATATGTCTAAGGTTGTGAGAAAAGAAAGCTCAAACATACAATCACAGATTGGATGAAAAATAAACTCGAAAATTTGAGTTTCATAAGTCTTGACAGATACCCTATTTGTCAAGCTACTGTCGAGCCACAGTATTCAAACAGCTCTAGGGTCTCAATAAATGCTAGCTGTCAAGCTTTAATGAACAACACTTTTCACACTTGAATCTTGGACAAACTTGCATGGCTTTAACACATGGAACTTGAAACCTTGTTTCTAGAAGTATTAAACACATCCTAGATCTATCCAAATACAAGTAAAATGTGTTTTGTCAAAGGATTAGTCAATTACATAAAATAGTGACATATATTCCTAACATGTGAATCACATATGTCCTAACAATTTAAGATTCACCCATAAAACATGATACACAAATAGACAACCAGTTACCTGAACAAACTGAGAACGTCGCATATTAAACATAAATTGAGGAAATATTGAGAGCCGTGGAGACAAGCTAAAAGAAAATGGATTTCCTTCTGGAAATCTCCAAACCGAGAACATAGATGCATCAATGCTTTATCCAACCATCTTATAGGGTCAAACTTAGCCCGAATACCAATAGCATCATGTCATAAAATGGCACAATAGGTGTGATCAAGCAAGTCATAAGTCATCAAAAAGAAAACAAAATATGCTAAACAAACTAATAAGTGGAACACCAGATTAACTCTATAACACCAACTATTCCTAATAGGCCAAAAATGAATTGACCCCTTATGATGAATTAATTTATTAATTAACCAAGTTTATTAATTAATCAAATTAACATACAAAGCGTGTGGTAGTACAAACAAATAACTAAATATGCAGCGGAAAATAAAAGACACGGTGATTTGTTTACGAATGGGGAAAACCTAACGGCAAAAACCCCATCGGGTGATTTTTAGGTCACCACTCCCGAAACTCCACTATTATCACAACAAGCGGTTACAAGTAAAGGAATCCCAAGTACTTTACCAACCTACAATTGAACCCTTACCCCAATACCCAATTAGACTTGTTTTGTAGTGACAGTTCCCCTTTCTGATGCACGGCTCCAAGTACGTGACTAACCAATTGCGCAGATCCCAATACGCGACTTCAATCACCAACTAAGAAGGTTGTTGGCTGCAAAGTTCTCCAGTTCATCCACACAATGAAGATCAAGAAGATGCTTCGTTACAAAACCCTACGGTGCACATACACAGCAACTTCTTCAAGAGAAAGAGATGAACTAGGGCAAGAACTTCGTCTCCAGTCACAATTTGCTTGAACAGAATTTGCTCAATGCTTGTGCAACTTGTGAACTCTTTTACGGCCCTTAAAATAATCATTTTATATGTTTAGGGTTAGAAGAAAAGAAGACCTAAACACATAATCACGGATTCCAAGAAATCAGATCAGAATTCTAAATTTCTTAAATCTCGACAGATAAGCTGTCGAGCAGGTGCCAAGCCACGGGCTAAACAACTTCCTCAAACCTCGATAGATGCAGCTGTCAAGATAGCTGTCGAGCTTTAATGATTTTGCACTTCTCAACTTGTTTCTTGGACAGACTTGATGACTTCAACACTTAATCTTGAAACTTTGTTTCTTGAAGTATTTGAACACATCCTAGAACTACCCAATTACAAGTAAAGTGTATTTTGTCAAAGGATTAGCCAATTACATAAAATCATGACATATGTTCTTAACATGAAAACCACATATGTCCTAACAATCTCCCCCTTTGGCAATTCGTGACAAAACACAACTAAAAGCTCAAAGTTTACAGAGAAAAGCCCTTTACAAAAATAAAAAAATAAAATAAATGCTCATAAAACAAATCCAATCCTAACTACTATCCATCAGTTACAAGTGTAGACAGCAACTCCATTGAATTATATTTCCTGAAACACTAAACAAAATCCATAACCGCATGTGTGGAAAATATAAGTAAACAAAATAAATTCTTGATTTCAACCAACGCATAATAAAGACATATATCAATGAATAACTCATAAATATAAATCAATAAGCAGTTGAAACAAGAAACATATAAAACAATAAATGTATCTCCCCCTATCATGAATAGCCCAACAAAACAAAAACGAGCTAAAAAGGTAAATACAAAGTGAAGCACCTAGATACAATCTAAAACTCCACAAGCTCCAACAAACAAAAAGGCTCTCCCCCTGAAAACAAAAACTCTACAAGTGCTCAAATCAAAATATACTCCCCCTTTTTGTGACGGAATGCCAAAGAGCAATTAAAATCCATCATCAAAAGGAGGTGGCGGTGAGGTTCATCGAAACTGTGCCAACTCTGTGTGCAAAGCACGGACCTCATCGAGCATGTCCACCAAAATCTGTCCATGAGCCGCCTGAACGGTCAAGACATGATTCAACGTACGATGAATGTCTGAATCATCCGAAGTAGTCGGTGGAGGAACATCAGCATCAGCAACAACAGTACCACCAAACGTCTCAGCTGTATCAGCACCTGTAGAAGAGGGAGGAGGGTGAACAACACCAGATGATGCACCTCTAGGACGCGTAAAGCCAACTCTCAAGTGAGCAGCCCTCTGCCTAAGGAAGGTGGCACCTATGGGAGCTATGACATGAACGGGCTCACCGGCAGGGAAATCAGCTAAACCGAGAAACAATAAAATCCTATGAATGAAAATAGGATGGATAAGAGAATGAGCGATGGCAGATTTCCTATGAACTTCATTCAAAGAACGAAGAAACAGATAAGGAAAGCTGATAGAAGCACCGAAAACAAAAGCGTACAAAAACGCACATCACTCAAGAGGGATGGTGTGGAGATGAGAAATAGGCCACAAAGAATAACACACTATCCAAAAGAAAAGATAGGCAGTCTCAACAAGCTTAGCAGACGTGATCCGAGGATCAGACCCCCACTGGATAGAAGACCTAGTGATGTAAGGGATAACGTCATCTAGGGGTGGAGACTCCTCATAAGGATAGATAGGCTCCCTAATGACCGGAACCCCAAGTGCATCAGCCACTATCCGAGCGGTAATGGTGAACTTAACACCTCGTATCCAACTCCTAACCAGGGTGTTGGAATCATAGACATGGCAAGAGAGATTCGAGAAGAACTCTCTAATCAGGGCGGTCGGGGGTGGATGATCTACCTCTAACAAAGGCAACCAACCTCGACTCTCAAGGTTTGCCCTAATGGCAGGATCTACCTCATCTAACACAACAGAACGCTCAGCCCAAATCTTTCTCTTACAGTTTAGTTTCTCACAGACCTCTCTGCTTTTGTCATTTCTAAACAACTCACTCCTAGAGGGAGACTCAGAGGAAGTGGAGGGGGTCTTATGGGCTCTAGTCCTCCTAGACATGATGCTAGGAAAAGGACAAAAACACAAAGCAGGAAAAAAAAAAACAAAAAACAAAAACCAAGGGCAGACTGCAAGTTAGCACAAAAAAAATATAGAACAAAAATCTATATGATGCATGAACAGATTAAATATCATGATGCATGCTCTAATGTAATGCAATTAAGTTCAAATGTAGTTCAAGTTCACAAAACTGGCTTAAGCATAGAGTTTCTAACAAAAACCCCAAAAGTTTGAAAAACCACTTGTTCAATTTGTAAAAAATTGACCAATTGATCATTACACAAGATAGATTACATAAAATAATGATCAATTACATCAATTCAACAAGCCAATTTCATCAATTGAAATCAATTTGAACAAAATCCCCAAATTCGGATAAATACAAGTCCTAAAATTTTCAATTTCTCACAAAACCCCAAATTGATCAAATTAAGTATCATAGATCATGATTATATCATTATAGGAACAAAACCCAATGATCAATTTCAGGAAAAAAAAAAAAAAAAGGCTTGAATCAACAAAAATCCCGATTTGAAAAGTGCCGAAAATACCCAATGAAATGCATCAAAAATGCATGAAAAAATGAAATAAAATGCAAAAGGAAGGGCACAATGGACTTACAGGCTTATAGAGAGAAAACCTTGCAAAAAATCTGGAGGAAAACGACAAAAATTTGTGGGCTAGCCTTGTCCAATTCGGAGAGAGAGAAAAGTTTGAAAACCTTTTTGAAAAGTAAGTTTGAACAAGTCAAACTCTGATTTAAAAAAAAAAAAAAAAAAAAAAAAAAAAAAAAAAAAAAAAAAAAAAAAAAAACTGATTCACGATTTTCGATTGATCGAAAATCAGTTTCAATTGATTGAAACAAACAGAGGTTTCTTTAAAAAATTTGAAAACAATTTCAATTGATCGAAAAACAGATTGGATCAATCGAAGCAGACAAAGGCTTCCTTAAAAATTTAAAACACTTTCAATTGATCAAAAAAATAGATTGGATCAATCGAAGAGGACAGAGGCTCACAAAATTTTTGAAAAAACATAGTTTTTGAAAATAACAAAGACACATTTTAGAAACACCTCAAAGCATTGAAATAGATGAACAAAATGCATAAGTATGTGATGAAATGTATTTCAAAAAACAACTATTTTAAATCTAGTTTCCCAAAATTAAGATTTTCAAACATTTTCCATAAATTCTCAAGCATCAAATCTGTTTTGCATAAAAACTCAAAGTATTTGTAAACTTGGTTGGTCAAACCAAAGACACACACAATAACATGTACAATGTTTAGCAAAGAGTAACTTGTGTAGTGTGTGCTACTAGCAAAAGTTTGAGATACATGTGAGGTGATATGTGTATAGCAATTAAACACAAAGTCTACAAAATTCATCACATAGACTTTGAAAGAAACTATTACTAAAAGAGTTGCATCATATAACTCTCACATCTCCTAAATCATAAGCTTGTAATCATGTAAGTTTCTTGATTTTGCCTCATATTGTACACACAAATTTTAAATTATTCAGAAACTTATTAGAATAGCCGGGATAATGTACACACCAATTTTAACAATTATTTGATTTAGCTTTAAGTCCAATAATGTATACACCAATTTTAGCATTTAAACCGAGGCTACACCTTATGATCTTTTTGTGCATGTGCTACACTTTCTCAAGCACAAAATCTTACGATATGCACTAAGATGTTCATGATTGGCTAGTGAACAGTGGTGAGATGGTTATTTATGCCTTTCTCTAAAGGTTCAAGTCCGACAGTCAAAGACATGTGACTTCAAGATCAAGACAAAGTGATCAAAACCATAAACATCTTTCCCACACAACATGCACTACAAAACATTAACTAGTAAAGTGCAATAAGTAAGCTCATCAAAGCTAAACAAAGTACAAAAGACATGTTATGTGAAAATAAATTGACCAACCTTGTTTTCAAAAACCAAAAAAATAGTGCAAAACACAACTTGCTTCCTTTTTCTTCTTTTTTTTTTTATATTTTTTTATTTTGAAAAAAAATAAACAAAAACAATCTAGAATGAAATGCATGAATGTTATGCAATGCAAATCCTAGAAACAGAGAAAAAAAAAAACCAAAAAACAATGGTCACAAAGAATAGCAATGAAGCACAAGGACCATGTTAGAAGGACTCAATTAGATTGAGCCTTTTGCATCCAAAAATTTTTAGATACACCACGAGCATTGGAGTTCTTATTCACATAAGAATGATTTCCAACTTCAGGATTGGAATAAAGGTTTAGAGCCTTTACCAATTCACCAATGAGTACCATAGGATCTTATCCTTAAGGCACAGGTACTTTTGGTTTGTTTGCTCTCTTAGCAGCTTGCAGCTTGTAACAGTTTGGACGAATGTGTCCAGACTTTCCACAAAAATGACAAACCCATGCAGGCTTATCATGTGACTTGTCCTTAGAAAGGGTAGACTGCTTAGGTTTAGACTCTTTCAAATCAACCCTAATCTTCCTAGAAGGTGTTACTTCTAAGGGTTTGACAATCTCACTCACAACCTCACTCATAGGTGGTTCAGAAGAAGATGAAGGAACAAAGATAATGGAATTGGGTGCAGATACATTGATGCTTTCTACAAAACCTAACCCAATTTTGTTAGAAGGAGACTTTTGAACACTAAGCATATGATCAAGTTTGGAACTAGCAGACCTATTAGATTGTTCTCTAGCAACAGAAAGCTCATTTTCCAAATTCTTAACTTTATCAAGCAAAAGCATGTTGTCAGTCTTCACATTATTCAAAAGTTCAGTAGCATCAAACAATTTAACAAGCAAATTTTTCTTATCAAGCTCAAGAAATGCAATTTTCTTCAAGCCTAATTCAACATTCATAGCATCCTTTGCAGCAACTTTGCAAAGTTTATTGTAGGCTTCTTGAAGATCTGTATCCTCAGAAAGTTCCCCATTAGAAGGGTTCTCTTTAGCAGATACACTTTCATTAACTACAGCAATAGAAGTGAAAGCAATGAAGTTTCCATCCTCGTCACAACCAGACTCATCATTAGAAACTTCACCATCACTAAGGGTTACAGCCATAGCCTTACCCTTAGACTTTAAGTAAGTAGGACATTCAGATTTCATGTGACCATACCCTTGACATCCAAAACACTGAGGACCCATAGAATTATTAGAGAATTGACCTACATTTTCTCTAGGTTTATTAGTGTTGTTAACCTTAGTGGGATTATTCTTCCTAAATTTTCTAGGTTTAATAGTGTTCTTATCTCTTGCCCTTCTGTTGTTGTTTCTAAGGAAATTCCTAAAGTTCTTGGCAAGGTAAGCAATCTCTGTAGCAGAGAGCTCATCATCAAATCCACCAACATCAACATCATCAACTGAATTAAGAGCCATTGATTTGGATTTGCTAGTCTTAGGTAGGTCCAACTTATAGGATTGAAGAGATCCTACAAGTTCATCAATAGGGATGGAGTCCACATCCTTGCTCTCAGTGATGGCAGTCACCTTGGGTCTAAAATCTTCAGTCAAAGATCTAAGAATCATCCTAACAATTTTAGGTTGATCATAGATTTCACCTAAGTTATATGTATAATTAACAATATCATTAAGTTTAGCATAGAATTCATCAAAAGATTCATCATCAAACATCCTAATGCTTTCAAATTTAGAAGTTAACTGCTGCAATTTATTGATTTTGACAGCCTTTGTGCCTTCATGCACAATCTGGAGGATATTCCAAGTAGAATGAGCAACCTCAACATTAGAGATTCTCTTAAATTCCTCCATAGAAACAGTATTAAAGATAGTATTCATAGTTTTGCTATTGAACGCAGCTACTTCTTTTTGAGAAGTTTGCCACTCACTAACAGGAGTAGTGGGCTTCTCCCATCCATATTTGACGGAGTTCCAAACTCTCTCATCAATTGATTTTAGGAATGCTTTCATCCTTACTTTCCAATAAGCATAATTATTCCCATCAAAGTGAGAAGGAATAACAAGAAAATGTCCGTGTTCCATGACAACAAGGGTCAAGGATCAGCACAGTGATCAAAAGATCAACAACAAGAGAGCAACCCGCTCTAATACCATTCGATCGTTTTTAGACCCCTTAAAACCACAATCAAATTAACCTAGGTAATTAGCCAAGTTATTACTTAGTCCAAATTCCAAATCTAGGTTATCACAATCAAACAATCATATCATGCAAAGCAGTGGAAAGATAAATAACACAATGATATGATCACCCAGGAAACCAAACCGGTAAAAACCTGGGGAGAATTTAACCTAGCTATCCTCAAGGTAAACTTGAATCCACTATGAAAGAATCGAAGTTTTACAATAGGACTTAGACCACTAACATCCTATTACTACCCACTAGTAGAAACTTACTGACACGACCACGTGCAAGCTCCAAGACCATAGACTCCTTCTTTCTTGAATTATCTAGCAAGTACAAGCACACCCGCTTGTGTTTCTTAAGTTCTTATGGCAGCAACTGAATGATCATCAAGTTCTTGAATGAATCTCCTCTTGATAATCCTAAACTCGTGTAAAGGAAAGCTCCTCACAGATCTCACAAGATATTTACACAAACAGCAATATGAGCAACACTAAAACGTGGCTAGGGTTTGCCTTATATACCTAGGACAAAAAAAAAAAAAAAAAAAAAAAAAAAAACCCTAAACGTTTTAAATGAACTACGGCTGAGTTGGAATTCTGCAAAAAAACGCATTCTGCCCGAATTTCGATTGATCGAGCCTAAGCTTCGATCAATCGAACTAGGCTGAATTGCTTTATTAAATCTGCATCAACTTAAATCCAACTTTACATAAATGACACAACTTTGAGCAAGTCTAAACACAACTAAACATCTTGTTTTGATCATGGTTTGCCAACAATACACATTAGAGTTCTAAATACATAAGTTCCTAAGTCTTTAGAACCTAACAGTTTCCAACTTCTAACTTCTAAGCTAGGATGGATGGATAGGTAAACAAGTAAAATCTTATACCTAATCCCACATGCATAGAAAAATGTGAAAACTTATTCAAACTTGTTCATCATTTGTCAAGACAATTAAATATAACAATTAAAAAAGAAAATGGCATCCGTGTTTACCAAATGCAAAGGCAAGATCATCTACACGCTAATCCCTTGAGATATGTTTTAGTGTAGGACAATAGATATTAGTTCCCAATTCACATAAGAAAACACGACAATTCCATATTCCTTAATGCTGCTGTTCAAATAAAAAAACTAAACTTTGTATGCACCTTAAGACAGGGATCATGCATTGGACTATCCATATAATCTCTAGAGACTAAGGACGAACAAACCAGTGTTTTTTTTATTTTTATTTACTTTGAAAAAGACGATCTAACAAGCAATATACTGTCTATAATTAATGTCACCTTTGTGGAACTTAAAATCAAGTCAGTACAATTTAGGGACTTAAAACAGTATGATGACTCAATGAAGGACAAGAGAACACAACATATATATATATATATATATATATATATATTTCACAAAATATATGACAGTTACCAAGGTGTCAAGTTATTAATAGTAGATGAAAATCAATAAAAATTCACTAACTTAATTGTCGTAGTAGCATTAGGGTTGGTTAGGCGTTTTGTGAGCCTAAAAGTGCGTATGTTTTGCAAACTGACTTGATGAGCATTTTATCTAGATTAAAGTAGCATTATTAGGAATAGGTGTTTTTGATTCTCAATGTTATATCATTTTTGCGAAATAGCCTTGCTATTGTGTGTCTAAATTATGATGGATTCTCTGGATGTGAGATTGAACTATGTTTTTCAATGACTGGCTTAGCTATAATCCTTGAATCATTTGCTTACCAAATTGGGCCTCCAAATTGTGTTTGACATGTATTTATTATTATAAAAAATCTGTCTCTATATGTTTTGAATGTGACTTGGTCTATGCTATCCTGATGGATTTTTTGTTTGTTTTTTTACTTCAATTACAAATAATAGAAAAAAAAAAGTGTTTTTATTAAAATTCTGGCAAGTTCTTATTTATTTAAGCTTTAATTTGATTGCTTTTAAGTGGAGGTAAGAAGTGATGTTGACAATCTTGTTGGGTTCATAATATGACTTACTGTATCCATACTTTTATTTTATATTAATTGTGGTTTACTTGTCATAGAGTGAATCCTCAATAATTGCTAACAATCTATTTGCTGCCATGTCAAATATGTAGGCACTAGATAGAATACAGCCTAGACCCGACGATGGTACCCAGTTGACCCGGCAGCCAGATCATCAGTCAACTCCACTTTGGAGGTGCGCCATCGACGATGTATGTAGTTATATTATTAATATATCTCCATTTTTTAACTACCCCATGTGCACTACCTAACACAATGCTCATCCATGTGCAGGTGGTGTGTAGCATCATAAAGGTTCGATGCCGTAAATGGGTATTGTCGCAGGGTGGGCTAGACTCACGTATCATGCAATACAAAGATGTAGCAGGTTTGACCAGGTTATTCAAGGAGCCTGATATGGAGGTCGACCACGTCCTTGGTCAAGCAGTGGCATCCAGAGATGCACACGTTCCACTTACCCCATGGAGAAATAGGTATCATCTTGCAAGATATAGAGGTGATGCTGGGGATTTCGGTGGATGGGTTGCCTGTCACTGGAAAGACAGACCTGCAATGGAACGTGGTGTGCCGAGAGTTGTTGGGCCATGAACCTCTGCCCGTGATACCGAACTCAAACAGGTTTATCCTTGCTAGGGCGAGGATAAGATAAAAGTGGCTTGATGCATGGTTTACCACTCCTTTAGCTGCAGACGCCGGTGACAAAGTCATGCAACAACATGCCCGCTACCACCTACTTGTTTGGATGGGGGCCCTGTTGTTCATGGACAAGTTGGCGGACCGGGTCTAACTCTTGCCTTTATAGTTCCTTAACCCAATTAGCAATGCGAGACAGTATAGGCAGGGTAGTGCAGCATTGGCCTGGCTCTACAGGCACCTTTGTAGTGCATCGAAGAAGGATACGATGCAAATTGGAAGAGCACTCTTGTTGGTGCAGCTATGGGCCTATTCAAGGTTCCCACGAATATGCCTTATTACAAGGCCGCCTCTACCACTAGTGCACTCTGGGCCCCTTGCCATTAGGTATGCTCATTGAGTTCTCGTTATTCAAGCTAAGTGTGTCTTAGGAGTAATTATTTATGTGTAATAGTATATTATATTTCTTTTGTCTCTTTGATATAATTAAAAATATGTCAAACTATTAGTTTTTAGACCCCTTAAACAATTGATCAAACCTAGGTAATTAGCCAAGTTGTTACTTAGTCCAATTAAACAAGTCTAAGTTATCACAATATAAAAGATCAAATCATGCAAAGCAGCGGAAAATAAATAACACACGATATGATTACCCAGGAAACCAAACCGGTAAAAACCTGGGGAGGATTTGACCTAGCTATCCTCAAGGTAAAAGGCAAATCCACTAGAAAGAATCGAAGTTTTACAATAAGACTTACAAGCCCCCCCGCTCGACTTCTTATTGCTACCCACCAGTAGAACTTACTGACACGACCACGTGCAAGTTTCGAATCCACGGACTCCTTCTTTCTTTGGCCTTTGCAAAACACAAACACCCCCGTTTGTGACTTTGAGATCCCACTCAAAGGTTTAGCAACACAAACTCTCCTGTTTGTGACTCCAAGACCACCCTTGAAGGTTTAGATCATCAAGACCTTTGATGACTAGAGAAGCAGCAACTTCTACAATACCAAATCTTGAGATTCTTCAAGGAATAGCACCGGTAGAAGATATAAGAGAGCTTTTAGGAACAAAACCCTAAATACAAAAGAGGCACACTCTTTTCTCTCTGAAAAGCCACATAAAAACGTGCTTAGGGTTTCCTTTATATACTAGAGAAGTAGATTAGAAACCCTAATCCTAAATGGGCTTGAACTACTGTTTGGGCTTAATTAAAATTCTACAGATACGACTTTCGATCGGTCGAGCCTGTCTTTCGATCGATCGAACCAGACAGATTATGAAATCTTCTTCCTACAACTTGTATGTTCTTGAATCTTGACTTGAATCACCTTGAGCATTGTCTAATAAAACCTATAGACTCTAAGATCTATATCTAGACAAGTTTGTGTTCACAATTTGCCAATTGTTCTAAACATTTAGAACCTAACAAACTCCCCCTTTGGCAATTCATGACAAAACTTTCATACAAATGAAATGCTCAAATATAAGAACAACCCAATACAATAAAATGCCCAATTACATCACAAATCCCAATCTAAGACTCCTAACCTAGAAGTTGCAAGAAGAGGTAGAAGGTCTTGATCATAATGCACCTGTCTTTCCTGAAACACTCAACAAACACATCACCGCATGTGTGGAAAGAAAGACATATAAACAATAATATGAAACAGAATATAAAAAACAAAAGTAAATTCTAACTCTCTCTAAGTTAGATACATCAAAAAGTTTTTATATTCTCCCCCTAAACAAAAAAACAGGTGATCTATGTCTCCCCCTTTTTGTCACGTATTGACAAAGACTACTTAATCAGAAGATGGACAGAAAATATACCCAACAGAGTAAGAGAAAATAGAGACAACTCCCCCTATGAAGAGCAACAACTCCCCCTAAGAACCATAAAGGTTAAAAAAAATCCTCCCCCTATAAAAATAGGAAAAACAAAACAAGTTTTGGGAAAAACAAGTTTTGGGAAAAACAGTTTTGGGGAAAAATAAAGGGGTTGGGGATAAATAAAGACACAAACCAAGTTTTTTTTTTTTTAAACTAAGTTGAGGATACACATGAAGAAAAATATTCTCTCTTTCAATAAAATGCAAACATGGCACTATGTGACCCATAAACAGTTGCATGAGTAGAGAAAATATTTGTACATTGATTATCCATCATATCTCTTAAGAAAAAAAATTTCTACAGTTCACACATAAAAAAAAATATACTAGAAAGTACATAGCTCAAAAATTAATCAATCAATTTTTTGATCAAGTTGAGTACCCAATGTAGCAAAGTGTATGCATGTTATGTGTGAAAACAATGAGAGATATGACTACAAAACTGCAAGATGGATACAAAAACAATGCAATGCATGTGAATCCTAAACACAAATGATGCATGAAAAAAAAATTTTGGTCAAAAACATAGAAACTGAAAATTTTTCAGTTTCGATTGATCGAGAATCAATCAAACATCAATCGAGTCAGGCAGACTCAAACCAAAAAATTTTAATCGCAATTTTGATTGATCGAAAAACAGGTTCAATCAATCGAAATTCTGGAAAAATAAGATTTTTGAAGAACAGAGCATTTTAATGCAGAAACCCCTCAAAGCACATTGTTTTATAAAAAAAATGCATAAGTTTGAGACGAAAAGTTTTTCAAAAACACTTGAATTCAACCCAGATCTTCCAAAATCAAGATTTTCAATCAATTTGTCCTCAAAGCGCAAACATTAAACATATTTTGCATTAAAATCAAGGAACTTTTAATCTTGGATGGCCAAAACAAAATCACACACAATATAATGTACCAAGTTTAGCAAAGAGTAACTTGTGTAGTGTGTGCAACTAGCAAAAGCTTGAGATACATGTGAGGTGATATGTGAATAGCAATCAATCCCAAAATCTACAAAATTCATCACATAGAATTTAAAAGAGACTATCACCTAAAGAGTTACATCATATAACTCCCACATCTCCTAGAAAACAAGCTTGCAATCATGTAAGTTTCTTGAATTTATGCCTCATAATATACACACCAATTTTAAGTCATGTGATTTTGGCATCAAGCTTAATAGTACACACTAATTTTGATTATTAAGCAATTTAAACCGAGGCTACACCTTATGTTCTTTTTGTGCATGTGCTACACTTTCTCGAGCACAAAATCATACGATATGCATTAAAGTGTTCATGATTGGCTAGTGAATAGTGGTGAGATGGTTATTTATGCCTTTCTCTAAAGGTTCAAGTTCGACAGTCAAAGACATGTGACTTCAAGATCAAGACAAAGTGATCAAAACCATAAACATTTTTCCCACACAACATGCACTACAAAGTTTCAACTAGTTAAGTGCAATAAATAAGCTCATCAAAGCTAAACAAGGTACATAAATTTGTTATGTAAAGATAATATGGCCAATCCTTGACTTTAAATCCAAGATGTGAAATACAAAACACAAAAATCTTTTTGGTTTTAAAAACTATAAGACCAAAAACAAAAAAGCACATATTATGCTAAATGAACAATGCAAATGCAATGCATGACAGTGCTTAAGTAAGCTATAGAGGGTACACAAACAAGAAATATCGATTTCTTAATTAACCCTTGAGTACATGTACAAATTAGTACATACTCACACAAAATCAGAAATAGCTTAGCACATATATAACACATACTATTCAAGTTTCTCCACAATGTCAAGCATGTTCAAAATCAAGAGAGAGATATTATAACTCATGTAATCCTCAAGAAAAATAAAACTAGACACAAAATATAATATTTTTGTCTTTTTTGAAATTTTTCAATGTTTTTGGATTTTTTTTTAATAAAAAAAACAACCTAAAAAACAAAACAACCAAAAACAAAAACAAGACATGTCCACAAACAATTGAAAGAATTAAATCAAGGACAAGTCAGCAACACTCACCTTGGAGAATCTTTTCTCACCCATCTAGCACAAGTCTTCGGCTTTGTAGGTGAAAATCCATGTGAAGCAGAGTGTATTTGAGAGATTACACCAATCTTCTGAGAAAGACTAAAATCCTGCAAATTCCTTTCACAAGCCAACAAGCTTAAATTTTTCAAAATAATATGAAACAATTTATATGGACTTATGACAGGAGAAATATCATCACATATCCTAGACTGAAATACAGAATGCTTAAATTTCAGTTTATGACAATTAGGACGAATGTGACCACGGACACCACAAAAGTGACAAACAGGAACAAATTTAGGAACATCAGTATTCCTGACAACAAGTCTAGTCTCAGATTTTGATTTTTGCCTCAACAAAGAACAATTTGGTCTAATATGACCAACAACACCACAAAGGTGACAAGTAGGCACAAAAACAGATTTATTATGCTCTCTAACAGTAGGTTTAGACTTAGGTTTAGAAACTTCAGCGTCAACATCAGAACTTTTACCTTTGTCTAACCTAGCAAAATAAGTCTTTTCTTTATTATTCCTCTTAAAATGAGGGATATAAACTTTTTCAGTTTTAGGCTTAAGAGAAACAGAAACACTTCTGTTATCAACAACAAACTTGGTACAAGTCAAATTTTCAATTTTAGCTTTAGATTTAGCTAACTCTTGTTCCAAGCTTTTCATCTTCTCATCTTGAGAGGAAATTTGATTTCTCAAAAATTCATTCTTTTTATTAGATTCATCTAATCTAACAATCAATTCCTCTTTTTCAAGATTAGCCAATTTTAACTCTCCCTTGAATTTCTTAGCAATTTTCATAGATTTCAATAATTCCTTATGAAGAGTTTCACAGGCATCAATAAAATCAACAGAAGCATGAGCAGAAACATGATTAGATAGACACTTCAAATTATCCATGACAACAGAGGTCAAGGATCAGCTCTTAGATCAAAAGATCTAAAACAAAAGAGCTACCTGCTCTGATACCACTTGTTAGTTTTTAGACCCCTTAAACAATTGATTAAACCTAGGTAATTAGCCAAGTTGTTACTTAGTCCAATTAAACAAGTCTAGGTTATCACAATATAAAAGATCAAATCATGCAAAGCAACGGAAAATAAATAACACACGATATGATCACCTAGGAAACCAAACCGGTAAAAACCTAGGGACGATTTGACCTAGCTATCCTCAAGGTAAAAGGCAAATCCACTAAAAAGAATCAAAGTTTTACAATAAGACTTACAAGCCTCCCCGCTCGACTTCTTATTGCTACCCACCAGTAGAACTTACTGACACGACCACGTGCAAGCTCCGAATCCACGGACTCCTTCTTTCTTTGGCCTTTGCAAATCACAAACACCCCCGTTTGTGACTTTGAGATCCCACTCAAAGGTTTAGCAACACAAACTCTCCTGTTTGTGACTCCAAGACCACCCTTGAAGATTTAGATCATCAACACCTTTGATGACTAGAGAAGGCAGCAACTTCTACAATACCAGATCTTGAGATTCTTCAAGGAATAGCACCGGTAGAAGATATAAGAGAGCTTTTAGGAACAAAACCCTAAATACAAAAGAGACACACTCTTTTCTCTCTGAAAAGCCACATAAAAACGTGCTTAGGGTTTCCTTTATATACTAGGAGAAGTAGATTAGAAACTCTAATCCTAAATGGGCTTGAACTGTTGTTTGGGCTTAATTAAAATTCTGCAAATACGACTTTCGATCGGTCGAGCCTGTCTTTCGATCGATCGAACCAGACAAATTATGAAATCTTCTTCCTACAGCTTGTATGTTCTTGAATCTTGACTTGAATCACCTTGAGCATTGTCTAATAAAACCTATAGACTCTAAGATCTATATCTAGACAAGTTTGTGTTCACAATTTGCCAATTGTTCTAAACATTTAGAACCTAACACAAACTAACAAACAAAAGAAACTTATCAATGCTTAGATACTGAAGTATATGGATGTGAAATATAAAGCAAAGTTTGTTAAATGTAAAGTTCAGTAACGAGCATTTGTCAAAACCCCATGTTTGCTAGGTGGAGTAGGCCAAAGAGCACCGTAGAGCATGCCACACATGTCCTTGTTGCGTACCGGCCATCACTATCTACACTACGGGCAGAGCAGGTTTTCATTAAATTTATGTCCTTAATTTGAGATTTTTATTTTTGTTTCCCTCAATTGCATGACCACTTTTTTTTTTTTTTTTTTGAATTCTTGGATTGTTGTAGGAATGAGTTAATTTAAGAATATTGGTTCCTTTCTAGGTTGGTTATGCTTTTATTGAAGGCTTCTAGTTTATTTAAGATCTATGCTTGGTACTGATGCTTCATTAGATTAATTTGAATCATGGTGCTGATTGTCATCAAGTTTTGTATTGGTGAATGCTACCTTTAAATTCTACTCCTACATCCTAAATTACCTATTAACAATAGAGAGAGAGAGAGAGAGAGAGAGAGGGGAAGGAATTAATTGAAGTTAGAGAATTGAATATGGTGATTCAAGGTTCTTATCCCCGATTAAGAAGTTGTATTGATGCAAAATACTGCTATAGTGTTATGTTAAGAAGCTTAATAATTAAGATTAATATTAACTAATCACTAACCCGTGCTATGCACAGGAAAGCTATTAAATATGAGTTAGAAGATTATTCTAATCACACACACAATCTTCTCTTTTTCTTCCCCAATTTTCATACACTGCTAACTCTGTCTCAGGCTTAAACTCAATATAATTTCATTTAGTTTTTTGTTGTGTAGGATTAAATGTGTTTTGTTTCCTATGTTGGGGCTCCTTTGTTATTGTTAATGTGTATTTCTAAGTTCTAATAGTTACATTGTTGTATTTCTCATATATCTCTCTAACTTTATCCATAACATGTACCACAAACTATATGATACATGATTTCTTTGACCAAGCACCCATTAAGCAAAAAAGAAAGACCAAACAAACACCTAATTAACCATGGTAGAAGCTGGTAAGGCATTTATGACAGAATGTGACTTGCGAATCATCTAAGAAAACCTAAGACTTTACAAACATTTTCCTAGTACAATACTAACTACATTAATATTTGCTAACAACTACTAATTAATTATTACAGTATGTCAATGAGTATTTCAACACTAACTATAGTAGCAACACTTGATTGATGCAACCATAATGCTGTTTTTCACTTTTTCCTTAATTTCCTAAAAAGTGGTTTAGGGTTCAATTCACAATATAAGTCATGTTTTGTTGAATGAGATGCGTAAAGATATAGTATTCATTTAAACCAATAGAAAATGGGTGATGCAGTGGTGTGAATTGGATCAATGCTATTCATTGTTTTAATTGCTTGTTGACTTCATTTTGTTAATATTTTGAACATAATGTTACTATTATATTACTTTCTACCCAATAATCCTTGAAGATTTTGTGTACAAATAGAAGCAAGAAATTTCATGCTTTCCATATTACATATCACAAACATAATCTTAAATCAGTATAATGTCTCACTATCACAAACATAATCCACTTATGTAGATTGTATGGGAGCCGTACACGTATACGCTGGGCTCCCTGCTAGCATATTGCACCGTCGGGCAGCATATTTGGAGGGCCGAGGTGCCATTGATATACTTTTAGATAGTGGAGAGGCATCATCCCAAACGGGTCTTCCGTCAGTTTGGGATGAAGCAACCGGTTCCACTTGTCATGGATACGTCGATCGACCTTCACAAGATATCCCTCCAGGGTAAATGGGACAGGGATTAGGTGGCCAAACATGCTACCCATATTCAGCAATGGGCCAACCAATGGCAACTTGTTTGCGCTGCCCCTCTCCTAGACGATTATACGACGTATCTCGTTGAGTACATGACGTGGTACAATCACACACATGGCGGTACATAACACCAAAGTCTGCGTACTGGGAAGTCATGGTGAGGCAACAATTCCTTCCTTTTTGTTGAAACCATTATTCGATTAAATATCTTTAGCAAGTTTATCTTGCATGCAAAACTCCACAATAATTATTGTCGTTACATCTCTATGAGTTAATTCATTATATTTTAAAGTCAAAAAATACTATGATTTAAGTTCTTCATAAATAAGTGAATTTGTCTTGATCCAATTTGTTTGCGTAAGGAATGGTAAATTGGCAATGACAAGAAAGACCACACCTTTGTTCATATAATTACATTCAAATTTTAAAAAGGGTGGGTTGGGTTTTATTCTTTTATTTTTGTTTTTTGTTTTTTTTTTTTTTGTTTTTGGTTGGTTTGTAATTTCAAATGGACAGTGCAACTCTTTTTAGTAGTGATAATTAGACATTTCATAATAGTTCACAGTCACACTAGATAGCCTTACCTCCAGGACTGAAAGCAAATTAGATATTTCATGATAGATATTACCTCTAGGGCTGGGAAGTCCCTTACTAAACTGTTGGTAGAATCCATTTCCAACACATATCTTTCTTCAAAGTCAAAGCCTAAAAGGCTAGGAATAACAACTTCTAGTTTCACAGGCCACAAAATAAAAGGAAAAAGAAAAAGGGACCTAACAGATGTTTTGTCATAGAAAATTACATTTAGAAAGCAAACATGAAAATTGCTGAAGTTGTCAAGGCAACTCCGGATTCTATTGCTGCAAACTTGGGGTGTGAAACATTGTAGTATTTGTGATTAAATAAAAGGAGGAACCTTGATTGATCAATGTAATCATTCAGACATCTATGTTGATGAGTACAAGATCGAGATCTTTTGTGAATGAATAAAGATTAAAAAATTGATATCTATGAATGGGAGGGAATAACAATCCCCATGCTTGAAAGTCATATTCAGGGTATTTGAGTTTGTTTTCAGCTGGAACCAGAACACTTGAGGTTTCCTATAGTTCTTACGATGAATTTAAAGGCAGCCCAATGTGATGAATTGTATTTTGAATGAAAATGAATTCATGATGTATTCTTTTCATGGATTTTTAGATGTCTTTTGGAAAACTTTGGCTGAATACTTCTTAGAAGCTCCACTGTGATGAAATCTTAGACTGGGGGGAGAGTAACAATTTCCTCTCCTATAGATTATGTACTTATGTGCTAGGTTAGTTTCAAAATGCTAAAAATAACAATTGCTGATACTCAATCAGCTTTAAAGGTCATTTGAAATCTTGCAAGTATACAGCAAGGAGATGTGCTGGACTACTAGATTCAAGTATGATATATGTTGTAATTTATGATACTTCCCTTAATTGAAACTTTAAGCTTGCATTTGATATTTTCAATTCATTGGATTCTTGGTGTACCTTAGGAAATAATAACTTCAAAATATGTGTCTTGATTGTAGTATAATATTAATGGAGTTGTAACTCTAGTGAAGCCTAGATACACAAATGAAATTCAGATATTTTCACTTATACTAAGATTCAACTTATGTACAACCAACCATACATGTTTTTCGGAAATAATATCTCAATGTTTAGATTGCATAGCCATCAACATAACAGGAAACTGAAAATTTCTGAGTGCTAGGATGGAACTAGAAATTTTTGCTTAGGGGGGCCAACCCCTATTTTTATAAACTATCTTTTTAAAAATGTTTAATAATTATAAGTAATATAAAGGATTTTTAAAAAAAATGGGGGGGGGGGGGGCACACTTGGCTTTAGTTCCGCCACAGTGAATGCATGAGATGGGTACTTTTGGTATGCAAGCAACACTATTTGGAATTCCATATGCTCTTTATTTAGAATTTCATTAGCTATATTTACAATTTTTTTCTTTTGATTTTGGAACAAATTTATCCATGTTTTGCATCATACCTGTGTTCCTGCTTTTATGACGCCCTTGTTTTGCAGGTTCGGACGATGCTTAGGTCTCTATAGAGGTGCGATCGAGGTTTCGACATGTACAATGACCTTAAGTTTACACTAGAGGTTGTGGATGAGCTGGGCTGACTTAAATTGGCGGATGCACTCACGGAAGCATCCGACATTGGTACATAAGCCCCGAGTCGCGGCAGGTGAAGTGGTGGGTCTCGAGGGTGTGGACACCATGGAGGTGGTCGAGCTGGTCGCAGCCATACGCTCGAGCTAGAACCCATCTATGAGGAAGGGGATGACTTGGGTGTAGAAGAGTCATGGCTTCAGGATGATTGGATATTATTTGACAATGGCGGCAAGACACCACGATGCACGTCTAATGCTAGTGCTGGGCCATCCCATACTGCCGATCATGAGGACACTGTTCCAGTCCAAACTATGTCTCGTGGTGCTAGCACAGAGTATGAGGACCTTCCTCGTATGTTGCCCCCAATTTTTAGTGGATCTACCCATTATGGTGGATGCATATTTGTCCCCACACTAAGCATGCCCACCCCAACTCTAGTGCATGTGGAGCCCACCATGGCAACTTCAACTCCAACCCCACATGAAGAGGTTGTACAAATTGAGCAGATACCGGCTGAGGACATTGAGCCAATGGAGGGTTTGCAAAGATCACGATGCCCTCCTGCACATGCTCCCGATTGCGGGACTAGTGACGGTATGTAATTCATCTACACTTCCCATCTTCTTGATCTACTAATACTGTGCATTTGATTGAATATGTTAATTTAATTATGTTGTTGTGTTTGATGAAACAGGTAAGATTAGACCTATAAGGGCATATGGGCAGAAACGAAAAGATCATTGAGCAGTCAGATATTGTGTGTTTATACTTCCTGTCTATAGGTAATTGGATATTTCTGTTTCACTTTTCTTTTAAAGTTATATCTTTTTTTTAGAGCTCAAATATTGTGGAAAAAAGGCTACCCGTAAAAAATATTTGCAATTTTTTCACAATTGATTAGAGTAAGCAGTTATAATTGGTACAATATCACTTTCTTTTGATTCCATAATAATACTATTTTTATTGTACCCACTAAAATACAAGAGAGAGAAAGCATATTCATTACTTCATGGGATTTGGGAGAATGTATGTTTATCATAATGCCATTATTGATCCTCTCTCTCTCTCTTTCTCAAACAATTTAAGAGAGGATGTTTGATATTTAATATGGTCAAAATTTTCTCTCTAAGACCTTGGAAAGAACGCTATGTTTGTCATTATATTCATGTACTCTCTCATGATCTAGGAAGAATATATGAACATTGAAGTTTGCAATTGCTTAATAAAAGCTAACAAACACACACACACAAAACTCACTTTCTCTCATTCATTGTCTAGACAGGAAGGTGATTACAGAAAAATGTAAGGTGGTGGGCTATATAGGCTTTAGCACACTACCTAAACCCATGTAAGTTTTTTGATATTGCCTTTGTAGGGTGCTTTTTGTCTGGCAAATATACCAAAAAAGAAGAAGAAGAAATTGTGGTGGTATCCCCCAAAAGCTGGTGATCAAAGCTGAATATGTTCACAAAATGAATGAATGGGTTTGTTTGTTCTTTGTGAATTTCTATGCAAGGCATGGCTAAAAACGAGTTGGCTTGTCATGCTAAAGATGCTCAATTCCTTTGTGTTAAAAATGCCACCTTTTGTATTTGACTTAGCCTTCCAGCCCATCTCCTATGTTTTTAGGTTTTCATGAGGGTTGCATCTACCATATATGGTTTCAAAGGTAAAATAATAGTGCTCATGAAAGTCACAATCCATATGCATGTCTTATAGTTGAAATGGATTTGACAGTGGTGTTTTTTATATAATTAACTTCATGACAATAATGACTACGGTAATGGGTTTATGAGGTTTAAGGCATCAGAAGGTCCACTTAAAGAAAAATAAAGCATGAGAGCACCATTGCTTATCCATGTCATTTGAATTAAAACTAAGTTCCTATGAGCATGTTATTAGATAACATATTGTATTGGGTGGATAAAAAAAGGTCATAATGGTTTCTACTTTCTAACGCTTTCTTTTCTTAGTTATAAGTGACAAAATCAGGAAATATATTTAGTGGTATTGTTACTAACTTATGGCTTTTCTTTGCAGATTCTTCATATATCAGATGTTGAAGTTAGAGGGACCAAAATGATGGGAAATTCTCCTATTATTATCTTCACGGTATGCATTTTGTTTTTCTTCGAACTCGATAGCAAGCATGTTTAACACATTTCTTGTGGAAACAAACTCTGATACTCATTATCTTCTTCTTGATGCAGGACAAAATTGAGGAATTTGCGTATGTGTGCTTGTGGTGGGTTCAGGGTTAGGAGAATTTGTAGGTTTTGATTTATAATTGTTGAGGAGAAGGTTGTGGGGTTCTATTAGGAATTAAAAGATAGTTTGATGAGTTTCTTGATGGCTATTTGGTAGAAGAAAGTTAGGGTTTTGATAGGCAACAGGAAGGACTTAATTTGGGGTTTGTAAGAAAGAAGAAAAAAGAGACAATTTATGTTGTTTAGGGGCTGTATAAACAGTACCCTTGAACAACTTATTAAAAAAAATAATGTACCCATGAACAATACCACAAGAGTTTAGAAAAACAAAAGAGAGAGAGAAAGGAAAGAAGAAAGGGAGAAGAGAACAGGAGAAGAACAATAAGGTTAATGTGCCCTATACTCTTATCACTCTTTTTTTTTTTAATTCCATTTCCTTTCAGTATTTATGCTATATGCATATACTCTTTTTTGTACTAATGGTAGGACTTCTGTTTGACTATAAACTAAAAACCTAATAAAAGACTTAAATTGGACTCAGAGAAAATAAAACCTAAGACATGGATGGGACAATATTAAGTGATATAGCAGGTGTGAGGTTGGAGATGGCACTAAAGTTAGTTTTTGGCTTGATGTATGGCAAGGAAAGATTACTTTCAAAGTGAGATATCCTGACTTGTTTTTATTAACGAGAGATACTGAAGCCACGATGGCAGATTGTGTTGAGATCAGACATGACCAATGTTATTTCCTTTGTAGTGTTCATTCGTGCAGAGTAGGATTGGGAAGCAGATTTAGTGACACAGCTGTTAGAAGATCTTTACATAAATAAGATCTGTCCTGGGAATGAAGTTAGTGTGGATCCCTTCGCCAACTAAAGGATTCTAAGTGAAGAATTATTATAAGGTTCTGAGGGGGAGTGGTGGAAATTTCCCATGGAATAGCATCTGGAAAGTTCAGGTTCCCCCAAAGGTGTCTTTCTTTTTGTGGTGAGTGGCGTTTGGGAGGGTTATGTAGTGAGTGAAAAAGACCATGCTTTTAGCATTTGATTTTGTGTTGGGTGTGGGTCTGTTGTGAGGTTAATGGGGGTGACAATCACTCTTGCATTAAATTATTTTGACTTGATTAATTCTGCTTTAATGTTGTTAAATATGTTTCTGTTGTTTGCTTTCTAGTTTAAAATTGTCAAGCTTTTTATCAAATTTTTTTCCTACTTAAAAATTCCATCTTTTAATCATGCTACATTATACTATGTGGTCTATTGTTTGGTTAGGTTTTGGGTTGTGCTTTTCATTATTAGGTTATGAACATCTTACTGCCATGGCATTTACATTACATGGATTGTACTTCATTGTGTTTTCTTTAAGTGAATGCATAAATACATTGTTGGTTTCCTATTTTTTCTGATGGTGTGGGAGTTTTAAAGTTATTTTCTGAATCTCTCTACCACATTTGATGTCATGTGATCGATTGGTATGTTATTTAGAGTATGATTCTTTTTTTAAATATCATTTTTTGTATGTTAAAACATATAAGAAATTAGAAAAGAGAATGACTGAATTAATGAATGGAAAAAGAGCAATGGGATATGGGGCTTTCCATTTTAATTTATGAATGGTTAAAGCATCTTGGTTGGTTGCTAAGAAAATGTAAGAGAAGGATGTAATTTATGTTTTGAATCTCACGGTTTTGTTGATATGCTTAGTGTATCTTTGGTACCAATGAGAAAATGTTTGGTTGTGTTTGTTGTAATGTGGCCTTATGGGGGATCCTGTGGCATCGGTGCTTTACAGCCTAGCCAACTGATGCAAGTCTACCAGTGCATTGCAAAGCCCCTCATGCCAGCCTGCAACCTGTATAGATGTGGGGCTTTGCTCTGCTGCCGTTGGATAAAGACTTTGATGTGCCTCTTCCTAACACCTTAAGGTTTTCAGGGCACTAGTTAGCATTTACGATCCTAATAATATTGGTTTGAATTTGGGTGATAGTTTTATGAATATATAGCATACACTTGAATAATTGTTTATCTATCATTATATTTTATTGATGTTTATTAGAGACGAGCTCTTTCTTTATCTGTGCGTTTCCGTGTAATTTTCTATGAGTGCATTTTTTCATTCTAATATGCTCTTTGCTCTTTTTCTAAATTCAAGAGCAGCATTTGTGAATCTTATATTTTTTACAAATTTTGTAGAGAGAGACCTGTGAACTGTGAAGGTCTGAGAAGAGTGTGATTTACAAGTGCAGTGGTTCCAAGCGGAAACCTTCAAAAACAGGTTTCATCATGGGCAGTGAATTTGAGAAACAAGACAACGACATCATTCCAAATTTTCTTGAATTATTGGGCTTTGATGGTTTAATTGGTTTCGAAAGTTCTATGGAAGAAGAATGTCATGATATTGATGAGGCAAGCTTGTGGTATAGGAGGAGAATTGGGTCAAAGATGATGGGATTTAAAGAGAAGACAGCCCTTATGACTGCTACCATGTTTGAAAGCAAGGGTGTGCTGAATTATATTCTGGAAACCAGTTTTATTGATGTTAACCAGGCTTCTGGTTTGGACGGGTTTCTGCACTTCATTTTGTTGCTGCTGTGGACTTTGCTATTTAAGGTGAGGTTATTAAACTCTTGCCTGAAGCTTTCTGCACTTCATCTTGTCTTCTTGCATACTGTTGATTATGTACACACCTTGTTCATTTTAATCTTGCTATTTCTTTTCTCTATAGTAAATGTATTTAAATAATATTGTGTAATAGAACGTGTATTGGTGTGGATTTGATTTCTATAGTCATGCATTTTTGGATATGCATGACAGGATTGCAATTGTTGGTAACATAAAATTATGTTTTTTAATAAATTCCTTCTTTTGTTTTAATAAAAAGTAATATCTTTCCCTCTTCCTCATAAGATAAGAGAAGCTGCAGCAAAAAGAGGGGGGGGGGGGGGGGGGGGGGTGGTGGAGTAGAGGTATTAGGAATTCGCAATCTCTTACCTATACAGTTGAGGGGTTTCCTTGAATTCCTTGATTCTTAGAGTCTTTGTTTGCTCTTTCTTTTTATGTATTTTTTCTGTTTTGCCAGCAGTATACTTCTTGTGTGCTTGTGTAGCACCTTTCTCGGTGCCCGGATTTTTTTTTTTTTATAAATAAATAAATTGATTGGAATTACAGATTTACCCCTGACTACAAAATTGATCATAAGTAATAAAATCAAGACTCAAATAAAAACCTGTTTTAACTCTAAAAGACTCATGCCTAGACCTTTAAATCCACAATACTGTTGCTTCAATTGGACTTCACAAGTGTGCCGCATAATATAACTATTGAATAGGCAAATTTGCAAAGTAATTGCCAATCAATCTTCTATGGCTGCATCACACCTGATAAAACCTTAATGGTGGCTAACCTTAGAAAGCAGAAAAATGGTATAGTAGATTGGTGTTACTTGTATAAGTGGCTAGAGGGTGGGACCACATTTTCCTGCAATTCATCATTGCTACAGATCTTTTGTCACTTGTTTTCATTTTGTCTTGGACTTGAGGTTATGCTTGGGATGGGTGTGTCAATGGTAACATGTTGGTAAGGGTCATTTATTGATCGTTGGGATAGTTTGATCTAAAATTTAGTTCCCTTATGTCTTAGATGTATCTATTGGAGAGAAAAAATTCTGACATTTTATGGTCTTTGTGATACTGTCATAGTTTATGAATTATGAGTTTGCTTCACAATTTTGATGGTGGTGTCTAATTTCTTTTCTTAACTCCTTTCTTTAATTTTTAAGAGTTGGTGAACTTTAAAATTTTAGTTTCTTTTGTTTTTCTTTTTGACTCCTTGTTTACTTCTGGTGGCCTTTCTTTTTATTAATAAATTCTGTTAATTAATAGGCATAATTTTATATATATATATATATATATATATATATAAAAGTTGCTTTAATAAATTTTTATATTTGTTTTGCATAGTGTGAAAAGGAGGTGGTGCCCTAGAGTTATTTATTATCATCGTTTTTATTTTATTTTTTTTCTTTTTGAAGCTGGTAAATTTACTTGTTTTGGACCTTCTTCAAAATTTCTTGTGTTTTTGCTATATTTATTTATTTGTAAGGCTGTTTCTTGTGTGAGTAGCAACTCTATTACATGTATAGACGTGTGAGCAGGGACGGACCCAGGTGGGGGCCAAAGGGGGCCCAAGCCCCCTCTAGGTCCAAAAAAAAAAAAATTTAATATGTAAAATTTTCAAAAAAAAGGCTTGGGCCCCTTGGTTTTTAGCTTGAGCCCCCTTGGTTTTTAGCTCAGGCCCCCAACTGGCCAACCTAGGAGTTTTCAAGAGCCCATGAAAAGCATAAAATATATATATATATATATATATGTAAAAAAGAAAACCCAGCACAGTAAGGGTCCGTTTGGATACAGCTGAAAACTGAAAACTGAAATTGAAAACTGAAAAACACTATAGCAAAATAATTTTTAAATGTGTAAATAGTACCATGAGACCCATTTTTAATGAAAAAATTGCTGAAAAATGAAATTTGTGGGTCCGTGAACAGTACACAATGTGCACTGATTGACTGAAAAAAGTGAGAAAAGTCAAACTTTGCGGCTACTGTTCATTGAACAGTGCATGAATAGTATCCGCAAGTCTCACAAACACGTGAAAAAAAAAATGGAAAAACGCAGACGCAGACGTGGGTTTTCAGCCCAATCCAAACATAGCTTAAGACTCCAAAACCAAATGGAAAAGCCAGACACGAAGGAAAAAAAGAAAAGAAAAGAAAGGGAGAGGTGAGACAGAGAAAGTGAAAGACCCATCTTGCTATGGTGCTACCCACGCTGTGACGCCACCGCCCACGCATGATGCCGCTGCCCACGCCCACACATGATGCCACTGCCCACACCCACACGAGAGAGACCCATCTTGCTACCAGTACCCACACCACCATTAGCTATCGCATACCCAAACCAGAGACCCATCTTGCCATTGCCGGCGATTGCTCAATCTGCACTGCCCAGCCCAGCTTAGTTGCTCCACTGCTCTAGCCTTCACAATTCACACATATTTAATCTATCATTTCCTTCAAAACCTAATATAATGTTTGTGAATTTCAGAATCTAAAAATCTATGCTTGTAGACTTGTGGTGTTTGTGTTTGTGTTTTTATTGATGATTGATGAACTAATGTTAGTGATTCCGTGATTGTGAATTGAATTTGTGCCTAACGGCCATGACTGCTTGTGGTGTATTTTCTTTTTTTTTTTGGCTTTTTGGCTTTGTGACTCTGTGTTTATGACTCTCTCTCTTCTAAAGATTAGAGAATATATTAGTGTAGTGTTTGTCTATTTGTTCTTTGTTGATTGGTAGTTGGGCAACAATAAAGACAAGTGATAAAAAAAATTTTAAAAAAAAAGTTAAAAAAAGTTTTTGTTAGTAGTGCAAAATAAATTTATAGTGTATTGGGTCAGTAAATATGGAGACACAAAAACAAAGACAAAGACAAAGATAAATAAAGGCAAAGACCAAAGACAAAAGAAAAAAAACAAATCATATAAATATAATATAGAAAATTGTCACACAAATTTAAGAAAATAACAATGATTCACTTGCGCCTATTGTTAACTCATAGTATTAAATTAGATAAATTTATAAATTGAAAAGAAGTGAGAAATACTAAATGGATGCATATTTGAATTTTTTTTTTTTTTTCGCTTATCTCCGGCCCCCCCTAGCTTGAAATCTTGGGTCCGTCCTTACGTGTGAGCATATAAGTACTTTTCATCCTTGATGAACTATGTTTTTTGTTTCTCTATATTTCTAGAGGCCTTTGCTGCTCTGAAAATAGCAGAGAAGTTTTTGTCTGTATCAAAATCACGAATCTTGATACTAAAATTGTAGCTGCTCCATGAGCGTGCTTTACATCAGTAAGTTTACCATGTGCATTGTTTTCATGATTTTTCAATTTAAATTTTTCACATATGTCATGATATTTGATATAAGTTTAATATTACACTCATGTAGAGGACATCTGAAGCTGGCGCAACAAGTATGTGATGAACCAGGAGTTTTGGCATCATCTATCACTGGTGTGGACATGGAGCTGAAGACAGAAGCAAGCCTTCACCATGCAAGCGCTATCCCAAGGGCTACTGCTGCAAGTGCTGTAGATTCAAGGGCTAGAGGTGTAAGGATTGCTGCTGCAAGTGATGTAGATTAAAGGGCTGTAGGTTCAAGGACTGTTGCTGCAAGTGCTGAAGATTCAAGGGCTGGAGGTTCAAAGGCTGTTGCTGCAAGTTCCACTGGTGTAAGAACTTCAACGGCACCATTAACAATATATGGTGGTGGTGCTAACAGTGAGCGTGTGGTGGTGCCAACTTTGGAAAAACCCATTCAAAGGATGCAGGCTAAGAAGAAAAAACCTTGCATTTGAGAAAATATAATCAATTTGTGTTGGGTTGTGCAAGCTTTTTGTAATAGACATTAACAACACTTGGTCCTTAAATTTGGGGTTTTTTTTTTTTTTTGTCATTGTCAATTTGTGAACAATGATCTTTACTAGGCATTAACAATTTTATGTTCTACATAATCCATACATTTGGATTATTTTTTGTGTCATTGTCATTTGTGAACAATGAGTAAAGCTATTAATGTCAAAGCACTTTATTTTGTTTCATCATCATGTGGAACTCATACAATATAGCATCATGGTAGTTTAGTACTTGGAACCCTGTGAGTTCAAAAACATTTTGCTTTCCAGCAATAATTTGCAAGGTATTTTTACACTCGTTGAGCCCTTGGTATTTTTACACTCGTCAAGGGCGTTACAAATGGCTTAGGGCATTACATACATGAAAGTATCTTATATTTTGAATATATGCATCTTCTCTCTTCTAGATTGTGTCTCTCATGATGGATATGACCCATATATTGTGATTTGTGATAGGAGAATGTACATCCAAGAGTTGCATAGCTCAACTAGAACCTCTGATGTTTCCAACACAAACATTCACTGTTCAAATTCCCTTTTGTTATTGTTGTAACTACTAAATTATAATAATTAAAAAAATTATAATATTTTGGATGCCTTAATCAGGAAAAATGTTATAGTCCAAGACGTCGGTTTTGTTGCATCAATACTGGGTAACTAGGTTGCTCACCCTTGAGCATGGGCTAATCTTTTATTATGTAACTACACAATAATGGACTGAAGTGAACCAAATAGATCTCATACGACCAAATCTGATTGAATAGGATAAAATGGAGCGAATAGAACCTACTAGACCGAATAGGACCAAAATGGACCGAATAAGACCAAAGTAGACAGAATGGACTGAATAAGACCAAAGTAGTGCTGAAACAAAAATAATAAGGTTACTTCCCATATATACATATTTGCCAATCAAACAGCTGGAAAATGATGACACTTCTAGTTAAACCACACACACAAAACTAGTTACTTGGCATATATACATAGCTTATTGAATACCACAACAAGAAGTCATTCTTTTATATTCATTTACCTATACGTTGTCTCGTGGGTGCATCGACTTCATCATCCCCCACAACATGGGCCACCACTTCATTCAACATGTTCGCACTCAAGGTTGCAATCCTCCTTGCGTGGTCACGCTCCTCAATGGCAACTTCTAACTGATACCTCAACAAGGTGTTCCTAATGTCTCCATTGCCGTAGTTGGTTCCTTTGCTTGGAGAAGTGCTCGGTGGACTTAAGGTCGACATGTTCAGAGTTTCCCACGATGCAGACGCACCACCCTACACGTCTATACCATTACAATGCAAATACTTCATATATGCGACTTCTGCTTCCCTTCGATCTTTATATGATTTGTGATTGGTGTTTGGGAACTTATGAACTTGTCTGCTCACATCTAGCCAACTATCATATATGCCTGGAACACGACCGTTAAACACAACATAGGTACGTCCCATCCCACTATACAAACACGCAATGGTGGGAAGTCCTTGCACTAGAATGGTGGATGAATACCTTCTTACTAGCGGAGTAGGCCTGGGTTTTTATAGACAAAATGGGAAGAGAAACTCGATTTTTGAGTAGTCGAGTTATGATTGCATTTAAACTAGATTGCATCTAGATAAGTCATAACTCGATTTCAAAATAATCGAGTTATTAGTAACTCGATTCCTAAATTGCCAAGTTTCTGAATTGCCATCACATCAATAAATTTCTATAAATGTAACTTGGCCACTTAGAAGTCGAGTTTTTTTATAACTAGACTTCGTGGATATCGAGTTATGATTCACTACCCATGACCACATATCAGAACCCATGCATATGTCTAACTCTTTCAATTCTGAAAGGCCTCAGTGTATGGGCTCTAGAAAAGAAAGCTTGAGAGGTGAACAAGTTTGTCTGACCGTGTTGGCATTTTCCTCCTCACTATTGCATCCTCACCAAGCGTGCTACAGCTGTGGTTCCCTTCTTCTTTGTTGTGGCACATCTCCTTGACAGGTATATCTTGACTTTTGGAAAAACGGTGATTACACTTAGATTGGCACTTTAGTATAAATGTGATTACCTCCTTACTATGATTCTGACACTATAAGTGTGTGTGTATATAAATAAATAAATAAATATATATATATATATATATGTATGTATGTATGTATGTATAGATATATCTATATATAAATAAACCTACCTACCCATATATGATCAGATGTATATGTGTATACACACACACACACACACACACATATATATGTGTGTGTGTGTGTGTGTGTGTGTGTATAGATATATCTATATATAAACAAACCTACCTACCCATATATGATCATATATATATATAGGTATGTTTATATATAATGTGTGCCCTTAGGGCACACATTAAGCCATCCATTTTTGTAAACATTTTGTTGGGAATTGAAAAAACTATCAATACTTTTCAATTCCCAAGAAAAGTTTTTCCAAAAATGATTAATTATGATGTGCCCTTAGTGCAGACATTAGCAAAGTCCTATATATATGTGTGTGTGTGTGTGTGTGTAATAGTGACACTATATACATATATATAGTAATGTATGTATAGATACCTGTGAACATATATATAAACAAACATACATGTGAATTCCTATGATGATGATATATGCATTCATCCATAGGTATCAACAATGATGTAACAAGCAATCATGGGTTTAAATTGTCTAGCTCTTTCAATTCTAAAAAGCTTCAGTGTGTGGGTTCTGAAAAAGAAAGCTTGAGAGGTGAATAAGTTCGTCTGACCGTGTTGGCATTTTCCTCCTCACTATTGTATCCTCACCAAGCATGTTACAGCTGTGGTCCCTTTCTTCTTTGTTTTGGCACTTCTCCCCTGAAAGGCCAATGTTTGTGTACAAACGAATCAAGTTTGTTAAGAATACTTAGGATATCAATATAGTGAGTCTGTAAAAGTTTTATTGTACGTTCACGTGCGTAAAGATTAATTACTGTTGTGTTAACATAACCCCCTATCTTTTGCATGATAACCACAATTAATTGTCCTTATCCAAATCTACCATGGGTCATCATTGCTACTACGTTTACTACAATGGGGAGCAGTATTTCAATGACTTGCATGGGCTATCCTATAAAGGCGAGTCAGTGAAGCAGAGTTCATTGAGTTGAAATGCAGAACACACTTGAGAAAAATGCACTGGAAGATAATAGAGGCTCTATGGTTGGTCAAGGAGTCACATAAGATATCCATCGTGTACTGTGCCCCCCAGCTACTTGTGAATACTCAGGTTTTCTACAACTCAAATCTGTTGGTTTGCGATGCTGACATGGATATGATGTGGACAGTGATTAAGTGGACCCCCCAGTTCATAGCGTCCGATTTGTATGTAACTGTCGAGGTTGTTGGGTTCCATGCTGGTGCAAGTTCGCTGCATGGCAGTGGGGTGGAAGAGCCATACTTATCTCCACCTTGACGTGCATCCTTCCTTTGTCGATGCCACACCTTTGCCCTACAACACTCAACCATGCAGTGCGGTTGATGATTTGGATAACACCGAAGAAGCTGAAGTGTTGGGCGCTACCCAAATACATGATGTGGGAGGGTCTAGTCACGCATATGAACATGACCAAGCCTATATGGATGGAGGACTTGATATTGATGCCAGTTAAGATGTGTACGAAGAGTTCATTGATAATGATGGACCGATGGACAATTCGGAGGTCTTAGATGAGCTACAAAGTCGAACAGAATGAGGAGGCTTGCCTTAATATAGTTCTTATCTCAGAATGGTTCACATCAAACACATGGGACAATATTAATGACCCATCACCTTCATTGGGTACAGGACAGCTTACAAGTTGGCATAAAGGTGACCACCTGGCCAAGGGGATGTTATTCAAGAATAAAGCCTCCGTTCAGTATGTGTTGACCCTCTACTCTATGAAGCATAATAAGCAATACAAGGTCATCAAGTCTAACACCAATAGGTTGGTGGTGTGGTGCATACATGAGGCATGTCCATGGTCAATTTGGGCTATTTGTAGCAAGAAGAACAGGATGTGACTGATCAGTAAACGTAAGGGTGCCCACAATTGCACATCCCTCTAGGTAGCGACCGATGGACAGATGATGGATTCAAGGTTCATTTCCATTACACTTGAGCAATATGTACAAGAGGACATAACCCGATCCATAAAAGACCTGCGTAGTATGCTGCATGCAAAGCACAGGCATGATGTAACTATGTACAAGGTTTGGGAAGCCAAACAGAAGGCAGTTGTGCATATTTATGGGGATTTTGATGAGTCATACACAGAATTGCCATGGTTTCTAGCAGTATTGTCTGATGCAGATCCGAACACTATAACTTTATTAAATTGCGACCCCCGTGTCCCAAGGACTTGTATATTCAACTCTACGTTTTGGGCTTTCGGTTCGTGTATTAGAGGGTTCAGGCATTGCAGGCCGGTGATAAGCATAGATGCAATGCACCTCTATGACAAGTACAAAGGAAAGCTGTTGATAACAATGGCAACAAATGGTAACAACGAGTTTTATCTACTCGCATTTGCCGTTGTTGAAAGCGAGAGCACGGAGACATAAGGATGGTTCTTGGCATGCCTGCTGACCTATGTTAGGAGCAGACCAATTTGTGTATAATCTCTGACAGGCATCATGAGATACAATCATGCTTCGATGACACCACTACAGGCTACTTGTAAGCACCCTTAACCCATCACCGGTATTGCCTCCATCATTTAGTAAGCAATGTTAACACTAGCTTCAATAGTATGGCTTTAAAGAACTTGGTATGGAAGGTAGCAACTGCGAATCAAGTTAGGAAGTTTGAAAACACCATGGATTGCATCAAGAATGTCAATCCAGATGCGTACGACTATCTTAAGGCTGTACCTCAAGAAAAGTGGACACTTGCACACTATCAGAGTGCTTCAATAGGGTACTTAAGGGCGCACGTAGCTTGTCCATAACCACAATAGTGAAGTTCACAATTTACAAGGTGAACTCATACTTTGACGATCGTCAAAACAAAACCTTAGAGCAGTTGGAAGAGGGGCAAGAGTGGTGCAAATATGCCTATGACAAGTTCGAGGCAAATCAAAAGAAGGCAAAGCTCCATATGGTTAGAAGGATGAGCGCGCAATAGCGCTTATATACAGTGGAGACACATTCTTCACTATTGTCTACTGGCGGGGGAGCTCACACCCATAGGGTTTCTCTCATGGACATGACTTGCACGTGCAGGAAATGGGAAACAAACAAGATCCCCTGTTCACACTTGATAGCAGTTTGTGCCAAGTACAACCACGATGCGACGGAGTTTATGGATCATTTCTACCGCATGTCCGAACAGTATCACAGCTACAAGCCAATATTCCAACCATTGAAAGATAAGTTAGAATGGCTGGAGCCGGTAGAAAGGAGAACAGTGATGCCAAACCTCCGAGAGAAAGGTCGGCCTAAGTCCACGAGAATCCGCAATGAGATGGATGACAAGGATAGGGAGTTGCCAACCTCTTTGTGGATTGAGAACGAACCAAAGTCGAAGTGTGGGTTGTGTCGCCAAGAGTGTCTTAACCATCATAGATGTCCGACTCAAAATGTGGAATCAACAGGCCGTGGTGCTACATAGCAGGCAACAATTACAAGTCATAGTAACAAGGGGGGATATATCATAAGTTATTCTTCTTTAATGCTGTCAATTAGTCTTGTTACAAGAGGCCTAAACAGTATGAATTGAAATGTTTAGGTATGCATGATGTTAGAGGTCTAAACTATGATGATATATGTATTGGTTAATAATGGACGAACCCCTACATTTTTAGATATTACATTATATGAGTTGTAATTAAGATTCCTGGAGTAATTTTTAGATTGGAACCATGATAGTAATACCACTGTATCAAATTTAGCTACACTTTGGGCAATCTTGTGATTAATTGTTCAAGTAGTTGCGTGAGTAAAAGATGTGGTATTGATGTATTTTTCTTTGTACTTGTGCAGATATGGGATTCGTGGCAAGGAGACAGTTTTGGTGGTGCTACTTGAACTCAAATCTCTTTTTGTAAACTATGAGAAGACATCATTTATATGTAAATGGTTGTACTTACATTGTGAACAACTTGGTTCAATGGATTTAAATGTATAATGGCTATTTACTTACAAATAAGCTTGTATGGATGATTTTCTTATTCGCGTATTGGAAATGAGGGAATGATTTGTTTATGGATGTGGTTGGAATTGTATGGACGATTTGATTATGGAAGTGGTTGGAAGTATATGGATGAGTTGTTGTTTATAGTGTGGTTGTGAACAGGTCTACTTTTATGATGAATAAACAGGTCAAATTAGTATGGCTGTGAACAGTGCTGCATGAGTTCTTAGTTAATGCAGTTAATGTATTCCCAAATAACTCAATCTACTATATATTGAGTTACACTGCACATAGACCCTTTCGAACACTTGGATTCCTCCTAGACTGCATCTAGATCAGTCCAAATATCTGGACTGGGCTTGGACCAATCCCAAATAACTCGATCTACTATATATCGAGTTACACTACACATTACTCGATTATGTTATAATCAAGTTATGTGGAAGACCCTTCTAGACACTTGAATTCCTCTTGGACTGCATCTGGATCAGTCCAAATATCTGGGCTGGGTCTGGAACCACAGTGCATATAACTCGATTTGTGTATTATTGAGTTTCTTAATAACTCGATTAATAAGAAATCGAGATATAAATAACTCAATACATATAATCGAGTTATGTTGATTACCCACGATTATAAATTCTCCCCAATTCTGCAGAATTTGCAGCAATCCAAAATTGACATTTTCGATTACTTTTGCTACATCTGGCTAGAATCAAAAATTTCCTGCGTAAATTCTTTGAAGATTTTATGCAGTAAGACTCTTTTAACCGTTATTGTCTTTAAAATTACACTTGGTGGTGCGTTATTCTCCAATTTTTGTTCTCTGCTTCAAACTTCATTGTCTATGTAGATTATGATGAAATTGGGTGTTTGACTAGTCAAATGCTTTGTTGTTAGTAAGGTTACTTGCTTATCTCGTAGATTGTCTTCGACTAGTCTCCTTCCACAAAATGAACTTACCAGTGGCTCCATATGTGTGTATTAGTCCTTACGCTATTTGTATGTCTAAACTGTACATTGTACAATTTAATGTTTTTTGTACAAGTTGGTGAAACTAACTACATGTAACTAGGAATTTCGAAAATGTGTCAGGTCCTACATCCACTTGTATGTTTCCTATAGAATATTATTGCTGTTAGAATGCTTGCTATCGGTGCGTGACATTATTGATCATTTTGACAAAATTCAATATGTTAACAAATTGCATGTTAGGTCTTTGAGTTCAACTAAAGTTTATAATCATCTCTATCTTCAAATTATTGACTCAGACCAAAATGCATTACAATTATTTCACCAACTAAACAACCTGTGAATAAGAATATTGTTTTTTCTTTGTATTGTTGTAAACTACTCTAGGCAATACATTGTATTGATGATTTTCTACACATGGTAGTGCGTTATTCTCCAATTTTTGTTCTTTGCTTCAAACTTCATTGTCTATGTAGATTGTGATGAAATGATCTGTTTGGCTATGAAAATATCAATGGGTTAGGTAGTATGAACGTTGTGTTTATCTCTTTGTAATGCCATTTTTGGTTCTGTTTTTTTGTGAGCTGATCGTGTTTCTACTACTGACCATCAGTTAGTTATGGCTCCGAGGAGGGCTAAAAGGGGAAAATCCAAAACTGCATCTGAACCTAAAGTGTTGTTTGATCAATTAAGGTTCCTCACGAATGCAAATGAGCAAACCTTTGAGTAGGTATATTTGAGGAGAAAGGCAAATCAATCTACATGAACTACATCCTTCTGTCCATGAGAATCTACAGTCTAGGCATTGGTTGTCCTTGTGTACAAACATACAACCCCCTCCAGTTGACTTGATTAGAGAATTCTATTCGAATCTCTCGGTGCATGAGGATGACCATGGTCACAAAGTGGCAAATGAGCAAACCTTTGATTAAGAGTAGGTGTATTTGGGGAGAAAGTCAAATCAATCTACATGAATTGCATCCTTCTGTCCGTAAGAATCTACAGTCTAGGCATTGGTTGTCCCTGTGTACAAACATACAACCCCCTCCAGTTGACATGATTAGAGAATTCTATTTGAATCTCTCAATGCATGAGGATGACCATGGTCACAAAGTGGCATCATGGATACATGGTGTACCATTTACAATAACTAGGGGCAACGTATCTAAAGTTCTTGATGTACCTATAATTCGTACACCTACTTATCCATACTCTAGGTCTCCTCGTATTGATGATGTTATGGATGTTCTTTGTGGAAGATCAATCACTCGGGGTTCTGACCGAAGTATTAGCTCAAGTGAGTTAACTAAGCTTAATTATATCTTCTTTAGGATAGCTTGTCACAACATTTTCCCTATCTCTCATGTAAAGTTGTGATTTACAACTATGTTTTATGTAGGCTTTATTCCATGACAAAAAGTGTTGTAATTGCTCTAATTTTGTTCCTTGTATTTTGTGGGATTTTATTGTATTAAGTTTAGTATTAAGTTGGTGAAGACTTAAGCTTAAATGAAGAATCAGTGGATTTCGTGAGAAGCTAAGCCGTGAAAGAGCACATGAGGAGCACATGACTAGAAGATGAAGAGTCATGCCAGGCTATCGTTTTTGCAAGTGTCTCGCGTGTAAGGCCTTCTCGCGAGACAGTCGTGAAACATTCTGCCTGGAGGATTTTTATGTGTGACTTCCTTACCCTTCACCCATACTATATGTACCCTCATTACCCATAAATGTAAAAGAGGCCATTCAGAAAGAAAAACCTTAGATAGGTTTTCTACAACACACACACACATCTTTTAGAGAGAGAGCTACTCATCCTTAGTGAGAATTCATTATAGCCTCTTCTCCTTCCCTCTCTCATTCTCATACCTTGAGAGGAGATCTGTACCCAAACACAATCCACACCTTTTCAAAATGTAGTGAGCGTTTTTGGAGTTGCTGGGAAGCATTGGAAGAAGCCAAAGATGACAGATGCAACATGAAGCTTGTTGCGGGATCCGAAGAACTAGACAAGACACGGTTTCGAGAAGCCTTGTTGGAGTAGGAGCTTTGAGGGCTTAGGTACAACGGGTAGATTAGGCTTGGAGGGTCTCTTGCTAACCCATGTATCCCAACTGATTGTCTAGTGGATTGATTACCACTTATAGGGTAGCGGAGAGGTTTTTCGCCGAGGTTCTTTGATTTCCTCTTTGATAACACATCGGTGTGTTATCTTGTGTTTGCATCTCTCTTCCCTACTCTTTTACATTCTATTTTACTGTTATGTTGTCTTGATTATGGATTAGAGTAGCTTGTTTGTTTATCCACTCGCATTTACACTATTCCGCACTTAGAACTAAGTTAGTATAAAATCTATCGAGCCATAACTTTATTTTGGGGGTCTAAACAGCTCTTGTGTTTTTCAACACATTTTCGAGCTTTCATCTCATATCCATACAATCCCTGTAGACAGGTGTTTCTTTCTTTACAACCTCACTAATAGTTCCATTTGTTTTCCTTCGCTTTTCATTGAAACCATTGTGGAGGTGCGTAGGAGCAAGTATAAGAGGCATGGTCTGTTCTTTCTAGTTCTCATCCATAGGGTCCTCAAATATTTAGGATTAAAGCACTTTCCTTCCCAAGAGTTAGTCTACATCCAAGCCCCCATAGGAGCCAAATTTTTGAAACAGTAAAGTGCCCAAAAGAAGTTTGTCGACCCCAGTGTTGGTTCATCTAAGAGGCCATGAGTACGGTCTACTACTAGAGATGTTCCAAATGAGGACATGCATGGGGATCCCACAGCTACTGTTGCCAAGGATGGTGATGATGAGGTAGATGTTGACACTACAGCTACAATGCATACAGGCCCTCCTCCTCCCTCTCTTCATGCTATGATGGAGACCGTTATGACAACTCAGGCAACCCATGGGTAGCTTCTAGATGGTCTTCTTGCAAAGGTTGTAGCTTTGCAAGTGAACTTAACTGACTATAGACGTTCTATTCCACCTTCTCCACCATCTGACTCTTGATGATTGCCATAGGCCATTGTACCCAAAGGGGAAATGAACTTTTTGTAGTTGTTGTAGCATATTTGGAGAATTGTATGACAATTCTGTGAAGTGCCTTTCAACCAATTGTATATTTTGTTATTTTAGTGGCAGTTTGAAGAATATGGTATCTGTGGAAAGTAATTTGATATATTAATATGATGGTTAGTTTCATGCCCATCGTTATTATTATTAGTATTATTGAAATGGTTCTAACTGTAAGAATTTTTTATGTTATTATGTGATTCTCTATAATATCAAGTAGATCCAAAAATGTAAATAAGATTTATTTCATAATTCTGTACGGCGTTCACGTGTTATTAGATTATAGCAATTATTAATACAAATTGAAGGTTTGTGAAAGCATAATTGGTTTACAGGGTTTGATATTGCCGATGAACCACCTAGGAGGTTTTCCTTAAAGCAGTGAATCAAGCTATATCTTGACTTCAGGCAACTGTTTATATTGCATGTTTTGCTTTTCAGTCATGTATTTTCCACTGATTGGATATTGTTGTCACTCTTAAATCAGCATTTATATTATTCTGAATTTGGTCCCCATCTGGACTGTACTTAATGCATCATATTTTCATTACAAAATTTATTGATGAAACCTTGCAGTGTAGAGAAAAAAAAAAAAATAGAGCGACACTTGGCACAACCTCATGCACTCCTACATTAGGTCTAACGGGTTTTTTAATCAAATATTGATTGTATTGATTTCGCACTACTGCAATGGAGTATACGAATGTTAATCTTATGGAATGTTAATCTTCATTATGTTGTTCAATTGGTCCATGCATCGCACAAGTTAGCAATCAATAATAGTCATAATAACTACAATAGCAATAATAACTACAACAGGCGCCAAGTCATTCCCAAAAAAAAAAAAAAAAAAAGTAACTAGATACGCCAGCTACTTTTGCGCTAAGTCTAGTCCTATTCAACTGCTTCACGTGAATATGTACGCAAACTTTCTCACAATACCCTCATCAGCCCATTACTATTGCCCAAACTCCAGTCATATCAAACTGAATCACGTGAAAACTACATGTACTATTTAAAAACTATCCCACGTTTAAAAACTACCTAACGACCCTTTTTTTCTCAAATTCAAAGTTTAAAAACTACATGTACTATTTTAATACTAAAAGTTAGCCACTTACTACACATCCATAACAAAGATGAAAAAGAGTTTAAATTTCAAATATATTTATTTTACGGTGAAAGGACCAATAATGGTTAGCCACTTACTACACATCCATAACAAAAGTTAATAAGAGTTTAATTTTCAAAGATATCAATTACCCTTAAAATTGAGAAAATGTACGTAACATTTTTTATGGAGTAGTAAATTAATAATTATAAAAAAAATGTAAATTGAATTTCACATAGAATTATACAAATGATAAATATAATTTATGATTCAACAGAAATTTGTTTACAAGGATGATAGATAACAACCACTTCATGTGACATTTCAATTGGGTAATTATTAACACGATACATCAAATATATAATAATACCCTCTAAAAAAAAAGTGGCATAAATTACATTTACAAAAATAGCGTAAATTACATGGAAAAACTTGTTTACATAATACCCTCTAAAAAAAATTAGCTTAAATTACAATAGGAAAAAAGTAGCGCAAATTACCACTTTAAGCAACTTAATTCCCTTAAAACCCAACCCCAAATTGACCAATCATGCACACATTCGCTCTAGCCTACAATGCCTCCATAAATTCCTTGGTCCCAGACCTCACAATTGTACCCAAATTGTTCACCAAATCTATAACCCAAAAACTAGAAAAAGTGTTAGCAATCTAAAATTACATTAAATATTACGTTATGGGACCAAAATAGAGAAGAATAATATATAAGTACCTGCATGCATAAGTAGAGAGAGTCTTGTTGAATCGAATCTTATCCAATACCTACACACGTAAATGCAAAACCAATCAGTCTTAATTCTCATCCAAGTAGCTTGATTCCCTTAATAAAATACCGTAAATTCCAAAAAAAAAAAAAAAAAAACTAAAAAAAGTAGTTTACCAATATTCTTTTTCAAGCAACCATTTCAGGCACAAACCCTCCTATTTAAAATCTCGAAGTCAACCATGATAATAAGTCACTGTGAAAAGATAAAACCTAAAAAGTTGTTGGATCCTCTAATAGTAAATGTCTTCAATCTAAAGAAAAATAGAGGATGTAGAACTAAATTAAATGCCTTCAATCTGAAGAAGAGTGAGAGATAGAAAGTGAGATAGAAATTGGCAGTGTATGTGAGTTTGTGGGTCTTAAAGTGTAGGATTTTTAATTTACATATTTATCCATATTATTTGAAAACTTGTAGGTGGGTATGATGAGGGTATTTTGGGCAATGTATTAGTGAGAGTTAGAGTTGCATTTTTACCGGATTATCCTTTAGTTTTGTCTCTACTTAAACACAGGGGTGTAGGGGTATTTTTTAACTAAAATATGAGGAATCCAAACAGGGGAATCCCCTTAAATAATAGTATATATAACAGTGAGCTCAAGATAATAAACACCATGATAATAAACACCATGAAGTTTAATGTTTTGTGAAGGACCAAACACAATTAAACATATATAACAGTGAGCTCAAGCCACCAACTTCAAAGTTCTGAGAGCAAAGTGATGCTTTTAACCTCTAAATGTTTATGGGATGCAATTGTTTGAGAGCTCAGTTTCAGGGCTCAAGATGGCTTTACCATGTGCAATCTCTTCTACCAGCAATCACGGATTATGGGAAGAGCATTTTGACTGGCATCCTCGAAAATGACCAACGATAATAAACACTCTGATGTTTAATGTTTTATGAAGGACCAAGCACAATTAAACAAATATAACAGTGAGCTCAAGCCACCAATATCAAAGGTATAACAGATTTCAAAGTCAGTTCTAGTTGGGCTTCACTTCAAACTGGCGAATCTTTGATTTAGCTGCCATAATCGAATGTATATGACCACGATGTTTAATCGAACAGTCGAGTAAATGCATATTCCAAATCTGCAATGTCACATTAATTGGCTATGATTACAAGAGATATTTTAGTGTTTCAGGCTATAGGGCTGCGTAATTTGTAAGAGTGATGGTTCTGAGAGTAAAGTAATGTTTTTAATGTTTAATTTTTAATGACCAAAGATAATAAACACTGTTATATTTAAACATTGTGATGTTTAAACACCGTGATGTTTAAACACCTTGAAAATGACCAAAGATAATAAACACCGTGATATTTAATGTTTTGTGAAAGACCAAACACAATTAATAAATTAATATAGTGAAATTTTAGCGCGAAAGACCAAACACAATTAATATAGCGAAGTTTCAAGATGATCAAGTTCGAACTTTGAAGGCACGTCGCCAACCCGTTGCTGTAGCACCAACTGTAGTCATATCAAACTCCTTCAATGAACCACATGCGCCAACAGATGCGGTTGTTCAGCCAAGTCATGTTCACAATTCTACACATGCTGCTCAACAACTTGGCATTGTTTCACACCTACACTCACGTGAATACACAGTTGTGTAATTGGATGCACAGATGTCCCATTTTCATCTAATGTTGCAACTACTGCCCACCTTTGATATAACATTAGGAACATTTAAAATCCTGCTCATATAGTGTTTTTCCAGCCTATATTGACATGACAAGCCCTAATAACTGAAATTGTAATGTTTGGACCATGAAATGAGGTTATAAATGCACCACAATAATGATCTTCTTTCTACCCCACTAACTTCGTAGATTGACTAAGCTATGAGTTGCACAATGCAAAACAAGTTTGGATCTACTTCAACAAATGGATTATCACAAGTTCCAACAGATCAACAACTATAGACATTCACAGACCACTATGGAGGGAAATGGGTTGAAAAGAAGAGAGATTTCATTAATATGCCAATATACACGTATGAGAGTCTTGGAAGTGTCAATGCACCACAATATTGATCTTCTTTCTACCCTACTAACTTCGTAAATTGACTAAGCTATGAGTTGCACAATGCAAAACAAGTTTGGATCTACTTCAACAAATGGATTATCACAAGTTCCAACAGATCAACAACTACAGATATACATAGACCACTATGTAGGGAAATGGGTTGAAAAGAAGAGAGATTTTGTTAATATGCCAATATACACGTACGAGAGTCTTGGAAGCGTCAGGCACATCATGGTCAATAAACCTACAAAACTAAGTACAAATACCACCACAATAGAATTCACCGTAGCAGAACCACTATGGTTAACCCTATATGAGAAGAGGTGTGAGTTGGACGTGTATTGTCAATGGCACGGGTTACGAGTTCCTAAGGCATGCTCAGCGGAGTTACCTAAAGATGAACCTGTCAACATACTTGCTCGTCTTGAATAAGAGAACAATCAAATGCAAAGGCAACTAGACCGTTTTCACGCAATCCAAAAAGTTAGGAAGCATCTAAAGGGGAAGGTGCAAAAGAAAACTATCAAGTCTATCAATGAAATTACTGTGTTAAATGATGAAAGAGATATTTCAGACTTCTCAGATTCAAGCAATGATGATTTTCAAAAATTTCTACCTACGAATATTAGACATTGTTGTTAATGTCTACACATTCTGTGCAATATAGAGTGTTATTGTTAATGTCTGAGAAATGATATTTATGTACGTTCAACTTTTGCAACTCTAAAGATTAACTGTTCTATAGTTTTGGCTAAGTTTATATGAAATCAGTTTCTTATTTTTTCCTTGTTGTTCTTTGTTGCTACATATGATTCTTGTACTTTGGTTGAACAATGTCCTCTGCTTTGTAATGTAGGAAAAACCTTAGAAAGTAAAATGCCTCCAATTAGATATATTGATGTTTCCAATGTTCTGTCTATGTAATTTGAAATGTTACACACATAACACTCATCACCCAAATTAGATTTATTGCACATTACTTGTAGGAAAATTTAATAGATTCAATACATACAGACTCATCCAAACCACACAGACCAACCACACATATGATTCAATAATACAAATAATTCATTTATATGAGTTGTTTGAGTCGCTGTATCATATACCCATATCCGTGTATCTTAGTTCTGCTAATATACTACTTTATATAGATACATTACATATAGACTCATCCAAACCACACAGACCAACCACACATATGATTCAATAATACGAATAATTCATTTTTATGAGTTGTTTGAGTCGCTGTATCATATTCTCGTATCTGTGTATCTTAGTTCTGCTAATGTACTACTTTATATAGATACATTACATACAGACTCATCCAAACCAGACTAACCACTCATTCATTGAAAATCCATATAGCTCACACAACACACTGTCACAACGATATTTGGTTTACTTAGAAATAAGACAAAAGCCTGATCAACCTCTAAAATGTTTCATTCAAGTTATTGGTTTGCTGTAGCATTGCTCCAAAGCTCCCTAATGTTGCAATTGTGATGATCGGAAGTCATTGATGTAAACCTTGGAAGCATAGATTTCTTCATGTAATTTTACATTGATATTGAGAAAATGTAACTAAATTTAGTACCCACAAAGACTCCCTGAAAAGTTTGTAAGAGAATATGGGGATAAACTCTCCAGTTTTGCTACACTCACTGCTCGTAATAGTAGCATTTGGCAAGTGAGATTGGAGAAGGCTAACACAGCTCAGCACTGTTCAGCCAAGTCATGTTCACAGTTCTGCATGTGCTGCTCAACAACTCGGCACTGTTGAACCCTGTCCAGTCATATCATCCACTCTCACGTGAATACACAGACATGCAATCTTTTGCAATGCATTGTTTTCAAGGATGTAGAGGACCCCTCAAAAGTTTAAGCAAAATTTTGCGGGTGAGCTGTCCACCATTGCTGCACTGATGTTCGCAGTTCTGCATGTGCTGCTCAATAGCTCTACACTGTTGAACCCTAACCACAAGTACCTATCCACACTCACGTGAATATACAAATGTACAACTCTTTGCAATGCACCATTTTCGAGGAGGCAAAGCATCCCTAAAAAGTTTATGCATCAATTTTGGGGGTGAGTTGTCCATCATTGCTACACTTATGTTCGCAGTGCTACATGTGCTGCTTAACAGCTTCGCACTGTTGAACCCTATCCAGTCGTATCATCTACAGGCACGTCAATACACAGATATGCATCCTTTTGTAATGCACCGTTTTCAAGGATGCAAAGCATCCCTGAAAGTTTATGATACATTTAACGAAGCTCAGCACTATCTCGTCAAGTCATGTCAGATGAAGCACAGGAATGCTGAATAGTCTTCACGTGAATAAATACGCAACCTTTTTTACAGTACACATCAGCAACCCACTGTAGCCATATCAAACAGCTGCCTCAACGAACCAAATGCACCAACAAATGCCACTGTTCAGCCAAGTCATGTTCACAGTTCTGCATATGCTGCTCAACAGCTCGCCACTGAAGAATACATTGTTAAGTCATATCATCTTTATTCATGTGAATACTTACCCTTACATATAGTCACATCTACATGAATACTTGCCCTTGCAAAACTCCTATATAAAGTCTCATTTACATCTACCCTTGCAAAACATCTACACATACCGATCTGAAGTCAGATTTTCCAATGTCAATGCCCAATTGGATGCTACCTCATTTTCCAGATAACTATAAGAGGGAGAGATATTCCGATGAGAGGGAATACTATGCCAGGCTACGGCGAGAGTGGGAGTTCCGCGTGAACGAGTCCAACGCTCTACACGATGATCTCGTGCGACTCAAAACGCCTCTTGGCGATCGTATCTCGCTCACACAACCACGGCAAAACATGCACCAATATGAGCGTGCCGTGGCTAAAATAAAAAAGAGAACAATCTTATGATACTTCGTAGGTGCAGGTATCACATGCTACAACTTGTGGAAAAGCTCGCCGCCGCAACCAACAGGAAACTCACTCCGGCGGAACGTAACAATGTCCTCAACTACGAGGACTACCTATCAAAATGAATATCTATGTGGTGTGTGTATTATGTCTACAGGTTAAGTTTATAATGTTAGTAGCGTTACTGTTCAATATGCAATGCATGCATATTGGTGGCATCGTGTAAGAATATTTAAGTTTTCTGTGCTATGTCGTAGGTACATATTGAAAAACATCATGTGTGGAAATATTTAACTTTTATGTGTTAAGTGCGAATAAACAAGATTACAAATTATAACATGCATGCTCCTCATAATCAATAATAAGGTTTACATAGTACAAATGCAACAACAGTGATACACATACATCTAAAAATAGTTAAGGAAAATAGTTCTCCAACAAAGTCCAATTATTCCATGACACGATTACTCTTCATCTAACATATCCATGTCTAACTGATAAATGGGATCAGCAAGAAGTGATTGCATGTATTGTGCATGCTCATACAACTTACACTCCATTGACTATCGAATCTCAACTTGGATCCGATATCGATTAAGATGTATCTTCATTCGATTATTTTCTTCTCCTATACGGTTCAATGCTTTATGAAGTTCGTCGATCGTGTCTCTTGGCATCTGCGATACGAGTTGCCGAGGCACTAGCAACTTATAACCAACCAACTTATCATAAAACATTTCCTATTCACGAAGTAACCAAGCCCACTCTTGTCTCATGGTATTGTGAACCCTTGCACTATTTTGCAGATTCAGATCGATTGGATAGCTAAACTCATCTTCCAATACCCAGCAACGACCCATAGCAGTGAACACATCGCAAGGCCTATAGATGAAAGGGTTGCCAGAACCAGACATTGATGCTGCATACAATAACATCAAATGATCAAGTTAATAGTGTGCATCAACTGTTGGTAAATAATGTAATGTTGCATAAGATGGTACATGAAAAAGACATTCATAAATTTGTGTACTATTACATGCTAAAAATGAAATACTAACACTCACATTTGACCATAAACATTAAACGTTGTTGTTAATGTCTACACGTTGTGTGCAATACAAAATTTTGTTGTTAATGTCTGACTAATGATGATTATGTACATTCAACTTTTGCAAATCTAAATATTTTCATTTTTTATCAATAAAATTTACACTACCAAAGACCCAATACAACCCAATGTACACACATAACACTCGTCACCCGAACTAGATTATTGTTCATTTCTTGTAGCACCAAACAACACCAAACAACTAATATAACCCTAATGTACTCACATAACACTCATTCAAGAAAATACCAAAGCACAAGTAATACAACCTATCAAATGAAGATTCTTCTCTCACAAAAACATACATTATGGTTGATAAATTTTTGTAATATCTACAGCTACTTTTTGCCTACACAATAAAATTCTCTATGTACTTTAAAGAAGAAAATGAGTTTCTCACCTAAGATGATAGAGAGATAACACCAACTTCCAGGAGAAAGTTCTGCAAATGAGGAGATACTGATCTAAAAATGAGGAGATTGGTATTGATGAGAAGAATCTAATGTAATGTTGCATGAGAAGCTGATCTATGTATTGATGAAGTAAATACCAGAACAACTCGATTTTACATAAGTCGAGTATAGTTTACTAAACTCAATTATTCATTCATCGGGTTGAGCACGCGACAAGACAAGACCTGATTTGAATTCCGTCAGTAACTCGATTTCCCTATTGCCAAATTATGAACAATACACATGTAATATGTTATTGCCCAAAAGCCATGCTGGATCACCACCGTGGCAAGAACTTGCCCAGAAATCGGCTTCATTATAGTCGAGTTACTTAAGTAACTCGATTTTGTGGAGATCGAGTATCCAAATAGGGACATGCCCCTATATAGTTTGGAAATAGGGACATATTGCCAAATATTTTGCCCAATAGGGGCAAAAGGCTAGAATCTCCAGTTGATTACTTCTTACTATGGTAAATATTTCATTCTCTTATGATTAAAATTTACTACAACAAACAACCAAAATCACACCAATGTACTCACTTCACACTCATTCAACCAAAAAAATAAAAATTCAATACAATATCAAATGAAAATACCATTGCCATAAAATTCTGGTGTGAGTTTTTAACCTGAGGTGATACAAATTTCAGTTGAGTCTGGAAGCAACTATGGATCTGTGGAGCAGAATGGAATTCAGTTCAGACGGAAAGCAAGACACTCTGAATGGGAGGAGAAGTGAAGCTATAATACGAGAATAACTCGATTTTATGGAGTGCGAGTTTGCTTTATAACTCGACATTAAAGCAATCGAGTTATATTAAAACAAAAGAAAAGGCTACGCCAGACACCAAGACAGTCTAAAATAGCTATAACACAAGCATAACTCGATATCTATATAGTCAGTTATATAAGTAGATATTAAGATAATCGAGTTATTGAGGGATTAAAAAAAAGAAAATGCCACACTAGCTGGCCAACATGGCAAAAATCTCCACTAAACTCGATTATACAAGGATCGAGTTCTTCACAAAACTCAACATTGATATTATCGAGTTACAAAAGAGGGGCATTTCCCTAATTAGTTTGAGAAATAGGGCAAAATGCTGGATTTTTTGTGCGAAAAGGGCATTTGCCCATTTAGGCCCAATCTTTTAAGTTAGGACTGGTGTTAAAAAGAGTTTCTAGTTTTGGAGATCCAATTACCTAATGAGTTGTGATGCAAAGCCTTATTAGAAGTTTTGCTACTTTCTATTTTTCAAATCATGTGATAAAGTTCATGAATTCATCTTGCTTACTTCAGAGCAAACAATATATTTATGAATAGTGTTTGTTTTGTTTCACTTCTAAAACAACTAAAAAAGTTATGCCTCATGTCATGTCTATGATAGCTATTGTTGAATGTAAAACAAGTACGAGTAATAAACAATACCAAATCTGATGATTGATATAGCAAACACGTAATAGTAATTAAACATGTTAGGCGGCCTTCTCCATCTAATAGGGAATGGGAGTTGGCCAACAAGGGAGCAAAAGAGTGAAGACATTGCAGGCACAGTATAAGTAGTTAGTCACCAGAGAATCTAAGACCACTTCCATTGTTTTTCTCCTCAAGTTCCATGATACCACCTTAGTTTCAATCATCAAATAAATGATGTCCCCATCATTTGGATGATAGGCTAAGACCTCCACAATCGGATCCATCCTTAGGAATTCTGTGAAGCAAAGAGATTTTTCTAAATCACTGAGATACACCTTGTGCTCTAAGTACCATTTGCCTCCTTTATCATAGTCCTTGAGGTCCCAAATGCTTAAACAAGTATAATAAAAGTAACCTGAAATCTTGCATACCCTCAAGTTGCCATGACAAACCCCAAGATGCTCAAATATTTGATAGGATCGGTCCAAATCTACAAGCGTCTCAAAGACTTGACAGCATATACCAGTGTATGGATTAAACCGAACAAGGCAGTCAGTGCTACACCAGAAAAACAAACCATTATAGGGAACACCGGGGAAGTCAAAAGCACCCAAGTGAAATCCTTGCGGGCACACGGACACAGACTGCCTCCATTTACCTATGTCGAAAGAGAATATATCTACATTGAATTCTATTGACTTACCCACAAAACCAGAAATGCGCATAACCCTATAGCTAAGGAGCTGATGATGAACATTATACCAACGCATGAATCCATGTCAAGCATATCGATGTTTAGGTAGAGGAGGCAGGGCAGTCCATTGCCTAGTAATTGGATTTACCACATGGTAAACACTAGTATAATGGATGTTTGCATAGCATAAAAGCAAGTCATGATATGAAGCTTGAATAGTGACATCAATAACATGTTGATATATTGGAGGTTTATAAGTCTGAAATTTAAATACAGACGATTCCTCCAATACCACGATGGGACCGCTCAGCCAATCGACTAGCAAGATCAAATTCCTATCTGATGCGTGGAGCCTAACAAAGTTGTCAACGAAAGAGGGATTAGAGATAAAAGGGCACCATTGCCTTGACACAAACTTGCATCACATCAAGGATTTCTGATCCAACAGATACAGGATTTCTGATAGTAGGGAAATTGGGAGATCGTTTATTGTCATCAATAGCTTCTTCTGTAATTTTCTAACTTTTAAATCTGAAAAATCTGTCTGTAGTTCCTAGCACCCTTGATTCAGAGAACATGGTAGCTCTCTCTCACACAAAAACATAAGACTAGTGGCTCACTTTTTCTCTATTCTCTGCTAGGGTTTTTTTTTTGGAGGGGGGGAGGGGGGGGTAAATAAGAGAATTGCATTAAAAACTAACCAAGAAAACCAACTGTTTGAGGAGGAGTCCTCTTACAGTACATGCCAATTTGGTCATAATACAATAGCATAGAAATGTCCACAGGTGGACTTCTGCTAGGGTTTTAGCATATATATATATGGGTTGGGTTCAAGTTACATCTGGTGTAACTCTAAGCAATGTTACACCATCCAATACCTTGTTATAGAATTCATATTTTAAGAATCCCAACGTTGGATTACATGTTCTATATGATTTTAACATGCATGCCAATTTTCATGCTAATCGGATGTAATTTACCATTTGTCGAAGGGGGAATTGATGCCTCTGAATAAAATGTCGGGAAACCAAACCAAAACTCGACTATGGGCTCTTGAGATGGCACCCAAAGGCTTTCTGTGCAATGACAAGCCTATCCAAGCAAGAAAACAGAGGCTGCACTTAACAAAACAGCAACAAAAGCTCAATGAAAAATACTTCACAATACTTAGTTAGTACATTAGTGGTCCTATTTTGATAGTTCAAGGGAAATAAATTCTCTAGCGGTAAGGGTGAAATTACACTTAAGTTCAAAAAGATGAATTGTCCAACGGTAGGGGAGAAATTACACAATCCAGCAATCAATAATTATATAACTTTAGGAAAAATGTTAACTCCCTGGGACCCTTGTATGTCTTGTTTAAGAGGTATTCATTGTACTTTCAACCATTATTACATTAATGTGAGGGAAGAGTTCGACCATTATGAATACATCATATCCTTCAACAGTAAAATAAAAAGTAAACATTAAAGGTTCCAAAGGAAAAAGAAAAGAAGGATTAATTAGCATGGTGTGAAGGGAGAGAAAGATCCCTAGCTTAGTGTAGCAAGTATTAAGCTAAAATTTTAGTGAGTGTATATTCATAAGGCAAGAATGAGATGAATGTGAGCTATTTTTGAGTGAGTGAGATGGGGTTGATACTGAGATTAAGGTTTTTTGTGTGTGGTGGCCTGTTTATGACTAGTTGAGAGACATTTATGGGCTGTGCTTGTGTGAAAGGGGGGAGAGAACATCTAAGCTTAGATGAGTGTTGGCTAAGGATGATGAGTGGTGAGCTTGAGAGAGGCTAAACCACCAGCAAGATAGCAAACAAAACCCAAAATTTCAAAGAAGGTCGCTATCCCACTATGGGCTGAGGTGTGTATGTTTTTATAATGGAGCTTTAGAGTAGCATTAATTAACAAGAATCCAAAAACGTATGACTAGTTAGAGCCAGTGAATCAAGGTTAACTCTCCTTGGATTTTTAATTAGAAGTAGGAAAATCTACTTTAGGGGGTGCCTTGCTTCTTTGGGTAATGATGGGATTTTAGAGTATTTTGCGTTAAATGCCAGGATTTCTAGGGTTGAGTTTAATTATTGTGATTGGGGCATGTATCAAGAGTAAATCCTAATGCTGCAACTGAGATTCGGACCCTTAAGAAGTAAGATTTAACACCCTAAGCCAGGTGTCAAGCTCTAGTCCACTTCAAGGGGTTCCACTAGAGATCCCTTTATGGCCTCCAAACCACATGTTCCCAATTTTTCCCCTTTAGGATTCATGGGCTTGGTACATGAATCACATCTTGAACGTTTTTAACATTTTTAGCATCAATTTGTTAGAGTTTGGATAATTTGGTTTCAACCCCCCTTCTGCTAGAGGTGCAGTTTTGAGGAAGATGATGGAGTTCCATCATTCTTTAGGCTTCAGCTGATATGACAACCCTTAGGTACTGTTCACGTTAAGCAGAGGGTGGCAGAAAGCTAATGGGACAGCCCCTAGTTCATCCTCAAAGGCTTGGTTCTCTTGTAGGGGTCTCTAGTTATTTATTGGTTAAGGATGAACAAGGGTTGGTTGTCCACTCTCAATCCTTTGCCTCTTGCTGGTGTCTTTTGCATTGGGCTTGCATACATGGGCTGGTTCGTTTGGGCCAGGCTGTGTGCATCCTACAAAATGGGCATTAGCAACACATGTTTGCCATGGGCTTTCATTTCTCATGGACTTTTGTTAGTGAATACTTTGGGTTTTTGCAATGGGCCTTTGGGCAATTATTTGTAATATTTGAAACAATAGGACAAGCTTCAAAATGCTTTTGTAAATCGTTCACCACGAATTCTACGTTGTAATTAATGCTCATGGTTTCTAATAACCACATCATAATGTAAATGTTCAGCTTTATGGGTTTGAATGCTTACCATGAGTCTTGATGTTGTGACACAAATGGTGACCACGCATTTCATGGGTTTATTGCATAAGATCATAATCTCCATGATAGCTCCCAATGGGTTTTTATAATATGATTGTCATAGCAATGTTTGAGCAACGATTGTACCATGATATATTTTTTCCTTGCCAAGCATTTAATAATCTTGGGCTCTTTTGACAAAATAGTGCCGATGAGTATTGGGCTTCAAATATTGCCAGCGAGAACTGGGCTTTGATGTTGCCAATGAGAATTGGGCTTTAAATATTGCCAGGAAGAACTGGGTTTTGATATTGCCAAAAAAAATTGGGCTTTGATGTTGCCAAAGAGAATTAGGCTTTAAATATTGCCAGGGAGAACTAGGTTTTGATATTGCCGATAAGAATTGGCTTTTGATGTTGCCAATAAAAATTGGGCTTTAAATATCGCCAATGAGAATTGGGCTTTTGGATAAATAAATTGCCATGGGTTTAAACAATGGGCTTTGATCATGGATTTGAATTCCATTGATAAAATTGTTTTGCCATGGATTTAAATCATGGGCTTTTCAAATATTGCCAAGCATGAGTATTCTTGGGCTTTAGAAAAGATTAGTTTTTATCTTGCTTACTAAATAATTTGGGTTTTTATGAGAAAATATTGGGGGCTCATAGCGTTTTGTATTTGTAGCCTAGTTTGTGATAGAGAGGAGAAAAGTTGTGGGCTAGTCACAGTGATAGTCAAAAAATACTTAGGCATGCCCAATAATTTGTTTGTGACATTTGAAAATAAATAGGTGTTGTTTAAATAACATTAGGTGTAAAGAAATGTACCCCAACATTCAACCCCCCAAGTCACATGTGATCATATTTTTATTGTATCTTTTCTTTTGAAAAGGAAAATATTTGGATCACACGTGCGAGTGCTTTTATTATTACCGTTATCATTGCAATTATTGTCATTGTTGTATACATATATGTTTGTTTATTTGTATATTTATTTTTGCGTATATATATGTGTATATTTTGAATGCTAGTCATTGTTATGCTTTATATATACATTTATGAATATACGTTGCTGCTTAGTTATTTAGTTATTTGTATTGTACTTACACACACACACACACACACACATATATATATATATATATATATATATATGTGTGTGTATTTTTTAAAAATGGTGACCATTTGTGGGTGCTGTCTGTGAACCCTTGCAAAACCTCATCCAAGATATTAGGGTGGTTCCTGCAATAACTGCAACCCCCAAGGATGTCTTTTCAAGACTGGGTTTCACGTTTCTCAGTGCAACACAAGGAGTTAATTCTGCCTTTTCCCCATTCTTTTTGTCAAGGTCGAGAAACACAGAGAGAGAGAGAGAGAGAGAGAGAGAGAGAGAGAAGTAGAAAAATAAAGAGAGAGAGAGAGAGAGAGGGGTCTTACCTTCTTCCTACTTGTTTTGGCACCATTAAAAAGGAAACAGAGATAAAACTTCTTCCTCCACATCTTCCCTTCTTGATTTTCAATGACAGAGAGGAGAAGGAAAAAAAAAAAAAACTTCCCTTCATTCATACGTGTTTTTTTTTTTTTTTTTTTTTGCGTTGTGAGAAAAAAGAGAAAGACCCATCTCGTTCCTCCTCTATTGTTCCTTTTCTTCTCCCTTTTATCTGTGTTTGGGAAGCTTCCATCATCAAATTGTGCTCATGGCTGAAGAAGAGGTAGCACCCATCGCCATTGATGCCAAAATTGCAAGAAAATCCCTCCTACCATTTCAAGACTTGTGGTATTGCTCTTCTCCCCTATTTCCCATGGTTTCGAATGACATTGGTGCATCTGATGTTCCTTCCCAATGGAATATAAGGGGTGAGGCTCCCAATCCCGAAACTGCATGGGTGCCTCCAGCATCTGGGGTTATGGATCAACGCCTCCAGTGGAAAGAGCTTCTACTTTCACCAGTGCAATTTTAGTGTCCCAACGGATTAATCAATGGTTGGTCCAATTGGCTTGATAAGGAAATTGAGGATGAGGGATTTTGTCAAGCTCTTCGCAATGCCAACATTTTTGAAGCAGTACTAATGTCTCAAGGATGGCATGTATTTAGGGACATTATCTCACTGCGGTATTTGATTCGCCGCTGAACCCAGAAACCCATACTTTCTTCTTCTCTTGGGGTGAAACCACTGTCACCCTCGAAGATGTAGAGATTATTTTTACTGCAAATCATGGTAAGATTGAATCCAATGGATTTGGAGTTGGATAGTGAAGAGGCTAAAATCGAAGAGAGATTTTATAAGGCATTTGGTGGTCATGCAGCATAGCCTACTGGCAAAAAGGCCAGGTTTTCCTCATGGATTCTCGCGTTTAAGAAGCCAGGTAGTCATGCGATTGGGAGGGCTGCATTTTGGGCAATGTGGTTGAGTAAATGTACCTTTGGCTACTACCCCGCTCAGTTCATCAAACCCTTCACGTTTCGTCTTGCCATAAAGCTTTCCTGAGGTATGTCCTTATCGTTAGGCGCTTTATTCTTAGGCTGCCTTTACTCAGAATTAGACCAACTCCATCATAATGAACTAGTTGGCTCTCCATACCACATTGTTGATTCTGGGGTAAGCATAGTGATGTTGCAAGCTTTTGCTTGAGAGCGCTCAAGGAATTACCTTAAAGTAGGAAAGAGCATAAGTGACATTCGTGGTACTAAAAGGGTGATTTTGATTGGAGTTCTTAATGGTGAGGAGAGATTTTTCGGGTTTGAGCACGGCCTTCCTTTATTGATGAAGTGGATGGCCTTAAAGGTGTGGGGCTTGCCGGCAATTGATTCGTTAAACACTGCCTCTAATTTTATTTGGAGGCCTTATGCTTATCATGCCGATGGTTTCTTTTCTCCTTCTCCATTTCCGTATGCTAGGCCTGATTCTCAAATGTTCAACTTAGGGGATGGTAGCAAGGTTTTGAACTTTCTGCTTATCACTTCTCCATTATCGCTCCCTTGCCTCAATAGTTCAGGTTTTAGCCTCGTGAAATACAATCCTTATAGAGTGTCACGCCAATTCGGGCTCAACCAAGATGTGCCATGATTAACAATGTGGAGTATGACATTACAGAGGCAATGAGGCCTTTACTTCATGATTCGGCCATGGGTTATTAGTGTGAGAGGGAGGTGGATGTGTTGGTCCCATGTAGGTGAAGGGAAGGTCGTGTTACCCAAAGTATGTGTACCTATTGGCAGAAAGTGATGAACACCTTTGTTGACGTTGTTACTAGCTGATAGCAGGAAATGGTTGGCAATTGGCCCCCCAAGGATTGATATTCCTCCTAACCGGTGCTTAGTTCCGAATACCCGAGCTATTTGTTCATGGGCAACTAGGCAGAAAATAAGTTTCACCAAATGGCATGCTGACCTTGATGGTTGGGCCGTCTATGGCAACAACGTTCCAGTAGAATGGAGCAGGCAAAATAGGATAGAGGAAGCCCCTGAACCCGAAATAGAGGAGCATAGGACACCAAGTAAAAGAGCCCGAACTAAAACTCCTCCGACTGGAAGTGTTACTAGGAGGACAAAGTCCAAGATGGAGCATGATGTTGGCAACAGCAAGAGAGATACATCCAAGTCTCTGGTGATCGAGCTGCATGATTCTTCGATTAGAGATACAAGTCTTTCCCTTACAACTCCAACGACAGAGGCTGTCAGGCCTCCATTAGTGCCGACAACTGAGGTGGTCCCTTTCTTGAGCCCAGATTTTGAGGCAAGGATATATAAGAGAAAAACTACTGCTCGTAGGGTGAAGACTATTAGTCCTGATGTTAAGAGCTCCTCTAGAGAGGTAAATTCTTGACCTTTAAACCCCTCTTCTTCTCTTTTTTTTTTTTTTTTCTTCTTTTTTTTTTTTTTTTTTTTTGCTATTATTATAATATTACTTCCTCTTTTTTTTTTTTGCTATCAACTGCCCCATCAGTCTAATGACAGTGAGAGAACCCAATCTGAAGACCATGGAGGTGACTTTATGGACATCACCATGGGTTCCGGTAACCTTCTGCTACTTGCCTCCTTATCATCCAATGTTTTCACCACTGCTGATGGCATTTCTATCACGAGTAATGTTGCTGATTCCTTAGTGGTACATGCGAAAACTGTGGAAATTGGTGAGGTTGGGGCCACCGTTGACCCTTTGTTAGTGCTTAGTAGTGTTGTTGACGCCAGTATAGTTGAAAAAGAGGCCGATATACCTCCGTTGGTCCTTAAGGAAGTTACTGATGATGGCACAATTGGAGGGGGTGCCACTGATCCTTTGCCACTGCTTGAGGGAGTTGCTGGTGCGGCCAAAGAAAGAATTATAAGTGAACCTCCCATGCCCATATTTGACCTTGATCCTCCCCAGAGCAGAAAAACCATAGGTACGGCTTCTGCTGCCCATGTTTCAATAACATTTACAGATTTATGTTGGGTCTGCCTCTTAAAGAAAAAGAATTCTCTTTTTTTTGTTCCTTTGACAAATAAAGTAACCCCACCAATCTTGTCTAACAGTTGTAGAAGGAGAGCCATCAAATGTTGCGTTTCAGGGGGTTAATCTTCAAGATTTCATGGAGATGTTCAATCAAGAAAGGGAGAACGACAAATCTGTCGAGGACTTCTACACACTTTCGAGGACCACAATGAAATTTCGGCGGTTTGATGTTCCCATTGAAGGTCTATGTTTGCTAGAGAAAGTATCGTCAAAGTACCCAAATTTTATGTCTAGGTGCACATATGGTAATGCAGTGAGGAAGGTGATGTCCAAATCCTTTGTTGCGATTTTGCTTGACATAGAACGCACACCCCTCAAGAGTTTCAACTTGCATAAAGTTCTTGAGTGGAAAGCTGTACTTAGTGAGTTACAATCCATGAAGTTTGATGTTGGGTTCATTCTTGATTAGCTTAAAACTACTGCTGTCTCATGTATCATTTGCGATGGTGAGATGAAGTTTGCTAAACTTGCGGTGAAGATTGCAGATCTAGAGAAGGAAATTGCAGTGAAGGTAAGAGAACTATCCCTTCTGACAGGTCAAAAGGATTCCCTCATGCTGTCCTTACCCACCAGCGGTGGCTCCTCCTCCGCGAAAACCTTTGGTAGCTTATTGGATTAGACTACTCATGTCATATATGTATTTTTTTTTTTTTTTTTTTTTTTGGGCAACTCTGTTGGGATTTTTCTGCATAAAGGGACTGCCCATTGTTACTTTTTTATGTCAGCACATTTTTTCCAACTGTTCATGTGAAAATTTTGCACTGTTCATAGCAGAGGACACCTCCAGCCATAGCTACTGTGCCCCTTTTTTTTTTGCAAGAATAAAATTTTTGAGCCAAAAGGGTTTTCCTTTTCAAAAAAGAAGTTTTATGATAAAATAATGTTTATTTATCTGCATATGTGTATACACATGTATACTAACATACGTACACGCATTATTACCCTTTTCTTTTAGCCATTCGTGTGTAAATATTGCACTTTTTATGGCAGAGGACAACTCCAGCCGTAGCTACTATGTTCCCCCTTTTTTTTTTGAAGGAAAGAAAAAAAAAGTGTTCACCTACATATTCACACGCATATATATGTATGTATACTTATATACATACATATATGTATGTGCATTCATATGTGTATATGTATATATACGTATATATATATATATATATATATATATATATTTCAAAAGAACAGCTATGTTTAAAAAAAAAAAAAAAAAAAAAAAACTCAATACCTTTCAAAAAAAAAAACATGCATGATTATGGCAAAGGCGATGCTTACTTCTTTATTTAGTAGTAGTTGTGATCTTACAAAGGAGTGGCAAAGGACCACATAGTACAAGCATGGTAGATTAAGCATAGTACATCTTAAGCCATTTACCGTTAATAGGTTCCACGAGGACTCCACCATCCATTGTAGACAGACGATAGTAACCACTGTCATTGGCCTCTTTTACAAGGTATGGACCCTCCCAACTTGGGACAAATTTAGAGGGGGCAGAGAGGTTCCTTCTCACATGATCTGTTGCCTTCAAAACCATTTGCCCAATAACAAAAGTTCTAGCCTTCATGACCTTGTTATAGGCATTGGCCATCTGCTGTTGGTACCGTTGGATACGACCAAGGGCCAAATTCCTTACTTCCTCCAAGGTTTCAAGGTCGGGGACCTTACATTCTGCGTAGGTTGCTGCACTCATTTCAATTTCTTGACCATGAATCATCCTAGGGGTATGAGCTAATAACTCTATCGGTGATATAGCCTTGATGTCATACACAAGAGAAAATAGGGAAAAACCAATAGCAGTTTTTGTTGAACTCAGGTAGGCCCATAGGGTTTCCAACAAATGCTCATTCCATCCTCCCTCATATTCGTGGACCATCTTGCTGAGAATTTTCAATAGTACTCGATTAGTTGCCTCCACTTGGCCATTGCCTTGGGGATAGTAAGGAGTAGACCTCCTATGCTTAGTGTGGCGATGGTCAAGTAGTTTGTGGACATCCTTATTAACATAGGGAGTACCATTATTGCAAACAATCTTATGGGGAATGCCAAATCTACAAATTATGTATTCACGGATGAAATTTGCCATTGCTAGACTGATAGCTTTCTTCAATGGGATCGCCTCAACCCATTTTGTGAAGTACTCCATAGCTACTAATATCCAAATATAGCCATTGGATGGCGGATTTATTGGCCCTATCAAGTCTAGCCCCCAAGTGTGAAATGGCCATGGCATTGTCATGTTTTGGAGACTAGTGGGGTGAGTATGGATCAAGCTCCTATGAACTTGACAAGCATCACAAGTCTTCACATGCTTGGCCGTGTCTTACTTCATGGTTGGACAAAAATACCCAAGGTTAAGCAGTTGCTGGAGAAGTTGCTTCTTGCCTTGATGGTCCCCACATTCACCCACATGAACTTCTTGCATGACAAATTGTGCTTCGAGGGTTCCCAAGCACCTTAAGGGCTTCCCATTGAACCCTTTTTCGGAAAAGGACACCTCCTTCCACAAAGTAGTGAGTCGCCATCCTTTTTAAACGATATGCCTCATTTCGATTGTCAGGCAAGATGCCTTCTATGAGATATTCAAGGAATGGGATTCGCCAATCGTTGGAGGTGAACATAACATATGATTCCTCATGGTTGGGGGTGTGTTGGCATTTTTCACACTGACTTTGAATGTTGGCTACCTGTTTGTCCATGTCTGGCCAGTAGTACCCTGACCGCTGGAGACGCCTGTAGAGACTTACTGTACCACCGAAGCTGCAGGACTTCTCATGAACTTCCCTCAGTCGCTTGCTAGACTCACTCAAACTTAAGCACCTTGCCAAGATTCCTCCTGGAAATTTTTTCGTATAACTCCCCTACCACCAAAGTGTAATCTTTGAAACACTTCAACTACCCTTTGCCAGATGGTGACAATAGCGCTTCTTTAATGGGGGATCGCCAATCTGCTTGGTCTAGTGTTTGACCAAAAAACTCCTCTTTCAACACCTATACAGCTGGAACGGGTTTCTTTATGATTGTAACTTCAGTGGTCGTACCTTCAAAACTAATCCTAGCCCCCAAAGTGGCTAAAGCATCAGTAAAGTGGTTGTTAGACCTTTGAGAGTGTTGGATGTCAAAGTCTTCAAATGAATCTTCCAACATTTGGGCTATTGCTCTATATGGTGCCAATGATGGTTCTTTGAGTGCAAACTCTCCCTTAGCTAGACAAACAACTAGGTTCGAATCCCCAATCACCCTAAGGCATTTGATTCCCATTTCATGTGCTACTGCCAAACCTGTGAGGTATGCTTCATACTCAACCGTGTTGTTGGTACAAGTAAAGTCAAGTTTGCAAGACATGGCTACTGCTTCCCCTGTCTCTTTAATTAGAACTATTCCAGCTCCTCCTTCAGCGACAGTGAAGGACCCATCAAATCTAAAAGTCTACCTAGCTCCAACTGCTTCAACGGTTGAAACCTCCAATAAATCTCCAGGGACTTCATCAGTGACATCCTAACCTTCTTCTCCCGGGAACCATGCTAGTAGGTCAGCTACAACTTGCCCTTTTACAGCTGTAGGGGCAATAAGGATGATTTCGAATTCAAACAACTGTAGGAGCCATTGTGCTAGCCTTTCGAAAAGCACAAGAGGCCGCAAGAGTGAGCTTATAGGATGAGATTTCGTCATGAGGTGAACCGTATGAGCCAAAAAATAATGTTGCAGTCGTTGCACAACATACATGAAAGAGAGACAAGCCTTTTTGCTCTTGAATATCGAGTCTCAGCATCCTTCAACATCCGACTGACATAGTAAATTGGCTGATCACCCCCCTTTTGATCTTCTTGGGCTATTAGTGCCCCTATCGCCTTAATGTTGGTGGCCAAATAAAGCTTGAAGGGTTTTCCTGATGTGGGTGCACATACGGTCGACAACTTGGTCATGAGTCGCTGTAACTGAGAGAAGGCTTACTGGAATCTCTAATTCTAGCAGTAAGGCTTTCCCTTCTTCAGCAAGGGGGTAAAGGCAGCGGTGAGAGTGGCCAATCCAATAATGAACCTTCGGATGTATGAAAGCTTACCAAGGAAGCTTTTAAGCTCCTTGACTGTAGTAGGGGGTTTCATGGTAGCTATAACCTATGCCTTACTAGGATCAACATCTATTCCTTGTTGGTGAACAAGGAAACCTAAAAAATTTCCAACGAAAACATCAAAACCACATTTAAGGGGATTCATACAAAGCTTGTAAAGGCGGCATCTTTCAAAGACTCTCCTTAAGACATGAAAGTGGTTTTCTGTTGCTTTTGACTTCACCACAATGTCATCCACATAGTCTTCAATTTCTTTGTGCATCATATCATGAAAGATTGCGGTCATGGCCCTTTGGTAAGTGGCATCGGCGTTCTTGAGGCCAAAGGGCATAATAGTATAGAAGAAATTTCCAATGGGGGTTCGGAAGGCAGTCTTGGCTGCATCCTTAGGCAACATCCTAATTTGGTTGTAGCCACTGAAGTCATCTGTAAACAAGAACATAGCATGCCTGGCAGCCAAGTCAATTAGCATGTCCATGTTTGGAAGTGGAAATTCATTTTTTGGGCATGCTTTATTGAGATTCTGAAAATCAACGTAGCATCTTATTTGCCCATTCTTTTTCTTGATAGGCACTATGTTTGATAGCCACTTCAAGTGCTCAATGGGCTTAATGAAACCAGCTGCAAGGAGTTTCTGCACTTCTTTGATGATTTAAGCTTCAATATCCGGATGGAAGGTTCGCATGGGCTATATCACCGGTTTTACTCCTGGCTCAACATTAAGAGCATGCGCCACTAAACTGGGATCCAAGCCAGTCATTTCATTGTATTCCCAAGCGAAGACGTCAGCATATTCCTTCAAAAGTGCATTGAGTTGGGTTTTCTCTGGTTGTGACAGATTTGCATTAATTGAGGTTGTTCATGGAACATTAGGGTCATCACTAAGATCGACAACTTCAAGCTCCACATCAGCTGGTAAGGACAGATTGGGCTGTCTCAACAATGTTGTTAAGAGAATGCTCCGTTGGAGCTGCTGTTTCTCGAGTGCAACAGCAAGTCGGTGTTGTATTGGCTTCGTTCAATGCAGGACCTTTTTGTTTGAGATAGCTAGGCCCCGCGTACCATCATAGTCGGTAACCAAGGCGCCCATCCAGTAGTTGGACTTGCACACACCTCAGTTGTGACCTACTGCTAGATGCTTCCTTATGCTCCCCTCTTCTTTTTCTTCTGATCAAGGATCCCCTTCAGATCCACCTCGGGCTCTTTCTCGATGACCTCCCAATCAGGCAGCAAGGTCCTAATAGGCTTTGCTGTGGCATCTTCCCCACACGGGGTGAATTCATCATAAAAATCTTCTTCAAAATAATGGGCTTCAGACAAGTCAAACAGAGTATGGTTGGCTGGGATGCATATGGGCTTGTCATTGAACCTCCCTTTGACATATTGGTGGTACGTGGATGGGACCAACTTGTGTCTATGGAGCCAAGGCCGCCCAAGCAAGGCATGGTATGAGATGGCTAAATCGATCACATGAAACCTTGTAAGTGCCACAATAGGTCCCACTCTAAGGACAAGTTGTATGCTTCCAATGGTATACTCTTACATCCGAGCAAAACCAGCCACTTCTATGGGAGTGCCGGTGACTCGATTAAGAGAGATTTCAGCTGCTTTAAGTGTACTAGCTGGGATGAGATTCAAGGATGCACTGGTATCAACTAATGCCCTCCGTATATGGACATCGTTGACTTGAGCAACGACATATAAAGGTCTGCTATGATCAGGGTGCTGCACTTCCATGTCTTCATCAGTAAAAGTGATGGCATTAGTAGTTTCTAAGAAAACTCTACTAGCATGAGCTTCAACGGAAAGGTAGTATGTACTAGAGTCAGAGGCAATGGATACTAGTGCTTCGGTTGCCGCCTTCCTTGCTTCTTCATTGAACCCAAGCTAGTTGAACAGGGCATGAAAGGCTGGGCTCCTTTGCTGTGCTAAGACGGCTGCAGGTGGTAATTCCCCGCTGTTACTCATATCCTCCTCGATATTTCCTGTGTGAATCACCACTACCGCTGTGGCCTTCCCTCTGTTATGTTGTGGCAGTGAGTTCCACTGGACCTCTTGCTCTTGGGTTAAATCAAGGGTCCCATCTGTGATTTTTTTAAGAAACATCCTCCGAAAAGCCCTACAATCTCTGGTCTTATGATGCACATACTGATGATAATGACAATAATGAGGGTTTTGCTTATCTTCCTTAGTAGGCTATCAGTTTGGCTTGATGATTCTAAGGACTCCATCAACCATCCACTTCTCAACTATCACCTTGATTTCTTCATCAGTACATGGAATGGGAAGAAGCTCTTGTTGTTCTGCACCATCATCTCTCTTGCGTTTTACCTCTGCTGTCGACTCACCGCCGAAGACGGCAAGAGTTTGGGGAGGGTTTCTCTTTTCTACTCTAGGCTTGTTAGTGACAGATGGCTTAACTAATAGAGCTGTCTTGCGAGCCTTTTGGAGTAGTTGGGCAAACTGATGAATGTCAAGGTTCTCCAAGTGTGCTCGATATTCCAGGAACATGTTGTCGATGCAAATCTCCACTAGTTCTTGTTCTTTGTACTGTCCATAACAATCAATGGCGGTATCTCTAAATCGCTGGATAAAATCAAGAAGCCCTTTGGAAGGCTTTTGTTTTGAATTGTGAAGGGTGATGATGGTGACCTTCTCCTCGCCATGGAAATACTTAGTGCAGAAACTTTCCACCATATCTTCCCATGTAGGGATGGAATTAGGTTGAAGAGTGGAGTACCATTTGTAAGCACGATCAGTGAGGGATTTTGAGAATTCCCTTAGACAAAGCTCTCTATCTCCTGCAAATGGTCCAATGGAATCCATAAATTTGCTAATGTGCTCCATTGCATTCCCTTTTCTCCCATCATAAAGGGCGAAGGTAGGTGTTTCATACTTCTCCGGATATGGTTTGCCAAGTAGCTCTGCTAGATATGGAGGCTTGCAAATGTAATGCATAGGCTTCTTCCACTGCTTGCCTCTTTCTTTCTCCAATAGAGAAGTGAGATCAGATAGAGTGACAAATTGTTATGCAGGGGTGTTTTGTTCACCAAATTGAGGATTTCCAATCCCTGAGCCCCTTTCTTGTTGCATGCGAGGGTCTGGTTCCGCACGTGGCGATTGGACACCTTGACCTTGAGCCTCCCTTAGGATTCTAACGGATTCAACTAGCTCAAACTGGGCTTGCTGCATTCCTTGTAGCATTTCAAGAACAAAAGTGAATGGATGATCAGCATTCTCCTTGTTAACTCCAGGCTGCTCGAATTGGTCATCTTGTGCAACTGGACTCTGGTGGCTTTGTGTTGCTGTATGAACATTATCTTGACTTGCTTCGTGTCAGCTATTGCGCAACCTTGGAGGCATGATAGACTTTCACCTATTGATTGGTTCCCTAGTGGAGTCACCAAAATTTCGAGGGGGGAATTGATGCCTCTGAATAAAATGTCAGGAAACCAAACTGAAACTCAACTATAGGCTCTTGAGATGGCACCTAAAGGCTTTCGATGTGATGACAAGCCTATCCAAGCAAGAAAACAGAGGCTGCACTTAACAAAACAGCAACAAAAGCCCAATGAAAAATACTTTACAATACTTAGTTAGTACGTTAGTGGTCCTGTTCTGATAATTCAAGGGAAATAAATTCTCCAGCGGTAAGGGTGAAATTACACTTAAGTCCAAAAAGATGAATTGTCCAATGGTAGGGGAGAAATTACACAGTCCAACAATCAATAATTAGATAACTTTAGGAAAAATGTTAACTCCCGGGGACCTTTGTATGTATCGTTTAAGAGAAATTCATTGTACTTTCAACCATTATTACATTAATGTAAGGGAAGAGTTTGACTGTTATGAATACATCATATCCTTCAATAGTAAAATAAAAAGTAAATATTAAAGGTTCCATAGGAAAAAGAAAAGAAGGATTAATTGGCATGGTGTGAAGGGAGAGAAAGATCCTAGCTCAGTGCAGCAAGTATTAAGCTAAAATTTTAGTGAGTGTATATTCATAAGGCATGAATGAGATGAATGTGAGCTATTTTTGAGTGAGTGAGATGGGTTGATACTAAGATTAAGGCTTTTTGTGTGTGGTGGCATGTTTATAACTAGTTGAGAGACACCTATAGGTTGTGTTTGTGTGAAAGGGGGGAGAGAAAATCTGAGCTTAGATGAGTGTGATTTAAGGATGATGAGTGGCGAGCTTGAGGAAGGCTAAACCACCAGCAAGATAGCAAACAAAACCTAGAATTTCAGAGAGGGTTGCTATCCCCCTATGGACTGAGGTGTGTATGTTTTTATAATGGAGCTTTAAAGAAGCATTAATTAACAAGAATCCAAAAACGTATGACTAGTCAGAGCCAATGAATCAAGGTTAACTCTCCTGGGATTTTTGATTAGAAGTAGGAAAATCTACTTTAGGGGGTGCCTTGCTTCTTTGGGTAATGATGGGATTTTAGAGTGTTTTACATTATGCAAGGATTTTTGAGGCTGAGCTTAATTATTGCGATTGAGGCGTGTATCAAGAGCGAATCCTAATGCTACAACTGAGATTCAGACTCCTGAGAAGTAAGATTTACCACCCCAAGCCAGGTGTCAAGCTCTAGTCCACTTCAGGGGATTCCGCTGGAGATCCCTTTATGCCCTCTAAACCACATGTTCCCAATTTTTCCCCTTTAGGATTCATGGGCTTGATACATGAATCACGTCTTGAATGTTTTTAACATTTTTAGCATCAATTTGTTAGAGTTTGGATAATTTAGTATCAACTCCCCTTTCGCTGGAGGTGCAGTCTTAAGGGAGATAATGGAGTTCCATCATTCTTTAGACTTCAGCTGATATGACAGCCCTTGGGCACTGTTCACGTTAGGCAGAGGGTGGTAGAAAGCTGATAGGACAACCCCTAATTCATCCTCAAAGGCTTAGTTCTCTTGTAGGGGTCTCTAGTTGTTTTTTGGTTAGGGATGAACAAGGGCTGGTTGTCCATTCTCAATCCTTTACCTCTTGCTGGTGTCTTTTGCATTGGGCTTGCATACATGGGCTAGTTCGTTTGGGCCAAGCTGTGTGCATCCTACAAAATGGGCATTAGCAACACATGTTTGCCATGGGCTTTCATTTCTCATGGACTTTTGTTAGTGAATACTTTGGGTTTTTTCATAGATACTTACAATGGGCCTTTGAGCAATTATTTGTAATATTTGAAACAATAGGACAAGCTTCAAAATGCTTTTGTAAATCGTTCACCGTGAATTCTACGTTGTAAATAATGCTCGTGGTTTCTAATAACCACATCATAATGTAAATGTTGAGCTTTCTGGATTTGAATGCTTACCATGAGTGTTGATGTTGTGACAGAAATGGTGACCACGCACTTCATGGGTTTATCGCATAAGATCATAATCTCCATGATAGCTCCCAATGGATTTTTATAAGACGATTGTCATAGCAATGTTTGAGCAACGATTGTACCATGATATATTTTTTCCTTGCCAAGCGTTTAATAATCTTGGTCTCTTTTGACAAAACAGTCCCGATGAGTATTAGGCTTCAAATATTGCTAGCGAGAACTGGGCTTTGATGTTGCCAATAAGAATTGAGCTTTAAATATTGCCACGGAGAACTGGGCTTTGATATTGCCAATGAGAATTGGGCTTTGATGTTGCCAATGAGAATTAAGCTTTAAATATTGCCAGCGAGAACTGGGATTTGATATTGCCAATGAGAATTAGGCTTTAAATGTTGCCAACAAGAACTGGGCTTTGATATTGCCAATGAGGATTGGGCTTTGATGTTGCCAATGAAAATTGGGTTTTAAATATTGCCAATGAGAATTGGGCTTTTGGATAAATAAATTGCCATGGGTTTAAACCATGGGCTTTGATCATAGATTTGAATTCCATTGATAAAATTGTTTTGCCATGGATTTGAATCATGGGCTTTTCAAATATTGCCAAGCATGAGTATTCTTGGGCTTTAGAAAAGATTAGTTTTTATCTTGCTTACTAAATAATTTGGTTTTTACGAGAAATCATTGGGGGCCCATAGCGTTTTGTATTTGCAGCCTAGTTTATGATAGAGAGGAGAAAAGTTGTGGGCTAGTCACAGTGGTAGTTAGAAAATACTTAGGCATGCCCAATAATTTGTTTGTGACATTTGAAAATAAATAGGTGTTGTTTAAATAACATTAGGTGTAAAGAAATGTACCCCAACACCATTCAATCCATAAATTTATTTTTTATGCATTATTTTAAACTATAAAAAAAAAAAAAAAAAAAAAAAAAAAAAAAAAAAAAACTTGAATTTAAACAATTAATTGATGACATGACCATTATTCTTTGATCATCTTTAAATTTTGCAAGCATAAAAAATATATAAAGATAATGTAATCTAACGGTGGATTTGTCAAAATTCGCATCTAATTAAAAAATATTCAATAGTGTAACATTGCTTAAAGTTACACCTGGTATAACTTGAACTCAACCATATATATAAAAAATGCAAAATTTAACAAATCTACCGTTAGATTATATTATTTTCATATATTCTTCATGCTTGCAAAATTTCAAGATAATCAAAGATTAATAGCCATGTTATCGATCAATTTTTTTAAGTTCAAGTTTTTGTAGTTTAAAATAATGCATAAAAAATGAGTTTATGAATCAAATGGTAAATAACATCCAATTGACATGAAAATTAACATATTTGTTAAAAACATATAAAATATATAATTCAACGGTAGATTTGTCAAAATTTGCATCCAATTAAAAAATATTGAGTAGTGTAACATTACTTAGAGTTACACCAAGTGTAACTTGAACCCAACCCATATATATTAGGAAAATTTTGCTAAATAGCATAATTTTAAGAAATATTTGTCAAATAGCACCTGACCAAATTTATTTAGTTATGTAGCACTTTTTTAGAACTCAAGTTCCAATTGAAACTCGAGTTTACCAAACTCGAGTTCTAAGCATTATTTTAAGCAATAATACTAGAATAATGCTTAGAACTCGAGTTTGGTAAACTTGAGTTTTAAATATAAGTTTAACCCAATACTTTTTTCCTAATTTATTTCCTAAATATTTTCAAAAATTATGCTATTTGGCAAAATATGCCCAATATACTAGGCACTACAGTCGACAGGTGGGTTTCCAAATTATAATTATATTCAGCCACTAATGTGGTCGAACTTAACCAATTTAAGAGCATTCTCATCAAGAGTTGTAAAAATTTTAGCATTTAACATCTAAAAACCTAACTTTATAATATTTAACATATCACTTTACAATACCCCTAACATCAAAACTTCTATTTTTTTACCATTTCATTTAAATATTCTTTCTTTATTATTTTTTATTCTCTCTCTCTCTCTCTCTCTCTCTCTCTCTCTCTCTCTCTCTCTCTCTCTCTCTCTCTCTCTGTGTGTGTGTGTAGAAATAAATAAATAAAATTGACATCTTGCTACAGTGAACATATAGCATCTTTGATATAGTAGGTTTTTATGATTATAAAATGCTAAAAATAGCATTTTAGTATTTATAACACTCTTGATGAGAATGCTCTAAAGCTCGTACCTAGAAAGAAAAAATAAAAAATAAAAAATAAAAAAATAATAATAATAAAGAAGAGAGAGGCTTGTGGCAAATTCAAGGGCCCACGTCAAAAATAACAACCACTTCAAAAAAAAGGATTTCCAGTGGAGTGTATGGAGGAGTCAGTTCAAACTTCCTTGCAACTTTTTCTACCTCTATATGATTGATCTCAAGCATGGGGCTTTCCGCATTGTAATTCTATTGTCATGTTTCCAGATTCGTTTGTCTTTTTGTACGTAATTCTATTTTGTAATTCTTTAAGGCTTCTTCATGTCCTTCGTTCATGAAGTAGTCTTTTCTCAGTAAAATTTTCTTCTTCATAAAAAAATAAATAAAAAATCATTGGATTTTATTTGATTGAAGAAACTAGTTAGTAAAAATAAAAAATAAATTGGCTTTTAAGACCAAAGCCAAATTATATCGGTAGGTTAGCTATAGCCACGTTTTTGTAAACGTGACTAAAAAAGACTCAGCTATAGCCCACGTTTTTTGTAATGCTATAATTGAATGAGGGTTTTTGGCAACCTTCATCCCATTATTTTAGGAGAAGAAATTGCCAATTAAGCTACAGCTATTGTCATAGCTGCCTCCATTGTCATTTATTTTTAGATTTTGTTGCTCTTTTATATATTGGATTGTAGAAGAGGAAGTTTTACAATAAAAAATAAAAAATAAAAAAATTGAGACCAAAAAAAAATTACATTGTCTCTATGAATATTAGATCAATTGACCAATTCATTTTTGAGAAATTTTCTTTTGAACATGTAACAAAGTAAACTATCTAGCTTCAAGAGTAACAAATTAAAATGTGAGGTTTTATAAATAAAAATTAAACTCCAACCTACATCATACCTCAAACACAATGGGTTGAAGTCTAATTTGTTAATTTTAGAAATAAAGGTTTATTTTTTTACTTTGGAAAATTATAGGGTACCCCTCACTTGTTACGAGTTCCGCCCTTTAAAATCCACATTCACTTTTCTATAGGGTGTTCAATGCTAAATAAATCCCAAAGACATTGTCCCTCGGAGCAAAATTTGGGTTTGAATGAACCCATCAAAAGTTTTCTCTTGGGTTGTGGGCTTCGGCTAATTCAGGAAGCCTGCACCAACAAAAGTTTTTCACCCCAAGATATTATTTGGGCCACAAGAAAGCAGTGTTGTCAAACACTTGGCCCAAAATGCAATTTGTATTCCTTCATATCAGACATGGGTGAGTCCATCAACTGTTGTAACGGCTAGCTTTATTATCATTCAAATTTCTATTTTCATGTTACCGTTGGAATTTAATCAATCTTCTAATGTTACCTTTGCAAAAAAAAAAATTGAATTTCTCAGTCAGTGAAGTTTGACCCTTCACTGTTACCGTTACTTGAATCATACATACATTATGGATGATTGTAAAAGAAGAATAACTTAGATGCTGGTCATTGATGGCAAACATAAAAGTATATTAATAAGATGCTTTGGATATTTGATTGGGACTATATATCCCTTCCATCTCACACACAAATATGACTAATTGCTGGACCTTAACAAATAGATAACATACAATAGTTGTTAATAGATCCATATGACCAATTGCTTGATCTTTTATTGATGGAAGCAGTGGTGTATAGAAACTCATCCTTCAGTTCTAGACATCCCAAATTTCAAACCAAAATCAAGACATCCAAATCAACAAAGAAATGCAGAGATAAGACTAAGGGTGGTGAGTTTAAAGGTATACCCAGCTAGTGTTTCCTTGCCTCACTAGCCCCCTACTCATTACCACTCATTTTTCTATTTCATTTTATTTTATTTTTCCTCTTTTTTTAAATTACTAAAACTCAAAGTTTCAGTGAACTTTATAGTTTTCTTCTATCTATTTGATTTAGATTTGTTGGAGTAGAAAGATGAACACATAAAGGAGGAAGTTGCAACTCCAATTTCAACTACAGATGTAAAAACTGCTTCCCTTGCTGAAAAAGTCTTGCCCTCACCACCCATCACATAGCCTGTGAAGTTACAGGAATTTATTTAGGAGGATCAGCATGCAGCGAAGACTTTTCAAGTGGATGTTGGAAGAGAAAATGGGGGATATTTCAACCTAGCATAGTGAGGGGAAACAATATCATAAGTTAACAAACGTTTGAAAATTTTTTGTAAACTAGCATCTCAAGTTTTAAAGACTCGATTTCAATCTAAAACTCGACGGTTAAAGACTCGATTCCCACTTGGTGAGTTGGCAATATGATGCCTGTAAGGGCCTTTTTTGTATGATATGGTATGTTGGGCTGCCTCCTGCGATAATGGACTGGGCTGCCTCCTGCGGTGATGGGCCCTAGTGTTTCTCAGTAAGGGAGTTGGGGCCGATCCAATTGTAACTCAACTTGGGCCGGTTTGTGCACAAACTTATGCCTTATCTGCCAGAAGCAAATTTACGGCAAGCAAAACTGTTGCAGACGAGTTATGGCAGGCAGATATAATAATAACTAAAACAGAGTATTTTGACTTATTTAAATAAATGGCTATGTATTCCCTGCTAATAAAACATGATTACAGTCATAATGGTATCAATCACAGAGAAGAATGAAGAAAATAATACTGGCTAATTTAAATGGAGATAAATTAAGTTTTAAGTTTAGTCTGCCGCAGCAAAGCCAAAGAGGAAAGTACGCCTCTTCTCAATACAAATAACCCCCTAGGAAAAGGATCCTGCCATGGGGATTAATGGCTTTGAGGGAGTCGGACCTGAATGGTTTCTACCTAAAAGAAAGAGTCCTTGTTTGCGTTTTGGAAGGAGGTAAGATTTGAAGGGGGAGAGAGAGAAAACGATCTATGGGTGCATGCCCTATTGAACTAACTCTCCTTTTTCTTATTTTTCCTTTCTTTTCTTTTCTGTTTTCTTTCTTATCTCTTTTCTCTTCTTTTTACTCTGTTTTTTCCTTTCACTCCGAAAATATATTCTGTTTTTCGATCCCTGCTACAAGGAACGGCAAGGGCCTTTTTATAGCGCCTCCCGTGGCTAGTGTTTTATCGTCTTGCCCCTTAACCACCTTTGTCTGGTCTGGATGTACTTGCCAACCACCAGGACTGTGCGACATCCACCCTCGCCAGACAGAGGCGGGTTTGTTTTGTTCCTCTGTATACCGCAACATTTCTTCCTGCCATGGTATTAATGCTTTCTCTCTCTACTCTCAAGGCATGCACCTAACGGTTTCCTCTCAAATTACCTCTTTTGGGTGGTCTATCATCCCAGCAGGACGTACCTCTCAAAAGAGGCTTGGGCAGGAGCCGTAAATAGATCTTTTCCCCTCTCCCCACCACCAAACCACACCCCTATTACCTCTTACCTCTGGCCCATGGCCCCACCATGTCCTATATTGGCTGGGTACAGGTTGGTGGTGCCTGGGCCTTGCGCGTGCTTCCCTTTCAAATTTGTTCAAGAGTCTGCCTACTGCTCATGCGTCTGCCACGACCTGGAGACTCTCCGTCTGCATTTCCTGGCCTTTCATGTGGGTTTTCCTTTGGTTTTTCGCTCTATTCAGGAGTTGGGCCTCGTATGATAATGGGCTTTACATTTCTTTGACCCACCTTTGATTTTCTTTATTGCCTGCCACGTTGAATTGTTATTCCTGCCATAATAACTTAATCCTGCTGGACCCCTTTTTGAGCCAGTCGTTTATCCCTTTTCTCAGTGGCCTGTCATAGGCACTGTTTTGCTTTTACTCATGGGCTCCTATGTCCCTTTGGGCTTTTCCTTTTGGCATCCATGGCCTGATTGCTTTCTTTGGGCTTCCTTAGCCCGTTTGCTTTCTTTGGGCTTTCTCGGCCCGTTTGCTAATTCTACACTCCCATGGGCTTTTTTACTAACTTCATTGGGCTTCCCCGGCCCAATAACCTTATCCTTATCTTTGGAGTTCATAGGCCTGCCATAAACCCCTTACTCTCTTAGTTTACAATTGCCTTGGGACTGCGGCGGCCCTTTCTCACTTTTCTACCTCATACTCTGCCCATGAGATGCTATTTCTTTCTTTCCTGGCTTCCTTGAGCCCGCTAGCCTCTTCAAGACCCATTTATTTATTTGTTGGGCCTGTGATCCATTATTCTTGCCGCTTGGGCCTAATGGGTTTTTTGCTATTTACCTTGTCAATTCTTTGTGGCCCTCATTGTTGGGCTTTTCTGTCTGCTCGGGCTTCCACAAATGGCCCTCAACATTTAGGCCCCTGAATATATGAAACGTTCCTGCGATTCATATGTGAATGAAAAGGTGTTTCTGCCCTTCTCTCATCTCTTTTTTTCTTCTTCTCTTTTTTTTTTCGCGGGTCTTTTTTAAGCTGTGGACCCCTTCTTATTCATACATATATTCTCCTTCCTGCCGCGAATAGGGTTGTCTCTTCGAATTTCCCAGTTTGGCAGTTATTTTCAAAACAAAGCCACCGCTTCATTAATTCCATTCCCTTCTGATGGCTGACCCGTCACCTCCTTTCATGCTGATATTAATGACCTGGGTATTTAAGGAGGAATCCTTCTGCACTTTAATCACAAACTCTTTCTTTTCCCAAAACACACACTCTCCGTCTCTTACTCTCCTTCCTTTCAAACACCCATACCCATCTTCTCCGACTAAACCTCCTCACCATGTCGCTGGTGAAAAGTCAAGGCTCTTCCCACCGCAAAGGGAAAGCAGTTGCTTCCGATTCTCCTACCGTTCCCGAGGAGATGGAACGCTCCGATTCGGAGCGGTCCGTTGAGGAGGAGATGGAGCGCGACCACGACAGCAAATGCGCTCCTTTAATCGACCCTTGGTATGAAATCAATCCTCACTTCCCAAAAATCCTCGGTGACTATGTACCGCCGCCGCCGGGTCGTGTATTGATTACCCTTGTCCGGCGAGACCCCGACGTTTCTTGGGCTCCTTTGGCATCTTCAATCCCCGATCTGTCCATTCGCCAAGGTGTTTCGCTTCCGGTACCCCTCCATTTTGAATTTGGGTCCAGCACATCCTCGGGTTGGAAGGAATGGGTTGACAGCGAGCTTTCCGACACGGGTTTTATGGGTTTGTTGCAGCAAGCGGGCGTTTTGAAGGCTATAGTCTCGTCTCGCTGCTTGTCGAATTTTCGGGACCTCTATAACCTCCGCCACTTGGTCCAGTGATGGTGCACCACCACCCACACCTTCTTTTTCTTGTGCGGCGAACTCACCGTGACTCTCGAAGATGTGGCTAACCAATTGCTTTTGCCCATTCTCGGCAATACCGATCCTGCCGCCTTAGAGCTTTCTCCTAAGGAAGAGGCCATTGAGGTTGAACTGAGGAAAAGGATGACCGGAAACGCTAAGTTTTCCTACTGGGTGAGTTCTTCCTCCAAGTTTTCTGCTGCCGCCCGCCGCGCGGCTTTTATTGCATTTTGGCTTTGCAAGTTTGTTTTTGGGTCCCACCCCCACTATGTCATAAAACCTTTGTACTTTTGTTTGGCTATCAAAATATCTGCGGGGGTAAGCCTGCCGCTGCCTCCTATGTTCTTGGGGCACTTATATGTTCAGTTAGATATCCTCCGTAACGATGAGAATCAGGCTGGGTCCTGCCACATTGTCACTTCTTCCGTTCATTGCACTATACTCCAGCAGTGGTTGTTTGAGCGTTGTGCTCAATACTTGACAAAATGTAAACCCGCGCGGTTTGCCAGAGAGAAGTACCAAAGTTGTCCGAGAGTGATCATTGATTTTTATGGCAGGTTTGAATCTGATTTCCCGCTTGCTTTTCGTTGGTCTGGTTTGAAGCCGATTGGCTATTCTGTGGTTGAATCTGTTGATGAAGGTGTGGGTTTCTCTTGGAGAGCCTATAGAAATTTGGGTACTGATTATACTTGTGCGGACTCTGTTATGGGTTTGTTTGTTAACACCGTTGGGACTACTACCCCATTGGTCAGCTTTGATGAAACTGGGATCACCTATCTTGTCGCTACCAATGCCGGATGGCTGCCTTACCTAGCCGATGAAGGCATTAGCTTTGTTCACTACCCTGCCAACCGAGTGAGAAGGCAGTTTAGACTGGATCAAGACATCCCTGATGACATTTCTTCCCTCATGGGAGCTCCTACTTCAGTCCGTCCTTTCCTGCGGCACACTGCCTTTGACTTTTGGAAGAAGCGTTTTGATGTCGTTACAGTTCCCGGTTCACTAAGGGAGGGTGTCTGCACTTTTCCCATGCACGGTTATTGGCATGCAGTGATGGATTCATTTGTGGCTGAGTTAGCGGGGAGTCGTGGCTTCTCCCTTATTCCTCCTGAAGGGTTAGGCATGGTTGTCTCAGTTAACCCTCGCCTGCTACTTCCCTCTAAATCTGTTTTGGCGTATGCTAGAAAACAGAGCCGGTCAGCCATTTTCGAATGGGACACAGAGAAGAAATGATGGTTTTGGCACGCTGGCGACTATCCCCCTAGTTGGGAGAAAAAAGTTAAGGTAATCAATCTTTCTGTTCCGAGCAAGAAAGCGCCTGCCAAACCCAAGTCTGCCAGCAAAACCAAACCTGCCACACCACTGCCTCCTGCAGGTGCTCCGCTGGCTAGCAGGACTCGTGGTAGCAAAAGGAAAACTACTCCTCACCCCGTATCTGCCACTGAGCGGAGGGTAAGTTATTTCTCTCTTTTTTCCTTTTTCGATAAAATTTCTTAATTGTCTTGCGGCTAACTCGCCAATTTCTTCTACCTCTTTCCTTTTAGTCTAAGCATAAGGAAGACTCATCAGTTACCCGCCCTATTTTGCTTGATGATCCTAAGTCTGAGGTGAGTCCCTTTTCTCCACTTCTCTCTTCCTTCCTTTTCGCACGCATCTGCCACGGGTCTTTTGCCCCTTTTTTTTTTTTTTTTTTTACTTAACAAAAATTTTCTTTTTAGGAGGAGCCTGAGCCTCTGTCCATATATCGCCCCATCGTCGAGGAGATTTCCACCTCCATGGGTGTGCCTATGGAAGGCTTTTTTGATGGGGCCGAGGCGGTATTAGCGACGCCTACCCCTCCTGCTGCACACAAGACTCTTGTCAAAACTCCCACCCCTTCTGCCGAGCCGATACCTAGAGAGGGTATTCATGTCGAAGGGGTTGGTGAGACTACTCCCTTGCCTGCTGAGAGACCCACTCCTTCAGAGGGAGCCATTCCTCCTGCCGCTGTTCAAGCCAAAACTACTTCTCCTATTCTGCCGCTAGTGATTTCGACTAGCGATCCTTTTGCAGCTATTTCCCAGGCTGCAAAGGGTAGTGCTTCGCTTGTTGTTACTCCTTCCTCCATTCCCGGCTCCGCTACCCGTGGTCCTGATCCAAACTTATCTTCAGAGGGATCCGATGACATTTTTAAGGATCCTGATGATGCACCCGTGTTGAAAAAGAGAATTTCTGACTCTGATGAAGAGGGTAGTGCTTCACCCGAACCTAACTTTATGGGTATGTATCTTCCTTTCCCTTTCTCTTCTTTCAGCATTTGCATTTCATTTGCATACTTATCTCCCTACTTGCAGAAACTTCTGAGGGGCCAGAGATTGCAGCAGGCGTGGGAATGACTGCTCCTGCTGCACCTGTAGCGCCTATTCCTACAGCACCTTCAATACCTGTTTCAGCCGTACCTACTACCCCTGTTTCTTCTGTGCCTGCAGTACCCGTTTCTGCTACACCCGTAGCCCCCATTCCTGGTAATTTTTGGCACTTTTTCTTTCTCTTCCTATTTCATCCTCTTTTCTTTTGCAAGTCTTTTCTTCCCGTGCCATTTTTTTTTTTTTTTTTCATTTTGCCTTGCGTTCCCCTCCCCCTTTTTTTGTTGTAGGTCCACTTCCTACTATCCTTCTCAGTTTGAGGCGGGTAGTAGTTTTGCCGCCGTCCCGGATGATGTTGCATCTTTCTTTGTCCGTTTTGACCAGCCGGAGGTTAACGACCTTGGTCCGCCAGATTTCTGGGCTTCCGGTCCTCCCTATGTGGACTTTTATGGCTTTCGAGTCCCTGAAGACTGTGTCTCACACTTGGTGATGCTTTACAGTTGTCATGGCAATTTTATGCGGGAGTTCCGCCTTGGTCGCTCTTCTAGGGAGCATTTCTTGCAGATGCTGGGATGTGTACTGAATGACATCGAGCATAACTTCATCGACTCTGTTTCTGCTGGGAAGATCCTACAGTGGAGGGCCGTGATACAGGAGCTCATTAGTGTGGGTTTCGCTGTGGAGTTTATTCTTGAGCATCTACGTGAGATTGCCTGGGCCTTTTTTATGAGGAGAGTCCAGCTAGCCGTTGAGGCCATAGACGCCCGTATTGAGCTTTTGAAGAAAGAGGTGGCTGATTTGGAGGGTTGCCGTGAGTGTCTTCTTTCCGGCGTTGGTGGACCCAGTCGCTTTGGGGATCAGAGTCTCATTTCTGGACTTCACTGATGATAGCACCGTTTCCTTTCCTTTTCTTTGTTTCTCTGTTTTTATTATGTCATACAGAACACTTCTATGTTTCCTGCCGTAGTTACTTGGCTTGTGTCTGCCACAGTTTGGGTTTGTAATAATGCTACACTTTGCTACTTTTTCTTTACTACTGCTATGATATGATGCTAATACTTCGTACTTTTTCATTGCATACTCATGAAAGCACGTTACAATTTTTTTTGTGACATAATCACTTGGAGGAATAAAAGAAAAGGTTCAATAAAGGAAACATAAACAAACAACTAAGGAAAGGGGGTCAACCACATAACTTTCTTCTCTAAGCAAAATAACGCTTCAGCCAATTTCCATTGATGGGGTACATCAAGTCCCTGCCATCCATTTGAGTAAGACGATAATACCCACTTTGATGCGCTTTTCTTATCACAAGGGGTCCCTCCCATTTTGGTGCAAACTTGGATGGTCCTACCAGACCTCGCCTGATGTAGTCTGCCACTTTTAACACTAGTTGTCCTTCCGCAAACACTCTTTCCTTGGTCATCCTGCCGTAGGCTTCAGTTATCTTTTGCCTGTATCTCCGGCTGCGTTCCTGGACTTCTTCCCTCTTTTCATCAAGTTCTTCCAGGTCCTCAAACCTTTCTGCCGCGAAGACTTCTCCCTCTTTTTCTTTTTCTTGCATCTGCATAACCCTTAGGGACGGTGCCATTTTTTTTGCCGAACTCACTACTTCAGTTCCGTAGACTAAGGAAAAGGGAGAAAAGCCTGTGGCTGACTTTGGTGATTTTCTGTATGCCCAGAGAGCATCTGGCAGGTGCATTGTCCATCCTCCCGCATACTCTTGGCTTATCTTGCTGATGATCTTTATGAGAATTTTGTTTGTTGCCTCTGCCTGCCCGTTCCTTTGAGGGTAATAGGGTGATGACCTGTGGTGCTTGACTTGATAGAACTCTAGCATTTTCCTCACATCACTGTTGACAAACGGTGTGCTGTTGTTGTTGATGATCTTGTGGAGCACTCCAAACCCCACAATTATATTTTCTTTGATGAAGTTTGCCACTACTCCTCCTATAGTCTTGCGGAGTGGTACTACCTCCACACACTTGGTAAAATATTCTATAACTACCAATATCCATATGTACCCACGTGATGGCGGGTTGACTGGCCCTATCAAATCTAGCCCCCAAGTGTGAAAGGGCCATGGGGTGACCATGCTGTGCAAGCCTTGTGGATGGGTATGAATTAAGTTGGCTTGTACCTGACAACTGTGGCACTTCTTTACAAATTCTACCGCATCTTTCTTCATGGTTGGCCAACAGTAGCCCATCTGCAGCAGGCACCTGTAAAGCTTTTTCTTCCCCTGATGTTCACCACATTCCCCGAAATGTACCTTTTTTATCATTTTTTTAGCCTCTTCAGGACCCAAACACCTCAAAGGGTCTCCATCATATCCCTTTTTGAAAAGGACCGTGTTGTGTAAGAAGTAACGTGTTGCCAACCTGTTAAGCTTGTACCTTTCACTGTGCCTTTGTGGCAGGACGCCTTCTGCTAGGTACTGCATGAAAGGGCTCCTCCAATCCTTGCTGATGAACACAACATAACTCACCTCCTTGTCTGCCGCAAGCTGGTAGGTCCCACACTGGGTTTGGACTTGATCTGCGTCCTTACCCATGCTTGGCCAATAGAAGCCTGCTCTCTGGAGTCTGTGGTAAAGACTGACTTCCCCGCAAGACTTGCAAGTCTTGTCGTGTATTTCCTTCAATTTTCTCTGAGCTTCCTCCTGGCCCATGCATCGGGATAAAATCCCACCTGGCATCCTGCGGTACAGCTCTTCTTTTACCAAAGCATAGTCTTTCAATATCTTCAATTCTGCTGCGTCGTCTCCCTTCACCAAGGTTTCCTTTATGGGGATTCGCCAATCCCCTTCGCCCTGTTCTTCTCGGAACATTTCCTTCAATACTTCAATGATGGATTCTTCCTTTTTGCTGACTTCTATGTTGGTGCTACTCCCTTTAAAGATTATTTGCGAACCCAATGCGGCTAACACGTCCGCAAACCGATTTTCGTTTCTCGGAGCATGTTCTATCTCAAAGGTTGAGAATTTCTCTTCCATTTTCTGGGCCATTGCTCTGTACGGAGCTAGGCTGGGTTCTTTTAAGGAAAAACTTCATTTGGCTTGGCAGACGACCAAGTTCGAATCTCCCAGTACTTTCAAATGTTTGACTCCCATTTCGAGCGTTGTGACAAGCCCAGTTAAATAGGCCTCGTACTCCGCTGTGTTGTTTGAACAGGGGAATTCCAACTTAAACGACAGTGCCACTGCCTTATCTTCTTCATGATACAGAACTACACCCACCCCTCCAGAATGGGTAGTAGAAGACCCATCAAATTTCATTACCCACTGTTCCCTGACCTTCTTTGCCATAGCTACTTCCCCTAGGACTTCATCATCCAGCGGGAATTCTTCCTCTCCTGGAAACTGCGCCAATAAATCCGCTATAACCTGACTTTTCACTGCCCTAGGTGTCCCCATTCTCAAGTCGTATTGTGATAATTGTAGCAACCACTGGGATATTCTGCCGGAGAGAATCGGCTGTTGTAACAGAGCTTTAATGGCATGTGACTTAGTCATCAGCCACACTTCATATGCCAAGAAATAGTGACACAACCTCTGTAAAGCGTACACAATGGCTAGACACGCTCTCTCTGCCCTTGGGTAACGAGTTTCGGCATCTTTTAAGGCGCGGCTGATATAGTATATTGGCTGCTCAGTACCACTTCCGTCTTCCTAAGCGATTAGTGCACCAATGGCGTATGAGTTGGTGGCCAGATAGAGTAACAGTGGTTTTTTGTGAATTGGGGAGGTTCATCATTATCTGCTGCAGCCTCTTGAAGGCCGTCTGCTGCGCTTCCCCCCATTCAAAAATTTGCCCCTTCTTAAGCAACTTGGTGAAAGCAGAGGTAATTGATTCCAACCCAGAGATGAATCTCCAGATATATAAGACTTTTCCTAAGAAGCTCTTCAGTTCTTTTGCTGTGGCAGGAGGTCTCATAGTTGCTATGGCCGTGGCTTTGGCCGGATCCACGTCTATGCCTCTGTTGTGAACCAGGAAACCCAAAAATTTCCCAGAAGATACTCCGAATGCACACTTGAGGGGATTCATTCTTAACTTAAAAGCTCTGCATCTTTCAAATACTCTTTTTAACACCCGAAAGTGTTCTTCCCTTTTCCTTGACTTAACCACTATGTCATCTACATAGTCTTCCAGCCCCCAGTGCATCATGTCATGAAATATGGCCGTCATTGCTCGCTGGTAAGTTGCACCCACATTTTTCAGACCGAAGGGCATCACAGTATAATAGAAATTGCCCATGGGTGTCCTGAAGGCAGTTTTCTCTGCATCCTTTGGCTACATCTTGATCTGATTGTACCCACTGAAACCGCCCATGAATGAGAACATGGCGTTTCCTGCCACAGAATCTATCAGTAAATCCATGTTTGGCAATGGAAATTCGTCTTTTGGATAAGCTTTGTTGAGATTCCTGAAATCTACACAGCATCTTATCTGCCCATTCTTCTTCTTTACCGGTACTATGTTGGATAGCCAGCAGGGATGTTGGATAGGCTTGATGAATCCTACGGCTAGCAACTTCTGTACTTCTTTGACTATTTGCCCTTCTATTTTTGTGTGAAATATCCTGGCAGGCTGGGCCACCGGCTTGGCCTCTAGGTCCACATTCAATGTATGTGTAACAAGCCCGAGATCGAGCCCTGGCATTTCATTGTAATCCCAAGCAAAGACATCTTTGAATTCTTTCAACAGTAGTATGAGTTCTGACTTCTCCGTTTCCGTCAGGCTTGCACTAATTGAGATGGGCCTTGGTTCTTGCGAGTCAGACCCCAAGTCAACCTCTTCCAATTCTTCTTCTACCATAACCTGGATGTCCCTTTCTGCCGTAACTGCCTCATCCTTTTCTTCTTCTTTTCCCAAACTTCCTTCAACGACGCAACATGCCAAACTCTTATGTTGCCCTTTTTGGGTGGGACCCACTTACCTCTCACCCGTGGGCCCCACGCACCTTCATAATTTATAGACAATCTTGCCATCAAGGCCTCGGACCCTGATGCACTGAGGTACTTCGTCTGGCTCTGCAGCAAACGCTTCTTTCCTTTTCTTCTTTCACGCCAGTAGCTCTCTTAAATCAGGTTCTGGGTCATCTTGAATATCTTCCCACCTAGGCACAAAGGTGCTTCGTGGTTTTGCAACCACACTTTCTCCAGATGGAGCCCATTGATCATAAAAACATGGTTTCCACCAAGTGGGCTTCTGCCTGCTCGAACGGCGAAGGGTTCGCCGCTATACGTATCATCCTGCCATTCAATCTTCCCTTCACACATTGGTGGTAGGTGGACGGGACTAGTCGGTGTTTGTGTAACAAAGGCCTTCCCAAAAGTACATGGTAAGATACTTCCGTTCTGACCACGTGGAAGCGAGCTAGAGAGGCTATAGGGCCTACTTTCAACCATAATTGAATGTGGCCTACGATGTACTCACCTCTCCCACCGAATCCCGTTACTTCCATCGGGCATCCTTGGATCTTTTTCTCTGAAATTCCTGCGGCTTGCAGGGTGCTTAATGGAATGAGATTTACTGAAGCACCTGTATCCACCAGGGCCCTCTTGATGGGGATTTGATTTATAGATGCTGCTAAATAGAGAGGCCTCCTATGATCTGGGTGCCCCACTTTCATATCTTCACTGCTAAATGTGATTTCTATTGATTCCTGTAGGAGGGCCTTGTCTTCTGGCATCTCTGCTGACAGGCATTCCACCCCTGCTCCGGAGGCGATGCTTACTAAAGCCTCCATGGCTATTTTTCTTTCTTTTGCTGTAAGTCCCAATTGGTCAAATAGATTTTTGAACTTGGCACTCTGCTGAAGAGTGGTAATCGCCGCGGCAGGCAAGGCCAAGTTTTCTTCCTCATCTTCTCCCGGGTCTGCACATATCACAACTGCTACCACACCCTTTCCCTTGTGGTTTGGGAGTGGGTTTCTTTGGACTTCCTGTTGGGTCAGCTCTAATGTGCCTTCTTTGATCGTGCGGTGCACCAGCCTGCGGAGCACCCAACATTCTGCGGTGGGGTGTTGTACATAGTTGTGCAAGCGGCAGAAGCGAGGATCTCTCCTTTCTTCCTCCGTAGGCTCTCTAGAAACCTGGTTGGGTTTAAAGATCCCGTCCGCTATCCATTTGTCAAGTACCACTTCCAGCTCCTTAGGAGTGCATGGTAGAGGTGGGGGTGTATCATACTCCCTCCCCTCTGTTTTCCTTCTCTGGTTTCCAGTGGACACCACCATAGCCTGCGGTGCATTCCTCTTATCTGAACTAGGTTTCACGGACTGAGCCGTCTTTCTAGCTTTCTGCAATAGCTGCGCAAACTAGGAAATCTCCAGATTTTCCAGGACAGCTCTGAACTCCCGAATCATGTTAGTCATGCACATTTCCACCAACGTCCTTTCTTCACAGTGGTCATAGCAATCAAGTGCTATGTCCCTGAACCGTTTGATGTACTCCATCAAATCATCTCCATTCCTTTGCTTGGTTGCTTGCAGAGTTGCAAGCGTCAACGTTTCTTCCCCGTGAAAGTATTTAGTGCAAAATACGTCCACCATGTCATCCCAAGTTGGGATTGATCCTGGTTTTAAGCCAATGTACCAGGTGTATGCCCGGTCGCTCAGTGACTTTGAAAACTCCCGCAGACATAAGTCTTCGTCTGCCGCGTAAGGGCCAAGGGTGTCAATGAATTTGCTCACGTGCTCTACTGCGCTTCCCTTCCTACCATCGTACTGGGCAAAGGCCCTTGGTTCATACCTCTCGGGGTACGGCTTGCTGAGTACTTTTAAAGGATATGGAGGTCTCCTTGCGTAAAATCTCTCCTTTGGTGTTCTGGCTCTCTCTAGCTCCAAGAGAGCTGCTACCTCAGCCATGGTGATGAAACGCTATCCTGCGTTCCGAGGGACACTTCCTGCTAGTGTCTCTTCTCTGTCTGCCGCATGATCTGGGTCATGCTGGCTGCCTTTCTCTTTTGTTTTGTCTGCATTCAGTTGACGGATCTCTTCCATCATTTGTTGCTGCGAGTGCTGCAATGATTGCAATACTTCGACAAAGGTGTTGACATTGTCCACAGGGACTCTTGTCTGAGGCTGAGGATCAGCCCCCGTTCTGTTGGCACCTTCCGTTTGGTTAAGTTGCTCTTGGTGAGGTGTCGTCGGCCTGGATTCTGCTTGTGAGGGTACGACACTCATATTCCGTGTCGTCCTGGACTTGGGTAGCATTGTTTGCGAGGGGCTCTGTTTTCTTTTCCTTTACCCCTGTCTGCTTCCCAACTCCCCAGCGGAGTCGCCAATTTAATGTAGGGGCCTTTTTTGTATGATATGGTATGTTGGGCTGCCTCTTGCGGTAATAGACTGGGCTGCCTCCTACGGTGATGGGCCCTAATGTTTCTGAGTAAAGGAGTTGGGACCGGTCCAATTGTAACTCAACTTGGGCCGGTTTGTGCACAAACTTATGCCTTGTCTGCCAGGAGCAAATTTATGGCAAGCAGAACTGTTGCAGACGAGTTACGGCAGGCAGATATAATAATAACTAAAATAGAGTATTTTGACTTATTTAAATAAACGGCTATGTATTCCCTGCTAATAATACATGATTACAGTCATAATAGTATCAATCACAAAGAAGAATGAAGAAAATAATACTGGCTAATTTAAATGGAGATAAATTAAGTTTTAAGCTTAGTCTGCCGCAGCAAAGCCAAAGAGGAAAGAACGTCTCTTCTCAATGCAAATAACCCCCCAAGAAAAGGATCCTGCCATGGGGATTAATGGCTTTAAGGGAGTCGGATCTGAATGGTTGTTGCCCAAAGAAAGAGTCCTTGTTTGCGTTTTGGAAGGAAGTAAGATTTGAAGGGGGAGAGAGAGAAAAAGATCTATGGGTGCATGCCCTATTGAACTAACTCTCCTTTTTCTTATTTTTCCTTTCTTTTCTTTTCTGTTTTCTTTCTTATCTTTTTTCTCTTCTTTTTGCTCTGTTTTTTTCTTTCACTCCAAAAATATATTCTGTTTTTTTATCCCTACTACAGGGTACGGCAAGGGCCTTTTTATAGCACCTCTCGCGGCTAGTGTTTTACCATCTTGCCCCTTAACCACCTTTATCTGGTCTAGATGTACTTGCCTACCACCAGGACTGTGCGACATCCACCCTCGCCAGACAGAGGCGGGTTTGTTTTGTTCCTTTGTATACCACAACATTTCTTCCTGCCACGGTATTAATGCTTTCTCTCTTTACTCTCAAGGCATGCACCCAATGGTTCCCTCTCAAATTGTCTCTTTTGGGTGGTCTATCATCCCAGTAGGACGTACCTCCCAAAAGAGGCTTGGGCAAGAGTCGTAAATAGATCTTTTCCCCTCTCCCCACCACCAAACCACACCCCCTTTACCTCTTACCTCTGGCTCATGGCCCCACCATGTCCTATATTGGCTGGGTACAGGCTGGTGGTGCCTGAGCCTTGCGCGTGCTTCCCTTTCAAATTTGTCCAAGAGTCTGCCTGCTGCTCATGCGTCTGCCGCGACCTAGAGACTCTCCGTCTACGTTTCCTGGCCTTTCATGTGGGTTTTCCTTTCGTTTTTCGCTCTATTCAGGAGCTGGGCCTCGTATGATAATGGGCTTTACATTTCTTTGGCCCACCTTTGATTTTCTTTATTGCCTGCCACATTGAATTGTTATTCCTGCCGTAATATCTTAATCCTACTGGACCCCTTTTTGGGCCAGCCGTTTATCCCTTTTCTCAGTGGCCTGTCATGGGCACTGTTTTGCTTTTACTCATGGGCTCCTATGTCCCTTTGGGCTTTTCCTTTTGGCATCCATGGCCTGATTGCTTTCTTTGGGCTTCCTTGGCCCGTTTGCTTTCTTTGGGCTTCCTCAGCCCGTTTGCTAATTCTACACTCCCATAGGCTTTTTTACTAACTTCATTGGGTTTCCTCGGCCCAATAACCTTATCCTTATCTTTGGAGTTCATGGGCCTGCCATAAACCCTTTACTCTCTTAATTTACAATTGCCTTGGGCCTGCGGCGGCCCTTTCTCACTTTTCTACCTCATACTCTGCCCATGAGATGCTATTTCTTTCTTTCCTGGCTTCCTTGAGCCCGCTTGCCTCTTCAAGACCCATTTATTTATTTGTTAGGCCTGTGATCCATTATTCCTACCACTTGGGCCTAATGGGTTTTTTACTATTTACCTTGTCAATTCTTTGTGGCCCTCATTGTTGGGCTTTTCTATCTGCCTGGGCTTCCACAAATGGCCCTCAGCAATGCCACATAGATCTCGAGTCTTATAGGCTCAAATTCTAAAAAGCAAAACGAGTCTCTAAGACTCAATTTTGGAGAAGAACAAACCAAAAACGATCTGAAGAAGAACAGAGGAAGAACGAACAAATCTGAAGAGGTACGATTTGGAACTCCGAAGAACAGAGGAAGAGGCACGATCTGGGTGAGCCGATCTGTAGCGTCGAAGAACTCAGAAGAAGAAGGGAAAAATAAAACGCACGCAAGGAAGAAGAATGCGTAGAGGAAGAAGAATAAAATAAAACGGTAAAAATCGAGTCTTAAAAACTCAATTTCCACGTGGATATTTTTCCATATCAAACGCCACCACTTACAAATTGAGACTTAGAAACTCAAGTTTTATCTTGGAATTCGAGTTTTAAACACTCGAGCTGCTAGTTTCCCACATTATTTTGAAACGTGACAACTAACGAAATAGTTTGATATTTAAGGTTATTTGGAAAAAAAATCGAGAAAATGAAGATCAAACCAAAAGATCCTGATGAAAAGAAGCGCATTGATGAAGAGAAAGCCATTTTCAGACAATTTATTGAAGCAAAATCTATCCCAAGTGTTTAATTATTTAACACTTGTTCTCAAATTTAGAGACAACTATATAGATTTTCTTTTTCTTTTTTTTTTCTTTTTTATTATTATATCCTTCCATTGAATATCAAATTATTAATGGCTTTCCCAATTGTCTGTCTAAAATCATGTCTGCAAAAACTTAATGTAATCCCATTGAAGCTCTTTATTTCATTGTTGTTCAGTACAAGGAAGATTTTGACATTAGTCGGTGAAAGGTAGTGCCTACTAGTGCCAAAATTTGCCAAATAGTAGATTTTTAGAAAAAAAATTTGCTACATAGCATGCAGATGAAACATTTTAGTTAGTTGGACTGTTTTTGAAAATCGAGTTCTAACTCATTCCCTCTTAGCTGAAGTCTGAAATGAACCCAAAAAAAAAAAAAAAAAAAGTGGAACTCGAGTTCCATTTGTACAGAACTCGAGTTTCCTAAACTCGGGTTCCGTGTGAAAAAACTTGGAACTCAAGTTTCAGAAACTCGAGTTCCATTTTTTTTTATTTTGAAAACAGTCTAACTAACTAAAATGTTTGACGCGCATACTATTCACCAAAAAAATTTCTAAAATCAGTCTGAGTAGCAAATTTTCCCGCCTACTAATTACTTTCCTACTTTACTAATAGAATAGTAGAGGACCCCTTTTTTTCTCTTTACCATGTAACCAATGTTTCATCATCAGAGACCACTCAGATTGTTGGTTAAATGGGCAATCGGAAATCTATAAAAGATGACAAGCCAATGTTTTTTGGAAACAATTTTGCCCTCCAAAACCCGAACTACAACAACAACTTCTACAACAACAACAACAACAACTACAGCAACAGCAACAACAACAATAGCAATTGCAATTCCTTCTCCAAAACCAAAACCCTAACACCTTCCCAATCCAAAACCCTCCTCCTTCGAATAACCCTAACCTCCATATCCCCCCTCCCCAGAATCTGAATAATCAGAATCAGAATCAAAATCAGCAGTTTTCCAATTCGAAACAAACCCACTCAATCGAAAAGGTCGACCGCCAAAACATCTCCCCTCCCCAGAATCGAAGTTGCCCAATTCAAAGCAAACCCACTCAATCAACAAGGTCGACCGCGCCATCTCGAAGGCGAGGCGCAATATAATCGCTGCAGGAGAGAGCGTGATGGCGTGGCAAGTGTCTCAAGATGCGCTGCTCAACCTCAAGCTCGATTCCTGGTCCTCTCTCAACTTTCCAATGCAGAAAGTCCCCAGTCTTCACAACGTTATGCTCCTCGAAGGGAAGGTACTATTATTATACTATTGCTATTAGTCTTTTACTTCAATTTTGTGTATTGGTGAAAACAAAATTGATCCATAAAGTTGTTGTTTTTGTTGTTTGGTTCGATTAGATAAATGCATTTTTCCATTGCTTTGTTGGGGTTCAAAGCATTACTTCGTTGTATGATTTGGAAGTAGCGATTTGTAAGGTTGAGGGCGTAGATAGCTTCGAAAAGCTTGAATTGGGGCCATTGTTGCGACACCCGCTTGTGTTGCATTATTTTTCACTCAGTTCTGATGTCACTCAGTGGCGGAGCAAGAATTTACATTTAGGGGGGCCATGTATAAATTTTTTTTTTTTTTTTGTGTGTGTGTATGAAATGTCAAATAGTAATATACAATATTTCATAACTGAGTATGTATAAACCAAAGTATATTTAATTAAAATTAAGCAATCATGAGACCAAAAAAAAAAAAAAACAAATACCTGGAGCACGGTGACACAGCACACAAGCTATCAAGCACAAGCACAAGAAACTTCACAAAATTGAGTCACAAATTGAGGGGCCCACAGCTATAGCCTACTGACAATTGTAATAAGAATGGTACAAAATTAGTCACTTTTTATGGCCTCAATTCAACACATATCACGTTTACCCAACAAAAATTGAACACAGTACATATATATTTAACTACTACAATTCTGGAAAGTGCAGAATAAAGAGACAAAACCTTTACCTTTAAACAAAGAGACAAAAATTTTACTTTTAAACAAAGGGATGAGAAGCAAAGATCTAAAATCTGAAAAGATTAAAAAAAGAAAGAAGAAGAGGGCAAAGACAGTGCAGTGGCTGTGGCGAGAAGGACTGAAGGAGGCTGAACCGCTGAAGGAAAAGAGAAAGAACTGAAAGAAGAAAAAGAAGAAGAATGCAAAGCCCAAGTCCTCAACGGAGACAGAGAGAGCGAGAGAGAGAGAGAGTCACCTGTTGAAAGATTTTTTCTGTTCTGCAACTGTGTGGCGGCGTGTGGGAGAGACAAAGTTTCAGACTTTTCAATTTTTTTTTGCCGTGTACAAGTAAGACCTAGATACATTGGGATGAAAATTAGAATTTTCTTTCTCTTTTATTTGTTGAGATAATTGTTTTTTTGACCTAATTTATTGTGGTAATTGTTAAAATATCTGTATTCGTTTTATTTTGTTTACATGTATTTGTGGATTATATTTTATTGTATTGAAAATTGTATTTATTTTTAGAGTTTATATAGGTATATTATCAGGGATGGGGGGGCCAAAATGACAATTATTTAAGAGTCTTCAAATTATATAAGATATTTAAAAAAAAAAAAAATTTAGGGGGGCTAAGCGGAAAAATTTTGGGGGGGCCAAGGCCCCCCTCGGTCCTCACGTGGCTCCGCCACTGATGTCACTGACGTTTTTAAAATAACCGGCTAGGAGGTTTGTTCGTTACTTTGGAAGTTCATGGATAAGAAGAAGAAGAGTAAGAATGATGATGACACTGTTCAAATTGAAGAGTTTTTGGATTTTGTTGCTAAGAAGCGTTCCGTTGCCAGCAAAGAGGAACTTTGCTTACGAGTTCAATGCTTGGGGATGCATATTTCTGTTATCCGGAAAGCCATTAGCTTAGAGACTGCCACTTTAAAGGAGCCTCTAGATGATGCTAAGAAGAACGTTTCAGTTCTATTTCTCAGCGTGTTGAATCGTTCTCCTCTGTACAGAAGGTTTTTTGTGGCAAGCACACTAGATTTGGTTCATCAGGCTCTGACGAAGGCAAAAATATTGATGATGAAGATTTTGGTTCTGAAGACGAAAGGACTGAAGATGCTAACTTGCGATTGCAGAATGTTGCAAGTTCTTCTGACCGAGTCAGTAGCTGTCCATACCTGCCTGAAATTGAAGAGATGACACGGCTTGGGTTGAAAGGTGAAGCGTATGGGCACCTTGCTCCTGCTAGCCCAAGGCACAATGAGAGTTGTAGTGGATCATCAAAAAAGAAAAGGAAATATGAAAATCCAAGTTCCACCATGTCTGCACCCTCTGGATCATCTAAAAAGAAAAGAAAACCCGAAGATCTAGGCCGTACGGTGTCTAAGGTGGTGGTAGAATTAGATGTTGATACTGTAGATAATTCCAAGGAGATTGAGGAGGCTAACAATTGCAACGAAGCTGATCTTGCAATTGCTAATCACTCTATAAAGACATTCATTACAACCTGGAAGGAGGCGTGTTGGGATCATACTGTGCCTGAGGTATGTTAATTCTTGCTATAGATTATGTTTCACACCGATCCACTGATTTAATTCTTTATCTGAGAATGGGTTAGCCAGGTAATGAAATAAGGATTCTCTAGGGTTAATTTTTTTACATTATGCTAGTGTTTTATTTTAATATTATATACTTTTATTGTTCTTAGTCTTGCATGGAACCTTGGAACTCTAGTATTTTCTTAGGAGTCAAGAATCATTGTACTTGAGTTATGGGTGGTTTTCGCAGTTTTTTTCTTGAATCCAAATTTTTTCAACTAGTGGTAGAGAAGAGGAACGGTATTTTTCGTTAAGGATTTTTGAGCGGAGTAGGTACTTCATGAAGTCGGTCTTCATGGGTAAGAATGTGGGACAATGGCTGATGAAGAGTATAGAACAGATTGTCGTTGGGATCAGTCCGAAGAATTTTTATATGTTCAGGGAAGGTGATTTAGCTTACACCCTCCAACGGAGCTCCAACTCTTTTGGCATGTTCCTACTCTTGACTGAGTTTAAAGTTGGCGGGTCTAGGAGGTCCATTTTTATTCCAAAAGGTAGGTTTTTGGGTTAGAACTAAGGAAGCTATTAAAACCTGAAAACTATGTGAAAGGTGGGTCTGGTCTTTCGAAATTCATAGCTCAGCATCATAACAATAACTCAGGGGTTCAACCATTTCAAACCTTTGCCAATACGGTGCGTTGGCCTTAGGTGCAGGTCAAGGGCAGGAATTTGCCAAACCTGGTCAACGCCCATGATAAAGGGAAATTGCTATTAGAGGATAATAAAAGGGAGAAGCAGAACCCAGTTTTTGAATAGAGGCCGGTGAGCATATCAAGTCCGACGACTCTTGGAGGAAGAGAAGTGGGTTCTCGGTGAATTAATGAGGAGTTTGAATTTGGAGAGACAAATACGGTTAAAAAAAAAAAGGAGATCTCCGTTGAAAATCCATTCAAACTGGAATATACACGCTAATGGATAAGAGCGTGAACTGAGGCATCCTGACTGGACAGGAGGAGGCTTGACCGTAGATGTGAATGGGGAAGGAATTAGGCGTGTAGCATGGAACTCTAATAAAGGTGAACTGAGGAATCCTATTTGGGTCAATGGTAGTCAGAAGGAGCATGTGGTGGGTCCTTCAAGTGGGTCACGTGTTTATCAAAATTCTGTGGTGAATAAAGGTGATTTGAGGAGGTCCAATTGGGTCACTAGGAGTCAGGAGTACTCACGGGATCAAAATCTTTCTGTGGTGGGCTCAGACCAAGAGTGTAACACTTAAGTGGGCCTTCCAGTTTTCCATTATCCAAAGCCCACCGGCCCAACTAGGATGGTAGTGGGTGAGAGCCCTTTCTCGAGTGTTCAGAGACCTTTGAATCACGATGCCCAATCATTAGTGATGTCCACCGAACCCCACGAACTTTTGGTTGCTCAGAATGGGATATCGGGTCGTGTTGCTGGATCTCATGCTGTGGAGTCACCAGCGTCACCGGCGCCACTGGAGAAGGCCGGCATCAAGTCTTCCTTCGCTGTGGAGTCACCGGCGTCATCGGTGCCACTGGAGAAGGCTAGTATCGAGTCTTCCTTCGATGGGTTTCGCGCCGAGGGCTCACCGACGACTCTAGAGCAAGTGGGTTGCCTCCTGGAGACCTTGGCAAAGGCTGAGTATCTTTTTTCTGAAGGGTCTAGCGCCGGTGAGCCTTTGATCTCACTTGGTAAGGCAGAAATAGAGGGTGACAGGGCATCAAAAGGTCTTGTGTTTTCCAATTATGTTCTAAATACGTCGAGAATTGGGTATTCAGGGTGGAGACGAAGGTGGTCGGGTTGTTTGTGCAAGAGATATTCAGGGGATAGACACCTCCCACCAAGCTAACCAGTCAGTGTTGGCATTGACTGAGGTAGAAACAGTTTGTGCAGATGTGGGCTTGGGTGATGTGGATAGCTTTTACCCCCTAACGACTATTAATCCTCTGGGGTTGGTCGTGTCAGCCGAAGTGAATGGTAATACGGAGGTGTTGAGTTTTGATAATACATTGAATGTTTTTAATTGGGTGAAACATAGAATTCCCAGTTTCAGTAAGATGATGGGGGCTTTCTTTGGGTCAACATGAGAAGATGTGTATTATGCTATTACAAAGGCTTGAGACGGAGATTGAGGCAGCCAATTTGATGCGCAGGAAGGATGCATCAGATTGGCAAAAAAAACTATCTACATATATTATTTAAACAAATTAACCGGCAAGGAGGTTTGTTCGTTACTTTGGAAGTTCATGGATAAGAAGAAGAAGAGTAAGAATGATGGTGACACTGTTCAAATTGAAGATTTTTTGGATTTTGTTGCTAAGAAGCGTTCCGTTGCCAGCAAGGAGGAACTTTGCTTACAAATTCAAAGCTTGGGGATGCATATTTCTGTTATCCGGAAAGCCATGAGCTTAGAGACTGCCACTTTAAAGAAGCCTCTAGATGATGCTAAGAAGAAATCCAAGAGGCGTCCTCTTTTTTCGGTGTTGAAAACGGTTCTGTGGAAGGTAGCATGTTTTGGGTGGACAGTGGAAAGTTTTTCCGAATTGTTGGAATATATCAGTGACATAGTAAAATCATATTTCTCTTGGCATTTTGCAGTGGCAATGGAACTGTTGTCTTTGGTTTTCTTAATCTGTGTTGCACTATGTGATGCTTAGGACCCATGAGGAGGTTCTGGCAATAGAAGTCTGTAAAATTTTTTTTTTTCAACCTTGGTCGATTTTTTGTGGTAATAGAAGTCTGTAAAATTTTTGGATTTTTTGTTGACTAATTGCTAGGAAGGAATTGTATATGCTGTCCCACATTCTAGATTTGATAGATGATACCTGCAATATATAAAAAGCAACTTAATCAGACTGTGTGATCTCATATAGAAGCATCACAACAAGGAGTGCAGAGATGAGTCACTATGTATATGTAAATATAAAACATAGACAACAATTAAAAAATGAGGACACTCGAATAGACAGAAGATACATTAAGTAGCACTTGTGCCATCTGAAGGAACTTATAAGATTACTTTATATAACAAACAAAATAGGAGTTAGTTAAAATGTTTCATGATAAGATTCTATTATTCACTTATTACATGTAATAAAGTTTAATACTAAAATTCAACACAACCAACTTACAGCAACATTTAGTAGTCCAACAAATGGAAATGATGAAAACATCAATTTGATTTTCTTCCTCCGTCGAGCTTTTACGTTATAAAACTGAAGCATCCTCTCGAAAACCTACAAGAGTATTAGGAGATATCAGCTGAGAATTGCATCCCATTTTTGTAAGCACAATAAACAGGAACCAACTAGACCAACCCCTGACTAGAAACATAGCATTTTCACAAGAAATAGAACGGAAGGCATAATCTGTAATATATATATATTCTTCCAAGTGAGTCTAGAAGAACCGGTAAGACTACCTAATTATCCCATTATTCTTTTTTAGGTTCTAAAGACTTAAGATTTTATGTATTTAGAACTCTAATTTGTATTGTTGGCAAACCATGATCAAAACAATGTGTTTAGAAGTGTTTTAGTCTAGCTCAAAGTTGTGCTTTTATGTAAAGTTGGAATCGAGTTAAAGCAGGAAAGCATTGTGTCTTTCGGCCTGGCTCAATCGATCGAAGCTTAGGCTCGATTGATCGAAACTCAGGCAGAATGATTTTCTGCAGATTTTTCCAACTCAGCCCTAGGTGTTTTAAAACGTTTTTAGGGTTTCTTATTTGTCCTAAGTATAAAAGGCAAACCCTAACCATGTTTTAGTGTTGCTCATATTGCGGTTTGTGGAAATCTCTTGTGAGATCTAGAGGAGTTTTCCTTTACACAAACTTAGGGTTTTCAAGGAGAATATTTATCTACACCTTGATGATCAATTCAGTTGCTACCATTAAAGCTTAAAGAAAACACAAGCAGGTGTGCTTGTATCTGGTGGTGAATCCAAGAAAGAAGGAGTCCGTTGATTCGGAACTTGCACGTGGTCGTGTTAGTAAGTTCTACTGGTGGGTAGTAATAAAAAGTCAAGCGTGGGGGCTTGTAAGTCTTATTGGATGAACTTAGATTCTTTCAAGATAGTGAATTCAAGTTTACTTTGAGGATAGCTAGGTCAAATCCTCCCCAGGTTTTTATCGGTTTGGTTTTCTGGGTGATCATATCTTGTATAATTTATTTTCCGCTGCTTTGCATGATTTGATCTTTGATATTGTGATAACCTAGACTTGTTAAATTGGACTAAGTAACAACTTGGCTAATTACCTAGGTTAAATCAATTGTTTAAGGGGTCTAAAAACTATCATTCTTGAATTTCTCCATTGATTTTCTGCACCAAAACCACACTTTCAAGCCAAAACTGTCAGCACAACTTATCATCAATGAGCATCGACAACCCCAAAAATTCAATCTATCATTCTAGCATGTTTACAGCCCCTGGACAGCACCTCTGTTTCTTTGTTTTCTTGTCATTTTTCAATTCCACAACTTCATAAACCTCAGAATCTAAAATATTGAGTCCAAACCCCAATCTCAAAACCAAAGGACTATACTACATCAAACTATAATTGTCTATCCATATCTTGCATAGTTTTTGGGGAGACACTAGAAGAGAATGATGATGTGTTCCTCACAATTTATTTCTTCTCTCCCCATCAACAAACAAAACTTTTGAAAAGGGATTTTTTTTATGAAGCAAAACATGGAAAGCTCCAATGACCTGCTTGCTTCTTTTGGTGGTTCCCTTTTTGACTGGTCTAGGGCTTTTGGAGTCACCTCTAGTAATTCTCTCCCTTTGTTCCTTAGTTTTCTCCTTTGTAATTAGATTTTTCTTTGTTTGTTCGTTTTCCTTTCTGTAATCTTTGGCTTGCCTTATGCCCTTTATGCATGAGGTAGCTTTTTGAATATACATCTTTCTTTCTTTTTTTGATAAGTAAAGAAAATTTTATTCATAGTCTTAAGGAGTCACCCAAATATACATCTTTCTTACTTATCAAAAAAAAAAGGGATTTTTTTTAAAAAAATTTTAAAAATAAATAAATAACTTATTTTCTTTTCTCTTGCAGTGAATCAAACATAATGTTATGCAAAACATCAAGAAGATAGCAGAACACTAAAAGAGTGGCCTTAAAAAGCTGTTGAAGTTTGTAAGCAACTGTTTCATAAGTAAAGTTCTGGGAATCAAGAGATATTTTGGAAATTATTCCACAATGGCTTGAAAATTTTTTACTTTGATTCCTTTGAACTTTTAAGTATTGCAGAACACTTAATAGTTCCTAGTATCATATATCCACACCTATTCCTTTTTTTCCTTTTAACAACCAACCACCTGTTGTTGGAGTTAGTAAGCAACTGTTTCATAAGCAAAGTTCCAGGAAATAAAAGATCGCACGGAAATTATCCCTCAATGGCTTGATCATTTGTTACATTGATTCCTTTGAACTAGTTAGAACTGCAGAACATAGAAGGCTAAGTATTTCACATAATAGTTCCTAGTTTTCATATATCCTCATTGTTTCCTTTCTCTACTTAACAACCAACCAGCAACTACCTATTGCTGAAGTTTGTAGGCAACTGTTTTATAAGATAAGTTCAGGGTATCAAGAGGTAACTTGGAAATTATCCATCAATAACTTGATGAACATAGAAGACTATGAATTTCACTTACAGTTCCTAAATTTCATATATCCTCCTAAACTTCTGCAACATCAAAAGATCACAAAAATCCAAAAATTTTACAGACTTCTATTACCACAAAAAATCGACCAAGGTTGAAAAAAAAAAAAATTTTGGTTAAATTTCACAATAAAGTCTCAAGGCATGTAATATAAGATATAAGATTTCATGGCAAGTGCTTCCTTTTTCTCATAATTCTTTTTCTTTTTTTAAGTAATCGAAATATTGATAACAGAACCTGGAAAAATTATAAAGGAGAAGTACATATTATCCCCCAAAAAATTTTACAATCCAAAATATAAAAGAGCAACAAAATCTAAAAATAAATGACAATGGAAGCTGCTGAGGCAATAAGCTGTAGCTCAATTGGCACATCTCCTAAAATAATGGGATGAAGGGTGAGGTGGTGCATCTATAATTTACCGTACAAAATATAAGGCAATGGAGGCTGCCAAAGGCCCTCCTCCAATCATACAATGGTCTTAGAACATAGATTCTGTACATGTGTTTAGGATGGCTTATTTCTAATTTGGCTAGGTACAACATTTTAAAACCTTCAACTTTTTTGAAGTACAATTATTTTATGAACCTGTTTTTTCACTCAAGTAAGCCAATGACTTTTTTTTTTTAATAATAAATAAGAAACTTTTATTGAGAAAAAACTACTTCATAAGCAAAGGACATGGAGATGCCTAAAGAATTACAAAATAGAATTATGTACAAGAAGATAATGAGTCTAAAAACATCACGCAATAGAATGACAATGTGTTAAGCCCCAATCAAATAGAGAGCTAGAAAAGATTGATAGAAACTGACCCTCCCCGTACACTACACATCTTCAAATGTACGCCAATTATGTTTCCTCCAAATAGTCCATATCAAACACAAATGAACCACATTCCAAATTGCCAAAGAATGCTTACCCACACAATTCCTCCAACCAAACATGACATCCATCACCTTACCCAGTAGGACCTAATGGATCCCAAAGCATCTAAAAACAGAACTCGACAAATTATATGCAACCGCACAATGAATCAAAAAGGTGGTCCACCATCTCCCAACTACACCAGCACATGCAACACCATCCTACCAAAGTGTTGCCTCTCTTAATGAAGTTATCACAAGTAAGAATCTTCCCCATGCTGCCGTCCACACAATGAATTTAAGGAATCCCAAATGGATACTTAATCTATTTCAAATTATGCTCAACTAAATCGAAGGTGAGGTTATTCTTCTATTACCATAACATCCAAATAAGGGAGAAATGCTCAACATTCCAAACCTTAGGATGCCCGTCATACACAAGTCTGTCTTTCCAGCATGCCAGAACCTCCTCATGGGTCCTAAGCATCACATAGTGCAACACAGATTAAGAAAACCAAAGACAACAGTTCCATTGCCACTGCAAAATGCCAAGAGAAATATGATTTTACTATGTCACTGATATATTCCAACAATTCGGAAAAACTTTCCACTGTCCACCCAAAACATGCTACCTTCCACAGAACCGTTTTCAACACCGAAAAAAGAGGACGCCTCTTGGATTTCTTCTTAGCATCATCTAGAGGCTTCTTTAAAGTGGCAGTCTCTAAGCTCATGGCTTTCCGGATAACAGAAATATGCATCCCCAAGCTTTGAATTTGTAAGCAAAGTTCCTCCTTGCTGGCAACGGAACGCTTCTTAGCAACAAAATCCAAAAAATCTTCAATTTGAACAGTGTCACCATCATTCTTACTCTTCTTCTTCTTATCCATGAACTTCCAAAGTAACGAACAAACCTCCTTGCCGGTTAATTTGTTTAAATAATATATGTAGATAGTTTTTTTTGCCAATCTGATGCATCCTTCCTGCGCATCAAATTGGCTGCCTCAATCTCCGTCTCAAGCCTTTGTAATAGCATAATACACATCTTCTCATGTTGACCCAAAGAAAGCCCCCATCATCTTACTGAAACTGGGAATTCTATGTTTCACCCAATTAAAAACATTCAATGTATTATCAAAACTCAACACCTCCGTATTACCATTCACTTCGGCTGACACGACCAACCCCAGAGGATTAATAGTCGTTAGGGGGTAAAAGCTATCCACATCACCCAAGCCCACATCTGCACAAACTGTTTCTACCTCAGTCAATGCCAACACTGACTGGTTAGCTTGGTGGGAGGTGTCTATCCCCTGAATATCTCTTGCACAAACAACCCGACCACCTTCGTCTCCACCCTGAATACCCAATTCTCGACGTATTTAGAACATAATTGGAAAACACAAGACCTTTTGATGCCCTGTCACCCTCTATTTCTGCCTTACCAAGTGAGATCAAAGGCTCACCGGCGCTAGACCCTTCAGAAAAAAGATACTCAGCCTTTGCCAAGGTCTCCAGGAGGCAACCCACTTGCTCTAGAGTCGTCGGTGAGCCCTCGGCGCGAAACCCATCGAAGGAAGACTCGATACTAGCCTTCTCCAGTGGCACCGATGACGCCGGTGACTCCACAGCGAAGGAAGACTTGATGCCGGCCTTCTCCAGTGGCGCCGGTGACGCTGGTGACTCCACAGCATGAGATCCAGCAACACGACCCGATATCCCATTCTGAGCAACCAAAAGTTCGTGGGGTTCGGTGGACATCACTAATGATTGGGCATCGTGATTCAAAGGTCTCTGAACACTCGAGAAAGGGCTCTCACCCACTACCATCCTAGTTGGGCCGGTGGGCTTTGGATAATGGAAAACTGGAAGGCCCACTTAAGTGTTACACTCTTGGTCTGAGCCCACCACAGAAAGATTTTGATCCCGTGAGTACTCCTGACTCCTAGTGACCCAATTGGACCTCCTCAAATCACCTTTATTCACCACAGAATTTTGATAAACACGTGACCCACTTGAAGGACCCACCACATGCTCCTTCTGACTACCATTGACCCAAATAGGATTCCTCAGTTCACCTTTATTAGAGTTCCATGCTACACGCCTAATTCCTTCCCCATTCACATCTACGGTCAAGCCTCCTCCTGTCCAGTCAGGATGCCTCAGTTCACGCTCTTATCCATTAGCGTGTATATTCCAGTTTGAATGGATTTTCAACGGAGATCTCCTTTTTTTTTTTAACCGTATTTGTCTCTCCAAATTCAAACTCCTCATTAATTCACCGAGAACCCACTTCTCTTCCTCCAAGAGTCGTCGGACTTGATATGCTCACCGGCCTCTATTCAAAAACTGGGTTCTGCTTCTCCCTTTTATTATCCTCTAATAGCAATTTCCCTTTATCATGGGCGTTGACCAGGTTTGGCAAATTCCTGCCCTTGACCTGCACCTAAGGCCAACGCACCGTATTGGCAAAGGTTTGAAATGGTTGAACCCCTGAGTTATTGTTATGATGCTGAGCTATGAATTTCGAAAGACCAGACCCACCTTTCACATAGTTTTCAGGTTTTAATAGCTTCCTTAGTTCTAACCCAAAAACCTACCTTTTGGAATAAAAATGGACCTCCTAGACCCGCCAACTTTAAACTCAGTCAAGAGTAGGAACATGCCAAAAGAGTTGGAGCTCCGTTGGAGGGTGTAAGCTAAATCACCTTCCCTGAACATATAAAAATTCTTCGGACTGATCCCAACGACAATCTGTTCTATACTCTTCATCAGCCATTGTCCCACATTCTTACCCATGAAGACCGACTTCATGAAGTACCTACTCCGCTCAAAAATCCTTAACGAAAAATACCGTCCCCCTTCTCTACCACTAGTTGAAAAAATTTGGATTCAAGAAAAAAATTGCGAAAACCACCCATAACTCAAGTACAATGATTCTTGACTCCTAAGAAAATACTAGAGTTCCAAGGTTCCATGCAACAGTCGGAGCTAATCCCATCAGAACAGTTGCAACTGATGGGCATCGGAAGCTGTATCTGTCTCTCTAACTCCGCAACAGTGGGCAACAAAGAGTCGAGCTTTCCTGAAGAAACTAAAGTTGATGTCTCCAAGTGGGCCAGGGGTGTCGGGCTAGTCTTAGAAGAAGGCTCACCCAATTCGTAAGTACTTAGGCCCGAGAAGCATGCTTCATTAGACTTATTAGAGCCCAAACCATTTTGGGCAAAAGTGGGATTCAAGCTTTGACTCACAGTGGGTTTGCTTGCTCCCCGTGGAACCCACTTAAAGGATTTGGTCCCCCTCTGTTATAATCCCATGAAACCCTCCTTTTTTTCCTTTCTCACCCACCTCTATAATCAAACCTTTCCCTGTCCAGCATGTATTCCTTAACTCACTCAACATACCATAATCAGAATCTTTGAATTTGAATTAAACCTTAACGGAAGCCTCAACTTATTTCCTGCCGAGAATTTCTCTCCTATATTAATATCCCCATTAATGCTCCGGGGTATCACAACTCCTCCATCCGCCGCTAACGGGCAAGGATTGGCCATCGGTATACTACTCCAGCACCATCTTTGCATGGTCTAGAACCGGCTCCACCATCTTCTCCTCTCCTAACTGTGTCATCTTCCCCTTGTCTGTGGTACCAATCTGCTGTAGCTGCTTTCCTATCCTCTACTTCTCCATGATAGCCTTGCACAACTTCAACAAAAGTTCTAGAGTTTTGAACCTCCAGATTATGCCTTTGCGCCTAAGGAATAAATTTTGGATGACCAGTTCCACCCACCGCATATTGGGAAGGATTCAACATCTTTCTTAGTTCAAGCCCAAAAACCCTCCAACCATTTTTCTCTTTGCCTACAGGGATAATAATCGACCTCCGAGACCCGCCAACTTTAAGTTCAGTCAATAATAAGAATTGACCAAAAGAATTGGTGCTCTGTTGGAGGGTATAAGCAGTGTCACCGTCTCTGAATGTAAAAAACTGTTTGGAATTTGCCCCAACGACAATGTGTTCAATTTTTATTCATCAGCCATTGTGCTGCCATCTTGCCCATGAAGACTGATCTCATAAAGTATTTGCCCCTCTCAAAAATCCATAGCGAGAAAATAACATCCCCCTTCCTCTACAACTAATTGAAAAAGCTTGGATTCAATGAAAAAACTGCGAAATCCCCCCATGTCTATCGGAAAATATGAGGAGAGTAGAATATCTGGCTAATCAGAGGTAGCCGGGCCTCTCAGAACAATAGAGAATGCATAATTGAACTGTTGGGGGGGGGGGGGGGGGGGGACGACAAAAGCATCTCAGCGTAAGCTCTTGCTCTAGAGTCTATTTGTAAGCTTTGTTGCTTCTCTCAGAAGTATTTTTTATAAGTGAAAGACTCAAAAGTATAGACTAAAGAAAATAGATATAACCCAAGCATGCTAAGATGTCAAAAAAGTGCACATATAAAGCGTATATTAAAAGCAAGTGTTCCATAAGTAAATAAGATATCATTGTAATTTGTAACATAAAGAGGAAAAAGGAAAGTCATCCAAAAAAGAACAAGAAGAGGAACAGATGAAGGTAAGAGCAAAATCATGTAAAAACCTCTGGTTCTGGAAAGTAAATATAGATGAAAAGCATCTCAATGCAAATCTGTCAAATTATACAACAATAAGTCAATAACTACAACCAAGTCTTAGTCCCAAAATTTAGGGTTTGGGGTCAGATTAATCTATATCTGAGTCAGATATAGATCCTCAACATACTAATCAGGGTCGGTCACATGTATTTTTTCTTATCATTCTACCATATCCAAAGTCATACTCTCCATCACCTCCTTAATTGACATATCCTTTTTTAATACTTCTATTAATGTTATTTTAGGTCTTTTCAACCTTTTTTTTTTTTTCATTTCCTTAATTTGAATCAACTCGTCTGTTAAATTATCAACAAATAAATGTCCAAGAAATCATCTGAATTATATAAACCGCCAGAATAGCCATGCAAGGAATTTCAATCCAGCATTGACTCAAGAGCTGACTTACACATACATGTTCATGGCAAGTGGATAACATGAAATCCAGAGAAAAAAGCATTAAATTAGTTCCTATAGGCAGCAAGAAAAGAACATTTACTAAATTAAATAATCTTAGTTTCAGATGACATTTTTTAAAGATCTAAAATTGCAAATAAGATGTAGCAATACCTGGCCTTAAAAGGTCTCTGAGAACTTCTCCACACTTTCAGAATTTCCAAAATGTCATCCATTGTAACTTTAACCTTAAACCCAATATCACTTACTAGCTTCCCGTTTCGTACCTGTTCCAAAAAAAATAATAATAATAATAATAGCTCAGTAAAGAACTATAAAAATCCATGTGAGCTAAATCCTCCCACCATACAGGGAGATGCAGCAGGTTCTTAAAGAAAAATCCCCCCACCCCCTCCCCCTAAAAAAAAAGAAAAGAGGAAAACAAATTGGTTATGCTCTACCTATACACCCAAAAAAGATATAGTAGTAAATAAGGATTGTTGCAGAAAGAGAAAGAGGGTGGCCCCTGTTTTTCTCAACAAGGGAACAACACTGTATGAAGCTCGAACTGCAGAGCAAGTGAAGAAAACGTAGGACACGTGTTAGCTAGGCCATTTCTTGTAGGAGTGCTAACGCACATTATTTATAAGTAGGTAACCATTTAAGTTGGATTTGGCTTTGCCAACCATTCAAAGAATTATATGGAGGAGCATATATATTTTTGTTTCAAGTTACAGTATTTAAAACAGTGTGCTAATGTTGCAACGTAATATCAAACATACAAAAGAACAGGAGCAACCCTGATGAACTCACTTTCTCTTGCATACAAATGCGAACTTTGTGATGAAAGCTTATTTCATATAACATTATTTTCTAACCAAAACTTGATCTCCAACAATCTTTCATCTTCTTTTTTTTTTTTTTTTTTGATAGGTAAGAAAAAATATATTCAAAAAAACTGCTAGATGCAAATTAGCACCAGCATATCAAAAGTACAAAAAAGATGGAAAAGCAAAAAACATAAAAAGACATTAATTACAAAGAAAGAGAGCTAAGGAATAGAGGAAGAGAGTCACTAGATGTGAGTCCTCAAGCCCTAACCCAATCAAATAGGGAACCAGAAGGAGAGCAAGTATTTGGTCCTCAGATCTATCCAAATCCTCAAATGTCCGCCGATTGTGTTCCTTCCAAATACACCACATCAAACACAACGAAAATAAGTTCCAAACGTAAGATGAATGCTTCCCCAACCAATTCCACCAACTAAATAGAAGATTTGACACCGTACATAAGGAAACCCATGAAATCCCAAAAATCCTAAAGACAAAGCACCACAGCCGATAAGCCTTTCCACAATGTAACAACAAATGATCCACTATCTCACCACAACAACGACACATAATGCACCAGTCGACAAAATCAAAGCCTCTAAGCCGCAAGTTATCGCCTGTGACCTATCCCATGCGGATGTCCAAACAAAGAGAGAGACACGCTGGGTTGCCTTAACCTTCTAAATACCTTTCCATGGAAAAACAACGAAAGAAGAGCCATGTAACTTATGATAATATGAGCGGATAGTAAAATCCCTGTTTTTTGTCAACTTCCATCTCAAACGATCACCATCAATCCCTGAAGGTAAATTGGCTACCAAGAATCAAAAAAAAATCATCAACCACATCTGCCTCCCAATCATTAGGACCTCGATTGAAACGAACAGCTCAAGTTCTCCCATCCCCTGCTCCTTGACATATCAAAGATGATTCGACGAAAGCCTCTCTAATTGCAGCAAAATTGTACAAGACTGAAAATGCCAATTGGAGAGAAAGATCTCCACACCATCTATCTGTCCAAAATTTCACTCTATCCCCCACCCCAACCTTATACTGGGCATTTTTGTTAAAAACTTCCCAGCCCTTTCGAATACTTCTCTACAAACCACAACATAAGCACCCCTTCCCAACTGTCCCCCCCCCCCCCCAATTCTTCCCCAAATTTCAAAGCTACCACCCTCCTCCAAAGCCTATTCTCCTCGATCCCAAACTGCCAAAGCCACTTTCCTAGCAAGGCTTTATTGAAAGTGGTCAATTTCCTAATACCCAGGCCACCATTAGCAATAGGCATACACACCTTATCCCATCCCAATAAATGAGTCTTAGGGTCTCCTCACAGGAAGTCCCTTTGGAGCTTCTCAATTTTGTTTGCCACATGTGTAGGGATGGTGAACAGGGATAAAAAATATGTGGGAAGGCTGGATAGTGTGCTTTTAAGCAATGTCATCCTACCTACTTCGACAAATACAACTTCTTCCACCCAGCTAGCTTCTGTTCGATTTTTTTCCAAAATAGGGTTCCAAATAGAGGGGGACTTATGGGACGCCCCCAACGGCATATCAAGGTAAGTCATTGGCAAGGCCCCAACCCTACAACCCATTATCTCTGCCAAAGGCATGCACATTATTTACCTCCCCTATAGGAACCAATTCACTTTTAGCTATGTTAACCTTCAAACCAGTCACAGCCTGAAAACAAAGTAACAACAATCGAACATGTAGGACTTGCTCCACCTTGCATCACAAACAAAATAGTATCATTTGCAAACAGTAAATGTGAAACACATTCCCCTCTACCCCTCCTACCATCCGCCCTAAAACCACTAAGTAAACCTGCGCCCTCCATTCTCTTCACCATCCCATTAAACACCTCCATCATAACTAAAAATAATTAGGGAGACAACGGATCCCTTGTCTCAAACCTCTAGAGCTATCAAAGAAGTTATTGGGGTCCCATTTACCAACACAGAAAACTGCACTGTAGAGATACAGGTTCAAATCCAGCTACACCATTTCTCCCTAAAGCCCATTTTCTTCAACAGCTTCAGAAGTGCCTCCCAATTCACATTTTCATAAGCTTCTCAATATCTAACTTACAAATCACTCCCGGAATCTTACTCTTCATTCTGCTATCAACACACTCATTGGCAATGAGAACTGAATCAAGGATTTGCCTACCTCCCACCCACAAAACTATTCTGAGATTCAAATATTAGTTGATCTAACACCACTTTCAATCTATTTGTCAAAACCTTGGCCAAGATTTTATATAAACTCCCCACCAAACTGATAGGTCTGAAATCACGAATGTTAGAGGCATCATTCTTCTTAGGATCAACATTATAAAGGTAGCATTAAGAGATTTCTCAAACTTACAGTGTTGATAGAACTCTTCAAAGACTGCTAAAACATCTTTTTCTACTACTCTCTAGCAATGATGGAAAAATGCCATAGAAAAGCCATCTGGACCTGGAGCCTTATCCCCTTCCATATCTCTGACCACTGATAGAATCTCGTCCTTCTCAATCTCCTCTCCAACCAGCCCCTCTCCAACTCCCCTATTTGATCAAACTCCAGTCCTTCCACAAAAGGTCTCCACTCCTCAGACTCTTGATACAGAGTTTTATAAAATTGAACTACCTGAGCAGCCATTGCTGCTCCTTCCTCATAAATCATCCCATCCACTTCTAAGAAACTCAGATGTTATACCTTCTATGAGAATTGGCCGTCTTGTGGAAGAACTTAGTATTATTATCTCCCTCCTTAATGCATAACATCCTCGATTTTTGTCTCTAGGAGATCTCCTCTAAAGAAATAAGATGCTCTAATTGCGCTCTCACTTCATTTTTCTCATTTCTCTCCGTCTCAGTGAGTCCATGAATCCCTTCCTTAGCATCTAATAACTCTAAAGCCCCAATAATTCTTTCTTCCTGCACCCCAACATTGCCAAACTCTTGGCAATTCCACTGGATAATGTCTTCTTTCAAAACTTTCAATTTTTTTAGCAAATACATAACTAGGTGTACCCGAAAAAGAATGGCGATTCCACCATGAATCTACTCTATCAACAAACCTGTCCCACTTCAACCACATATTCTCAAACCAGAAGGGACCTTTTCCCTCACCATACCCCCTGCCTCCAGAAGAATTGGGAAATGATCTGAAACTGGTTGTGGTAGAATCCATTGGGTCACACCCGAAAAGTGTTGCTCCCAGTCATGTGACACTAGAGCCCTATCGATCCTAGACATGGATGGCTGGTCAGTACCACTAGACCATGTATAACTCCCCCCCTCTAACAGCAAATCTATCAAGTTTAAATCTTCAATAAATTCAGAAAATTTTTCCATAGTCGGAGTAAGCCTAGACCCACCCCTCCGTTCACTAGGAAAACGAACAATATTAAAATCCCCAAAACAACACCAGGGAACATTCCAATACTGCTGAATACCCACCAACTCATCCCACAAATCACCCCTCAAATTGTTATCATTTGGGCCATACACCCATAAGCATGCCCAAATAAAACCATCCTCCACACCTTTCCACTGAAACGACACCGAAAATGAGCCCACCAAAACTTCCAACTTTTCTAAAACCCTCCTATCCCACATAATCAAGACCCCACCAGCCGTTTAATTAGCATCTAAAGCCACCCAATCCACATACAAACAGCCCCAAATACTGCAAAACCAGTTGCCTATCTATGCCAGCAAGCTTTGTTTCTTGAAGGCATACAACATCACACTTCTACTTACATAACAAGTTTCTCACTACCAGACGTTTCTGAGAGTCATTCAAACCTCTGACATTCCATGAAACCATTTTCAGCTTCATAAAGACTTTTATGGCCCTACAACTGTCTCTACCACACTTCCACCACTTTATCTCCCATCATAGTTAACCGTTGAAATTAAATTCCTCAACTCTCTTTTCCCTTTACCCGTGGAGGATGCTACTTTTTGGTTAGCAGCTGCTTTCTTCCGCTGCTGGTTAATAACCACCATCTCCCTTTCTAGCCTTTGAAGATAAGCAATACATAGCTTTTTATGACGATTCATAGAAAGCCCAGTCACTTTACTAAAACCTAGGATTCTGTTCTTCACCCAATTAGAGACATCCAGCATACCACCCATATCTAACAACTCAGAATCGTTGTGCACTTCCATCGACATGTCCAACCCCGAAGGGATAATAGTAAACACTGGATTACAATCTGCCAAGTTCTCCTTCTTACCTGAAACCACTTTTGAGAAAGCCACTTCCTCCACCGTCGAGCCACCTAAAACAGATAGGCCACAATTTTGAATTCAGTTCCATTAACGCTAAATTGGGTTGACCAATCTCACCCATATCTATTGACCTGGTGCCCTTGTTGTTCGCCCCCTTGAATCAAAAGCACACTACTCTCACTTCCAACTTTATCCACACTATTGACACCAAAATCCACTAACCCCACAACCGATAGTCTCTTAAGGATATCTGCCAAGAAAAAGCCCTTCGAGAGTTGCGAATTTGCCATGTCGGTCTTACCCGGAACCATCGTGGAATCATCGGAGCTGAACCCATTGAAGGAGCTGCCATTTAATACCATCTGAGCCACCGCGAGACTGACAGAGTTAAACCTAGCAATAGAAATACGATTAATCTCCATCGGCGCCACCACAGGACCATCGGAATTGGTCCCAACCTCCAACCCATCCACCGTGGGGATGTTGGAGCTTTTTCCCATCAAGACGGCTACTATTGTACTCCATCAGCTTTGCCACGAGACCATCGGAGTTGATCCCAACCCCTATCTTAGCCACCGTGAGCTTGTCGGAGCTGATCCCATCGAAATAGTTGCGACTAACGAGCATCGGAGGCTCTACTTGTCACTTTGACTCCGCGACAGTGGGCAGCAAAGACTTGGGCTTGTCTGAAGGAGCTAAAGTTGATGTCACCAAGTGGGCCAGGGGTGTCGGGCTAGTCATAGAAGAAGGCTCGCCCATTTCATAAATACTTAGGCCCGAGAAGCAAGCTTCATTAGACTTATTAGAGCCCAAACCATTCTGGGCCAAAGTGGGATTCAAGCTTTGACTCACAGTGGGTTTGCTTGCTTCCCGTGGAACCCACTTAAAGGATTTTGGTCTACCTTTGTTATAATCCCATGAAACCCTCCTTTTTCCTTTCTCACCCACCTTTACAATCAAACCTTTCCCTGTCCAGCATGTATTCCTTAACTCACTCAACATACCATAATTAGATTCTTTTGAATTTGAATTAAACCTTAACGGAAGCCTCAATTTATTTCCTGCCGAGATTTTCTCTCCTATATTAATATCCCCATTAATGCTCCAGGGTATCACAACTCCTCCACCAGCCGCTAACGGGCAAGGATTGGCCACCGGTTTTACTACTTAGCACCATCTTTGCATGGTCTAGATTCGGCACCACCATCTTCTCCTCTCCTAACTGTGTCATCTTCCCCTTGTCTGTGGTACCTAACTGCTTTAGCTGCTTTCTATCCTCTACTTCTCCATGATAGCCTTGCACAGCTTCAGCAAAAGTTCTAGAGTTTTGAACCTCCAAATGCCTATGCACCTGAGGAATAAATTTTGAATGACCAGTTCCACCCACCGTATATTGGGGGGGATACAACATCTTTCTTAATTCAAGCCCAAAAACCCTCCAACCATTTTCTCAAGTTCAGTCAATAGTAAGAACTGACCAAAAGAATTGGTGCTCTGTTGGAGGGTATAAGCAACGTCACCGTCTCTGAATGTAAAAAACTGTTTGGGATTTGCCCCAACAACAATGTGTTCAATTTTATTCATCAGCTATTGTGCTGCAATCTTGCCCATGAAGACTGATCTCATAAAGTATTTGCCCCTCTCAAAATCAGTAGCAAGAAATAACGTCCCCCTTCCTCTACAACTAATTGAAAAAACTTGGATTCAATGAAAAAACTGCGAAATCCCACCATGTCTATAGGAGAATATGAAGAGAATAGAATATCTGGCTAATCAGAGGTAGCCGGGCCTCTTAGGGGGAAGGGGAGGGGGAGCAAATTGAGCTTCACGCCCTTTCTCATTTGATGTACAATGCTTTGGCAAAGCAAGCGTAAAGAAACAAATGTGTGTGTGAGAGAGAGAGAGAGAGAGAGAGAAAGATGCTCATAAAGCAAGGGCTGTCTGCTCAATACAGCTGCCAATCTCATTGTGCAGAATGACCTTTCTGATAATTGTAGCAACCTTCAATATGTTTGCATCACATTCTAGCTCTTAACATCATAGTGGAAGTACTCATGATAATTAAACCAATTCAAAGGCTGTCTCCATAATAAACGATACTCATCCAAACCAAAAGGCTAACAAATTATATTGCACCTTTCACAATATTTCATGCATAAAAAGAAGAGAATTTGTAAAGAATATAAATGACAACTAGATATGCTCCCATCACAAAGGAATCAGAATTGAAAAACAATTACATCAAAGTAAAAAAAAAAAAGACGAGAGGTGCAAAAGATTATATCTGGTGTGTATCATACTAACCTTCGGAACAGCATATGGAGCAGAAGCACCAAGAATTGAGTGTACTCCTTCACAATCGTAAAATAAATCTTTGGGATAGTGAAGCTCATCAACCATGCCAGATACTACCCACTGGACATCACTAATGCTGCTCATAAAAGAAGACTTGAAGGGTTTGCTATCTCCGCCAGAGTTAATATTGCAGTAACCCATCACTTTGTCACTAAAACAACTATCCCATAGTGTATCAAAAATCTCTAACAGATATATACAACTTTGCTGCATGCAATTTTTGGACAATACAGATATTAAGTGGACCAATTCATGAGATTCCCAATCTTTGGCAATTGATTCAGAGGAAATCAGATCTCTTTCCCACGTGAGATTCTTAAAAATGATTATGAGATATATCAGAAACAGTTATCAACTTGACTATGAGATCATAGATGTTGAATCAAGTGTTAAGGATGCACCAGTCATCGCTGAGCATAGTGTTGAGCTAACACACAGTGAGTAGTGTTTACTTATTAAAATAGGCTTTGCTGATAATAGTCAATTATGGTTTGCCTATTCCCTTACTTTTCTTATCATGTTATCCGTCTTTTTTCTTTTTGGGTTTTTTTTTTTTGTGGGGGGGGGGGGGGGGGGGGGGGGGGGGGGGGGGGGGGAAATTCATAATTTTTTTAATTTACAACTGGAGTGTAAATTGGTTGAAAATTAAACATCCCTCCTCTCTCAACCTATGACTTGGTTATGCATTTTGGCATCATCTTGAATTCTAAATCTTGCTGAATTTTTGTAAAAATTTTGCTCACTGGACTCTTGTCATAATGCCACGATTGTAATGTGCATCCCTTGAAATTCTAGGGAGATTATGTGGGACTTTGATATTTGTTTTTGGATAAGTGGACTTTGATATTTGTTAATGGAAAAGGTCTATTTTCATTTGTTTAGCTGGTCATAATTTGGTGTGATTTACTTGATAAGTGAATTAGGGAACTGGAAGGGGTAGCACAATCATTTGGGGACCTCACCTTATGAAGTGGTGATCACTAGTTTGAATCACACTTTCCTCCCCTCATGAAGTTGGATTGTCTCTTGGTATAGTGGAGTGGATTGATGATTACCATGCATTTTGTTCTATTGATGCTACTAATTTTTTTCCCATTTGAGCTTCATGCTTGGAAGCTGCTGGGCCTGAGAAAAGCATTGGCCTTAAGAATATGCAAGATTTGTCAAGTCTTCCACTTCCAAAGTAAAATTGGATGTAACTCTTGTGGCAGATGGGCAGAATGAAGAACATACTGAAGTTTGTCAATCAATCAATGGGGCATTAGTTTTTGATGATAGAATTAGCAGTGGTCACTTGCAACGTTTATCTGAACTTAATGAAGATAAGAATGCAGCCCTGGTCATTGAATCTATCAGGCGGGACAAATTTGGCCTTGATCCAAGTCTTTCAAACATCTGAAATTAGCATGTTGAGAAGCAGCATGCTCGCCTAGGGAGGGCACTTCATTGTCTCTCACAAGAATTATATTCTCAGGATTCACATTTTCTTCTTGAGCTGGTAAGATCATCTTCTTTGTTTCTCTCGTTGAGAGTAGTAGTGTAGTACAACTTCACATGTGAGTAACATGATTGATAAGTTACCAGTTGTCCCAAAAGCTTAAACTTTTGAGAGAATCGGTAATTTTAACATGGTATCAAAGTAGGAGATTTGAGTTTTATCCTTGTCTTCACTCTACCTCCTATTTAAAATGTTAAAAATCCCATGTGTTAGGCCTCACTTAATAACTAGGAGTTTAGACCCACACTTGAAGGGGAGTATTAGAACTATGGTTAAATGATTAAATTCATCATTTCTTAACAACTTAAAATTTTGGGACACTAGGTGATTTAACAATGATGAACCAATATAGTTTTGTGAAGTTGGTTTTTCAATGCATCCTATATTCTGTAAGGATTTTATGTCATTGAAACTTCATAAAATGATATTTGGAGTGCAAAACAAACCATCGTCCATACTTAAAGTACCAAAAACCATAACTGACATTTTGATGAACTCTAGCTAAAGTGGCACCTCCTCCCTAGTTAAGACCAAGGTGGGGGGGGGTGAGTTTGTGGGTTCATGACCCATCACATGTGAAAGTACCAATACAAAAATTTGGCGTCACAAATCAACCATTTAAAATCCATCCCAAATAAAACTACATTCAATATTATTTAGTTGTGACAATATCTCCTTCATCGACATCACCATTCATGAAAAGAGTAGTCTCCATTTTTTTTTTTTATATGAAAAGTGATCTTATTAAAGAAAGAAGTAAAATTCAAATAGGGATTGTCCTGGAGATACTCCCGAAAGAATTAAAATCTTAAAACCAAAAAGATCTAAAATATCAAAGAAAGATGTAGCTTGTATGTGGTCTAAAATAGTCACCCAATCATAAAAGATCAAAAAAAAGAGTACTTAAAAGTGTTTCTCAATGCCATCAAATGTCCTACTATTCCTCTCTCTCCTTATTGTTCACATTACACATTGGGGAACAACATTCCTATTTTTTATACACTATTGATTACAAAACCTCCCGTGCTAATATTCAAGCAACTGGATCACCTTCTTTGGCATTTTCCATAAGACACCAATAGTAAGAACACAAACATGTCAATTTTTTTACCATCGAATAAGGAGTTAAGGCTTAAAAAATGATCAATTGCTTATTTACTGTTGTTTTGTATACATACTAATCAACAATTAATAGATTTCTATTATGAATATTGTCTTAAAATCTTTCCTTCTGAGGCACCTAGTTACATCAAATACTATTCCAAGGAAATTTCACAAAATCAACCCTTGTAATGTCACATAAGAATCAGATGGACCACTAATTTTCAGAACCCAGCTACACTTCAATATATTCTATCATCAACAGCTCAACTACACTAGAAGGGAAGTTAGAAGAAAATAAATTTGTATGCATCCAGGACTGGTACGAACTAACGTTTGCTCAAATGACCTTTTGATGTTGGACAAATTGGGGGAATTTGTCTACATGTAGTTGTGGTGGGTTAAGGTTTAGTAGGATTTGTGGAAATAGGATCTAGAGTTGTTAAAGAAAGGTTTATGGGGTTGTGTTAGGATTTAAACGTGCTTGATGAGTTATTTGGTGACTATTTGATAGAAGAAAGTACGTGGACTCCTAATTTGACTAGTAAACTTAACCTAATAAAATACTAACTTGGACCCAAAGAAAATAAAACCTAATCTACTTATGATCTCCTAGAAGATTCTAGACCTAACCAAATTACAAAAATACCATTAAGTCGTAGGATTGTAGAAATTGTAGATTTGCCCTTGAACATAAAATGGACAAGGTTTTCCTCCAAACCAATTTGAAATGTGAATGGTTTCTTTCACTGCCATGTAGTGGGTTGGAGGAAGTTTCCTATGGTTTGGAGGTCAACCTTTTCCATATAAAATTGCCCATAACTAATAAAATACGCCCCCCCCCCCCCCCCCCCCCAAAAAAAAAAACTATTTTTACCTGAAAAGACTCGTATTCACATGTGGACCTAATAATATTATTCTTCAATAGGGAATGGAATTTTATTGGGACTGCACTTATATTTTAATGAAATTTTTGTTTACCTTTCAAAAATAAAATTCTTGAATAGGGGAATTTCCAAAATATAAAAAAAAAAATCCATCTTCCATGGCTGCATCACCTTTAACCTAATACTACCTTGAACAAAGGAGTAAATATTGAACAAAGCCAAGTCCACTTAGATTTTGCAATGATTGAATCATCAGCGAATTCCAAATGGTAGATCACCATAACCTCTCCTCCCTCAACCTAAAAGCCAGTTAAATAGCCAACACCAACATTTTTGTGTAACATTATGCTAAAAAGTTCCATAACCAATATGAAGAGGAGAAAAGATAAAATATCCCCTTGTCTCAATGCTCTTTGAACCTCCAAAGAATATGGCCTGCCATTTATAAAAAAAAAAAAAATAGAAAAGAAAAAAAAAAAAAAAAAGAATTGTGAATCACAAAGCCAAATCCATTTCCTCCACTTTTCACCAAAACCAAACCTGCGCATCAAGTGCATTAGAAAAAAAATCCTTTTTAATATGGGCTTATGCCTTTTTATTTTATTTTATTTTATTTTAAATTGGTTGCACGTGGTGACATTGAGTTTTAAACCCTATGATGACTTCACCTTTTACCTATTCTTGTGGGAGGAGTTAGTGCCATTTGAGTTAGAGCTCAATATCTAAATTACATCCTCTAGGAACACCACTTTGAAGCCTGCTATCAAGTCATTTGTTCAGAACATACTGAATTATGACTTGGAAAACATATTGAGGTACTTTAGGAAAATTGACCTCCCTTCCGAAGCAGCCATAAAATTGGTAAGAGGCTTTCTTTATGCATTTGTCCACCCATCAAATACAAAGCCCGCTCCTTTGTCACTTCAAGGCCACTTTCATAAAAAAACTCTCAATTTGTTCTATTTGGAAGAGTAATTTTCAAAGCAGTGTAACTCGAGGAGCAAAACCCACAATCATATTATTAGCTGATTTGGTTTAAGAGTTAAAACGATATGGGTTTCTAGCAAAGTGGAATGGAAAGTCACCAGGATAGAACTTACATCCTAGCAATTTGAATTTTTCAATGCTCTCAGGAACCAACAGTGTGAAGCTTGGACTTGCCCTTGAGCTGAATTGGCTCCCAAGTAGGTGATCTGACTTGTTTAGGCTTCTTTCTCTATTCAACCTCTTCTTCCATCCTTTGTATCTTTTAGAGATGCTTTGGTGACACTTTAGGACATGGTTTTATCCCTACTTACTAATTTTTTAGCAAATAACCCTTCAAATGACAATAGAATCTTTTAAAGTACATTGACAATAACTGCAACTAAAGTTTGTGTTTCCACCCCCTTCACCCACATTTTCCAATTTAGAGACATAATTCCAAAGAAGAGAACAACGAGCCACTGCATAAGATGAACTCACTCTCCAAAGACATTAACCTATAACAAAATTATCTTATACTTAAATAATTCAGCTAAAATCAACAAAATAACTAATGGGGGAAATCACACCAACCCCTTCCCTTGAGTATCAGAAAATGACAATTTCCCTACTTCACATTGTATTATGATAATATGGTTGAACCATTGTGACTTCTGGTTGTATGGTTTTTTATTCTCACTTGCTATTCTTTTTACTGTTATATGATTTTGTAAAAAGTTAAGAGTAACCCAGATGGTAGGCCATATCTAGTTTATCATTTGACTTAATGTCATCTATACCATTCTTACTTTATTGTACATCCTGATACAGACTGCAATCCCATTTGTATGGAATCCTTTTTGGTTTGATTTTGAAGATAAATTTCATTAAAGGTATTAAGAACAAAATAGGTTGCTTAGAAGCCTTTTTTTTTTAAATAAATGAATATATTTATTGTTCATTTTGCTTCAGGTTCAAAATGCTGATGATAATATTTATCTGGAAAATGTGGAACCAACTCTGACATTCATTCTTCAAGACTCTGGCATTATTTTCCAAAATAATGAGCAAGGCTTTTCAGCTCAAAACATCAGAGCACTTTGTAATGTTGGAAATTCAACAAAGAAAGGATCTAATGCTGGGTATATAGGGAAGAAGGGCATTGGTTTCAAATCGGTCTTCCGGGTATGTTTGGAGAAAACTATTATCTCTCTCTCACACACACACACACATTATTGGGACAATTATTAAGAAATTTATTGAAAAAAATGATAGAGGGCATTGGCCAAGTACTTGGGTTGTCATCATTCTTTGATTTTTTATTATTTTAAAATTTTCTATTTTTCTCTTCAATTTTAAATGATTTTATTTATTTTGTGTTTACTTTAGAATATTTGTTTTAAAGAAAGTCATAGAATCTAGAAGCTCAACTTAACAATAACAGAGAATTGACCAACAAAAACATCAATTTTCTCGACCACCCGTTTATCCCAAATCAGCAAAACCCCCCCAGATGTTTGAACCGCATCCAAAGCAACCTAATCTATGAAGGGGCTACCCCATAAGCTCCGCACAAGAGTAGAATTTAAAGAAGAAAGTTTAGTTTCCTGCAAACAAACAATATCACATCTCCATTCCTTCAAAAGATTCTTACAAACCTCCATTTTTTTAGGATTATTTAACCCCCTAACATTCCAAGAGAGAAGTCTTAAGGACATTTATAACTACCAACTGCCCCTAAACCAGATGACGAACCTCTATTTCGAGAGAAAGTCCCATCATAGTTTACAGTAGATATCAAACCCCGCAATTCCCTAAGACCTTTCTGTCCAGCTTTAACAGGTCGCCGATTACAACCATCATTAACTACCTCAAGACACTCCTGTTCTAATAAACGGATTAGAGCCACACATTTAGCTTCATGTTTAACAATAGGAAAACCACCATTTTGCAGAAGCTATTCATCATTGTAGACACCCATTTCGAATGTTCCACCTTTGACGCAACAAGCTCACCCTCCTCAGCCACCGTACTCAACACCATATCCTCAGCTACCCTAGGGACCTAACAAGACAATGGAGCACACTCTAGAGGATCATAGTTGTTCTCCCCATTACCCAAATCTGTATTGTCAACCCCACTTTGTACCCATGGAAGAAATAGGAGCTCAGACTCACAATTATGCATTCCATCGGCATACGCAACTTCCGACATTGTTTGGGAATCAGACCCCTCTCTGACACTCATGCCTGGTACTTCCGTAAATACTTCCTCCACCTCCTCAGACCAAGAGTCCCCTTCCCTACCCAACTTATTCAAGGAAGAAAACTGATTCGAAATCTCCCACTGAAAACGTTGGAGAGGATCACCACCCTCTGACTTATCCTCCAGCGACGGTGCCGTCTGAAGTGAGCCTTTATCCATAACATCAGGCTGCCCAGGACTCTTCGAGTGCACATTATTCCTCGGTTCATCTCCAATCTGCCTCTCAACCTCCCGATCAGGAAGGGAAGCCACCGAGATAGGAGCAAGAAGCTCCAAAACTGGGCGAGAATGAAGTAAAGCCCTCGTCGGATCCATAGGAACAACCATCGGATGCTTCGCTGCTACCACAGGTTCCGTCGAAGTCTTGCCTGACCCACTCGGGTCCTGATCGCAGGATAGTCTCACTTTCAACCCAATTGGATCGGAGATATTTTCTGCCTCTGAATGGGTCTTATCTATCAGGTTAGCTAAGTGGGTTTGGGCTTGGGCTTGGTTTAGATTAACCCCAGGCCCCACTACAGGCTTAAATGGTTGAGCTTGATCCAACCATGATACAACCTGTTTACCACCATCTGGTTTAAATACTCTTAAGGCCAGGTTGGCAGAAGTCAACTTAAAAATAAATTTGCGTATAGGTCTGCCATTTAAATTCGAAACAGTAATGGTAGAATCTCCCTTAATCCCGTTATATCCTCCAGAATTTTGAAAATTCCCATACTTCCGCTGGTTACCAAAACTGATCAACTGCTTGCCAATCTGGCCACCACCGGCCATCGGACCACCACCAACACTACCTTCTGGTGTCCTCTCTGCCACCGATACAAAATTCTCGCCCAATAAGAACTTGTCTAATTCTTTCTGAAACACACACCATCCAGAACGATTCAAGCTAGCTGGTATCATCACACAACCACGCCACTTTCCACCATAATACACAGCTATATCCACAAAAAGACCAGCCTTATTCGATCTTCCACAGAATTCAAAGAATTTATTATTTTCCCTATAACGCTTGCAAAACAAGTCCTTCCCCGGAACCCAATCCCTTATATCAGCAAAACAGGATCGAATCCATTCTAACCCTCTACGTCCCACCCAAATGGAACTTTTGATATTCCAGCGACTCTCATGAATAGCATAAGAATCAGTTCGCACTCCATTGAACGAGAATGTAAAAACCTTATAATCAATACAAAGGAGCCTTTACTGCCCCCTCAACCATCGGGAGGTTTAGGTGCTGTGGTTTGAGAAATTTGTTTAACAGTGTTGGCTGTTGTAGTGTTGGTTATTTTTGGCGCTGTTTGTGGAGGCTGGTTGGATAGAGTTGGTGGTGGTGGAGAAGGGATAATCGAAGGTGGACAAAAAAAGTGGTATGGGTAGAAGCCATAAGGAGATGAAAGTTGGGATGGGAAGAAACCGGGAAATTGAGGGGGTGTCTGGTTGAATGAGGGTGGTAAAAAGGGAAACAAAGGTGGTGGTGGTAATGCCTGAGAGTTGCGGAGTGGAGGAGAGGGTAGGTGATTAGGAGGGGGCAGTGTGGAACCCATAACTTATTTCCTGAGTGTCTATTACTTTTTCTAAAAGTTCATGATCGCTTGAAGGTCCCTTAACATACTTCCACTTAACATATATGTTTCTTATCTAAAGGTTATGCTTCTCAAACTCCAGGAGTGAATACTAACAATTGCAATAAGTTCAGAAGCCAATTATTAAATCTGCTATATTATGCTTTAGAAGTAGATGATATAATCTATTGTTGACATTCATCTCCAATATAATCAATCTTTTGTTGACTGTGTTCATCTGTCACATGCATTCATAAGCTTTATTGTGGTTATTGGGCATTTTATGTTGGTTAAAATGTAATTGACAGAATTTAATCTTTTGCTTAAGAATTAGTTTTTTGCTTAGGGTTATGGCTTAATATTCCAGGAGTGGACATGAAAATTTGAATGAAGTTTAGAAGAAGATGATTAAAATAGATGTTTAAAGGCTATCTCCCACAAAGAATATAAACATGATTTGAATAGTGTTCAGATGTTTTTCATTTTTAGCAAGTGTGTCAAAGTCTTGTGTTTCACGAACTCTACTTTTGTCAGACAATTGTAATTGTGGTGAAAAGTGTTATGGTGTGAATCCTGGCATAGAGTTTGAATGTGGTATCCTCACATAGAAACTTGAGTTACTTTTTGACTGAATTTTTTATCATGACTGAATTTTTTTATCAAACTAATGGTTATAAACTATAAATAATCAACATTCATCAATTTGGATGCTCTTTATGCAGGTTACAGATGCTCCAGAGATTCATTCTAATGGCTTTTATGTCAAATTTGATATAAGTGAGGGTCAGATTGGTTTTTTTTTGCCTACAATAGTACTTACTTGTGATATTGACTAGTTCAGTAGGCTGGCATCTAGTGACACTGATCATTTGGATGATCAATGCTGGAACACTTGCATTGTACTTCCTTTCAGATCAAGATTTTTGGACAGCACTGTCGTGAACAGCATTATCACTATGTTTTCAGATCTTCACCCATCTTTATTGCTTTTTCTTCACCGGCTTAAGTGTATTAAGTTTAGAAACTTTCTCAATGATTCACTTATTGTGATGAAAAAAGAAATTGTGGGAAATGGCATCGTAAGGGTTTCACATGGAAAAGAGAAAATGACATGGTTTGTAGCATCAAAGAAGTTGTGGACAGATGTCATTCGTCGTGATGTGCAAACGACAGAGATCTCTATAGCATTAACATTGCAGGAATCAATTGACGGGGATTACACTCCACTTCTAGACCAGAGGCCTGTTTTTGCATTTCTTCCTTTAAGGACTTATGGTCTGAAATTTATTCTTCAAGGTGATTTTGTTCTTCCATCATCTAGAGAGGAAGTGGACGGAGATAGTCCCTGGAATCAGGGGTTATTGTCTGAGTTTCCTGGTTTGTTTGTTGATGTTGAGAGATCCTTTTGCGCTCTTCCGTGTTTTAGAGAGAATCCTGGAAAGGCTGTGTCTGCTTTCATGAGCTTTGTTCCGCTTGTTGGGGAAGTTCATGGTTTCTTTTCAAGCCTTCCCCGGTTGATTATTTCAAAATTACGTATGACAAACTGCTTACTTCTGGAAGGAGGAAACGACAGATGGGCTCCTCCTTGCAAGGTTCTAAGAGGTTGGAATGAACAGGCTCGCATTCTTCTTCCTGATAGTATGCTTAGTGAGCACCTTGGCCTTGTATTCTTGGATAGAAATATTCAAATTTCTGATTCATTAGCAAGGGCACTGGATATTGAGGAATATAGTCCTAAAATTCTACTACAATTTATATGCTCTGAGTCATGTGGAGAATGGCATCAACTCCATGGGCCTGTATTGGTTGTCTTCTTGGCTAAATGCACTTCATACAATGTCATTCCATTCATCTATACAAACTTTGTTTAATTCTGATGCAGAAATTGATCTCATAGAGAACCTTAAAAAAATACCATTTATTCCTCTTTCAGATGGTACATACAGTCCAGTGAATGAAGGTACAATCTGGTTACAATCTGATGCTTTAAGCACTGGGTTTGATAGCAGGCATGGACTTGAAGCTTTCCCAAATTTATTTGCTAAACTTCGAACTGTGAATCCTGCCCTCCTTTCTGCATCAACTGTTGATACCTCATGCTTGCATGTGAGTTTAGTAGGCAACCTTACCAAATTGCTTCATAGAATTGGTGTCCAGTGGTTGTCTGCTCATGAAATTGTGAAGTGCACATCTTGCCAGCTGTATCTGATGACAGAATTACAAATAGGGACAAGAATTTGATGACAGAGTATGTTTGCTTTGTAATGATCCACCTACAGTCTAGCTGCCCTGATTGTCATGTTGAAAGGGAGTACATAATCTCCCAATTATGAAATAAAGCTTTCATTTTAACAAATCAGGGCTTTCAACGACTTGTTGAGGTGCCAATTCATTTTAGTAAAGAATATGGAAATCCAGTCAATGTGAATATGTTGATTAATGTTGTAGATATGAAATGGCATGTCATAAGTTACATGGTTCTTCTTTCGTTGTTTTTCCATGGAAAGGTATTTGGAAGGTTAAGGTACCCCGGCGTGTCTCTTTCTTTGTTTGGACAGCCGCATGGGATAGGATCCTCACGGGTGATAACTTGCAGCGTAGAGGTTTTGGTTTTGTTGACTGGTGCGTTATGTGTCGTTGCTGTGGTGAGACAGTGGATCATTTGTTGTTACATTGTGGAAAGGCTTATCGGCTGTGGTGCTTTGTTTTTAGGATTTTTGGGATTTCATGGGTTCCCTCATGTACGGTATTTGATTTTCTATTTAGTTGGTGGAATTGGTTGGGGAAGCATTCATCTTACATTTGGAACTTAATTCTGTTGTGTTTGATGTGGTGTATTTGGAAGGAACGCAATCGGCGGACGTTTGAGGATTTGGATAGATCTGAGGACCAAATGCTTGCTCTGTTTTCTGGTTCCCTGTTTGATTGGGCTAGGGCTTGGGGACTCACATCTAGTGACTCTCTTCCTCTATTCCTTAGCTCTCTTTCTTTGTAATTAACGTATTTTTATGTTTTTGCTTTTCCTTCTTTTTTGTACTTTTGATATGCTGGTGCTAATTTGCATCTAGCAGTTTTTTTTTTAATATATTTTTTCTTACCTATCAAAAAAAAAAAAAAAAAAAATACTTCTGAGTCTTTCAACCAACTAAATGGGCCCTACTTTCTTTGCATGCTAGCATATCACAAATGTCAAACTTGTACACATTCATCTGGAAAGAAATGGCTACTTCAAGGCACAAAATCACTGAGGAACAAAATCACTGAGGAATTACATTCTGGATCTTGTGTATTTGTTCCCTATGCGTCTGGCTCTAGTCGTGAGGATGTGGTTCCTGGTATGTTTTTGTCTCCTGAAGAAATATGTTGGCATGATCCAACTGGTTGTCTAGACCAAATTAAGGAGATAAATCCTCAGTGCAGTTTGACAGAAGTGACTCATTGCCCCATAAAAAAGACACTGAGCAATATATATCCAGGCCTTCGTGACTTTTTCATTGATGGCTGCGGAGTACATGAGACCCCTCCTCTCCATACCTACCTACAAATTTTGCTCCAGCTTTCGACCGTTACTTTGCCTTCACAAGCAGCTAATGCAGTAAGTAACCAAATCTGAAACAAAATCACAGTTGCAATTAATGTTTGTTGTGGTGAAACTTAAGAGTTTCTTTCATATCTTAGGTTTTCCAAGTGTTTCTCAAGTGGAGTGATGGTTTGAAATCTGGACTCCTGAGTCCTGAAGATATCATTTACTTGAAAGAGCATCTTATGAAAATTAACTGTGCTGTACTTCCAACTGAATATGATAAGTGGATTTCCCTACACCCTCCCTTTGGCCTTGTGTGCTGGTCTGATAATTTGAAGTTATGGAAACAATTTAAGCATTTCGATAAGATTGAATTTCTGTACTTAGGCAAACTTAGTGAGGATGAAAAACAGATAATACGAACAAAAGTTTCTGTGCTCATGCAAATCATAGGGATTCCTGCTCTGTCAGAGGTAAGATCTCTCTCTCTCTCCCCTTCTGTGCGCATGTGTCTAGGCTGTGGTCTAGGGATGTTGCTCTTGAGTTGGCAATGTTTTAACTCCACATGAACTCCTCCAATAGGTCTGGCAGTGTATCTAATTATCAATGTGTTTACCTGAATGAAATGGACAGCTAAACATTCCTACTACAAATGATTGGAATTTTAACTTGAGCTGATCCTAAAGAAGCCTCAAACAATTTTATTTATAGAATAAACTATAAAGTACTCTGCCTACTTTTAGATGTATTCATGGTTCTAATTTTGTATTGTTGTTTCATATACATATATAGTATAAGGAACTTTATCTTATGTGGTGCACCATGAGATACATGGGTAATCTTTGAATTGTTTCATTTTTGTTCATTTTACTGTGTAGAGCTTGTACTGATCATTTATTGATCGCTTTCAAGGTTGGATCTTTCATGTGATGTTATTTGGTCCTAGAAGTTCGTTTACATGTGTTGTTTTGCAAGTATCATGATAAGTTTGTGTGGAGTATGAAATTATTCCTTTCTCTGTTGCATACACTCAAGTTGCTTCTGAATGTGTTCATAGAAAGTTGGGTTTGATAATTGTGTGTTCTTGTAACACCACTTCCACTTGAGATGTTGTTACTGGCAAACCTAGCAAAAGAATGAAAAATTTTGGGAAATGGAGAACGATATATAGTGGGTTTTACTTGGAATCGGACAGCTTTCTCTCTCTCCATAAAAGGGATTTCTATTACATGTGGATATGTTACTTTTTTGCATAACAATTCTTTTGAATTATTGACTTGCATCAGACAATGGAATTTCTTTTAAATGCTAGAATTTCTTTTTTAGCTTGAAATAAGCATGGCAATTTGTACAGTTGCCTATGAGTTGTTAGTGGAAATCATTCGCTGTTAGATTTTGTTGATTTAAGCAAAGATGAGCACTATTTTTGTCACCCTTACGAGAAAAAACAAAACAAAATAAAATAAAACAGGAAATGAGATATATATTGCAATCTTCATCTTCCTTTCCTCATTGTTGCATTAATGTGCAGGTTGTAACTCGTGAAGCAATATATGATGGTCTGGTAGACTCTAGCTTCAAAGCTTCATCAGTGGGCTGGGCTCTACCTTATGCTCAACGCTACTTCTGTAGTGTACACCCTGATAAATATGTAAAACTGAAGCAGTCTGGATTTGATCTTTTGAATCGTTTACAAGTTGTTGTTGTTGAAAAGCTTTACTACAGGAATGTCATAAAAAGTTGTGGTGATTCATGTGCATCTAGGAAGCGAATTGAATGTAGCTGCTTACTTCAGGTATGTGATGAAATCCTTTGTTGCATGTCCTCTCTCTCTCTCTCTCTATCCCCCCCTCTCTCCCCCTCCCCCCCCCCCCCCCCCCCCCAAAAAAAAAAAAAAATGCCCACAACACACACATGAATATAGCATATTACTTGGGGTTTGAGGGGGGGGGGGGGGGGGGGGTTACTCCAGTGGTTCCATCACTTCTTGTGATGTATAGGCATTGGGGTTCAAACCCACACCCCCCCCCCCCCCCCCCCCCCCCCTCCTCTCTACCCTATTTACCTAGAAAGAAATGAAAAATGAAGATAGCATATTAAAAACAAACTTCCAACAAAACTGATACAAAACCCAGACAGACTATGTTTGCTCTAAGCCAGACTACATCGTGAAAAGAAACACGAAGCAGCCTAAAGACTTACAATGGGGTAATATCTACATATGAGTTGACTTTATGAAGGAGTGAATAGAAATACTATCAGCAAGACATGATACAAATACCACTCATAAAGAGAACTAATGAAGGATGCTTGTATTTAAAATTGCAACCACTTTTGGACATTTAGAACTTTGGAACTACTTTAAGCATTAAAAAGTTGGTAAACTACACTGGAACATGCTAATGTTATGCTGTACAAGGTTTCTGCACTTGCTATTGCTGGAATTTGGAGATTTGTGATGTTGGCTTATTTTACTTTCATCCTTCTAGTGGAGATATATTCTGTTTTTAGAATAGTTTTTTTTGGCTAATGTTTTCACAATTTTAAAATCATGCTCTGTGTGATATTTGGCACTGTTGGGGATATTAATATATTATCTGTCTCTCTTTTTTAGCTATTGCCATAACAGAGGAAACTTTATATCAATTAATGACTTTGGGGCTAGCAGAAGCCTACTCCCACAAATGATAAAGTATAATGATCAGTGCATGACAACAAGATTTAAGAAACGTGGTTCATCCAACTCCATGCCTACATTTACAAGCATCATAAACCAAAATATACTACCATAGTCTCAAAATTTGAAATATTGTGGAAAATAAAGAGAAGATGCACATCTACGGTCTTCATGGTGGGGAAAGTGAATCATACTTTCTAGCATAAAGATACAAATTTTGAACACTCAATTAACTGGCGCAACTTGCAAACCTAAACTATTTCCTACCTAAAAGCTAAAACCCCTAGTGGATGGGATTGAGGTTAGGTTATGACTAAACCCTCCTGAAGGGGACTGCCTGTGGCCATTTTGGAATCAAGGTCCTTCAGGCATTGGTATCTTGGAGTGTTAGGAACTATGGTCATGCCCAGGTAGGGTTGCCATGGCTGTTTGCTCCCTCATCTTGTGCATTTAGGGGGGGTGGGGGTGCAGGAAATAAAAGCAACCCAAATTTCATTGCACCTAATGGTGTTCCAACATTTGAACAATAAATCAAGGTGTTTCAATAAAACTTTCTCTGAAGTTTTTTTGTCTTTTAGCTTCCAAACAAACACACACTAAGCTTATGTTGAACCATAGACATCTCTCAAGTTGAAGTCCTTATTTGGACTGATGCCTCCAAATCCTAAATCATGTCAGACTCCAACACTAACTTGGTACTCTCCTTTTATTTGATGGTTACTAAACTTACGTGAGTACTATTTTAAACACCAATCAAGCCCCTCACCAGAATAAACCAACCTAAATATCATTGCACCTAATGGCTCTGTAACATTTGAACAATAAATCAAGGTGTTTCAACAAAATTTTCTCTGAAGTTTTATTGTCTTTTAGCTTCCAAACAAAACCACAATATACTTATGTTGAACCATAGACATCTTTCACGTTGAAGCCTTTTTTGGACTGATGCCTCCAAATCCCTAAAATATGTCAGCCTTCAACACGAACTCAGTACTCTCTTTTTAGTTGATGGTTACTAAAATGAGTACTATTAAACCTCCTTTTATACTTTGCAATGTATGCTTTATTAGAGTTTGAGGGTATTTCCAACATTTATATCCTTATCATATGCCTTTTACAGGACAACGTTTTGTACACAACCCAAGAATCCAATTCTCATGCCCTATTTATGGAGCTGTCTCGTTTGCTATTTGAGGGAACTCCTGATTTACACTGGGCAAATTTCCTTCACATGATCACAACCATGGCTGAATCAGGTTCTACTGAGGAGCAAACTGAGTTTTTCATCTTGAATAGCCAAAAGATGCCTAAGCTTTCTAACGAAGAATCTGTTTGGTCCCTCCCATCCACACCTTCACGGACAAAGAACAATGACTCGCTCCAAACAAGTTTTGATTTGACAAAGTCCAAAAAGAAGGCTGGAAATAACTCAAATTGGCCGCCTGTGGATTGGAAAACTGCACCTGGTTTTAGTTATGCCCGTTTAAATGGTTTTAAGACCCAGGCAACAGCTGCACAGCCTAGCAGCAGCCCACGACAGGATGATTCTGAAGGCACAGTCATGGAAACTGATAATGTTCCTATCTCAATTGAAGATGATTGGACCATTGAAGATGATTTTGCAGCAGCTTCAAAAGCTTTAGTTTTGTCAGCCAATTTGGAAAATCAGTCTGGCAATGCTTGCAATTCAACTTATTCTGATCAGTCTGGCCATGCTCCCAATCATACTGTTTCCACCATGCATGTTGAATTTGATCCTGTTGATTTAGATCTGGTGTCTGATGGCCCTGAGTTGGGTGCATCTAATTTTAGCAGTAGGGATCATCTTAGATTTGGTTCCCCCAATGCAGCACAAGCCATGCAAACGGAGAGAAAAGGTGACAGTGTTGTTTTCAAATACATTATTGGGAAATTTGGTGGGACAGCAGTGAATTGGGTTAATGAAGATATTGAAACTGGGTTACCTTACAACATTATAGTAGGGGAGGAGAATGGTAGGGAGTACATTGAAGTTAAAGCAACTAAATCTTGAACCAAAGACTGGTTCAATATATCAACAAGAGAGTGGCAATTTGCAGTTGAAAAGGGTGAATCATACAGCATTGCACTTGTTTTGTTAGGTAAAAATAATGTTGCAAGGGTGTCAGTATTCAAGAATCCAGTAAAGTTATGTCAGCTGGGCAAGTTGCAGTTGGTTGTTATGATGCCCAGGCAGCAGAAGGAATTTTCTGTTGTCTCCTAACATGAACACATTTTCATCTGCGCTTTTGGGTTATATTGACTGACTCTGTGAAGTCTTTAGCCAAACCATAACTGCCTTTATGGAAATACACTGAAATGACAGAGGATTGTGTAGTCACTCTTTCCCTCAGAGAGAGTCCAGCTCCTGCAAAGGAAAGCAAGCATTTGTTGTGGATTTTACGTGCAAGAGACTATAATGGGGCTGACTTGGCATATGATTTGAAGAATCTCTGTAGTGGTATTTCTTCTAAAAGTGACCAAAATGCCAAAGGTTTGATTTGCACTGCAGGGATCTAATATCATCTCCATAAATTGTTGTATGTAAATCATAGATTGCTACCATATTGTAATTTTATTTATTTGTAATATTTTATTAGCGGGTGATGGCTTAAGCAGTTGCCCATGAAATTTTGTACTAGCCTTGTAGTGTTTACTTTTGACCTTTAAAATATGGGCAAATAGTTCCAGTAATTAAAGAGAAAAAACAGTTCAAAGCTTTTTCCGTTGCCTTTTAGCTTGAACAAATTCCTAATTCTTGTGGATTCAACCAAACATTGTAATTTTACCGTGGATTTTTACATACCAAATAATTGGTTGTTATGGAAGTGGTCTCACAGCATTTGGATTAATATAAAAATAATGGTTTAATTTCTAAGTTGCATGAAATTCTGTCATAACAGATTTGGGCATGTTGTCTTGTATGATTTTTAGTAAATCATGGTTTTATAATTTGACTCTGAAAATGATATGGAATGTACTAGACATTCATAGGAGTGGCTCTGTAAATTGGCATGAAGATTGGATGTGTTTAGATAGCCATTTATATTTTACAAATGAGGCATACGCTGTTGAAATGAGCATTAAACAGTAATGATAACTCTGACTTTGAGGATTTAATTTTAAAGTTAGGGTGAATGTTTTGAGCTATAATTTAATATGCTTACCTTTTGGTATGTTTAGATTATAGATTAATTTTTTATAATTTGATTCAAGATTTAGTACACTAAAGGAGGGGTTCTAAACCATTCAACGATTGTATTTATGAAGCTATTTTGTTCAACATGATGTTTGTTGCCTTATGAGTGTATATGGTTACATGACCATGCTTAAAAGATTTTATGTTTATGCATGCATTATTGCTCTAAACTCAAAGCACCTTTTGAAATGAAATTGGTTCTTCTAGAGATATGATATTAATATGAGAATGATAGTATTTCTTTAGGTTGGTACATTATTTGTTGATGTGTGTATAATATGTTTGTGGGAATCTCATTGAAGTGGGATTAGAATTTCCTTAATTTTAAGAGATAGGCTTTAAGATGAATGTATTAGTTTATGTTAAGGAATAATTGATAGTAATAAGTTTTGATTTTAGTTTAGGTGTTACCAGCAGTGAAGTCCAAGCTCCTTCGACTGCAGGCTTTCGGTTCCTCTACTTTTAGGTAAGGAATAAGTTATATGGGCATTTGGTCAGTCATGAGATTATTTTAAAGTATATTATGTATTAAAAGGTTTTTGATTAGAAATATGGCATATAATCATGTTTCAGACAAAGATATGTTCGTGAGCTTTCGAAACCTTATGTATATGATTTAAGTATATTAATGCTATTACTATTTTCACGAACATGATGTTTAAAGAAAATGATAGAAATGCTATTATTATGAAATGTTATGCAAACTATGAATTTTAGTATAATATATAAGTAAAAAAAAGATTTTGGGTTATGTTCTCTGGTAATCTGAACTCGATCAAAGTATGTATTAAGGATGACGGTTTGTCCACGCTCAATTAAAGTATGTACTGAGAATGGCGGTGCGTCCACACTCAATTAAAGTATGTACTGAGGATGGCGGTTTGTCCGTGCTCGATTAAAGTATGTATTGAGGATGGCGGTGCATCCGCGCTTATAAGTACAGACTTATCATATATGGACTAACCAATATGCAATGAACAGCTATATTATTTTATTGATCATGATAGAATGATTTTGTTTAAATGCATTATGAAAAGTTAAAAGCTCTCATAAAAAGAAGTTTATGATGAAAAGAAAAGCTATTCTTTAAAGATAAAAGTTTCTGAAGTTCTGTTGTGCTTTAAAGATAAAAAATTTGATGAAAAGGTTTTAGTGTTCTATAAAGATAAAACTTCTTATGAAAGTACAAGTTTATATTAAAAAGTTATTAGATATATGTTCTTTATGAAACGTTAAGTTTTATGACTATGAAGGTTATAATATTCTACAAGAAGAAGTTTATAAAGAAAAGTTTTGTTATTTTTTAAGATGTTTCTAGTTTAAGATAAAGTTACCAATTATCTAATTTAAGTTAAAATAATTATTTTGTAATGAGAATATATATATATATATATATATATATGTATGTATGTATGTATATAATTTTAAATAATCGATATTATATTTGGTGACTTTGTAAGAAATGAAAGAAATTCAATCCGAAAGGTTTTGGTAATATTGTTCTAATAAGGAAAAGGAGAGCAATTATTTTCCTATGAAGAGCGTATAAGTTATTATTATAAATAGTATAAAATACTATGTATGGAAAAATGTTCTCTTATCTGAATATTCATTATATGAAATGATTTGATTTACATGCATCCTTATTAAATTCTTATTTATCTTACCCTTACTGAGCTGTGTAGCTCATCCCTTCCACTCTTTCAGTCAACATGTTTTATTTTGAAGTAAAGGGAGCCTTAGTTGAGTTTTTGGAAGGAGCTGTTTTAGTTTTAAAAGTATAGATTCCAAATTCGCAATTTGATGTTTAGCTTCGTAGTACTTTGTATTTTAAGATCTAATGAAAGTTGTGTACCTTAAAGCATTAAGAGATGCATTATGTGAAATTTAGAATTTAAGTAACTGGTGGATTATGTTATTCATTGAGTACAGTGTAGATGTTTTGAATGTCAAGTGAAAAGTTATATCATTTAAGTAAAGAAAAAAGAAAGAAAAGGAAGAGGGAAAGTTTTGTAACAGTTTAGTTGGTTCTTGTTAATACCAAGTTTAGGCTTGATATTAACATGTTGGTCATGGTCACAAATCCGGGTATCAAGTTTGGGACGTGACATATGAATACAACTTTATAATCGGTCAAAAAGCAATATGAACAGGAATTTATAGTCGGCCACCAAGAAGTTATTCTTTCTTTCTCTTTTCTTGAAAGGCATAATGTGTAGGAGTAATTGTCATCAAATTTCTATTAAAGTATTTATCCCAAAAAAATATAAAATGTTTCCATTAATAAAGCAATTAAAAAAGTTATTTAAAAAAGCAAAATAAAGTGTAAAAACAACTTTATGCTGGTTACCAGGAATGTAGTCGTGTAATCAATCAAGGAAAATTCTTAGCTAGTCAGAAATTACAAGGTCAACTTGCTAGCCTTGTAGTCCCAGCCAATAAATAAATGACATTTCATTAAAAATTGACGATATAAGCTTATCTGCCGTGTCATTCCACTGCAATTTGATATTCTAACATCTATTTAACCCGTCAATTTTGAGATAGATTCAAATTAGCAAATTCAAATTTGAGATGAAAATGGGCGGGTATTGAAATTTTCGCATTGAAAACTTCCAAATGTATTTCTACCAAAGTTGGGTCATCTTCTACAATTCCTACTTGGTAGTGACGGCAACCTCGGCACTGCCTCTCTCATCACTTCACCTTTCCTCCCTATAAGCCGTGCCCTTCTCATCCTAGATAGACAAATGCTTTAATGGGTAATCCAAAAACCTTCTAGATCCTATAGTATGTTGTTCACTTGTTCCTCCAACGAAGGATGATAATGCCAAAGTTGGGTCATCTCCAAGATTCAAACAATCACAAATCTTTCAAGCAATGAATGAGGTGAGTCTATTTCCCTTTGTTTTGGTATTACGAATGTCCCAGATTTTCTTAGCCATGAAATTTTCTACCATGGATGTTCTTAATGATTTTTTTTTTTTTTTTTTTTGGGTTTCCTTTGATACTCATGTTGATCTCTTTGATGATTATGGTTAATGTTTGATGGAATGATGTATCTTGAACGATATTTTTTTTGATATTTAGGAATTCATGGCCAATTGATATTACAACTTATGTTCATTCCTTCTGTACTCAACATGTTTGATAAAATGTCCCAGTGAAAAGAGAAGGCTTTGTCATCTTTAAAAAATTTGGGTATGGACCTTTCATGAAATTTGTTTATTTCCATGAGAGAAGCTTAGCTCAATCACCAAGACTCAGTCTTGGACATGTTATCATGCTCTGTACACTAGATCAAGATTAGTGCAATGACCATGCTATAAGTTTTGTTCCTTGTTTATTAGTGTTGTGATCTTTTTTTGGTCTCTACATGTATAAATGCATAACGGTGTGCAAAGTGAATCTAAGTTGAAATTTTACATACATTTGGTTCTTTTTGATATCTTGGGATTACTTATGTAATTATTTGATAAAATGCATGCTATTCATCGATTTATGAGTGGAATCTTCCAAGTGCTTTTTGTTTCTTCATTTATAAATTTTCCAAATTGGTATAGATTTGTCACACTTAGATATTGATATTTGGTAATTGATTCATAAATTTCTCTTTGAGTTTGAATTTTCATTCATTTGCATTTGTTTTTTGGTTGATTGCAAAATTTTGATTTTTCCCACAATGCTTTCTTGGCATATATGCGTGGGCAGTGGTGTTATGCCTTCGTGAACAAAATCTTATTTTCACAACTAAAGGTAATAATTAATACTATAGATCATTCATGTTATGCCTTCTCCATTGCCAGTTTTACTATTGAGTTTTATATTTTTATTAAGGCGAAAACCACATTTTTGTCTCTACATTTTCACGCGATTTTCACTTTGGTCCCTATCTTTTATTTTCACCGCTTTTAGTCCCTATTTAGAAAAACACCATCCATTTTAGTCCTTTTCGTCAGTGCCCTAACGGCAAAGTACTACGTGGCAAACAAAACTATTAGAATAATAATAATAATAATTTATTTTGGCATTAAAAAATGCCACGTCAGCATCTAAATTAAAAAAATTAATTTATTAATTTTAACTAAATAAAAAAATTAAAAACAGAAATAAAAACCAAAAATCACATTAATTGAGATCTAAGTGTATCTTGAACAAGAACAATAAGAATACAAACCCAGAACTACGAACGCAAAATTAAAATCCAAAAATCACAAACCCAGAAAATAAGAACAGAAAATTAAACTATAGATCCACATCAAATTAAACATGAACAAGAAATTAAACATGAAAACAAACACAAAACACAAACCCAAAAAATTAAAATAAAACCAACACAACACACACTCTCTCTCTCTCTCTCTCGTGTAAATTCTTTATATTTCTCTTACTCTCATTGAGCGATCCCAGCCATGGCCAACTCTCATTTTATACTTCTTTTTCTTCGTTCTTTCCAGATCCATTACTTGCTTCATCTGTGTTTGTATCTTTGTTTTTCTTCTTTTTTTTCAGATCCATGACTCTCTCTTTCTCTCTCTCTCGGTGCTTGTTTCTTTTCAAATTTTGAATTTGTGATCTTGTGTTTATGTTCAAATATCAGCAACTGATGGGTGTGGCCATGGGGTTCGACCAAAAAATAAAAACCCAGATCCATACATAGTCACAAACCCATGATTAAACTGAGAAACCCATTTCTAAAAGCACATGAATAAACCAACCCATACCTATGAACACACACACACACAGCACACAACTCTTCATTTTGATCTGAGAAATTAGAAAGAGAGATAGTGGTGGTGGTGGCCAACATTTTCACAATAGAGCAAGGAGGCTCCACCACGTCGACCATGCCGTTGCCGCTCTTCGATTCTACTCTCTGCCAAGTCCTTCACAAACAGCTCTTCATTTTGATTTAGAGGTAAGCGAAATGGGTTGTTGCTGGGTTGAACTTTCTAGTTTGGTTTTGGAATTTTTGAGATTTGATGATTGATGTGTTTTTTGGTTTATTTTTCTTGTGGGTATTCTGAATCTTTTGGGTTTATTGGAAATGGGTTTAATTGCAGGTTGTTGGTGGTTGTGAACAGAGAAAGGTAGTGGCTTGGTGGTTGGCTAGTTCCGGTGATGGGTGGGATCAGATTTGGGTTTGTGTTTGGATTTGGGTTTTCTGAAGATGGATTGTTGGGTTTGTGTTTGTATTCTTACTGATGTTTGGTTTCTGTTTGTTGTTTTTGTGTTTGGTTGACAAGAAAAATCAGTTGCTGGGTTTGTATTTGTTGCTTTTGTGTTTGGTTGACAAGGAAGATCTGTTGCTGGGTTTGTATTTGTCTTTTTGTTCTTGCTGGAAATCAGTTTGTGTTTTTGTTTTTGTGTTTGGTTGACAAGAAAGGGCAAGAAAATGCTAGAAAATCTGGGTATGTGTTCTTATGTTTAAATCTGAATTTGTGTTCTTTAGAGTTCTTGTTGAAGATGAATTGGATTTTAATTTTGTTTTTTCTTTTTTATTTTGTAAAAATTGATAAATTAATTTTCTTTTTTAAAATGGGAGGTTGATGTGGCATTTTTATTATTATTTTATTAGCCACGTCAGTATTTACTATGCAAACAGTGCACTCCGTTTGTCATGTAAGATATTTTCGTTAAGTGAGTAACAGTAAGGATCAAAATGAAATGAATTTTGATTTTAGAGACTAAAAGCGGTGAAAATAAAAGATAGAGACCAAAGTGGAATCGCGTGAAAATGTAGGGACGAAAATGTGATTTTTGCCTTTTATTAAATAAAGATAGAAGTTGGGAATTATTAGCCTTTATTGTTAGCAAACTTGTGTGCTTTTTAATACACTTTTGAATACAGTTAATGATGCAATGGTGGATTACGAACCTGCATAAGAAGATGGAAATGGAGATTAAGAAGAAAGGGAATGCATTAGGAAAGAACTGAACAAACAACTGAATTCTCATTGATGACTTTACAATTCCCAATAGCTAAGCAATTAAAAAGTAACTAACTGTAATAGCCATGTAACCAACTATAACTAATTGTAATTGCTGTAACTAACATCTACAAGTGCACTACAACTAATTGTAATTGCTGCAACTAACATCTACAAGTGTACACAATGTAGCAGTAGCTAGATAGTCCTATACTAGATAGATATTACCCTGAAGTGGTTATATAATAGATTTTTATTGATGAACATTAACCTAATGATTTGTGTTATGATTCAGACAAACTTGGAAGACACTTGTTTGGAGAGAGGGAGTCTTAACTTGCCAAGAATGAAGATGAGGATAAGGATAAGCAATAGGGCAAGGATGAAGATCAACAAGTTGAACGTGAATAAGCTGTCATTATTGGCTTTGGATGAGATAGATAAGTGATGAAATTCAAGATTGAAGGCTGGTTGGTCTCTTTAGCTAGTAGGATTTGTTTGTTGGAGATAGAAATTATTAACAACTTATTTCCTAAACTTTTGGAAGTGTAGAGGATAGGATTACATTGTTTGCTAGTTGTTATCAAGTTTATGTTATTAGTTGGGTGCCTATCATCAACTATAGGTGTCGCATTACATTAATTTTTAGATATGGTTGTGTCAGTGTGTGAGAGTCACATTACATTGATTTTTAACAACTAATACTCTAATAATCACATCAAATAAATATCTATTTTGTAAGATCAATGGCATTACATTGATTTGCATTGACATGATAGTTGTGTTAGTGTGCGGGTGTTGCATTACATTGAAATAATCATTTTGTTACAGAAATTAGATCACCAAGATTAATTTATTTTTCCTTCTCAATATAAATCTGCACTTCAAGTGCCATCATTGGGATCCCTTGCTCATGAGTAACATCATGGAGTTGCCCCATTTTCTAACATCTCTTAGACATAAAGAGAAATAGGTTCAATATTTTTGCATCTCTTTTCTATTAGTCATTTACAACCAATATCTCATTTCCCTCTACTACCACATAAATATGACATAAAAAAGACTTACAACTAAAGAAAAAAAATTTTCACTCTACTATATGGATATAAACAAAGAGTGAAAAAAAAAAAAAAATATATATATATATATATATATATATACATTCTTCGTCAAAGACTACAAGTGAGTTCAACTTAAGGAGGGGAAAAAATCTCCCTATCCTCACATTTACATTCACATTAACCTCATCATCATCTTAGTTTGGATAAATAAATCTAAAGGTCCATTTGGATTCAGCTTATTTTGCTGAAACTGAAAATTAAAAACTGAAAATACTGTATCAAAATAATTTTTAAATATGTGAATAATATCGTGAGACCCATTTTTAATGAAAAAGTTACTGAAAAGTGAAATTTGTAGGTCCATGAATAGTGCACAAGTGCACTGTTTACCGTGGAAAAGTCAACAAATGCAGGCTAAAAAAAAAAAAAAAAAAAAAAAAAAACGTCGAAAATGAAAACGCAAACGCATAGACGCTGAAACCAAACGGGTACTAAATGTTCTAATTTGGACTTCAACCCTAAGAGCATCTCCAATAGATGCTCTATCTCTACTTTTTCTTCTAAAAAAGCTCACTGTTCATGCTCCAACAAGTTCTCTAAATACACAACTTTTCTAAATTTTTTTTTCAAAGTTGCTATAGTAGTTCTCTTAATTTAGAAAACACTGTAGCAACTCTATACCCTTATTTTATCTTAAAAAATTGCCCAGTGGTATTAATTTACTATTATTTCTCTCTCATCCAAACCATTAGATTATTCCTCAAAATTGCCCAGCTTCTTCCTCAACGCCACACCACGCCACACCATCAGCTTCTTCCTCAAAATCTTCAGAAAACCACTTCCGACAAGCTCTACCAGCCTCTTCAAACCCGAAACCCATCGGCACTTCCTTCCCCTCTCTCTCTCTCTCTCAGATCGGCAAGGAGACAACCCCATCATATTAGCATGGTTATTGCGGCGTGGTTTCTATGGAAAAAGTTGCTACAGCGGCAAGATCAATGTGGTCGTGGGTGGTGATGGGTTTCTAATCGGTTTTTGATGATGAGTTTTGGTCGTGGGTCATTTTTGTCATTTTTTTGGTTGAATTAATTTGGGTATGGGTGGTGTTTGTGTTGTTGATGGTGGAGATTGCGTAGTAGTGGCTGATGGGTTGTGGCTTGTGGTAGTTGAGTTATGGCGGTGGCTTTTTTTTCTGGACACGGCTTGTGTCCAGTGGAAGTTTCCACTGGACACAAGCCACACCCTTCTTTTTTTTTTTTTTTAGCGGTGGTGGGTTAGGTGAGTGTGGGTGTGGGTGTGGGTGTGGGTGTGAGTATGGGAGTGGTTGGGTTTTGTGATTGATGTGATGGTAGTGGTGGGGTTTTAGCCACACCCTTTTTTTTTTTTTTAGCGGTGGTGGGTTAGGTGAGTGTGGGTGTGGGTGTGAGTATGGGAGTGGTTGGGTTTTGTGATTGATGTGGTGGTAGTGGTGGGGGTTTATCGTGTTGGTTGTGGGGAGTAGGGTGATTGATGATGGTGGTGGTTGATGTGGGTTTGCGGTGCAGTGGTAGTGGCATGGTGGTGACAGCGATAGTAGCATTGTTGTGATTGTGTGGGAATGAATAAAGAAAGATTAAAAAAGATTAAAGAAAGAATAAAAAAAAGAATGAAGAAATAATATTTAAATGAGATGAAGAATAGAATAAAGAATCTGTTAGAAAGTGGATTTAAAAAAATGGATAGTTAAAAAATAAAAGTCATTATTCATTTTTCAAACAGTACAAAAATTTAGAAAATCTGCTAGAAATGCTCTAATAACTTTACTTTTTCTCCCACTGATGCTTCGGCTTAGCCTCAAGCCCTCAACCTTAATTCATGGGGCAACTTTCAATTGCTCTAATTTGGGCATCAATGCTAATTGCCTCTACAAGTAAAATCCATGAATTAATTAAAAAGAAATGGCACATGGTTGCTGAAAGTAATATACATGTGACATCAACACTAATGGAATTAAACAAGAGATGCTTATCCATTGATGCATTTGCTTCTTGTTATAATTGATTCTACATCAGTAAAACCTCTCATTGCGAGTAAGATGCTATAAAGCAACCAATGAAAGCCAATCAGTACATTCCTCAACACGACAACAAAACAAGCAATGGACTATAACTACATATATACACAACAGCCTGTAACTTCAACTACCAACTATGAGAATACAACTATCACCATCTAGAATAACGCATCAGCTCAAGGGAAAGCAGAATGTATTGGAACCGAAATTGTAATGCCTATTCATTACAACAACCTCAACAACATTATTACCTTAGGCAAACAAATTAAAAACACAGCCAAAAGTCAGTGAGCTTCTGATAAAGACGAATTTTTATTATCAAAAGCAAACAAAAGGAACCCAAACAGAGGGAAAAAAAACCCCACATCAATATAACGACAAAAAGCTCCACCAAAAGAAAAATCAATTCAAAGTTTCCAACAGATATTTTCACAAGCATCATCTGTGCATTTCAAAAACAACATTAAAATAAAATAAAACAATAAGTCAGCCACATTTGAGAGAGAGAGAACCTTAAGATGGGAGAAGGTCAAATGGGCAAGCAAGCACTGGTGGTGGTGGTGGTGTGGGACTCGGTGGCTGCTGCTACCACGGAGATTTGGCCATGTTTGCCCCCACAGAAAGGTGTGTTAGAAGAAACAGAGATTTTCAAATTTGGTGGAGGTAAAGCAGAATAGAAGAGAAAATGGAGAGAGAGAGAGAGAGAGAGCTGAAGAGAAGAGAAAAGGGAGAAAATGAAGAGAGACGATTCTGAAATTTGCAGCACATGAAACATTTAAACCCCGCCATTCACATCCAAAAATTTTGAATTTTTTTGAATTTGCTTTCACTGTTTAAAGCATCCACGGCAGTCTGACTAAAAAAAAAAAAATATCTATTTTAGCTACTTATTTTACAAAATATAAATCATACCTATTTTACCATTGTAAACATAAAACATCTGGCAGCAATAAATTTATTTTAATTTTTAAAATAATAAAATAATATAAAAATTACAATAAAATAATATCCCTCTTACAGTAAAATAATCCATCCTACTGCCCAAAAATAAAAAAACTTTCTTGTATTTCCCTTCAGTTTCTCATCAACCAAACAACAAAAAAGAACTAAAAAACCAAAAATGACATACCCAAAAGAGAAGAGAATACATCTGGCTGAAATTCTGGTGATCCACATGATTCTAGACCTCCAAACGGGCATGGGACTTCAACAAGCAACAAGCAAACTTCAAAGAGGACAAGCCTAACCGCCGCAATAGGCAAACAAACCACCAACTTCAACCATTCGTAGAGCCCTTCGATCCGACCCGTCTTGTTCAAGAATGGATCAACAGTGGATGACCCACATACCTCCAGACCCTTAGACCCCAGAAACTCATATGGGTTTTCTCTGCTACTAACAATAATACTGTTGCCGTTTCCGTTGCCGTTGCCGTTGCCGTTGTCGTTTTTGTGGTGAGAGTTTTGATGAATGTGACTCTCTGTTGTTGCTGTTGTTGTGAGAGAGGGAGTCGCGGATGGTGAGGATTAGATGAGGGGGATCGGAGGGCTGGGAAGAGAGGAGAGGATCGGCGATGAAACCCACGAAATCCAGCGGTGGGCCGGTGACGTTGAGGCCGGTGGCAGCGAGACAGAGAGGGGAGAGTACAGAGGGAGCTGAGATTGAGAGGAGAGAGATAGACACGGTTGGATAAGAAGAATAAAAAAAATCAACAAATAAATAGTATTTTAATTGAGTGGAGAATAAAAAAGTATTTTATTTAGCTCTCAGCTATAGTAAAAATTATAACTATGCCTTCACCGCTCCAACACTTTTTTCCCGTGCTAAAAATAGTTTTTCTACCCCCACTATTGCCAGTGGTGTTTTTTTCCTACCTGGCGTCAGCTTATTGGCGGAGACTACAAGGTCACCTGGTGACCTGGCAGTTCCGGACTAACTAAGAATTTCCCATCAGTTAAAGCCCTAAAACTTTCCTCAACTCTCCATTATTGTCTCTCTGTTGTTTTTTCTTCTCAAACTGATCTCACAGAAAGTTTTGTACCACCAATTGTTCAAGCTTATTCGTCTCATCGATCTTGACAACGTGATCAGCATCCTCAAGGTCCTCTCTTTTCTCTTATGCAATGCTTTGTGTGAATTCTTTGTTTTTTTTTTTTGTTTTTTTTTTTGTCTTTTTTTTGAATTGATATCTAGTTTGCGTTTCAATTTCTATTTGGATGATGAGAAAGCATAGAGAAAGGGACGAACATAAAGATTTTTTTCCTGTCAGATCTGGCCGGATTTAACGAGATTTGGCCGATATTCCTTTGGATCTATGAAAATCTGACCAAGATCTAAAAAGATTTGGCCGAGTTAGAGTCGAGCTTACCGGAGTTTTGGCCGAGTTTAAGTAGATTTGGGTTAGATTTGCCGGATTTAAGCATATCTGAGTGAGGAAGAGAGTAGATCTTGGCTGGATTTAAGCGGATTTGAGTAAAGGAAGGCCAAACGTGGTCGGATCGAAGCTGAGAAGCGCTAAATCGTTGCCGGATCTAGGTGATTTTTGGCCTTCTTGGAGTTTTTGTTGGGCAGGTTGGGTGGCTCGGGTTTTTGAGGATGAAACCTGCCTCTTGACTCGCCTGAGTCAGGTTCCTGAGGGTTGAGACCCGTCACTAACCCGTCAGAGGTGTCAATCCGGCCGTGACGGGTCGATTTCGATCGGGTTGGTCGGTTCTGGCAGGTCTTTGGTTTGCATGGACAACCCTAGCTAGGATTGCCACAAAATTCACAATACCCAATTTCGCTACTACCCCTCACTTGGGCCTATCACTATAAATTAATTTATTATTTTTTTTAATTGCCCATGTGCGAGGTTGTCAGCAAATTGAGAGTAGTTGTAAGATTGTTGTGAATTTTGTAGTGACCTTAGTTTTTAGTAATGCCGCCATCCTCTCTCTCACAAACTCGCAATCAAAAGAAAGAATGGTGATCATTCTTTTATTAAACAAGAAATTATATAATAGGAACTGAATTATGTGTTGTTTCTACTTTCTAAGAGATGGTGATAGTCCCACTATCTCTTAGAATAGTGAGCTTTACCATCATTGTTGCAAATTCATTTATCATATTTGTAAGTTTTCACTTTTCACATGTCCATCTCTCTTTCTCAATACTTTCGATCAAAGAAATGAAAAATCGATATCAAATTGTTCTCTTCTTCTCTATTTTTTTTTTCCTTTTGATTTTTCTTTCAATTTTAATCGAATGTTTGTATGTGTGTGTATATATATATTTTTTAATCTTTTTTATAGTTCAAGATTTTCCAACATATTTCCAATGTCTTCCATTAACACACTGAAATATAATAAATAACTCCTAGCAAGTATTTAGAATCCTTAAAGCAAAGCTTTTACGATAAGTTGATTTTAACACTATACTAACCAATATATTCCAAGTGTAAGTGACTTAACCAATTTCCATATAAACTAAACCACACTATAAAAATCATAGCAATATGGTAAATCAAAGGAAATAAGGAGGAAAGCAAGCAAACCATGCTAAACACCAAAAAGTGTTTAGGAAGAGGAAAACTCGAGCTCCAGGTGTATAAATCTCTCCCTTGACAAACCATCAGAAATCTCCACTAGGTAAGATAGTTACAGTCTAGGTTGCACTGACATGCCATTTTTGGCAAAGTATTGGTGTCTAACATGTGTCGGACACTGATACCGGTACGACTCGCCGGACTCCGGTGTTCGAGCTGTGTCTCTTTTTTTTTTTTTTTTTCCACTTCTCCGACACGGCATGGACACGGTCGTTCGCATCTCCGACCTGGCGCCGACTAGTCGCTCACTTTGAACAATTTTTTCAAGCGTTAGGCGAGAGCCTATGTCGCCTTTGTTTTCTTTCTGTCACTTTTGTTTTCTTTTTGGTGCAGAGGACTTGGTTTTGTTAAAACCAAGATGACTGCCTTTTTTTTTTTTTTTTTTTTTTTTTATAACTCAATTTTTTCTTTTAGTAACATTAGTGGGGTTTGAGATGGCGATCACTAATGTTTAATAAAAAGCACATCAGACTTCAACTTTTTGGAACCACAAATAAATAATAAAATACTAATATATAAGTACATGGACCTCCAGCCACTACAACAGTTGCCCAATAGTATCCTACCTCACCAGGTTTTATTTCTACTTTTAAATTTTATAACATTATTTTATTCCTATTTCTTACGTGTAATTTTAATTTAAAAGGCTCTCTTTTTTACACTTACTTCTCATTCTTCAGACCCCTTTTTCGTTCTTTTCTTTTTTGTTTTTTTCTTTCTTCTATTTTTCTACTCCTTTCTTACTCAAATCAGCTCTCTCTGTTCTTCTTTTCCCTACAATATTAAAAAATATGCCTAAATATAAAATTTAATTAATTATTTAATTGCTGTGTCCCCGCCGTGTCGTGTTCTTGTTTTTCAAAAATTGCCGTATTGCCGTGTCCGTGTCCATGTCTGTGCATCAGAGGTTGCAGTACATTAAGACACTGTAAACCCTCTAAGCCCAAAAGCCTAGGTGTATTTGAGCCCTCCAAGCTCTAGCTAGCAACCAATTGCTCCGAGTCCCTTGTCTTCCTAGCTTATCGGAAACCCTCCATTGAAGCACAAATGGAAACACCACCAATGAAGATTGGATTTGAATGCTGCTTCTCAAGATTCGATAGCCATTCTCTCACTCATAAGGTCTGTGTTTACGGGTGAGGAAGGTGTTTACAATATCTTAATCAATACAATGAAGGATGTTGGGGGGATCACAATTTGACTCTCTACAACCACTCTAAAAATAGGCCTGCGTGGCGTGATGTCGAATGCCATAAAAGACTTGAGTGTGTCTTCTTTATCATCAATTGGTTTTGAGGTGGAATGACATAGCTCATGGTCCGACAAATGGTATCAGAGCCAAGGTCATGGGTTCGAGTCATGAGAGTGTCATTGTGAGGAAGGGATTGTTGGGGGGACCACAATTTGACTCCCTACAACCACTCAAAAAATAGGCCCATGTGGCGTGATGTCGAATGTCATAAAAGACTTGAGTGTGTCTTTCTCATCACTAATTGGTTTTGAGATGGAATGGCATAGTCCGACAAAGGAGATGAAAAAGAGAGGTTTAATTGGATTTCTCAAAGGGAAAAAGGGCTCTCTCTTTTCATACACTTGATAGGCTTCTCTTGGATATCTTTTTTATTGTTCCTAGAGTTTGTATAGCCCTTATCTGAAGCCCCTTTGCACACCTCACAGCTGTGTGTGTATGTGCTGGCAGATATGCATTGGACATGTGCAGTCCAAAATGTTGAGTACAAAGATCATGCAACACGCAACCTGGTCACCCCCTAAGGTTGCATGGGAGTCATGAGATGCACGTTTGCATCCTCATCCAGACCCCTGCCACGTGGGTCTTGTGGGCTAGGCTAGTTGCCTTATGGTTGCCTCTAGGTTGCGAGATCCCTGGTTGATGCAGATTCCAAACTTGAAGGAGAAGCTCAAGTACTCTACTCAAATATATTAAAACCCACAAAAATATACATCAAACATAAAATGCATTACAAACAACTTTAGCCACTGAATTAAGCTAATAATAAAACATGATTTCTCACACTCAAAAGGCCTCCACTTTGTCATCATTTTCATCTTCAACACGTCTTTCTTAGTTTTAGAGGTGAGGACACCTAAAATAGTTTCACAGACAATCTCTATGTTGCTTTGAAACAAAAGGGCATAGTCATCTTTAGAGACAATGAAAAACTTTAAACTATATAGCCTATAAACAGTTGGTCTTTAAACTTTATAGCCTATAAACAATTTTACTCTATAAAATTTTAAATGATTGCTTTAAATAAGAGTTCTCACATCACTACTTGTATAATAAAAAAAAAGTACCACATTTTAGCCAACCAAACCCAAACTTTGCTCTCATCAAGCCATGTTAAGTTGTCTAAAAATACATAATTGCTAATTTATACTAACACTATTCATTTTGCATTTAATTTTTTATTTTTTTTATTTAAGTATCTCGATGGTGAAGTAAAAAAGTGGGGGGTGGTTGTTGTGTGTGAAAAAAGAAAAAAAAGTATTAAAAAAAAAAAAAAGCAAGAAAATTAATCATTTAATGTTATTTGATGTGAAGTGTTTTAAAATGTGAGTATTTAAAAATAGAAAAAGTAGGTTCTTATACTAAAATAAACTGGAATTTTCGCACGAACTGATGCGAGTACTCTTACAAGTTGGGTTGAGTTGATTTTTAATGCTATTTTGGGTTATGTTGGCTTGGGTGAGAAATTTCTCAAGACAAGGTCAAAATGGATTAAAAAATTTCTCAAACCTAAGCCAATCATGTTCACACTTCCTACGTTTTTAGTTTGGTCATATCATCTTAAGGGTCAGGTTGGAGCCATATGGTAAGGTCTAATAAAAAAATATATATATATCATTAAATTATTTAAATTCATTATAAAAATATGTTACAATTTAGCCTAATATTTGAACCATATAAAAAATATCAAAATATTAAAATAAATCAAACTATCAAATTCATACTAGTCTCTAAATCTAAAATGAATCAAGTTAACAAATTTAAAACACATATATGTTTTCAAATTATTAAAAAGGAGTTATGTTATTTGAGTAGAAGTGCTAATCCGAACCAGACCCAAGCCCAGCTAGAGGGGGGGGGGGGGGGGGGGAGGGAATTAAATTAAAAAAAATACTAGTATTCAACCTGACTCAGACCCAAAGTCATAATTTTGATATAATTTTACTAGTAAAATAGGTAGAAAGAAATTATTTAAGCAAAGCTGAGCATAACAATTACCCAACAAGTGGAGTATATTTTTAATTAATACTTTATCAATGTTAGAATTGTGTGGTTAAATGATTAAATTTATCGTTTCTTAATAGTTTAAACTTTTGGGACAATCGGTATGATTAATTTCTTACAATTTGAGTGAGAAAATGCCATGTTTATTGGAGATGCTCTTATATGTTAGGAAAAAATTAATTCATTGCATTGTGGAATGGTTGGTTATATGGTAAGAAACAATACTTTTTTTTAATAAATTAAAATGAGGAAGTTACTTATAGAGAAAAAGTTCTCACTTCTCAACCACAAATCAACAAATTCTCTCATGCACTGCTTGTACGCTTGTACCCCTTCTTCAGCATTTATGCATATCACTGATCACATCGTAATAGCATCTGAATTTTGAGCAGATAGAACGAAAGCAATATGAAAAGAACTTAAGTTGGTCAAAAAGAATAAAAGATAGGACATTACAGCTAGAACTAGGAAGTTTCTCTTTCTCCACTTTGAGGACAAGGGTGGAAGCATTGCCTAAGCACAAAAGCGTTGTTTCAAGAGGTTTTAGAGCTTTATAATCTCACTGCCATTCACCAAATCCGCAAGTTGTCACTTTTCTTGCCTGCATCCATATCTTTTATTTGTTTCTTTTCCTATTTCCTAATTTATTTTCCTTATAATTTGATCTTCAGTTTTAATTGAGTGTACTTTTTTTCTAAATTGTGATTGAAAATTTATCAGGATATTTTCAATGGCTTCTATGGACACTGAAAGAGCCTCATCATCTTTCTCTGCTACACATAAATTGACATCCGATGTATTCCTCGGTTTTAGAGGCGAGGACACCCGCAATGGTTTTACAAATCATTTATATACTGCTTTAGCTCAAAAGGGCATTTGCACCTCTATAGATGGTGAAAAACTTGAGAGGGGAAAATCAATTTCACCTATGCTCTTGAAAGCAATAAATGAATCAAGGATTGCTATTGTCGTTTTCTCAAAAAATTATGCATCTTCAATGTGGTGCCTAAAGGAACTTGAAGAGATCATTGGATGTAAACGAAAGATGGGAATGATAGTTTCACCTATTTTTTATAATGTGGATCCATCTGATGTACAGAATCAGACTGGAACTTTCAAGCAAGCTTTTGATAAACACGAAGAACATTTCAAAGATAACATAGAGAAGGTGCAAATATGGAGAACTGCGTTGAGAGAAGTGGCCAATAAATCAGGGTGGCATTTACCAAAGAGGTAATTTAAGTTTACATATTATTATTTAACATAAAGCTACTTTGCATTGTTTTAACTTTTAACTTTACATAAACTTCAACTTTACACACCAACCGCCTATTGGTTGGATGGGTCATATGCTTGGGGTAGAGGGAGGGGAAGGGTTTGGTAATAGCATTAGGATTTCATACCCCCCAAAAAAGAAAAAGTTTACAAATTCATGTACCTTAGACGTTTATAACTGAAATATAAAGTTTACAGTGTAATAATCCTTGTCAAATTTCATTTTCTACATTTTATTTCATTCTCCCCATCAAAAAACAAATTTGCCTCCAGCATTGTCACTTAGCGTCTCTCGCCACTTTTCTAATTGCCTCTGTTTCTTTTGATCAGTCGGAATCCCCACTTTCTGATGATGGGTTTGTCACAGTGACAATTAGGGAAGCTTTCCTTCCTAAGGAGCATTTTTGGGTTGCTTTGATTTAACTTCTAATTAAGATTAAGATAAAAATTTGCATTTTACTATATACATTCTTATCTGTTTTGATTATTTGTTATTGTGGCATGCCATATGTTTGATAAAATTTCTTATTTTAAATGAGCTTCGTTCTTCCCGTTTTGTGTACTGATTAAGATAGAGTTCTTTCTTGACCCCTATTATTATTATTTTTTTTTTTGGGAACAAAGATTCAATTCAACTTACATTGAATTTGTTTGATGAAAGGCTTGAAAGAGACTTTGTTTGAGAGTGAAAACCAAACCAGTTTGGCTATAAGGCTCAACTTATGCTAAATCTTTTTAATTATGGGGTTATCTTCTCAATCTTGTGTTTTCTGATTACAAATGCGAGATTTTGAGAAAATTCAGCGTTAATTTCTGTTGGTGGCTCTGAAAATGGACAAAAAGGAGAGAAATTAAATTTGAGTCTTATATTTTTCTTTTTGTGGTCCTTTTTTCATGATATACAATCACTCAACAACCAACTGAAGAAGATTGGTTATTATAAGTCAAATTTGTTATATAAGTGAGACCCACCTTCCTGTCCTGTTGGATATATAAATTCATGCACAATTGGATATTTACTAGTAACAAGAAAATTTATTAAATTAGACCAATGTAAAAAAAAAATATATATATATATATATATATATATATATAAACACACACACACATTACTACAAAGGTTAGGATTTGATATTTGATAACATCTATTGTTGTTATGCTCCTGTTGAGCCACATCAACTGTCACATCATATAATCAAGAACAATATAGCATTTTTACATTTATGACAAGGACCCCACTTCTCATCACAATTATAACATAATCCTTTTTTTTCCTCTCCTCCATTTGAGCAGGGTATATTCTTTTGATTAGTAATCTATTATTCCTATTATCTACCAAAGGAGTAACTTTGGGTGGACTTAAGATTGAGGGCTTACTTTGCTCCAGTTGAACCTTAGAACTCCTCTTACAACTCCAGTTGTACTCTTCTTGAATCTTGGATAAACCAAAAGCCTCATTTAGTGACTAAGGATTAAGAATATGGACAGGAAGTCTTATCTCATTCTTCAAGCCACTGAGAAAGAAACTCAGCTTGTGTGATGAGGACAACCCCTTGATTCTATTAGATAAGATTTCAAATTGAGCCTTATACATTGCCACAAAAGTTGTTTGCCTCACCCTTGTCAACATTTCCATGGGATCATCATATGTAATCGAACCAAACCTCACATGCAGAGCCTAAACTAGTGACTCCCAATCACAAAACACCCTTGTTTCTTCACTTTCTTGAAACCAAATCAGGGCTTCACCTTCCATATGAAAGGAAGCTAGTATCAATTTCTCTCCAATGGGAGTATTGTAATACCTAAAATACTGATTTGCCTTATACACCTAACTTCCAAGTTTTTCACCAGAGAATCTTGGAAAGATCCAACTTCATGGGGCAAGAAAAGGCAACAATGCAGAACTAGGGTTTTGATTTTCCCCAATTCTCAGAGATTGGGAAAGGCCACCTTAATCTGAGGAACTCAATTTCTACAGAATTGTAGTTAATTGTTGGCTCATCTCATTCAAAGTTCTCTTGTGAATTTCTTGTATGGTTCGCATCTCTTGTAACTCCTTAGCGTGATGATCAGTCGTGCTTCGAAGTGAAGCAATGGCTTCATTGGTTGCAGCAGAGGCACGAGTCTCTGCCATGAATGCCAAGCTCTGATACAAAATGAAAGGGCAAACTTGTTTAGTAGCGGAATTTAAGGACAGTTGGACCTCCAAAACAGAGGAGATAGAGAGATAGAGATAGGAAGAATAGGTAATTTGATCAACAATTGGCTTGAAAACTGCATTGACCATGGCCTTAGGCCTTTATACAAGATTGCTCTTTAACCAGAAAAGCACTGACGCGGCAAAATGGGTGCCACATCAGCGTCCAACACAGCCTGACGCGGGGTGCAGCGGGCGATGACACTGCCTGCGCGTCTGTGCCGCGTCCTACTTTTTTTTTTTTTTTTTTTCGTTTCCTGATATGAATTGACTCAGCGCCAACTCAGGCAGATTTGCGCCGAAACGGTCCGTATCGGCCGAAACATACCGATTTAGGCCGTACTGGCACTGAACCGGCCGATTTAGGCTGAAATTCAAAAAAAAAAAAAAAAAAGGTGCAAAATGCACCGTTTGAACTTAAGTTTTAAACAACAAAACTCTTTGCTCTCCGATTTGTTCTTATCTCACTCTCTGCGCACCGTCTCCCCTCTCGGCTTGTCATTGCTCTCCATCTCCCCTCTCTCATAGACTCACTCAATCACTCCCTAAGACACAATCTCACAGTCTCACAGCCTCTGCCACTCACTGTCTCCATCTCTGGTCTATTCTTTGCATCTCTCGGTCTCAAATCTCCACCATCACTCGGACCGTGTCAACTCTCAAGCTTATTGACCCACTCTCAACTTAGGTGTTAAACTAATCAAAGCTTTCATTCTCAGTTTTTCACCCTCCATTATACTCTCACATGCTCTATTACTCATTGTGAATTGTGATCCAATTTTTTTTTTTTTTTTTTTTATTTTTTATATAAGCTGTAAAGTTGACATGTTGTGACTTGGGTTTGATTTTTATTTAGTTAATAGTTATTATTTACTATTGCTTTTAAATTTGGTATATGTTTATATAATGTGAAAAAGTATGCTTAGCAATATATAGAAAATATAAATAAAAATATTTTTAGTAATTTTTTAATCGCCGCATCCCATTGCACCCGCATCCTACTTTTTCAAAAATTGCCGAATCTCGCATCCACACCCGAATTCGGAAAAGCACCCGAGCTTCATAGTCGGTAACTCTCACTAACTAACTCTTCACATCACTAACCAACTAACCCACTCAGCAACTAACAACAGTTACAGTTACCTTCACTTAACCAAACATTGACTAACCATTAACCATAGTTAACTAACACAGGCAGTAACTAACACAAGAAGCAACAATAATGTGAACAGAAAATCACTACAACATTACATTGATGGTAAATCTAACATATAGATATATAGATTATTGAAAAAATAATTAAAAAAAAAACCCTAGAAACTCAGTCCACCATTACACTCAAGCCGTTATAACCCTTTTGAGGTCCTTTTCTCAAACAAAAACTAAGAAAATTAATATGGAATCCGAACCCAAGTCACAAATGACCCAGCCTAACCCATTCCAATCCAATATTAGCCCACAACCCTTAAACCCATTTTTAAAAATAAAACACTCATTTTGATCCACAAGGCCCAACTGGAAATCCACTCAAACTTTTAACGAGAAACAAGATAACCCTTTCTCCATGGATCAATCGATTGCGCCGGTAATCAATGATGATGATTTCTCCGCTGCGAAAAAATTCAACGTGAATTACGTAAAGAGTATCAGGGAAAGGCTCGAGGCGAAGATCTTTCAACGTTGCTGTTTTTCCGAGAACATCATAACAGAAACGACTCCAATATTTCTACCTCCGTGCAACAACACTGGCATAGATCTCACCCGGTACTTTCTTTTTTCTTTTTTTATTGCTATTTTTTTTAATAAAATAAATTATAATTCTCAATCGCAATTGATCATATAGCCCTCAAAACGTTTGTTAAAAAAAACCTAAATTTTTTTTTGTGGTAGTTATATTTGTGTAATTTGGTCACTGTTTGTAATTGTTTTCCGTATAAAGCAAGATCTATCACATTCAGCAGTTTTTGTTGTTGGTGGTGAATCTGGTGATGGTTATATTATTTAATTTTTTTTTAAAATTTTTTTAATTTAATAACGCAGGAGTAAACTGGAATCATTTTTAGATTTTGCTATTTCGAAGTTGCCTTTCGAAGACGAAAGGAATATTGATTTTGGGCAGGCAGAAATCGGAAAGGAAAATTGGATGGTAAGTCGGAATTTTAAAGTTGGAATGATAAATCGGATGGTAAGTCGGAATTTTGAAGTCGGAAGATTACAGAAGCTATTGACGAAAATAGAGGATCTCCCAATTTCCCTCCTGTTGAAAATCCTGTATCAGCTGGATCTGAAATCCGCGATGCGATGCAAATCTGTGGCAAGGCAATGGTGCTATCTTATCTCTGATCCGTCTTTTGCCAACAACTTTGTTAGGCTCCATGAATCTTCAGTTATGGATCGTCCCTTTGCCTTGCTCCTCCACTATGTTGATAAGCAGATAAAGAAGAGACACCTCCTTGCGACATCGGAGGAACCGGAATTTAAATCTCTGACTTATATACCACCAATATATCAACATGACAATATTGAGGTCACTGTTCAAGCTTCTTGTAATGACTTGCTATTATGCTGCGCAAACATGGTTGGCAATGATGCTGGGTCTGGTCCTATGAGCGTTTACTATGTGATAAATCCAATTAGTAGGCAATGGACTGCCCTGCCTCCCATGCCTCAACTTGCAAGGGCTCGGGTTGGGTTCATATGTTGTGATGACACTGCTCTTCATAAGCAACTTAGTTATAGGGTGATGCGCATTCCTGAATTTAAGGGTGAGTCAGCAGAATTCGATGTAGAGATATTCTCATCCGACACAGGCAAATGGACTCAGTCTGTGGGGTTGTGCCCGCAAGGATTTCAGTTGGATGTCTTTGCCTTCCCCGGTGTTCCCTATAACGGTTTGCTTTTCTGGTGGAGTAGCACTGATTGCCTTGTTGGGTTTGATCCAGACACCAGTAAATGCTGCCAATTCTTTGAGAAGCCCGTAGAATTGAACCCATCCCATGGAATTGAGCGTCTTGGAGTGTGTCATGATACCTTGAGGATATGCCAGATTTCTGGTTACCCTTATGAGGTTGCTCATCCTTGTTTACGTGTTTGGGAACTCAAGGACCATGATGAAGGAGTCAAATGGAACTTAGAGCATGAGCTGTATTTTGACAAAATGGTTTCAGAAAAATCTCCTTGGCTCACAGAATACCTAAGCAAGAAATATCCAACTGTGGCAGTCTTAGCCTATCATCCAAATGATAGAGAAGTTGTGTATTTGATGATTAAATTTAAGGTGGTATTTTGCAACTTGAGGAGAAAAACACTGGAAGTGGTCTGTGATATTCCGACTGCTGACTACTTTTACCATGGCTGCAATGTCTTCACCTTTGTGCTCCCCTGTTGGCCAACTCCCATTCCCTTTCAGACGGACAAGGCCACCTAATGATTCTGCTGCTTGCTATCTGGTGTCTTGACGCCAGCTTAGTTTGATAATTTCGCTGTTATGGTATTAGTGCTGCATTCCAGCTATGGGTTTGTGTTATATGATTTGCTTAATTATGCTATTGTAATTTCCAGTTGTGTCTGGAGTAAACTGGGGCTTCTATCTCCAGTGTGGGGGATATATCAGGTGCATTGAGCCACTTCAAAGCACCTACCTCGCTATCAATAAAGCCGATTTGTTTGATTACTGCTACATGTTTGCTATATCAATCATCAGTTTTTCCATAATCAAGTCTTGTGGCGATTTTGATAATTTTTATTAGGTGTGAATATAAGTGTTGGTATTGGTTATCATTTATCACTCGTACTAGTTTTACATTCAACAATAGATATCACCGGCATGAGGCATAACTTTCTTAATTGTTTTAGTAGTGAAACAAAGCAAACACTATCCATAAATATATTATTTGGTCTGAAGCAAGCAAGATGAATTCATGAACTTTACTTGACAGGTAAACAAGTATTAGCCTTAGGGAGAGTTTACTGTAGAGCATCTCCATTGAAGAGAAACTTGTATGCCAATGTGTGGGTTATCTTGACGAGTTTACCTTCTTCTTTTTTAATTTATTTTATTTTATTTTATTTTATTTTTAATTTCTCTTAAAGACTCGTAATTGTATATTTGAATGAAATGAACATATACGTAACTTCTTGATAATTTATCTTGTGCTTCTAGGTTAGCAACCAGAAACTAGGGTAGGGAATTGAATCTGCTTGTTATTTAGTGTCATATTTTCTTACTTAGATGTCTAATGGAAAAATATAGAGAGGACTGTAGAGATCTTCGTGTGGTTTTCATTGATATAGAGAACATATGATAGGGTCCATAGAGAGTTTATGTGGTGGGTTTTGGCAAAGAAATGAGTTCCTCTTAAGTATATTTAGTTGATTAAGGATATTTACAATGGAGCTGTAGCTAGTTTGAGAACAAGTGGAGGAATCACAAGTGGGATTGCTATCACTACAGGTTTGCATCAAGGATTAGCACTTGATCCATATCTCTTTGCACTAGTGATGGATTGATCCTAGAGCTTGGTATTTGCTTTTTGCAAATGATATAGTTTTAGTGGAAGAAACTAGAAGTGGAGTTAATGCCAAGTTAGAAATTTGGTGATTAGAATTTGTAGGTTTTTGATTAAGTGGGACTAAAACAGAGTACATAGATGGTAAATTTAGTGGAAGTAGAAGCAAAAACAAAGAGGTGGTAAGACTTGATGGTCAAGAGATATCAAAGAGTCACAAATTTCAATATTTTGGATCAATAAGTCATAAGTATGGGGAGATTGAAGAGGATGTGAATTATAGGATAAAATCAGGGTGGATGAAGTAGAGAAGCGCTTTAGGAGTGTTGTGCGACTGCGATCATAGAATGCCTATTAAGTTATAGGGAAAATTTTATAAGACTGCTTTATGACCAACTATGCTCTTTGGTACCAAATGTTGAGCTGTTAAGAAGCAACATATTCATAAAATGAGTAGCTGAAATGAGAAATTTTAGATGGACAAGTGGAAATACTCTTCGAAAATAGAATTCGAAATGAGGAAATTCGCTTAAAGATAGGGGTAGCACCTATTGATGAAAAGATGAGGGAAGGTTACTATGTTCTGTTTGTTTCAACAATGATTTTTTTAGAAAATTAGTCATTTTCCAATAAGCATTTTTTATGAAACTATCTCATTTTCCAATGTTTGGTAGCAACTTTAAATGAGTTAAAAAACAACCCCCTAACTTCCCTTATTTAGCTTGCTATGAGATAGAGTCGTTTTCCAAAAAAATTTAATGGAAAACAATCTCTAAAAATAAGCCATACTTTTTATATTGACCAAAGATAGTTTTCCTTTTACTCATCTTTTTTTATGCTACCAAATACTAGAAGACACGGAAAACTATCTTTACACAAGATTTTTCATCGAAACAAACGGAGCGTTAAGATGGTTCAGTCATGTTCAAAGGAGAGCAACTAATGCATAAATAAGAAAGAGTGAGTTGATCCAAATTGAGAGAATGAATAAAGATAGAGGAAGACTTAAAATCACATTAGCAAAAGTAATCAAAAATGACATGTCAATTAGGGGAGTAACAAAAAATATGGCTTTAGATAGAGTAGAATGAAGGAAAAGAATAGATATGACCACCCCTAACTAATCTGTTGAGTATCTAAGCCAAACCCAAAATCTTGGGACCAAGGTTTTGTTTGTTATTGTCGTTGTTATTTTGTGTCATAAATTTGATGTTTAGACTATAAAAGTGGGTTCAATTTGAACTGAAATTGATGTTCCGTCTGCATAATTGTTAATTGGTGGCGGGTTTTTCATTTAGTGCAAGATAAGGTTGAGTTTTCCGAAGGGAAGAGATCTTGGTGCTTTATTTGGTGCAGGAAATTGAATTGTGTATGTTTGTATTTAGAACCATTGTGAGTTGATTGACGGGATCTAAAAGGAGGTGAGTTTGGCAATTGAAGTCTAAATTTGGAGGTGGCATAGAAATTTATGAATTGAAGACAAATTTTCTTGAAAAGAAGGTGCTTTTGGACTATAAAAATTCCACAGGACAGTTCTAGGAGTTGGAGATCTATTCTTAAACTCAGGGAAGAGGCAAGAAAATTTGTGAGTTAAAAAGTAGGCGATGGCAGCAGGATATTTCTTTGGCATGATGCATGGCATCCTGATGGTATCTTACGACAGAAATATGGATGTAGGGTAGTATATGACACTGCCAGCAACCTTGATGCTAAAGTTGCATCAATCCTACACAACAAATCCTGGACATGGAGGCCTGCCAGCTTCCTTTGATAGATTTGAAAGAGTAAGAATAGGCTTTATGGTCTGTATCTCACAAGTTTGATTGTACTCATACCTGGAATGAAATTAGAACTAAAGCTAACAAGGTAGAGTGGTGGTTCGTGGTGTGGTTTAATCTAGCTATCCCTAGGTACTCTTTTGTTGGTTGGATGGTTATCCTTAATAAGCTCCCAACTAAGGACAGATTGATACAGTGGGGTCTTGCTGTGAAGCCTACCTGCATTTCTGCAGGTCCAGTATTGAAGATAAAGACCTCTTCTTTTTTCAATGCCCCTTTACTAAGAGATTATGGGATAATATCATGGGGCTTTGTCTAGTGTAAGATGCTAACCAGTTGGCAGGACTTAGAGAAATGGGGTGCTACCCAATTAAAAGGAAAAGGGATTTAGAGCCACCTTGTGTAAGCTAGCTTGGTGGGCTACTGTCTACCAAATATGGCAGTAAGGGAATGCTATTATACATGCAGGGATAACCTATGCTGGAGCAGATTATTAGCATCATCAAAAAGATCTTAAAGGAAGAACGGAGAGTAAAAGGTGCAGCTGTAAGAGCATTCGCATTAGTCGCTACTCTTAACATTTCAGCAAATAAATGGCGAAACACACCCAAAATCAGTTTGCATCAGCCTCACCATTTTGACCTTCAAACTTAGCAGATGAACATATATTGCCAGCTCTAGCAAGGGAACTGTTCATGCCAAACAATAGAAAGTCTTTGTTTATTTTCTGTCCTGCCTTCTCTCTCTCTCTCTCTCTCCCATGCTCTCTGTCCTCTCTCTTTGAATTTGCACCATTTTTGGAAAGGAGCTCATTGTTAATTGGCCTCAGCGGCACAGGGAAAGGGGGTTTTATACATTGCCAATCGAAACCCATTTCAGGTAGTGTAGAGTTGGTTTGAAATTTCCCCAAATTTGCTTGACTTGTGCTTCAATTTTTCACCAAAATTGCTTGATGATGGGTATGATACCAGTTGGGTGTGCGTGTGTCTGCCGTGTACTGGTGGGTGGCTGGCAGCATGTGGGATTAGTTGTGCTGCAGGTGTGGGTTTGTTTGATGATGGGTTCAATTTTTTTGGCTCTTTTCTCATTAATCTTAAATTAGAGTATCTGTTTTAGTAGCTGATGCAATTTGTTGCTCAAAATCATCATTTTTCTTTACCCAATTTCACTTCTGTTTGATTGTGTTTGTTCATGTTTCTGGGTTTTAAACTGAATAGCTGTGTGTTTTTCATGGTACTCTATTTATTCTAACATGCTGAGGTTCAGAACTCTGTTCTACATCTTACTCACTTCTCAGATTTTCAATAATCTTTTTGGTCTGTTTGGTAGTTGGGAAAACAGTTTGATTTATTAAAGAACGAAACTTTAACTTTATATTTGTGTGTTTTGTGCTGCTTTTGTTCCTCCCTGGTTTCTTAAGTTCCTTTTGGTATGGTTTTTGTCCACTAAATGTAAAATGTTCATGGCCCCTGCTGGCATGATAAGTACTCTCTGTTTATAGGTGACAAGTTATTACTTGATGCCTTATGCAAATATTTGTTGATCTTATGTGGTTCCCCTTTTAATGTAAGCTATAGGCTTAGTACAGTTATTTAATTTGGATAAAAGCAGGGTAGACTGATATGTATGCAAATATATTGGCTAGCTTATAATTATGATCACATTCTACTTAGAATAGTTTTTATGTTGATTACTGCTTGGTATTGAAGATGTGGTGTTTTTCTTGTCAAATGCAGATGTATTGGCTAGCTTATAATTCTGATGACATTCTACTTGGAATAGTTTTTATTTTGATTACTGCTTGGTATTGAAGATGGGGTATTTTTCCGGTCAAATGCAGATTTATTGTTTAGCTTATAATTCTGATGACATTCTACTTAGAATAGTTTTTATTTTGATTACTGCTTGGTATTGAAGATGTGGTATTTTTCCGGTCAAATGCAAATGTATTGTTTAGCTTATAATTCTGATCACATTCTACTTATATTAGTTTTTATTTTCATTACTGCTTGGTATTGAAGATGTGGAATTTTTCCAGTCATAAGCAATGTGGCCTCCTTTTGGGTCTGCTAGGTAAAAACTAAGAGTTGTATTGTTGTTGGAAAATCATCACTAGGAGGCCTGATGCTGAGAGGAGAGAGAATAAATAAATATTTAAATGAAGTAAGAAATAGAGTATTGAGTTTGATGTGTGTGCATAAAAACATGGGTAGCTAAACTAGTAAAACTAGAGTTGTTTGGGTTAGTTTAGTTAAAAATTTAAGGAGGCTGATGTGAATGCTCTAACTCAGTATTAAATAAAGTGCTCTGCTGTAATTGGGGAATTAATCCAGCCTTGCTCTGTACTCGGCTTTGAATTTGGTTTCTGTTGAGTTAGGCTTTATTGTTTTTTGTTTGGACTAGAGGCTCTAGCTAGTTGAATTTACTTGCCTCTGGTGGCTCATGTTGGGTGGGATAAGTTTGTTGTGGCTTTGTTCTGTTGTTTGTATAGCGGTGCTGGCTCTGTAGTTTTTAGCCTACTGCTCTTGTATATGCTGGTTTGGTAATAAAATCCTTAACTGATTCATTCCCCCCCCCCCCCCCCCCCCCCCCCAAAAAAAAATAAATAAATAAAATCTTACTTCGACCCAAGTGTTAGATCATTATTTGGCATACACATTCTATCAACTGATTTAAGCTAAGCTCCAGCCCAGGAAATTCAAATTCAACCCTTAAAAATTAACCCGCATGTCTATCGTGGTTGTAGAGTTGTAGTAAGTGCCCGTTTGGTTCAGCATTTGAAGCCCAAAAAGCGCTTTTTCCAAAAAGCTCAACCCAGTTTTGCGTTTGGTAAGCTTAAAACGCAACTTTTTTATAAAAGTTGCGTTTTGAACTTTTAGAAAAAACTGAAGGCAAAACGCGGAAGGAAAATGGTGAGGCAACGGTCCATAAATGAAAACGCGCACTGCGCGTTTTGATAGTTACCGTTGCTAATGATGAAATTCCAGAAATACCCATGAACAAACACAGAACAATCACTACAAAACAAACACTACAAATCATAACAATAAACAATCTTTCTTTCAAACATAATCAGATTACCAGAATACAAACTCAAAAATACAGTTTTAAAATTAATCAAATCATAACAATAAAAGCAAAAAAAAAAAAAAAAAAGACAAAGGATAGAAGCTTGCTGACCCATCTGGACTGGGTTGGGGACGAAGATGAGCAATAGCACGAAGATGAGAGCTCCTTGGAATGTTCTTAAATGACGGAGAAAAGGAAAATTTTCTTATCAGAGAGAGTTTTGGAATCAAGTTAAAAAAGAAAAAAAAAAAAAAAAAAAAAAAAACACAAGAGAGACGGAGCTGGAGAAAGAAGGACCTCCTGGAATGTTCTGATGAATGAGGGAGAATGAGGGAGAAAAGGAGAGTTAAAAAGAGGGGTAGAGATAGTGGAGAACGTGTGGAGGAGAAAAAAATAAAAAAAAATAAAAAAAAATAAAACTAAACGTATGGCTGGCATGGGTGAACGTGAAATGGAAAAAGAAAAAATAATATAAAAAATAAAAAAATCCAAATTGAGAAATACTACAGTAATATTTTCACAATATTTTCACAATAAATTTTAAGTAACAGATTGTTATTAGTTAATATTGGTTAGTAAAAAAATAATTTCAGTTGTGGGTTCAAATTAGAACTAGTAATAACTTTCCACATAAATTTTATTGTGAAAATATTACGAAAAATGTTGTAAACGTAACACTTCTAATAATAAATTTTACACAGTAATTTGTTATTGGTTCTCATTTGAACCTACTAATGACATTATTATTTTTCTTATCTACCATTAACAACTTGTCATATAGACTTTATTGTGAAATTTTTGTAAAAATATTGTGTCCATAATTTGCATTAAGAGAGATAATTAAAACAAAAAATTCACTTATATATATATCTTGTCCTTTTTGGTAATTTATAACTCAAACCTCCACTTTTATAAGTGCTAGCCAAACACTCAGCTTTTTCAAAAAGCACTTTTTAACAGTTTTTACCAAACACTCAGCTTTTTAAAAATGCACTTTTTCATTATGCACTTTTTGAAAACTCCACTTTTTCATTATGCACTTTTACAAAAAGCTGAACCAAACTCACCCTAAGACTTCGTTGTTTCTTTTACTTACTGAAGGGTACAATTGAAAGCATCTAAAGAGTAAAATATAAAGGCTTTTATGTATTCAACATGGGTAGTATCATACACGGATCTTTATTTCATCTGAACAACCACGTATTATTTGAATTCAGCAAAAAAAAAAACCACGTATTATTTGATTTCTTTCTTAATAATTATAGTTTGTCCTAAAACAAAATAGATAAAATCCTTAAAGACCATACTCAAATGAACTCTCATTTAAGATTAATTCTCTATTGAAGTCCTAGTCACCAATGCCAGAGGATTTTGCAACATTATATAGTTCCTTTGCAGCGGCTGCAGTTGGAATAGGCTTGAAAAAATTTATGCTAGTATAAAGCAAGCCTTGGGTCCTGCCACCTTTAACCTTGCCATTAGATCAGAGGACGTGTTAATGTGATGGTAACAGTGGCAAAATCACTAACCATCTGCTGATGCTTTAAAGTAACAATTATACAGACATAACAAATTTTACAACTTGTTGAAGTGGCAAACTGTGAAAGTGTGTTTGTGAAATTAGACCTATTGTAAGGGAAAAGTGACACGATAGAAGGATTGAATTACTGAAGGACATTTTGTTGACTGGTTGAGTACATTGGTGTACAAATGTCACCTTTTTCCATAACCTATCTGATAGAGCTCAATGACAATAAAGATGCCAAAAAAAAGAAAAGAAAAGATAAAGAAAATTTATGGCAACTTTGTTTAGGAACAGAAACAAGTTATTACTTGGGAAGACGAAGGACAAGCAATTGTTCAGGGACTGGAATCATATGATTTTAACCATACGAGAGAAGAATACATCACGTTATATAAAGGCCAGGCAGATCAACGTGCTGATGAGAATTCGAAACTGGTTTTGGTTTTCGTTTATACTTTATACTCTCATCGAGATACAAAATTCAATTAATTCCATATTAAAAATAAATTTATTCATGAGCTGTTTATCATCTTTCACTTTTTTCTATGGAAATTCTGTTTATGTAAGCATGACTGAACAACTGCCACAATTACAAATATTTAAGATACTGAATTCTCTCAAATATGGATTCTATGAAGTTAGTTGCTGATGGACCGCAACAATCAATGAGAAACTAATTCCTTGGTCAATAAATTTCACAAAGCATGTCAATGTGTTAAAAATATTACTAGAGAATTTAACAATTACAGATGATGCACCCCTTCTATTCAAACTTGTAGAAACCATTGCTTGTAGTTTCCATTCAAACTTGTAACATAAAAATTGACATTCAAACTCTAGATTTCTTTTGGTTGGGAATTAGAATTAAGAGATGGGAAAGACATTGACTTAATTCGAGATAGTCGCCCTCCAAGAGAAAGATTAAGAGGGATAATCAATGCCAAAGGCAACAAATTGTTTATATTATTCAAGATGATACAATAATGGTCCAATTGTAAAACTTGTGCCAATAGCTCAATTAATTCCGTTCAAATCCCATCAATTGCAACTAACAGAACACAAGGAATTCAATGGAATTAAATTTACAATTACTACAACACAGAGAACTCTATTTTGTTGACCACACTAAGGAACCACTGCTCAAAACCCTCGTTTGGCACAATCTCTTCAGTGGGATTAATGATGCTGTCAACATGTTTGTATACAACTTCGTACTCAGGCCATGGATTTTGGAGGCTAATGTTCTCCAAAGGACTAGTATATTTATAATTGCTCCATACTTTGTTAAGGCATTGACAGAAATCCTGGATGTCATGCAAATCTTGCATGTTGATTGATGCAACGAATTGCCGCCTAGCTTCGAGTGCAAAAACTGGAACTTCTTTGGGATTTATTACTTCAGCATTAGTGATAAAATGGACTAGATTCTTCACCCACATGATCTTTATTTTCTTCCCATTCAGCAGGATGCCACCTAGATCATGCATAGCCCTTCGTGCTGTTTAAGAAAAGGAACAAAAGCAACAAAATAGAGGTAAGCCATCAGGTCAAATAAAAATAAAAATTGACTGATTTTTAAAACAGCCCAATGGAAAACATTCACTTGTCCCAATTTGAAACCACACTTTTTCAGAGTACAGCCTTTTTAAACCTACATTTTTCTTTTCAAAAAGTTGAAAAAATAACATGTACTAAGCAGGCACCAAAATCTTCTTCGAAGCCCAGTGGTTTAGCATTTTGGTTGTTTTCCTCCTCAAAGTCCACAGTTTAGACTTTCTCTCCGCTCTACAAGTGGGAAACCTTGGTTTCTCCTTAGTCCTCACTCCCCCTCATCTGCTCAAACAAGTAGACACACCATGCATTTACCCAGTACCACAATAAGTCTAATGTGCCCCTAAGCGTAGTGAGTCCAAACACATTGTTCAGGTCCAGCTAACTAAGGCAACTCCCACATGAAACAGTGGAGGAGGGTATTCCCCTCTAGGCATAGTGAGTTCAAACACATTGTTCATGTCCAGCTAACTTAAGCAACTCCCACATGAAACAGTTGAGGAGGGTGAACCACGGCCTAGTCCAGCTTGTGGAATCCAAGTTGCAAACTGGGGCAAGACCTTCGACCCAACCCAATTGGAATAAACTCAAAGTTGCTCCCTTTATAATCAGGCACACCTTATAGGTTTATTGGAAGTTAGAATGAGATAAGGTATGTAAAGTTGAAACCCTCATAGTTGTAGCGTGCTATGGTCCACAAACACAAACTTAACATCTTATACAACCTTTCAAAAGTGCAGATTGTTTAAAGATAAATTAATATAAATATTATATTATTCATGTTAAATTACTGATTCTCCCAAAGGCTTAAGCTATTGGAGAATGGTAAATTTAATTATTTAACTACATAATTCTAACACTCCCCCTTACATGTGGGGTTAAACTCTCCCTTAATAAGTGGAGCCCTACACGTGGAATTTTTAACATTTTAAATGAAAAGTAAAATAAAAATAGAGATTAAACTCAAGATCTCCTATTCTAATACCATTTAAATTACCGATTGTTCCAAAAGCTTAATTCAAGCATCCAAACGTTATAGATTATTTATATGATGATTAAAAACAATAAAAAATTCAATAAAGCAACTTAGTATTACATGGAGTTCTTATGGGGTTAAGCTCTACAATAAGGAGAAATGTCTCTTTTTTTTTTCTTTTTTTTTTAAATTCCTTATTTCAGTTAATGCTAAGAAGTTACTGAGTTAGCATAAAGGCAGGTGATGAATCATCCATATAAAAAAGAACTAAGAGAATACCAACTTTTAAGTTAATGCCAACGTGGCTGGAGGTGAATAACCCTCTTTACATAGGTAGGTGGATCAGACTTGATTTTAGTCCAAAATAGAAAACCCCTCCCTTAAGCTCATTTGTCTTAGTTTGAAAGGGTTAAAGAATTTTGGTCTGTTGAACTGCAGATTGAGACCTTAAAGGAACATTTATGGCTGATTAAACAAGATGGAGCGAAGTACCCCAAAGTCCTTGATATTAGCTGATAGAAGGTGAGGTCAACCTTGGTGTGAGTTCACATGGCCATTTGATCGTGGGAAGTTTGTCAAACATGGTGCCCTATGAATTTCACTAGCAAGCTTCACACACACAGTACCCTGTGAAGTTCACAGGCAGGTCTCTGCTAATCCTATACTAGTGGACCATATAATAGCTCTGTGAAGAAAGTGGAAAGACCAAGGTACAAAGACAAGGGAAAAACTTTTCTTTTTGGAAGCAAATTTGTAGATTTTATGTAGGACAGAGGAATCTATCTACCTATGCTCATTGCAGGCTTATGGTTAGGAGAGTTTTTTTTATTTAGGTTTTGGAAAGAATAATTAGAGTTCAAGAATGACTAGGGATTTTGGCAATGAAGGGAAAAGCTTTTATTTCAAGAATTGAAAATAGCCTATATAATGGCCTTTCGTTGTGCAATCACTCAAATAGATAGGGAATTTATATTTAATAAATATCCAGCAGTTTATTATGCTTTGAGGGTTAAATTGCCTTCTACTTGCTAAATGTAATGACTTTAGGAACCCTTTTTTCTTGGAGCTAAATTAATAAGGGAACCTAGGTACTGATGCAATTGCCTAAAGTTTACTGTTCCTTAAATCTTATTCAAATCTTTGTTTCTACCCCATCCAACCATCAAAATTCTCCCAAAATCAAGCTTCAATATATATATATATATATATATATATTGGGTGATAACTGAGATTTGGTCCAAGGAGGAGGGGGTCAATATTTAATCTTTTTATTATCAAACTCTACCTAGACACCTAACATCAAACCCTATTCAAGAATCTTAGTGCTAAACTTCTAAAGATCTTACATAAAATCAGTATCAAAGCCCACTAAAGTTTAAGTCCTGCATCAAATTGGTACCAGAACACTAAACCTTTTGTCCTATGTAAACTGGTATCAGGGCAGATTTTGCCACGTTGTTTTCACATCATGGGAGATCTCACACAAGTGGATCGACTTGGAAAAAGGGAAAGGCACTTCTTAAAGGAGAAATTCTTCAATGAGATCTTCGAGATGATATGCTTGATCGACTGTATCTCTTCAACAAGGCAAAATGTGTATGATTGATTATGCAACAAAATATTAGGAATTATGACGCAGGACAAACCAAAATGAGGCAACATAAAAATTAAAGAACAAGAAAAATAAAGATAGTTAACCTAGGAGTTAGCAACTACACTTGCTTGGAGTTAGCATCAAGTAAAAGAAAACCTCAAGAAGTCAGCACCTAGGATTGGCTGGAGTCAGCACCAAACCATTAAAAGACAACTTCAAAAGAAATTTTGCTCATCATCAAAATAATCCCCCTCATAGTTGTAAATTATTGTGCTTATATAGGCTACTAAACCATAATTCTTACTGATAGATGAAATCCTAATTATTGGATTATAAAAATACCCTTGACTTCATAACCTAATTAAATAACAGGGCCTAAAATAACATACAATTGACCAATAAAAATACAGTTGACTCCTAAATTAAATAAGATTAAAGCAAAATGAAACTTTCCTCGTGCTTCCCGCATCAAGAAATTTATCAAGTCAAAAGTAGTAGAAACTAGAAAGTGAACATATGACTTGCTCAATTAAAGAACAGATTGAGGTATGAAATGAAAAAAGAGATGTCTCATTCATATTTAGAAGATCTCAAAGATGTTATAGAAAAAACTACCCCGTTTAAGTTGTGAAATTTAGGAAGAAATCTAGAATTCTCAAGCCTAAACATAATGCTCAATTGCTAAAACTGCTTGCAAGATGGCCTGCAAAGCAGGGGAAGCCAGTAGATACTTCTAAAGATAGAGCTACACTGCCACAACAGGAAGCTGGAAAGTCAGAACAGTATGTCAATTAGTCAATACTGCATGCAGGAAAGCCCAAAAAGCAAGAAGAGCCAACAATAGAATTTAAACATGCTAAGCTGAATGACCTAATTTGTGCACAAAAGAATCAATATTGCTTGCTGAAAAGTTAAAATCAGAAGTTTTTGATTAAAAAAAAACTTCTAAACTGTTTGACGGAGGGAAGACTAAATTTGTGAGTAAAGAGATGGAGGTCAAATACCATAATGGAGCAAAGAAAGTCAAAAGTTCAGCTGCTGATATGCCACCATTTGAATCAAATACACCTTAAAACAATTCAACTTTAGTGTGGTCAGATCCAATCTGAGAGAATAGGATGCAGTTGGCCTACCTCATCAATGATTGAACTCTCAGAATTCATATCGTAGCTAGGATTGATAGATTTCCCACTGGCACGATGTCAGTCTACTTTGTATAACAATCACAATTCCCCATCTGTCACGGATCAATCAGTTTTTGGTCTCTCCAGATTGGAAAACTCATTTCTCAGACTCAGGTACAAAAGGAACTCCCCAAACCACCATATGACCATAGTCCAATTGTTCTAGATAGTGGAGGAAAAAATAGAGGGAAGATACCTTCCCAGATTGTGTGGCTGAAGGAAAGTGGCTTTGTAGAAAGGATAGGTCAATGGTGGAGTGGCTATCAAACATATGGCTCCCCGAGTATTGCATTCATTAGGAAATTACATGCCTTAAAAGCCAATTTCAAAAAATGGATGGCAGTGTGGGAGAAAGGAAACATGCAACATTCAGAATCTGGATAGAAAGGAAGGACTTCTATAAGAGGAAAACCAAAGAAATGAGAAAGCTAAGCTTGAGTATATGAAATTGGCACATGTGGAGGAAACAAGTTGGAAACAAATGTCAAGAGCTCTTTGGCTGCATGCAGGTGACCGAATGCCAAGTTTTGTGCATAGATTAGCCAAATTTCCACAAAAGAACCAATTCATTGGAAATCTGCTAATTCACTGGGTTTCTCACTGAAAGATGGGGTAGTGAAAGAAGGCACTATTCAGTTTTATAAGAGGCTTTATTCAGAAACTACAAAAATCAGATTTCTCAAATCGATGGCTTTTTTGTTGTTGAAAAACATTAGTGACAAAGATGCAGAGTCGTTGGAGAGACTATTTGAAGAGGAGGTAATATCTGAAGCTTTGAAGTCTATGAATAAGACTCCCAGATCAGATGGGTTTTCTATGGTTTTGTTTCATTCTTGTGTGGGGAGGATCTTGAAAGATGATATTTTGAGTTTATTTGTAGATTTTCATGAATTGAGGGAACAAGGGGCCTTAGTAATAAAGGACTGCCAATTAGTTTGGTGAGTAGCATCTATAAACTCCTTAGAAGGTATTTGCCAACAAATTTTGTAGAAGGTTTTAGGTAATGCTATATCTAATTTGCAAAATGCTTTCATGAAGGGAAGAAGAATCCTGGATTTGGTTCTAGATCTAATGGTTAATAACTGTTTAAACAGCATACTTAAATCGGGGATTCTAGATGTGTTGTGCAAATTGGATTTAGAAAAAGCTTATTTTCCTGTCAATTGGGATTTTTTGTTGTACATAATGAGACGAGCTCATTTTGGAGAAAAATGGAGACAATGAATTTATTTCTACACATCAATGGATTTATTTCTTCAGATAAGATTTTCAATCTTAATAAATGGGGAGCCTAGTGGATTCTTTGGCAGTAGTAGGGGACTTTGTCTGGGCAACTTGTTATCCCTACTTCTATTTGTATTGGTGATGAAGGAATTAACTAAGCTAATTAAGAGAGCAAAAAAGAGGGCTTCCTGGAAGGTTTTTCAAGCCAGTAATTCTTCTAGAGTGGAAAAGATCCCTCATTTTTTTGTCACACAAACCCGATTAAATGACGAACTTGGTTGTGTTCTTTTTTGAGAGGCAGTCTCAAGCTTTCAAATAAATCTGGCTAAAAGTGGTTAAGTTTACCATTTCCTATCAGCTTAAACTTTTGGGATAAAATTTATTACGGTATCAAAATAGGTGGTCCTAAGTTCAAAACTTACCTCCACTCAACCTTCCATTAAAACATAAAACTAAATTAAAAAAATGTTAAAAATCTCACATATTGAGCCCTACTTATTAAAAGAGAGACTAGACCCATATGTAAAGGGAGTACAAGAATAATGTTTAAGTGATTAAATTCACCATTTCCTATCGGTTTAAACTTTGGGAACAAGTGGTAAATATCATGAAAGATGCAAGGATTGCATGATCTGGTGACTTATCTCGGTTGCAAGGTTGGTGCCTTACCAATGCTAGAGATGGGTTTACCTTTGGATTTGTTTTTTAAATGTAAATGTGTGTAGAATTGGACAATAGAGAATATTGCATGATCTGTGACTTATCTCGGTTGCAAGGTTGGTGCCTTAACAATGCTAGAGATGGGTTTACCTTTGGCTTTGTTTTTTAAATGTAAATATGTGTAGAATTGGACAATAGAGAATATGGACCAAACGTTAGCAAGCTTGAAGATTATACCTGTCAAAAGGGAGGTAGGTTTACACTAATCAAAAGCACCCTTTATTATAATTCTTTTTGCTAAAATATTGTTTTAGTCCCTAAAGTTTACATGAATTTCATTTTTTGTCCATAAACTTTTATAAGTTTGTTTTTAATCCCTAAACTGTTGAAAATGTTTTCCTTTCTTTCTATTCTTAAACTTAAAAAAAAAAAAAAAAAAAAATCATAAATTATTGGATTTTTTTTTTTTTTTTTTTTTTTTTGGCCCTAAAATTACTTTAAAAAGCTCTTTACAAAGTTTAGGAATGAAAAAAAAATTTTAAGTTTAGGGATGAATAAGCAAATTTTGGGATGAAACAATATTTTAGTCTCTTTTTAATATATATATAAGAATAAAAATAAAACAAGGGAGCCTAAAAAATATATCAAAGATTACAAGCAAATGAAAGCGATTCGGTAATAATATCAATATCACTAATACTCATGACAGCCTGACCTCTGACAAAGCAGTCTAACAAAGGACAACTTCCACAAAAACTCCAATACTTCCACATCTTCAAATGTGCAATAAGTTTCACTCCATCCACATCAGCAAAGAAGCTAAATTCCACACAGCAGAAGAACGTTTTCCATAAGAATTTCACCAACCAGCCATGAAGTCAGCGGTCAGACACTTCCTCCAGCATTACTCAATGAACTCCATACAGCCCAAAATCATAGCTCCACATTGCATAAGCAAAATTACAATGAAGTAGCAAATGATCCACCATTTGCCCACTCTACCTACACAAGCAACACCAATCTACCAATATGACTCCTCCTTTTCAAATATTTTTTTATATTTTTGAGAAGTCCTCCTTTTTTAAATCATTAAACAATCTATTGAACCACATTCCAAATAAGAGGATACAAATACATCAAGATCAGCAGCTAACAAGAAAAAAGCCGAGAACTGCTCCTTCAAGAAGTGATACCCACACCACTAATCATGCCAGAAACAAATCCTATCCTCAATCCCCACATCAAATATAACATGGTTGCTAAAATAATCCCAACTTGCTATAATCCCCTTCCAAAAGCTACGACCATGGGTGGTACGCACTGGCTGCATTATCCAGCTGCTCCTCTCCATCCGTTAAAAACAATAACCCATCTTCACAAGTGAGTCTCTTCCTCCCCAAAACACCACAACCTCTTTCCTAATAAAGCTCTATTAAAAGTTCCCTATTTATGCACCCCCCAAATCCCCCCCATGCAATTGGGTAAAATATTGTGCTCCTATCCACAAGATGAAACTTAACTGCATCTCCTGACCTATTCCAAAGAAACTTTCTTTACAAGTTCTCTAATATATTTGACATGTGGGCTGGAATGGTAAACAAAGACAGGTAGTAAGTATGGAGACATCACTGTGTCCTCTTAATTAGCATCATCCTTCCTACTTTGGAAAGATATAATTTTTTCCATCCCAACAATTGTCGCTCCATCTTCTCTACAATAGGATTCCACACTGCTGTCACCTTGAAAGACAAACCTGAAGGCATACTCAGATAATTTATTGGCAAAATCCCAACTTTGCAACCAAGGATATTAGCCTGGGAAGCACGGGTGCTGCTCCAGGGCCGCCGCACCCACACCCGACAAACGCCGACTCGCCGTTGATGCGCCAATTCGCCCCTCTTTTTTTTTCGCACCGATTCCAGCCAAAATACATGTTAAAAAAAAAAAATAATAATAATAAATTTGAGTTGATTTCTTATTTAGCTTATTATATATTTGTCAAATTATTTGTAGGTAAAACAACTTAAATTGAAATTACTGAATTATTTTTTGTTATTATTGCTCTTAAATTGGTATGTGTTTACCATTATATGAAAATATATTTAATAATTTGTAAATAAAAATATATTTAATAATTTATTAATAAACGTATCCTGCCGCACCCACACCCTACTTTTTCAAAAATTGCCGAGTCACCACACTACATCCGTACCCGCACCGAACCCGAATCCGAACCCATGCTTCCTAGATATTAGCCAACAAATCTATACCCCTAACATCTCATACAAGAACTACTTCACTCTTACTATGATTAACTTTCAATCCAAGTTATTACCTCTACACAAGTCAGCACCATTCTTATATAAAGAAGTGACTCCCTCTCTGCATCACAGAATAGTATCGTATCATAAGCAAAACAGCAGATGAGAGATCTTCAACTAATCTACTAACCCATTGCCAACACTAAGTCCGGAGATGTAACCCATGCCCTCCATCCTAAGCAAGACCTCCATCACTAGAATGAATAACAAGGGCAAGAGAGGATCATCTTGCCTTAAAATTGTACCCATTCCAACACAACTGCAACTTATCCACAAAGCCCTCTGTTTTAAACCACATTCTCAAATCTAAAAGCTCCTCTACCCTGTAACATACCACCTACCTCTATTAGGATCAGGTAGTTGTCATACACTAGGCATGGTAGTAATTTCTGGGTGACATTGATAAAATATTCATCCCATTCCATCTAGACCAATGCACAGTTAATATGGGAGACATGGACAAGGGAGTAACCCCATTAGCACATGTGTACAATACAATCCTCCCTTAAAGGGTAGATCAATCATACTAAGCTCCGTAATGACATCTGAAAATTCATGCGTAGCTGTATACATGTTGCAATCTAACCTCTCACTTGGGTATCTTATGACATTGAAATCACCTACCATGCACCAAACCTCCTCCCACTGCGCCCTTACCTCTTTTAATTCCTCCCACAAACCAATTCTGAAAATGTCATCATTTGGGCCATACCCACTAGAAGCCATATCCACCACATTATTCAGTAAACAAGATATAAAAAAAATTAAACTAATAGCGGAAGATAAGGTTGATTTCCTTACATAAATCCATCACCTTGAATCAAGGACCCTATGTTGGATTGTGTGTGCTATGGAGGCACTTGACTAGTGCTCAATCCACAGAAACTTATGGAAGAAAAAAGGTATTGAGTTTGATGAAAACATAGGGGTTGAAACCGGATGTAATATAGAGAACTTGAGATATTGATCAATGGTTGCTTCACCAGAATTTTTTCTCACAACAGCAGTTAATAGTGTTCATGTGTACCATTGGTTTCAACTTTAAGATTGGCTTGGACAGCAACAATGTACTCTTACACAAACAGAAAGAAATGCTAGAATCCATTATAGCAAATTGATAAATGGATCTGCTTTACTGAAGGAAATTCTTTTTGATGTGAGGAGGCTGGCAACAAAAAATTCTAAAATTCAATTTAAAATACGGTATTGTACAGCCTTTGGAGAGTCCCATCTTCTCTTTGACAGTCATTAGTCAAATTCTGTTTGTGGTACTTTGCATAGTCAATGAATTATTACTTGCTGTATGACCCACAAACAAAAACCTACTATATTGATGCAGCCAGCAAAGAGTTCAAGAAAAAATAAGATTAAGTACCAAGAGATTAGAGAAATGTGGTGACGCAGGGCAACCAGAACAGAATTGAAACAACAATAAAATAAAAAGATATGACCTAGGAGTTAGCACCTAGGTCTTGCTTGGAGCCAGCACCAAGTGGGGAAACCACTAGGAGTTAGTACCTAGGGTGGATCTGGAGTCAACACCAGACCAAAAGAGACCAAACAGCCATTTTTTTATTCATCAAAATATCAACTAACTCCTCAAGGAGGGATTTATTTTCCATTTACCATTATTTTAGCAACAAGTTCGTTAGTTAGCATGTTTTTGCAACATTTTAACAAACTAACATCTCGAGTTTTTTGAACTCGATTTCAATTGCCGAAATCAAGTCTCACACACTTGATTCGATGCTCTAGAAGGCTGATGTGGAAATTTTTATACACGTAGAACTCGAGTCTCACGCACTTGATTTAGTTTTACTGATCTAAAGTACAAACATGTAGAATAGAGAATAAGAACGAAGCAAAAAGAAGGAGAAGAAGAAGAAAGAAGGAAAAGTAGAAGAGAAGAAGAGACCCACCCCGTGAAGTCACTTGCAAAACCAAATCCACCCCTCTGTTGCCATCTCTACCTGCAAAACCAAACCCACTTGCAAAAAAATCTTTCTTTCTTCTTCTCCGTGTTTTCTTCTTCTTCGTGTTCTCTAAATCCAAAGCCTAAATCGAGTGTATTAGACTCGAGATCCACATGTACAAAAAAATCCACATCAGCCTCTGGCAAAGCATAAATCGAGTGTATTAGACTCAATTTCCTTAGTTGAAATCAACTCTAACAAACTCGAGATGTTAGTTTGCTAAAATGTTTCAAAAACATTCTAACTAATGAAATTGTTACTAAAATAATGCTAAAAGGAAAAAAAAAATCCCTTCAAGGAGTACAATAGGTTGCTTATAAAGGATTGCTAAACCCTAGTTCTAATTGGCTAGGAAACCCTAATTGCCTTATTACAAAAATAACCTTGCTTTCAAATTAAAATACTAATAGCCTAATAAACAACTAGGACCAAAAACATAATAATAAAATTGACTTGCAAACATAAATAATACTAAATAATAATCTTCTTGTGTCTCCCACATCATGTGGTCTAGTTTCACTTATCAAAAAACAAGAAAAAAAAAAGGTGGTCTAGTTTTCAGTTGGGGCCTTCTTTACACCATTCATATGCTCCTTTTGTTACAATTAAGTCCTAGTATTAAGCTTCTTTGATGCAGGACTGTGGTAGGAAAAATAGAGATACAGGAAAATAAAGAGATAAACAGGAAAAATCCTAACCTTCACCACCTAGAATCTACCTGAAAACCCTAGGCATCACCACCGAAGGGTGCTTGGAATCACCACCAAACAAAAAAACAAAAAAAAAGGTTCTCTAATCTAATATCTCAAAGGGGAAAGTTGAAATAATAAATTCTAAAACAATTTTGGTGCTCCTTGCATGATTCTTTGAATTAAAAAGTTGTTGGATCAAGTTTAATTACATTTAACATGAATAAGGATAATATGGTAATTTTTATATTTTTTTGGAATGGACCGTAATTAGGCTGTTATTAGGTTATTTAAGAATCCCTATTCTTCCTAAAAAAAACTTTATTTAGGAGTCCTAATCATTCTAGGAAAAGGATTGGCAATACGCAATATAATGACCACTATGTAGTCAATAAAGTTCATATAGAAAGATTGAATCTGTTAAAAAAAAATAGCTCATTTTCATTACCTAACCTTAACTAAACCCTTTAGTATCAAAACCCATTCAAGAACCTTGAAGAATTAATCAAGATTCCTAATTTATTGCTGAATTTCTAAAGATTCCACATTAAAATTGGTATCATAGTCCACTAAAACTACTAATGAATTGATATAATAGTAGGTTTCGCCATGAAGTTTTCACATCAAGGGAGATCCTATACTAGTAGATTGACTTGGGAATAGAGTAAAACACTTCTTAAAAAAGATATCCTTCTAAGCAATCTTTAAGATGATTTTATTGAATTGTTATATATTCTTGAGCAAGGTGATTTGCATGTGATTGACCATGCAAGAAAATATAAGGAATTAATTATTAAATCAGGAAAAATTGAAATTAAATGTTTCTATGGCTCAATTGAAAAGTAGGCAGGGATCTGAAATTAAATAGGATATGTCTCTGGTACATTTATAAGATCTCAAAGATGCTAAAGAAATGGCTATCCAGTTTGAGTTGTTTGTACATTTAGAGAAGAATCTACACTTTTCAAGTCTAATCATAATGTTGAATGCAAAAAGGATTGGACAGCAAGAGCAGCCAGCAGAAACTCCCGAATAAGGAGATAATCAGCAACAAAGGGAAGCTGGAAGGCCAAAACAGGATGCTAACGAATTAGAAAAGCTTGGTAGTAGGGTAGAACAGTTAGAGGAAAGTAGTGGAATCTAACTTGCAAGCTCAAGATTCAAAAGACTATGCAACAAATTCCAGACAGTCAGAAAAACAAGCAAAGAGCCTAATCAGCTAGCTGAAACACCAAGATGATCTGAAGTTGAGTCAAAACAGCAATTTGAAAGGCCAAAGGAAATCATGAATTGGATGACAATGAGGTTTTTGAGGAAGAACATGAGAGCCATGAAAACTTTTATGAATATTGTGGGAAAAGTAGTTGATAAACCAGCTACTACTATTTAGCCCACTGTTGTGCCAAATCACATCTTAGCCAACTACTCTTATTATTCTATGGCATGCTGTAACAAAAACAAAAAAAGACTGTATAGTTAAAGAAGAGACAAAAGAGCTGGAAATTATCAGCCATGTTGTCCAAAAGGAACTTGGAAATTGGAGAGTGAAACAAACAGAAATTGATGTGAATGGAAACTTCATCACAATTCTAGTTTGATAACTCAAGAAACCATAGCAAATTTGATTTTAGCATTCTTTAGAAACTTGATAACATGGATGAAAAAGATGTGGTTAAATACTAAGCAAACAGAAAGGGAATGGGAAGGATGTTGAGTTGCTTAGAGGAAGAACAAAAGGAAACAACTCTTCAAGAGAAAACTCTAGGAAGAACTTGGTTCTAAACTGATATGTGTGTAAACTCATTCAAAGACCATTTACAAATGCCTAGACTTTGCTAATTTATTGATGAAAAGTTGTGTCACTTAGGCCTAACTACTTTGTAACTACTCCTTGCCAATTCCTAGCAATTATTGGCTAATCTATAACTAACTAATTCTTAGCCAAGCTTTCTTGAATGTGCCAGTTACAAATGTTGCATTATGGCACTATAACTAGTTGTAACAAAAATAACACAAGAAGTTGTAATCATACGCATGGAAGTGCTCAAATCCACCACATCATAAAAGAACCTTCCAATATCATCATTGCAACCTCCAAGAAAGAAGGTGAAAAAGTGAAATACTCAATCTCGCAATGTTGTTCAAAGTATGTAGCTTAATAAACTAAGGACTCACTAATTCAACATTTTAAAATTCAAGGTGGAGTTTTAACTGGCCATAAGATATTGATATGGACAGCAAAGAGTTCCATTCACTATTTCTTGAAGCTCAATCTCTCCCCCAGATTTTATGTGAGAGTCGAAGCCCCCAAGGGGGAATTGGGAATTTTTCTGATAGGGGATGTTTTCCTTTGAGATGGAAAATTTGCCCACTTGAGCTTATCCATGCGGTTATGCACTCTTTGAATATGAATTCATTTTCTAAAAGATCCTGCCTTTTGTGCTTTGGTGGATCACCAAGCAAAAATAAATAAATAAATACCAAAAACTTCAAGATCTGTGATCTAGTTTCAATGTGGAGCCTTCTTGGCATCTTTCATAGGCAACTTTTGTCACTATTGAGTCTTAGTATTAAGTTTCTTTGGGTTCAAAAGTTGTTTGATCAATTTTTTAACTTAGTTTTACAGTTTACAAGAATAAGGATAATATATAATTTCCAATTTTTTTAGAATGGGCTTTAATAGGTTGTACCAGAGGCTCATGAGTATCTTATGTTTTGAATTCCTTCTTTATTTGGTTTAGAAGTTTTTTTCAATTACTTTCCTTTGTTATTAGAAGTCCTAATCTTTCTAAGAAAAGGTTATTTAGAAGTCCTATCCAAAAAAAGCATTATTTAGGAGACCTAGTCTTTCTAGGAGAGAATTAGCTATAGCCTACATAAAGACTCTATATAGTAAATAAAATTCATATGGAGATAGTGAATTTAATAAAATTTTGGCAGTTTATTTTAAGCATTGCCGAGCAATTATTATGTACTGTCAAAGCATAGTCCCGTGGTACTTCATAACAATAAAAAGCAAGCCATCTAATAGCTTTCCTTGATTGCCTTATCCTTACCAAGTGTAATCACTTAAGGAACCCAAGTATAATAGCTTTTATAATTCGCTCTTTCTCCTTCAATTCACTCAAAGTCCAATATATTTATTACTATCAAAATCCATTCAAAATCCCTTAAAGAACTTATCAAGAATCCTAATTTTATATAGAATTTCGAAAGAACCTACATCCGAATTGGTATTATAGCCCATTAAAGAGTTTTTCCTGCATCATACATGGCTAAAGAGAAAAATTAAAAATAAAAGATAAAGCCCAAATTTCACTAACAGAAAAGAAAATAAGAACCAAGTCAAGATTATGCAAAAATACCAACAAAAAAAAAAGGCAGGATATAGAAAGTTCAGAGAAATAAATAGAAATAGTAGTTCCAGTGAACATAGGCATAGAACAACTACATGGAAAATGTGTTCCACATTCTCGTTCTAGTTACTTAGGGCTTGACAACCGCCAGATCTACGTCAATTGATCACTAAAATAGAAAAAAAAAAAACTAAGAAAATTGCACAGAATTCTTGACATATAATTACAAAGAAATTCAAGTGATAAATAAAATAGAGCAAATAAAGATGATCCGACAAGGAAAATAATGAATACGTCCAAATAAATCACATATTAACGAGAGAGTAAAGTACCGTCAGTAGCCGATTCAAACACTACCAAGCCACGATTAGGACGAAGGATGTCCACATAGTCCACCAACCCCACCGCAGAGAATTCTCTCCGGAGATCGTTCTCGGTGACATCTTCAGCAAGACGCTCCACGATCCGACATCTTCAGCAAGACGCTCCACGATCACGGATCGTGAAGCCATGGGTCTAGAAAAAGTAGGAGCCATTGTGTGAGAAAAATGCGGTCAGAGAGTTTGTACAGTTCAGGTAGTGTGTGACAAATACAGCGTGAGTGAGACAGACATATAACTAAGTGAGAAGACAAATTATTCAGCAAAAAAGAAGAAGAAAAAAAAAAGTGAGAAGACAAATTAACAGATAGTATAAAAATCGAAATTCTATAGATAGGATAAAAATTGAAACTCATGTTACGTTCTCTGTGATGTGATTGCTCTTTGGTCTTTCCCATATTTCTTGTATTTGGATAAAAACATTACTCCTTTTGTCCCAATTTGGTTTTTATTGTCTTTGTCTGTTTTATATTATAAAAATGTATAAGTTTATAAAACTACCCTTAAATAAATTTATTAGTTTTTTTTAAGGGTTATTCTTAATGTGGCAACAAAAAAGGTGCCCCAATCAAATTGATTTTTTAAATATTTGTTAGTTTTCTTTTCAAATAATTTTAAAAATAAAATAAGGGTATAATAGAAACATTAGTAAATTAATAGTTTTTATTTTTAGAAACAGGACTATTTTGAAACATCCTAAAATAGAATAGAAGACAAACAAACTGAGACGGAAAGAGTATTATTATTATGGAAAAATAATTTATTAATTAGGCTAACTAAAACCAACTGTATGTTAAAGTTGAACCGCTAAATGTTTAAAATTAAAGGGTTTCTATCTTTCATCTAAAAAAAAATTAAAGGCTCATGTTAACAAATGTCTTTAGAGCAATTGTTAATAAGTTATTTTAGTAAAATTTTAACACAACTTTCATGAGAAGTATAAAAAACCATAAAAAATTAATTGATTACTTTTTTGTTTTTCCACAAAAAGATTTTAAAAATATATTCTAAACTAATCCCTTTAGGATATTCATTAAATTTTTCCAAAATTTAAATATGTTTTTTAAGTGGTTTGTAAGGTTTTGGATCTGTGCAATTATTGGTGTGGGGGGCTAAGAGTACTAGTACCGTTGGGCCAAACCCAAGGAGTCTGAAGATCTAACCAATAATCAACTTATTCCAAGTGGGCCAAAAGTGACCTAAAAGAAGAGTTTTGCTGCCAAGGGGATGGATAGCCCAAGGAAGACCCTCAGACAAAGACCATGTAAGGAGAGCGGAGTGAAGACCACATGAGGCTAGAATGTATATGTCGAGGGAGGCAATAGTGACAAATGTGGGCAAGAAGGAAGGAAAGCTTCCCAAAGAAGCATCCCTCACCTCTGAATTGAATGCACTGCAACAACCATACCAGCCGCATTAATGGCTGAATGACACTTGAACGGTGCCAACACAGTCTTTAATTCACTCAACATGGCCTCAAAAAGAAAGATGTGACAAGTATCCAAGAGGAGGATCACTGACCCTCCATTTGGAGAGTCAGGATTAGAGCAAGAACACTATAAAAGGGAAAATGCCCCAAATAATGAGGATCAGATCCCTTATATTAGAGAGAGAATACCGGTCTTTGTAATCCACCAAGTGTAGAAGGGCTCCTCGGCCATTCTAAGGAAAGATAAATCTACATTTTTATCCTCAATTAACCTGCTTAAACTCAATCTTTCTACCTTTATTTTCTTCTTTAACATAATTTATCACTTAGGAAACCCAAGTGTTGGTCTACAAACTCATCTCTACAAATTAATTGTAGTGGGCCTTGCTTCAAGCTTAATCTTCCATTGGGCCTTGGATTTTTTACCCCATACAATTGGATACTGTCATTCTCAACACAAAAAATAAATAAATTGCAAAGTGCATCTCTAAAGTTTGAGATTGCTTGGTTTTTATACCATGAAGTTTGAAATTTTGTATTTTACACCCCTAAAATTTATCTCTATTAGCAAAAGCAACCCTCCGTTAGTAGACTTGCCTATGTGACCGTCAGGTGACACGCTAGCGTTTGATGTGTAATTTTTTTTCATATACGTGGGGCCACTTTTGCTAATAGAGGTAAATTTCAGGGTATAAAATTAAAAAATAGTGGCATTTGCTAGCAACAACATAATCGAGGCAATCAATCATATAAATTTATCTGAAATTTGATTAGTTTGTTTCTTTCTCTTGTTTGAGACAAGCCATCTAATTTAATGTAATTATTAATCTATATATATAATAATAGGTGAAACTGAGAGAAATTCAAATTAGAATTTCAAATTAAAGTTCCAATTTTGTGCCATGTGTTCTAAATTATTTATTCTTAAAGAGTTCTTTTTTCTTAATTTTAAAATCAAATGTAGGACCACATCATAAATATTCTTTCAAGTGAGTTATTAAGTACAAAAACCAAAGAGTCTAGAATAAATGAATTGTAAAAAAATAAAAAAAATAAGATAAAAAAATGGTTCACAATAATTAAAAAAAATATATATGGACAATTTACATTTTCTACCTAATAATATCTTTGCAAATTTTTTTAAAGAGTTAAGAAAATATAAAAATGACTATCAATAGTATTTAAATTATATATAGGAATTATATTATGCATCTTATTATATATCTTTAAGTGTATTCATGCATATGTATAGGATTACAAGCTAGTATAATGATAATGAATGTATCATTAATTGAATGCACAATTCCTAGATTTCTCTCAATGGTTTTTTTCTGACCAAGAGAAAATTTTCAAATTTCAAGGTGTAAAATCCAAGCAATCCCAAACTTTAGAGGTGTATTTTGCAATTTACCATTTAAGCAAAAAAAAAAAAAAAAAAAAAAAAAACTTGAAATTTAATAATTTTACACAAGATAATTATTGATATTTGATTGTATAGGAATTTTGCATGAATGAAAGGGTATAAGGAGAGAATGTAATTCTATGATTGATTTGTCAAAATAAAAACTTATTAAGTTGTGTAATGTTGCAAAAAATTACCCTGGGTGAAACCTAACTCTCACCTCATAAATTTCATGTTAATTGTATGTTATTTATTATCTAATTCATAAACTCATGTTTTGCATATAATTTTAAAATTAAAAATACTAGAAATTTAAATATTTTTATTATGAAATAGTTATTGATCTATATCATCACTGTAATTCAAATGTTGATTTGTCAAAATACTCTTTTAAAAAAAAGGAATGATGTAAGTGTAACATCATTAAAAAAAAAAGAAAAAGAAAAAAAAAAAAAAAAAGAGATCAAATGTAACTTGAATTTATCATTTTCACATAAAGTGAGTCATTGAATGGAAGAAGGCAAAATATCTTTATTACAAGTAGGGTTTGTTAGCATATTAGAGTCCACGCATAGAGGCAAATCTATAAATCAAAATAAGGGTAAATTGCAATCTAGACTCTTAAAGTTTGGGATTGCTTGAATTTTACATCTTGAAGTTTGAAAAAATAGATTTTACATCTTGAGGTTTACCTCTGTTAGCAAAAACAAAACATTCATTAGTAGACTCGCCTAACGTGGCAAAAAAATACACATCAGACACCAACGTGTCACTTACTTGACGGCCATGTAGGTGAGTCCACTAACGAAGGGGTTGTTTTTGCTAATCATCTCTCTCTCTCTCTCTCTCTCTCTCTCTCTCTCTCTCTCTCTCTCTCTCTCTCTCTATATATATATATATATATATATATATAACCAAACCCTCTTAAACTCCCATAATTTTCCACGTCAACACAATATTTAAATAAAATTATCATTTTATTTAAATAAAATTATTTTTATTTAGTCCAAACTTTACAATGAGTGAAACTCTATCTTTCTAATAAGTCCAAATTAAACTCAAACTCGTCATTATCGTTAATATTTAAATAAAATTATTTTTGTTTAGTCCTAACTTAACAAGGATTGAAACTCTATCTCTCTAACAAGTTCAATTTAAACTCAAACTCGGTTTATATATATATATATATATATATATATAAACCGAAACCTCTAAAACTCTTAGAATTTTCCATATCAGCACAATATTTGAAAAAAATTTTTTTTTTTTAGTCCAAACTCGACAAAGAGTAAAACTCTATCTCTATAACAAGTCCAAACTCAAACTCAAACTCAAACTCATCATTATCATTTTTTTAAAACAAAATTATTTTTGTTTAATCCAAACTTAACAAGGAGTGAAACTCTCTCTCTCTAATAAGTCAAACTTTAACTCAAACTCAAATGTTGATAATTTATTTCCAAATTTGCGAGGTTAATCATGAACACTATAAAAGTAAAGCAAACCCCAATATTTTTTTTTAAAAGCCGAGTAGAGGTATGAGCTCTTTTTATGTTATTTTCTTCTACTCTATTTTGTTAAAAAAAAATTATTTTATGATTTTTCATGTATTTTTTAAAAAGTAATTTTCGTATATGAACCACCACACTCTCTCTAGTCATTTTTTACAAGATAAAAAGGTTTGCAATAATTGAAATTATTCTTTTGAATATAACTCATATTTTTCTTATATTTCTCTATTGTTTAGTCATATATATTTTGTTTTGTTTCAATAATTTCTAAGTAGTGAATCATCTGATTCTTTAATATATTTTGGACTTTCAGAAATTTTAATATCTAAAATTTTAAGTTATCTTTTTGCTATATCTGAAACTGTCTAACAAATTTTTTGTAAGCCATTGTAAGTTCAAGCAATGGCTTCTTCATCAAATTATAACACAAATTGAAGTCATACAAGAGTAAATCATGCAATGATGTAGTTTCTTAAATTTTTTATAAAATTATTTTAATCTACCTCACAAATAGGTAGGTTCCCGTGCATAGCACGGGTTAGCAACTAGTAAAGGTTAATTTCAGAATGTAGAATCCAAGAAACCCTAAATTTTAGGGATGTATTTCACGATTTACCTATATAGAGAGGTAAATATGCATACTGCATTTATCATGTACTTGTGAAATGAAAAGGTTTGAAAAAAAAAAAAAAAAAAAAAAAAACTAAGGTCACCTTTCCTATCAAAAAGGTTAAAATAAAATTGTGATTTAAGTGTTGAGATTAAAAGTGAATTTTTTACTTTTAATCACATCCATTGATCCACTATTACATGGTGCAATAGCCAACCAAATCTAGATTCACTAAGGGAACTTTTATAATTCTATGGTTTTTTTTTTTTTTTTTTTTTTTTTTTGACAGTAATGATAGAAATAGGAAGATCATCTTGTTATATTATAAATTTGAACGTCATTGTGATTATTTCAATTTCTTTATAAATATTTTCAACGTATAGCTTCCACTCCTGATGATAGCTCTTATCATCAAACCAAGACACCAATAAGTTTTTGGTGTAGGTAAGGATTGAACTCCAAATCTCTAATTCAACTATTAGAGACTTTATCAGTTGAACTAACTAGAACCCATGATTTTCATTGTTATCTTTCCATTGTATTATTTTATTACGTTTTAATTATTTTTGATGAATTATCATTGATTTGTAAGATCTTCCTATCCCTAATAATAGATTTATCCAAAGATCTTGCGTGAGATTCAAATAATTTTTCAATCAATTTCATATAAATTTCTAATAGAGATTTCTAACTAAAAAATATTTACAAATAAAATAAACATAATTTACAAGATAAACTATAATATGACAAGGATAAAATAAGTTTTAGAGAAATGCTACGTTTATAACAATTTTACAACATTTTTACAACATTGCTTACCTATCACTGTCAAGTCACAAAACACAACTTAAATAATCTGATTTGGAAACTTAAATAATCTGAGTAGGAAAAGAAAAGAAAAAAAATAAAATGAGAATTCAAAACAAAATAAAAAGATTAAGAAAACAAAACAACCAATCAGATGAAATTCAAAACATCAGCATATTTAGGGGTTTTTTAGAAGGAAGAATCTTACTCTCACACACCGGAGGCGGAGGCGGAGACGGAGGCAGAGGGCAGAGGGCAGAAGGCAGAGGCGGCGGCAGAAGGTAGAGGGCAGAAGGTAGAGGCGGAGGCGGAGGGCAAAGGGTAGAGGCAGAGACGCTCACTTTCTTCTCCCCGTCGTCACACATCGTCGAAAAATGGGATTACGACAGAGAATTAATTTTTCTCTTTCTGTTTTGTATTTGTTTTGTGGGTTTCTGATGGGTGAAGTGTTAAGAATATGAATCCTAGTAAATCACCATCTGTTTTCAAACTAGACGAACATTATGGCAGGGAATGATTTTTTTTTTTTTAAATGAAATCATCATATAGCTCTCTCTCTCTCTCTCTCTCTCTCTCTCTCTCTCTTTCTCTCTCTCTTTCTCTCTCTCTCTCTCTCTCTATATATATATATATATAACTTTAAAAAATTATATGATTTCATTTTTTTTTTTTAAATATCTATGACCTCATTTAGTATAAGATCAATTTAATTTTTTGGAGATTGAAAATAATATTGGATAACATATGACACTCGAATGGACCATAATCAAATTTTCGATTGATCAGAACTCAAACAAATATCCCCAATTTGTTTAATTAGCAATTTTGCTATCAATTGATTGATTCAGATGCTAGGCTCTAGAACATTAGTTTTTGCTTAGGAGAGTTTTCCTTCTACCAAATGGGAACGTTAATTAAAGCAAAGCTGATTATCTAATCTAAAATCTAAATGTTGAGGATAAGCTTATGTAGAGTATAGACAGCAACAAAGTCGAATGAGCTTTTTGCACGAAGTGCAATATCATCTTGGTTGTGTGCAATAGCTTCATAAGGTGGAGTGGGAACGGGGGAGTCTTATGGAACGAAAAATTAAATAATATTTGGGCATACATACCCACCTCTTTCACAACGCGGAAAATCCATGTATTGATGGATCCAATGTGTTGTAAGGGGCTGAATATATACACTCGAAACATAATATACCTTCTTGTATGGAAGAGCATTTAGTCATTGAAAAACCCGAGGTAATGTGCAAAATAGCTGTGCAAAATAATTGTATATAGTTAGTTAGACAACATTTGAAACAATAAAGGAAACTAGCATCTCGAGTTTTAGAAACTCGAGATCCATATTAGAACTCGAGTCCAAAAGACTTGCCTTGCGAGTGTGCACATGTCACATAGATCTCAAGTCTTTAAGACTCACTTGAGTTTTATGCAAAAAAATTTTCACCTATAGTGACGTTTTTAAGCCTTACAGTGACGTTTTAAAGTCCTATAGCGGCGTTTTCCTGCAAAGATTTTTTAAGCACAGGTTTAGGGAGTCCTATAGTGGCGTTTTTAATCCCTATAGTGACGTTTTATATCCCTATAGCAGCGTTTTTAATTCAATTTATGGAAATCGAGACTTAAAAACTCGAGTTTTATCTTGAAACTCGAGTTTTAGACACTCGAGATGCTAGTTTTCAACATTGTTTTGAAACGTGACAACTAATTAAATTTTTTAATATTTATTGTTATTTAGAAAAAAAATTCTGAAAAACCCTCAAAAGATCAAGATTTTCCTTGTGGCAAGCTTTGAATAATAGCCTTCCTATGATCCATAATCAGGTTAGATGTGGCGTCCCTAGTTGATCCAGTTTGTGTGCAATGTCACAAATCTTATTAAAAATTAATTAATTATTCATGCCCTATGGTCGTGTAATGTAACAAATGAAGTTTCAATGGTTTGGTATAAAATTACAATGTTTGGCTGAATCCACAAGAATTAGGAATTTGTTCAAGCTAATAAAAGGCAACAGAAAAAGCTTTGAACTGTTTTTTCTCTTTAATTACTGGAATTATTAGCTCAAATTTTAAAGGTCAAAAGTAAACTGTACGAGGCTAGTACAAAATTTCATGGGCAACTGCTTAAGCCATCACCCGCTAATAAAATATTACAAATAAATAAAATTACAATATGGTAGCAATATATGATTTACATACAACAATTTATGAAGATGACATATTGACATTAGATCCCTGCGGTGCAAATCAAACCTTTGGCATTTTGGTCACTCTTTTAGAAGAAATACCACTACAGAGATTCTTCAAATCCTATACCAAGTCAGCCCCATTATAGTTCTCTTGCAGGTAAAATCCACAACAAATGCTTGCTTTCCTATGCAGGAGCTGGACTCTTACTGATGGAAAGAGTGACCGTACACAAGCCTCTGTCATTTCAGTGTATTTCCATAAAGGCAGTTATGGATTGGCTAAAGACTTCAGAGTCAATATAACCCAAAAGCGCAGATGAAAACGAGCGTGTTCATGTTAGGAGACAACGGAAAATTCCTTCTGCTGCCTGGGCATCATGACAACCAACTGCAACTTGCCTAGAGAACATAACTTTACTGGATTCTTGAATACGAACACCCTTGCAACATTATTTTTACCTAAACAAAACATGTGCAATGCTGTATGATTCACCCTTTTCAACTGCAAATTGCCCCTCTCTTGTTGATATATTGAACCAGTCTTTGGTTTGAGATTTAGTTGCTTTAACTTCAATGTACTCCCTACTACTCTCCTCCCCTACCATAATGTCGTAAGGTAACCCAGTTTCAAAATCTTCATTAACCCACTTCACTGCTGTCCCACCAAATTTCCCAATAATGTATTTGAAAGCAACACTCTCACCTATTCTCCCCGTTTGCATGGCTTGTGCTGCATTGGGGGTACCAAATCTAAGATGATCTCTACAGCTAAAATTAGATGCACCCAACTCAGGGCCATCAGACACTCGATCTAAATCAACAGGATCAAATTCAACATGCATGGTGGAAACAGTACAATTGGGAGCATGGCCAGACTGATCAGAATAAGTTGAATTGCAAGCATTGCCAGACTGATTTTCCAAATTGGCTGACAAAACTAAAGCTTTTGAAGCTGCTGCAAAATCATATGCAATAGTCCAATCATCTTCAATTGAGATAGGAACATTATCAGTTTCCATGACTGTGCCTTCAGAATCATCCTTCCGTGGGCTGCCGCTAGGCTGTGCAGCTGTTGCCTGAGTCTTAAAACCATTTAAACGAGCATAACTAAAACCAGGTGCAGTTTTCCAATCCACAGGCGGCCAATTTGAGTCATTTCCAGCCTTCTTTTTGGACTTTGTCGAATCAAAACTTGTTTGGAGTGATCGTTCTTTGTCCGTGAAGGTATGGATGGGAGGGACCAAACAGATTCTTCATTAGAATGCTTAGGCATCTTTTGGCTATTCAAGATGAAAAACTCTGTTTGCTCCTCAGTAGAACCTGATTCAGCCATGGTTGTGATCATGTGAAGGAAATTTGCCAAGTGTAAATCAGGAGTTCCATCAAATAACAAACGAGACAGCTCCATAAATAGGGTATGAGAATCGGATTCTTGGGTTGTGTACAAAACGTTGTCCTGTAAAAGGCATACGATAAGGATATAAATGTTGGAAATGCCCTCAAATTCTAATAAAGCATACATTGCAAAGTATAAAAGGAGGTTTAATTGTACTCATTTTAGTAACCATCAAGTAAAAAGAGAGTACTGAGTTAGTGTTGAAGGCTGACATATTTTAGGGATTTGGAGGCATCAGTCCAAAAAAGGCTTCAACGTGAAAGATGTCTAAGGTTCAACATAATTATATTGTGGTTTTGTTTGGAAGCTAAAAGACAATAAAACTTCAGAGAAATGCTGAAATTGTTTCCATAGCTTCAAATTATCAGACCAGCACACAAGGCCAAAGGAAGGTTGTAGGGAGGAAATCCACTTATCATATTCAGTTGGAAGTATACAGTTAAATTTCATAAGATGCTCTTTCAAGTAAATGATATCTTCAGGACTCAGGAGTCCAGGATAGGGGGGGCCCAAGTCTTTTTTTTTTTTTTTTTTTTTTTGTTGAAAATTTTAGCTACTAAATTTCTTTTTATTGGGCCCAGGGGGGGCTCGAACCCCCTTAGGCCCCCACCTGAGTCCGTCCCTGAGACAAATGCTAGTAATTATACCGTTGATCTTAACACACATTATCTTAACATAACAGCCAGTGTTTCAAGGCCTTCCTTTATTACATGGCCTCCACCATCACCTAGTCTGCACCACTGCCTCACTATTTTTAAATCCAGACATCCGACTCACTACCACCCAAAAATAAAATCCAAGAAACAACAAAAGTGCAGCTGCAAAAGAACTGTCCAAATCAAAAAAACCAAACCCACAGAACATAAACAACAAGAGGAAGTGAAGACTTCAGTTTGCGCATCACCCACAAAGCCCTTTTTCTCATCAATAAAGCTACAGACCTACAGTGGCTTTCTTTTTAATTACTTTTTTCCATTTCCTTTAGTTACACAATAAAGTTAAGGATGACAACCCACTTCTCCAAAAACTTCAATCTCCCACACAGACTAGGCTTCCTTATTACTAGAAAGACCAGAACTTCTACATTACAATTTCCCTAAAAGAAAGTAATTACATAAGGTGTTTCTAAACCAAATAGGAGAACCTTATGTATAAATAAGACTCAAAGTATACATAAGACTCGTGACTTCTTTAATAACACATGATCTTCAAATGTGCTCTTAGTTTCTCAAGGAAAAGGTTATTTAGGATTTATAATTCTAGTCTTTATAGGAAAAATATTGGCAATAGCCTACATAAATGGCTTTCATCATAAAAATATTCATAGGAAGATAATTCCAATAGCTTAGTAAACTTAAGGGTGTAATTGTCTTTTTGTTCTTAAGTTTGATTTTTTAGGGAATCTGAACCTAGGTTCATTGTTTCTACACCACCAACCATTAAATTATTCCCAAATTTAGAGAGATATAATATTTTATTAACTAAATAGCTAAACCCTTACCAAACACCATTCAAGAAAGACTTATCAACAATTCTAACCTACTGCAGACCTTTTAGAGATGCTACCTCAAATTTTTAGAGCCTAATAGAATTTATGTAATCTTCTCCTTTTGCATCTTGTCATTGTTTAGGATGTTACTGTTTCCGTGTATTGTTCATGTGCATTGTTCTAGGTTATTATTCAACTTGTGGCAGATTTGATGTCAGTTTCTTTATATATATATATATATTGGCAAGCATAAATTGAATCTTTTCCCTTAATAAAAGCATGGATAACATTTGTTTGATTTTTCTTAAACAACAAAGGAAGCTATGGATAAGCTAAACAAGACAGAATTGAAGGGAAAGCCAATGATTATCACATGGTGTGAAAAGCAATGTCCTAGTAGTAATGCAAAATTGTGGGTGTCAATTAATGGCCCCCCTATCAATAATGATAACTTCAAGGCTTTATTTTCCAGTTTTGGTGCTATTGATTCTTTCAAAGCGGTATTGCAACATCTTGATACATCCTATTGGATTGTGCAGTTCGACTCAGACACATCTGCTACCAATGCCATTAAATTTTTGAACAGTGCTGAAAAGTATGGCATGAAATTGTAAGTAATTTATTTTCTTCATAATTGCATTATTTTGTATTGTTTTTTTTTTTTTTTCAAACCTTGTAACTGATGTGCTAGGTTTTATTCAGCCTTTGTGTCAAAATATAATGATTGCAAGAAACTTTGTGTGGAATATCATCCCAAAGATCTAGATGAGAACAACATTCTATTAGCGTTCTCTTTGTATGAGGAATGCACTGTCAATATCGAGAATAAATCAAGTGGTATTACTTTTGTTAGCTATCATACATCACAAGGGGCTGAAGAAGCTATGGGGAACTTAAATGGCACATATTTAGGTAAACATTTAATTTGGTCATGTCTCTTACTTCTCTTTTTCTTTTTCAATTATTATATAACTAATATTCCTTAATCAAGTTTACATCGTTTGTACGTAAGAGGTATTGTGACGCAAGCTGTGACTGAAGATAACAATCCTGAAGAAGCCCCAATTTTTGTGATTGAAGATAATAGGAGGCAATTAGTTACAACTGTCAATATGGCAGGTTTTTGTACTGCATCAGATTTCCTTCAATTCCTGAACAAACTAGGGGATGATCATAGACATATTGGTCTATTGGAGAGAATTAGGTCCGACAGTCTGTGGCTTGGTTATGAAGTTTTGTATAAACATGTTGACAGTGAGAATGAGGTAGTCATAAAACCGTTTGAAGGTGTTGAATCTTTTGATTCTGTTGAACCATGTTTCAACAAAGATCCGTACGAGCACTCTGAGCTATGGTTCCTCGGTATGGTCAACCAAATAGAGTTCTACGAGAAAAAGGCAGTGCCACTTGTGGACTTAAATGCATGATTTAAGCTTTTGAAGTTAATAATGATTTCATTTGGATGGTTTGGACGAAGACAATTTTATTTATTTATTTATTTTTTGTATGGAGGGATGGAGTTCTGTGTTTCTTACGATGCAACTCCGTCCCTCCACTAAAGGTTTTTTTTTTTTTTTTTTTTAAATAAAGATTGTCTTCGTCCAAACCATCCGAATGAAATCATTATTAACTTCAAAAGTTGTTAACCAAAAAAAAAAAAAAAAAAAAAATTTAAAAGCTTAAATCATGCATTTCAATCCACAAGTGGCACCGCCTTCTTCTCATAGAACTCTATTTGGTTGACCATACTGAAGAACCCAGCTTAGAGTGCTCGTACAGATCTTCGTTGAAACATGATTCAATAGAATCAAAAGATTCAACACCTTCAAACGGTTTGATGACTACCTCGTTCTCACTGTCAACATGTTTATACATAACTTCATAACCAGGCCACGGACTGTTGGGCCTAATTCTCTCCAATAGACCAATATGTCTATGATCATCCCCTAGTTTGTTTAGGAATTGAAGGAAATTTGATACAATACGAAAACACGCCATATTGACAGTTGTAACTAATTGCCTCCGATTATCTTCAATCACAAAAATTGGGGCTTCTTCAAGATTGTTATCTTCAGTCATAGCTTGCGTCACAATACCTCTTACGTACAAACAATGTGAACCTGATTAAGGAATATTAGTTATATAATAATTGAAAAAGAAAAAGAGAAGTAAGAGACATGACCAAATTGAATGTTTACCTAAATCTGTGCCATTTAAGTTCCTCATAGCTTCTTCAGCCCCTTTTGATGTATGATAGCTAACAAAAGCAATACCACTCGATTTAATCTTGATATTGACAATGCATTCCCCATACAAAGAGAACGCTAATAGAATGTTGTTCTCATCTAGATCTTTTGGATGATATTCCACACAGAGTTTCTTGCAATCATTATATTTTGACACAAGGCTGAATAAAATCAACACATCAATTACAAGGTTTGAAAAAAAAAAAAAGAAAAAAAAAAAAGAAAAAAGAAACAAAACAATACAAAATAATGCAATTATTATCAAATAAGAACCACAAGGAAGAAAATAAATTACTTACAATTTCATGCCATAATTTTCAGCACCGTTGAAAATTTTAATGGCATTTGTAGCAAATGTCTCTAAGTCGAACTGCACAATCCAATAGGATGTATCAAGATGTTGCAATACCGCTTTGAAAGAATCAACAACACCAAAACCGGACAATAAAGCCTTGAAGTTATCATTATTGATAGGGGGGCCATCAATTGACACCCACAATTTTGCATTACTACTAGGGCATTGCTTTTCACACCACGTGATAATCATTGGCTTTCCCTTCAATTCTGTCTCGTTTAGCTTATCCATAGCTTCCTTTGCTGTTTAAGAAAAACCAAACAAATGTTATCTATGCTTTTATTAAGGGAAAAGATTCAATTTATGCTTGCCAATATATATATAAAGAAACTGACATCAAATCTGCCACAAGTTGAATAATAACCAAGAACAATGCACATGAACAATACATGCGAACAGTAACATCCTAAACAATAACAAGATGCAAAAGGAGAAGGTTACATAAATTCTATTAGACTCTAAAAATTTGAGGTAGCATCTCTAAAAGGTCTGCAGTAGGTTAGAATTGTTGATAAGTCTTTCTTAAATGGTGTTTGGTAAGGGTTTAGCTATTTAGGTAATAAAAAATTATATCTCTCTAAATTTGGGAAGAATTTAATGGTTGGTGGTGTAGAAACAATGAACTTAGGTTCAGATTCCCTAAAAAATCAAACTTAAGAACAAAAAGACAATTACGCCCTTAAGTTTACTAAGCTATTGGAATTATCTTCCTATGAATATTTTTATGATGAAAGCCATTACGTAGGCTATTGCCAATGTTTTTCCCATAAAGACTAGAATTATAAATCCTAAATAACCTTTTCCTAGAGAAACTAAGAGCACATTTGAAGATCATGTGTTATTAAAGAAGTCACGAGTCTTGTGTATACTTTGAGTCTTATTTATACATAAGGTTCTCCTATTTGGTTTAGAAACACCTTATGTAATTACTTTCTTTTAGGGAAAATGTAATTTAGAAGTTCTGGTCTTTCTAGTAATAAGGAAGCCTAGTCTGTGTGGGAGATTAAAGTTTTTGGAGAAGTTGGTTGTCATCCTTAACTTTATTGTGTAACTAAAGGAAAGGGAAAAAATAATTAAAAAGAAAGCCACTGTAGGTCTGTAGCTTTATTGACGAGAAAAAGGGCTTTCTGGGTGATGCACAAACTGAAGTCTTCACTTCCATTTGTTGTTTATGTTCTGTGGGTTTGGTTTTTTTGATTTGGACAGTTTTTTTGCAGCTGCGCTTTTGTTGGTTCTTGGATTTTATTTTTGGGTGGTAGTGAGTCGGATGTCTGGATTTGAAAATAGTGAGGTAGTGGTATAGACCTGGTGATGGTGGAGGCCATGTAATAAAGGAAGGCCTTGAAACACTAGCTGTTATGTTAAGATAATGTGTGTTAAGATCAATGGTATAACTACTAGCATTTGTCTGAATTAAATTAAATTCATATTAAGAACAACAGTCCAATTTGTCTATAAATAACAACAGCAACAACGAAGCCTTAGTCCCAAAATTTGGGAAAGTTGGTTACAGATTGTGAAGAGAGTAATTAGGGTTGGCCACATCACATCTCATGTATTAGAGTTATTTGATTGAGGACAATCATGTCCTTGCTCTACAGTCTTATATATAATTTTGTAGTATAAATGTGAACAAATAATCATATCATAATCATATGATAAAGATAAAAAAAAAAGCTATTAAATGTCTTTTCATCGAAGTCTAAGACTAAGAATAAGAGTAAGACTAAATTTGGAAATTTAATTAAAAGGCAGCAGCAGCAGTTTGGATGGATGGATGGATGGGTTACCTCTATCTCTATCTCTATCTGCCATGCCTGCACTGTATCTACTATACGGATTTGCCATGTCTCTCTCTCTCTCTCTCTCTCTCTCAGCTTCGCCCTCTCTCTCTAGCTTGGCCTGAAACCCCTTCCGTTTTCACTTTTAAACGATGTCATTTGATGGTTAATGGCCTAATGGCTTCTACCGGTTTGGTTCGCACTATGTTTTTTTTTTGTGTTATGATAGCTATTAAAAATTTTAAATTATATAAAATTTAATAAAAAGATAATTTTGATATGTCAATGTTACAAAGAAAAATTAAATATTCAAAATATTTATTTAAAAAAAAAGGAAGAAAAATTTAATACATCTGTCACCAAAAAATAAAACTAAATATATAAAGTTTTACAATTTCTTTCTATTAACAAAATGAAAATGTAAGAAAGAATTGATGAGAGATAAAGTGAGAATTGAAAATCTTGAAATTAGAATAATAAAGTTAAAAGAGAGTCTAAAATAATGAAAAATAACCGAATCACTTTTTTTTTATAAGTAATAAGTTTATTGATATCAAAAAGGGGAGCACCCTAGTACACAGGGAGTTTACAAGGGGTCAAACAATCAAGAACAAAAATTACAAGAATCTAAGAAATCAAGAAAATACGAATAGTGGAGTAGTGGAGTACCGTCATTACTGCTACGGAATTTGACAACACCACAAGTAGAAGATTCAAAGAGTAACAGAGACAACTTGGGTTATACTTCGTAACCCTATGATTGATTGCCACCCTCTAGTCTAGATGGAAATCAATTTTCTTAGAAAAATTTCAGTATAACCAATCAATGTGGCAAATTATGCAGAGGAAAATCATTACGGAATTATTACCTTTGTTTGTTTAAAATAGAATCAACCAAAGATGTCAACATGAGCCACAATCTCTATATTCCTCACTATGAAATTCTACCAGAATTCAAATATCACTTAGTTTAAATAGAAGTAATAAAACTAACCCCAAAAAGTATCATTGTGGAAAATTCTTTTTTAACAAATAAATTCAAGCAATCAAAATCAAGCAAATCCATCTTAAAATTACAATTTCAGACACAATTACACAAACCCACTATGAAGACATTCGCTTTTATCAAACCATTTGATTAACAAAATTGCATACAAAAATTAAAAAAAAAAAAAACACCAATAAAGGAAAACCTGAGAAAAACAGAGAGAGAACGGTCTGATACCCATAGTCATGCCCTTTCAAGCTTTCTGCGAAATAACTTGGGTCTGTGTTTGAGAGAGGGGTAGAGGGTAAAGGGTAGAGGTTCTACGCTTAACGGTGGACTGAAAGGGAAAAACGAAAGAAGACAATTTCACCGGCAGCGGTTCCGCTATGTGACGGCGGCAGGCTAGTGGAGACAATCCCATATCCTATCTCTACTCACAGAGTTTCTTCTCGCAGAGGAAAAATGGGCAAAGGCAAAATTGAAGTGAAGTTGAGAATATATAAAGAGAGTAAGAGACAGTCAAAGAACATAGGGTCCGTTTGGTCATAGTTTTCAAAATTTGTTGTTTAAAAAGATGTGAAAACTATGGTTTAAAAAGTGTTGTTGAAAAACGTGTTTTTAGTGTGAATAAAACAAAAAAAATGTGTTTGATATCATGGTTTAAATAACATTTTTCAGTTTTAAAAAAAATATAAAATATGTGTTTGGTATGTGTGTTTTGAATGATAAAAAAAGCTGACAAAAGTACAAAATAAATATATCTTAAATCAAGAGAGAGAACATGGTGGGCCCATAAATCAGGAGAGAGAACATGGCTGACCAAAATATTTTAAAAAAAACTGACCAAAGTACGAAAAAGCTGACCTGAGCACTAGTGTTTGTTGTTTAATATAATTACGGAATTGCCACTGAGCAGTAGTATTTGTTGTTTAAAAACTATCTGGAGGTGATTTCAAAAATGGGTTTTTTAACATTGGTTTTTTGAACAATATTTTCCAAACAACAAGGAACAGGACTGATACACCAAACACATTTTTTTGGTTTTTAGACATAGTGTTCAGTGTTTAAACATGGTGACCAAACGGCGCCTAACCCACTGAAATGGTGTGTGTTTGTTTGTTTTGTTGTTGTTGTTGTTGTTGTTGTTGTTTTTTTTTTTTTTTTTTTTTTTTTTTTTTTTTTTTTGTAGGGAGTAAATTTTGGTCAATGTGTGTGAGGGTGAGGCTAAAAATATAAAATATTTGATTGGGGTTATTTGTTGGTTGGTTTAAAAAAAAAAAAAAAAAGCTTATTTGTTAATTTGTCACGAATTTAAAGAAGTGTTTTTCTTTTTTAAATTTCTGTAACTACTATTTAAGAGTAAAACGTTTCATGTAAACTACTAATCGAAAAGGCACAATGTTTTGGTGTTTTAAAATGTAAACATGGCATTAATTTGTGTAGCCATGTGGCATAATGAGGCGTAGTTAACAAAAAGTCAAACGTTTCGACTATTAGTTATTATATATAATATATAAATATATAGATAAGGATTGAGATCCGTGCAATCTCTCTCTTGATCTAGGTCTAAAAAGGGATCGTAGGCGTGAGTGTTTGTGGGTTTGGTTTCAGATGGTGAGTTGCTCCATTTTTTTTTTTTTTTCTAATGGGTCTGAGTTTGGTATGCTAGCAATGGTGACCGACGAGGTTGAGGGAGACACATAGAGCAAGAGTGGAGCGTTAAGGGAGAGAGAAAAAGAAACCCAGTTGGAGTGGGAGAGAAAGAGAGAGGAGAGAGAGAAGCTGAAATGAAAAAGAGAAAGTGGGAGAAATTGAAAGTGGATTGCCAGGTTGGATCATCAATTGGATTTGGATAAACACGCAAAACCTTCTAATTGAAAAATGAATCCTACTCTCTTTGATAAAATGAAAAAAAAAAAAAAAAAAAAAAACCTATCTATTTTTTCAAATTGTGATGAAAGAAAAATTATAATACTAAATCAAAAAAAAAAAAAAAAAAGAGCCTCATTGCACGCACGAAGTGCGTGTAATGATTCGCGCGTGTAATGAGGCTAGTTATTATTATTATTGTGGGTGAAAACTTGCAACTTTAGTTTACATAACACCTATAATACTAAGATATTGGACAATTATAGTTGATTTTGAATTAAATTGAAAATCAGTGTATCAAAAATGATAAATTTTTGTGTATTTTGTCGAATTGGTCTTTATAGGTCAATATTGATTCTCTCATTTTCTCATACATAGAGCGTGATTATTGGAATTCAAAAATAAGAAGGATATGCATTCAAGACCAATTAATAGATGAAAAATAAAATTATTATAATTAATATTTAATAAAATGTAAAAACTTTTTTTTTTTTGAGGAACAATAAAATGTAAAAACTTGTTTCTCTATAATTCAAATGAATAATTTATCAAATGAAATTCAACATTCTATTAAATTCTGCATATAATTTATAATTTATTTTGTACTCAATTTCATAGTAACTTCTTTTTCATTGTTAAAAAAAATTCAGAAAATTCATCTTCTTTTTTTGTTATGAATTGAAATTTTGACAATACTTATCACAGAAAATACTCATTCTGTAATTGCACTAGAAACTAAAATGATAAACACAAGTATAAACATGTTAGTGTGTAGTTGTGATAGATAATTACACCATTCTATGGTGCACCCTAAAAATACAATAACCCCGCTCAGTGGATGGTGTTGCTTCACAAACCCAATATTTGTTTTAGTAGAGAGACCATAGTTGGGTGAGATTGTTGCTCGAAGGGTTGAAGTATATGTTCATATGTTCATAAAGTTATGTCTACTCCCAAATAGGTGTGAGTTTGCCTATAAATATCAAGACCCTCATTTGCATTCAGACACAATTTACCCAATCTATTCTCTTTGCAGACACAAGGTTGTGGTCTGTAATCATCACTCTAATAGTATTGTCATCCACATTAGGGACCAAAACAACCGCTATATAAACTTATTGGTGAATTATTGATCTTCTCATCCTTATCAATCATTTAGAACAATATAGAAAAAAATGACGACAAAAAAAAAAAAAAAATCATAATGCATGATTCGACCTAATAGCATCCCATCAATTTTTTTGGGGAAATAAAAAACTAATGTGAAATATATTGATTAAAAAAAAAGATACATACATATTTGTCACACATGTTTATCTAGAGCAACAAACTATCTTATAGTGGAAAATGGAAATAACAGAATAATTAAATGCTTATATTTATGTATGTTAAAACAATTTTGTTGCATAAAGAACAAACTAAAAAAAAAAAAAAAATGAAATCATCATATAGCCTTATATATATAACTTCAAAATATTATACGATTTTTAAAAAAAAAATATCTATGACCTCATTTAGTATAAGATCAATTTAAATTTTTGGAGATTGAAAATAATATTGGATAACATATGACACTCAAATAGACCATAATCAAATTTTCAATTGATTAGAACTCAAACAAATATCTCCAATTTGTTTAATCAGCAATTCTGCTATCAATTGATTGATTCAGATGCTAGGCTCTAGAACGTCATTTTTTGCTTAGGAGAGTTTTCCTTCTAGCAGATGGTAACATTAATTAAAGAAAAGCTCATTATCTAATCTAAATGTTTAGGATAAGCTTATGTAGACTATAGACAGCAACAAAGTTGGATGAGCTTTTTGCATGAAGTGCAATATCATCTTGGTTGTGTGCAATAGCTTCACAAGGTAGAGTGGCGACAGGGAGTCTTATGGAAGGAAAAATTAAATAATGTTTCGGGCATATATACCCACCTCTTTCACAACACGAAAAATCCATGTACTGGTGGATCCAATGTGTTGTAAGGGGCTGAATATATACACTCGAAACATAATATACCTTCTTGTATGGAAGAGCATTTAGTCGTTGAAAAACCCTCAAAAGATCAAGATTTTCCTTGTGGCAAGCTTTGAATAATAGCCTTTCTACGATCCATAATCTGGTTAGATGTGGTGTCCCTAGTTGATCCAATTTGTGTGCAATGTGACTAATCTTATTAAAAATTAATTAATTATTCATGCCCTATGGTCGTGTAATGTAACAAATGAAGTTTCAATGGTTTGGTCTGTAAAGATCCACAGTAAAATTACAATGTTTGGCTGAATCCACAAGAATTAGGAATTTGTTCAAGCTAAAAGGCAACAGAAAAAGCTTTGAGCTGTTTTTTCTCTTTAATGACTGGAACTATTAGCTCAAATTTTAAAGGTCAAAAGTAAACTGTACGAGGCTAGTACAAAATTTCATGGGCAACTGCTTAAGCCATCACCCGCTAATAAAATATTACAAATAAATAAAATTACAATATGGTAGCAATCTATGATTTACATACAACAATTTATGAAGATGACATATTGACATTAGATCCCTGCGGTGCAAATCAAACCTGTGGCATTTTGGTCACTCTATTAGAAGAAATACCACTACAGAGATTCTTCAAATCCCATACCAAGTCAGCCCCATTATAGTTCTCTTGCAGGTAAAAGCCACAACAAATGCTTGCTTTCCTTTGCAGGAGCTGGACTCTTTCTGAGGGAAAGAGTGACCGTACACAATCCTCTGTCATTTCAGTGTATTTCCATAAAGGCAGTTATGGATTGGCTAAAGACTTCAGAGTCAATATAACCCAAAAGCGCAGATGAAAATGAGCGTGTTCATGTTAGGAGACAACGGAAAATTCCTTCTGCTGCCAGGGCATCATGACAACCAACTGCAACTTGCCTAGAGAACATAACTTTACTGGATTCTTGAATATTGACACCCTTGCAACATTATTTTTACCTAACAAAACATGTGCACTGCTGTACGATTCACCCTTTTCAACTGCAAATTGCCACTCTCTTGTTGATATATTGAACCAGTCTTTGCTTCGAGATTTAGTTGCTTTAACTTCAATGTACTCCCTACTACTCTCCTCCCCTACTATAATGTCCCCTACTATAATGTCGTAAGGTAACCCAGTTTCAAAATCTTCATTAACCCACTTCACTGCTGTCCCACCAAATTTCCCAATAATGTATTTTGAAAGCAACACTCTCACCTATTCTCCCCGTTTGCATGGCTTGTGCTGCCTTGGGGGTACCAAATCTAAGATGATCTCTACTGCTAAAATTAGATGCACCCAACTCAGGGCCATCAGGCACTCGATCTAAATCAACAGGATCAAATTCAACATGCATGGTGGAAACAGTACGATTGGGAGCATGGCCAGACTGATCAGAATAAGTTGAATTGCAAGCATTGCCAGACTGATTTTCCAAATTGGCTGACAAAACCAAAGCTTTTGAAGCTGCTGCAAAATCATCTGCAATGGTTCAATCATCTTCAATTGAGATAGGAACATTATCAGTTTCCATGACTGTGCCTTCAGAATCATCCTTCCGTGGGGTGCCGCTAGGCTGTGCAGCTGTTGCCTGAGTCTTAAAACCATTTAAACGAGCATAACTAAAACCAGGTGCAGTTTTCCAATCCACAGGCGGCCAATTTGAGTTATTTCCAGCCTTCTTTTTGGACTTTGTCGAATCAAAACTTGTTTGGAGTGAGTCATCGTTCTTTGTCCGTGAAGGTATGGATGGGAGGGACCAAACAGATTCTTCATTAATTAGAATGCTTAGGCATCTTTTGGCTATTCAAGATGAAAAACTCTGTTTGCTCCTCAGTAGAACCTGATTCAGCCATGGTTGTGATCATGTGAAGGAAATTTGCCAAGTGTAAATCAGGAGTTCCATCAAATAACAAACGAGAAAGCTCCATAAATAGGGCATGAGAATCGGATTCTTGGGTTGTGTACAAAACGTTGTCCTGTAAAAGGCATACGATAAGGATATAAATGTTGGAAATGCCCTCAAATTCTAATAAAGCATACATTGCAAAGTATAAAAGGAGGTTTAATAGTACTCATTTTAGTAACCATCAACTAAAAAGAGAGTACTGAGTTAGTGTTGAAGGCTGACATATTTTAGGGATTTGGAGGCATCAGTCCAAAAAAGGCTTCAACGTGAAAGATGTCTATGGTTCAACATAATTATATTGTGGTTTTATTTGGAAGCTAAAACACAATAAAACTTCAGAGAAATGCTGAAATTGTTTCCATAGCTTCAAATTATCAGACCAGCACACAAGGCCAAAGGAAGGGTGTAGGGAGGAAATCCAGTTGGAAGTACAGCACAGTTAAATTTCATAGGATGCTCTTTCAAGTAAATGATATCTTCAGGACTCAGGAGTCCAGATTTCAAACCATCACTCCACTTGAGAAACACTTGGAAAACCTGAGACATGAAAGAAACTCTAAAGTTTCACCGCAACAAACATTAATTGCAACTGTGATTTTGTTTCAGATTTGGTTACTTACTGCATTAGCTGCTTGTGAAGGCAAAGTAACAGTCGAAAGCTGGAGCAAAATTTGTAGGTAGCTACAGAGAGGAGGGGTCTCATGTACTCCGCAGCCGTCAATGAAAAAGTCACGAAGGCCTGGATATATATTGCTCAGTGTCTTTTTTAAGGGGCAATGAGTCACTTCTGTCAAACTGCACTGAGGATTTATCTCCTTAATTTGGTCTAGACAACCAGTTGGATCATGCCAACATATTTCTTCCGGAGACAAAAACATACCAGGTACCACATCCTCACGACTAGAGCCAGAGGCAAATACACAAGATCCAGAATGTAATTCCTCAGTGATTTTGTGCCTTGAAGTAGCCATTTCTTTCCAGATGAATGTGTACAAGTTTGACGTTTGTGATATGCTGGCATGCAAAGAAAGTTGGACCCATTTAGTTGGTTGAAAGACTCAGAAGTATTTTTTATAAGTGAAAGACTCAAAAGTATAGACTAAACAAATAATAAATGGAAAATAGATATAACCCAAGCATGCTAAGAGGTCAAAAAAGTGCACGTACGCGTCTATTAAAAGCAAGTGTTCCATAAGTAAATAAGATATCATTGTAATTTGTAACAGGAAGAGGAAAAAGGAAAGTCATCCAAAAAAGAATAAGAAGAGGAACAGATGAAGGTATGAGCAAATGCATGTAAAAACCTCTGGTTCTGGAAAGCAAATATAGATGAAAAGCATCTCAATGCAAATCTGTCAAATTATACAGCAATAATTCAATAACAACAACCAAAACTTAGTCCCAAAATTTTGGGTTTGGGTTCAGATTAATCCATATCTGAGTCAGATATAGATCCTCAACAAATCAATCAGGGTCGGTCATATGTATTTTTTCTTATCATTCTACCCTATCCAAAGTCATACTCTCCATCACCTCCTTAATTGACATATCCTTTTTTTAATACTTCTATTAATGTTATTTTAGGTCTTTTCAACCTTTTTTTCTCATTCCCTTAATTTGAATCCACTCATCTATTAAATTATCAACAAATAAATTTCCAAGAAATCATCTGAATTATATAAACCGCGGAATAGCCATGCAAGGAATTTCAATCCAGCATTGACTCAATAGCTGACTTACACATACATGTTCATGGCAAGTGGATAACATGAAATCCAGAGAAAAAAGCATTAGATTAGTTCCTATAGCCAGCAAGAAAGAACATTTACTAAATTAAATAATCTTACTCTCAGATGACATTTTTAAAGATCTAAAATGGCAAATAAGAAGCAGCAATACCTGGCCTCAAAAGGTCTCTGAGAACTTCTCCACACTTTCAGAATTTCCAAAATGTCATCCATTGTAACTTTAACCTTAAACCCGATATCACTTACTAGCTTCCCATTTCGTACCTGTTCCCAAAAAAATAATAATAATAGCTCAGTAAGGAACTATAAAAATCCATGTGAGCTAAATCCTCCCACCATACAGGGAGATGCAGCAGGTTCTTAAAGAAAAACCCCCCCACCCCTCCCCCTAAAAAAAAGAAAAGAGGAAAACAAATTGGTTATGCTCTACCTATACACCCATAAAAGATATAGTAGTAAATAAGGATTGGTGCAGAAAAGAGAAAGTGGGTGGCCCCTGTGTTTCTCATCAAGGGCACAACACTGTATGAAGCTCGAACTGCAGAGCAGGTGAAGAAAACGTAGGACACGTGTTAGCTAGGCCGTTTCTTGTAGCAGTGCTAATGCACATTATTTATAAGTAGGTAATCATTTAAGTTGGATTTGGCTTTGCCAACCATTCAAAGAATTATATGGAGGAGCATATATAATTTGTTTCAAGTTACAGTGTTTAAAACAGTGTGCTAATGTTGCAACGTAATATCAAACATACAAAAGAACAGGAGCAACCCTGATGAACTCACTTTCTTCTTGCATACAAGTACGAACTTTGTGATGAAAGCTTATTTCATATAACATTATTTTCTAACCAAAACAATCTTTTTTCTTTTTTCTTCTTTTCTGTAACAAAATTTCTAATCTGTTCCATATTTTTCATAAAACTGAGAATTAACCCCCCAAAAAAAAAAATTGTATGGGTTGATGTAGCAAATTGAGCTTCACGCCCTTTCTCACTCGATGTACAATGCTTTGTCAAAGCAAGCGTAAAGAAACAAATGTGTGTGTGTGTGTGTTTGAGAGAGAGAGAGAGAGAGAAAGATGCTCCTAAAGCAAGAGCTGTCTGCTCAATACAGCTCTCAATCTCATTGTGCAGAATGGCCTTTCTGATAATTGTAGCAACTTCAATATGTTTGCATCACATTCTAGTTCTTAGCATCATAGTGGAAGTACTCATGATAGTTAAACCAATTCAAAGGCTGTCTCCATAATAAACGATACTCATCCAAACCAAAAGGCTAACAAATATATTGCACCTTTCACAATATTTCATGCATAAAAAGAAGAGAATTTGTAAAGAATATAAATGACAACTAGATATGCTCCCATCACAAAGGAATCAGAATTGATAAAATATTACATCAAAGTTAAAAAAAGATGAGAAGTGCAAAAGATTACATCTGGTGTGTATCATACGAACCTTCGGAACAGCATATGGAGCAAAAGCACCAAGAATTGAGCGTACTGCTTCACAATCGTAAAATAAATCTTTGGGATAGTGAAGCTCATCATCCATGCCAGATACTACCCACTGGACATCACTAATGCTGCTCATAAAAGAAGACTTGAAGGGTTTGCTATCTCCGCCAGAGTTAATATTGCAGTAACCCATCACTTTGTCACTAAAACAACTATCCCATAGTGTATCGAAAATCTCTAACAGATATATACAACTTTGCTGCATGCAATTTTTGGACAATACAGATATTAAGTGGACCAATTCATGAGATTCCCAGTCTTTGGCAATTGATTCAGGGGAAATCAGATCTCTTTCCCACATGAGATTCTTAAAAATGATATGAGATATATCAGAAACAATCTTATCAACTTGATTAATTTGCACAAAATCCACAACACCTAATTCCTGGAAAAATTCCCTCCATTTTTCCAGTCCACATGAGAGTGATTCAGTAACTGGATGCCTCACGACAGTACTGTCCAAAAATCTTGATCTGAAAGGAAGTACAATGCAAGTGTTCCAGCATTGATCATCCAAATGATCAGTGTCACTAGATGCCAGCCTACTGAACAAGTCAATATCACAAGGAAGTACTATTGTAGGCAAAACAAAACCAATCTGACCCTCACTTATATCAAATTTGACATGAAACCCATTAGAATGAATCTATGGAGCATCTGTAACCTGCATAAAGAACATCCAAATTGATGAATGTTGATTATTTATAGTTTATAACCATTAGTTTGATAAAAAAAAATTCAGTCAAAAAGTAACTCAGGTTTCTATGTGAGGATACCACATTCAAACTCTATGCCAGGATTCACACCATAACACTTTTCACTACAATTACAATTGTCTGACAAAAGTAGAGTGCGTTAAACACAGACTTTGACACACTTGCTAAAAATGAAAAACATCTGAACACTATTCAAATCATGTTTATATTCTTTGTGGGAGATAGCCTTTAAACATCTATTTTAATCATCTTCTTCTAAACTTCATTCAATTTTTCATGTCCACTCCTGGAATATTAAGTCATAACCCTAAGCAAAAAAACTAATTCTTAAGCAAAAGATTATATTCTCTCAATGACATTTTAACCAACGTAAAACGCCCAATAACCACAATAAAGCTTATGAATGCATGTGACAGATGTACACAATCAACAAAAGATTGATTATATTGGAGATGAATGTCAACAATAGATTATATCATCTGCTTCTAAACCATGATATAACAGATTTAATAATTGGCTTCTGAACTTATTGCAATTGTTAGTATTCACTCTGGAGTTTGAGAAGCATAACCTTTAGCCAATGTTTAAATTATATATAAGGTAAATTGCAAAGTCTACCTCTAAAGTTTCGTATTACTTGGATTTTACACCTGAAGTTCAAAAAACTTGATTTTACACCCCAAAGTTTAGTTTCGTTAGCAAAGTCACACCCTCGGTTAGTTTTGGGTGTTAAGTCACACCTCATCACGTTGATATTTATTTTTTTGGGTGCCAAATCAGCCCTTAAACAGAGTCATTTTGCCCAAAACTCATAACACATTAACGGCAGATTTTTTTTTGATTAGTAAGAAAGATGTATATAAAAACTGCTAAATGCAGAGTACATATTAAAAAGTACAAAAAAAGAGAAAAGCAAAACCCCATGAACACCTCATTCCCAAATCCGTTAGCTTAAACAGAGTCATTTTGCCCAAAACTCATAACACAAATTAACTGCAGATTTTTTTTCTTTCTTATTTGATAAGTAAGAAGGATGTATATAAAAACTGCTAAATGCAAAGTAGAGCACAAAGCATATTAAAAAGTACAACAAAAAGAGAGAAGAAAACAACATGAACACCTCATTCCCAAATTCATTAGTTTTTTTTTTTTTGTTAATCAAGTGACAGTAACAAATTCATTTCTTAGAAAGACAAAAGATAGGCAGATTAGTCAAACAGTTGGCGCGCGTGGCTCACTCAGCCCAGTTTGGAGAGTGAGTTCATCTTATGCAGTGGCTCATTGTTCTCTTCTTTGGAATTACGTCTCTAAATTGGAAAATTTGGGTGAAGGGGGTGGAAACACAAACTTTAGTTGCAGTTATTGTCAATGTACTTTAAAAGATTCTATTGTCGTTTGAAGGGTTATTTGCTAAAAAATTAGTAAGTTGGGATAAAACCATGTCCTAAAGTGTCACCAAAGCATCTTTGAAAGATACAAAGGATGGAAGAAAAGGCTGAACATAGAAAGAAGCCTAAACAAGCCACATCACCTACTTGGGAGCCAATTCAGCTCAGGGGCAAGTCCAAGCTTCACAATGTTGGTTCCTGAGAGCATCGAAAAATTCAAATTAGTATTTTTCTTTTCTTCTTTTAATAAATGGTAGGCCATATTCTTTGGAGGTTCAAACAGCATTGAGACAAGGGGATATTTTATCTTCTCTCCTCTTCATATTGGTTATGGAACTTTTTAGCATAATGTTACACAAAAATGTTGGTGTTGCCTATTTAACTGGCTTTTAGGTTGAGGGAGGAGAGGTTATGGTGATCTACCAATTGGAATTCGCTGATGATTCAATCATTGCAAAATCTAAGCGGACTTGGCTTTGTTCAATATTTACTCCTTTGTTCAAGGTAGTATCAGGTTAAAGGTGATGCGGGGCCATGGAAGATGGATTTTCTAATATTTTGGAAATTCCCCTATTCAAGAATTTTATTTTTGATAGGTAAATAAAAATTTCATTAAAATAGAAGTGCAGTCCCAATAAAATTCCATTCCCTATTGAAGAATAATATTATTAGTTCCACATGTGAATACGAGTCTTTTCGGGTAAAAAAAGTTTTTTTTTTTTTTTGGGGTGTTTTATTTTATTAGTTATGGGCAATTTTATATGGAAAGGTTGACCTCCAAACCATAGGAAACTTCCTCCAACCCACTACGTGGCAGTGAAAGAAACCGTTCATATTTCAAATTGGTTTGGAGGAAAACCTTATCCATTTTATGTTCAGGGGAAAATCTACAATACTACAACTTAAGGTATTTTTGTTATTTGGTTAGGTCTAGAATCTTCTAGGAGATCCTAACTAGATTGCGTTTTATTTTCTTTGGGTCCAAGTTAGTATTTTATTAGGTTAAGTTTACTAGTCAAATTAGGAGTCCACATACTTTCTTCTATCAAATAGTCACCAAATAACTCATCAAACCACATTTAAATCCTAACACAACCCCATAAACCTTTCTTTAACAACTCTAGATCCTATTTCCACAAATCCTACTAAACCTTAACCCACCACAACTACATGTAGACAAATTCCCCCAATTTGTCCAACATCAAAAGGTCATTTGAGCAAACGTTAGTTCGTACCAGTCATGGATGCATACAAATTTATTTTCTTCTAACTTCCCTTCTAGTGTAGTTGAGCTGTTGAGGATAGAATATATTGCAGTGTAGCTGGGTTCTGAAAATTAGTGGTCCATCTGATTCTTATGTGACATTACAAGGGTTGAATTTTTGTGAAATTTCCTTGGAATGGTATTTGATGTAACTAGGTGCCTCAGAAGGAAAGATTTTAAGACAATATTCATAATAGAAACCTATTAATTGTTGATTGGTATTCTATACAAAACAACAGTAAATAAGCAACTGATCATTTTTTAAGTCTTAACTCCTTATTCAATGGTAAAAATATTGACTCATTGCATTCTTACTATTGGTGTCTTATGGAAAATGCGAAAGAAGGTGATCTAGTTGCTTGAATGTTAACACGGGAGGTTTTGTAATGAAAAGTGTATAAAAAATAGGAATGTTGTTCCTCTATGCGTAATGTGAACAATAAGGAGAGAGAGGAATAGTAGGATATTTGATAGCGTTAAGAAACACTTAAGTACTCTTTTTTTGATCTTTTTATAACTGGGTGACTATTTTAGACTACGTACAAGCTACATCTTTCTTTGATATTTTAGATCTTTTGGTTTTAAGATTTTTATTCTTTCGGGAGTACCTCCAGGACAATCCCTATTTGAATTTTACTACTTTCTTTAATAAGATCACTTTTCATATAAATAAAAAAATGGAGACTACTCTTTTCATGAGTGGTGATGTCGATGACGGAGATATTGTCACAACTAAATAATATTGAATGTAGTTTATTTGGGATGGATATTAGATGGTTGATTTGTGACGCCAATTTTTTGTATTGGTACTTTCACATGTGATGGGTCATGAACCCACAAACTCACCCCCCACCTTGGTCTTAATTAGGGAGGAGGTGCCACTTCAGCTAGAGTTCATCAGCATGTCACTTATAGTTTTTGGTACTCTAAATATGGATGATGGTTTGTTTTGTACTCACAAATATCATTTTATGAAGTTTCAATGACATAAAATCCTTACAGAATATAGGATGCATTGAAAACCAACTTCACAAATCTATATTGGTTCACCATTGTTAAATTACCCAGTGTCCCAAAAACTTAAGTTGTTAAGAAATGATGAATTTAATCATTTCACCATATTTCTAACACTCTTCTTCATGTGTGAGCCTAAACTCCTAGTTAATAAGTGAGGCCTAATACATGAGATTTTTAACATCTTAAATAGGAGGTAGAGTGAAGACAATGATTGAACTCAAATCTCTTACTTTGATACCATGTTAAATTACCAATTCTCTCAAAAGCTTAAACTTTTGGGATAACTAGCAATTTATCAATCACGTTACTCACATGTGAAGTTGTACTACACTACTACTCTCAATGAGAGAAACAAAGAAGATGATCTTACCAGCTCAAGAAGAAAATGTGAATACTGAGAATATAATTCTTGTGAGAGACTATGAAGTGCTCTCCCTAGGCAAGCATGCTGCTTCTTCAACATGCTAATTTCAGTGTTTAAAAGACTTGGATCAAGGCCAAATTCGTCCCGCCTGATAGATTCAATGACTAGGGCTGCATTCTTATCTTCATTAAGTTCAGATAAACGTTGCAAGCAACCACTGCTAATTCTATCATAAAAAACTAATGCCCCATTGATTGATTGACAAACTCCAGTATGTTCTTCAATCTGCCCATCTGCCACAAGAGGTACATCCTATTTTACTTTGGAAGTGGAAGACTTACTTGAGAAATCTTGCACATTCTTAAGGCCAATGCTTTTCTCAAGCCCAGCAGCTTCCAAGCATGAAGCTCCAAATGGGAAAAAATTAGTAGCATCAGCAGAACAAAATGCATGGTAATCATCAATCCACTCCACTATACCAAGAGACAATCCAACTTCATGAAGCACGACACGCTCTTCCCTTTGGTTGCACTCACACAAAATGGCTGAATTAGCATCTTTGATGACAGATCGCATTCCAGAAAGCAGAACATCAGCAGCAAAACCACAAAACTCTGTGGGTAAATAGCCAAGACAATCAAGGAAAAATCTTGATACAACAGGCACTGCTTTATTCATATTGCATAAACTTTTGTGTAACTCACTACTAAAACTACCAGCATGAGTATCAGCCTCATCAACTATTTTCTGCATATATGAAGTGTTTCCTTGCATGAGAGAGTTCCGATTGTCATTTACTTCTCCACTCTCAAGAGAATTCTTCAAAATGACTTCAAATGCACGACGTGCATGAAATTTTAAAAGGGACAAGGGAGCATATTTTTCTCCCCCAACTAATGAGAACAAAGATAACAGCTGCACAGTTGTTTGAAAAGGAGATCCTTGAAGAGCAGCTTTCAAGAATGAGTCTACAGTAGCCGAATGATCAATGCGCATGACCTTGCCATCTTTTGTCACTAAACACAATAATTCTTTCGCTTTGACTTCATTCAACAACCATGGCACAAGAGGACCAAGTGAGGGAGCAAATACCAGGTCCCAATGTGCCCATGTGTTTAGATCAGACATCAGCGGTGCCCTAAGGCAGTGGTTACTCCAAAAAAATTTTTCAGGGTGTTCCTCAATAAGTATAAATTACACAATTTAATAAAAAGAAAAATTTGTATATTGACAACAACAACAATAAAAAAAACACGCAAATATATAAAGTTTACAATTATCTTCTACGTTGTTTTCTTATCAAATATTTGTCTATAGTTCTAGTAAAAGAATAAATAATAAACTATAAGTTCATTTGAAATATTAATAAAATTATTAATTATTGTTGTTTAGTTGTTTCATTAATTTGTTTGTTTTTTATAAGCTATAATTTGTTATATTGTTATTTCATTAATTAAAAAATTATTAATTGTTGTTTAGCCTAACATAATTTAATTTGTTTGTCTTTTATAATGTGTTGGTTAATTAAATTATTAATTATTGTTTATTAGTTGCTTCCCCCAATTAATTATTGGTTAATTAAATTATTGTTTATTAGTTGCACTAGCACACACCCCATGTGCAATTACTTCCCCCAATTCAAATATCCCACCCCGGTCCCATGTCCCCATCCACCCCCCCCCCCCCCCACCCCACCTTAGACAAGCCCCATGGCCCCCAATCACAAGAGTCAATCAAAAAAATTCACAATCACAAATCACAAATACACTAAAAGACAATTAATTGTATCTCACCAACACCAACACCAACGGATAAAGTAAAAAACAGGGGCAAATATTAATAAAGTGATAAGATAAAGTTAAGCAATTGGATAAAGTCTCAAATAAAGTCTCAAAGAGAGAGACTCATTTGCTTTTAGTTTTCAGATAAAGAGAGAGACAGAGAGTCTAAAAAAGCAACTCATACCCATTAATCCATTAACCCATATATGTAAGAGACTAAAGAGAGAAAACGATGAAATACCTTGAGGCAATGTAATGAATACCATGTCGAAACCCGTTTCGATTTGTTAATTGGAATGAAATATTTCGGTACTAGATTGGTACCGGACTATTTCGGTTTATCATTTCAAAGTTACTGAAAATAAATATATATATATATATATATATATATTTATATATATATATATATATATTATTCATATATATAAAAATAAAAAATTCAATATATTAGTTTTTTTTTTCAACTCCTAGAAAAAGTAAGCATATCTGCATATAGTTATTTTTATAAATAAAATAATAAAATCATTAATGGCATTTTTGTAAATAAAGCCAACATTTTGAGCAATTATAATCATAGAACCTTCTTGAAATTCACTTTCCCATTTCCCAAACCCACCCACGTGAACCACTCTTTCTCACTTATCCAATTTATTTCAATTGTCTCTCACACTGTCAAATTCTCTTCAAAGTTTCAAACGGCTGGACACCATCACACCAGTGTATTCTCTCTTTCTCAGTCTCTCATCTTGTTCTTCTTATTTTTCTTTTCTCAGTTTTTCTTGCTGCCACTATATTTTTTTTGTTTTTTTTTCTTTGATGTTTTAAATTGAGACGAAGACAGTCACGATGTGATGACCGATGTGCTCTGTTGCAGCGTTGCTTGAGGCAGAGGCGCCGTCTGTTGGTTGTTGTCATTGATGTGCTTTGTTCTGGTTTTGCTCTACTTGATGAATCTATTGCTCTGGTTTCTTTAGGTTAGGTTGTAATAGCGTATATTGAGTTCTGGTTTTTTATTTTTAAAATTTTTTTGAGAATCTGTGGGTTTGCTTTACCTTGTTTTTTTTTTTTTCTTTAGATTGGGTTTGTAATCTGTTGTTTAGGATTGATGTTGGGCTTTTTTTTCCTTGGTAGGCTTGCTCTTTTACAAATTTTTTGGGCTTTTTTTTTTTTTTTGCTTTAAAGTATAACAAATAATTTTTTATTTTTTTTTTGGGACTAAATGTGGTAAAATAAAAAAGTAGGGACCAAATGGGAATATGGTCAAAATGTAGGGACCAAAATGGTATTTAATAATATTTAAATGGCAGAGAGATAGGGATAAAGAGTATGTTGGAATGTGTATTTGAAAAAGTAGGTAAGCAAAAAGTAAAAGTAACTGTTCACTCTCCAAACAGTACAAAAATTTAGAGAGACAACTAAAGATGCTCTTACCAAAACAAAGACAAATTCAATACATAACTTGATGCCAAACTGGTAAGATCTCTTATTTATTGAGTAAGAGATCTATTCAGACCTCGCCTACCCAAAAAATCAATTAGTATCTTAGCTTGATGATAATTATCATGGAATGAATGTTATAAATTTAAAATCTATCAGATTTATATAGAAAAAAAATGATGTCAAACAGGCCAAACTAAGGTTAATTTTATATAAAGATTCAAATATCATATAAATAGTTTAGAGTTTATTTATAAAATTTTACAAAAGATAGATAAACTTTCTTTCTTTTTTCCGAAAGGGTTTAAATTTACCCTAAGTAAAGTGATACATGGTAAAAGAAAATTGAAATCTAATTCTTCATTTTAGTTTTGATGTTAAAAGAGAGGGGGAGAATAACTTTTAAAAAAAAATTAAAACATTGTAGAAAATTGATCATATATTCATATGATTCGATGCACTCGCATTTTGTTGAAAATAAGAAGCATGGTGGTTCTCAGCATCAGGGAGAGCTACAAGATGCAAAGCAAGGTGGTTCTCAGCAACAGGGAAAGCTTCAAGATGCAACTGTGGCAAGAAGCAATGATCAAGTGGCTATTGCAGAATCAGGATGAGTTAGCAAAGAATTAATGGACCTGATTGAAGTAGTACCTTACTATGATCAATTCATCCATTCATTTGAGGAGATGATTAACTAAGATACACGTGTACTATTTAGATAGGATTTGTTGTGACTGCTTTTCCCTCCAATTTTGGGAGTTTGTTATTTGCTTTTAGCTTGCTTAGATCATGTATATATAGGAGTAGTGGTAGTGAATTGTATTCATTGGATTGTATTCATTTTCTCTGATCAATAAAATTCAATCTTCTATAGAGAGAGAGAGAATTCTAGAATTTTACATGGTATCAAAGCCTTGAAGATCATCAATGGCGTCCACTGAAACTAACACTTCCTCTAATGCTTTCAATACGCAATCCACACAAATAGGCTTGAATTTCAACAATGATTCTAATGCTCATAAACCCTATTTTCTCGGTTCTAGTGAAAATCCAGGGAACATTCTTGTTACTAAACCTTTGCTTGGGATGAAGAACTATCATTCTTGGTTTAGAGCAATGGTGCTTGCTCTCACTGCAAAAAACGAAAATTGGCTTTGTGAATGGGAAGATTCCAATGCCAGATCTTGATTCACCTTTGTATAAAGATTGGTAGAGTTGTAAAACCATGGTTCTTTCCTTGTTGATCAATTCTATGCACATGGATGTTTCTAGCAGCATCATGTACTATGAAACAATGAGGGAGATGTGGATTGAGTTGAAGAATTTGTTTTCATAGGGCAATGGACCTAAGATCTATAATTTGCAGAGGGAAATTTCTCATATTTGTTAGAATCAAATGATTGTGGCATAGTATTTCACTAAATTGAAGCATTTGTGGGATCAATTGTTGAACTATGAACCATTTCGAGGATGTTCTTGTAGAGCTATGAAGATTTTGAGTGCTTCACATAACAAGGCTTATGTTATGAGGTTTTTGACAGGATTGAATGAGAATTTTGAGACTCTTCAAAGTCAAATTCTTATGTCTGATCCTTTTCCCTCAATGAGCAAGGTCTACTCACTAGTTCTTCAAGAAGAATCTCACAAAAACATTGGTCATGGGGGTTCTTGTTCAAATCAGCCTGATGTAGTGGCCATGTATGCAAATTCAAAGGGAAATTCTAATTGGAATAAGGGAAATGGCAAGGAAGGGAGGCCCTTTTGCACTCACTACAACAAGCCTGGGCACACGATTGAAAAGTGCTACAAATTGCATGGTTATCCACTTGGTTATAAGCCTAAAGGGAAGTCCACTGTCAATGCAAATCAAGTTTCCTTTAATTTAGGCAATGTTGTAAAAAATGCCCTAGCTGCTACAAATTAGTAGCCTATCTCTAAGGCACAATGTGAGCAATTGTTGGCCTTTCTTACCTCTGGGACTGATCTTGGCGATGCCTATCATGCTGCAAATGTATGCACTTCTTGCATGGCTACTGGTGTGGAAGGAGTCTCTAGTGTGGTTCCTGATATGGTTGCGATTTTTGCACAACTATAGGTTAATCCCTCAACATCCCATTCTGCCCTCATGTTAGGTATTCACTCCAACTTGCCTTTTACTCCTACTCTAGAACATTCCATTTTTTCTGCTAAAACAATTAATAAAGAAGCTTTTAGTGCATCTGATTAGGTCATAGATACAGGTACAACAGACCATATGGTTCATTCTATATCTTGTTTTACTTCTATCATTGCAACTTTAAATACTTATGTCAATCTTCCTAATGGTGAAACTGCTTTAGTTACACATATTGGGACTATTCAAATCTCAAAAAAACCTTATTCTTTATAATGTTCTATGCGTATCTTCATTCAGCTTCAACCTTCTTTCTGTCAATCAATTAGCAAAATCAATCCTTTGTTGTCTCATATTCTTTGGAAATCTTTGCTTTATCTAGGACCTTGCTCACTAGAGCACAATTGGTCTGAGTAGGGAGTACAATGGTCTTTACTTGCTTGAAGAGAGTACCTCAACCTCAACTTGTTTTTTTATAGTTATTTCTATTAAAAATGTTTAGCCACATATTTGGCATTCTCGATTGGAGCACTTGTCAAATTCTAAGTTAGCTTTGATGAAAAACAATAATGTACCTCTTTTCAATTCTAATAAAGTGTTTCATTGTGATATCTGTCCTTTAGCTAAATAGAAAAGGATGCCTTTCAATGCTAACTCTCATATTTCAAGTGAATGTTTTGATTTAATTCATTGTGATTTGTGGGGTCCCTTTTCTATTTCCACCATTGATGGTTGTAGGTATTTTTTTTACCATTGTGGATGACTGTTCAAGGTGCACTTGGGTTTGCTTGTTAAAACATAAGTCTTAAACACAACACACCTTAGAATAGTTCTGTACCATGGTTGAAACACAATTTTCAAGAAAAGTAAAATGCATTAGAACCAACACTGGAATTGAGTTTATCATGACAAATGTTTTTGCTCAAAGAGGTATCTTGCATCAACTCAGTTGTTTTGAAACTCCTCAACAAAATTCTATTGTGGAGAGAAAACATCAACATATCTTGAATGTAGCAAGAGCTCTCAAGTTTCAATCTAATTTGCCTTTACATTTTTTGGGGGCATTGCATTCTTACTACAGTGTATTTGATTAATAGAATACCATCTTCAAATTTATCTCATAAAACTCCTTTTGATATTCTCTTTGGTCATGTTCCAAGTTATTCTCACTTAAAGGTTTTTGGATGCCTATGTTATGCTTCTACTCTTTCTCATAACAGGTCTAAGTTTGCTCCAAGAGCAAAGAAGTGTGTTTTCCTGGGCTAACTTTTTGGAATTAAAGGTTACAAAGTTTTGGATTTTTCTACCAATACTGTTTTTATTTCTAGAGATGTTCATTTCTATGAAAATATTTTTCCTTTTGCCACTACTACTTGTGATTTTTCAAATCCTTTTGTTTCTGAGGTTGATACTCCTACTTTTGATGGTTTGTTAGACACTTTTGTTACTCCAATAAGCATTCCAGAAATTCACGTTGATTCTTCTAATAGTTGTGATACATTGGTACATCCTCCTTTATCATCTTCCCTTCCTTCAGAGTGTCCTAGTCCTGACTCTTTGCCATCTGCTCTAGCTATACTCATTGATTCTACTATTTCTATCCCCACAAATCCTACCTTGCCTATTGTAGCACCTCCATCAGTCAAAAAATCCATCAAGACTCACAAAGCACCTGTATACCTGCAAGACTATGCTTGCAATTCCTCTACTGCATCTCTAGCTTTAGTTGTAGCCTCTCATGCTCAAGTTCACCTTATGATATTGCAAATTGCTTGACATGCTCCCATTTGGAACATCAATACCAATCTTACCTTATGACTATTAGTACTTGTCATCAAGAAGCTAAGCATTTCTAACAGGTGGTTAAAGATCCTCTTTGGAGAGAGACCATGGATAAACAGATTCAGGCCATAGAAAAGACTCACACTTGGGTTCTTACTCCTATACCCCCTAGTAAAAGACCTATTGGTTGTAAATGGATATACAAAGTGAAGCTCAATCTTGATGGGACTATGGAGAGATATAAGGCAAGGTTAGTGGCAAAGAGCTATACCCAAAGTGAAGGTCTTGATTTTTTGGAAACCTTCTCTCCTGTTGCCAAGATAGCTTCAGTTAGAGTTTTGATTGCTCTTACATCTGCTAAGGGCTGGCCTCTGCACCAACTAGACATCAATAATGTCTTTCTTCATGGTGATCTTATAGAAGAGGTTTATATGGACTTGCCACCCAGTTTTCACAGTAAGGGGGAGTCTTAGTCTTCCACTCCTTTAGAACACAAGCTGGTTAAGTCACTTTATGGCATAAAACAAGCTTCTAGGCAGTGGAATGCTAAACTTTCTATTACCATTTTGCAGCTCGGGTTCACACAATCACAAGCAGATCACTCTTTATTTGTTCATTCCAATGGGTCTTCATTCACTGCATTGCTGGTATATGTGGATGACATGATCGTTATAGGTAATGATCCAAATTGTGTTGCAGCTTTAAAGTAATTTTTGGACTAGAAATTTGGGATCAAGGATCTTGGTTCACTCAAATACTTCCTAGGTTTGGAAATTGGAAGAAGTGACAAAGGGATTAGTCTAAATCAGAGTAGGTATGCTCTTAAAGTTCTTATGGAAGCAGGAATGATTGGTTGCAAATCTACTAAGTCACCTATGGAACAGTAATTGAAGTTGTCTAAAGGTGATGGAGAGTTGATTAAAGATGCAGGTCGTTATAGAAAGTTGATAGGGAAATTAATGTATTTGACTTTGAGTAGACCAGACATTACCAATGCTATACATAGACTCAACCAATTTTTGTCACAACCTAGAGTGCCACACATGAAGGCAGCTACTAGAATCTTGCAATACATCAAAGGCACACCAGGGCAAAGAGTATTCTTTCCTTTGGAGTCAGATTTGCAGCTAAAGGGCTTTTGTGATGCTGATTGAGCAGGTTGCCCTAATACTAGGAAGTCCCTAACTGGATACTGTGTATTTCTAGGAAATTCTTTAGTCTCTTGGAGGTCAAAGAAGCAAAATGTGGTCTCAAGATCCTCTGCAGAGGCAGAGTACAAGTCTATGGTCACAACCACATGTGAAGTGACATGGTTTCTATACTTATTAAAAGATTTACATATCTCACATGAAAAGCCAGTTCTGATGTACTATGACAACCAGGTTGCCTTGCATATATTTGCTAATCCAGTGTTTCATGAGAGGTCCAAGCATATTGAGGCAGATTGTCATATAGTTAGGAATAAGGTTCTAGATGGGAAAATTAAAACTTTCTATGTGCCATCCAAAAATCAATTAGCAGACATTTTCACTAAGGTACTTGGAGTTGACAATTTTCTAAGACTACTTAAAAGATTAGGCATCATTAATATTTTTGCTCATAGTGTTCAATATCTTTAGTACACAAAACAAAACCAAGAAGCAAGAGCTTTGCTCTTGAGGGGGAGTGTTGAAAATAAGAAGCAAGGTGGTTCTCAACATTAGGGAGAGCTACAAGATGCAAAGCAAGGTGGTTCCCAGTAACAGGGAAAGCTTCAAGATGCAACTGTGGCAAGAAGCAGTGATCAAGTGGTTACTGTAGAATCAGGATGGGCTAGCAAAGAATTAATGGACCTGATTAAAGCAGTACCTTACTATGATCAGTGTAGGGAAATAACACGAAATTCCCAAACCCGTGAGAAACAAAATAGAGAAAACACATGTCAAAGAAAAAAATAATCACACACACAAGACAATATTTACCTGGTTCGGTAATTTGCCTACGTTCACGAAGTTGCAGGAATTTCACTATTATCAGGGAAAAATACAAAGTGCGGCAATACAGTTTTTCTCTCACTCAAAAACTACATCTAGAAAACCTTAATCACTAAAACAATGGTTTCTATATCTTGCGCATAGGATTCACAATGGGCTACAAAACGAGCCAAAAAATTTTCACAAGACAATATTTACGTGGTTTGACAATTTGCCTATGTCCATGAAGTTGTAGGGATTTCACTATTATCAAGGAAAAATACAAAGTGCAGTGGTATAGTTTTTCTCTCACTCAAAAACTACACCCATAAAACCCAAATTACCAAAACAACAGTTTCTATATCTTGCGTACAGGATTTACAATGGGCTAAAAAACAGGCCAAAAATTTTTCTCAAAACAATATCTACATGGTTCAGTAATTTGCCTATGTCCACGAAATTATAGGGATTTCACTATTGTCAGGGAAAAATACAAAGTGTAGTAGTACAGTTTTTCTATCACTCAAAACTACATCCAGAAAACCCTAATCACCAAAACAACGGTTTCTATATCCTGTGCATAGGATTCACAATGGGCTACAAAACAGGCCAAAAATTTCTCACAAGACAATATTTATATGGTTCAGCAATTTGCCTACGTTCACAGAGTTGCAGAGATTTCACTATTATCAAGGAAAATATATAAAGTGCAGTAGTATAGTTTTTCTCTCACTCAAAAACTACATCCAGAAAACCCTAATCACCAAAACAACAGTTTCTATATCCTGCACACATGATTCACAATGGGCTACAAAACGGGTCAAAATTTTTTCACAAGACAATATTTACGTGGTTCGGCAATTTTTATATCCATGGAATTGCAAGGATTTGACTATTATCTGGGAAAAAATACAAAGTGCAGTAGTACAGTTTTTCTTTCACTCAAAAACTACATCTAGAAAACCTTAATCACCAAAACAACGATTTCTATATCCTGCACACAGGATTCATAAATGGGCTACAAAACGGGCCAAAAATTTTTTACAAGACAATATTTACGTGGTTCGACAATTTGCCTACGTTCACAGAGTTGCAAGGATGTCACTATTATTAGAAAAAAATACAAAGTGCGGCAGTATAGTTTTTCTCTCACTCAAAAACTACATCCAAAAAACTCTAATCACCAAAATAACTGTTTTTCTATCCTTCTCACAGGATTCACAATGGGCTACAAAACAGGCCAAATCTCCCATTAAAAAACCACGCAACATCATTTCAAGTCGGGTCGGATCCTCATCCGGATCAAACACAACTAGGCTCCACAAAGCCCAACAATCAGTTCATCCATTCATTCGAGGAGATGATGCCACATGGATTAGGGAGTTAGAAAGTAGTTGTAGGATTGATTAGCTAAGATACACGTGTACCATTTCGATAGGATTTGTTGTAACTGCTTTTCCCTCCAATTTTGGGAGTTTGTTATTTTGTTTTTAGCTTGCTTAGATCATGTATTTATAAGTGTAGTGGTAGTGAATTATATTCATCGAATTGTATTCATTTTCTCTCATCAATAAAACTTAGTTTTCTATTTAAAGAGAGAGAGATCTAGAATTTTACACATTTATATATACAATTTTTGTGAAAAATAAAATTTCCAATTGAGTTAGATTTTTGATATTCAATTTTGGGACCATCTTGAAATGGGAGAGCACACCTTTTTTTTTTTTTAAAGAAAAAAAATTATTATTTTAGAATTTTTGGGGACATATTCAATTGGGGCACTAGACAATGGACTGTTGGCCCTTGCCCAAGGGTCGGCCCTGGTCCTCGCCACCATGGAATTACTCACGGGTAGCGAAATGTTACGCCAAGGGCTGCTTCAACCATAGGTACTTCTAGTAGCTCATCTTCCCTAAATCTCAAACGGTTTTGGATATGAATCTCAAGAAGAGATCACCATGGATGGGATCTTGGGGGACTCGTGGTTCAAGAAAGTCAATTTTTACTAGTTGATGCCTTCAATTAGCTCCATTTCCAATATATGCGTTTGTGTTTGTTTCAATGCCCATATGAAACAAATTGCACTTTCTTTTTCAGAGATTGGGGAATAGGAAAATAAGGATTAATGCAACAATGAGAATATAGTTATAGAATTGCTAATAAGATTAACGTGGGTGATCTAGGGTGTGCAGGTTGGTAGGGGTGGAAAAGTGGGAGGATAGAAAATATTTTAATTTCTCTCATTTTTGTTTGGTTGGGAGTGGAAAAGTGAAGGGATGAAAAAAGTGAGTTTGTATAAATTTACTCATACACCCTTGTTAAAAAATTATTGCCAATTAAAACAAAAAACTGACAAGCAGCCAAAAAAAAAAAAAAAAAAAAATCAATCACCCAATTTATTAAAAAATAAAAATCATGTCCAAAAAATAAAATCATGTCTAGTTAAAAAAGAAAAAAAGAAAAAAAAGAGGCAACATGGTCAGGAAAGCACAAAAAAGAAAGAAAGAGGAATTGGACAAATTGCATATGTGCAAGTGCACATGGGCATTTTTGTCCATCAAGCAGCCCTATTTTCTCACTTTAGTTTTCTCTTCATTTTGGAGGGAAAACTTTTTAGTGGGTCCAGGGAGAAAACACCCGGGTCCCATTATTTATTTTCCTTCTTTCCCACCCAACTAAACACACTCCAAAAAAGTTTTCATTCCCATTTTCTCTCCAAAGTTTTTCATCCATCTTGTTTCACCTCCAAACAAATACACCCTAAGAGCATCTGTACCTTCAAAAAATTGTATTTTAAACACGGAAATGCATGCTTTATCCAAACGTGGGTTCTTAAGAGCATCTACAACAATCTCTCTAAACCCCACATTTGGAGAGTAAACCCACAAAAACTTGCTCCAACAGTCTCTCTAATTCATTGTTCATTAGCAAAAAATTGTTTGCTAATTAATGGTAGCTCTCTTGGTTTGATGACCTACTATTCATTAGCAAAAGAATTAATGGGAATAAAAAATTCAACACACCCATTAGAATATTCAATTTTACTCAACAATCACAACGGCTACAACTCAACCATTCCAGATCTTTTCTCTCTCAAACATCTCTAAACTCATAGTCAAAACGCAAACTCACATCACAATCTCAAACTAATCAAATCAGAACAAAAAAAAAAAAAAGAAAAAAAAGAAAAAGAAAAGAAAAGCAAATCTGACCTATTTGAGCCACTGTGGAGAGGAGAACGAGTGGTGGTGGAGAGGACGAGTTATCCACTGGCGATCTTTGTTTGTGAGAGAGAGAAAAAAAGAAAGAGAGAGCTCTGGTATTCTCTCTAGCTTGGACGAAGTGGTAAGAAAAAAACAAAAAAGAAAGAGAAAGAAAGAGAGCTCTGGTATGTTCTGGAGTTTGGAGGAAGTGGTAGGGAAAAAAGAGAAAAGAAGGAAAGAAAAGAAAAGAGTAAGGGTACATGTGTGGAGGAGAAAAAAGAGGGGTAAACAAAAAAGAAAGAAAAGAAGAAATTGTATGGATGAAAAAAAAAAATAAGGGAAAAAAAAGAATAAGAAATTAACATTAAGAAAAGCTTCCACAATATTTTCATAATAAATCTTAAGTGGTAGGTTGTTATTGGCTATTATTGGTGAGAAAAAAAATAATTTCAATGGTGACTAGTGAGTTAAGCGAGTTTTAACAACACAAAAAATACCTATAAATACTTTCTTCTTTAGTTTGTATAAAAAAAGAAAAGAAAAGTCCCACTAATATCATAATCTCATAAATTCATTTATAACTATGTTGATAATGTAATATCTGTAGGGAATTTAACCAAAAATTCCTAACCTGTGAGAAACAAAACAAATAGAGAAAACACACATCAAAGAAAATAATCACACGCACAAGACAATATTTACGTGGTTCGGCAATTTGCCTACATCCACGGAGTTGCAGGGATTTCACTATTATCAGGGAAAATACAATAGTGCACAAGAACACTCTCAAGAAACCCAAATCCCAATTACACCCTAGCACTCTCTCACAGAAAAAATAAGAATAGAAACTGGCTGCCTCTCTTTTCTCTATTTTCTCTCATGCGGCTACTCACTAGGTTAATTAGGATTTCTCTCCATATATGTTCTCACGGCTGCACTTTTTTTTTCAAACCTAATATATATATATATATATATATATATGTGAAAGTCGGCTACACTAGGAACTAAATTCCTAGTTGAATTCGGTTAACTTGGGCTTGTAGAAATTCAAGCCACATGAGCCCACTTCAACAAATCTCCACCTTGGCTTGAATTGACCAAGCTACACGAGCAAACTCCTCCATCAACTCCACCTTAGCCCTTAAGGGCTCACAAGCTGCAAACATCAGCCACAATACTCCATAACACAATCCCTCATCCCTGCAACTCATCCTCCTGTCCTCAAGCTAGAAGACCAATTGAAGCTGCGCACAGCTTCAACTTCTCAATAGTGACACCCTTAGTCAACATGTCTGCCGGGTTCTTAGATCCACAAATCTTCTCAAGCATTACCAGCTTATCTTCAACAAGGTAACGGATAAAGTGGTATTTTGTCTGTATGTGCTTCGACTTTGAATGAAAAGCCGAATTTTTGGCAAGGAAGATTGCACTCTGACTGTCACTGTGTAGAATGCCCATCTCCTGCTTCTTACCCAATTCATCTAAGAAACCATGTAGCCAAATCATCTCCTTTCCAGCTTCAGTTGCTGCAACATACTCAGCTTCTGTACTAGACAAAGTAACAATCTTCTGTAGATTTGAAGCCCATGATATAGCTGTACCACCCAGAGTAAAAACAAACCCAGTAGTACTTTTTCTACTATCAATATCACCAGCAAAATCAGCATCTACATAACCCTGCAGTTTCAAACTTGCACCTGTGAAGCAAAGACATGTATCTGATGAACCCTTCAGATATCTCAGAATCCACTTGACTGCCTCCCAATGCTGCTTTCCAGGCCTACTCATGAATCTGCTCACAACTCCCACTGCATGTGCAATGTCTGGCCTTGTACACACCATAGCATACATCAAGCTGCCAATAGCTGAGGCATAGGGCACCTTGCTCATATGGTCCCTTTCTACCTCTGTCTTCGGTGACTGTTCTTTGCTTAGTTTGAAATGACTACCCAAGGGTGTGCTCACTGGTTTAGCTTCATTCATGTTGAACCTGCTGAGAACTTTCTTCACATACTCTGACTGTGAAAGCTTCAATGTACCATTAGCCTTGTCTCTAATGATTCTCATACCAAGGATTTGCTTTGCAGCTCCCAAATCCTTCATTGCAAACTGTTTGGACAATTGCTTCTTCAGATTATTAATCTCCTCAATGCTAGACCCTGCAATAAGCATATCATCCACATATAACAGTAATATGATGTAAGAATTGTCAAAAAACTTAACATAGCAACAGTGATCAGCTTCACATCTCTTGAACCCAATTCTGTGCATAAAACTGTCAAATTTCTTGTACCACTGTCTAGGAGCTTGTTTTAGGCCATACAAGCTCTTTCTCAGTTTGTAGACTAAATTCTCTTGTCCTTGAGCAATGAACCCTTCTGGCTGAATCATGTAAAGGTCTTCCTCCAAGTCAGCATGAAGGAATGCTGTCTTCACATCTAACTGCTCAAGATGTAAGTTTTCTGCAGCCACCATTCCCAGTACTAGTCTGATTGTTGACATCTTCACAACTGGAGAAAATATCTCTGTGTAGTCAATTCCTTCCTTCTGCTGGAACCCTTTAACAACTAATCTGGCCTTGTAACGTTTGCTACCATCATGCTCATTCTTTATTCTGTATACCCACTTGTTGTGCAAAGCCTTCTTTCCTACTGGCAATTCAGTCAGTTCCCATGTCTGATTCCCCAACAAGGAATCCATCTCATCCTTCATGGCTAACTCCCACTTGCTTGAATTCTCATCTTGCAAGGCTTCATCATAACACTCTGGCTCACCACCATCAGTCAACAGGAGATAATTTAAAGTGGGTGAATAACGCTGTGGAGGTCTAATGTTCCTGGAAGATCTGCGGACTTCAGCTACAGGTGTGCTTAGATCTACCTGTGAATTTACATTCTCCTTATCTTCTTCACCCCTTTTCTGGACAGTACCTTCAGTCAATTCATCTAAGTTGACAAACTCAGATTTCTTTTGATCTATCTCTGTAACATTTGACACTACAGTTGACCTGTCCTTGTACATAACCTGTTTATTAAATATCACATTTCTACTTCTGATAATTTTCCTGTTTTGTTCATCCCAAAACCTATAGCCAAATTTCTCATCACCATAGCCAATGAAAAAACATATTTTAGACTTTGCATCAAGTTTACTACGAGCATCAGAATCAATATGAACATAAGAAACACAACCAAAAACTTTTAAGTGTGAAAACTTTACCTCTTTACCGCTCCAAACCTCCTCAGGAAGTCTGAACTCCATGGGAACTGAAGGTCCTCGGTTTATCAGGTAAGCTGCAGTACTAACAGCATCAGCCCAAAAAGTTTTTGGTAGTCCAGCATGCAACCTCATACTCCTAGCACGCTCATTGAGAGTTCTATTCATGCGCTCAGCCACACCATTCTGCTGTGGTGTCCCAGGAATGGTCTTCTCCATCCTAATTCCCTGTGCAGCACAATACTCACTGAACCCTCCATCTATGTACTCTCCTCCATTATCTGACCTCAAACATTTTACTTTTAAACCTGTTTCTATCTCAACCATGGCCTTCCACTTCTTAAAGGTTTCAAATACATCAGATTTATTTTTCAGAAAATAAACCCATACCTTTCTGCTTGAGTCATCAATAAAAGTGATGTAGTACCTTGAACCTCCAAGGGATGCAACTGGAGAAGGCCCCCACAAATCAGTGTGTACTAACTCCAATTTTTCAGCCTTCGGTGTCCTGCCAGTTTTCAAGAAGCTCACCTTTTTCTGCTTTCCTAAGATGCAACTTTCACACATGTCAAAATCAATGGACTTCAATTCTGGTAGTTTTCCTTTTGACAGCAGCATCTTCATCCCTTTCTCACTCATATGACCAAGTCTGCGGTGCCATAGGCTTGTATCAATACTTGCATCAGCAACTGCAATTGTGTCTCTTGGACTTGAGGTCATGTACAGAGTACCAGTCTTCTTTCCACGAGCCAATACCCTAGCTCCCTTTGTAACCTTCCAAGTGCCACCAACAAATAGTATTGCATGTCCTTCATCATCAAGTTGTCCAACAGAAATCAGATTCCTCCTCAGGTCAGGAATATGTCGAATCTTCTCCAGTAACCAAACAGACCCATTGGGCAACAATATTCGAACATCTCCCATACCCACAACATCCAAGGCTGAACCATCAGCCAAATACACCTTACCAAAATCACCTGCAACATAATTCTGTATGATTTCTCGGTGTGGAGTGGTATGAAACGAAGCTCCTGAATCCAAGACCCAATCATCAAGTGGACTGTCTACTGCAAGAAGTAATGCATCCTGTACCTCTTCTGTTACAGCATTAGCAGAATCATCTTCATTCTTCTTCTTATGACTTTTGCATTGATTCCTAAAGTGACCTGTTTTCCCACAATTCCAGCATTGTACTTGTTGGCCTGATCTAGATTTACTTCTGTTCCGATTAGAATTTCTGGATTTTGATCTGCCCCGATTTGAATTTCTGTTATTACCTCTGCCTCTTGTCTCAAGGTTTAGGGCAGAACCAGATCTTGAGGATTCACCTGCATCTCTTCTGCGAATCTCCTCAGCCAGAATTAAATCTCGTATATCATTGTACTTGAGTTTTTCTTTTCCTGTAGAATTGCTTACTGCCATCCTCATTGCCTCCCAACTGTTTGGCAAAGAAGCCAAGACGATCAGAGCACGAATCTCATCATCAAAATCAATTTCTACAGACGACAATTGATTTGTGATAGTATTAAATTCATTCAGATGTTGTGCTACTGATGCATTCTCTGCCATCTTCAGATTGAACAGTTTCTTCATCAAGTGCACCTTATTGTTTGCTGACGGCTTTTCATACATACCAGACAAAGCCTTCATCAGATCTGCTGTGGTCTTCTCTTTTACAACATTGTGTGCAACAGACCTAGACAGAGTTAACCTGATAACTCCTAGTACCTGTCTGTCAAGAAGAGCCCATTCTTCAGCCTTCATAGCCTCAGGTTTTTCCCCTAGAAGCGGTAGATGCAACTTCCTCCCATAAAGGTAATCCTCAATTTGCATCCTCCAAAATCCAAAGTCTGTGCCATCGAACTTTTCTATTCCAGACGCCTTTCCTGCTTCCTCTGCCATTGCTCCCACTCAAACCTAACCTTAGGCTCTGATACCAGTTGTAGGGAATTTAACCAAAAATTCCTAACCTGTGAGAAACAAAACAAATAGAGAAAACACACGTCAAAGAAAATAATCACACGCACAAGACAATATTTACGTGGTTCGGCAATTTGCCTACGTCCACGGAGTTGCAGGGATTTCACTATTATCAGGGAAAATACAATAGTGCACAAGAACACTCTCAAGAAACCCAAATCCCAATTACACCCTAGCACTCTCTCACAGAAAAAATAAGAATAGAAACTGGCTGCCTCTCTTTTCTCTATTTTCTCTCATGCGGCTACTCACTAGGTTAATTAGGATTTCTCTCCATATATGTTCTCACGGCTGCACTTTTTTTTTCAAACCTAATATATATATATATATGTGAAAGTCGGCTACACTAGGAACTAAATTCCTAGTTGAATTCGATCAACTTGGGCTTGTAGAAATTCAAGCCACATGAGCCCACTTCAACAATATCCAAAACTATGTAAAAAAAGAAAAAAAAGAAGGTATATTATATATTATTACCAAAAAAGTATATTATATTATCTACAATATTTTTAGGAGTCTTACTATTTCCCACATAGGGCACTTAGATAATACACTAGCACATTTGTTAACTAAACATGTTCTTGGTATTGATGATTTTGTTACTTGGTTGGAAGAGAGCCTAATGTTTATTGAACATGCGGTATCTCAAGATGTTTTATTTTTGAATTTACATGAATAAAATTCCTATGTTTCCTATCTCAAGAAAAAAAAATCCCACTTCACTATTCCTTTTTTTCCATAGGTCAATTGCATGGACCAATACTTTAGCCCAATTGAATTTATAAACAAACCGAAGGTTGGGTATCAGAGGACATGACAAAAGAGATTATTTAATTTACTAATTATTTCTAAATATCCAAGGAAATTTTGTGAAACATTGCAAACAAAAGAAAAAGAAAAAGAAAAAGAAAAAGAAAAAGAAAAAGAAAAAGAAAAGGCTGCATATATAGTAGGTATTACATGAACACTCTACAAAAAAGAAAAAAAAAAAGGATATTGCATGAACATGTATGTTAAAAAACTTAATCAAACTAACGCTAATTTGTAAAGTTTGGTACAATATATATATATATATATATATATATGTACTATCAACTAAATGCAATAAAATAATGTTTATTATTAAATTTTATAACTTTCCACACAGAGAGATGAAAGAGGGACCGAAATTCATGTTGATTTTAATTTTGGTCTAGAGTTTTTAATTTTTTGTTCTTTAATGTGGGCTTTAAAAAGAACCATACCCATTTATGGTGCTAATATGCAGAGCAGAGGTGATGGATGGAGCAAAATCCATGAATGGCCCAATTTGAAGACAAAAGACACTGTCTTCGGCCCAATACTAAAGTTGATAATCAGTAGACCAGAAAAGTAAAAGGAAGTTTTTTTTTTTTTTTTGATACAATATAGAATTTCTACTCTAAACTAATCTAAGTGTATATGTGTGTGAAGGTTCCTCATGAAAACTTAAACCCCGACCCTTGCCCCTCACACTCCATAAGCATTTATACTTATAAAAGGAAAGTTGATAATGTGAATGTGAAAGTGAAACCGCAATTTTCGGAAGGAGAGTAGGGGGGGGGGGGGGGGGGGGGGGGCGCTTGAATTTGCTTTTGCTTTTTACGCTTATTGGTTTAGTTGGGTTTTGCTTTTCTTGTTTTCTTAACAGATGCTAAAGTGTTCTCTCAAAAAAAAAAAAAAAAATAATAATAATAATAATAAATAGATGCTAAAGTGGCAAACATCTTCCAATTGATATCAGGGCTAAAATATGATTTTGGTACTTACGTTTTTCATTACAATCAATTTGCTTATAATATTTTAACAGCATTTAATTTAGTCCATGTTAGTTTTAAGTTGTAGTCAATTTTTGTTTATAAAGTTGATGGTAGAGATCAAATTATTGCAAATTAAAAACATCACAGACCAAATTGATTGTTACCAAAATATAGATAGCAAATTGACAATATCCTTAAAATATAAAAACAAAAATAGAATTTTGGTTTTGATTTTAACCAATGTGAACCATTGAAAACTAATTATAATGAAGTCAAAATGTCAAATACTTGTAATTTTCTTATTTCTTTTTTTAACAAATGAGAGTTTGTAGACTTTTTCAAATATTTGATTACTCTTCTTTTTGGTAAAACTTTCTGATAAAGACTTGAATTCTAATTCTTATCTTCCACGGTTCCACCAAACCTCACAATTGCTTGTACTTCTAGAAAACCATCAAGTTAAGAATGCGTGATGGGTCTTAACGTGATGGTACATATATTCCTTAATTGATTTGCCTTTCTTATGGTCTTCTTTTTCTTTTTTCTTTTTTTTTTTTTTTTTTTTTTTTTTTTTTTTAATAATTAATTTCTTTTCGAGGAACCTTCCTGAGTTGGTCTTTTATTTTTTGGTTCCCTATTGTATACAGCCTGTGTACTTGGGCAGTGCTTTTTTTTCTTTTTGATTTTTAATGAATTTATTTACTTATCCCAAGAAAAAAAAAAGAGATGATACAAATATTTTAATTCTGCTTGGATGAAGAAATGTGTAATAGGAGATAAAACGAGGTAAACTGCATGATTCTGTTGGTGATGATAGAAAATTCCAGCTATGATGCAGTGAGACTAGTTATTTCCCATATGAATGCAGGTATGTGGGCCTATCAGCTCTCACAAAAGAGGATGCTGACCCGGAGAGAGACTTTCTCCATCACTCCCAATAGTGTAATAGTTCTTCACTCTGGTTCTTTCACAACATGCCTGTAGTGTGATAGCATTACAGGCACCAGCTACTGGAATTATGTACAGGCAACCTTCTGGCTTCCACCTCTCCGGCGGCGGCGGCGGCTAGTTTTCACAGCAGCAAAAACGACAACAACAGCAGCCTCCTCCAGCAGCGCAACCGTTACCACCTTTAGGATTTTGGCTTCCAACAACTATTTCCTTAACTTTCTTTCAACAACAACTACTCTTCATTTCAAAACAAAACAACTACTCGATCATGGAGAAGGTGGACCGCGCTGTCACTAACGCTAGACGCAATATAATCGCTGCCGGAGAGAGCGTGACGGCATGGAAAGTGTCTCAGGATGCACTGCTCATCCTCAACCTCGACTCTTGGTCCTCTCTTGGCTTTCCCATGCAGGAGGTCCCCAGTCTTCACCGCCTTATGCTCACTGAAGGGAAGGTACTGATTTATACTATTATGACTCTATTGATTCTACTTCAATTTTATGTATTATAGTCCTTATTTTGTTGTTGTTTTTGTTCTGGTTTATTAGATAAATGCATTTATCCATTGCTTTGTTGGGGTTCAAAGAGTTACTACATTGTATGATTTGGAAGTAGCAATCTGTAAGAATGAAGGCGTAGATAACTTCGAAAAGCTTGAATTGGGGCCTTTGTTGCGACACCCACTTGTCTTGCACTATTTTTCACTCAAATCTGATGCCACTGAAGTTTTTAAAATAATCGGTGAGGAGGTATTTTGTTTCCTTTGGAAGTATATACATGGGAAGAAGAAGAAGAAGAGTCAGAATAATGAGAGTGTTGAAGTTGAAGAGTCTTTGGATGGGAAGAAGAAGAAGAAGAAGAAGAATAAGTATATTAACAATATTCAAATTGATAAGTTTTTGAATTTTATTGCTAAGAGGCGTTCCGTTGCAAGCAAGGAAGAACTTTGTATACGAATTCAAAACTTGGGGATGCATGTTTCTGCTATCCAAAAAGCCATGAGCCCAGAGACTGCTATTTTAAAGAAACCTGTAGATGCTACTTCTATTTCTCAGCGTGTCGAATCATTCTCCTCTGCACGGAAGGATTTTCGTGGCAAGAACATTAGATTTGCTTCATCAAGCTCCAATGACGATGAAAATAGTGATGATTCTAAGGATGCTAACTTGCCATCACAAAATGTTGCAAGTTCTGACCGAGTGACTAGCTGTCCTTAGCCAGCTGAAATTGAAGAGATGACATGGCTTGGGTTGGAAGATGAAGTGTGGGGCCAACCTGCTCCAGCTAGTGGCAGCCAAAGGCACAATGAGAGTTGTTATCAACATCCAAGTTCCACCATGTCTGCACCCTCTGAATCATCTAAAAAGAAGGAAACTTGTTATCAAAATAAAAAAGTAAAGTTAATCCAAACTTACAGATGATTCTTACTTATCATTTTCTACTTGTAGATTTTCATCTCTTTTATCAGAAAACATTGGGTTGTTATCTATTAGTAGATGGTCATGGCTCAGGGTTCATTTAATAGTCAGTCCAATATTCATTTACTATTGTAGGAGCAGAGCAGGCAAGTAACTATTCTGTCTTTTACTGGCTAAAATCAACATTATCCTTCTTTTGAAGGACAATGATCAAAAGAAATGTGACAGAATTAGATGAAGTTTTTGCAGCCATCATTCTAGACAGACAATTGGCAAAGCCATCAATATTCAACATGCGGATAAACTAAACTTTATGCCAGTTAAGATTGAAAATAAAAACATCAATTCTAGTAGTCTCTGAATTTGAGAACCAAGTGTTGAACAATTCTTGGGAAAGGTTTTTCTCAAACAAATCATTTGAGAATAGCTCTCTCTTCATAATGTGCTTCTTTCATTCATGTCTTTTGGTTTGACCTGTCTTTTCTATTCCCACATTCACTAGAAAGTTCTGCACAGCTCTGAAATTGCAGCTATTGTTGAAATTGGAATTGCATCAGTGTACATCTTTGTGAGGCTGAAATATTCACAGAATCACATTAAGATCCCCAGAGAAAACTTTGTAAGGCAACTAAATCATAGGTTTTAAAATAGTTATTCCAGTGAGATTAAACTAACAATTTATATATAAAACAACCAAAAAGAAGATGAAGAAGGGGACAAACTTTGACCATGAAACTATATATGTATTTATGTCAATTGATATATGATAATAACATATTTAGCATATATTTCCTTTATCAGAATTTGCTCACTCTAGTACTCTTCTTCCATGTTAGTCTAATGAAACCAGTCCTCGAAGCCTTCTTTTATACTCCAGTTTTTCTATCTCAATCCCCAATGAGACACCAAACATGACATTAAAGATTATCCCTAGACATAGTATATTAAGCAATCGATATTTGCACTACATTCCAAACGAGGCATATGAATGACTACATCCTACTTGATGTTACTGTATGTAATTCAATATGCAAGATACTATGCACAGAAAAAGGAATTGATACAATCTGTCTTTTCCACATATTGCTCATCATAGACACGTATAAAGCCAAAGATTACTCATATATGATTTTAAACATATCAAGGTAGAACTTTAGATGGCTAGTAAATGATTATGCAAGAATTGCATTCCACGTGTCATGTTTCTCCCACCTTGTGATAAAGAAAAGCTAAAAATCCTTTTACTAAGCAGACGCTTTCCTCAATTTTTCTTTAACCTGCCAAGATCCAATTAATTACAAAATGGAATTCATTTATCTGATAACATATATGCATCATGGATCACACTAAGCACACTTATGGCAGCCTTCATGATTTTATCAAAGTGATGACAGGATGATTATTTGATTATCTTTCCCGGAGTTTGTGTATTTAATGCATGTCCATGTTTGATGTTTTAATCTTCTTCTGGCTTTATTTATGTGGTGTGGTGATAGGAAACTAGCAGCCAAGCTAGTTGATCCTATCTGATCTGGAGACTTCAATCAGGCTCTCATGGAGCTTGGTGCAACTGTATGCACTTCATTGAACCCAAGCTGCTCTTCATGTCCTGCATCTGGAGACTGTCTTGCACTCTCAATCTTTAGACATGATAACTTGGTATTGGTTATAGATTTCCCACTTAAGGGGGTAATGGTCAAACAGTGACAAGATTTTTCTGCTGTATGTGTTGTGGAGTTACTTGGAGGTCAGAGAACATTAGAGGGAAGCCAAATTGACAGTAGAAAGTTACTGGGAGGTCTGGAAAAATTAGAGGGAAGACAAACTAACAATAGATTTCTTCTTGTAAAAAGGCCTGATGATGGTTTGCTTGCTGGCCTCTTGGAATTCCTGTCTGTCTTACTGGATGGAGAAGCTAATTTGGCCACTAGGAGAGAAGTAATTGATGACTTTTTGAAAAAAAATTTCGGACTTGATACCAAACAGACCTGCGACATAGCTTTCAGGAAAAATGTTGGAGAGTTTGTCCATATTTTCTCTCACATTTGTCTAAAAATATATGTGGACTGTTGTTGTTACATCTAAAAGGTTTGTGCTTGCTCTCTCTTAAATTTTGTAACAGGGGTGTGCTTTTATGAAATAAATAGATTTGAATGTTGCTGTTCTTTGAGTAACAAATTATACTCTTAAATATGAAGCATTGTTTGCAATAAATTCTAGTAGTCAGAATTATTGGCACTTAATGATGCATAGTATCATATTCATTATGCAATTATAATAGGAGATTTATAAAACCATATTATCATAATTAAGGTAAATTTTATCATGTCAATTGGAATGCACAAAACTATGGTTTCATCTGAACCTGACATGAGTAGCAAAACTCAAAATTTTCAAAGTGTTGCCTTGTGTTTAGAAGCATATAAATTGGAATGAAATCATTTGGAATTTTGGTGTGTTTGGACTTTGGATATGCTCAGCTCCCAGACACTTAGGCCTTTTGCACACTGAATTAGAGACCTGGAAAGCTCATTTTTTCAACATCCTTTTCCAGGCATTTCCATGCATTGCTGAGGTTTTATTCTGTCTCCATTGTTTTATTTTGTAAGATATTAGAAAAAAGAAGCGATGGTCCTGTTTTGGATGAAGATTTGTTCATTCTAAAATCAATAATTTTCCAACACTTAGGCCTTTAGCACATTGAATTAGTGACCTGGAAAGCTCATATTTTCACCATACTTTTTTCCTGGCATTTCCATGCATTGCTGAGGTTTTATTTTGAAGATCTTACTTTTGTTGGTGGGCCAAAGTGAAATTTATACCTTGCTTATATTTAGAAAAGGATGCAAATTGTAACGCAGTATATTTTTTTAATGGAAATATCATTAAATATAGCTGCATATCTTTTTAGTGTCAAGAGTGTGCTTGTCAAACTTTTTTTTTCCTTTCTTTTATTTTTATTCCTTTAGTGAAGGGGAGCTGATACCGGATTCGTAAGGGGCAACCCAAACTTTACCGATATAATAAATGGAAATAGGTTGGATGAATATATTTTGTATTTTCTGGTTTTTTGGGATAAGAAAAAACAATCAATAGCTTAAAGGATAGATAAGCTCACCACCTAAGTAAACCCAAAGGAATACAAAAAGCACCACTCCAAGGAATTTAGCTAAGGATACAAAACTATTTTGGCTCACCACTCTATGGAATACAAATTAACACCACCAAAGAGATACAGAAACTGATTCTCGCCACCCAAAAAAATCCACCCAAGGGATAAGAGATAATTTTGAAGAAATCAATCTTCTGAAAAACACACAAGGTTTTTAATTCTGAAAATACACTTTGATTTTTATTAGATTCAGCCAAAGGCTTAAATATAGCTTGGAACAGCCCCCCAAGCATAGGAAAATGAAAAATAATTATAAATACATTCTCTTAATCTGACCAAAGTTAGATATGACTCTTAGGAACTTAGAAACACAATAAATTACTTGTCGGCCTAGGAGAAATAAAACATAAAGTCTGATTCATCTTAGGAGACACTAAATAAAGACAAACTGACTTAATTAATAAAAAAAATTTAAAATAATGGGCTGTTATTCTAATCTTCAAGGAAAGTTTTTGGGCTTGGATTGACATTAGGTTACGCTTGCTAGATCTTGGGACACTTTAGTGTTAGGAGCTCTTTGAACTTTCTCCGCACATTCATGACTTTGCAATCCATGATCCTTGATTTCTTTCTCTTGGCAAGAAGGTGGGGGGGGGAGGGGGGGGGGGGGGGGGGGGGAACCAATTGTCTGGGATACAAGACAAAGAAACTATGACTTGGAAGTATGTGGATGGCAAGGCCCTTTCGAGCATGGGATTGACATCTTTTGTTAGAAAGGTAGACTAAATCCTGCACCTCAAGTGTTCCATGATATGGCAATGTCGAATTATAAAGTGATTGCAATAGGATGTAAAAATAGTGCTAATTATGTATATAAACATGCAAAGTTTTTGCTAACCCACTTCCTTTTTGAAATTTGCCATTAGGCCATTTTGGATGTGCATAAAAAAATCCCTCTTTTTCCCCATGTTCCCTTCTATAAATTCATTGCTAATAATATGCTAATGTAAAAGTAATGAATCAATCATTTATGCTACCCTTAACGTTTCCTCTCACAACCCTCCCACCCAAAACAATGAAAAAAAAAAAAAAAAAAACCCACTTTCTCTCTCTCACTCTGGGATTTTAGCCCTTCCCCGTGAAAAAATATGTTTAGTATCTGAAACAGATGAAGTCTAGGCACATTGATTTGCTGAAGTCAGATATGGTAGAAAGTTTAAGATACATCGATCAATATCATCAGTTGTGGAGATGATAGGATTTGGTTGTGATTCTAGCTCAATATAAGCAGTGGATCTAAAATTCTTGCTTACTTTTTTCTTTTTTCTATTATCTTGAGTATCCATTTCAATTTCCAATAGGTTAGAAAACAGTTCTACACCCTAGTTGGAAGTAGCTAAAATGCTAAATTAAAAAAGCGAAAAAAAAGGTTGAAAGAGTCTGGTGAAACATCTTTCTATCTTGCAAGATTGATAATGCTACAATGTTCCATTGCAGTTGCAATGGGAACTTTATTAGACCAAAATGATAATCTATGAAGCAGATGATATGTTGGCTGGTATGGCAGAAGCCACCAACATAGATACATTATGGCTGATATGTAAAGGTGTCTGATATACTTTTATAAATAAATTTTGAGTTTTTTTATTCTAATAAGCTTTAGTTATGAAAGCTCGAATTTATGCAAAAACACAAGAGTTTTTTAGACCCCCAAATTAAAATTACAGCTCGATTGATTTTATTCTAATTTAAACTAAATACGGAAAAGAGTAAATACGAGCGGATAAACAAGATAACTACTCTAAGCCATATTCATCAAAACACAGCAGTAAAATGAAAGCTATAAGAGTAGGGAAGAAGAATGCAAACACAAGATATCACGCCAATGTGTTATCGAAGAGGAAACCTAAGAACTCGACGAAAAACCTCTTTGCCGCCCTCCAAGCGATAAATCGATCCACTAGAAAATGAGTTGGAGTATACGAATAACAAAAGACTCTCCAAGCCTAGTCTATCCCATGTACTTGAGCCCTCCAAGCTTCTGCTACCAACTGATTTGACGAAGCCTTGTCTTCTCTAGCTCTCAGGATCACGCAATTCAGCCCAATTGCATCTATCAAACAAATGGCTTCTTCCAATGCTTCCCAGCAACACCAAAACCTCACTTCACACTCAAGATGAGTGTAGTAAATGTTTGGGCTATCAATCTCTTAAGGATTTGGATATGGAGAGGTAGGAGTTGAGAAAAACCATAATAGATTGTGTAGAGAATTGTGGGTATGAACATCTCTCACTCTTAAGGGTAATGGCTAGGGTTTTCTCTTTGAAAAGCACTTCTCTCAATTTGTGGGTAATGTGGGTATATATAGTGTGAGTAGAGACCTGACGTATCAAATATGACAAATTAGTAAAACAGAATGTTTCGCAGGCATCTCGCGAGAAGGCCTTACCCACGAGATACTCGTGAAAACCAACTATCACCATCTGTCATGACTTTTCGCATTCTAGTCATATGCTGAGCACATGCTTCACTTCACGGGAAGACTTATTGAAAGGTACTTGCGAAAACAACTTTGATCTTCAATAAGTCTTGAGTCTTCGCATTCCAATCATATGCTGAGCACATGTTTCACTTCACAGGAAGGCTTATTGAGAGCTACTTGCTAAAACAACTTTGATCTTCAATAAGTCTTGAGTCTTCACACTCTCTCTCACACACAACCCTTTCAATGAAATCCCACATAAATATAGGATACAAAATTTTAAATAAAATTACAATCAAATTTGGCACGAAATTAAAGGCAATACAAATTAGTTGTAAATCACAACTTTACAAGTTAGAATGAAACAAAGCAAATTATGTGAATTTTAGACCCATTAGTTGCAAAATTGGAGCTTCAGTTCAAAATTATGTGCTTTTAATTAGGAGGTGAGTAATGGATTTAATTCTTAGGAAGGCATTTTCTTTTCCTTTTTATTCATTTTGGATTGGCGAACTCATAATATGTCATTCATATTTGCATTGTCAATTATTGGCTCTTAAATCTTTATCTCAATGCAGGTATTCACTATGGTTCAGAAACTTAAGCAGGAAAAGCTGTCCTTTAGTTTTACCCCATCGAAAAAAAAAAAAAAAAAAAGTAGAACAACTCGGACAAAATAATATATCCCTCAACTGAGCATTTTGCATTAACTCAAGATAAACTTTTAAGATTGTTGTTTTTGCATTTATCTTCCAAAAACTGTGCGCCTTGGCCATGCAACGCTGCAGATTCTGTGATAGCTGTTCCTTCTAGCTTTTGTAAGTCCTCTTTATAATTTTTCATTTCAAAGTTGGATATGCAGGTTGAGGAATGAAGTTACTATTCCTTTGTCATTCAGTTATTTTATTTGATTGCGTTTTTATTATAGGAGATAAAATGACGGATTCCTTACCAAAAGTGTGTGATAGTTATTCATTAAATCCCATAATAACTAAAAAAAAAAGAAGGTAAATTACGAATTTGATTCCTAACCTTTACACTGAATATTAATTTGGTACCTAACATTTTATATGTGTTAATTTAGTTCCTAACATTTTGCTATTGTGTCAAAATAGTCTTTGCCGTTAAGTGATAGATGGAAAATGTTAACGTAACTAACAGTCAAAATAAAAAACTATTTTTATGCCACATTAGATGACACGAACTGCCACTTGGAATAAAATTTAACAGAAAAAATTTCATGATTAATTCCTATTTTTATTTTTTATCCCACTTGAAATTTCATTGTTTAGTTTCTAACAAAACCAATGATTCAAACTTCACTCACCAATCAGTTCTGTAATTATTTTATTTTTCCACAAAACAACGTAGGCCAAACAAACTAGAACTTTAATTTCCCTTGTCATTCCCTCCCTTATCCACCTTTGTTCTCTGAGCAACCAAAAAACACACTTCAATGTTTCTAATTACACAAAGTGAAGAAGCCTCAAATCTTTCACTGAACTAATCAAAAGCTAAAACATCCCTAAAACCTTCCCTTCCATTTTTGCTTATGTTTTATTAATTCATTTTTATTACTATTTTTTCTATGCTTCAGAATCTCTCTCTATCTGAGTTCTTGCTATGCTTTGGGCCTTAGAGCACTAGTACCCCTAGTTGCTATTTTACAACTTAAACCACCCAAAACCTACTCCATCCAGTTTTGTAAACTTAAACAATTTTTACAATCTATGAATAGTAAGTGGGTGAAAAAGTGAGTGGGAGAAAAAGTGAGAGAATAATACTTTTTATTATTTTATTAAGTTGTTTATATTGTTTTATTGGATTGTATATAAAAATAAAAGCTGAGATGTATGGTGAGTTGTAAAATAAGTTGGTAAAATAGATAAAGTAGTGTTTAATGATGCAAAATAGTGTTTTTTTTTTTTTTTTTTTTTTTGCACCTCCAAATGCTAATGTTCTTAGTCTACACAAGTGCTTACGATCTGAAATCCTAGAAGCCGATAAATCTGAGTTTCAGTTTCAGCTGGAATTTACATTTTGATCTAGTTTTGTTTGGATCTATCTTATTAGCTTTACAAGCTGTGTGTTGTGTTGCATTTGATCTCGTTTTGAATTCGTAGGGAATAGATTTGCTTTGCTGCTTGGAATTCTGATTTTGATCTCTATTTTGTGTAATGAAGACCTTTTTATTATAATTAGATGGATTAATGGAGGTGATGAAGATGAGTAAGAGATTTTAGGGATTTTGGTGGTCACCATGTCTTAGTTTTAATATAACTAAAAAAAAAAAAAAAAAATTTGACATGGCAATATAGTTGTAGATGATGTAGCATGGAAAATAATTTTATATTGTTTTCATTGACACATCAGCCTTTTCCATTCAATAAATAACGATAAGGACTAAATTGATACAGTATTGAAAAGATTAGGGACCAAATTGATACAATTAAAAAGTTAAAAACCATATTGAGATATGGTGTAAAGGATAGAAATCAACTTGTAATTTACCCCAAAAAAGAGAGTGAAAATTACACAAAAACCAACGTATAAGAGCATTAGCATTAGCAGTACAAAAAAAAATGCCATTTTGAAACATGGAAAATTATTTTAACACACTACTTTTCAATACACCTTACATCACATATCTTATTTTAACACATCACCCATTAAAATAACTTAAAAATTAATAACTTTTTATCTAAAAAAAAAAGCATCAACACTGAAACTACAATAACATAACACCCAAAACCCATCCAAAAAAATCATCACCCATCAGAACACCCAAAACCAACCAACTAGACAACCCGATACCCAAAACCAATCGAAACTCAAACCGAAGACTGCCATTGAAAACCCACGACCAGAAAGGGATGAGAGGATTGAAACTCAAGATCAACTCCACCATTGAAAACCCATGGAGAGAGAGGAATGAAAAGCAAGATTTTTTTTTTTTTTTTTTTTTATCACATATGCCGTATCCTCTAATTTTTAGAATGTTATTATAGCTTTGTGCCAATTTTTTTGAGATTTGATACTTTTGATATTTGTTGTTTTTAGGTGTTTGGTGTGTTAAATGCTAAAAATTTAGCACAATTGATGCTAATGTTCTAAGCCTATTCTGGTATGAAATTATATATATATATATATTTATATATATATATATATTAAATCACATTTGTTTTATATATAATTTTATTCAAGCACGTGAATTTGGCATTTATTAGAATTTAATATTTGCGAGAAATAATGTCGGTTTTTTTCCATCTTTAATTTTTTTTTTTTAACATTTAGCTATTTTTTTATAAAGGACAACGATATTAATTATAAAATTATTTTTTAAAAACCAATAATTATACGATTTTTTAATTTATAAATAATTGAATGTTAAGCTGGACATCATATTCTATCCTCAAATCAAGGGAAAATGGCTAAATATCCTTTATTTTTAAAGTATGTAGCAAAACACTCATCTTTCCAAAGTATCTAGTAAAATGCCTGTGTTTTTTAAATTTGATTTTAATAGAATCGAGTTTAGGTGCTACTCGACTTTAGTAATATCAAGTTCTATGCATATTTTGTTGCTTAATTTTTTTTTAAAAATACACATAGAACTCGATTTTGAGGATATTGAGTTTTACACAACTCAATTTTATTAAAATTGCGTACCAAAGCAGATGCATTTTACTAGATACTTTAGAAAGAGAAGTAATTTGCTACATACTTTAAAAATAAAATAAATAACATTTAGCCATTTTTCCCCATCAAATCATGTTATGTCAAATTATGAAATACAAATTTATTGTTCTATTCATGTGCTATAACCATATAGTTGCATAAGAATAATTATTAATTACTTATTTCATTACAATTTTTTGTATTCCTTGTGATGCTCATTCTAATATTTTCAGTTTCCATTTTCTAGTTTCTAGGGGTAAAAACCTATAAAGCCCACAACTTTACATTAATTCCACCGTATTTTTCATGTAATGACTATATGTCATGAGTTAGAACTCATTGACTTATAGCTATTTTGTACTAAGATAAGTAATTAATTATTGAATCCCCAAGCAGAACACGAAAGCACTAAAACATTTTTTTTTTTTTTTAAGAAGAAAGCTATAAGCCTATAACTTTTATTAGCTAAGAAAAGCCAAAATCAGCTAAAATTACAGTATTAAAACTTGAATATAAAGAAATATGACAATAAAGTATAAAAGGCTGGATTTTTTTTTTTTTTTGAAGTCTCCAAGAATATTACAGCCATTTATTTGCAGCTTCATCGGACATCAGAACATGGTTCTAACAAAGTTGATAACCACATTCTAAATATAGTTTTAGCAGCAATCTACTTATCCCTTAACGTTCTATTTCTCACCATCAAATTATCGTAAGCTGCACAGGAGAATATTAATCTTCAATGATGGATTGCAAAAGATTGCTTCAAAGGACTATGCCATCCAAAAATTTATATCTTACCAACAATAGGGATGACAAGCAATATTGCACATTTCATAGAAGAAAACTATAAAGAGTATTATTTTTCTTCAAAAAAACTGAATATGTTTTTTTTTGGGTGCATTTTGAGCTAATGCGGCATGATTGGGTTTTAGGAGTGGGGTAATTTAGTCTCACCAATTTTTTTAATCCACGCATGCATATGTCCATAATTTTAAAATAAGGTGGTTTGCTCCAAGTTAGATATCATGCATGTCAGCATTCCGTTAAGTCACGTAGGAGATAAACTAATGGACGTGAAGAGAAAAACTTAAAATAGAACGTTTTGCAAAGTTTTAAGGATGAAAAACAATTTTTTAAAAGTTTAGAAATGAAAAATGAACTTTTAATAGAGTTTAAGGCAAAAAACAAAAACAAAAAAACCGACATTGCCTCTATATGTGTGGCAAATCTAAATTTGTAGAAAATGTTAGCCTAAGTCTTGTGGTGGGTACGTAAAACAAAAAGGCAGAAGGAAAACAATTTAAAACCCCATTTTCTACCAAGGTATTGATATGAATATGTGCATGTGGAAATGGAGAAAGATAGGATAGAGGATCTGCTTGTTTGTGTGGATTATCTGGATGTTTGAGGCACGTGAAGATACACATAAGCACACAAGGTTTTTGCATAATTTTGTCATTTGTGAAACACTCTTTGGAACAGCTTTGGAGGCATTCTTGCTCATCTATATATATATATATAAAACCGAAGCTTCTGCTGGCACCACAATTTTCCACGTCAGCACAATATTTAAAAAATAAAAAATAAAAATAAAAATAAAAACATTATAACACCTCAAAACCCTAGCAACCTTACCCCTCTCTCAAGTTAAGAAATATAAAGCCATAGTTTCTGCAAACTCTCTCTCTCCAAACGTAAATATCAAATTCAACCCCTTTAATTTCTCTTTATATTTTTTAGGCTTCTATAGAGTTATAGTGAGTTATGCTGATTTTGTTTTTTGTGTATGTGTGTATAGATGGTCATAATACTCCGGTATTCCAAGAGAAGTTTGTGTTTTCGTTAATTGAAGGCCTTAGAGAGATAAGTGCTGCAGTTTGGAAAAGCAATACAAAAGACGATTTCATTGGCAGCGAAAAGTAATTACTTTGTCTCATATTTTTGTTTTTTGAATTGATTTTGTGTGCTTTTTAGACCCTTTTGGATCAATTTTGTTAATTGGGTGTTTTTTTTTTTGATAGGGTCCAATTGGGGAAAGTTCTTTTAAAGGGCTACGACGACCGCACTTGGTGTCTGTATACTAATAGTGGGGGGTAAGTACTATAAATTACTAACCCTTTTAAGTGTATTAGTTAGAATTATTTTCAAATGATTGTACCAATAAAAGTGAATGTGTATAAATTTTGTTTTAACTATCCCGTGCATCGCACGGGTTAGCGACTAATATAAAATGATTTGTGAATCCGAGAGGCATTCCATAAAACAAATGCGATAGCAGACTTTTTGCGGCACCCTTGCCTCTAAGGAGCACGCCTGAATGCATCGTTGAAAGCACTTGCTATCATATGAAACATAGTTTTGGGTAGATGGAGAGCTGTGCTTGATTGGGAAGATATAGGCTCCGCTTTGCATTATAACTGACACAACTAAAATCCACACTATCTTCCTCAATGCAATTCTCCTCATATTATTTCCACACTTACGTAGTTGAAAGTTTTCTTTTCTCAGCCGTGGACAATCTTAATCAGCTTTAACCCTTTTATATTGTGTAAGTTCTTTGAAATTTTCCATTTTAGATTCAATATTGATTTACTCTCTTACAATCAACCTTTCTCCAAATATAGAGATGTCAACTATATTAAAAAAAAGAAAATCATTAATTTTACAATTAATTGTTGCTTTTGAGTTTATTTAGTCTCTATTTTAAGTTACGTCTCTTGCATATTATGATGTAATTATCGAGTGACTCTGTACATATATTATATTCCTATCAATCAAATTTTTTATTAATTTAGTATAATAATCCTTTTTTATTGTAAGTTGTAACCACACATTGTTGGGAAAAATTCTATATAACTGTGAATAAATTTCAACAAGCACAGTTAAATCACAATCACACAAGAACACAAAGATTTATGTAAAAACCCTTTCTCCTTGAAGGGAAAAATCACGGGACAAATTCCGAATAATTTCACCATATTAAATAGAGATTACAACACTTAGAGATACAACTTGAGCAAAAAAAAAACTCTCATTTTCTTTTCACTCATCGTGTATTTATCACAATTTTCTCTTTCTCTCTATTTTTCTCTTCTCTTTTGCTTGCTCTCACTCACGCAGCTCTTCAAGACTGCACCTAGTCCTCACACTCTAGGACTTCACTTCTTTTTCCCCTACCCAAATGGTCGAATGGCCTTTCCATTTATTTCTTCATCTTTTCCTTCTTTTCTCCCTTTCACACTCTTCACATCAAGTCACAATAAATGCAAGCCAACTTATCTTGACTTTGCTTCAACCAATTACTTTTCTTTAGCTCTCCCTTACCCATATGACCCTTGCCTTTTGCTTCTTTCTTTTCTTTACGCCTAAGCCAACCAACCCCAATAACTCACGCTGACTTTTGTACATAATGAAGAAAAGTTAAGAAACATGAAAGACATGAGCATGTCTACTACGTGGGCTGGACTTATGGTGCAGTGCACCCAACACACATCTCATCACTTTTGGATTTTGGTGAGTATGGCCAATGACACTTTTTTTTACTCACGTGTCTTCTTATGTAAGTTGGAAATCATGATTTAAAGTTATGATTTTAATTGTTTTTTTTTTTTGGGGGGGGGGGGGGGGGAGGGGGGCTATGTGTGTAAAACTGTTTATGTGCAATAGGTATTACAGCTTACAAAAACATGTAAATATATGCATGTAAGGCATGTGGTGTAATTATGTTACATGTTAGCTTTATATATATATTAAAGAGTTTCAACCTATGACGATCGCTCTTGGATAGCTCTTTATCATCAGATCAAGATATCAATCAATTTTTAATATAGACAGAGATCGAATTTCAGATCTCTTATTCTCAATCATCAAAAACTTTACTAATTAAGTTAATTGGAATCCACAATGTTACATTTTATTGTAATATGATATTATTGGAATCTTATATTAATAGAATGTCATTATAGGAATATAACAGTACCTTGTTTTTATTTAATTTGCTTCAATGTTTCAAGACTTTTCTAATTAAAAAATATATATTTTTTTGATTTAATGTTTTAAGACTTTTCCTCCCTCACACATATACACAAAACACTTTCCAATTCAATTCACCATTTTTACCTCTTGCCTTTCTACTTTTTTATATATACCTACCTATGGCCCTTCATGCCATCCTATGACAAATACACACGGACTAAAAAAGATGTTATTTACTTTCAATATTTCAACGACGCCTACCATGCTTCAACATTGTTGTCTCATCTAATTCTAACATGTATAAGTTGACTACAACCAAGGAAGAAGAGATTGCATTTATATTGAGTGACAATAGAAATTATGATTTTGATGATGTTAATGTTAGACATTTTGAACTTGTGGCATTGTAAAGGATGCGATTGACTATGAGTGTTTGGGGTGTGTATCTAAAAGCTGAAGTCATAGCATTTATTGTTACCAAGATCTTGTTACTCCACCTCATCGATCGAAAATGCGATAAAATTTTAGGTTTGAATCTGCCTGGCTCGATCGGTACTCGATTGATGTTGGATCGATCGAATATGTTTTTCAATCAATCGAAGCTAATTTTCGACCGATCGAAATTCGAACAGTGAGTTTTTTAAAAAGGGTTTTCTCTTCACACGCTCTTCATTTTTTTCAAACATTTTCAAAACCTTTTCTCACTATTCTTTCCTTGATCGATCCAATCTAAAATTTTTGTTGTTTTTTTCCCTCAAATCTTCAAGGGTTCTTGTCTTCAAGTGCTTTTAAGTCTCTTTTACCCTTTCTTTTTCAATTTATTCACATTTTCTTGCATTTTTCATGCATTTTGCTTGAAATTTTTGAACTCATGATTTTTGGGGTTTTTGAATTTTGGGTTGTTTTTATTCACATTTAATCATTGGGTTTTTGTCCTTAGATGGTATAAACATGATCCTCATGCATTAATTTGATCAAATTTGTGAATTTGGAAAATTTTGAAATTCTAGGGCTTGAAACTTTGTGAAATTGGGGATTTTGTTCAATTGGGCTTAAATTGGTAAAATTGACTTGTGTAATTGATTGACTAACTCATTATATGATGTTTCCTAACTAGTATGATGATGAATTGCTCAATTTGGCTTAATTTTTGAAATTGGGGTTTTTCAAAATTTGGGTTTTTTTGACCTAAAACTCTATTCAAGTCAATTGTTGGTTTATAAAGTAGAATTGAACAAATTTCAATGCATTAGAGCATGCATCATATGTGCATTCATTACATGCATCATATAGATTGTTATTTATTAAGATTTTTGTGCTCTAACCCTCTCTAATGCAGTATGCCCTTGGTTTTTTGTTTCTTTTCTTTGTTTTCTGTTTTTGTCTTTCCTTTCCAACCCTTAGCATCATGGTTAGAAAGACTAGAGCAAAGAAAACCACCACCTCCTCTACCCTGGCTTTTGAGAGTGATAGGTTTAGATTTGAAAAAAACCAGGAAACCTATGAGAAGCTTAACATATTTAGGTCGGTCTGGGCTGAGCATAAGGTCATACTAGATGAGTTAGATCCGAAGATACGTAAGAACTTTGAGCGTTGGGGTTGGTTGCCTCTTTTAGATGCAGATCATCCTCCTTCAACTGCCTTGATTAGAAAGTTCTATTTGAACCTCTCTATCCACTTCGATGATTCCAACACTCAATATCTGATGAGTTGGATAAGGGGTGAAGAGTATGTCATTCATAATTTTATATTCAAAAAATATATAAATAGATTGACTTTACACATTTATCTTAGACGGTGTTAACTTTATATATAATTTTACCTTTACATATTCATCTACTTGAATTGAGATGTTTATAACTTTATATCTAAACAATGAAATCAATGAAGAATCAAAACCAAAAACAATGTCTATACATATATATCCTATATATAATAATGGATGTTTTATATTAAATTTTACGAAAAACTTTTTGCACTGCATCTTTAACATCGTTTTTTTTTTTTTTTTTTTTTCTTTTGCATTTGCCTCACTTGACAAATAATATTAGAATGGATACTGTGGCCCTCAAACCCAAAAATCCATAAGACTAGGCTTGGACCTTTAATTTATTTGTTTTATGGGGACATTTTTTGGCCCATGATGGGAGGTCCAAAAGCAACTGCTGGCAACAATAGGCTAGGCCTTTAAGGTAGATTATCACTTTTGACTTTAAGCTTAGGCCGAGGACATGATCTTCAGACTACATTTGATATCCCTCACCCTAAGATGAATCTCCATTTCCCAGTATAACCTCTCTTCTCTCATGTTTTCACACCCTGATTTTTCCAACCCTCCCCCCCTCCCCCTCTCCCTCTCTTCTCTTACCTCCTCCCCCTTATATACCCTCTTGCTAGTTGGACCTTCATTATGATGGAATTTCTCACACATGTGTGGGACCCACCAAATCAATGATCCTAGTGGCCTTGTGAGTCTATGGCACTGTTCCCCCTTATCAAATTCGAGATCAACAATGGGCTCCATCAATCTGATTGTGTCGGATTACTTTGTAACTTGTGCTCAATGCTAGCTCGGGTCCTCGAATGTGTATTGGTGCTTGGTCAAGGGTCATGGGCTTAGAGTGTTGGGCCTTCCACAGGACCACAACCTGTTTGTTCTTGGGCCAAGGTCATGCTTCCAATGTGGACCGTCCAACATCCTCGGCCCATCTCTGAGCTGTAGAGGTTTTTTTTTTTTTTTTATTTTTTTTTTTTATTTTTTTTTGGGAAAGAATTGTAACTTATGACATTTACTCTTAATGATAGCTCTTTATCATCAGATTAAGATACCAATCTGTTTTTGGTGTAGACGAGAATCTAGATATCTTATACAACTATCATAGACTTTACCAATTGATTTAATTGGAATCCATAACAAAGCTACAGAGATGATGGATTGAAGAACATCCCTACGTGGACCCAATTTGAAGACTAAAAACAGTGTCGTTGGCTCAATACTAAAGTTGATAATCAGTAGACCAGAAAAAGAATAAAGATAAGGGAAAAAAGAAAGTTGATAACGTGGAAGGGAAACCAAAATTTCCGCAAAGAGAGGAGAATTATTACTTGTGCTTTTGCTTTTTTCTTATTTCATTTTTTATTTTTGGTACAAATTACTTTTGCTTTTGCTTATACACATTGCCTTTTTATTACGCGTGTTGGTTTGCTTTCTGGGGGGATTTTGCTTTTCTCGTTTTCTTAACGGATGCTAAAGTAGCAAACATCTTCCAATTGCAACGAATTTGCTTTCTTTTATTGTCCTTTAAAGTTGATACTTGGTACGATGTTCTATTTTTTATTGGCTGGTCTCCTACCAAAAGCGATGCTGACATGGCAAGAGTGCATCATAGGAAAAGTTTACTTCTTACTTTCCAGAACTCTGTGTACCCGTTATTGTTTCTTCGTTATTCACAAAAAATTATTGTGCCACGCCATTAGCCACAATATTGATCACAATTCGCCTATCACAAAAAATTCTTGTGCCACACTATTAGCCACAACATCGGTCACAATTCGAGTTGTGACAATATTATGGCTAATAGTGTGGCACAAGAATTACTTGTTATTCACGGTTTGCGGCAAATGACATATATAACAAGGTGTATAGAACTCTACCCTACCAACACTCACATTTTTATACATAATTTGTCACAATTATTTTATATGATGAATTATGATAGACTATTTATTACATAAATATTCAATTTTTTTTCACTACTCAAAATTTGCTAGGACTAGATAGTATCTTATGCACAAGATGTTAGACTATTGTCCCACAGACAGATGGGTCCCACACTCACCAGACCCACTTCCCCTTTTTATCCGACGGCCCAAAGGGACCCACCAGACCCACTTATCAACGAGACAATAGTCTCATGCGTCGCATAAACTATACTTTATGCTACTTACCAAGTCTACTACTAACAGTGGCGGAGCCAGAAATTTAGGTTAGGAGGGGCAAGATTAAAAGATAAGATTGAAAGTAAAAAATTAATCTAAAAAATTTAAACATGAATATTAAGAGTAAGCAATATACCTATGAATATTTAAACGTGACTCAATGACTTGAATGCTTTTAAAAACTCAGTTTGAATGCTTTTAAAAACTCAACAGAAACTCTTAATAGCTTATTTGGATGGAGGGGGAGTATAGGAAAGTAGAGTAGAGAGAGAAAGAATAAGTTAAATTACTTTATTTGGATGTTTTTTAAGGAAGAAGTGGGAGGGATTTGAAGGGGTTCTAACTACTTCTAACCCCTCATTTTTAATTCCCCAAATTTGAAGAGATTTAGAAGAAAAGCAGAGTTTAGAAAGTACTGAACCAAATGAATTATTATCAAATTTACCTTCGTTATATTAACAAAATTACAAATTATGAAAAAACTAATTATTCTCCTTTATTTATTTATTTATTTTTTGATATCCCCTTTTACTTAATTTTTAAAAAATCCAAAGAAATTTTTTTTTTTAATTTGATCGGAGGCGTGCTTTATACTGTATTATATACAATTTTTTTTTTTTTTTTCAGAGTTCTATTAGTATTAGGCTGCTGTGATTCCTATTCTATATAGGCATATAGCATTAACAGTAGTTTTTTTTTTTTAATCATTACTAGGTGGGACCAATAGTTTTATATTATAGTAGTTTTAGAGTTCTATTAGTTAAGTCTGTTGAATTCTGAACCATGTAGCTGTAAATTGTTCCCAATAAGTCTGTTGAGTTCAATACATTATCATTATCAATAAAAAAATTGAGAGTTCAGAGGGGCCCCCCCTCCCCTCCGCCCCTGACTACTAACACTATTTAAACTCAAAATTCAAGTATCCCTCCCTTCCTGTACTTGGAGTCTTGGTCTTCATTCAGATCTTTCATTCACAACTTTACCACCTGCTATGTACAGACACCATTCTGCCTTCCACCTCTCCGGTGGCGGCGGCAGTTTCAAGGAAAAGTGCATTTGCTGAGTTTGATTGAGACAACACATGGTTTGGTTCCTACTACATTTCAATTTAGTTCTTAGTTTTGAGAAAACAAAAGATTTTCTTTCCAGTTTTCTGTTTTTTGCATAATGAAAATTGAATTTAGTTTTCAGAAAATAGAAATTAAAAAAAACTGACCGGGTGTTTTTTTGTCTTCCAAATTGCAAAGTGCGATGTTACGATGCAGAGTGCAGAGTGCGATGTTCCAAAAAGATTAAACATTCATTTATTGATTTTTATTCACAACCCCCTCCCCAATGATAGTTTTAAAAACTGGGAATGTTTGCTAATCAAATATGCATTGATTTGGCCTACTCACAATAGAAAAGACATCATAGAAATGAAATCTGATTTCTATTAAATCACTTATATCAGCATTTAATAAAAATATTCCAACAGTTGGTAGTGATACGAGACTGAGAGGCTCGAAATTGCAGCTGGGAGGCGGTGATTCATCACAAAAAGGTGTGATCTAGTGGTTTGAGGAGGTGAATTGGTGATTGGGGTGCAGTGATTTTTTTTTTTTTTGGTCGCGTGAATTTAAAAATAGCAACAACACACGTAGCAAATGAATATGGCATTTTCCTAACGTTGAGATTTTAAGATTCCTATAAATTTATTTTGAGTATTAAATATTATATCACATCATTATTTATTACCATCTATAATTTATAATATATTATAAAAATTAGATTCTAAAACTAGCAGATGCATGTTACGATGACATCTATTCATTTACTTGTCAAAAAATTATTTGTACATGTATGGCATACTAAACATGTGGTATATAATTAAAAATTTTGAATGGAATAAATGCATTTCTTAAGGGTTCACATTTTCTTTCTTATTAATGACCACTAATTATTAATTTATCCTTTGCTTATTTATTTATTTTCATAATTTAATTTAGGGACTGTTAAGTGAAATGCATAGTCTTCTATGTTCTGCAGTACTGACTTGTTCAAAGTAACCAAGTTATTTATGGATTTCAAAATATCTATTGATGCCCAGAACTTTTCTTATGAAACCGTTGCCTACAAACTCCAACAATAGGGGTTGGTTGTTAAAAGAAAATAATGGAAACAGTGAGGAAAGAAAAAGATATTTTTTAAGGCTACTCTTTTAGTGTTCTGTTCTCTTCTTGATGATTTGCATAACATTATGTTTGATTCACTGCAAGAGAAAAGAAAAGGAGTCTTTTATTTTATTTTATTTTTTTAAATCCATTTTCAAAAATTTGGTTTATTGATGGGGAGAGAAAAGAAATGAAATTGCAAGGAACACCGGTCATCATTTTTTTCTAGGGTCTACCCAAAAAATATGCAAGATATGGAGAGACAATTATAGTTTGATGTAGTGTTTTGATTTTGATTGGGGTTTAGACTCAAGATTTTAGATTTTTAGATCTGAGATTTATGGAAGTTTTGGAGTTGAAATTTGACAAGAAAACAAACAAACAGAGGTCCAGGGGCTGTAAACATACTAGAATGGTAAATTTGAATTTTTGGGGTTGTCGATGCTCATTGATGAGAAGTTGTGCTGATGGTTTTGGCTTGAAAGAGGTCTGGTTTTGGTTCAGAAAATTAATGAAAAAAATTCAAGAAGAATGAGATAATTAGGCAGAGTCTTACTAGTTCTTCTAGAGTCACCTAGAACAATATTTTTTTTTGGATAAATCATTAGTTGGTGGAAAGGGAATTTGAACATTAGACATCTCCGTTGAAACACCAAGAAGCACCAATTGAGCTCTAAGAAACTCACTGAGAAGAAATTTAGTGGAGTTTCTTGATTAAAGGGAAGCATAATATGCTGAATTTTGTTAATATAAGGTCTCTCTCTAATTGATTACAGGACCACAAAGTTTGCTTATTCAGTAATAAATTCTTGGAAAAAGTTAACGAATTTTGGTTTAGGATTAGAAAATTTTTTTAGGAAAAGAAAAAAGTAATTTATTTTTTTGATAGTTTTTTATATTTCTCATAAAAGTGATATTAAAACTTTCTTAAAATAGTCCATTAACAAATGTCCTAAGGGCACCCATTAACCGGAGCCTGAATTCTTAACATAACATAAAAAACATTAAAACTTCTACTAAGAAAAGGAAATGACTAAACAAGACTCAAAATCCAACTAGCAAAAGTCAATCTAGCAACAAAAAAATGAAACTAGACTCATTACTATGTAAGTAACTACTGATAGAATTGCAAAATCACTAAATTACCTTATAATTAGAATTTTCTAAAGTGTAGGATCTGTTAGTGTCTATCATGTTGGCTTTATAAATATTCAAGATTGCCTTCTGCATCATAGTTGTAAAGAAGAAATATATCAAACTTCTCTCTCTCTTTTCTGTTTGAAAAACTTGCACTTTGATTTTGAATTATGCCTTCAGTTCTATTTCTTGTTGTAATGCTATGTTTCTAATCAGGGGCTGGTCTATTTGGTTCTTGTTTATTGTGCTTACAAAAATGGGATATGATTCTCAGCTGACATCTCCTAATACTTGTAGGTTTTCGGGAGGATGCTTCAATTTTATAACATAAAAGTTCGACGAATAAAGAAAATCAAATCGATGTTCTCAAATTTTCCATTTGATGGATTAATAAATACTGCTGTAAGTTGATTGTGTTGAATTTTAGTGTTAGCCTTTATTACATGTAATAACTGAATAATATAATCATATCATGAAGAATTTTAGCTAACTCCTATTTTCTGCATTGTGTTTGGGAATCTGGTTTCTTGTTAGACCAATTTAATCTAAGTCCAATTTTATATTCCCATGTAAGGTTTTTTCTTTAAATAAAAATTAGAACTATGCCTATATAATTGAAATTGAACAATGAAACAGATAGTAAAAAAAAAAAACCTTTTAGTAAAGTGGCAGAAGCAGATCATGTACAGCTGAGTGTTGTTAAAAGTGAACTTAAGGTGGGCTTAAAGCTCAAAGCTTGAAGCCCCAAGGTCTGAGTGCTTCACTTGGCACAAAAAACGCTCATTTAATGAAGTGCACTTTTTGAAGAGAGCACACTCGGTGTGCTCTTTTATATTTTATGCTAAAAAAGATATGAATCATCAAAATTAATTGCTTGATCTTAAAAGATATAACTTGGATGAATGATTTACCATACAACCACTATCCTTAAGGTGTATAGTATGACTCTTCTATCTTATAACTATTCTTTTGAAAAAGGGTCTTACAATCTGATAATCACAACCTCCTCAGTATTCAGTTCTTTTAAAGATCCTGGTTCTGACAGCCATAATAATAATATGATTATAGACATTTCTTATCTCTGTGCTCATTAGGCAGGATTTTGAACTTAGTAAGAGTTATCTCTCACCAGTTGTGCTGACCTGTTTCAAATGTATTGGTTAAAACTCAGTAACTTAGGTTTTGGCATGTTGTTTTGTAAGTCATTATTAATTTCTTGCCTTTATTGATAAAAATTTCTCTTAATTACTACAGATAAGGTTTTCCTGAGTTTCATAATAAAAGAATTCTTGTTTAACGACTTGTCTTGGGCTGAATGGAGTTATTGTACCTTTGTGTTCATTTTATATTCTTCTTTGTAACATATTTTCCTTGGATTGCTGTTTCTTCTGCTTCTACGTTCCCTAATGATGTAGAACACAAATAGGAAATAAGAAATAAAAGAGGAATAAAAGGAAAAACAGAATAAATCCTAAGCTTCACCACCTAGAATTTGCCTCCAAACCCTAGGCTTCACCTCCTAAGGGTGTCTGATATCACCACCAAACAAAGGAGGAGAAATATTCTTAACTCATCTATATATATATATATAAAACCGAAGCTTCTGAAGCTCCCACAAATTTCCACATCATCATTATTTCCTTTTTCTTTTTATTTTAAATTCTTTTTATTTTCGTTCCCCCACTATATAGAGTTTTGGTCGTGGTGATGTCCTTACTCCAAGGACACTTTGGAGGTAGTTTAAACATAGTATAATTCTAATTATTAGGCCATTGCACAGCCAAAAAAAAAAAAAATTGCTATTCATTCCCCCACTATATAGAGTTTTGGTCTTGGTGATGTCCTTACTCCAAGGACACTTTGGAGGTAGTTTAAACATAGTATAATTCTAATTATTAGGCCATTGCACAGACAAAAAAAAAAAAAAAAAAAACTTTGCTATACATGTTTCAATCCATAAACATAACAATTTGTCTACCTATGTTTTTGATAGGTCGTCTGCCTAAATTTGTATCTACATTAGCTAATATTTTGTTTGGAGGGGGCGTAAAAAAATAATTGATATTGTTTGTTACAATTAGAATTATACAATACAAACCAACACTCTTCTAATCCGTTGTTTAAAAAAATAATAAAAAATAAGAGAGAGAATTCTATTATAGTTGTATTACGTACAAAGCCAGTTTTGTTATAGTAGTATTGTTGGCTCAGTTTTGTGAAAGTATTTGGCTATGATTTTTTTATTACACATCTCTGTAGATTTGAATTTTGATTTAAATTATGAAATATGTTATTAATAACTCCTCTTTTCATTTGTTTGATGGTTCTTCATATTTTTTTGTTTTTGTTTTCCTTTTGATTTTGCAGGTTTCCTAGGAACACAACCTAGCAGGTAAGAGAATCAGTAATGTTTTTATCTAATTTTTCTTTTAGGTAAGAGAATCAGTAATTTTTCCTCACTCAATGTCACATATAATCTGGTATATGTATAGAGAGTAGATAATTGAAGGTGCTCTACAACCAAAATCTAAACCTTCCAAAGGTGGTGTTTTACAAATATTAGAATCTAAATCTACAGCTACAAAGAACTTGGTATGTGTTTTTTTTTTTTTTTTTTTTTCATATGAGTTTGTCTAATTCTATGTTTTTTAATTCTTTAGTTTTATTTCAAAATTATGTGCATGTTTATGATTCCTTTTTTTGGTAATAAGTTTCTATAGTTTAAAGGGTATGTTTTTGTTTGCTTTTTATATCAAAACATCCTCCTTCCTCCGTTGTAAGTAGTGAATTTAAAACAAAAAATCTTTTAAACTAAAATTTTTACTTATCAATTTTTATGTTAGAATGTATTCATGAACTTTGAGGTTTGTAAGATTTATAGTTGGAGTTTGTGAAAGTATTTGGTCAGGAATATAGTTATGTGCTCTCTACTATGTGAGCTAATGATAAGTTTTTTAGAGAAGCTTAAAATGTAATATCAACTTTCTCATTATTTTTATTTTTTTATGAGAGTAGACCACAAATAGAGAAGTTCTATTCTATTCAAAATTTACTATCAACTTTCTTCTTCTTTTCTTTCAATCTATAAACGTCTCACACAACTTTTATCCGCCAGCTTTGTATTAGCTAAAATCATATTACATGTTTAATGTCTATTTCAGTGCAGAGATTTGTATGTAATGTTTCTTATTGGCAGATTTATGGACACTGAGAACATGCTCTATTAGCTTGAACTCACATGTCTATAACAAAAACTACTTGAAGAAGAGATCAACCCATGCATCGCACGGGTTAGCGACTAGTTATAATTAATTCTTATTCAAATGCAACTGTCCTTCCTCATTACAGCAGTATCAATTAAATAGGTTTTAGAGATTATATTAATATGGGAAATGCCTAATCAAATTCCTTAAAACCCTCAACATTAAAAACTAATTTCAAAATTCAAATTCAAAAACAATTTCAAATTTAGGGTGTGTTTGGATACCGTTTATTTTGCTGAAACTGAAAAATTATTGTTGAAAGTACTGTAGATAATGGTAAAAGTTAGTTGAAATAGTACAGTGAAGTCCATGAATAGTGCCAAAAATGCAATGGGACCCATGAATAGTAGCAAAAATAAGCTGAATAGTAAAATAATTTTAATTTTTCATTTCAATCGAAATGCACATTTAGAGACAAAATCTTAAATGAATTTTGTGCTCCCTACATCACCTATTCCACTCTTTTCTTTTTCCACCTAATTTTTACAGTTTTGGTGTTGATTTCTACCAATTGTTCTTGATACGTAAGTTTATAATTGCTGAGGCTAATGGTTTATGGACCAATTGGTGTCTCCTTTGCCCATGAATAAGGGGGGAGGGGTGGGATCATGGGTTCAATCTTGAGTCACTCATTTCAAAATCATTAGAATATGGTTAAGCCAAATTGTAACAACATTGATGATTTGAAATGAGATCAACCTTAAAAATTTGGGAGCAAGTACTAACACTCAGTGGTGATTGGATCTTATTTCACTGCAGTGGTAAGTGGTAACTAATCATTATCTACTGTAATGTCCTTAATTCATCCCATATCCTTTGGACTTCTACCGCATTAACCTCTACAGTTTCTATCAACTTTGAAGAATCCCATTCAATCTCATCTATTTGCACCCAATTCTGATATGGAGAAGGAGCTCAGTGATGATCAGGCAAGGGGTTCTTCCTCATGTTAGGCTTGGTAATGATGTTGAGATTTGGGAGAGTTCCATTGTCTATGAGGTCTTGTATTTCATGTTTGAGGTGGAAACATTTGTCGGTTTTATGGCCGGATTTTTTATGGAAGTGGCAATACTCATTGAGGTTTGAAGTAGGAGGTACAGGATTGGGCATAGATGTGGGATCTAGAGGTTTGATGAATATTCACATGCAGTAAGTGTATAATTACCATTAGTGACTCTAGTTGCATGGTGTTGTAAAAATATGGAGTGCTCCTTCCAAAGACCTGCTTGTAAAGGACAATGTTGTATTGTCTATGACTCATGTCTAGTTATCCAGGCCATCTAAATATTAACACTTCTATCTAAATGAAGGTTATTGTTTGACTAGGACTTTACCTTTCTTTTTTTGTTATTTAAAATAATCTTATAAGTTACTTCAGATGGTATAGGTGTTATTTCTTGTATCTTCTATTTGTTCGAGTGTCCTCATTTTTTAATTGTTGTTTATGTTTTATATTTGCATATGCATAGTAACTCACCTCTGCAATCCTTGTTGTGATGCTTCTATATTAGATCACACATTATGATATAAGTTTCTTTTTATATATTGCAGGTATTATCTACCAAATCTAGAATGTGGGACAGCATATTTGATACCATCCTAGCCATTGATCAACAGGAATAAACCAGCTCACATATGCAAAACCAATCTGAATATGAGATCATAGATGTTGAACCAAGTGTTAAGGAGGCACCCGAGCATAGTGTTGAGCTTACACACAGTGAGTAGTGTTTGCTTCTTAAATTAGGCTTTGCTGATAATAATTCAGTTATGGTTGGCAAATAGGCTTTTCTTCTTAAAATAGGATGCACCAATAGACTTGTGTTATCTGTCTCTTTTTTTTTTTTTTTTTGGGGTGGGGGAGAGGATTTCATAATTTTTTTAATTGTCAACCTAAATTGGTTGAAAGTTAAAAATCCCTTCCCCCCCACCCTTCCTCTCAACCTAAAGAAAAAAGAAGAGAACCACCAAGAGTTAAATGTTATGGGCTCTATGACTTGGCTAAGCATTTTGACATTATCTTGGTTTCTAAATCTTGCTGAAATTTGTAAAATTTGACTCACTAGACTCTCGTCATAATGCCACAACTTTAATATACAAAGCCTTGGAATTCTAGGGAGATTATGTGAGACTTTGATATTTGATTTTTGTTTTTGGACAAGTGGGCTTTGATATTTGTTAATGGAAAAGGTGTATTTTCATTTGGCTGGCTGGGCATAATTTGGTGTGATTTACTTGATAAGGGAATTGGGAACCCAAAGTGATAGCACAATCATTTGGGGACCTCACCTTATGAAGTGGTGCACTAGTTTGAATCTACCTTCCCCACCCCCCACCCCCCCCCCCCCCCCCCCCCCCCCCCCCATTGGAGTCAAAACTTATATAAGAAAAAAGTGAATTGGGGAAGGTGTCAATATGTTGTGACACTTTTTTAAGTTTCCCTCCTTATTATCCCATCATTCCTAATATTATTTCCCTATAAATTTGTTCACTTTAATTGTGATGTGTAACTACCAATCTGATCTCACAGGTGTTTCCGTTGAGGAAATTATTAGGAAAGTTGCAATGTATTTCCATGGAATCCGTAGTTATGGTCAATCAGTTCTAGAAAAGAGAATTAACATCTTACGGAAGCTCTGTGATTGTGAGTTTTGGCTAGCGGAGCAATTTTCTGTCAATACATTTAAATTGCTTGGTTTTGGGGAGTTTTTAATGTTTCTAGAAGAACATGCCTCCCTGCTACCTGATGAAATACACGAGTTCTTAACCGGTGACATATGTGAAAAATCCCCTTTCAAGGTTTGCATGCTTCAGCATCAGCTGGTTGTTTTAGTATCACAAGCTCTAAATGGCTGCATAGGGGAGAAAGAAATAGTGACCAAACAGATGATTTCTTCACTGCTTATGAGGCAATTCCCATTGATCAGTTTCAAAATTTTGGAAGATGGTTGTGTGTCAGACTTCCTAGATATTTTGGGGAAGCATAAGAACAATGTATTTTCTAAAGGAGTCCTATTTTCTGTAACATTATTTGAAATGTGTTATGTTGGAGACTCAACAGCCCATAATGGAAGTGAATTATTAGAAACCACCAAGGTGAGAATTGACGTCAGCCAGAAAGTAGGAGCCTTGGAATCTCTTACATCCAAGGATGCAATTGAGGCCTTACTTAGGGCACCGCTGATGTCAGATCTAAACACATGGGCACATTGGGACCTGATCTTTGCTCCCTCACTTGGTCCTCTTGTACCATGGTTGTTGAATGAAGTCAACACAAAAGAATTATTGTGTTTAGTGACTAAGGATGGCAAGGTCATGCGCATTGATCATTCGGCTACTGTGGACTCATTCTTGGAAGCTGCACTTCAAGGATCTCCTTTTCAAACAGCTGTGCAGCTGTTATCTTTGTTCTCATTAGTTGGGGGAGAAAAATATGTTCCCTTGTCCCTTTTAAAATGTCATGCACGTCATGCATTTGAAGTCATTTTGAAGAACTCTCGAGAGTAGAGAGGTAAATGACACTCAGAGCTCTATCATGCAAGGAAACACCTTATATAGGCAGAAAATTGTTGATGAGGCTACTACTAGTAGTTTTAGTAGCGAGTTACACAAAAGTTTATGCAAAATGAATAAAGCAGTGCCTGTTGTATCAAGATTTTTCCTTGATTGTCTTGGCTATTTACCCACAGAGTTTTGTGGTTTTGCTACTGATGTTTTGCTTTCTGGAATGCGATCTGTCATCAAAGATGCTAATTCAGCCATTTTGTGTGAATGCAACAAAAGGGAAGAGCATGTCATGCTTCATGAAGTTGGATTGTCTCTTGGTATAATGGAGTGGATCAATGATTACCACGCATTTTGTTCCGCTGATGATATTACTGATTTTTTCCCATCTGGAACTTCATGCTTGGAATCCGCTGGGCCTGAGAAAAGCAATGGCTCCAAGAATATTCAAGATTTGCCAGGTAAGTCTTCCACTTCCAAAGTAAAATTGAATGTACCTTGCGTGACAGATGGGCAGAATGAAGAACTTACTGGAGTTTGTCAATCAATCAATGGGGTAGAAGTTTTTGATGATAGAATTAGCAGTGGTCACTTGCAACGTTTATCTGAACTTAATGAAGATAAGAATGCAGCCCTGGTCATTGAATCTATTAGGCGGAATGAATTTGGCCTTGATCCAAGTCTTTCAAACACTGAAATTAGCATGTTAAAGAAACAACATGCTCGCCTAGGGAGAGCACTTATTGTCTTTCACAAGAATTATATTCTCAGGATTCACATTTTCTTCTTGAGCTGGTAAGATCATCTTCTTTGTCTCTTTCATTGCGAGTAGTAGTGTAGTGCAACTTCACATGTGAATAACATCATGAACCAATATAGTTTTGTGAAGTAGATTTTTCAATGCATCTTATGTTCCGTAAGGACTTTACTTCCACATTTTTAAATATCAGTTGTATTATCATGTTGTTTAAATATCGGCTGTATTATCATGCTGGTTGAAAGAACTTTGTTTACTGTTGTCATACTTTTTTTATATATATTTTGATATTCTTACTCTTCTACCACTGGTGTTTTCTTTCCTAACATGTATAACAACTAAGATGTCAACAAATATAGGAACACAGTTATGTTAAGACTATTTCATCAATATCTCCTTCATCAACATCACCATTCTTGAAAACTAATCTTAATTGGTGATGTTGATGGAGTAATCTTATTAAAGAAAGAAATAACACTCAAATAGGGACTGTCCTGGACCTACTCCCTAAAGAATTAAAATCCTAAAACTAAAGGCCTAAAAAAATGAAAGAAAGTTGTAGATTTTACTCAGTCTAAAGCAATCATCCAATAATAAAAAAGATCGAAAAAAGCATACTTAAGTTTTTCTTAACACCATCAAATGTCCTACTATTCCTCTCTCTTTTTATTGTTCACATTACACATGGGGGAACAACATTCCTAATTTTTACAAAATTTTGAAGACAAAACCTCCTGTGTTGACATTCAAGCAACTAAATCACATGATCACTCTGTCTATATCAGACTCCTCCTAGAACAAGAATAAAACTCGATGATTGCCCATGTCGCGTACTTCGAATCCCTTCTTAGTGTGCCAAAGTAATTTAAACGTTCGTGCGACGGCTTCCATGTTCAACGCTCTCCCTGTAAAAAACCTTGCTGCCAAAAGAAACTTCCCATCAAGTCCTCCATCGTCTACATGATACGTATTTCCTTCGGACTCAGTCAGTGAAAAGACTCCCACAAAACCGAGAGATTGTCCATGCCTTAATCACTAGAAAAAACCCCACGTTCTGCCCTTCAAGAAACCAGAAAATAAACTACAGCCTCACTACAGGGAGTACGCACGTATTCTACAAATCTAATTAAGGTTGGCGCCGCCAAAGCCTTAGGTCAGAGAAACTCAAATTGACTAGTTTTTAGTTGTTATGGAATCCGTTGTGTTTTTAACAACGTAGTATATGTTATAAAAAATAAAAATAAAAACAAAGATAGTGGCATGGTTTTAGGAAATTTTTATTAATTTGAGATAAGTTTGAATTTTTTTTTTTCTTTCTGATCATATGTTTTACAAAATCTTGTACTAGAGATTTTTTTTTGAGTACTGAAAAGATTTTTTTTTTTTTTTGGTTTTGTTTTTGTCTTCACGTATTTTTTTGCTAATTGCCTGATTGGCGAGAAAAAGGACTAATGGGTTAGGTTTTTTTTTTTTTTTTTTTTGAGAAAGTTTCAACCTGTTTTTTATCATATAACGTCTGCTCTTGATGATAGCTTTTTATCATTAGACCAAGACACTAATCAGTTTTTAGTGTAGGTGAGTATTGAATCTCAAATCTCTTATTCAACCATCAAATAATTTATCAACATTTTAAAAGAATAATGCCAGTTTTCTTTAAATAGTGATAACAATAATGTTAGGAACACCTAATTATAAATTTAAATTCACAACATACTTAAGTGTTATTTTGTAATTTTGTAATTGGTGTACTTTTTTTTTCAGCAACTACTGTAATCATCACAAATTGACATGTAAATATGTTATAAAATTGGGTGTGAGTCTGTTTATGTGGGCGGACTAAAATCAAAAAATTCTAATGAACGACTTTTATTGATTTTTTTTTTTTAATATCAATATTTGCTAATGGACCATTTTGAAAATTAGTTTCATTGCCAATTCACTGGAAAAGAAACTAGCTCTTTCTCTAATAATGGGTGCCAACTGCCAACATATTGGAAAAGAAATTCCGATGAAAGTGATAGTGTTTTGCCATTTGTTGCCTGTCCATTTCCGTAACTGTTAGTTCCATTAAAATGGTCTGTTTTTATTAATGAAATGTTGCTATCTAGCTCTCTCTCTCACCCTCCCTCCGTTTGTAGTATGATGGGGCCAACTGGTTGGAAAAAAAAAGCATGGGAAATTGACGCTAATTTGACATTTGTTTCTATCAATTTTTTTTTTTTTTTTTTTTTTGCAATTATTCATTGCATCTGTTTCACAATTAATATGTTTGGATCAGGAGCACACAAACCCACCACGGCACTGGCTAGCAACCACCACCATAATCACAGTACCCACCACCATTCCAACCACCAAAACCCATTAATAAAACCACCAAACCCACTACCAACAACCACAAAAGTTTCTTAAAAAAAAACCACAAAAAAGCAACCACCGCAAGAATCACCAATAGAAACCCATGCTGACAACCACCAAGAGAAACCCACCGCAAGAACCACAAAAAAAAAAAAAAAAACCACCACCAATCTCGCCGACAACCATGCCACAACGCCGATCAAAAAACCCATCACTCCGATCTCGCTGACAACCACACCACCACACCGATCAATAAACCCATTACCTATGGTAGCAAACCCATCACGCCGATCTCGACAACAACCACGCCACCACACCGACAAGCAAACCCATTAACGGCAAGTCGCTCAGCCTTGCCAAGAACATAGATTTCTAATTTCTTTCGACAAGATTTACCACGCCATGCCAACAAGCATAGAAGAGCGGAGAGAAAATAGAAGAGGGAGAAAGGGAGAGAAAATAGAGAAGATGAAGAAAAGAGAGGAATGAGTACAAGATAGAGAGAGAAGTATGTCAGTGAGAGCTTCAACTGATTAAAATATTATTATTTTGTTTTGGCATAGTGCTACACTCCCATCATACATTTACGATGGTACTGTAGCACTATGCCAAAAAAATTTACATTTTTTCATGTTTAGCCTTCCGACTGTTGAGACAAATTGGGCTTGACCCATTGTGAATGCTTTTAAAAATAAAACACTCATGTTGATCCACAAGGCTAGCTAGAAATCCACTCAAAACTTTTGGCTTGTCATTAGTCTTATGGTTTTTAAATTTTAATGCCAGGCTCACCTCCCGATCAATATCCTCCTGTTTTACCACCGCACACCCTTGGTGCGATGGTCACTCCAAAACTATAAGTGCTTGTGGGGTGTAGGGGGCAAGGGCCGGGATTCAAGTCTCTAGGAAGGAGCTTCACACACATATACACTTAGATTAACCTAGAGTAGAATTCTATCTTATATCAAAAATATATGTATATATATATCCTCCTGTTTTCTCCATTTTTTAAATAGATAAAGGACACGTGTAAGTGAAGTAGTCCAAAGGCTAAAAATAACCCACAAAGCAACTTTACTCTCTCTAGAACTCCAGAACTGTCTTTCTCAGTAAATTGTCTTGTTCCTTCCTTCATCTTCTACACAAAGACGGTAAAAATCCACAAAGCAGTGCACAAATCTCCAGTATTATAGCAATTACTGAAAATTCCATCATCTCCATTACTCTCCATCTATCTCTCTTCAAAGTTGAGCATTAAACGCTCGAAGATCAGACCTTACCTGAGAAGATCGGTGCTTGCCGGAGAAGAAAGGGTGGAATTGGGACATTGGATGAAATATTCCATGGGATCTCTAACAAGAGTAGGGAAAGGAAATTGAACCAAAACCCCACCACTCAATCATAAATGGTTCCACAAGAACACCAAAGCTGGTAAATCCTAGTCTATAGTTGTTTTGGGTTTCAAGAAAATACAAAAGCTTGGCTTAAACTCACCTAAAAATGAAAAAAAAAAAAAAAAAAAAAAATCTTATAGATGAAGGGGTTCCATCAAATGGAGGAGTGTCTGGAATCGGTTTCGGCCAAGGTAACATCAGAGATGCAAAATTTTTTGTCTTGTGATTTTACTACTGAGGAGATTAAAACAGCGATGTTTTAGATGGGAACCACAAAAGCACCTGGCCGTGATGGTATGAATGCTTTATTTTTTTCAAAAATTCTGGCATGTTATTGGTGATGCTGTTGTTAATGCTGTTTTAGAATTTTTGAATGAAGAGATTATGTTGCCTGCTTTAAACCATACTAATATTGTGCTTATCCCTAAAGTTAAAAATCTGAAAAAGATGTTAGATTTTAGACCAATAAGTCTTTGTAATGTTTTTTATAAGATTATTTCCAAAGTTCTTGCAAACAAGTTGAAACAAGTGCTTCTTGAAATTATATCCTCTACCCAGAGTGCTTTTGTACCGGGTCACCTAATTATAGATAATGTTCTGGTGGCTTTTAAGACTCTACATACTATGCATTCCAGGAAGAAGAGTAAGACAGGTTCTTTGGCTTTGAAGTTGGATGTCAGCAAGGCATATGACCGGGTGGAGTGGCCTTTTTTACAGAGTATTATGCAAACATTGGGTTTCCCTGAAAAATGGATTGATAGAGTGATGAGTTGTGTAACTACTTCATCCTTCTATATTTTAATTAATGGGAAACCCTATGGTAATGTGCTTCCCTCTAGAGGAATTCAACAAGGAGATCCTATTTCACCATATTTATTTTTGTTGTGTGCAGAGGGTTTTACTTTCTTACTGACAAAGGTAGAAAATGAGGCCAGAATCCATGGAATATCTATTTGGCAAGAGGCACCCAACGTTTCTAATTTATTATTTGCAGATGATTCATTATTGTTCTACAGGGCTACAAAAAATGAAGTGGAGACCATTTTAGAGATCCTTCAAACATATGCAAATGCATCGGGGCAGTACATCAACTTGGAGAAATCCTTAGTCTATTTCAATAGCAACGCATCTGTTGATCAGAAGCAAGATATTCAGAGAATATTGGGGGAGCAAGAGGTGAGTAGATTTGATTCATATCTGGGGTTGCCAACTTTGATTAGGTGAACGAATACCATACCTTCTCGTACTTGAAGGATAGAATCTAGAAAAAATTACAGGGTTGAAAGGGTATGATGTTATCTAAGGCGGGTAAAGAGGTGCTTATTAAAGCGGTGGCTCAGTCTATTCCTACCTATACCATGAGTGTATTTCAACTTCCCAGGAAACTTTGTGATGAACTTGATGTGATGTGTGCTAAGTTTTGGTGGGGTCAAGTTGGGAATGCAAGGAAAATTCATTGGAAAAGTTGGGAAAAGCTAACACTCTCGAAGAAAGATGGTGGAATGGGTTTACGGGATCTAAGGGCCTTTAATTTAGCTATGTTAGCCAAGCAAGGGTGGAGGTTACTGCATGATAATACTTCTTTGGTGTACAAGTGCATGAAAGCAAGGTATTTTCCAAGAACTCATTTTCTTGAGTCCAAGGTGTCTCCTAATTGTTCATATGTGTGGAAGAGTATTGTGGCGGCCATGCCTACATTAAAGTCGGGTTGTTGTAGGAGGGTTGGAAGTGGGCATTCAATCCGGGTTTTGGGGGATAAATGGATTCCTAATTATCCTACAAATTCTATTATTCATTCAGCCAAGGAGGAAGTCCAGGATGCTCTTGTTTCGGACCTAATAAATCAAGAGCTACATTTGTGGAGGACTGATTGGATTATGGAGATGTTTTATAAGGAAGATGCGGAAGCCATTTGTAGAATTCCTTTAAGTAGACGGGATGTGGATGATTCTATACTCTAGCTACCTAATAAGAAGGGATTGTTCACTGTCAAATCCGCTTATAAGGTGGCTAGGGAGCTGTTGCGAAGAGAGAATGTGGCTGAGAGCTCTGGTGGTTGTGCTAGGAAGAGGATTTGGGCTGCTCTATGGAAACTAAAATCCCGAACAAGATGAAGGTGTTTGCCTGGAGAGTTTGCAATGATATTCTACCAACGAAGATGAATCTTGTTAATCGAAGGATTATCACGGATGCTTCTTGTCCAATATGCACTAGGTTTCCGGAGACAGCCGTGCATGTGCTTTGGGATTGTGATGCTGCTCAGGATGTGCAGGCAGGTAGCTTGAAATCGCTGCAGAAAGGAAAGCATGGGTTGCTTGATATGTTCCAGTTGATGGAGTATTTAATGGAGCGGTTGGCTAGGGAAGAATTGGAGTTGATGCTAGTTCAAGCGTGGCTGATCTGGACTCAGCGGAATAGAGTGATACACGATGGGCGATTCCATGATCTAGGTTGGCTGAACAAAAGAGCAATGGAATATTTAGAGGAATATCGGGCTATACAGAATCAGTTTGATGCAGACCGAGTGCAGCAGCCAAGTTGGGATTCATGGTAGCCTCCTCCATCTTCGATTTACAAATTAAATTTCGATGCAGCGGTGTTCTCTGGTTTGGGTAGGACCGGTTTTTGAGCAGTGATTAGAAACGATAAAGGGGAAGTTATGGCTGCAATGTCAACCAAGGGACCATTGATTTTTTATAGTGCAGAAGCGGAGTTCCTTGCATGTGGAAAGCCGATCGAATTTGCCACAGATGCAGGTTTTTCTGAATACATTGTTGAAGGTGATAATAGTACACTCATGCAAGCTATATCCTCTCCGAATGAAGATGAGTCGTTGATGGGCAATGTGGTAGGTGGCATCCAATAGATGCTTAGAGGGCTGCATTGGGTGAATGTTGAGTTTACAAGAAGGGGAGGAAACAAAGTGGCTAATGTGTTAGCTCAATATGTAAAAGATTTAATAGATGATATGTATTGGATGGAAGATTTGCCTCCATTTGCTAGGGAATCTTTGTATCATGATGCAAACATTATTGGTTAATTGAATGCAGATTTTTCTTTCCAAAAAAAAAAAAAAACTCTTTACATTCTAGTCATTTTACCTTTCGTATCCTTAGGGGTAAAAATGTAGTTACAACTTACAATTCCATTAGCAATAATTATTTTTTAAAAAAAAAGAATTAAAATGAAAAGGCAAAAAAAAAAAAAAAAAAAAAAACTACAAACACAGTCCGTTACACTCAAGCCGTTTAACCCTTTTTGAGGTCCTTTTGTCAAACAAAAACTAAGAAAATTAATATAGAATCCGAACCCAATTCACAAATGACCCAACCTAACCATTCCAATCCAATATAAAACCACAACACTTAAACCCATTTTTAGAGCATTCACAATGGGAAATACTATCCTATTCTATTTTACTATCTCAAAAAGCTACTTTTTCTCTCCTCTCTCCTCTTTCTCTCTTCCTCTCCTCCTCTTCGTAAAAAACAATTAAAAAAATTTAAGCCACCACAGGAAAACTCAGCTACCCCCATCACCAAGCAAACCTTGCCTAGCTACCATCATCACCAAGCAAACCCAGCCACAACACCAAGCAAAAAAATCCAGCCACTACCACACAAACCCACCACGGCACCGGCTAGCAACCACCGCCATAATCACAGTATCCACCACCATTCCAACCACCAAAACCCATTAAAAAAACCACCAAACCCACTACCAACAACCACAAAAATTTCTCAAAAAAAAAAAAAAAAAAACCACAAAAAAGCAACCACCGCAAGAATCACTGAGAGAAACCCACACAGAGAACGTTAGATGAAGCCCATGCCGACAACCACCAAGAGAAACCCACTGCAAGAACCAAAAAAAAAAAAACCACCACCCAATCTCGCCGATAACCATGCCACCATGTTGATCTAAAAACCCATCACTTCGATCTCGCTGACAACCATGCCATTGCATCGATCAATAAACCCATTACCCATGGTAGCAAACCCATCACACCGATCTTGACAACAACCACGCCACCACATCGACAAGCAAACCCATTAACAGCAGGTCACTTAGCCTTGCCAAGAACGTAGATTTCTAATTTCTTTCAGCAAGATTTACCACGTCCAGTGCCGGCTCAACAGTGGAGCAAGAAATGCAGTCGCCTAAGGCCCCAAGTAAAAAAAAGGCCCCCAAATTTTAACTAATAAGGTTATTTATAATCAATAAATAAAATAATATTTTTTTGCTAGATGAAAAACAAATAAAAAACAGAGAAAAATGCAACGTCTACAATATTTTTTACAACACTTTTACAATTATGCTAAGTAGTAGGTTGTTACAACCTGTTATTGATGGCAAAAAATAATTATAGTGATATTTTCAAAGAGAGAAAAAAAAAAAAAAAAAACAACTTAAAATCTAGGATTTGTTGTAAAAAAATATTGTGAATGTTGTACTTCGAAAAAAAATAAGAATAATAATAATAGTTTAATTAGCAAACTTTTACTAGTTCTCATTTAAGTCCACTACTAACACTATTTTTTTACTTACTATTATCAATCTACCATATCAACAAGTATGAAAAATTTTGTCAAATTTTTTCTGTTTATAAAATTTCTAAAAAAAGAAAATTTTCTATGTAGTTTTTGTTAATTAGTAGTAATTTTGCATATAAAACAAGATAATCAATTTTCGCCTTAGGCCCCGAAATATATTAAGCCGCCCCTGACCACGTCACGTCAACAGACATAGAAGAACAGAGGGAAAATAGAAGAGGGAGAAAGGGAGAGAAAATATAGAAGATGAAGAAGAGAGAGGAATGAGTACAAGATAGCGAGAGAAATGTGTTAGTGAGAGCTTCAACTGATTAAAATATTATTATTTTGTTTCATACATTTACGATGGTATTGTAGCACTATGCCAAAAAAAATTTACACTTTTTCATGTTTAGCCTTCCAGCTATTGAGACAAATTGGTCCTAAATGCTAAAGTTTAGTTACATTTGGGGGCGAAAATGGGTAATTACCCATAAAACCCGAACTATTTAGTTAGTAGGGTCAGTTTGGAAACATATTGGCAAACTAGCAACTCGAGCCTCAGAGGCTCGATTTTGGGCCCCTAAATCGAGTCTCTGAGGCTCGGTTTACATGCTTTGGAATGGCGTTGATGTGGCAGGAGTCTACGTGGAACTCGAGTTTTTAAGACTCGAGTTCCACGTAGGTGCCACCTCCTAAACTCAAGTCTCTGAAACTCGGTTTACGTAAAAAGTTAAAACCGAGTCTCAAAGACTCGAGTTTTAAGCGAACACACGGGCGCATTGAACTCGAGTCTTTGAGACTCGGTTTTAACTTTGAAACCGAGTCTCAAAGACTCGAGTTTCAAAGCATTATTCCCCTTCTGTCTGGTCATATCAAGTGTCTTTTTGCTGTGCTCTGTGCTAGTATTAGCTGAATACGTGCTCTGTGCTAGTCTATTAGTTGAATACGTGCTCTGTGCTAGTCTATTAAAGCTTGTGCTGCCATGTGAATATAATTTGTCTGTTGCTTGTGCTAGTCTATTAAAGCTTGTGCTGCCATGTGAATATAATTTGTCTGTTGCTTGTGTTAGTCTATTTTGGTGCTTTTGCTAGTCAACAGTCTTTGTTGCTTCGTACACTGTTAATTGAGTACGTTGCTGAAGGACATGTGAATATAATTTGTCTGTTTTGAGACATGAAGAACAACTTCTCTCACATGAAGAACAACTTGCCTCAACAACTCTCACCTTCAGCAACTTCAATCACAGAACCTCTCTTAAGAACTTTCACAGAGACTCAAACTCTCATACATATTTAGCAGCAAAACATTGCTCCTCTCACTCTCATACATATTTAGCAGCAAAACATTGCTCCTCTCACTCTCATACAATCTCAGCAGTACATTTGCACATCATTATGTCAAGTAAGGGTCTCCTCACTCTCTAATTAGTTGTTTAGTGTATATAGCTGCTTTAAAAAGTGTTGCTTGCATTGTTTTAGTGTATATGCCATTTCCTAATAAAATATTTGTTAGTATTAGGCAAATATATTTGTTTCCTGATAAGATATTTGTTTGTATTAAAATATGTATATTTGTTTCCTTATAAAAAATACGTATATATATTTATATTTATATTTATACAACTATATAATTAAATATTTATATATTCATATGTTTTACAAAATCTTGTACTAGAGATTTTTTTTTGAGTACTGAAAAGATTTTTTTTTTTTTTTTGGTTTTGTTTTTGTCTTCACGTATTTTTTTGCTAATTGCCTGATTGGCGAGAAAAAGGACTAATGGGTTAGGTTTTTTTTTTTTTTTTTTTTTGAGAAAGTTTCAACGTGTTTTTTATCATATAACGTCTGCTCCTGATGATAGTTTTTTATCATTAGACCAAGACACTAATCAGTTTTTAGTGTAGGTGGGTATTGAATCTCAAATCTCTTATTCAACCATCAAATAATTTATCAACATTTTAAAAGAATAATGCCAGTTTTCTTTAAATAGTGATAACAATAATGTTAGGAACACCTAATTATAAATTTAAATTCACAACATACTTAAGTGTTATTTTGTAATTTTGTAATTGGTGTACTTTTTTTTTCAGCAACTACTGTAATCATCACAAATTGACATGTAAATATGTTATAAAATTGGGTGTGAGTCTGTTTATGTGGGCGGACTAAAATCAAAAAATTCTAATGAACGACTTTTATTGATTTTTTTTTTTTTTAATATCAATATTTGCTAATGGACCATTTTGAAAATTAGTTTCATTGCCAATTCACTGGAAAAGAAACTAGCTCTTTCTCTAATAATGGGTGCCAACTGCCAACATATTGGAAAAGAAATTCCGATGAAAGTGATAGTGTTTTGCCATTTGTTGCCTGTCCATTTCCGTAACTGTTAGTTCCATTAAAATGGTCTGTTTTTATTAATGAAATGTTGCTATCTAGCTCTCTCTCTCACCCTCCCTCCGTTTGTAGTATGATGGGGCCAACTGGTTGGAAAAAAAAAGCATGGGAAATTGACGCTACTTTGACATTTGTTTCTATCAATTTTTTTTTTTTTTGCAATTATTCATTGCATCTGATTCACAATTAATATGTTTGGATCAGGAGCACACAAACCCACCACGACACTGGCTAGCAACCACCACCATAATCACAGTACCCACCACCATTCCAACCACCAAAACCCATTAATAAAACCACCAAACCCACTACCAACAACCACAAAAGTTTTTTTAAAAAAAACCACAAAAAAGCAACCACCGCAAGAATCACCAATAGAAACCCATGCTGACAACCATAGATGAAACCCATGCTGACAACCACCAAGAGAAACCCACCGCAAGAACCACAAAAAAAAAAAAAAAAAAAAAAAAAAAAAAAAAAAACCACCACCAATCTCAGCGACAACCATGCCACAACGCCGATCAAAAAACCCATCACTCCGATCTCGCAGACAACCACACCACCACACCGATCAATAAACCCATTACCTATGGTAGCAAACCCATCACGCCGATCTCGACAACAACCACGCCACCACACCGACAAGCAAACCATTAACGGCAGGTCGCTCAGCCTTGCCAAGAACATAGATTTCAAATTTCTTTCGACAAGATTTACCACGCCATGCCAACAAGCATAGAAGAGCGGAGAGAAAATAGAAGAGGGAGAAAGGGAGAGAAAATAGAGAAGATGAAGAAAAGAGAGGAATGAGTACAAGATAGAGAGAGAAGTATGTCAGTGAGAGCTTAAACTGATTAAAATATTATTATTTTGTTTTGGCATAGTGCTACACTACCATCATACATTTACGATGGTACTGTAGCACTATGCCAAAAAAATTTACATTTTTTCATGTTTAGCCTTCCGACTGTTGAGACAAATTGGGCTTGACCCATTGTGAATGCTTTTAAAATAAAACACTCATTTTGATCCACAAGGCCAGCTAGAAATCCACTCAAAACTTTTGGCTTGTCATTAGTCTTATGGTTTTTAAATTTTAATGGCAGGCTCACCTCCCGATCAATATCCTCCTGTTTTACCACCGCACACCCTTGGTGCGATGGTCACTCCAAAACTATAAGTGCTTGTGGGGTGTGGGGGGCAAGGGCCGGGATTCAAGTCTCTAGGAAGGAGCTTCACACACATATACACTTAGATTAAGCTAGAGTAAAATTCTATCTTATATCAAAAATATATGTATATATATATATATCCTCCTGTTTTCTCCATTTTTTAAATAGATAAAGGACACGTGTAAGTGAAGTAGTCCAAAGGCTAAAAATAACCCACAAAGCAACTTTACTCTCTCTAGAACTCCAGAACTGTCTTTCTCAGTAAATTGTCTTGTTCCTTCCTTCATCTTCTACACAAAGACGGTAAAAATCCACAAAGCAGTGCACAAATCTCCAGTATTATAGCAATTACTAAAAATTTCATCATCTCCATTACTCTCCGTCTATCTCTCTTCAAAGTTGAGCATTAAACGCTCGAAGATCAGACCTTACCTGAGAAGATCGGTGCTTGCCGGAGAAGAAAGGGTGGAATTGGGACATTGGATGAAATATTCCATGGGATCTCTAACAAGATTAGGGAAAGGAAATTGAACGAAAACCCCACCACTCAATCATAAATGGTTCCACAAGAACACCAAAGCTGGTAAATCCTAGTCTATAGTTGTTTTGGGTTTCAAGAAAATACAAAAGCTTGGCTTAAACTCACCTAAAAATGAAAAAGAAAAAAAAAAAAAAAAATCTTATAGATGAAGGGGTTCCATCAAATGGAGGAGTGTCTGGAATCTGTTTCGACCAAGGTAACATCAGAGATGCAAAATTTTTTGTCTTGTGATTTTACTACTGAGGAGATTAAAACAGCGATGTTTTAGATGGGACCCACAAAAGCACCTGGCCGTGATGGTATGAATGCTTTATTTTTTTTCAAAAATTCTGGCATGTTATGGGTGATGCAGTTGTTAATGCTGTTTTAGAATTTTTGAATGAAGAGATTATGTTGCCTGCTTTAAACCATACTAATATTGTGCTTATCCCTAAAGTTAAAAATCTGAAAAAGATGTTAGATTTTAGACCAATAAGTCTTTGTAATGTTTTTTATAAGATTATTTCCAAAGTTCTTGCAAACAAGTTGAAACAAGTGCTTCTTGAAATTATATCCCCTACCCAGAGTGCTTTTGTACCGGGTCACCTAATTATAGATAATGTTCTAGTGGCTTTTAAGACTCTACATACTATGCATTCCAGGAAGAAGAGTAAGACAGGTTCTTTGGCTTTGAAGTTGGATGTCAGCAAGGCATATGACCGGGTGGAGTGGCCTTTTTTACAGAGTATTATGCAAACATTGGGTTTCCCTGAAAAATGGATTGATAGAGTGATGAGTTGTGTAACTACTTCATCCTTCTATATTTTAATTAATGGGAACCCTATGGTAATGTGCTTCCCTCTAGAGGAATTCAACAAGGAGATCCTATTTCACCATATTTATTTTTGTTGTGTGCAGAGGGTTTTACTTTCTTACTGACAAAGGTAGAAAATGAGGCCAGAATCCATGGAATATCTATTTGGCAAGAGGCACCCAACGTTTCTAATTTATTATTTGCAGATGATTCATTATTGTTCTACAGGGCTACAAAAAATGAAGTGGAGACCATTTTAGAGATCCTTCAAACATATGCAAATGCATCGGGGCAGTACATCAACTTGGAGAAATCCTTAGTCTATTTCAATAGCAACGCATCTGTTGATCAGAAGCAAGATTTTCAGAGAATATTGGGGGAGCAAGAGGTGAGTAGATTTGATTCATATCTGGGGTTGCCAACTTTGATTAGGTGAACGAATACCATACCTTCTCATACTTGAAGGATAGAATCTAGAAAAAATTACAGGATTGGAAGGGTATGATGTTATCTAAGGCAGGTAAAGAGGTGCTTATTAAGGCGGTGGCTCAGTCTATTCCTACCTATACCATGAGTGTATTTCAACTCCCCAGGAAACTTTGTGATGAACTTGATGTGATGTGTGCTAAGTTTTGGTGGGGTCAAGTTGGGAATGCAAGGAAAATTCATTGGAAAAGTTGGGAAAAGCTAACACTCTCGAAGAAAGATGGTGGAATGGGTTTTCGGGATCTAAGGGCCTTTAATTTAGCTATGTTAGCCAAGCAAGGGTGGAGGTTACTGCATGATAATACTTCTTTGGTGTACAAGTGCATGAAAGCAAGGTATTTTCCAAGAACTCATTTTCTTGAGTCCAAGGTGTCTCCTAATTGTTCATATGTGTGGAAGAGTATTGTGGCGGCCATGCCTACATTAAAGTCGGGTTGTTGTAGGAGGGTTGGAAGTGGGCATTCAATCCGGGTTTTGGGGGATAAATGGATTCCTAATTATCCTACAAATTCTATTATTCATTCAGCCAAGGAGGAAGTCCAGGATGCTCTTGTTTCGGACCTAATAAATCAAGAGCTACATTTGTGGAGGACTGATTGGATTATGGAGATGTTTTATAAGGAAGATGCGGAAGCCATTTGTAGAATTCCTTTAAGTAGACGGGATGTGGATGATTCTATACTCTAGCTACCTAATAAGAAGGGATTGTTCACTGTCAAATCCGCTTATAAGGTGGCTAGGGAGCTGTTGTGAAGAGAGAATGTGGCTGAGAGCTCTGGTGGTTGTGCTAGGAAGAGGATTTGGGCTGCTCTATGGAAACTAAAATCCCGAACAAGATGAAGGTGTTTGCCTGGAGAGCTTGCAATGATATTCTACCAACGAAGATGAATCTTGTTAACCGAAGGATTATCACGGATGCTTCTTGTCCAATATGCACTAGGTTTCCGGAGACAGCCGTGCATGTGCTTTGGGATTGTGATGCTGCTCAGGATGTGTAGGCAGGTAGCTTGAAATCGCTGTAGAAAGGAAAGCATGGGTTGCTTGATATGTTCCAGTTGATGGAGTATTTAATGGAGCGGTTGGCTAGGGAAGAATTGGAGTTGATGCTAGTTCAAGCGTGGCTGATCTGGACTCAGCGGAATAGAGTGATACACGATGGGCGATTCCATGATCCAGGTTGGCTGAACAAAAGAGCAATGGAATATTTAGAGGAATATCGGGCTATACAGAATCAGTTTGATGCAGACCTAGTGCAGCAGCCAAGTTGGGATTCATGGTAGCCTCCTCCATCTTCGATTTACAAATTAAATTTCGATGCAGCGGTGTTCTCTGGTTTGGGTAGGACCAGTTTTTGAGCAGTGATTAGAAACGATAAAGGGGAAGTTATGGCTGCAATGTCAACCAAGGGACCATTGATTTTTTATAGTGCAGAAGCGGAGTTCCTTGCATGTGGAAAGCCGATCGAATTTGCCACAGATGCAGGTTTTTCTGAATACATTGTTGAAGGTGATAATAGTACACTCATGCAAGCTATATCCTCTCCGAATGAAGATGAGTCGTTGATGGGCAATGTGGTAGGTGGCATCCAATAGATGCTTAGAGGGCTGCATTGGGTGAATGTTGAGTTTACAAGAAGGGGAGGAAACAAAGTGGCTAATGTGTTAGCTCAATATGTAAAAGATTTAATAGATGATATGTATTGGATGGAAGATTTGCCTCCATTTGCTAGGGAATCTTTGTATCATGATGCAAACATTATTGGTTAATTGAATGCAGATTTTTCTTTCCAAAAAAAAAAAACTCTTTACATTCTAGTCATTTTACCTTTCGTATCCTTAGGGGTAAAAATGTAGTTACAACTTACAATTCCATTAGCAATAATTATTTTTTTTTAAAAAAGAATTAAAATGAAAAGGCAAAAAAAAAAAAAAAAAAAAACTACAACCACAGTCCATTACACTCAAGCCGTTTAACCCTTTTTGAGGTCCTTTTGTCAAACAAAAACTAAGAAAATTAATATAGAATCCGAACCCAAGTCACAAATGACCCAACCTAACCATTCCAATCCAATATAAAACCACAACACTTAAACCCATTTTTAGAGCATTCACAATGGGAAATACTATCCTATTCTATTTTACTATCTCAAAAAGCTACTTTTCCTCTCCTCTCTCCTCTCTCCTCTTTCTCTCTGCCTCTCCTCCTCTTCATAAAAAACAATTAAAAAAATTTAAGCCACCACAGGAAAACTCAGCTACCCCCATCACCAAGCAAACCTTGCCTAGCTACCATCATCACCAAGCAAACCCAGCCACAACACCAAGCGAAAAAATCCAGCCACTACCACACAAACCCACCACGGCACCGGCTAGCAACCACCACCATAATCACAGTATCCACCACCATTCCAACCATCAAAACCCATTAAAAAAACCACCAAACCCACTACCAACAACCACAAAAATTTCTCAAAAAAAAAAAAAAAACCACAAAAAAGCAACCACCGCAAGAATCACTGAGAGAAACCCACACAGAGAACCTTAGATGAAGCCCATGCCGACAACCACCAAGAGAAACCCACTGCAAGAACCAAAAAAAAAAAAAAAACCACCACCCAATCTCGCCGATAACCATGCCACCATGTTGATCTAAAAACCCATCACTTCGATCTCGCTGACAACCATGCCATTGCATCGATCAATAAACCCATTACCCATGGTAGCAAACCCATCACATCGATCTTGACAACAACCACGCCACCACATCGACAAGCAAACCCATTAACAGCAGGTCGCTTAGCCTTGCCAAGAACGTAGATTTCTAATTTCTTTCAGCAAGATTTACCACGTCCAGTGCCGGCTCAACAGTGGAGCAAGAAATGCAATCGCCTAAGGCCCCAAGTAAAAAAAAGGCCCCCAAATTTTAACTAATAAGGTTATTTATAATCAATAAATAAAATAATATTTTTTTGCTAGATGAAAAACAAATAAAAAACAAATAAAAAACAGAGAAAAATGCAACGTCTACAATATTTTTTACAACACTTTTACAATTATGCTAAGTAGTAGGTTGTTACAACCTGTTATTGATGGCAAAAAAATAATTATAGTGATATTTTCAAAGAGAGAAAAAAAAAAAAAAAAAAAACAACTTAAAATCTAGGATTTGTTGTAAAAAAATATTGTGAATGTTGTACTTCGAAAAAAAATAAGAATAATAATAATAGTTTAATTAGCAAACTTTTACTAGTTCTCATTTAAATCCACTACTAACACTATTTTTTTACTTACTATTATCAATCTACCATATCAACAAGTATGAAAAATTTTGTCAAATTTTTTCTGTTTATAAAATTTCTAAAAAAAGAAAATTTTCTATGTAGTTTTTGTTAATTAGTAGTAATTTTGCATATAAAACAAGATAATCAATTTTCGCCTTAGGCCCTGAAATATATTAAGCCGCCCCTGACCACGTCACGTCAACAGACATAGAAGAACAGAGGGAAAATAGAAGAGGGAGAAAGGGAGAGAAAATATAGAAGATGAAGAAGAGAGAGGAATGAGTACAAGATAGCGAGAGAAATGTGTTAGTGAGAGCTTCAACTGATTAAAATATTATTATTTTGTTTCATACATTTACGATGGTATTGTAGCACTATGCCAAAAAAAATTTACACTTTTTCATGTTTAGCCTTCCAGCTATTGAGACAAATTGGTCCTAAATGCTAAAGTTTAGTTACATTTGGCATACCCCTAATGTGAATGCTTTTAAAAATAAAGCTAGCCGTTACAATAGTTGATGGACTCACCCATGTCTGATATGAACGAATACAAATTGCATATTGGGCTAAGCGTTCGACAACACTGCTTTCTTGTGGCCCAAATAATATCTTGGGGTGAGAGAAACTTTTGTTGGTGCAGGCTTCCTGAATTAGCCCAAGCCCACAACCCAAAAGAAAACTTTTGATGGGTTCATTCAAACCCAAATTTGCTCCAAGGGAGAATGTCTTTGGGATTTATTTAGCATTGAACACACTATAGAAAAGTGAATGTGTATTTTAAAGGGCGGAACTAGTAACAAGTGAGGGGTACCCTATAATTTTCAAAAGTAACAAAATAAACCTCTATTTCTAAAATTAACAAATTAGACTTCAACCCACTGTGTTTGAGGTATGATGTAGGTTGGAGTTTAATTTTTATTTATAAAACCTCACATTTTAATTTGTTACTCTTGAAGCTAGATAGTTTACTTTGTTACATGTTCAAAAGAAAATTTCTCAAAAATGAATTGGTCAGTTGATCTAATATTCATAGAGGCAATGTAATTTTTTTTCCATCTCAATTTTTATTTTCTATTGTAAAACTTCCCTTTCTACAATCCAATATATAAAAGAGCAACAAAATCTAAAAATAAATGACAATGGAGGCAGCTGTGACAATAGCTGTAGCTCAATTAGCAAGTTCTCTTCTCCTAAAATAATGGAATAAAGGTTGCCGAAAACCCTTATTTAATTATAGCACTACAAAAAAAGGTGGGTTATAGCTGGGTTTTTTAGCCACATTTACAAAAATGCGGCTATAGCTAACCTACCATTATAATTTGGCTTTGGTCTTAAAAGCCAAATTATTTTTTATTTTTACTAACTAATTTCTTCAATCAAATAAAATCCAATGATTTTTTATTTATTTTTTTTTTTTATGAAGGAGAAAATTTTACTGAGAAAAGACTGCTTCTTGAACGAAGAAGCCTTAAAGAATTACAAAATAGAATTATGTAGAAAAAGACAAACGAATCTGGAAACATATAGAGGTAGAAAAAGTTGCAAGGAAGTTTGAACTGACTCCTCCCTACACTCCACTGGAGATCTGTTTTTTGAAGTGATTGTTATTTTTGACGTGGGCCCTTGAATTTGCCACAAGCCTCTTTTTTTTTTTTTTTTTTTTTTTTTTTAGGCACGAGCTAAGAGTATTCTCATCAAGAGTGTTATAAATGTTAAAATGTTATTTTTAACATTTATAACCACAAAAACCTACTCTATCAAAGATGTTATATACTAAAAAATTTGACATCTAGCTATAGTGAGCTCTCATTTTGAGAGCGTATTGTAGCAAGATGTTATAATTTTTTAATGTAATAAAGAAAGAATATTTAAATAAAATAATAAAAAAAATATAAGTTTTTTTGATAAAAAAAAAAGAAGAAATTTTGATGTTAGAGATATTGTAAAGTGATGTATTAAATACTTAAGTTTGGTTTTTAGAAATCCTGTATCTGCTGGATCAGAAATCCTTGATGCGATGCAAGTCTGTGTCAAGGCAATGGTGCTCTTTTATCTCTGATCCCTCTTTCGTTGACAACTTTGTTAGGCTCCACGCATCGGATAGGCGTTTTATCTTGCTAGTCGATTGGCTGAGCCGTCCCATCGTGGTATTGGAGGAATTTCTGTATTTAAATTCCAGACTTATAAACCTCCAATATATCAACATGTTATATGACTCGCTCTTATGCTGTGCAAACATGTTCCGTTATACTAGTGTTTACCATGTGATAAATCCAATTACTAGGCAAAGAGAGTATATGCTCTTGCCAGAGGTTGCTGAAGAAAAACAGAGGAGGAGGAGGATGAGAGAGAGGAAGCTCTTGCCAGTCAGAGGTTACTAAGAAAACAGAGGTGGAAGAGATGAGAGAGAGAGGAGAGAGAGAGAGAGAGGCACATTTGAGGAGAAGACCTTCTGTCTAACGCTGTTAAAGTTAGGGTTAACAGCAGTACTCTTAAAATGGGTCATGTGCTTGCTTATGTATTTCTTTGTGTGCTTAACACCTGTTCCTGTTTGCAGCAGTTGCTGCAAACATGTTTGAGGAAATCCCTGTCCCTTATTAAATCTCCTTGGGCTTTGGTTTGTATTTAAGCTATTATTTAATGAGCAGACTTTTATTTTTTTAATCTTTTATCTTTTGTTTTCCACTTGTAAATTTCATCGGAAAGTTGACTGTTCAAATGGGCTTGGGCATTAAAGCATGGGCTTAGTTTAATTTGTGCCCGAGGCATGGGCTTAATTTAGACGTAGGCTTCATAATCTATATATATATATATATATATATATATATATATAAAACCAAAGCCTCTACTCTCTCCACAATTTTCCACATCAGCATTACTTAAATAAATAAATAAATTCTGATTTTACTAGAAAACCCTCTCCACAATTTTCCACATCAGCATTACTTAAATAAATAAATAAAATTCTGATTTTACTATAAAACCGGTTTTCCACATCAGCATTACTTAAATATTAAAATCTAATTTTACTATAAAACCGGACAAAATTATTTACTAGGGTTCTAAATTTTCTTTGCACTGAGTGTGGTACTAGGGTTTGAAGATGGTGAAAGTTATAGAAAAAGTTCAATGACTCTTGGCAAATCTACGAATGAAGAGCAAGAAAAACCTCACGCCATGCATATGGGTGAAAAGCGTAAACTATATGTGATTCCTAACCAATACTTGTCTTCCATAATGTTTCAAGCATTACTCTGTCAACTTAAGGAGGAGGAGAAGATCGAGGTTGGGAACAAAAAGCCAATCACGTTGCCTTATATACCAACTTAACAACTTATATATTTATTTATCAATCACGTTGATGGTTAACAACTTAACATGTACATGTGTGTATATTTATTTTTAATGGTCTTTTATATATATATATATATGAATTTTTATTTTATTTTTGTTCAGGCCGGTTGATAAAGCAAGACTTGGAGGAGTGAATCATCTTCGTCAGTAAGACAAATTACAAGAAGGGTGGAAAGTCATGTTCATGATTAAACATTCAAGGTACGAATTATATATTTGCCTAGCAGGATTTGTATATATATATTTTGTTCATCTACATGTGTTTTAGTAATTGTATACAATTGTTTAATTTTCCTTTAATGTTTGATTATATTTCAAATGTAATTATACTTTTGTAGCATGCTTAAAGTAAATATGTATAATTTTTGAAAAACTATCCCGTGCATCGCACGGGTTAGCGACTAGTATATATATATATATATATATATATAATTTATTTTTATAAAATTACGTTTTTGGTACCTAAATATTTTCTTATTTTAGTCAGTAATTCTACTATACCCCTCTTTTTTTTTTTTGGGTACGGTACCTACTAGTAGGCAATCTATTATACCAGGTTATCAAAACATCACATTTGATAGCACCATCTTCACATTATGTAGTAATAGCATCACATGTGACTATATTTTTATCACAGACGGTGGTTCATTTATTTTTTCTCATATTCGATGGTACCATCTCCACATTGTGTAGTACCAACATCACATGCGACTGTACTTTTATCACATTCGGTGGTTTCCTTATTTTTTTTCTCACATGTGATGATATCATTCTCACATTGTGCAATACCAACATCACATATGACTGTACTTTTGTCACTTTCGGTGATTCCCTTATTTTTTCTCACATTTGATGGTACTATCCTCACATTGTGCAAAACCAACATCACATGTGACTGTACTTTTGTCACACTCGGTGGTTCCCTTTTTTTTTTCTCACATTTAATGGTACCATCTTCATATTATGCAATATCAACATCACATGTGACTGTACTTTTGTCACATTCTGTAGTTTCCTTATTTTTTCCTCACATTTGATTGTACCATCCTCATATTGTGCAGTATCAACATCACATGTGACTGTACTTTTGTCACATTTGGTGGTTCCCTTATTTTTTTCTCACATTGGATAGTACCATCTTCACATTGTGTAGTACTAATATCACATGTGACTATATTTTTGTCACATACAGTGGTTCCCTTATTTTTTCTCACATTCGATGGTATCATTCTCATATTATGCAATACCAACATCACATATGACTATATTTTTGTCACATTCAGTAATTCCTTTATTTTTTTTCTCATATTTGATGGTATCATCCTCACATTGTGCAGTATTAACATCACATGTGACTATACTTTTGTCACATACGGTGGTTTCCTTATTTTTTTTCTCATATTTGATGGTACCATCCTCACATTGTATAGTACCAACATCACATATGACTGTACTTTTGTCACATTCGGTGGTTTCCTTATTTTTTCTCACATTTAATGGTACCATCCTCACATTGTGCAGTACTAACATCATATGTGATTGTACTTTTGTCACATTCAGTAGTTCTCTTATTTTTTTTCTCACATTTGATGATACCATCCTTTTATTGTGCAGTACCAACATCACATGTGATTGTACTTTTGTCATATTTAGTAGTTCCCTTATTTTTTTCTCACATTTGATGGTTCCATTATCACATTAAATAGTACCAATATCACATGTGACCGTACTTTTGTCACATTTGATAGTTCCTTTTTTTTTTTTTCCCCATATTTGATAATTCCATTATCACATTAAGTAGTACCAATATCACATATGACAATGGTTTAATTTGCCACATTCGGTTGTACTTGTATTTTTTTTTTTTTTTTTTACATTTAATGGTATCATCTTCAAATTATGCATTACCAAAATCACATGTGATGGTGTACGTTTTTAGATCCCTTAAAATACAATTGGATTAACCTAGTTAATTAGCCAAGTGATTATTTAGTCCAAATTTCAGATTTAGGTTAACAAAATCATATAATCATATCAATGTAAAGTGCGGAATATAAAGAACACAAAGATATGATGACCCAGAAAACCACACCGGTAAAAATCCAGGGACGATTTAACCTAGCTATCCTCAAGGTAAACTTGAATCTACTATGAAAGAATCAAAATTTTACAATAGCGACTTAGATCACTAACATCCTATTACTACCCACCAGTAGAAAACTTACTGACACGACCATGTGACAGCTCTGACACCACGAACTCCTTCTTTCCTGGATTCTCCAACAAGTACAAGCACTCCCGCTTGTTTATCTTTAAGCTTTTATTGTAGCAACTGAATGATTATCAAGCTCTCAATGAAATCTCCTTCTTGATAAGCCTAAGCATGTGTGAAGGCAACCACCTCTCAGATCTCATAAGAGATTCACACACACAGCAAATAAAGCAACCTCAAAAACATGGCTAGGGTTTCCCTTTTATACCTAGGACAAAACATAAAACTCTACACGTCATATGTGCTTAGGGTTGAGTTGAAAATTTTGCAGAAAAAACATTCTGCCCGACTTTCGATCGGTTAAGTCTAATTCTCAATCAATCAAGCCAGACCGAATTGCACAATGAATTTTGCAGCAGCTCGATTCCAACTTTACATAAAACACATACTTTAAGCTGGTCTAAAATAAGACTAAAAACCTGTTTTGATCATGGTTTGCCAACAATACAAATTAGAGTTCTAATACATTAGTTCCTAAGTACTTAGAACCTAACAGATAGTACTTTTGTCACGTTTAATGGTTCAATTTTTTTTCTCGCAAATTGTGGTTCTATTGTCTCATTAGGCAATGACAACATTACATTTGACCGTACTTTTCTCACATTTGGTTGTACTTTAATTTTTTTCTCACATTTGACGATATTGTCCTCACATTGTGCAGTACTAACATCACATTTTACTGTACTTTTGTCACATGTGGTGGTCCCTTATTTTCTTTCTCATATTTGATGGTTTTATTATTACATTAGGTAGTACCAACATCACATTAGACTGTACATTTCTCATATTCGGTGGTACTTTTGTCACATTCGATGGTTTTTTTTTTTTTTTTTTCTCACCAATTACCATAATGCTCCTGAAACCTAAAAAATGACCAAAATACTCTTAAAACCTAAAAAATAACAGAATAACCCTAAAACTTAAAAAAATGACCAAAATTATAAAAAACCAAAAAAATGACTAAAATAACCACAAAACCTAAAAAATGACCTAAGTACCCTTTAAAAAAATTGACCAAATAACCTTGAATCTTAAAAAAAAAGACCAAAATTATCATAAAACCTAAAAATGACCAAAATACTCTTAAAACCTAAAAAATAACAGAATAACCCTAAAACTTAAAAAAATGACCAAAATTATAAAAAACCAAAAAAATGACTAAAATAACCACAAAACCTAAAAAATGACCTAAATACCCTTAAAAAAATTGACCAAATAACCTTGAATCTTAAGAAAAAAGACCAAAATTATCGTAAAACCTAAAAATGACCGAAATAACAATGATACCTAAAAAATGACCAAAATACCCTTAGGAAAAATAATGACCACATGGCATATCTTCTTTCCTTCGATGTCGATGATAAAAGATACAAATTCCTCTATCTCTCTCTGCATCTCTCTTTGTTCGCAGTATCTACCGTTTATCACCTCTAAATTTTGGTACATCCCCTTTTATGTAAAGGTTCAATGTTACATTGATGGTTTCCCTTTCTTCTTCATATTTTTTTAAGGCTAAATGAAATTACTAAGATAGTTGGCTTTAAATGAAACTTCAATACTAAACTTTTCAATTAATTAAAAATTATATTTCAGTTAACACTTAATAAATTTTTAAAAAATCTAATAAAAGTTTGATTATTTACTTCAACATTTTTTTCCAAGGGCCAAACCTAATTCTTGCATTCCCTAAGGCCAAAACTACAATTGACCAGTTGGAATAAAAAAAGAGTTATTGATTAGACATGGTGAAGGAGGTTTTGGCAGGGCACAATCCAAGAGTTCCCTGACTTATCATTCCAAGGGTCCAATAGGAGCATAGTAAACTTGAGAGAGCTCCTGCAATCTGGTGCATTTCTCAATCTAATGAATCATCTTCAAGACTGCATAACATGCATATAAAATAGCTTAACATCACTTCAAAGTTTCTAACATATTATTTCACAAATATCTCCTATGCATTTCCCAAATCAAAACTAAAATAAAATATATTTAAAAATCTAATATGTATAGATCAATGTTAAGATTATACACAGTCCAAGTTTAAACCAAAATCCGGAAATTCAAAGCTTCACAACAAGTGCACAAGATTTTACAGAATAATGTTACTTTGCTTTTACATAACAATGTTTGAAAACTCAACAATACAAATTTAAATAAAAAGAACGTGCAAAGCTAATTATCAACATGTCCACTTGCAGGTTAGCAAAATTAATAGTATTGTTACATGAATGGTTCAATGACATAATCAAGCAATTAATAGTATTGTTATAGAAAATTGCAAAGCTGCACCAACTAATGCTTACTAAAATAAAAAACTAAGTGGAGTTCAACATCTCTCTATTAATTATAAAGATAATTGATACTTGCCCATAAATCTATAATTTTCCATCTTCATTGGGGTTGGAGACTTTGGCATAAAATATACATGATATCATTGTTAAAATCTTACCAAAATTTAAAACTATAAATTAGATTCTTCATAACTACCTAAAACGATTGAGAAACAAAGGGTGACACCCATAAATTATAAGGAAATGAACATGTAATGGAATCTAAGCTCTTTTTCCAGACTTAACTTGTGCCAAATTTCTTACAAACTGACAATTTCATGCACGCTGCTCTTATCACTAGTAATAAAATGACAAAACGAAAAATGTTGTAATAGAATTATAAACCTGAAATAGATAGAATACTAACAAAAGCTTCCCTTTGGTGGAGAACACAATCTAAGAAACCTTGATTACGAAGGCAAAGTGTTGCATGAGTGGCATTCGCCACATTTTGAAGTTGGTGACTTCCAAGCATGCACATTTTCACATCCAAATTACTCAAGGAACTGCGAGATTAACATAATTATAAATTATCCAAAACTTTCAAATGGGAACTTGCATAATTATAATTGTAATTTTTTTTATAATGCTCTAAACCTACAGCTAATAGAGTGACTTTGCATTACATACACCAATAACAATACAGACACACAAGATTGCCATAAAACATAATACATCACCAATGGGCAAACTAGCCATTGTTTGAATGCCCTGAAGTTGACAAAACTATAATGTTGCAAACTATAATGTCACAAAGCTTGAGAATATAAATATCTATGGGAAGATAGGTCATAATTGGGATCCTAAAGTTGACAGAACTATAATGTTGCAAACTTTTTTTTTTTTTTTGAGAAGCCAACCTGGAAGTCCAGGAGGGAAATTTATTGAAAAATAATAGCAATAATGTGACGAAGTGAAGATTGTTCAAATACATGAGGTAATGAAAATGCCATTGATAACCTAATTGACAAGATAATGAGTAAAAATCTGTCATCATAGCCAACTAATAATTTGCTATTAGTAACAACTTGGACTTGCAAAATATGAATTTATCATATTACTAAAAATAATTTTTATTGTTCCATTATAATCATTATCAATGGAGAGGACAATCATAATCAATCTAGATATTATGGAAAATCATGCAAAAGATTATCTTACACGAGAAGTCATTCTTTTCTAGGTACAAGACTACACAACATTGTGAAGCCATGAATGCCTTCTTGAATAGATTTTTGGATAGGCAAACTAGGCTTTATGAGTTGTTCCAACAAGTTAATAAAACACTTACACATATTAAACGCAATAAGGTGGGGGTAGATTTTACTTCTAAATATATTAAATCTATTATGATTACTAGGTTAGTTAAAATCGAGAAGTATACCACTAATATATTGACAAGGGAAATAGTCCATATGTATATGCCACAATTTGTTTACTAAGAAATCTCTTTTCCATAAATTCACATATGAAATAACAAAATTCACTAATTCTGTTTGTACGTGCCGTAGATGATCCAAAGAAATCAGACCACCTACTTGCACTTGGATCTAAATATGGTAATTTTCATCTCATAATATTTATAACTTGAGTTGATATATAACTCACTTTCATGAACTACAAGTCGGTCTCTTGTTGCAAAGTATCTAAAAGAAGCAGACAAACTATAAAGAAATCCATTTTTAAAGGAAAAAATTCATTCAAAAAAAAATCCACTACAATGTGTCTTGTTGACATCTATATTTGAATACCATCATGGCAACAATTGAAAAAGAGACAATCAAAAGCATATGCATTTCCGAATCATTCATTCTTAAGTTCTCAACAGGGCAACTTCTAACTTGTAGCAATTTCTTATTATCCATTCTGCAACTCCACTGGCAATAGAAATATCTGCATTTACATGATATAACTATTAGAGCTTGAAAAAAAAAAGCAGATGTTCATAAGAGCAAATCTCTTTGAATAGAGCCTTAGATATTTATTTATATAACTATTCTTATTCAAGAACTTTGGCTCATCTAGCTTAGCTTGACAATATCAGCAAATTCAAAATCATATATAATAAGTTTATTAATTAAAAAAAATCTAGTAAACAATAACATGCTAAAAAAAGGATATAATCATATAATGAACCTTTGAGAGGTTTCTTATTATCTGAAAGTTGAGTAATAATGTAAATGATTGTGGGTGCATATCAATGTTTCAGCACTGTTTTAAAGCTTGGTCTTGTTACATGGACTTCAATTGTATGAGCCAATTCTTCATCCTACCCCTGCAAAATGATTTAACTTCATATTAAATGTAAGTTTTGAGCAGGAGAGAAAAAGAGAAAGAAAAAGATGCTATGCCACTTCAGCAAGACACTATCCAAATAACATTATCAATCTCCTATCTATTATTTGCATCTAGATTTGATTGAAAATTTTTCAATCTTTTACTCCATGATTAAGTAAATTAGTTAGTTAAAATTGCATAAGATAGGCACACTAGCTCCACTAGGCTACTACAAAGCTTATAGAACAAAACATCAAACACATGGTGTGCATTTTTAGAACAAATCATCAAATGTTGTTCAAAACTCACAAATGCAACAACCAAAAGTAGATCTCCCACAAGCCATCATATATCCACCAAATAAAGGACAAAGAAAAAGAACTAACCTCAGGTTGCTACAGTTTATCAAACAAACAATAGGTTGCTGCAGTTTATCAAAAAACACCCAGATTGCTGCAATTTATCAAAAAAAAAAAAAAAAAAACTCAGGTTGCTGCGCTCAATGAGTGGAAGAGACTCAAGCATCTCCAAAAGCATGAAATATGAACCTAGAAAACTCAATCAAATTCAAAAACTAAGCAGTAATCATGTTTATTATATTTAAAGGCCAAAAGAAAAAAAACAAAAAACAGTAAGACCCAGATGAAATATTCTTGACTTGGAGAACAAAAACAACCTACAGATTAGATAGGAACCAGTTTAAAATGAAAACAAAAGATGGGGTTCACTATCTCTTTCAAAGTCTATGACTCTATATTACTTAAATGAAAGTTAAAAGGTTCTAAACCACACAATGACCACAGAGTTTTTAAGTTTTAACAAACAAAAATAGAGCATGCTAATTGCAAGTATACATGTTTAGTCATTCCCCCAAACACCTAGCATGTATGCCCACTAAAAGTATACATGTATACATGCTAATTGCAACTTAAATAACACAAAGTTATAAACTTTATAGTGTGTATGAATAAATAACATAGTAATACATACAAGTTGGACTAAAAGAAACACAAATTAAATGGAGGATATTTGACCCCAAAAAATAAAGAAGCCTACTAAATTTAAGATTTTATTCTCATAGTTTACAAACTCACTAGGGGTTTGCAAAAATAAGAAAGAACAACAACCAAAGTGATACTGACCTCTTTGTGCACCTAGACCAAATCAGTTCTGCTCATTAGGAACTAAATTAACCAAATCTATGCATAGAAATGAACACTCTAGGATGACTTCAACAAATAGAGAGGAAAAGGATTAAAAATCAAAATCCCGATTTGAATACCAAACACAGAACACAGTATATTTTGTACTCAACTTCTGTATATTGTGTTAAACTTAAGCCTTTAGACTTTTCTCTTTTTCTTTCATAGGGAAGCAAAGATGCTGACAATAAATTTAATAAATAATATACACTCCTTCTCCCTCCTTTCCACATTGTGGTTCAACCATCCAACAATGTTAGTAAAATAATCTAGAATGAAGAATTTACTACAACATAAAGTTTATGAGACTTAAATTACTCTTCAAGGCTCAAGGGCCACAACATACAAGAACAAAAGGATCCAAATTATAAGGCATTTCAAACTCTGAAATGGTCGCACCGGAAATAAAATTTCTTCTTACCATATATTCTCAATCATCATTTATTAACCATAATTAACACAATATATACATCAACTACACAATTAACAGAAACCCTAAAAATAATCAATCAAATATATTACCTAAATTTATTTACAAATAAATTTACCTAAAACAAAACAATTATTTTTTTTAAAAAAAATCAAGAATAAAATAGAATACTTACAACAAATTCAAAAAAGCGTAGCAGAAATCTGGATGCTTCGGAGGTAATTTTTTTCCGAAACTGTAGACTTCAAATCGAAAAAAGAAAATTATCAAAACCAAACAACTGAATCAGAATTAAAATCAATCTGAATTAGCACAAAGAAGATGAGAAATCAATTCGAAAAACCACAGCAAATAAATAAATAAACATCTTCTCAAATGTTAAAAAAATGATCAACAATGACAGTGGCAGATGATCTGAAGGTGGAACATCACTTGCTTGGTCTCTTGTTCATCTTCTTGGCTCCATAAAAAGGGATTGATGAATTAATTTCCCAAGAAAGTGCTATAGAAATATTTGCATTGTGTCACCTTCCTCCCGAACACAATATCTTGACAACAGTAACTCCAAATTACATGAGGTCAAAGCATATGGAAACTAGACATCCAGAACTTTCTAGGGACACTAAGTTTGAAGAAATTTGAGGTCCTGAATATCTACAAATAGTAGCTCAAAAATAGGATCAAAAAAAAGGAAAATTTAGAAAATCCAAAAAAAAAAAAAAATGGAGAAGCTTCTAGAAAAATGAGGAGTGACTGTTGACACTACAGCTGGTGCAGATCATGATGTGAGCCAGCTATCCCTCATTTTCACCTATAAATATCTACCCCGTACTCTTGAAAAACCACCCACAAAAATTCCCAAAAATTCCCTTCTCTCTCATTTTCTTTAGGCTTTTCTCTAGACTCTCTCTCTCTCTCTCTCTCTCTCTCTCTCTCTCTCCCTCTCCTCAGAAAACCTCTCTAAAACTGAAACTCCAGGCCCTTTTCCTCCATTCTTCCACCATCAAAAGCCCATAGGTGAGCTTCTAAAGCCCTTTGTAAAGGTGAGATGGTGTTGCTTCTTCCATAGCTACATCCTCCTCCTTTTAATGTTGTAAACACCATTTCTCTATAGGAAAATCTATTTTGTTTGTTATTTTATTTCCATATTTATTCTTGTGTTATATCTTCATATTTGTATATCTTTTGTTTATGTTCTTTACTTTCCAAGCATTATATGTTTGTTATACAACTTGCTTTTCTTTCTCACCATTTTAAATCTTTTTCTTTGTTATTTTCTCTCTTTAAATCGTTTGGGTTTAAAGGAGGAAAACAACTCAACACCTTTCATAATTTTTCATCTTCCTAACTAGAAGGAAAGTGGAGGAATAGCCTCATGCATGGCCAGCCTTAGTGGGAAAGTGAAGATTTAACATAGGTGGGCTCTAATTAAATGAATCTTGAACTTATTTCCAAGCATGAAATGTGGGTATGTTTCTGGGAATTAGGATAGGTTCACTTGAAAGAGGGGTTTTCGAGACTCCATTTTCCCATCATGGGAGATAATCCACAAGCTTGGCTCTTATATGTTTTAGTATTTCTTTAAGGAGGATTTCTTAAAAAAGAGTTTTTTATCCAAATCTTTAAACCTTTTTCTTTGTTGTTTTCTCTCTTTAAATCCCTTGGGTTTAAAGAAAGAAAAACTCACCACCTTTGTAAATCTCCATACTCCCATCTAGACGGTATGTGGAGGAATAGCCTCATGCACGACCAATCTTAGTGGGAAAATAGATAATTAACATGGGTGGCTTTTACTCAAATGAATCTTAAACTTGTTCCCAAGCATGATGTGGAAAACTTCTGAAAATTGGGATAGGTCACTCGAAAAAGGGGTTCTTGAGACTCCCATTTCCATCATGGGAGAGAACCTACACACTAGGATGTTACAAGTTTTAGGGTCTATTTAAGGGAAATTTCCTTCTAAAAAAAAGGAGTCTTAAATCATGCATGCCTTCTTAAATTATATTCTTGCTTATAAATTGTCTTTACATTCAAGCATTTTTAAATTATGTTCTTGCCTATAAACTGTTTTTACATTCAAGCCTTTAAAATTATACTCTTGTCTATAAATTCAAGTTCTTTAAATCTTGTTCTTCATTGCTTTAATTCATGCCATTTACCTTTAAGTTTGATTTACTTTCTTTGTTATCATTCTCATGGGTACAAGGGTTCAAGGGTGCTTGTTCTCTAGGTAGAACCACGAACCCTAGATTACCAAATAATGAGAAGCTTGGGTAAACAAACCTCCAAAAATGTGTTTTCCAAAATATAATTAATGGCTCTAATGGCCAGCTACTTTTTTTTCTAAAATTGGTCTTTTCAAGGAATAACATGCAACTTTCTTTTGAGTTTCTTTTAGCAAAATACCTTCAAAGGGGTATTTTTTAAAAATCTCAATCAATGCCATTTTCAAAACCCTTTCCCAAAGAGGTCAAGTTTGGTTTTTTTCTTTTTACACAAAAATGAATAAAAACCATGGTTTTCACTAAAACCCTGGAAACCCTTTTCTCAAAACCTTTCTTTTCTTTAAAATGATTTTGACCTAAGTTTTGGGCTATTTCTTTATATAAAAAAACATGGCAATTCCTTTTCCCCCAAAATAAAGTAGTTTTAATCTTAACGTTTTATTTTTTTAACTAAAATTTTCTGTTATAAAAGATGAACAAAAATCATGGTTATTAAAACCATGGAAACACTTTTCTTAAAAACCTTTATTTTTTTAATGATTTTAGATCCAAATCTTGGGTTTGTTCTTTTTGAAAAGTTTGGAAACCCTTTTCTTTCTAAAAAACAAATTTCTGAAATGGTCTTTGAACCTTAAAGTTTTGTATCTGTAGAGTTTTGTTCATAAAAGTTCTTCTTACTTTCCCAAAACCCTCTTTTTCCTTAAAAAAACCATGGAAACCATTTTCTTAAAACCAAACTCATTTTCTTAAATAACTTTGGTTCCAACTTATGGTTCTAAAAATTATATTCTTAAAAATGAGTTTGTTCTTCATTTGTTTTGAATTCCCTTCTTAGTCCATGTCCTTATGGAAAACCTTTTTCCAAATGGTCTAATTTTTAATTTTGGGTATGTTCTTTCTAAAAAGTTTGGCAATCCTTTTTCTAAAAAACAAGTTTTCAAAACGGTTTTCAAACTTAAAGTTTTGTTTCTTCAAATGTTCATAAAGTTTCTTTAAAAAATTTTCCTCTTTGTATTTTTTCATCAAAATCCATTTTTTTTTATAAAAATCAAGAGAAGCTTCTTTTTAAGAAAACTCCCTTCGCAAATTTTAACCATTGTTTTAAAACGAACCTTTTCCCAAAAAGTCATGAGGTTTTCTAAGGAAAACACTTATCTTTTCAAATGTGAATAAAGGTTTCTTTTTACATATGTTGCTTTTAAAATGGCATCCATTTTAAGAGATTTTTTAATGTGTTTATGAATCACACTTCCATTGAATCATTAGACTCCCATCAAGCCAACATGTTCCCCCTCCCCTTATACTAATCAATTTTGAGTTCATTTTGTTTATGCATGAGAATGAAACTTGGAGAATAAAATGGGCCTAAATGCAAAAAAAGGTAACATCTTTCCTCTCCTCTCTTTCTATTTTTATGTTGTACATATCCACATGCTACATACGTATCAAATTAATATTCAAATGATAGCTATACATATTTTATTTTTGCAACGTATTAAACTTTTTTCACATGTTTTATATATATATATATATATATATATATATTGTTTTATACAAAATATTTCAAAAACCAAAATGCCAGGTATGTAATTTGTCTTCCTAATATGTGAACATTGTGATTAAATTAAAGTGAGGTACTATCCTTTGGATAAGCGGTGTGGGGTGCCTAACAGTTTCCCCACCTATAACAGAACTTCCGAGTTCAAGAATTTTTGGTTCAAGACTTTGGTTTACCTTAATTAATTTAAAGACCCTTGAATCAGTTTTTAATTAATTAGGTAACAAAAAAGAATTAGACAAATGGTGACCACTCACACCTAATACAAAACGAATGGTTGAAGGCGACTCCTTAAAAATAAAAATAAGAAAAAAGACACGCACACACACCTCACCCTAGAAACGCATGCACACATAAAACATGTCGCCAAAGCACCTAATGTGTGACAACACATGAGGAAAGGGACATTTCGATAGGAATGCACCCTTTTCCTGGGGCATCCATGTAAGTTCCATAATTCGTCCCCCCTTTAGATGACATATCGGCATGTCGGTTCCTTCTTGCAAAGGTAGGGTGTGCAGTACTTAGTCTCCCTAAAAAGGGTTTTAGACTCAAACCGACATGAGCTTGGGAGTACGCGGTGCCTCTAATAAAAGAGGCAAAGAAGTCGCTTCCTGGTTATAGGTCCAAGAACCAAAACATGACTCAATGAAAGTCTTTCTACTAAACAAGGTCCGTAGTTAGGGTACAGGATGGGAAGAGATTAGGCACCCCAAGCTTGCCCAACTGTAGTTGGCCTTCATATGTTGTTGCTTGATTTGGACAAGAGGTAAATTTATCCTAGAAGTTTTAAAGTGAGCATTTGCATCTAGACCTAGGTGTAGTCTACGGGTCATGTGAGACAAGATATGGAAAGTGATGTAGACATGTGGGCAAGCAAGCATAGAGGTGAAGACGAAAAAGAATATTGATTCATGGCAATGAACTCAAGGAAACAAGGCATGGCATGGAACACAACATGATAAGGCAAACAAGTGTGTGCATGTGTATACCCAATCATGCATGTGCACGGGCACATGCACGTGGATATCAAACAGAGTTGTGAGTTTTACTCCAAAGGATCTTTAAGTCTAATGAGGAGAGATTAATAATTGAAATGGAATCTTCATTAGTTGATATGTGTTTTCCCTTTGTTAGACTTAAGTTGTCTTGATATGACACTAAGGGTTGCATCTTTTAAGGCTCACAGAGATTTGATTAATTAGGATTTGATTGACTTGAATTCTAACATTACCAATTAAAAACAAATCAATCACCTTAATTACATTAAAACCACCTTTTAAAACATTTTCCTTATTTTTGAATAGCTAATTAAACTCAAAACAATTGAATACTAAATAGCTATTGACTTTAAGTTTAGAAAGTATTTAAGTCTTTTATATTTGAGATGTATGTCTTATTTATCTCTAAGACTTTTAGTTGCCTTATTGGGTTTGAATTAGAATTAAAGAATGAATGAGAGAGAAGAGAGAGAATGCATTAGGGTTTTGAGGTAGAAAAGGAAAGAAAAGGAGATATTTTTAGTGTTTTACAATTAATGTTAAACAAGGAAGGAAAAAAAAAAAGAATATACACATAAAAATAGGTAAAAATAGATAAGGAAAAATAATCAAACATGGCATTAAAGATGAAAGAAACTAAAAAAGGGAAGAAATCTGATTGAGCTCAAATTGGCGTACACCGTAAGAAGGATGTGTACACACTCTTCTACTAGCGTATGCACTTGAAACTCAAGGCAGATTTCCAAAAAAAAAAATCAAAACAAGAGCCCTAGCCACATAAAAAGTGCGTATGTCAGGGTATGGACGCGTATGCGTCCTATCCTATGCATACGCATATCAAGGCATATTAGGGTTCTTACACATCTAAGCACAAACAGCAAAAATGAATCAAATCAAAGACACAGTATGAAATATATACATGCAAATCAACATATTAAGGCTAAAAAAAAAACAACAAGAAGATAATAGAAATAAGAATCGAGAAGGAAAATGTGGGTCATGGAAAAGTTCCACATTTCCTTCTCATAGCACTTATAATGATGTAGTTTTAACTGGTCCCTTGGATGAAATCAACTACTGCAGTTGTGTATGTGGGAGGATGAGTTGAATGACTTGATTAGGGTACCCTAAGTGGTGGTATTTGCAAGCTTGGACCAAACTAGAATTTGAATATGGGTGAGAAATAGACAACGATTAAACCAAGAAATCTGAAGATCAATCTAATCCCCAACCTTTCTGCCCTTCCAGCCTTAAAACTCTAAGTTTAAGTGTTTGGAGGGAATTTCAATAGAGCTTTAGCAAGGCTTAATTTTCTGACCCCCTATGGATGTTGGAAATGGGGGTAAATAGGTAGCTAGGGTTTAATGACATGTTTGGGTAGCCAGTTGATCAGGCTGGTTGCCCTAGAATCAAAAATGGAAATTGAGTGATTTCAGGCTTTCTCTAGAAAGTGTGTATGCCATAGATTGGGTGCATGCGCATTAAATACCCAGCGTATGCGTACGCACTCTTTGTAAGCTTGGGCCAAATTAGGTCAAAATTGTCTTTTGGGCTTTGGGCTTCCTACATATTTTTCATATTTGGGCTTAAGCTTGGGCTGTATTGGGTCATTTTTTGGCTTTTCATCCTTGTTGGGTTTCACACATGATGCTGATAATTTTTGTAGCGATTTGATTTCTCATTATTGGGACCGGGGGGCTTGGATATAGGTTGGAACGAAATGCGGTGTCTATAGTCCACACTACTCCCAAATATTTTGGTGATTGGGAAACACATAAATCTATCTAGACAAATACAAATTTGAATTGGGATGAATGGAAAAGTTTGACATTTAAAAAAAAAAAAAAAAAAAAAAAAAAAAAAAAAAAAAAAAAAAAAAAAAAAAACCAAAGAGAGAGGCTCAAAGCATGCATTTAAGACGAGGTTAGTAAATCCTCTCATTCTAAAAATTACAATCCAAATCATCATGAATTTTTATGATAATACCTTTTATGGGTAGATGTGAAAAGAACCAGGCTTATGTAAATAAGATTACATAACTTCGTTCAAATGTTAAGTGGATAAAATGATATATATCATTAGAAAAATATACAATATCGTTGGAGTAGTTTAATGGTTCCTCACCTTACATGAATAGTGGGTTTCATCTTAGATTTAATTAGTAGGATCTACTATTATTGTGGATGCCCTAAAAAAGGCTAGTGAGGGCTTTTCTTGGTTTATCGCATACTGGGTCTTTGGCGACGTGACTCTTTTTGTGTGTAGTAGGATCTGCTATTATTGTGGATGCCCTAAAAAAGGCTAGTGAGGGCTTTTCTTGGTTTATCGCATACTGGGTCTTTGGCGACGTGACTCTGTGTGTGTGTGTCTCTCTCTCTCTCTTTTTCTTATTTTTATTTTATAGAGTCACCACCAAGCATCATTTTTGTATTAGGTGTGATTGGTCACCTATTTGTTTAATTCTTTTTAGTTACCTAATTAACTAAAAACCAATTCAGGGGTAATTAATTAATTAAGTTAAACCAAAGTCTTGAACCAAAGATTTTAAACTCGGAAGTTCGATTTTGAGTGGGGAAGGTGTTAGGCACCCACACCGCCTATCCAAAGGATAGTACCTCATTTTAATTTTAATTCAAACGTTAACTTTTTAGTAAAAAAAATTAGATACTTGGAATTTGGTTTTTTGGAAAAGATTTTTGTACAAATATATATATATATATATATATATATATGTACATGTGAGTATTTATTTACATATAATATATCATGTGAATATTTTTGACAAAGAATATTTACAAACAAAGCATATGAATTATATGTACATAGCACGTGAAAATTTACTATGTTGCAAAATAATACATATAATTTAACATGTGATTATTATTTATTACATATTTAGCATGAGAATATGCACTACATAAAATAAAAGAGGGGGAAGGAAAGATGTCATCTTTTAGCAAATTTATCCTCCATTTTCTCATTCTCATGCACAACATAATGAATCAAAACAGTGCAAAAGGGGACGGAGGAATATGTGAGCTTCATTGGTGTCTATTGGTTCAATGAAAATGAACCATAGAAACAAACCTCTAAAAGAGTGAAATTCCAAAGATTCAAAATAATGCACATGAATAGAAACCTTAAATTTTTACCTTTTGAAAGATGATAAACTTCTTTTTATGAAAACACATGACTTTTGGGAAATTTTTATTTTGAAACTAAGATTCACACATTTATTTTTTGGAAAAAGACCTAAAAAGGAGTTTTTCTTGATTTTTATGGAAAAGGGTTTTTCTTTGATGTAAAAAGCATAATGAATGTGTTAATTTTAAGGAAAATGGATTTGGGAAACAAAATTATTTTTTGTGAAAAAGAGTTGGGTTTTTTCAGAAAATGGATTCCATGGCTTTATTGAAACCAAATTTTTTCTTCATTTTTTTGAACAGAAAGAACTTGATGAAAGGTTTAAACACTAAAAACCATTTTATTTTAGGAAAAGTGTTTCCATGGTTTTATTGAAAACCATGGTCTTTATCCAACTTTTGAAGGAAACTAAACTTCGTATTTTTTTTATAAAAATATTAGCAAAAGTTTTCAAGGAAACAAAGTTTAAGTTTGAAAATCATTTGTAAAGAAGATTAAAGCAAAGGAAGCAACAATTTGTTTGGAAAAAGGTTTTGAAATCCTAATTGAAACATGAGAAAATGATTGATTTAAAGAAAATGGTTTCATGGGTTTTCTTTTTAAAAAAGGGAGTTTAAGGTTTAAAAATCTATTTTGTAGAACATAATGTAAGAAGGTTGTTTTAAGAAAAATATTTTTAGGAAAATTTCTCTTAAATAAGTCTTAAATCTTATCACATCCAAGTTTATGGATTTTTTTCCATGTTGGGAAATGGGAGTTTTGGAGACTTCTACTATTTCCTAGAAACATATCCATATTGTGCTAAGGGACAAGTTTAATACCCATTTAAAAGAAACTCAAAAAAAGGGGGTTTCCATATTTTTTGAAAGAAGATGCCAAAACCTTTTTTAGGTTTAAAATCATTTTAGAAGAAAAAGAAAGAAAAAGGGTTTTGAGAAAAAGGTTTGAAAAGTGCCGATTCGGAAGGTTTTTATGGATTTAAAAGGAAACTTTCTTTTGAAAACATTCATTTTTAGGAAAGGGAATGGCCATTGAAACTATTTTTCATCTTTTGGAATACAAATTTTTTAGAGGTTTGTTTACCTAAACTTTTCACTATATGGTAATGTAGGATTTATGGTGCTAGCTAGAAAGCTAGCACCCTTGAACCCTATTACACATGAGAAAGAGGATGGAAGATATAGCAAGCTTAAAGTGCATAAATTATAAGAGCATAATATTTAAAGACTTGAGTGTAAAGGAATTTAAATACAAGACATAATGTAAAAGCTTGAATTTAAAGGAATTTAAAGACAAGAAAATAATATAAAGGCTTGAATTCAAAAGAATTTCATGACAAGACAATAATATAAAAGCTTGAATGTAAAAGAATTCAAAGACAATACAATAATGTAAATGGGTTGATCTAAAATTCTTTTCTTAAGAAATTTCTCCTAAATAAGCTCTAATCTTGTCACATCTAAGCTTATGAGTTCTTTGCCATGTTGGGAAATGGGTGTCTTGGAGACTTCTACCATTTTCCAGGAAACATACCCATATTGTGTTTAGGAACGAGGTTTAGAACCCATTTAAGAGAAACCCACCTATGGTAAATCACCATCTTCCCACTAAGGTTGGTTGCGTACAAGGAAAACTCCTCCGCATACCTTCTAGCTAGGAAGATGAGGATTTGTCCAAGATTTTGAGTTCTTTTCTCCTTTTAAGTCCAAGGGATTTAAAGAGAAGACAACAAAAGAAAAATGGTAGAAAACAATTTTTAAAGTGTAGGGAAAGCTTTAAATAAAGATCATAAGCAAAATGTAAAGAGATATAGAACAATATGTAAAGAGCAAGAGAGTAGATGAACAATATAAAAAATAAGAGCATTTCATATATATATATATATATATATATATAATGATGTGTTTACAAGGAAAGAGAGAAAGAGAATGATGTAGTTATGAACAAAGCTACCCATCTCTAGTACAAGGCTTACCAAACTTACCTAAGAGCTTTGGAGATATGAAAATGATAGAAAAGGGGTTGGAGTTTCTGTTTAGAGAGGAGTTTCCTAGAGAAAAGGAGAGAGAAACTAAAGTTAGAGAAACTCCTAAGAGAGAGAGAGAGAAAGGAGCATTTTTGGAATTTTTGTGCATGCAATTGCTAAAAGGGGTGGGTATATTTATAGCGGAAAAGGAGGGGTGAGGTGTTGCATACAACACCTTTACCTAGACACATATTGCTTTGTGCGGCTGGTGTGAGGTGTTGCAACACCTCACTCAAAATTGCCTTGGTGCCCACGCTTTCCTTTTTCATTTTTTCCCCTTTCTGGTCTGATTTTTGTTCCAACTTTTGGAGGCATTTCCGAGTTTAGATTTCTTCAAACTTGGTGTTCTTGGAAAGGTCTGGATCTCTTGTGTTTATAGGTCCTGACCTTGCTCGATTTGAGATTACGGTCATCAAGATATCATGTTTGGAAGGGAGGTGACGCAATGTAGGAAATTTAATAGCATCATATTTGAAAATTCATTTCTCCCAATCTGTGGCAGGTATTGCTAAGTCCTTTTTATGGAAAGTAGATGACATATCATACTTCAATTCGGTTAGGGTGGATCACTCCTATTGTTGCTGAATCAGTACAGTTTATTACGCAAAAATGACCCAAAACAACTCTTTTCAACTGAAAGTAATAATATATTTAATACCGTTGGCTTTGGCCGTTGGGCATTTTACAGCAAAAAAGAGGGAATGTAGATAAACTGCATTTTCATATAAATAATAAATTCTAATGCTTAGTCCGTATTAAAACACTCCTTTTGCATAGTTTTCAAAGTCCCAGAGAAGAAAACTGATATCAAAATTTGAGATTCTATTTAGTAGTCAATCCCATCAAAATCACTTCTACATCATTAAATGCTCAATAAGATCCCACCCAAGACATGGCAAAATGAGTCAAAATTTACCAACTCAACCCAAACTGGAATAAAAATCGGGTTAACTTGTTACCTGACCCTTTTTTTATTTCGTAAAAAATAATAAAATGAACACCTAGTTGGTTTTACCTATTAGATAAATAAAAATAAAAATAAAAAAACAAACAAAGACATAGTTTGTTTACTTGGTTGTTATGGACTGCACAACCCAAACTCAATTGACAAATATAATATACCTGGTCTTTTTTCCCAAAAGAAACAACAATTTTTCAAAACATTTTTTGGATGAAGCCATTAAAAAAACATGTATTTTATATTTAACATCATTTAAATGCAATGGCCTTAATAAAACAATTGAGATTTTTTACCTTTTTTTTTTTTTTTTTAAAGAATACTAAGTATTTTAACACACACACACAAGGGAAGAGGTGAGAAGGTTTTTAAAGAAACTAACAGTGGTGTATATCCAAAAGGGTCTAACTCTTAGATATATAATACAGACTTTAAACATTTATAACTTACACTCATTTTTCAATGTGGGATTAACCCACTGTTTTTTCTTTTAAGAATACAGTATTTTAACACACACACACCAGGAGAGAGAGGAGAAGGTTTTAAAAAAAAAAAAAAACTAACAATGGTATATATCCAAAAGGGCCTAACGAATTGATGATTGCATGTAATAAGTAAAGATTGAGGCATTCTTCATGCTTGAATAACGTAATAACTAATAATTAATGGTTTTTAGATATCATATGATAAAGTGCATACCAAGATAATTTGGTTGCAATAGATTTAAAAACATATATTTGAAATCAAAGGAATATAAAAGTAAAGCTGAAGTATATTAATGAAATTGACATAAATTATAGATATTTAGGCCTACTTTTTAACAATCCATTGCCAAAATAAAAGATGATATTTTCTGGAATGTATATTGCTTAACAATCACATGATATTTATAAAAGAGACCAGGTAAAAATAATTATAAAAGAGACCATAAATAAATAAGTAAACAATTAAACTTTGATGTATATTCTCAAATTGAAATAAAGTGTCAACTATAGTGCATCTAAAATTAAACACAACTATTAGATTATTTTTCAAGACATTGATTATCAAATTAGTTTTAAGAATTTAAATTTTTTATATGTTTTTATTTTTTGTCAAATTTGCTATCCAATTGAAATTGGGCATTTGTAATTTTGCTTTATATTTTGGGATGTTGATATTGTGTAGTAGTGAAACTCGTGTGTTTGTTTTGACTAGATTTTCAAAGGGTAGAGTAGACTCCTTTGTATTTGTGCTATTTATTTTAATTTGCAATGTTGGGATTTGCCGATTTGTATAATTTTATAATTATTGAACAAATATAAATTTGTTGAGCTAAGCTCTTTCTTGATGTGGGTGGTGAATTCAAAGTAATACATCTCACATTTAGTAATTTGTTACATGACTTACCAAGTGGTAATACATGTTTTTTTTTTTTTTTTTTTAATTTCATGTGAAAATACTGACTGACCTAACCCAACCTACAACCTGATTAATCCAACCCATTCTAAACCATTTAAAATAACCCATTTTCGACTGGATCCCATTTAACCCAAATAAAGCCGACCTAACCTGCCTGTTCGCCATGTCACTACCCCCACCCCCCTCTCGCGGTATTTGCACATTTTAGTTGTATACACTTTAGAGTAGTGTCATAAAATATAGGAGAAATTTTTTAACCAGTGGCCAATGTTTAAAAGAAAAATCGATACAATTCTTCTCCTTCTTCTTCTTTTTCTTTATTTCTATAAATCTTACAATTAACCATCATTTTTTTTTTCCTACTGAATCAATTAATTAACAATCACATATATCAACAAAATATGTGTATGTCATAAGAACTTTAGCATCAGCTCACGTTTGTTACTTAAACTAATGCACTATCCATTCTACTTCATTTACATATTATATTTTATCTATATTATATTTTATCTATTTTACTACCTTACTTTACAAAACACCCAATATCAGTAGTTTTATTTTATCATTCAACTCAATAAAATAATATATCTACTACAATAAACAACAACCGCCGCCACCAACAAAATAAAATAAAATACATATTTTATCTTCTTAGTTACAGTGCACTGTAGCTTAGCAGCAAAAAAATACGGGTTTGGCTCCACTGATGCAGCCACTTTTGCTATATTTTGATGGTAAATTTAGTGTTTTAACAAAATGCCTCCACCAATACTAAGAGCATTCACACCAAAGATGTGATAAATGCTAAAAAGCTATTTTAGCAACAAAATCACCAAAAATCCTTTTATATCAATAGTACTAAACTTAAAATTTTTTAGCACTTGCTATAATAAGTTGCTGCTAGTACCCATTAGCTGTTCTATAAAAAATGTCATTTTAACACACCAAAAGCCTACTTTTTCATTTTACCACATCATTTTACAATATCTCATTTATCAGATGTTTTATTCTTCAATTCTATACATTATAATAATATTTACAACACATTAAAATAATATATTTACCCAAAACCCAGCAAATACACAAATGCACAACCTACCAAGAACCAACAACCACCGCTACAATCACCGCCACAAACTACAACCACAATCACCGGTTCCTCCAACAAATTTCAAATCCAAAAACCTCAACAAAAGAGAAGAGAAAAAAAAATCAACAAAACCCTAACCCAACAGATCAATCAATGACCAAACTTAACCAACCATCGGCGGTGAGAGCTGTGGAGGACGACGGAGCTTCAGATTAGCGGCGTGGCTGAGATGTGCATCAAAAAGTTGAATAAAACTAGAGGCGAGTTTCATATCAGTGGCAACGATGGCGGCTTTAGATCGGAAGCAATTTTTTTTTTTTAACACATCTGTCGGTACCGTGCCAAACTTATCATGGTACTATAGCATGTCTCAAATTTTTGACACATTTAACACACCCCATGAAGGTGTGTTTTTGGTGTTTGGTGTGCCAAATGTCAAATATTTAGCATTTGGCACACCTGATGGTAATGCTCTTACTGCAGCAAGTTTTTATATTTTTTTATTAATTTCTTTCTTTTTCTCACTCTATCCTGTGCCTCTATCCTTCAGGGATTCAGATCCTCTCCATTTCCCTTTGAAATGGAGAGTGTTTAGTTCACGGTAGGGATTTGTTTGAAAATTATCAAAGGTCAAAAACGTGTCATGTCAATTAAAATGTTAAAACACACTTAACTGGGGTTCAACACTTAACTAGAGGGTTGTTTAACTCAACTGGACAAATTGTACTGGAAAACAAAAAAAAAAACCTTTTAGGAGGGAAAAGTGAAATAGACGTTATCCGTGCAAGTTCTTTCGGAAAACAAAAAAGAACTTTTAGGAGGGAAAAGTGAGACAAAGGTTGCACGTTCAAAACTTCACAGATTTTAACACCCCCAAAAAAATAAAAAATAAAAAAATAAAGCTTCATAGAAGGTTTAGAGAACAAGTTCAGCTTTAGAGCATCTCTGTTTCTATCTTGCCAAAATAGAGGTATATCTGTATACTTGTTTATGCTTATCTTATTTGATGTTTGATCATTTTTCTGCATTTATATTGTTGTCTTGGTGAGTTTATATTGTTGTTTTGGTGGTTGGATGCAAGTTAGAGTCTATCTGAATTTTTATTTTTAATTTTTTGAGATAAAGATTGAATCTTTATAATGCCTGGATGATTCTTGGAGTCCATCTCATTTTTCTGCATTTATATTGTTGTCTTGGTGAGTTTATATTGTTGTTTTGATGGCTGGATGCAAGTTAGAGTACCTAAACTTTTATTTTTAATATTTTGAGATAAAGATTCAATCTTTATAATGGCTGGATGATTCTTGGAGTATCTTTTTTTATTTTTTTGAGATAAAGATTGATTCTTTATTAGTATATGGCATATTTGATTGCCTGGTCTATCCACACCAATGGTCCCTGTTCTGCCTGGTCTATTTCCCATTTGATTGTTGACATTCAAGACTTGGCTATGTCTTTTGTTTCTTGCAATTTTAGTTGGATTAGTAGATGCCGTAACTCTACTGCTCATTCAATTGCCAAATTTTCCCTTGCTTCCAATGACCCTTTCATTTTTACTCTGGCTACTCTTTCATTTTTACTCTGTCTCATTTTTTTACATCATCTATGTTTTGAAAACAAATGATAGGTGAAAGTTATAATAAATTTATGGTCAATTTTTTCTAGGGATAATAATGGGAATAAATGTTCCTTCCAATGTGCCCATAGAATCTACCCCATTTAAAGGGATGGAGTTTGAAGTGGATGAGATTGCATATGATTTTTATAATGAATATGGCAGAAATGTTGGATTTAGTATTAGAAAAGACTATGTAAATAAATGTAAAAAGACTAGAGTGGTTACTTCAAGGAGATTCTGCATAATTACTGTTTGTGTTTCTGCATAGTTGTGTTTCTGCATAGTTGTTTGTGTTTCTGCATAGTTCTTTTACATTGCTCACCTAATTTGTGTACTTGGGTTGCACCCCTATGAGTTACTTGGCATTACAATCAAAATTCAATCCAACAGAGTAAACAATAAGAGAATTTAATTAAAAAAAAAATGAACAAATTTTATTAAAATGTACACTTTGATCACATAACAAGAATTCCATTGAAATCAACACTTTAATTATAATAACATGAAACTTCTACAATTGGTATGCTTATTGCTTGACTATACATTCCACCTCTTGCTTCTTGATTATACATTCCATCCAAAGTCTACAATTTTCAATCTTAGCTTGATCACTTCAACTTGCCCATCTCTTGGTATGAATGTATGATGCTTCTTTCTTATGTAAATTCTTTTGGTATCAAAGCTTTGGGATGTATCATAGCTCCAAAGGCCCTTCCAAATTACTGATAATTAGGATCAATGAAACCTACAAATACCAACCACAAAAGGGTTCTCAACAGAAGATTGATTAAAAAAGGCAAATACTTCTCCAGACAAATAAAACAGTGATACTTGGCAATAAGAAATGAAGCAAAGAACACTTTAGAATATTCAGGACATAAGAAATATAGTTGCAAGAGAGGCAAAAGTTGGCAACTAAATTGCTTTGAGAAAACAATACAGTACAAAACAGGCTACCAGCTGCATAAACCAGCTAAATGCATATTCCTCAAAAATCCCTAACAAAACTGATGTATTTTTACATTAACCACCTATTCCAATGAGATGATACATTACTTTCAAATGCCTAACTTCTTCCGAGTTCAGACACATTACAGTAATGATCTCTCTCCTAACTCCAATGAAGGACCGAAAACAACACAAGATAACAATTTTATTAAAAAAAAAAAGAAGTCAAATACGAGAATGCAAAGTGTGTCTGAGTCATAAGTCATAAACCCTTATTTCTCAAAAACAAGTTCTTCTAGAATTAGTTATGACAGAAAAAGACTAAGGGTGAGTTTGGTTCAGCTTTTTGTAAAAGTGCATAATGAAAAAGTGGAGTTTTCAAAAAGTGCATAATTGAAAAAGTGCATTTTCAAAAAGTTGAATGTTTGGTAAAAACTGTTAAAAAGTGCTTTTTGAAAAAGCTGAGTGTTTGGCTAGCACTTATAAAAGTGACAGTTTGAGGGATAAATTACCAAAAAGGACAATGTATATATAAGAGCATTTCCAGCAGGTTAGACAAATTTTTGTGCTGTTTGGACAATCAACAGTGACATTTATCTTTTACCTATCCATTTTTTTAATTTTTATTTTGTAATCAAATTTATTCTTTTTTAATATTTATTTTTCTTTTTCTATTCATTTTCAACAATTATATTTTTCAATAAAAAGTGTTACATCTACAATATTTTTTGCAATACTTTCACAAGAATCATAACAGAATCTTATATGAAAAGTTGTTACTAGTTCTAATTTGAACTTATTACTGAAATTATATTTTTACTCATCAATATTAGTTAATTACTTAAAATTTATTGTGAAAATATTGTGATCATATTTTAAAATTGTGATTTCTAATACTTTTCCCTTTTTTTTTTCCTCTATACGTTACCTTTCCCTTTTTTTTTTTTTTTTTTCTCTTGTATTTTATCCACCCTCCATACGTTACCTTTCCCCTTTTTTTTTTCTCTTGTATTTTATCCACCACACACGTGTACACTATTTTGGCCACATCTTCTCCTTTTTCCCACACTCCACCTTCCAGAAGGCTCTCTCATTCTCTCATTCTTTCATTTTTCCTTTTTCCTTTTCCCTTTGTTTCCAGAACGTTCTCTCAATTCCAACACTCTCCGGCTCTCTCAATTTCTTCTCTCTTTTTTTTTTTTCCACTTGATTTCCAAAAGATCTCCACTTCCGCTTCTTGACTTATATGAAGCAAATTGCTCGCGGATCTGAACTGAAAATTGAGAAGCCTCACCACCTGAACTAAACACTGTGGGTTCGGTCTTTCTTCGTCTTCATCTTCTTCTTCCTCTTCTTCTTTCTTTCTGTCTTTCTATGTGTTTATGGTTGTTTGGCCGTGGGTTTGTGCTATTTGATTTCTGTATTTTTGGATTGTGGTTTGTGTTTTGGGTAATGATTTTAATCTTCGTCTTCATCTTCTTCTTCCTCTTCTTCTTATTTCTTTCCGTCTTTCTATGTGTATTTTTGGTATGTGTTTTTGGATTGTGGCCGTGGGTTTGTGTTTTGGCTGTGGGTTTGTGATGGGTATTTCCGTAATTTTAATTTTGCAACGGTAACACATTGAAAACGCGCATTGCGCGTTTTCATTTATGGACCCCTGAGAGTCCATAAAAATTTCCGCATTTCTCTTCATTTTTGGTCTATGCCCAAAACGCAAATTTTATCAAAAAGTTGCGTTTTGGGCTTAACCAAACGCATATTTCGGTTTGGCTTTTTTCAAAAAGCGCTTTTTAGGTTCAAAAAGCGCTTTTTAGGTTCAAAAAGCGGAAACAAACGGGCACTAAAGTCATATCTGGGTTATTTTCAATTTCTTCAAATTTATAAATATCATGAACATAAAAGAGAACTTTACCTATCTTCATTTGAACCAGAATTCTCATTGCCAAAAACTAGCCCAACAACCCCCTGCACAATAATTTCAAGCTCAATTACATCCAAACATAATATAAAAGGCACAACCACAAAATCCATTCAATCTTAAATTGGCTCAAAATCAAATGGCAACAACCCTCACTAACCAAAAAAAAACCCATTCTGCCCATGACCTGTACATAATCAAATCATACCATTGGTAGAGAAAAAAAAAACTATCGTGCCCACCATTCATTATAAACCCATATACCAAAATTTTAGAGTTTGCAGCTTTAATATATGCTATTGATGACCATATAAAAAGGGTTATCAAGGTCACACCATACAATTAAAAGCCTAAAACATTAAAATGATTATAATCAATTAGTCACAAATGATAAAAATTTACAACTATTAGAACATGCATTATAGAGAGAGAGAGAGAGAGAGAGAGAGAGAGAGAACTAATCCCAATTCAAAAGAAAATCAAAAACCCCCAAGAAAGCACTTTCACAAAGCAACTTCTGGTGGATGAAATCAAGCAGAGAGAGAAAACTTACTGGGTAGTGCCTATGCTTGCAGGTGGGCGGCACTTTTCAATGATGCTAGGTTGGTGTGAGACATAGCCCGCGTAACAACGGTGGCTTGGCATGATGGCTGGTGGCATTGGTGACGGTGAGGGCCGTGGGATGGGGAGAGAAAATCCTTGGAGATGAGAGTTTGAACTTTGAAATTTCAGATGGGCTGATGAGAGAAAAGAATATCATGATGGCTGGTGGCACCGGCGATCGTGAGGATCGTGGGATGGAGAGAGAAAATCCTTGGAGACGAGAGTTTGAACTTTGAAATTTCAGATGGGCTGGTAAGAGAAAAGAATATGCTGAGTTAACCTTGGTTTAACCAGAGTTTGAATTTGTTGAGTTAAGTTTTTAACATTTTAATTGACGTGGCACATTTTTTACCCTTGATAATTTTCGAACAAATCCCTATCATGAACTGGACACTCTCCATTTCAAAGGGAAATGGAGAGGATCCGAATCCATCCTTTAGTCCTTCTCAAGCCTCTTCTTTGTCCTTTTCTCCTCTGTCACACACAATCCAGTCCAAGCCATGTAGGTTCTCTACCTCACCACACCATCTCACCCAAGCTTCTTCCTTTCCCTCTCACCATCTTAGCCAACTCACACCCACGGCGCCACCAATCAAAACCACCAAGAAACGACGCTGTCCCCACCAAAGGCATCAAAGGCCTAGGCCACACAATCCTCATAGTTACAGCACTTAATTCCACTACCCCAATCCCAATCCTATCCCAAAACAACAAAAACAAGAAAATGAGGGAAGGCAAATTAGTGGGTCAGATGTGGGTTTGGTGAGTTTGTGATTTATGGTGGTTGTGGTTGGGTTGATTTTGGAATGGGTCACGATGGTTGATTTTGTGGGTTTTTTTTTTCCTCCAGTGGTGGTGGCTGGCAGTGGCTGGTTGTTGGGTTCTTGAAGTCACAGTGGAATGGATTTTTGTGGTTGTGTTGATTTTGTGGTTGGATTGATTTGATTTTATGGTTTGGTTGATCTTAGATTTGAATTTGTAATGGGTCACTGTGGGTTGTGGGTTCTTTGTTTTGTTTGTTTTTTTTTTTTTTTTTAACCAGTGGGGGTAGGTGTGGTGGTTAGTGGCAGTGGGTATGGTGGTGCTGGTGCTGGTGCTGGTTTGTGGCGGTGGGTGTGGCGGCAGAGAAGAGAAAGAGATGAGAAGAAGATAGAGAAATAGGAAAGAGAAAGTGACCATTTAGAATAGCTTATTTAGCTGAAACCGTAAACTTTTTGTTGAAAAGGTAAAAAAAATGTTAAAAAATACCGTTTTTATGAAAATCATTACAAAATCAACTCTAGATGAACCCAACATTCAGCCCGAACTTTGCCCATGCTTCTCGTTTTCTTTTTCAAGGGAGCTCATAGCTAAACCAATATAATTTAAAATTTTGCTTTTATATCTTTAAATATAGGAAAACTAAGGGAGTGTTTGGTAGAAAAGTTTGAGTAATGTTGTTTGGGTGTTTTTGATATGGGTAAAATATCAGTTTTATCCTTAAATTTTCACAAAAGTTCATTTTTTGTCCCTAAATTTTACAAAATATTCTACTTTTCATTATTTTGTCTATATTGGTTATTTTATGTCCTGCATGTCTTAATAGAGTGCTGATGTAGTATCTATCTTTGACTAAATTAATTTATTTTATAAATTATAAACATGTACCACACAATGATTGACACACATGGATTAAAATTTTCAGTGAGACAAAATTACTGGCACACCCACACAGCCTAATCCAAACAACCCAGTCTCCAAAATCCCTAAATCTAAAAAGATGAACCCCAGCCCCAGGTCCCCAAAGCCATAGTTGTAATATCATCTTGCTCAAAAACATCAATAGATCTCCTTATTTCCTCATCATCATCATTAGCATCATCTTGACTTTCAATAATCTCCTTATTGAAACGTTTTTTATTAGAATCTATATTTCTAGTTACAGATTTATGCCCAACAACAACATTATCTTAATCAATTTCATCATCCAAAATAGAGTAAGCCTTCAGCTTTCTTGTCAACATTGCAGCTTCCCTCTCTTGTTTCTTGTTAGAAACTGAAAAAATATGGACAGACACTCAATGTGAGCATGTCTCTCTATTTGCCTCAGATTGTAACATCTAGGAGTTATGGCGTAATGGTATTGGACTGTTACACTACCCCACCAAGTCCACTATCCCACTCAATATTAATGGAGTGGTGTGTATATAAACACCAAGAATGGTACCCATTGAAGTGTGAACGAATTCTACATTTCTCATAGTGTTTACAAAATGTTGTGAGACTCTTAGGTTGTGGGTTATGTTTGCATCACTCTAGTAGTGTGTAACACCATCGGAGAAACGTTTTTGGTTTGTGGATCATACAAACTGGAATTTAGAACATGTTTGAATAGTTGGTCTACGTGAAGGCTGGCTCTAAACAACATAGAACAATCTCAAAACTCCTATGTGATCATCGATTTAGGCCAAGAGAGGTATGTCGAAAAACCGATTACTTATATTCCGCTACAAGTTTCTATTTCTTACATTTCTGATAAATGTTTACTACATAACTACTAGTACAGAGTACTCTAGTGAAGAATTGTTAAGCAAACCCATGAAGGCAAATTCTTTTTCTTATTCGAAAGTCTTCTCTTCTATCTATAGCAAGAACACTCAAACTCTTTGTGTTGCTTCAATACCCGTTATCTTCAACAACAGAGGAGTCTGCCTTTGAACTCTTCATCGTGGGTTAGGGTCGCCGATTAAGGCCAGTGGGACTATGGTGTTAGGAGACCTGGGGTTCATCATCGTTTCATATTTGGGGATTTTGAGATTGGGCTATTTGGATTGGGTTGAGTGGGTGTGGGGGTAATTTTGTCTCACTGAAAATTTTAATCCATGTGTGCCAGTGCGACACATGTTTATAATTTAAAAAATAAATAAATCTAATCCAAGTCAAATACCACATCAGCACTCTATTAAGCCACGTAGGACATAAACTAACAAACATAGATGAAATGATAAAAAGTAGAACATTTTGCAAAGTTTAGGATCAAAAAACGAACTTTTAAAAGTTTAAGGACGAAAAACTAATTTTTGTGAAAATTTAGGGATGAAAATGATACTTATTTTATCCGAAAAATAAAAAATATTAACATTGTTGTTACATTAGAGCATCTGAAGGCTTGCAATATAAAAAAATAAAAAAAATAAAAACAAAGAATGAATTGACGAAATTAATAGCCAAAAGCTTGAGAATAAAATTAGTGACAGAGAATAAAGTGAGCTTGAAACAATTCCACTGTTTAGTTCCCGAGTAGTTGAAACTAATTTTTTAACCGGATTCTCACATTTCCACAGAAAATGAAAATTTAACCAAAATATCTACTAAAATAGAGGAATATATGCAAACACAAACCCAACCACTTATGAACCAATCTACAAAATCAAAGCACTAAAATTGCAGTTTCACTCAAAATAAAACATAAATAATGGTAGAAATATTAAATACATTAAGAAAAATCGGTTTGAAAAGCAAATTATCTTGATGTGCACATATATTGCATAAGGCTTAAATAAAATAAAATAAAAAAGACTATTTTGAAAACTAGTCAATGATGACCCTCCACAGATTTGCCTATATAAGTCACAATTAAAGTTGCAAAAACAAGAGCTTGAATATCGCTTGTAAATAATTCAAGTAACATGACGGGTATAGGAATCACTAAAGGTACAAAAGAAAAAAGAACAAAAACTACTAATTCATCGGCTAATATTTTCAAAAAATTGAAATTTCTTTTATTTATATATATAAGATATAAATTCTACTCTAACTTTATCTAAGTGTATATGTGTGTGATGTTCCCTTTTGCATACTTAAATTCTGATCCTTATCTCCCACATCTTATAAATATTTATACTTGTGGAGTGACCATTGCATCAAGGGAATAAAATCGAAACTAAGTGATAGGGATTTTGCGAAATCTTCTAAAATATTAATGGGTATAAGGATTGAAGTTGATTGAATGTATTTATGAAAATAACCTAATCTTTTTCTACTAAGGCCTGCATAAAAATATGCTATTGACATGAGTAAAGGCCCTTTCAACTCTTTTACATCCTAGTCGTTTTGCCTTTCGTATCCTTAGGGGTAAAAATGTAGTTACAACTTACAACTCCATTAGTAATAATTATTAAAAAAAAAAAAAGAATTAAAATGAAAAGACAAAAAAAAAAAAAAACTACAAACACAGTCCGTTACACTCAAGCCGTTTAACCCTTTTGAGGTCCTTTTGTCAAACAAAAAACTAAGAAAATTAATATAGAATCCGAACCCATGTCACAAATGACCCAACCTAACCCATTCCAATCCAAAATAAAACCACAACACTTAAGCCCATTTTTAAAAATAACACACTCATTTTGATCCACAAGGCCCAACTGGATATCCACTCAAACTTTTGGCTTGTCGTGTAAGTGAAGCAATCCAAAGGCTAAAAAATAACCCACAAAGACAGAATTGTCTTTCTCAGTAAATTGTCTTGTTCCTTCCTTCATCTTCTACACAAAGACGGTAAAAATCCACAAAGCAGTGCACAAATCTCCAGTACTATAGCAATTACTGAAAAATTCCATTATCTCCATTACTCTCTCCGTCTAGCTCTCTTCAGAGCTGAGCATCAGACGCTCCAAGATCAGACCTTACATGAGAAGATCGGTGCTCGCCGGAGAAGAAAGGGCGAAATTGGGACATTGGATGAAATATTCCATGGGATCTCTAACAGGATCAGGGAAAGGAAATTGAACCCAAACCCCACCACTCAATCATAAATGGTTCCACAAGAACACCAAAGCTGGTAAATCCTAGTCTATAGTTGTTTTGAGTTTCAAGAAAATACAAAAGCTTGGCTTAAACTCACCTAAAAATGAAAAAAAAAAAATAAAATAAAATAAAATCTTACAGATGAAGCGGTTCCATTGTAAATAATAATGCCCAGAAGCCCAAAAAACTGAATATAAGATTCAAACAAAAGTGGATTTGTCTTTGTGTAGAAGATAAAGGAAGGAGCAAGACACAATTTAATGACAAAGAGAAACACCTTTGATGCTTAGTTCTGGAGTTCTAGAGAGGGTTGAGAGATAGAGAGAGACGGAGAGAGACTAATGGAGAGAAAATGAAAGTAAAGTTGCTTTGTGGTTTTAATTTTTATTTTTTGACCTTTGGACTGCTTCACTTACACGTGTCCTTCATCTATTGACTCACTCTTCATCTATTGACTCACTCTTTTTTTAGAACTAGTTAAGGCAGCACGTGCACGTTCAAGGCACGTGCTAGCCATAGAAAAAAAAAAAAAAAAGTTAGTGATTATGATTAATTTTAAATTTTATTTGTATCACAAAATAAAAAGAGACATTAATTTTAAGAATTTTGATAATTATGTTATAAAAAGTTAATCTTATTCGTATAAGACTGTTACGGATCCCATTTTAATATTTTATTATTTTATTTTAACCTATAACTTACACCTCAATAGTTGTAAATATATTGTAATAACAACAATATGTTACGATATTTTTAGTTGTGCTAGATCTCGGTATAATATTTTATTATTTTATCTTATTTTATTTTGACCGATAAGGAATTGACACATGCGTCACAACATTTTCACAATATCTCTATGTATACATTGTACTTAATTACAATGTAAATTTATATTGTAGACACAAAAAAATTGGCAAATTTTGTACACATTTACAAAATTTGTACAATATTTACCATTTTTTGTGCAAATGTGTATAATATTAATCACTTTTGTGTATTTACAATGTAAACTTGCATTGCAAGTACAAAGTGAACATATAAAGATCTTAAAAAAAAAAAAAAACAAAAACAAAAACAAAAGCAAAGTTTAAACCAACTGGCATACTTGAAGAAAAAAAAAAGAAAAAAAAAAAGGAAAAAAACAAAACAAAACAAAAAGTGCACCTTACTAATTGAATAAACCAAAAAAACACTATTCATAAACCTTTGGCTCTATTTATATAGTTAATAGAAATAGATATGTTAGCTTACATAAATATTTAAAAGGAAAAAAAAAAAAAAAAAAACTTTAGGCATTGTAGAAATTAATGTTAAAATGTTGTGGACTTAACATTTTTTTATTTGATCTATAAAAAACTGAGATCTCAACAATTGTGAAAATATCGTGATAACAATAAGTGTTGTAACATTTTCTCAAAACATTTATTTTTAGTTGTGGTTAATCACAGTCTCATATTTTATTATTTTATTTCGACTTGTAAGAAATTAACACGTCAATAATTGTAAAATTTGTTATATCAATATAACAATATATATGCCAGCTTACATAAATATTAAAAAAAAAAAACCAATTACTGGAAAAAAAAATTTTTTTTGAGCACTGTAACTACCGTGCTAGTTGAATATACCAAAAGCACTGCACAATAAAGTTGTAACATTTTCTCAAAATATTTATTTTTAGTTGTGGTTGGTCACAGTCTCATATTTTATTATTTTATTTCGACTTGTAAGAAATTGACATGTCAATAATTGTGAAAATATTGTGAAATTTGTTGTGTCAGTATAACAATATATATATACCAACTTACATAAATTTCTGACAGCTTAATGAATTTTCCATATGAATTTCAAAAAGTGGTCTACCTTGCTAGAAACCCTAACTTGCTAATTTTCGCATTTGGAAGAGCTGTTCACCTGTCAAGTAAAACTAAACTCTCCACAAAATTAGGTGTGTAAATAATACATTCAGGCATTGGAATATTTAGAATTTCCTCATTTAAACTATCTGGGTCGAATAAAAAGCTCTGATAGGGGGTAAACCTTTCGACCAAAAGTTCCCCATTGATGGTGCAGCTAAAGAACTCTGCAACCTGTTTCATGGGTACACTTTTTCTAGCACAAGACTCAACCACACCATACTCCTTCATCACCCATATGTGGCATATGTCACTCATCTCAACTAGATCTTCACCAAAAACAATCAAAACCAACGATCCCTTGAACATTGCAAGGCGTTCAAAATGCTTTACAATTCCTTCTAAGTAATTTTGAGGCAGCAATATCTCACGGAATCTCTCATCATTGATGTCGAAGGACAAGATGAACTTATGGTCAACTGAAAATGCTATAAAATGCAAAGCTCCGTTAAAACATAATCGGGTTGGGAAATATACCTGATCAACTGATCCATTGGGTCCAGAATCAGAGCCACTAAATGACTCCACCGAAATTACAGCCTTTCTCCACGAATCAGTACTCAGTGTGTAAATCTCGGCCTCAGCGGGTTTTCGTGTCACTTCTCGCATAGCAAACGTAACTCTCAGAATCTTGTAGTCATTGTTTTGAGGATGATACCCAAATCCAAAAACGGCTCGATCAGCAGGATGAGTAGATAGAAGCTTCTTTAAATTGGATGTGAGTAGTGAATAATAATTTTTGCAATTAAATTCCTAATTGAAAACCATGTAATCTGAAGCAATCATTTTTGGTTGTAAATTTTGTGGATTTCAGCCGGGGAAATGCCTTTACACGACAGTTAGAGAACTTGTTGAGAACTCACTTGATTCTGCTGTGTCCATTTCCGAGCTTCCAGTTGTAGAAGTTACAATGTAAACCCTCCTTTTTTCTTTTTTCTTTTTGTTTATTTATGAACAAATGATAACAAGTGTTAGTTTCAATAATGGGTTGGTGATGATTTTATGTAATGTTGTTTTTTGGATTAACTTTGGCCGTTGCAGCGAAGAGATAGGGAAAAGCAAGTTTAATTCTATGATTGGTCTTGTTAATCGCGAACGTGTTGATGAGGCGTTATATGATGACCACGAGACAGCTAAAGCTCGAGAGGTGTGTTATGCTTTTAATGCGAATTTGTTTTTATCTTCGTTTTTGTTAAATGCGTTAGTGGGCCTATGAATAGTAGCAAAAATAAGCTAAATAATAAAATAAACTAACTTTTTAAGCTAGAGGCAAATGCACACTTCGTTTTAGGATTATTTGGTTTACTATTATATATAATTGAGATTTTGGCATTAGATTTCTAGGTTGGAGTTATTAGTTTAAAGTGAACATATAATATGGAAAATTACTTGATGTTGACCTCTTTAAGCTAGCAACAATATGGTACAATGTTGTTTGCTTCTATTTCTAACAAAGATTAACTAGCTTAAAAATTATTATTAGTAATTTAGTCACTGTAGAAAGGGAGTTATTAAGACCTGAAATTTTAAGGAATAAACTAAACAGAAGGAACTAATTTTCTCTAAAATTTGATGTGATTGGAAGATTTTTTGTTGGGTTAAAGAATTTAAGTTAGCACTGAACTTTGAGTGAGTTGAAACATGATGTAAGAATGAGCTTTTTTGTATGAAATTTAGTGTGACAATGTCTCTTATACTGAATCTAAACATGTAATTACGTATTTTGCTACCAAAAAGGGTACAAAACTTGAACCTTCTTTTGGATTGGTGTTTGTACTCCAATTTTGTTAACAATTTTATTGATTATTTTGTAAAAAATTATTTTCGTTTTGGTTGGGAATGCTTAGATGTTTCAAGTTAGAGTGAGTTCAAGGATGTGCAAATGCAAGAGCCAGGAGCCAATGTGAGAAAGATAACATGAACATATGCTAGGTACATGAAACTTTTCCTTCTGATTTCAATTGGGTTTTTTTTTTTCTTTTTTGTGCTCCTTATTTTATTTTTCTTTTTGATAAACTTATTCTTAGGTTTAGAAAATGTCTTCCAGGAATCAATTTTGTGAAATTATTAGTAAGTTATTCTACTAGAGTTCAAATTACCACCAAAAGGTCTAATATATATATATATAACTTATATCAACTTATATACCACCAATATATCAACATGACAATATTGAGGTCACTGTTCAAGCTTCGTGTAAGGACTTGCTACTATGCTGCGCAAACATGGTTGGCAATGATGCGGGGTCTGGTCCTATGAGCATTTACTATGTGATAAATCCAATTAGTACGCAATGCACTGCCCTGCCTCCCGTGCCTCAACTGGCAAGGGCTCGGGTTGGGTTCATATGGTCGTATGACACTGCTCGTCATAAACTTAGTTATAGGGTGATGCGCATTCCTGAATTTAAGGGTGAGTCAGCAGAATTCGGTGTAGAGATATTCTCATCCGACACAGGTAAATGGACTCAGTCTGTGTGGTTGTGCCCGCAAGGATTTCAGTTGGATGTCTTTGCCTTCCCCGGTGTTCCCTATAAGGATTTGCTTTTCTGGTGGAGTAGCACTGATTGCCTTGTTGGGTTTGATCCAAACACCAGTAAATGCTGCCAATTCTTTGAGAAGCCCGTAGAATTGAACCCATCCCATGGAATTGAGCGTCTTGGAGTGTGTCATGGTACCTTGAGGATATGCCAGATTTCAGGTTACCCTTATGAGGTTGCTGATCCTTGTTTACCTGTTTGGGAGCTCTAGGACTATGATGAAGGAGGCAAATGGAACTTAGAGCATGAGCTGTATTTTGACAAAATGGTTTCAGAAAAATCTCCTTGGCTCACAGAATACCTAAGCAAGAAATATCCAACTGTGGCAGTCTTAGCCTATCATCCAAATAATAGAGAAATTGTGTATTTGATGATTAAATTTAAGGTGGTATCATGCAACTTGGGGAGAAAAACACTGGAAGTGGTCTGTGATATTCCAACTGCTGACTACTTTTACCATGGCTGCAATGTCTTCACCTTTGTGCTCCCCTGTTGGCCAACTCCCATTCCCTTTCAGACGGAGAAGGCCAACTAATGATTCTGCTGCTTGCTATCTGGTGTCCTTATGCCAGCTTAGTTTGATAATTTCGCTGTTATGGTATTTTTTTTTTTTTTTTTTGTTTAATAAGCGCTATCAGTGCTGCATTCCTGTTATGGGTTTGTGTTACATGATTTGCTTAATTATGCTATTGTAATTTCCGGTTGTCTGCTATGGGTTTGTGTTGTATGATTTGCTTAATTATGCTATTGTAATTTCCAGTTGTGTTTGGAGTAAACTAGGGCTTCCATCTCCAGTGTGGGGATATGTCAGGTGGGTTGAATTGCTTCAAAACGTTTACCTACCTACCTAGCAATAAAAATGCATTTATAGCCGATTTGTTTGATTTCTGTTACATGTTTGCTATATCAATCATCAGTTTTTCCATAATCAAGTCTTGTGGCGATTTTGTGAATTTTTATTAGGGGTGAATATAAGTGTTGGTATTGGTTATCACTTTTTTTGATGAACAGAAAATTTTATTGACAAACCAAAAGGAAACAAAGGCTAGCCAGCAGCTACAGCTGCTAAGAGGTCAGAATTAATTACATCTAAAAAAGGGCTAGGAGCATAACCCTGACCAAAACATCCAGATAAATTTTTCCCAAGGCACCAAGAAGATAAAACATGGGCTGTTTTATTTGATTCTCTTGGACTCCACCTGAAAACAAACTTCTTACCATGGAATGCCAGCAAAAGAGTATCAGCTGTAATGGATGAAATTCTCCAAGGCACTTCATCAAAGGGGACTTTGAGTGCATCAATGCAGGCTTTGGCATCGCTCTTAACCACTACAAACTCAAACCCGCGGTTAACAGCAACACAAGTCGCCAAATTAATGGCTTCAGCCTCTGCTTGGATGGGGATGTTGGTTTTCACCCGTTTGGACATGGAAAAAATCAAATCCCCTCTCCAATCTCTTGCCACAATGGCAATAAATGAGTGATCTAGCCCCACCGCTGCATCACAATTTATTTTAACAGCTCCTTGCTCAGGCCTGATCCAAGAATAAAAAGGTCTAGGCAACACTAAGGGGACATCAGTGAGCACAACACGGTGTTCAAAATTTTTTTTTAAGACTACTTGGATTTCTTTATTTGGGGAGAATTTACTTCCTTTGTGAATAGCTTGATTTCTAGCATACCACAGATTCTCCAACACCAAAGCCCCGAATAAAAGGAAACCCTCCCTGTCAAAAGTGCCATGGGAAGAGACTTGGGGGGATAAGAGAAATTTTATAAACTGACCTAGGCAGTCAAACTGCAATGCATCTAGTCTGCAGCCCCACTCATTGCCAGCCCACAAAAATCTTGCAGCATGACAGTAGACAAATAGATGTAAGGAGGATTCGGGTGAGGCATCACATAGGGGACACTTAGGATCCATGGCTGGAAAGAATCTTGCCAATTTTTCCTTGGTTGGAAGAATATCTGAAGCCACTCTCCATAAAACCATCTTAAGCCTATCATGAATTTTTGATTTCCAAATTTTTGACTTCACCTGGTCAGACTCATTGGGCTCAGAATGATCAAGAAGTTCCTTATATGCCGACTTCATTGAAAGTTTGCCATTATGGGATTTTACCCATACCCATTTGTCCACCCTATGACTCACTTTGACTGGAATTCTCATGATAGCCTTGGCTTATTCTACAGTGAATAATTCATAGAGTTTCGACTCATCCCATCTTGATTTATCTGGTGATAGAATCTGAGACACCACCAAGCAACTAGATAGCTTATCAAGAGACAATGGAACCGATTTATAGTTAGGAAGGTCCGGGACCCAAGGATCTTCCCACGTGAGAATGCTTTCCCCATTGTTAACTTGCTTACAAGCTCCAGCCATAAGAATATGCCTGGCTGATTCCACACTTTTCCATCTCCAAGAAGCCTTCTTGGATGGATCCACATCAAGCCAATTTCTTCTCACCCTGTATTTAGCAATAAGTGCTTGCACACATGGTTTATTGGACTGAATTAGAATCCACCAAGCTACTTTGGATAGGAGGGCCATATTGGTATCTGAAAAGTGCCTAAAACCAAGGCCACCCAAGTATTTAGGCTGACATAAATTGTCCCAAGCAAGAGGAGTGAAATACCGGTTTGAATTCTTTGATGGGCTCCACCAGAATTTTTTTAGCATACTATCCATCTCCTCACATAAACTTTTTGGAATGAGAAAGCAAGACATGGCGTAAATCGGAGTAGTCAAGGCTATAGATTTCACTAGTGTTGCTCTACCCATCCAAGACAAGGATTTGCTCTTCCAGTTGCTTACCTTAGATTCCAAAGATTCTTTAAGATAAGTAAAGTCCTTCTTCTTGATACTTGAGAGAAAAAGAGGGACACCCAAGTATTTAGTACCTTGGGAAAGTTTCTTTAACCCTCTTTGATTCTTAAGCTGATTTAGGAATTGAGAGTGAACCCCTTTTGAAGCAAAGACCCCTGACTTCTCAAAATTGATTTGCTGGCCTGACCAATCACAATATTTTCCCAAGATGTTCATGATCTCATTAATCTCTGAATGTTTTGCCTTGCAGACCAATAAAACATCATCTGCATAGAAGAGTTTGGAGATTCCAGCTATTGATGGGGCAATCCTAATGCCATTTATTAATCTTTGGGCTGAGCATCTATTAATCATTCTGGCAAGAACTTCACTTCCAATAATGAAAAGATAAGGGGATAGGGGATCCCCTTGTCTTAGGCCTCGCGAAGGCATGATTCTAGGGCCTTTTCCCCCATTTAGCAAAAGAGTGAAACTCACAGTAGAGATACATTGATATATGAGATGAATAAACTTCTGGTGGAAACCAAAATTTTTTAAAACCTGGATTAGGAAGGGCCATTCTACTCTGTCATAAGCCTTTTGGAAGTCTAACTTCAAACCCACAAACCCCTTTTTCTTCTTGGTGGTGGAGAAAGAGTGCACTACTTCTTGGGCCAACAGAACATTTCCTGCTATGTTTCTGTTAGGGACAAAAGTTGTTTGTGCAGGGTCTATTAGCTTATCCAGCAGTGGACGTAATCTTGCCACCAAAATTCTTGAAATAACTTTGTAGCAGAAGTTGCATAGGCTAATAGGTCTGAAATGCCCAAATTTATGGGCACCTTGAACCTTTGGGATTAGGGTAATGAAGGTCTCATTCATCTCCTTTAGCATCCAACCATCTCTGAAAAAACTTTGAACCGTTCGTATGAGCTGGTTCCTAACAATATGCCAAATTTTTTTTAAAAAATAATCCCGGCATACCATTTGGCCCAGGGGCTTTCAGAGGGTTCATTTCAAAAATCGTTCTTTGGATTTCTTCTTCTGAAGGGATTTTGAGCAGCATTGCATTTTCAGCTGCCGAAATACAAGGTTCAATTAGCTTCTCCAAGTCCGCAGGGAAGGATGGGTTTGAAGAGCTAAAAAGCTCACTGAAATGATCTCCAAAATACTTTTCAATATTCTCCCTGCCAAAAATTTTCCCCCCATTCTCTAATTTAATCTCTGAGATATTGTTTCTTCTTCTTCTAATCAGTGTGGAGGCATGGAAAAACTTAGAGTTCCTGTCCCCCTCTTTTAGCCATAATTCACGAGACTTTTGCTTCAATCTAATCTCTTCTCTGGTTTGCCACTCTTCTAATTCCAACATAAGGCTTGCTTCCTCCTTCAAAGCTTCAAGACTAGGAGGTTTTGACTGGATTACATCAATCCGCCTTTCTATCTCCAGGATTTTAGTTTTGGTTTGACCAAAACTAGATTTGTTCCACTTGCTCAGCAGGCAGCCTGAATGGGCTATTTTTTTCATTAGATTGAATCCATATGATCCAGAAAATTCTTTTCTCCAAGCTTGGTCTACAACTTCCTCGCATTCGGGATCTCTAGCCCACATCGCCTCAAAGCGGAAAGGCTTGTTTATGATATTATTCTCAAAATGGGTGTCGAGAAGTATTGGCTTGTGGTCCGAAGTAGGGGCAGACAAATGCTTTATTCCTGCTTTAGGAAACATCTCCTGCCACTCTTGGTTGCAGCATCCCTGGTCTAATCTGATTCTTACATGAACTCCACCACTTCTACGACCCACCCATGTATATTGGGGCCCATGGAAACCCAGCTCAATAGCCGCTGCATTAGATAGGAAATTACGAAAAGGCTTGGAGGAAAAATCCCCTCTGCTGCTTCCACCACACTTATCTGACCTTGAACTATAACTATTACAATCGCCCAACAGCATCCACGGGCCTGAGAAAGATTCTATCAAGTTTGTGACTAACTCACAAAAAGCTTCTCTGTGGGCAACTTTAGGGGGTCCATAAACCAGAAGAAGAAGCCAGACATCTGAAGGGGGATCAGAATATACAAGACATGCAATGATATTTTTGTTATCACAGACAACTTCCAAACTAACTCCATTCACCCAATATAAGGCCAAACCACCAGATTTATTTTCTGCATTCACACAGAAACAATCTCTAAATTTCAAACATTCTTTAATTTTTTCTACCCTAGGAGACTTTGCTTTTGATTCTAAGATGAAGATAATATCTGGGCTTTCTTTATGAACTAGCGCCTTGAGAGCTCTGATTGTTGGGGCATTACCAGCACCCCGACAGTTCCAGGATAGTATTTTCATACCCAATACCAGAACAGCAATTGTTATAAAAACCACCCACAAATATAAGGACACCAACATTCAACTAACATCACCAAACCATAAGCAAAAATTGAAACCAAACTCAAAAAGCCCAACCATAAGCGCATCAGAAAAAATTACCATTTGGAAGATTCCTCACCGACGACGCAGTCATTGTCGAAGATTGGCATTGTTATGGCTTTATCTGGGATTGATTGCAGTAAGACCCACCATCCAGAATAGGAACTTGTTGTTGGCAAAGCTATCAATTCGATCATCGAACCAAACAGCTAAGGGTTTGGCCAAACCCGCTCCAAGACCCACAGACGTCAAGCCCACTGAACAGAGAAGATAACAACCAAACCCACAAATTGGTGACACTGATTTCCTCCCTGTGTAAGCACTAGAGGATGGGTATGATAATGTGGGTAAATCTATAGAGATTTGGGGAAAGATTAGGGAAAATCGGTAAAAGCTGAAATTACCCACAGTGAGAGTAGGGAGAAGAAATCCACTCAATGAAAGTGGAGAAAGGCCACACGGTGATGGGGATAAAACCACACAGTGGTAGGGAAAGATCACACAGCAGGTGATAGAGAACCACACAGAGGTGGAGAGATGGACTCCTACAAGGGAGAGTAACCTGCTTGGTATTGGTTATCACTTATCACTCGTACTAGTTTTACATTCAACAGTAGATATCACAGGCACGAGGCATAACTTTCTTAATTGTTTTAGTAGTGCACGGACTCGGCTCCAGACCCCTCACACCCGAGTCCGACGCGGCGGGACGCGGGAGGGACGCTGCTGACCGCGCGTCGAGCCGCGTCCTGCCACGTGGATTCCCCAACTCGCGCCGACGCGGCTCAGACTCGGGCCAATTCAAGTTGAATCGGGCCGACTCGTACCGTATCGGGCGAAACCGACGAACTCATCCCCTTACAGCAGTTTTCCAACACGTCGACGGTTGCTAGAATGAACCCAGGCCATGGCAGAGGCGACTGCTGTTGCTTCTTCTTCTTCTTCTCCTTTCTTCGTTTTGAACTCTTTAAATAAGAATAAATCTGCTACAACTACACAACAGGTACAGTCACCAAGCCTCCTTTACCACCCATTTAAAAATAGACACACGTACTAATCCAAAACAAATATCTTTCCGCTCATCCTTTTCAATTCTATTTTAAATTTTCCTTGCCTTGTTTTATGTTTTCTTTTTGTTTTGTGAACCTAGCACATGACTGGGTGTTGGAAATGATAAAGAGATTTGACAAAAGCTTTATTTCTATGGGCCCACACGTAATACTAATATATGAATAATAAAACTATTTTAATATTTAACTTAAACCTTTATATTGCATTTTTATTTTTTAATAGTAATTTTTTTAAAGAATATTTTAATAGTAAAATTGTTTTAATAGTATTATTATAATTATTGAATAGATATTTAGACTTGAAATTGATAAATTAGTTGAAATTAGCTTTCAATCTTGTGGAATGTTTTAGTTTCATGGAATGTATTAGTTTCAATTTTGTGGGTTGTATTTAATTTATGAACATCATGTTTTAGTTATTATCTACTATTGCTCTTAAATTTGGTATATCTTTATATAATGTAAAAAAGTATGCTTAGCAATATATTAAAAATATAAATAAAAATATTTTTAATAATTTTTTAATCGCCGAGTCCCGCCGCACCCGCACCCACCTTTTTTAAAAATTGCCGAGTCCTGCACCAGCACCCAAGTCCCGAAACGCACCCGTGCTTTGTAGGTAGTGAAACAAAGCAAAAACTATCCATTAATATATTTTTTGGTCTGAAGTAAGCAAGATGAATTCATGAACTTTATCTTATGTTTTGGAAAATAGAAAGTAGAAAAACTTCTGATAAGGCTTTGCATCACCAAAACTAGAAATGCTTTTTAAGCCCGGTCCCAACTTAAAATACTTATATAAAAAAATTAATAATAAAAAAAATGTAAAAATATTTGACAGGTAAACAAGTATTAGCCTTAGGGAGAGTTTACTGTAGAGCATCTCCATAGAAGAGAAACTTGTATGCCAATGTGTGGGTTATCTTGACGAGTTTACCTTTTTTTTTCCTTTTTTTTTAATTTCTCTTAAAGACTCGTAATTGTATATTTGAATGAAATGAACATATATGTAACTTTTTGATAATTTATCTTGTGCTTCTAGGTTAGCAACCAGACATTAGGGTAGGGAATTGAATCTGCTTGTTATTTAGTGTCATATTTTCTTACTTAGATGTCTAATGGAAAAATATAGAGAGGACTGTAGAGATCTTCGTGTGGTTTTCATTGATATAGAGAAAACATATGATAGGGTCCATAGAGAGTTTATGTGGTGGGTTTTGGCAAAGAAATGAGTTCCTCTTAAGTATATTTAGTCGATTAAGGATATTTACAATGGAGTTGTAGCTAGTTGGAGAACAAGTGGAGGAATCACAAGTGAGTTTGCTATCACTATAGGTTTGCATCAAGGATTAGCACTCAATCCATATCTCTTTGCACTAGCGATGGATGAGCTCACTAAATCGATCCTAGAGCTTGGTATTTGCTTTTTGCAGATGATATAGTTTTAGTGGAAGAAACTAGAAGTGGAGTTAATGCCAAGTTAGAAATTTGGTGATTAGAATTTGAAGGTTTTTGATTAAGTGGGACTAAAACAGAGTACATAGATAGTAAATTTAGTGGAAGTAGAAGCAAAAGCAAAGAGGTGGTAAGACTTGATGGTCAAGAGATATCAAAGAGTTACAAATTTCAATATTTTAGATCAGTAAGTCATAAGTATGGGGAGATTGAAGAGGATGTGAATTATAGGATAAAATCAGGGTGGATGAAGTGGAGAAGCGCACCGGGGGTGTTGTGCGACTACGATCATAGAATTCCTATTAAGTTATAGGGAAAATTTTATAAGATTACTTTATGACCAACTACGCTCTTTGGTACCGAATGTTGAGTTGTTAAGAAGCAACATATTTATAAAATGAGTAGCTGAAATGAAAAATTTTTTATGGACAAGTGGAAATACTCTTCAAAAATAAAATTTGAAATGAGGAGGTTCGCTTAAAGATAGGGGTAGCCCCTATTGATGAAAGATGAGGGAAGGTCACTACGCTCTGTTTGTTACAATAATGATGTTTTCTAGAAAATGAGTTATTTTCCAAGAAGCATTTTCTATAAAACTATCTCATTTTCCAATGTTTGGTAACAACTTTAAATGAGTTAAAAAACAACCTCCTAATTTCCCTTATTTAACTTGCTGTGAGATAAAGTTGTTTTCCAAAAAAATTTAATGGAAAACAATCTCTAAAAATAAGTCAATACTTTTTATGTTAACCAAAGATAGTTTTTCTTTGACTCATATTTTTTTATGTTACCAAACACTGAAAAACATGAAAAACTATCTTTACACAAGATTTTCCATCGAAACAAACGAAACGTTAAGATAGTTCAGTCATGTTCAAAGGTGAGCAACTAATGCATAAATAAGAAAGAGTGAGTTGATCCAAATTGAGGGAACAAATAAAGGTAGAGGAAGACTTAAAATCACATTAGCAGAAGTATTAGAGAATGACATGTCAATTAAGGGAGTAACAAAAAATATGACTTTAGATAGAGTAGAATGAAGGAAAAGAATGGATATGGCCAACCCTAACTAATCTGTTGAGTTTCTAAGCCGAACCAAATTTTGGGACTAAATCTTTGTTTGTTGTCATCGTTGTCGTTTTGTGTCATAGATTTGATGTTTAGACTATAAAAGTGGGTTCAATTTGAACTGGAATTGATGTTCCATCTGCATAATTGTTAATTGGTGGTGGGTTTTTTGTTTAGTGCAAGATAAGGTTGAGTTTTCCGAAGGGAAGAGATCTTGGTGCTATATTTGGTGCAGGAAATTGAATTGTGTATGTTTGTATTTAGAACCATTGTGAGTTGATTGACGGGATCTAGAAGGAGGTGAGTTTGGCAATTAAAGTCTAAATTTGGAAGTGGCATAGAAATTTATGAATTGAAGACAAATTTTCTTGAAAAGAAGGTGCTTTTGGACTATAAAAAGTCCACAGGACAGTTCTAGGAGTTGGAGATCTATTCTTAAACTCAGGGAAGAAGCAAGAAAATTTCTGGGTTAAAAAGTAGGAGATGCCAACAGGATATTTCTTTGGCATGATGCATTGCATCCTGATGGTATCTTACAACAGAAATATGGATGTGGGGTAGTATATGACACTGCCAGCAACCTTGAAGCTAAAGTTGCATCAATCCTACACAGCAAATCCTGGACATGGAGGCCTGCCAGATCATATCATCTTGTAAATATCCAGAGCAAGCTTCCTTTGATAGATTTGAAAGAGGAAGACAAGGCTTTATGGTCTGTATCTCACAAGTTTGATTGTGCTAATACCTGGAATGAAATTAGAACTAAAGCTAATAAGGTAGAGTGGTGGTTCGTGGTGTGGTTTAATCTAGCTATCCCTAGGTACTCTTTTGTTGGTTGGATGGTTATCCTTAATGTTAGAGATATATATTAGACATATTAGCCCAATGTAATAGGCCCAAGCCCATTCCTGCTTGTACTAGTAGTCTAGGGTTTAGTTGCCTATATATACTCATGTTAGGGTTCATTGTAACACAAGTTATTGTACTACACTCTTATACATAATAAAGATGTAGCCCTTAAGGGATTCCTCCGTGGATGTAGGCCGTAAGGCTGAACCACGTAACCCTCGTGTTCTCAGTGTTCCTTCTCTATGCTTCCTCTTCCGCATCTACTCTAGCATACACAACATGATATAACACATCTCTATGCTAATATTTAACATGGTATCAGAGCCAAACTCCGTTCTTGGCATCAAACAAATATCTCTAGCAAACAAAGAAGATTCTCACATGCACACCGCCAACAGAAGTCACACATGCTTGTTTGCTGGATCTAGACCCCACAGCATCTTGCAGCCGCCATGGCTCCCTGCTGTGTCCAAATCCTCAAGCCCAAGCAATCCGTGCCTCTCCCTATCAGATCCGCGCAAATCCAAGCCTCGCCTGACGAAGCCAACACCACAAACGTGCTCCACGGCATATCGCGACCAAAACCCAGGAACCCGACCTTTAACGGCATCCGCACGCGCCACCACACGCGGACAATGGCTCCTGGAACTCTCACAAGCGCCGCCGCAGTTTCTCGACTCCCAGGCTAGATCTCAGTCACACGCGCCGCCAAGACGGCCTTCTCGTCCACCGATCTACTTGGCCTGAGAATCTGGTGGTCATACAACGCTGCACGCGCCACCACGCGCTAGCGCAGTTTCTAGCGACTTCTCCACGCGCCGCCGATTTCACAGAGTCAGTTTCTCCTATGGTTACACGCGCCGCTATGACGGCCTCGCAGCTCGCCGATCTGCCAAACCACCGAAGTTCGAGCATCAATCTCCCTTGCACGCGCCTCCACGCGCCTTCGGAAGTTCCAGACACGCGCCGGAGGAATAGAACACGCGCCGAAGAGCTGCTGCTAGTGACGTGTGACGTCATCGGATGACGTCACCTATCCACGTCATCATGCCACGCCAGCCCTAGTCCACGTCAACGACACGTCATCAGCCACGTCAGCAGTGTCGTCTCGTCATCACCACGTCGTTGACCCGGACCGACCCGACCCGGACCACCCGGATCTGACCCGTGAGCACTTTGACTGTTGACTTTGACTCTGGACCAGTTGACTTTGACTTTTGCGTTGACCTTTAACCAAAAGTCAAAATTTCCAAAAGGGCCTATCTTGCTTAGTTTTTCGCGTAGATTCCGATTTTGGCCTCCGTTTCTTCATTTGAAGCTCCGAAATTGGACAATTGGCACATTCTTCATTGTGGTTTCTTCAAGGCATCTCCAAGTGATCTTCTCATGCTTATCCAACCTCAAACCTTCATCGAGCTTCCGCCTTGAGTTTGAGGGAGGGTGTTAGAGATATATATTAGACATATTAGCCCAATGTAATAGGCCCAAGCCCATTCCTGCTTGTACTAGTAGTCTAGGGTTTAGTCGCCTATATATACTCATGTTAGGGTTCATTGTAACACAGGTTATTGTACTACACTCTTATACATAATAAAGATGTAGCCCTTAAGGGATTCCTCCGTGGATGTAGGCCGTAAGGCTGAACCACGTAACCCTCGTGTTCTCAGTGTTCCTCCTCTATGCTTCCTCTTCCGCATCTACTCTAGCATACACAACATGATATAACACATCTCTATGCTAATATTTAACACTTAATAAGCTCCCAACTAAGGACAGATTGATACAATGGGGTCTTGCTGTGAACCCTACCTGCATTTCTGCAGGTCCAGTATTGAAGATAGAGACCTCTTCTTTTTTCAATGCCCCCTTACTAAGAGATTATGGGATAATATCATGGGGCTTTGTCTAGTGTCCGATGCTAATCAGTTGGCAGGACTTAGAGAAATGGGGTGCTACCCAATTAAAAGGAAGGAGATTTAGAGCCACCTTGTGTAAGCTAGCTTGGTGGGCTACTGTCTACCAAATATGGCGGTAAGGGAATGCTATTATACATGCAGGGATAACCTATACTGGAGCAGATTATTAGCATCATCAAAAAGAGCTTAAAGGAAGAACGGAGAGTAAAAGGTGCAGCTGTAAGAGCATTCGCATTAGTCGCTACTCTTAACATTTCAGCAAATAAATGGTGAAACACACCCAAAATCAGTTTGCATCAGCCTCACCAGTTTGACCTTCAAACTTAGCAGATGAACAGTACCTTGCTAGCTCTAGCGAGGGAACTGTTCACACCAAACAATAGAAAGTCATTGTTTATTTTCTGTCCTGCGTTCTCTCTCTCTCTCTCTCTCTCTCCCATGCTCTCTGTCCTCTCTCTTCAACTTTGCACCATTTTTGGAAAGGAGCTCAATGTTAATTGGCCTCGGCGGCACAGGGAAAGGGGGTTTTATACGTTGCCAATCAAGACCCATTTCAGGTAGTGTAGAGTTGGTTTGAAATTTCCCCAAATTTGCTTGACTTGTGCTTCAATTTTTCACCAAAATTCCTTGATGATGGGTATGATACCAGTTGGGTGTGCGTGTGTCTGCCGTGTACTGGTGGGTGGCTGGCAGCTTGTGGGATTAGTTGTGCTGCAGGTGTTGGTTTGTTTGATGATGGGTTCAATTTTTTTGGCTCTTTTTTCATTAGTCTTAAATTAGAGCATCTGTTTTAGTAGCTGATGCAATTTGTTGCTCAAAATCATCATTTCTCTTTACCCAATTTCACTTCTGTTTGATTGTGTTTGTTCATGTTTCTGGGTTTTAAACTGAATGGCTGTTTTCTTCGTGGTACTCTATTTATTCTAACATGCTGAGGTTCAGAACTCTGTTATACATCTTACTCACTTCTCAGATTTTCAATAATCTTTTTGGTCTGTTTGGTAGTTGGGGAAACAGTTTGATTTATTAAAGAACGAAACTTTAACTTTATTTGTGTGTTTTGTGTTGCTTTTGTTCCTCTCTGGTTTCTTAAGGTCCTTTTGGTATGGTTTTTGTCCACTAAATGTAAAATGTTCAGGGCCCTGCTGGCAAGATAAGTACTCTCTGTTTATAGTTGACAAGTTATGACTTGATGCCTTATGCAAATACTTGTTGATCTTATGTGGTTCCCCTTTTAATGTAAGCTATAGGCTTTGTACAGTTATTTAATTTGGATAAAAGCAGGGTAGACTGATAGGTATGCAAATATATTGGCTAGCTTATAATTTTGATCACATTCTACTTAGAATAGTTTTTATTTTGATTACTGCTTGGTATTGAAGATGTGGTATTTTTCCAGTCAAATGCAGATGTATTGGCTAGCTTATAATTCTGATGACGTTTTACTTAGAATAGTTTTTATTTTGATTACTGCTTGCTATTGAAGATGTGGCATTTTTCCGGTCAAATGCAAATGTATTGTTTAGCTTATAATTCTGATCACATTCGACTTATATTAGTTTTTATTTTGATTACTGCTTGGTATTGAAGATGTGGAATTTTTCCAGTCATAAGCAACGTGGCCTCCTTTTGGGTCTGCTAGGTAAAAACTAGGAGTTGTATTATTGTTAGGAGGCCTGATGCTGAGAGGAGAGGGAATAAATAAATATTTAAATGAAGTAAGAAATAGAGTATTGAGTCTGATGTGTGTTCATAAAAAACATGGGTAGCTAAACTAGTAAAAGTAAGTTTTTTGGGTTAGTTTAGCTAAAAATTTAAGGAGGATGATGTGAATGCTCTAACTCAGTATTAAATAAAGTGCTCTGCTATAAATGGGGAATTAATCCAGCCCTGCTCTGTACTCGGCTTTGAATTTGGTTTCTGTTGAGTTAGGCTTAATTGTTTTTTGTTTGGACTAGAGGCTCTAGCTAGTTGAATTTACTTGCCTCCAGTGGCTCACGTTGGGTGGGATAAGTTTGTTGTGGCTTTGTTCTGTTGTTTGTATAGCAGTGCTGGCTCTGTAGTTTTTAGCCTACTGCTCTTGTATATGCTGGTTTGGTAATAAAATCCTTACTGATTCATTCCCCAAAAAAAAAAAATCTTACTTCGACACAAGTGTTAGATCATTATTTGGCATACACATTCTATCAACTGATTTAAGCTAACAGCTCCAGGCCAGGAAATTCAAATTCAACCCTTAAAACTTAACCCGCATGTCTATCGGGGTTGTAGAGTTGTAAGACTGTTATTTCTTTTACTTGATGAAGGGTACAATCGAAAGCATCTAAAGAGTAAAATATAGAGGCTTATATGTATTCAACATGGGTCCTGCCACCTTCAACCTTGCCATTGGATCAGAGGACGTGTTAATGTGATGGTAACAGTGACAAAATCACTAACCATCAGCTGATGCTTTAAAGGATGTAACAATTATACAGACATACCAAATTTTACAACTTTTTAAAGTGGCAAAATGTGAAAAGTGTGTTTGTGAAATTAGACTTATTGTAAGGGAAAAGTGACAGGATAGAAAGATTGAATTATTGATGGACATTTGGTTGATTGGTTGAGTACATTGGTGCACAAATATCACCCTTTTCGATAACCTATCTGATGAGATGGTATTGCGTGTTTCCATTGCATGCTTCTTCACCCTCACATGAGGGTGGACCCCACAGGGTATTCTTTTTCCTGATAGAGATGCAAAGATATTTTTTTTTATTGGTGAGTTTCATACACATCTCATTAGTACTAGTAAGTAAAGGGTGTGTCAGTTGAGCTAGAGCTCAATGACAATAAAGATGCAAAAATAAATAAATAAATAAATTAAAGAAAATTTACGGCAACTTTGTCTAGGAACAGAAACAAGTTATTACTTGGAAAGACGAAGGGCAAGCAATTGTTCATGGACTGGAATCTTATGATTTTAACCAAACAAGAGAAGAATACATCACGTTCTATGAAGGCCAGGCAGATCAACGTGCTGATGAGAATTCGAAACTAGTTTTGGTTTTCGTTTATACTTTATACTCTCATCGAGATACAAAATTCAGTTAATTCCATATTAAAATAATTTTATTCATGAGCTGTTTATCATCTTTAACTTTTTTCTATGGAAATTCTGTTTATGTAAGCATGATTGAACAACTGCCACAATTACAAATATTTAAGATACTGAATTCTCTCAAATATGGATTCTATGAAGTTAGTTGCTGATGGACCGGCAACAATCAATGAGAAACTAATTCCTTGGTCAATAAATTTCACAAAGCATGTCAATGTGTTAAAATATTACTAGAGAATTTAACAATTACAGATGATGCACCCCTTCTATTCAAACTTGTAGAAACTATTGCTTGTAGTTTCTATTCAAACTTGTAACATAAAATTGACATTCAAACTCTAGATTTCTTTTGGTTGGGAATTAGAATTAAGAGATGGGAAAGACATTGACTTAATTCAAGATAGTCACTCTCCAAGAGAAAGATTAAGAGGGATAAGCAATGCCAAAGGCAACAAATTGCTTATATTATTCAAGATGATACAATAATGGTTCCATTGTAAAACTGGTGCCAATAGCTCAATTAATTCCATTCAAATCCCATCAATTGTAACTAACAGAAGACAAGGAATGCAATGTAATTACATTTAAAATTATTTACAACACAGAGAACTCTATTTTGTTGACCACACTAAGGAACCACTGCTCAAAACCCTCGTTTGGCACAATCTCTTCAGTGGGATTAATGATGCTGTCAACATGTTTGTATACAACCTCGTACTCAGGCCATGGATTTTGGAGGCTAATGTTCTCTAAAGGACTAGTATCTTTATAGTTGCTCCATACTTTGTTAAGGCATTGACAGAAATCTTGGATGTCATTCAAATCTTGCATGTTGATTGATGCAACGAATTGCTGCCTAGCTTCGAGTGCAAAAACTGGAACTTCTTTGGGATTTATTACTTCAGCATTAGTGATAAAACGGACTAGATTCTTCACCCAAATGATCTTTATTTTCTTCCCATTCAGCAGGATGCCATCTAGATCATGCATAGCCCTCCATGCTGTTTAAGAAAAGGAACAAATGCAACAAAGTAGAGGTAAGCTATCAGGTCAAATAAAAATAAAAATTGACTGATTTTTAAAACAGCCCATTTTCTCTCTCTCGCTCTCTTCCCAATGGAAAACAATCACTTATCCCAATTTGAAACCACACTTTTTCAGAGTACAGCTTTTTTAAACCTACATTTTTCCAAGTACAGCCTTTCAAACAGCCTATTTTCAAAAAGTTGAAAAAATAACTTGTACTATGCAGGCACCAAAATCTTCTTCAAAGCCCAGTGGTTTAGCATTTTGGTTGTTTTCCTCCTCGGAGTCCACAGTTTAGACTTGCTCTCCGCTCTACAAGTGGGAAAACTTGGTTTCTCCTTAGTCCTCACTCCCCCTCATCTGCTCAAACAAGTAGACACACCATGCATTTATGATTTTCCCAGTACCACAATAAGTCTAATGTGCCCCTAAGCGTAGTGAGTCCAAACACATTGTTCATGTCCAGCTAACTTAGGCAACTCCCACGTGAAACAGTGGAGGAGGGTATTCCCCTAGGCATAGTGAGTCCAAACACATTGTTCATGTCCGGCTAACTTAAGCAACTCCCACATGAAACAGTTGAGGAGGGTGAACCACGGCAAGTCCAGCTTGTGGAATCCAAGTTGCAAACTGGGGCAAGACCTTCAACCCGACCCAATTGGAATAAACTCAAAGTTGCCCCCTTTACAATCGGGCACACCCTATAGGTTTATTGGAAGTTAGAATGAGATAAGGTATGTAAAGTTGAAACCCTCATAGTTATAGCGTGCTATGGTCCACAAACGCAAACTTTACATTTTATAGACCTTTCAAAAGTGCAGATTGTTTAAATATAAATTAATATAAATATTATATTACTCATGTTAAATTACTGATTTTCTCAAAAGCTTAAACTATTGGAGAATGGTAAATTTAATCATTTAACTACATAATTCTAATACTCCCCCTCATATGTAGGCTTAAACTCCCCCTTAATAAGTGGAGCCCAACACGTGAGATTTTTAACATTTTAAATGGGAGGTAGAGTGAAAACAGGGATCAAACTCAAGATCTCCTATTCTAATACCATTTAAATTACCGATTGTCCCAAAAGCTTAATTCAAGCATCCAAATGTTATAGATTATTTATATGATGATTAAAAACATTAAAAAATTCAATAAAGCAACTTAGTATTACATGAAGTTCTTATGGGGTTAAGCTCTACAATAAGGAGAAATCTGTCTCTCTTTTTTTTAATTCCTTATTTCAGTTAATGCTAAGAAGTTACTGAGTTAGCATAAAGGCAGGTGATAAATCATCCATATAAAAAAGAACTAAGAGAATACCAACTTTTAAGTTAATGCCAAAGTGGCTGGAGGTGAATAACCCTCTTTACATAGGTAGGTGGATCAGACTTGATTTTAATCCAAAATAGAAAACCCCTCCCTTAAGTTCATTTGTCTTAGTTTGAAAGGGCTAAAGAATTTTGGTCCGTTGAACTAGGAACATTTATGGCTGATTAAACAAGAGGAAGCAAAGTACCCCAAAGTCCTTGATATTAGCTGATAGAAGGTGAGGTCAAACCAATCAAAACACCACCATATACCAACCTTGATGTGAGTTCACATGGCCATTTGATTGTGGGAAGCTTGTCAAACATGGTGCCCTATGAATTTCACTAGCAAGCTTCACACACACAGTACCCTATGAAGTTCACAGGCAGGTCTCTGCTAATCCTATACTAGTGGACCATATATGGAACAAAGAATTGCTCTGTGAAGAAAGTGGAAAGACCAAGGTACAGGGACAAGGGAAAAACTTTTCGTAAGCAGATTTGTAGATTTTATGTAGGACACAGGAATCTATCTACCTATGCTCATTGCAGGCTTATGGTTAGGAGAGTTTTTTTAATTTAGGTTTTAGAAAGAATAATTAGAGTTCAAGAATGACTAGGGATTTTGGCAATGAAGGGAAAAGATTTTATTTGAAGAATTGAAAATAGCCTATATAATGGCCTTTCATTGTGCAATCACTCAAATAGATAGGGAATTTATATTTAATAAATATCCAGCAGTTTATTATGCTTTGAGGGTTAAATTGCCCTCTACTTGCTAAATGTAATGGCTTAAGGAATCTTTTTTTCTTGGAGCTAAATTAATTAGGGAACCTAGGTACTGGTGCAATTGCCTAAAGTTTAATGTTCCTTAAATCTTATTCAGATCTTTGTTTCTACCCCATCCAACCATCAAACTTCCCCCAAAATCAAGCTTCAATATATATATATATATATATATATATGTATGTATGTATGTATGTATGTATGTATTGGGTCAAGGAGGAGGGGGGTCAATATTTAACCTTTTTATCAACAAACTCTACCTAGACCACCTAATATCAAACCATATTCAAGAATCTTAGTGCTGAACTTCTAAAGATCTTACATTAAATTGGTATCAAAGCCCACTAAAGTTTAAGTCCTGCATCAAATTGGTACCAGAACACTAAACCTTTTGTCCTATGTCAAACTGGTATCAGGGCAGATTTTGCCACGTTGTTTTCACATCATGGGAGATCTCACACAAGTGGATTGACTTGGAAAAAGGGAAAGGCACTTCTTAAAGGAGAAATTCTTCAATGAGATCTTCAAGATAACATTCTTGATCGACTGTATCTCTTCAACAAGGCAAAATGTGTATGATTGATTATGCAACAAAATATTAGGAATTATGATGTAGGCCAAACCAAAATGAGACAACATAAAAACTAAAGAACAAGAAAAATAAAGATAGGTAACCTAGGAGTTAGCAACTACACTTGCTTGGAGTTAGCATCAAGTAAAAGAAAACCTCAAAAAGTCAGCACCTAGGATTGGCTGGAGTCCGCACCAAACCATTAAACCACACCATTAAAGACAACTTCAAGAGAAATTTTGCCCATCGTCAAAATAATCCCCCTCATAGTTGTACATTATTGTGCTTATATAGGCTACTAAACCATAATTCTTACTGATAGATGAAATCCTAATTATTGGATTACAAAAATACCTTTGACTTAATAACCTAATTAAATATCAGGGCCTAAAATAACATACAATTGACCAATAAAAGACTCCAAAATTAAATAAGATTAAAGCAAAATAAAACTTTCCTCGTGCTTCCCGCATCAAATAATTTATCAAGTCAAAAGTACAGATTAAGGTATGAAATGAAAAAAGAGATGTCTTATTCATATTTAGAAGATCTCAAAGATGTTATAGAAAAAACTACCCGGTTTAAGTTGTGAAATTTAGGAAGAAATCTAGAATTCTCAAGCCTAAACATAATGCTCAATTGCTAAAACTGCTTGCAAGAAGGCCTGCAAAGCAGGGGAAGCCAGTAGATACTTCTAAAGATAGAGCTACACTGCCACAACAGGAAGCTGGAAAGGCAGAACAGTATGTCAATTAGTCAATACAGCATGCAGGAAAGCCCAAAAAGCAAGAAGAGCCAACAATAGAATTTAAACATGCTAAGCTGAATTACCTAATTCATGCACAAAAGAATCAATATTGCTTGCTGAAAAGTTAAAATCAGAAGTTTTTGATTAAAAAAAAACTCCTAAACTGTTTGACGAAGGGAAGACTAAATTTGTGAGCGAAGAGATGGAGGTCAAATACCCTAATGGAGCAAAGAAAGTCAAAAGTTCAGCTGCTGATATGCCACCATTTGAATCAAATACACCTTAAAACAATTCAACTTTAATGTGGTCAGATCCAATCTGAGAGAATAGGATGCAGTTGGCCTACCCCATCAATGATTGAACTCTCAGAATTCATATCGTAGCTAGGATTGATAGATTTCCCACTGGCATGATGTCAGTCTACCTTGTATAACAATCACAATTCCCCATCTGTCACGGATCAATCAGTTTTTGGTCTCTCCAGATTGGAAAACTCATTTCTCAGACTCAGGTGCAAAAGGAACTCCCCAAACCACCATATGACCATAGTCCAATTGTTCTAGATAGTGGAGGAAAAAATAGAGGGAAGATACCTTCCCAGTTTGAGATATGTGGCTGAAGGAAAGTGGCTTTGTAGAAAGGATAGGTCAATGGTGGAGTAGCTATCAAACAGATGGTTCCCCGAGTATTGCATTCATTAGGAAATTACATGCCTTAAAAGCCAATTTCAAAAAATGGATGGCAGTGTGGGAGAGAGGAAACATGCAATATTCAGAATCTGGATAGAAAGGAAGGACTTCTATAAGAGGAAAACCAAAGAAATGAGAAAGCTAAGCTTGAGTATAAGAAATTGGCACATGTGGAGGAAACAAGTTGAAAACAAAAGTCAAGAGCTCTTTGGCTGCATGCAGGTGACCAAATGTCAAGTTTTGTGCATAGATTAGCCAAATTTCCACAGAAAAACCAATTCATTGGAAATCTACTAATTCACTGGGTTTCTCACTGGAAGATGGGGTAGTGAAAGAAGGCACTGTTCAGTTTTATAAGAGGCTTTATTCAGAAACTACAAAAATCAGATTTCTCAAATCAATGGCTTTTTTGTTTTTGAAAAACATTAGTGACAAAGATGCAGAGTTGCTGGAGAGACTATTTGAAGAGGAGGTAATATCTGAAGCTTTGAAGTCTATGAATAAGACTCCCAGATCAGATGGGTTTTCTATGGTTTTGTTCCATTCTTGTGTGGGAAGGATCTTGAAAGATGATATTTTGAGTTTATTTGTAGATTTTCTTGAATTGAGGGAACAAGGGGCCTTAGTAATAAAGGACTGCCAATTAGTTTGGTGAGTAGCATCTATAAACTCCTTAGAAGGTATTTGCCAACAAATTTTGTAGAAGGTTTTAGGTAATGCTATATCTAATTTGCAAAATGCTTTCATGGAGGGAAGAAGAATCCTGGAGTTGGTTCTAGATCTAATGATCAATAACTGTTTAAACAGCATACTAAAATCGGGGATTCTAGATATGTTGTGCAAATTGGATTTAAAAGAAGCTTATTTTCCTGTCAATTGAGATTTTTTGTTGTACAGAATGAGACAAGCTCATATTGGAGAAAAATGGAGACAATGAATTTATTTCTACACATCAATGGATTTACTTCTTCAGATAAGATTTTCAATCTTAATAAATGGGGAGCCTAGTGGATTCTTTGGCAGTAGTAGGGGACTTTGTCAGGGCAACTTGTTATCCCCACTTCTATTTGCATTGGTGATGAAGGAATTAACTAAGCTAATTAAGAGAGCAAAAAAGAGGGCTTCCTGGAAGGTTTTTCAAGCCAGTAATTCTTCTAGAGTGGAAAAGATAACATTTTGTTCACCAATGATACCCTCATTTTTTTTGTCACACAAACCCAATTAAATGACACACTTTGTTGTGTTCTTTTTTGAGAGGCAGTCTCGAGCTTTAAAATAAATCTGGCTAAAAGTGGTTAAGTTTACCATTTACTATCAACTTAAACTTTTGGGATAAAATTTATTACAGTATCAAAATAGGTGATCCTAAGTTCAAAACTTACCTCCACTCAACTTCTATTAAAAAATAAAACTAAATTAAAAAAATGTTAAAAATCTCACATATTGAGCCCTACTTATTAAAAGAGAGACTAGACCCATATGTAAAGGGAGTACGAGAATAATGTTTAAGTGATTAAATTCACCATTTCCTATCAGCTTAAACATTGGGAACAAGTGGTAAATATCATGAAAGATGCAAGGATTGCATGATCTGGTGACTTATCTCGGTTGCAAGGTTGGTGCCTTACCACTGCTAGAGATGAATTTACCTTTGGATTTGTTTTTTAAATGTAAATATGTGCAGAATTGGACAATAGAGAATATGGATGAAACGTTAGCAAGCTTGAAGATTATACCTGTCAAAAGGGAGGTAGGTTGACACTAATCAAAAGCACCCTTTATTATTATTCTTTTTGCTAAAATACTGTTTTCGTCCCTAAAGTTCACATGAATTTCATTTTTTGTCCATAAACTTTTATAAGTTTGTTTTTCGTCCCTAAACTGTTGAAAATGTTTTCCTTTCTTTCTATTGTTAAACTTAAAAAAAAAAAAAAAAAAATCATAAATTATTGGAATTTTTTTTTTTTGGCCCTAAAATTACTTTAAAAAGCTCTTCCCAATGTTTAGGAATGAAAAAAAAAAAAATTAAGTTCAGGGATGAATAAGCAAATTTTGGGATGAAACAATATTTTAGTCTCTTTTTAAAATATAAATAAGAATAAAAATAAAACAAGGGAGCCTAAAAAATATATCAAAGATTACAAGCAAATGAAAGCGATTCAGTAATAGTATCAGTATCACTAATACTCATGACAGCCTGACCTTTGACAAAGCAGCCTAATAAAGGACAACTTCCACAAAAACTCCAATACTTCCACATCTTCAAATGTGCAATAAGTTTCACTCCATCCACATCAGACAAAGAAGCTAAATTCCACAGAGCAGAAGAACGTTTTCCATAACAATTTCACCAACCAGCCATGAAGTCAGCAGTCAGACACTTTCTCCAGCATTACTCAATGAACTCCATACAGCCCAAAACCATAGCTCCACATTGCATAAGCAAAATTACAATGAAGTAGCAAATGATCCACCATCTCCCCACTCTACCTACACAAGCAACACCAATCTACCAGTATGACTGCTCCTTTTCAAATATTTTTTATATTTTTGAGAAGTTATCCTTTTTTAAATCATTAAACAATCTATTGAACCAAACAGGGACACAATAACTCTAAATCATTAAACAATCTATTGAACCAAACATTCCAATGCTTCTCAGTCCTACTGGAGCCACATTCCAAATAAGAGGATACAAATACACCAAGGTCAGCAGCTAACAAGAACAGAGCCGAGAACTGCTCCTTCAAGAGGTGATACCCACACCCCCAATCATGCCAGAAACAAATCCTATCCTCAATCCCCACATCAAATAGAACATGGTTGCTAAAATAATCCCACCTTGCTATAATCCCCTTCCATAAGCTACATCCACGGGTGGTATGCACTGGCTGCATTATCCAGCTGCTCCTCTCCATCCATTAAAAACAATAACCCATCTTCACAAGTGAGTCTCTTCCTCCCCAAAACACCACAACCACTTTCCTAATAAAGCTCTATTAAAAGTTCCATATTTATGCACCCCCCAAATCCCCCCCACGCAATAGGGTAAAATATTGTGCTTCTATCCACAAGATGAAACTTAACTGCATCCCCTGACCTATTCCAAAGAAACTTTCTTTACAAGTTCTCTAATATATTTGACAAGTGGGCTGGAATGTTAAACAAAGACAGGTAGTAAGTACGGAGACATCACTGTGTCCTCTTCATTAGCACCATCCTTCCTACTTTGGAAAGATATAATTTTTTCCATCCCAACAATCATCGCTCCATCTTCTCTACAATAGGATTCCAAACAGCTGTCACCTTGAAAGACAAACCTGAAGGCATACTCAGATAATTTATTGACAAAATCCCAACTTTGCAACCAAGGATATTAGCCTAGGAAGCACGGGTGTGGCTCCAAGGCCACTGCACCCACACCCGACACGCGGCAGCGCGCCGACTCGCCTTTGATGCACCAATTCACCCCTCTTTTTTCACGCCGATTCCGGCCAAAACTGGCCGAAATACATGTTAAAAAAATAATAATAATAAACTTGAGTTGATTTCTTATTTAGTTATTAACTTATTATATATTTGTCAAATTATTTGCAGGTTAAACAACTTAAATTGAAATTACTGAATTATTTTTAGTTATTATTGCTCTTAAATTGGTATATGTTTACTATTATATGAAAATATATTTAATAATTTGTAAATAAAAATATATTTAATAATTTATTAATAAACGTATCCCGCCACATCCACACCCTACTTTTTCAAAAATTGCTGAGTCGCCACACCACATCTATGCCCACACCCGCACCCGCACCCGAACCCGAACCCGAATCCACACCCACGCTTCCTAGATATTAGCCAACAAATCTATACCCCTAACATCTCGTACAAGAACTACTTCACTCTTACTATGATTAACTTTCAATCCAAGTTATTACCTCAACACAAGTCAGCACCATTCTTATATAAAGAAGTAACTCCCTCTCTGCATCACAGAATAGTACCATATCATAAGCAAAACAGCAGATGAGAGATCTTCAATTAATCTACTAACCCATTGCCAACACTAAGTCCGGAGATGTAACCCATGCCCTCCATCCTACGCAAGACCTCCATCACTAGAATGAATAACAAGGGCGAGAAAGGATCATCTTGCCTTAAAATTGTACCCATTCCAACACAACTGCAGCTTATCCACAAAGCCCTCTGTTTTAAACCACATTCTCAAATCTAAAAGCTCCTCTACCCTGTAACATACCACCTACCTCTATTAAGATCAGGTAGTTGTCATACACTAGGCATGGTAGTAATTTCTGGGTGACATTGATAAAATATTCATCCCATTCCGTCTAGACCAATGCATAGTTAATATGGGAGACATGGACAATGGATTAACCCCATTAGCACATGTGTACAATACAATCCTCCCTTAAAGGGTAGATCAATCATACTAAGCTCCGTAATGACATCTGAAAATTCATGCATAGCTGTATACATGTTGCAATCTAACCTCTCACTTAGGTATCTTATGACATTGAAATCACCTACCACACGCCAAACCTCCTCCCACTGCGCCCTTACCACTTTTAATTCCTCCCACAAACCAATTCTGAAAATGTCATCATTTGGGCCATACCCACTGGAAGCCATATCCACCACATTATTCAGTAAACAAGATATAAAAAAATTAAACTAATAGCGGAAGATAAGGTTGATTTCCTTACATAAATCCATCACCTTGAAGCAAGGACCCTATGTTGGATTGTGTGTGCCATGGAGGCACTTGACTAGTGCTCAATCCACAGGAACTTAAGGAAGAAAAAAAGTATTGAGTTTGATGAAAACATAGGGGTTGAAACCAGACGTAATATAAAGAACTTGAGATATTGATCAATGGTTGCTTCACCAGAATTTTTTCTCACAACAGCAGTTAATAGTGTTCATGTGTACCATTGGTTTCGCCTTTAAGATTGGCTTGGACAGCAACAATGTACTCTTACACGAACAGAAAGAAATGCTAGAATCCATTATAGCAAATTGATAAATGGATCTGCTTTACTGAAGGAAATTCTTTTTGATGTGAGGAGGCTGGCAACAAAAAATTCTAAAATTCAATTTAAAATACAGTATTGTATGGCCTTTGGAGAGTCCCATCTTCTCTTTGACAGTCATTAGTCAAATTCTGTTTGAAGTACTTTGCATAGTCAATGAATTATTACTTGCTGTATGATCCCCAAACAAAAACCTACTATATTGATGCAGCCAGCAAAGAGTTCAAGAAAAAACAAGATTAAGTACCAAAAGATTAGAGAAATGTGGTCTAGTTTCACTTATCAAAAAACAAGAAAAAAAAAAGTGGTCTAGTTTTGAGTTGGGGCCTTCTTGACGCCATTCATATGCTCCTTTTGTTACAATTAAGTCTTAGTATTAAGCTTCTTTGATGCAGGACTGTGGTAGGAAAAATAGAGATACAGGAAAATAAAGAGAGAAACAGGAAAAATCGTAACCTTCACCACCTAGAATCTACCTGAAAACCCTAGGCATCACCACCTAAGGGTGCTTGGAATCACCACCAAACAAAAAAACAAACGTTCTCTAATCTAATATCTCAAAGGGGAAAGTTGAAATAATAAATTCTAAAATAAAAATAATTTCGGTGCTCCTTGCAATTGCATGATTCTTTGAATTAAAAAGTTGTTGGATCAAGTTTAATTAAGTTTAACATGAATAAGGATAATATGGTAATTTTAATATTTTTTTGGAATGGACTGTAATTAGGCTGTAATTAGGTTATTTAAGAATCCTATTCTTCCTAGAAAAACTTTATTTAGGAGTCCTAATCATTCTAGGAAAAGGATTGGCAATACCCAATATAATGACCACTATGTAGTCAATAAAGTTCATATAGAAAGATTGAATCTGTTAAAAATAAAATAGCTCATTTTCATTACCTAACCTTAACTAAACCCTTTAGTATCAAACCCATTCAAAAACCTTGAAGAATTAATCAAGATTCCTAATTTATTGCTGAATTTCTAAAGATTCCACATTAAAATTGGTATCATAGTCCACTAAAACTACTAATGAATTGGTATGATAGTAGGTTTTGCCATGCAGTTTTCACATCAAGGGAGATCCTATACAAGTAGATTGACTTGGGAATAGAGTAAAACACTTCTTAAAAAAGATATCCTTCTAAGCAATCTTTAAGATGATTTTTTTTTTAATTGTTATATATTCTTGAGCAAGGTGATTTGCATGTGATTGACCATGCAAGAAAATATAAGGAATTAATTATTAAATCAGGAAAAATTGAAATTAAATGTATCTATGGCAAGATTGAAAAGTAGGCAGGGATCTGAAATTAAATAGGACATGTCTCTGGTACATTTATAAGATCTCAAAGATGCTAAAGAAATGGCTATCCAGTTTGAGTTGTTTGTACATTTAGAGAAGAATCTACACTTTTCATGTATAATTATAAGAGCATCCACAGCAGTGGAAAGTTACTTTATCTATTTTACCTACACACATACTACAGCAGTGGATCTATTTTAGCTTTCAACACAATAAAATAATATAAACATCACAATAAAATAATATATCTCCTACAATAAAATAATATATCTACTACAATAAACAACAATCACAACCATCCGCAACCGCAACCGCTGTCACTACCGCTGCCGCCGCCATCGACTCTTCCACCGCAACCGCAATCACTACCGCTGCCACTACCGCCGCCACCGCCACCGCCACCGCCACCGACTCTTCCGCCGCCGCCAACTCTTTCGCCGCTGCCACATGATAGAATAATATATTCTCTACAATAAACAACAATCACAACCACTACCACCACCGCCACCGCAACCGCAACCGCAACCGCCACCACCACCGCAACCGCTACCATAAAAAAAATTATTTTTTTCTCACCAATATAGTAATAACCTATCACTTAAAATTTATTGCAAAAATATTGTGGTAACATTTCTTAATTTTAATTTCTTATTATTCTTTATTTTATTATTCTCATTATTTTCATCCAAACACACATTTCTTTTTTCTTTTTCTTTTTCTTTTTTTTTTTTTTTTCTTTTTAACTCTTTGCTTTTCTCCTCCACACACGTACTCCTCTTTATCTTCACTCTATGTTCACTTGCATTTTTATTTTTCTACTTCAACTTTGTCTTTCTTTCTCTTTCACTCTATCTTCACCGCCGCCCCCACAACAGCCACATCGGAAAGCACAAGCCCACTACCCACAACAGATCGGAAAACACAAACACAAACCCACATCGGCGCTGGGCATGAGATAGCAGAGAGAGGGTGGAGCTCGGAGGTTCGGCCTTTGAGGTGGAGATCTAGAGAGAGAAAATGCAAGATAGAGACCCACGTCGGCGCTGGGCATGAGATAGCAAAGAGAGAGGGGGTGGAGTTGTGGAGAACGCAAAGAGTGGTCGGCGCTGGGCTGGGGCTTCGGTCGGCGTTGGGCAGGGGCTTGTGTTTGTGTAGAGAGGCACGAGCAGCAGAGAGTAGATGAGGGAGAAAAAAAATGAGAAGGAAAGAGGAAGAAAGAAGAGAAGCCGGAGAGAGAGTGAAAAGAAAGAAAGAGAAAATATTTTTTTAATGGAAGAGGAGAGAGAAATTCAATAAAATAATATATTTTTTTAGCTCTCATGAACAGTGCACATCTATCTATAGATGTGCATTGTAGCAATGGAGCTAAAAATTATAGATTTAGCTCCACTGCTGTGAGTATGATTTTGGGGTTTGAGGAGCTAAAATATAGCAATATAGCATTATACCTCCACTACTGCAAATGCTCTAATGTTGAATTCAAAAAGGATTGCACAGCAAGAGCAGCCAGCAGAAACTCCTGAATAAGGAGATAATCTGCAACAAAGGGAAGCTGGAAGGCCAAAACAGGATGCTAACGAATTAGAAAAGCTTGGTAGTTGGGTAGAACAGTTATAGGAAAGTAGTGGACTCTAACTTGCAAGCTCAAGAGTCAAAAGAATATGCAACAAATTCCAGACAGTCAGAAAAACAAGCAAAGAGCCTAATCAGCTAGCTGAAACACCAAGATGATCTGAAGTTGAGTCAAAACAGCAATTTGAAAGGCAAAAGGAAATCATGAATTGGATGACAATGAGGTTTTTGAGGAAGAACATGAGAGCCATGAAAACTTTTGTGAATATTGTGGGAAAAGTAGTTGATAAACCAGCTACTACTATTTAGCCCACTGTTGTGCCAAATCACATCTTAGCCAACTACTCTTATTATTCTATGGCATGCCGTAACAAAAACAAAAAAAGACAGTATAGTTAAAGAAGAGACAAAAGAGCTGGAAATTATCAGCCATGTTGTCCAAAAGGAACTTGGAAATTGGAGAGTGAAACAAACAGAAATTGATGTGAATGGAAACTTCATCACAATTCTAGTTTGATAACTCAAGAAACCATAGCAAATTTGATTTTGGCATTCTTGAGAAATTTGATAACATGGATGAAAAAGATGTGGCTAAACGCTAAGCAAACAGAAAGGGAATGGGAAGGATGTTGAGTTGCTTAGAGGAAGAACAAAAGAAAACAACTCTTCAAGAGAAAACTCTTGGAAGAACTTGGTTCTAAACTGATATGTGCGTAAACTCATTCAAAGACCATTTACAATTGCCTAGACTTTCTTTAATTTATTGATGAAAAGTTGTGTCACTTAGGCCTACCAACTTTGTAACTACTCCTTGGCAATTCCTAACAATTATTGGCTAATCTATAACTAACTAATTCTTAGCCAAGCTTTCTTGAATGTGCCAATTACAAATGTCGCATTATGGCACCATAACTAGTTGTAACAAAAATAACACAAGAAAAAAAAAAAAAAAAAAGGCAGGATATAGAAAGTTCAGAGAAATAGAAGTAGTTCCAGTGAACATAGGCATAGAACAACTACATGGAAAATGTGTTCCACATTCTCGTTCTAGTTACTTAGGGCTTGACAACCGCCAGATCTACGTCAATTGATCACTAAAATAGAAAAAAAAAAACTAAGAAAATTGCACAGAATTCTTGACATATAATTACAAAGAAATTCAAGTGATAAATAAAATAGAGCAAATAAAGATGATCCGACAAGGAAAATAATGAATACGTCCAAATAAATCACATATTAACGAGAGAGTAACTTACCATCAGTATCCGATACAAACACAACCAAGCCACGATTATGACGAAGGATGTCCACATAGTCCACCAACCCCACCGCAGAGAATGCTCTCCGGAGATCGTTCTCAGTGACATATTCAGCAAGATGCTCCACGATCACGGATCGTGAAGCCATGGATTCAGAGAAAGCACGAGTCATTGTGTGAGAAAAGGGCGGTCAGAGATTTTTTGTATAGTTCAGGTAGTGTGTGACAGTGAGAGTGAGACAGACATATGATAAAAGTGAGAATACTTTCTTTTTTTTTTTTGATGGGAAGAAGACAAATTAATAGATAGTAAAAAAATGGAAATTCCATAGATAGGATAGAAATTGAATCTCATGTTACGTTCTCTGGTGATTGCTCTTTGGTCTTTCCCATATTTCTTGTTTTTGGACAAAAACATTACTTCCTTCGCCCAATTTGTTTTTTATTGTCTTATCTGTTTTATATTATAAAAATAAATGAAGTTTACAAAACTATATCTAAATAAATTTATTAGCTTTTTCTTTAAGAGTTATTATTAATAAGGTAACTAAAAATGTATTCCAATTAGATTGATTTTTTAAATATTTGTTAGTTTTTTTTTTGGCAAAAATACAATATTGGTCTCTCCTATTTGTTTCTCAAAAAAAAAAAGTTTATCCTATTTGTGCAATTGGTCCCTCAACGAGTACAAGTACTCCCTCAAATTTTAAAACTAAGTTGTATTCAAATTGTCGTTAGTAATGTTATTATATGACTAACGGAATGATGATTTGGCATCTTTTTTAATGATATGACATTTTTTTATTAAAAAATTACAAATTAAATTTACACACATGATATCATATTACAACCCGAGTTCTCCATTGTCCTCCTCTTCAATGTCTCATATGATATCATATCTCTTTCCTTCCTTCCTTGTTTAATTTATTTACTTATCACTATGCATACATACAGTGGTAAGATTTGTGTGGTTGCTCTGACTGAAAGTTCTAAAGAGTCAAGCAACAAGAAGACTGAAGAAGAAGAAGAAAGTAAAATCCCTTCATGGGCTAGACCAGATTCGAATGAGCCTCCTCCTTGAGCTCAGAATGAAAGTGCATCCCACTGGCGGCAGGTCAGTGCTTTTTACAATAAGTAGAAAATATTTTTTAATTTGGTACTGAGTTGTAAATATTGTTTGTGTAAATTTATTTTTTAATTTTTTAATAAAAAATACTACATCATTAAAAAAAATGTCAAGTTATTTTTTCGTTAGCCACGTAAGTAATACCATTAACGGCAGTTAGTAAAAGGACTAATACAACTTAATTTTAAAACTTTAGGGACTAATTGTGCTCGCTTCAAACTTGAGGGACCAATTGCGCACACAAGAAAAACTTGAGGGACCAACATTGTAGTTTCGCCTTTTCTTTTCAAATAGTTTTGAAAATAAAGTAAGGGTATAATAGGAACATTAATAAATTAATAATTTTTATTTTTAGAAATAGGACTATTTTGGGACATCCCAAAATGGAATAGAGGATAAACAAATTGAGATGGAGGGAGTATTATTATTATGGAAAAATAATTTATTAATTAGGCTAACCAGAACCAACTATATGTTAAAGTTGAACCACTAAATGTTTAAAATTAAAGGGTCTCTATCTTTCATCTAAAAAAAATTAAAGGGTCATGTTAACAAGTTAATAAATTATTTTAGTAAAATTTTGATACAAGTTTCATGAGAAGTATAAAAAACCATAAAAAATTAATTGATTACTTTTTTCTTTTTCCACAAAAAGCTTTTAAAAATATATTCTAAACTAATCCCTTTAGGGCATTCATTAAATTTTTCCAAAATTTATATATGTTTTTTAAGTGGTTTGTAAGGTTTTGGATCTATGCAATTATTGGTGTGGGGGGCTAAGAGTACTAGTATTGTTGGGCCAAGCCTGAGGAGTCTGAAGAATCAACCAATAATCAACTTGATCCAAGTGGGCTAGAAGTGACCTAAACGAAGAGTTTTGCTGCCAAGGGGATGGATAACTCAAGGAAGACCCTCGGACAAGCACCGTGCAAGGAGAGTGGAATGAAGACCACACGAGGCTGGAATGTGTGTGTTGAGGGAGGCAATAGTGACAAATGTGAGCAAGAATGAAGGAAAGCTTCCCAAAGAAGCATCCTTCACTTCTGCATTGAATGCACTGCACCAATCATGTCAGCTGCATTAATGGTTGAATGACACCCGAACAATGTCAACACAGTCTATAATTCACTCAACATGACCTCAAAAGGAAGGATGGGACGAGTATAACATGACCTCAAAAGGAAGGATGGGACGAGTATCCAAGAGAAGGATCATTGACCCTCCATTTGGAGGGTCAGGATCAAAGCAGGAACACTATAAAAGGGAAAATGCCCCAAATAAACGAGAATCAAATCTCTTATATTAAAAAAAGAATACCAATCTTTGTAATCCACCAAGTGTAGAAGGGCTCCTCAGCCATTCTGAGGAAAGATAAATCTACATTTTTAACCTTAATTAACCTGCTTAAACTCAATCTTTCTACCTTTATTTTCTTCTTTAACATAATTTATCACTTAGGAAACCCAAGTGTTAGTCTGCAAACTCATCTCTACAAATTAATTGTAGCGGGCCTTGCTTCAAGCCCAATCTCCCATTGGGCCTTGGATTTTTTACCCCATACAATTGGATACTGTCATTCTCAACACAAAAAAAAAAAAATGCAAAGTACCCCTCTAAAGTTTGAGATTGCTTGGTTTTTATACCAAGAAGTTTGAAAAAAAGCAACCCTCCGTTAATAGACTTGCCTATGTGACCGTCAGGTGACATGCTAGCGTCTGAAGTGTAATTTTTTTCCATATAGGTGGGGCTACTTTTGCTAACAGAGGTAAATTTCAAGGTATAAAATTAAAAAATAGTGGCATTTACTAGCAACAACATAATCGAGGCAGTCAATCATATAAATTGATCTGAAATCTGATTAGTTTGTTACTTTCTCTTGTTTGAGAAAAGCCATCTAATTTAATTTAATTATTGATCTATATATATAATAATAGGTGAAACTGAGAGAAACTCAAATTAGAATTCCAAATTAGAGTTCCAATTTTGTGTCATGTATTCTAAATTATTTATTCTTAAAAAGTTTTTTTTTCTTAATTTTAGAATCAAATGTGGGACTACGTCATAAATATTCATCCAAGTGAATTATTAAGTACAAAAACCAAAGAGTCTAGAATAAATGAATCATTAAAAAAAAAAGTGTTTCACAATAATTAAAAAACAATGGACAATTTACATTTTATACCTAATAATATCCTTATAAAATTTTTTAAAGAGTGAACAAAATATAAAAATGACTATCAGTAGTATTTAAATTATATATATTGGAATTATATTATGTATCTTATTATATATCTTTAAGTGTATTCATGCATATGCATGGAGTTACAAGCTAGTATAATGATAATGAGTGTATCATTACTTGAATGCACAATTCCTAGATTTCTCTCAATGGTTTTTTTTTCTAACCAAGAGAAAATTTTCAAACTTTAGGGTGTAAAATCCAAGCAATCCCTAACATTAGGGATGTATTTTGCAATTTACCATTTAAACCAAAAAAAAAAAACTTGAAATTTAATAATTTTACACAAGTAATTATCAATATTTGATTGTATTGGAATTTTGCATGAATGAAAAGGTATTAGGAGAGAATGTAATTCTATGGTTGATTTGTCAAAATAGAAACTTATTAAGTTGTGTAATGTTGCAAAAAATTACCCCGGGTGAAACCTAAATCTCACCTCATAAATTTCATGTTAATTGTATGTTATTTATTATGAAATAGTTATTGATCTATATCATCAATGTAATTCAAATGTTGATTTGTCAAAATATTCTATAAAAAAAGGAATGATGTAAGTGTAACATCATAAAAAAAAAAAAAGAGATCAAATGTAACTTGAATTTATTATTTTCCCATAAAGTGAGTCATTGAATGGAAGAAGGCAAAAGATCTTTATTACAAGTAGGGTTTGTCAATATATTAGAGTCCATGCATAGAGGCAAATCCATAAATCAAAATAAGGGTAAATTGCAGAGTAGACTCTTAAAGTTTGGGATTACTTGAATTTTACATCTTGAAGTTTGAAAAAATAGATTTTACACCTTGAAGTTTACCTCTGTTAGCAAAAACAAACCATTCATTAGTAGACTCGCCTAACATGGCAAAAAAATACACATCAGACGCTAACGTGTCACTTGACGACCATGTAGGTGAGTCCATTAACGAAGGGGTTGTTTTTGCTAATAAAGGTAAATTTCAGAATGTAAAATCCAAAAAACCCTAAATTTTAGGGGTGTATTTTGCGATTTACCTGTATATAGAAGTAAATATGCATACTGCATTTATCACATAGCTGTGAAATGAAAAGGTTTGAAAGGAAAAATAAAAAATAAAAACTAAGGTCACCTTTCCTATCAAAAAGGTTAAAATAAAATTTTCATTTAAGTGTTGAGATTAAAAGTGAATTTTTTACTTTTAATCACATCTATTGATCCACTATTACATGGTGCAATAGCCAACCAAATCTAGATTCGCTAAGGGAGCTTTTATAGTTTTATGGTTAAAATATTATTTAAGACAGAGTTTAGCGATAAATTTGATTGTAATTACAATTAACAATAGGAAGATCATCTTGTTATATTATAAATTTGAACATTATTGTGATTATTTCATTTTTTATTTTGGAGAGATTTTCAACATATGACGTCTGCTCTTGATGATAGATCTTATCATCAAACCAAAACACCAATAAGTTTTTGGTGTAGGCAAGAATTAAACTCCAGATCTCTTATTCAATCATTAAAGACTTTATCAGTTGAGCTAATTGGAACTCACGATTTTCATTGTTATCTTTCCATTTTATTATTTTATTACGTTTTAATTATTTTTGATGAATTATCATTGATTTGTGAGATCTTCCTATCCCTAATAATAGATTTATCCAAAGATCTTGCGTGAGATTCAAATAATTTTTCAATCAATTTCATATAAATTTCTAATAGAGATTTCTAACTAAAAAATATTTACAAATAAAATAAACATAATTTACAATATAAACTATAATATGACAAGAATAAAATAAATTTTAAAGTGGGAATAATACATCTAATTTATCAAAGGTACTACTACAAATTCATTTATAACATAACCAACACAAGCATTGGTTGTGCTAGAAAATGCTACTTTAACACACCAAAAATCTATTTTTGCTAGTTTAACTTAGCATTTGATAATATACGCTATATCCTATCTACTATTTTAGCATAAACCCAATTAAATAACATTTATTTATTAAAAAAAAATACCACCACCACCATCAACAACCACCCAAACCCAAATCAACACAACAAAAACTCATATCAACCCAACCAAAACTAAAATTGCGACCCAGCCACTATCATCAACAACCAATGCAACCACCACTCACAACACATTGCCACCCAAATTGCAACCCACAACGTTGATCTACAAAGAAGGTCAATAGTCAATTGTCAAAGAGTGAAAGATCTAATAGGTAGAGAAGAAAGAAGTCTAGAGAGTGGAGAGACCCGGGGGGGGGGGGGGGGGGGGGAGAATGAGAGGAATGAGACAGTGAGAGAGTAAGAGGGTGAGAGGGACGAGACGCGAGATACAATAAAAATAAATAAATAAATTTTAAGTAGCATTGCTATAGTGCATCTACTACTATTAGCATGTACTAAAGCAATGGTAACAAAAAAAAATTAGCATTTAGCATATGAGATGGAACTTGGTTTTGGTATTTGGTGTATTAAAATACTAAAATTTAGCATTTAGCACAACCAATGCTAGTGCTTAAACTATCTCAACTTAAAGTATCTCCAATAGGTTCTCTAAAGCCATATTTGGAGAGCAAACACACAAAAATTAACCTTCAATAGCCTCTCTAACTCCAAATTTTTTTAGAGCTGCTACAGTAGCTCTTGGAGAGCATTGTAGCAACTCCAAATCATTTCTCTATTAAAAAAATACCAGCTAGATTAAAAGAATTTCTCTCTCTTCCCTTTATCTTTTTTCTTTGTTTCGTCACTCTCTCTTGCTTCTCATTAGAGAACAAAGTAGCTCTCTCTCTCTCAGAGCTTTGTAAAAATGAAAAAAAAAAAAAGCCAAAGGAAGTTAATTTCCGCTTAATCCACTACCAAAGAAAAGCCAAAGGAAATTGAGATCAAAATAAAAAATTAGAGGACTTTTATCCCAGGGAGAAATTTGAAGGCAAAGATTTCAATCTTATGGTTGGAGGGGTAGAAAAGTGGGAGGATAGAAAATGATGGGAGGATGAAAAAATAGGAGGATAGAAAAAAATTTTAATTTTCCTCATTTTTATTTGGTTAGGAGTGAAAGAATGGAAGGACGGAAAAAATGAATTTGTAAAAATTTACTTATATACCCTTATTAAAAAAACAAAAGTGAGTTTGTATAAAGGGTACTGAAGCCTAGCAAAGCAAATGAAAAAAAAAAAAATCAATAGGCATTTTTGTCCTTCACTCATCAAATTTTCCCCTACCAAGTTTTCTCCCCATTTTAGGGAGAAAACTTTTTGGTGGGTCCCACTATCATTTTCCCCTCTCCCCCTCTCAACCAAACACCTTGTAAAAAGTTTTCCCTCCTCATTTTCTCTCCTTTTTTTTTTTTTTTTTTTTTGTTCTCCATAAAATCCACTCTACCAAACACACCCTTGGGAACAAAAACATATAATTTATTCCTAGATCTACACAAATCATACCATAAAGGAAGTTAATTTCTGCTTGATCTGTTGCCAATTGTCCGTGTTAATTTTCGCTTGATCCATTGCTGATCTTTGCTGGCCATCGTCCTTCTCTATGGTGTGGTGGCACTCTCTCTCTTTTTCTATGTCTCCCTCTTTGTTTTAGATGGGAGTTATGGCCTATTGTTTGTGTGGCGAAGAAAATAAGGGTAAACTAAAACAAAGATAAGTTATGGCTGATTGTTTGTGTGGTGAAGAAAATAAAGGGTAAATGGGTAATAATAAATGGGTTTTGAGATCTTTTAATAAATGAGTTAATAAAAAAAGGGGTAATCATAATAATAATTCAAATTAATTTTGGTGATAAATTAATAAAAATAATAATCAAAATTCATTAAAATGAATAATAATAATAATCCAAAAAGGTAAATTTTAAAATTTTTTGAGAAAAAAATTAATGAATAAATTCATTCCATATTACATAGATTTGATAAATTTCAAATTATATAGTTTGGAAAATATAGTTGTTGGAAATGAATAAAAAAAAAAGATTAAAGAATCATTAAAGAAAGAATAAAAAATTAATGAAAAAATAATATTGGCAGAAATACTATTTTCGTCCCTACATTTTCACCTCACTCCCACTTTGGTTCCTACTTTTTTATTTTTCCGCTTTTAGTCCCTAAAATGAAAAATGTGTTCCATTTTGGTCCTTACTGTCATCTCACTAACGAAAATTATTTATGTGGCAAATGGAGTGTACTGTTAGTACATTAAATGCTGACATGGTCATCGAAATAATAATAAAAAACTTTATTTGGCATTAAAAAAATGTCACATCAGCATATAAATTTAAAAAAAATGAATATATCAATTTTAACTAAATAAATAAAAAAAAACAGAATTAAAAACCAAATATCACATATATTAAGATTTGAGTTTATCTTGAACAAAAACATAATCCCATAAAATTTAAAACTCAAAAAATTAACATCAGATTCACATCAACACAAAATTAAACATGAACAAATCCAAAGAATCAAACCCCTACAGCACCAAAACATCAAAACTGAGTATAAATTTCACTTTCAAACCACACGGCCACGCACTTTTTCTATGTCTTCTCTCATCTCAAACCGGAGCTCTCTTTCTCTTCTCATGGCCGATCCATCTCATGACATTACCTATCATCTTCCCTAAATCCATGGTTGAAGACCTATGGCTGAAAACCATCAAAACAAACAAAGAAAAAAATGGAAACCCAGAAAAGCATAGAAGTCATATCAAATGATACCAATTGGAGGGACGTACTTTCGAGAAACTTTGAAGAGATTACCAGTGCTAAATCTAGCTTCCACCATGAGTGGGTACTCTTCTGATGTTATGCTCAGCTGAACTAGACTCCAACTCCATGGCAGGTGTTGAGTTCAAAGTAAAATTAAAGAAATAGAAGAAGAATTTGGAAGCTAAATCTGAGTAGAAGAGAAGAGAGAGCCTAAATTGAAGGAGAAGCTATATTTGAGGATAGGAGGGTGTGTTGGTTGGTGTAAAGGTTTTTGACATTTCCAATTGTTTTTTTCTTTTTTGGGTTTTAAGCAAAAGAAAGAAGAAAAGAAAGAGAGAAAAATCAAAAGAGAGATTGGGTAATGGCTAGGTGGGTCACCATGGTTTGATCTAACCGGATTTGAAATTGATGAGGATGGCTTATGTTTTGGTGTATTTTATTGATGAGGATCGGCTTTGGGTTTTGGTTCTGTGTTTTTGATCTAATTGTGGTTTGAATTTTGTTAGTTGATTGTGTTAGAATTGCCGAGTTTGATCATGGTTTTTTATCTGTTTTTATCTGTTTGGTTTTTAAGAAAATGCAAAAAAAGAGAAGAAAATCTTGAATTTTTAATTTTTTGGACAACCATGTTCTTGAGGAAGAAGATGAAGAACAATAAATCATTTTCTGGGCAAGAACATGTAGAAAAATCTAAATGATCTTCCAACAAAATAATGAAAAGAAAAGAAAAGAAAAGAAAATTTTATTTTAATTATTTAATTATTATTTAAATAATTAAATAATAACTAAAATTTTATTTTATTTTGAAATAATTAAAGAAAAAAATAATGACGTGAATTTTTTAAATATTTATAATGCTGACATGGCATTATTTAAATGCTAAATAATAAATTTTATTATTATTTTAATGGCCACATAGGCATTTTGTGTGCTAACTATGTACTTTGTTTGCCACGTACGCTATTTTCCATTAGTAAGATGACGGCATGGACAAAGATGGAATAAGTTTTTCATTTTTGGGACTAAATGCGGTAAAATAAAAAAGTAGGGACCAAAATAGGAATATGGTCAAAATGTAGGAACCAAAATGGTATTTAATAATATTTAAATGGTATAGAGATAGGGATAAAGAGTATGCTGGAATATGTATTTGAAAAAGTAGGTAAGCAAAAAATTAAAATAACTGTTCACTCTTCAAACAGTACAAAAATTTAGAGAGACGACTAAAGATGTTCTTACCAAAACAAAGACAAATTCAATACATAACTTGATGCCAAACTGGTAAGATCTCTTATTTATTGAGTAAGAGATCTATTCAAACCTCGTCTACCCAAAAAATCAATAAGTATCTTAACTTGATGGTAAGATGCAATTATCATGGAATGAATGTTATAAATTTAAAATCTATCAGATTTATATAGAAAAAAAATTATGTCAAACCGGCCAAACTAAGGTTAATTTTATATAAAGAATCAAATATCATATAAATAGTTTAGAGTTTATTTATAAAATTTTACAAAAGGTAGATAAACTTTTATTATTATTATTATTATTATTTTTTGAAAGGGTTTAAATTTACCCTAAGTAAAGTGATAAATGGTAAAAGAAAATTGAAATCTAATTCTTCATTTTAGTTTTGATGTTAAAAGAGAGGGGGAGAATAACTTTTAAAAAAAAAATTAAAACATTGTAGAAAATTGATCATATATTCATATGATTCCATGCACTCACATTTTGTTGAAAATAAGAAGCACGGTGGTTCTTAGCATCAGGGAGACCTACAAGATGCAAAGCAAGGTGGTTCTCAGTAACATGGAAAGCTTCAAGATGCAGCTGTGGCAAGAAGCAATGATCAAGTGGCAACTGCAGAATCATGATGGGTTAGCAAAGAATTAATGGTCCTGATTGAAGTAGTACCTTACTATGATCAATTCATCCATTCATTTGAGGAGATGATTAGCTAAGATACACGTGTACCATTTAGATAGGATTTGTTGTCGCTACTTTTCCCTCCAATTTTGGGAGTTTGTTATTTGATTTTAGCTTGCTTAGATCATGTATATATAGGAGTAGTGGTAGTGAATTTTATTCATTGGATTGTATTCATTTTCTTTGATCAATAAAATTCAGTCTTCTATTTAGAGAGAGAGAGAGAGAGAGAGTTCTACAATTTTACATGGTATCAAAGCCTTGAAGCTCATCAATGGCGTCCACTGAAACTAACACTTCCTTTAATGCTCTCAATATGCAATCCACACAAATAGGCTTGAATTCCAACATTGATTCTAATGCTCATAAACCCTATTTTCACAGTTCTAGTGAAAATTTAGGGAACATTCTTGTTACTCAACCTCTGCTTAGGATGAAGAACTATCATTCTTGGTCTAGAGCAATGGTGCTTGCTCTCACTGCAAAAAAAGAAGATTGGCTTTGTGAATGGGAAGATTCCAATGCTAGATCTTGATTCACCTTTGTATAAAGATTGGTAGAGTTGTAATACCATGGTTCTTTCCTTATTGATCAATTCTATGCACATAGATGTTTCTAGCAGCATCATGTACTATGAAACAACAAGGGAGATGTGGATTGAGTTGAAGAATTTGTTTTCATAGGGAAATGGACCTAAGATCTATAATTTGCAGAGGGAAATTTCTCATATTTGTCAAAATCAGATGATTGTGACAAAGTATTTCACTAAATTGAAGCATTTGTGGGATCAATTGCTAAACTATGAACCATTTTCAAAATGTTCTTGTAGAGCTATGAAGATTTTGAGTCCTTCACATAACAAGGCTTATGTTATGAGGTTTCTGATAGGATTGAATGAGAATTTTTAGACTCTTCAAAGTCAAATTCTTATGTATGATCCTTTTCCCTCAATGAGCAAGGTCTACTCACTAGTTCTTCAAGAAGAATCTCACAAGAACATTGGTCATGGAGGTTCTTGTTCATCTTAGCTTGATGTAGTGGCAATGTATGCAAATTCAAAGGGAAATTCTAATTGGAACAAGGGAAATGGCAAGAAAGGGGGGCCCTTTTGCACTCACTATAACATGCCTAGGCACACGATTGATAAGTGCTACAAATTGCATGGTTATCCACTTGGTTATAAGCCTAAAGGGAAGTCCACTGTTAGTGCAAATCAAGTTTACTCTAATTCAGGCAATGTTGCAAAAAATGCCCCAGTTGCTACAAATTAGCATCCTATCTCTAAGGCACAATGTGAGCAATTGTTGGCCTTTCTTACCTCTGGGACTGATCTTGGTGATGCCTATCATGTTGCAAATGTATGCACTTCTTTCATGGCTACTGGTGTGGAAGGCGTCTCTAGTGTGGTTCCTGATATGGTTGCAATTTCTACACAACCATAGGTTAATCCCACAACATCCCATTCTGCCTTCATGTCAGGTATTCACTCCAACTTGCCTTTTACTCCTACTCTAGAACATTCCATTTTTTCTGCTAAAACAATTAATAGAGAGGCTTTTAGTGCATCTGATTGGGTCATAGATACAGGTACAATAGACCATATGGTTTGTTCTATATCTTGTTTTACTTCTATCACTGCAACTTTAAAATACTTATGTCAATCTTCCTAATGGTGAAACTGCTTTAGTTACACACAAAAACTTGCTCCAGCAGTCTCTCTAATTCACTGTTCATTAGCAAAAAATTGTTTGCTAATGAACAGTAACTCTCTTGGTCTGATGACCTACTATTCATTAGCAAAAGAATTAATAGGAATAAAAAATTCAACACACCCATTAAAATATTCAATTTTACTCAACAATCACAACGGCTACAACTCAACCATTCCAGATCTTTTCTCTCTCAAACATCTCTAAACTCAATCACAATCAAAATACAAACTCACATCACAATCTCAAAACTGTTGGAAAATAATAGTGAATAAACAAGTTTGATACAACAAACAATGTCCCAAATAATTAGCAAGAATGTAAATAAGCAATAATAATATAAATTTAAGTAAAGTTAGGAACAATCTCACAGTGCTATAGAATCACGCAAAGAGCGTTGTCCTTAAAGGTTGATTCGTGCCACCCAAAGTAAAACTTGGTGCGATTGGTTCTCTTGGCCAAACAACCCCCCAGGATTAGACTATAGCGTCGACCTTTGTGATGTACGCACTTCCACTCACAAAAGGTTTAAGAACAACCCTCTATTGCCTTTCTTTAGAACAAATATTCTTGTAGAAAAAATATGTGGGAGAGGAAGATAGTAGACTTGTGTATATCTAAAAATATAGAGTAGTAAAAAGACTCTTTAGAAAGTGTGTTATGATGAGTATTATATAGACTACTTATGAAGATAATATTCTATAGTTATTGGTTACTAATAACCCTTAAAAGCCCAACGGCTATATTATCAATTATTGCCCAACGACTATTTTTCTCATAATTGCCCAACGACTATTTTACTCATAAATTTCCAACGGCTAGAAAATAAATAAGAATAAAAGTTTTTGGAACACACACCACACTAACAATCCCCCACATGTTACAAACATAAAATAGGAAAGGCAAGCAACTAAAGAAAGCATGCATCAATATGGTACTATAAGGTTTTAACCATACATAGGATAAATAAGCAGGAACTAAAAGACAATGGTGGAGTTAAAACTCTTTTAACCAAGTTATTAGTAAACCAAACTTACCACCCACATAACTTTCTTTATCAGGGTTGTTCTTAAGCGGGTTGGCGCCTTATCCAGGCCATGCGCCACTGGGTTTCATGAGAGCTCTAGAGACCTACCCAAAAAGTCTCATAGGAAGCGGCACAACTTCCACTCACACATAGGTGGCATCCATCAGGAGTGCGTGCAGAACACCCCATCCCAACAAGTAGGGAGTGTGGATCCATTAAGAGCCTAAAGCTCAACCTCCAACAATCTACAACTTAATTGGTGGCATCCATCAAGAGTTCGTGTAGATACACCCCATCCCAATAGGTAGGGATATGGATCCATTAAGAGCCTAAACTCATCCTCACCAAATTCTGCAACTTAGCATTGTCTCACACCATAGGGATGGACTCATCACTAATCTCCTTAACAAGATAGCGGAAAACACATAATAAATGACAGTGCCCACATGGACCACTAATGACCTCTACCCATTTAACCCCTTACATGGAATCACCCATTATAGAGGTTAGGCATTAGTCATAGTGTCACAACTTGGGTATCAGTCCAATCCCCCTAGATGTCTCACTCACCAGCCTTCTTGCTAGTGGTTTGGTCAAAGGATCGGCCAAGTTCCTTTCTGACCTCACAAAGTCCAAGGACATAACACCATTACCAATAAGCTGCCTCACAATATTGTGCCTCAATCGAATATGTCGACTTTTCCCATTATAAATTTTGTTCTTAGCACGTGCTATGGCAGCCTGGCAATCACAATGAATACAAACAGAAGCAATAGAGTTAGTAAAAAGAGGTATATCAATTAATAAACTTCTAAGCCATTCGGCTTCGGACCCAGCCTTCTCTAGGGCCACTAACTCTGCTTCCCTGGTGGATCTTGTTATGCAAGTCTGCTTGGTTGACTTCCAAGAGACAGCTCCTCCAGCTAGTGTAAACATATATCCACTAGTGGGCTTCACCTCATCTGTATCTGAGATCTAGTTAGCATTACAATATCCTTCTAAAACAGTAGGATAGCCACAATATGACAAACCAAAGTCAAAAGTCCCCTTTAAATATCTCAATAATTTAGATATTGCATCCCAATGCTCAATACTAGGATTATGAGTGTATCTACTCCATCTACCAATAGCATATGCAATATCAGGACGAGTACACTTTGTTAAAAACATTAAACTACCAATAATTTGTGCATATTTATTTTGTGAAACACTATTACCACGATTTTTAACCAAGTGCACCTTTGAGTCACATGGAGTAGACACAGGTGACAAATCAAAATGTTCTAATTTTTTAAGAATTTTCTCCACATAATGAGATTGTGATAGTATAATGCAATCATTGTCCCTAAGGATCTTAATGCCCAAAATAACATTTGCTTCGCCTAAATTTTTCCTATCAAATTTAGAGGCAAGAAAACTTTTAGTATCATGCACAACATTATGGCTAGTTCCAAATATAAGCAAGTCATCAACATATAAACAAATAATAACACCTTCATTATTATTAAACTTACTATATATGCATTTATCCGCACCATTAATCACATATCCATGTGTAAGCATCATATTATCAAATTTCTCATGCCATTGTTTAGGTGCTTGTTTTAATCCATACAAGGATTTAACCAATTTACAAACTTTGTGTTCTTGTCCTTGGACAACATAACCCTCGGGTTGCTCCATATAAATTTCTTCCTCTAAATCACCATTTAAAAAAGTAGGTTTAACATCCATTTGATGTATAACAAGTTTGTGAATAGATGCAATGGCAAACAAAATTCTTATAGATGCAATTCTAATAACTGGAGAATAAGTATCAAAATAATCAATATTATGTTTTTGCTTATAGCCCTTAGCTACTAAGCGTGCTTTATACTTATCTATTGTACCATCCGGTTTTAATTTCCTTTTAAATATCCATTTGCAACCAATAGGCTTAACATTAGGAGGAAGCTCAACTAATTCCCAAGTATGATTAGACATAATAGAATCTAATTCACTATTAATAGCTTCCAACCAAAATGGTGCATCAATAGATTTAATTGCATCATAATAACTTACAGGTTCATCTTCAAAAATATAGGCAAGGAAATCGTTACCGTAACTCTTTTCCTTCCTAGCTCGCTTACTCCTTCTTAATTCTTGCACGTCATCAACAAGATCATTAGAAGTATCAATAGATTCATGCAATTTTTCCTTATTTTTTAAAGGAAACAAATGTTCAAAGAATATAGCATTTTTAGATTCAATAATAGTGTAAGATTCTAAAATATCACTCTTGATAACTAGAAATCTATAACATGAACTATTGCTAGCATATCCGATAAACACACAATCAAATGTCCGAGAACCAAGTTTTCTCTTTTTAGGTTCAGGCAGCATAACCTTAGCCAAACACCCCCACACTTTAAGGTATTCCAAGTTAGGCTTACGTCTTTCCCAAAGTTCATAAGGAGTTTTACCAGTTTTCTTATGAGGTACCTTATTCTGTATATGGCAAGTCGAAAGAATGGCTTCCCCCCACATATTAGAAGATAGCCCAGAACTAACAAGCATAGCATTCATCATTTCTTTAAGAGTTCTATTTTTCCGTTTAGCTATTCCATTAGATTCAGGTGAATAAGGAGGAGTTACCTCATGAATTATGCCATTTTGTTCACAAAATTCTTTAAAAGAGTTAGACTCATATTCACCTCCTCTATCAGTTCTAAGTCTTTTAATTCTTTTATTCTTTTGGTTCTCAACTTCATTTTTATACTTTATAAACATTTCCAAAGCTTCATCTTTGGTTCTTAGTAAATAAAGTTTAGTGAATCTAGAATGGTCATCAACAAAGATTACATAAAATTTTTTACCACCTCTAATCATTGTGTGTTTTAAATCACCCAAGTCACTATGTACCAAACTAAGGAGTTCGGATTCTCTTGTTATAGATTTACAAGATTTCTTGGTGATTTTAGTTTCGGCACAAATTTCACATTTTTCCATGTTTGCTTCACCTAATGAGTTTATGATTCCACACTCTTTCATTTTCTTTATGTAACCAAGATTTATATGTCCAAGTCTACCATGCCACACATCAATAGAATCAACTGAGTAAGCATAAGAAGATGAACCATTTTCATTAATGACTTGATCAACATTAAGTACAAAAAGACCATCATTATCATAACCCTTACCAACAAAGATTTCATTTTTAGATAAAGTAACTATGCCACCATCAAATAGAACTTTAATACTAGCTTTACCAAGCAAACGTATTGAGATGAGATTGTGTCGAAAATGAGGTATATGGAGGACATTGGTGAGTGAAAGAGTTTTATCGGAAGTTAGCTTCAAGAGTACCTTCCCTTTGCCACTCATTGGTATAGGCCTATTGTCCCCAACATAAACAAACTCGGTGCCTTCCACTATTGGAGTGTAGGAAGTAAACTCCTCTTTGAATGCACCAATATGTCTTGTGCAAGCCGAATCTACTACCCATCCTTTCACACTTGAGACCAAATGTGCCTCGGACACCACTGCCGCAATGAGCTCTTCGATTTCCACCACATTTGCTTTGTTTGATGTTGAGCCCTTGTTGTTGTTATTGTTTTTGAAGTTGCCTCTCACTCTACAAGTTGCTGCATAATGACCTGTCTTACTACAATTGAAACAATTACCCTTTTTCTTTTGGATTTGAGGATTTTGGTTATTTTTGTTATAAAACTTTCCTTTGCCTCTAGGATCATATTTTTTATTGTTTTGTGGAGGTCTAAAGGGTCCTCTCTCTACAATATTAGCCTTGGAAGTAAATTCCTTAGCTTTAGAAGAAATTTCGGACATTCTATTAGTCTCTTCTATTTGAATATCGACAATAGTTTGTTGAAGATTTAAATAAGTTCTATGATGGTTATACCGGTGCTTATACTCTTTCCAAGAGTCCGGCAATTTATAAACAAGGCCATGAGCCACAAACCTTTCGAGTAAATTATCACCCTCTTTGGCTAAGTCAGAAACTAATTTTTGAAAATCTTCAATTTGGCTAGAAACAGTTTTTTCTTCACACATTTGAAAAGACATATATTTAGCTGTAGCAAAGTTTTTAGCACCCTCATCCTCAAACCCATATCGACCATTAAGTTCATCCCATAAATCTTTAGCACAAGTAAAATGACAATAATTATCAAACAACTTATTAGCTAAACCACACTTAATAGTATGTGTACATAAGTTATTTATTTTTAACCACTTTGCTAATTTTTCGGGATCATCGGGTTTGGGTTCATGAAGAACACTATCAATTTCAGTAAATTCCAAGATGGGCAAAATCCTTTCTTTCCAACGTTTAAAATTATTTCCATCAAAAGGTTCAAGCTTGGTAATTTCTGAAATGACTTTAAGAGAATCAACAACTTGTTTATCCATTTTGAGAAACCGATTCAACCTTTAAGATTGTTGGAAAATAATAGTGAATAAACAAGTTTGATACAACAAACAATGTCCCAAATAATTAGCAAGAATGTAAATAAGTAATAATAATATAAATTTAAGTAAAGTTAGGAACAATCTCACAGTGCTATAGAATCACGCAAAGAGCGTTGTCTTTAAAGGTTGATTCGTGCCACCCAAAGTAAAACTTGGTGCGATTGGTTCTCTTGGCCAAACAACCCCTCAGGATTAGACTATAGCGTCGACCTTTGTGATATACGCACTTCCACTAACAAAAGGTTTAAGAACAACCCTCTATTGTCTTTCCTTAGAACAAATATTCTTGTAGAAGAAATATGTGGGAGAGGAAGATAGTAGACTTGTGTATATCTAAAAATATAGAGTAGTAAAAAGATTCTTTAGAAATTGTGTTATGATGAGTATTATATAGGCTACTTATGAAGATAATATTCTATAGTTATTGGTTACTAATAACCCTTAAAAGCTCAACGGCTATATTATCAATTATTGCCCAACGGCTATTTTACTCATAAATTTCCAACAGCTAGAAAATAAATAAGAATAAAAGTGTTACTCATAAATTTCCAACGGCTAGAAAATAAATAAGAATAAAAGTGTTTGGAACACACACCACACCAACAAAAACTAATCAAATCAGAACAAAAAAAAGAAAAAAAAAAAAAAAAAAAAGCAAATCTGACCCATTTGAGCCACTGTGGAGAGGAGAACAAGTGATGGTGGAGAAGACGAGTTATCCACTGGCGATCTTTGTTTGTGAGAGAGAGAAAGAAAGAAAGAGAGAGCTTTGGTATTCTCTCTAGTTTGGACGAAGTGGTAAGAGAAAAAAAAAAAAAAAAAAAAAAAAAAAAAAAAAAAAAAAAAAAAAAAAAAGAGAAAACTTTGGTATGTTCTGGAGTTTGGAGGAAGTGGTAGGGAAAAAAGAGGAAAGAAGGAAAAAAGAAAAGAAAAGAGTAAGGGTACGTGTGTGGAGGAGAAAAAAGTGGGGAAAAAAAAAGAAAGAAAGAAAGAAAAGAAGAAATTGTATGGATGAAAAAAAAGGGGGAAAATAAAATAAAGAATAGGAAATTAAAATTAAGAAAAGCTTCCACAATATTTTTACAATAAATTTTAAGTGATAGGTTGTTATTGGCTACTATTGGTGAGAAAAAAATAATTTCAATGGTGACTAGTGAGTTAAGCGAGTTTTAACAACACAAAAATTACCTATAAACACTTTCTTCTTTAGTTTGTAAAAAAAAAAGAAAAAAGAAGTCCCACTAATATCATAATCTCATAAATTCATTTATAACTATGTTGATAATGTAATATTCCAAACTATGTAAAAGAAAAATAAGTTGTATTATATATTATTACCAAAAAAGTATATTATATTATCTACAATATTTTCAGGAGTTTTACTATTTCCCACATAGGGCACTTAGTTAATACACTAGCCCATTTGTTAACTAAACATGTTCTTGGTATTGATGATTTTGTTACTTGGTTGGAAGAGAGCCTAATGTTTATTGAACATGCGGTATCTTAAGATGTTTTATTTTTGAATTTACATGAATAAAATTCCTATGTTTCCTATCTCAAGAAAAAAAAAAATCCCACTTCACTATTCCTTGTTTTCCATAGGTCAATTGCATGGACCAATACTTTAGCCCAATTGAATTTATAAACAAACCGAAGGTTGGGTATCAGAGGACATGAACAAAGAGATTATTTAATTTACTCATTATTTCTAAATATCAAAGGAAATTTTGTGAAACATTGCAAACAAAAGAAAAAGAAAAAGAAAAGGCTGCATAAATAGTAGGTATTACATGAATACACTACAAAAAAAAAGAAAAAAAAAAAGAAAAAAGATATTGCATGAACATGTATGTTAAAAAACTTAATCAAACTAACACTAATTTATAAAGTTTGGTACAATTACAACGGGTACAATATATATATATATATATATTTAGTACTATCAATTAAATGCAATAAAATAATGTTTATTATTAAATTTTATAACTTTCCACAGAGAGAGATGAAAGAGGGACCGAAATTCATGTTGATTTTAATTTTGGTCTAGAGTTTTTAATTTTTTGTTCTTTAATGTGGGCTTCAAAAAGAACCAAACCCATTTATGGTGCTAATATGCAGAGCAGAGGTGATGGATGGAAGAAAATCCATGAATGGGCCCAATTTGAAGACAAAAGACAGTGTCTTCGGCCCAATACTAAAGTTGATAATCAGTAGACCAGAAAAGTAAAAGGAAAGTAGATAATATGTGTAAGTGAAAGTGAAACAATTTTCGGAAGGAGGGTAGAATCATTACATGTGCTTTGCTTTGCTTTTTTTTTTTTTTTTTTTTTTTTTTTTTTTTTTTTTTTTTTTTTTTTTTTTCTGGGGGGGGTGGGGGTTGAATACTTGAATTTGCTTTTGCCTTTTACGCTTATTGGTGTAGGTGGGAATTGCTTTTCTTGTTTTCTTAACGGATGCTAAAGTGGCAAACATCTTCCAATTGATATCAAGGCTAAAATATGATTTTGATACTTACGTTTTTCATCACAATCAATTTGCTTATAATATTTTAGCAGCAGCCAATTCAATTCATGGTAGTTTTAAGTTGTAGTCAATTTTTGTTAATAAGTTGACGGTAGAGATCAAATTATTGCAAATTAAAAACATTACAGACCAAATTGATTACTATCAAAATGTAGATACCAAATTGACAATAACCTTAAAATGTAAGAACAGAAATAGAATTTTGATTTTGATTCTAACCATTGAAAACTAATTATAGGGAAGTCAAAATATCAAATTCTTGTAATTTTCTTAATTCTTTTTGTAACAAATGAGAGTTTGTAGACTTTTTCAAAAATTTAATTACTTTTCTCTTTGGTAAAACTTTCTCATAAAAACATAAACTCTGACTCTTACCTTCCATCAAACCTTACAATTGTTTGTACTTCTAGAAAACCATCGACTTCAAGAATACGTGATGGTACATATATTCCTTAATTGATTTTCCTTTCATATGGTCTTTTTATTTTTTTCAAATTTCTTTTCAAGGAACCTTCCTGAGTTGGTCTTTTATTTTTATTGGCTCGCCTCTCACAAAAGAGGATGCTGACCCGGAGAGAGACACTTTCTCCATCACTCCCAATGGTGTAATCGTTCTTCCCTCTGGTTCTTTCACAACATACCACCTATGTACAGACACCCTTCTGGCTTCCACCTCTCCGGCGGCGGCTAGTTTTCACAGCAGCAAAAACACCAACAACAGCAGCCTTCTCCAGCAGCGCAACCGGTACCACCTTTAAATTTCAGATTTTGGCTTCCAACAACTACTTCCTTGACTTTCTTTCAACAACAACAACTACTCTTCATTTCAAAACAAAACAACTACTCGATCATGGAGAAGGTGGACCGCGCTGTCACTAACGCCAGACGCAACATAATTGCGGCCGGAGAGAGTGTGACGGCATGGAAAGTGTCTCAGGATGCACTGCTCATCCTCAACCTCGACTCTTGGTCCTCTCTTGGCTTTCCCATGCAGGAGGTCCCCAGTCTTCACCGCCTTATGCTCACTGAAGGGAAGGTACTGGTTTATACTATTATTACTCTTTTGATTCTACTTCAAATTTATGTATAATAGTCTTTATTTTGTTGTTGTTGTTTTGGTTTATTAGATAAATGCATTTATCCATTGCTTTGTTGGGGTTCAAAGGGTTACTACATTGTATGATTTGGAAGTAGCAATCTATAAGAATGAAGGCGTAGATAACTTCGAAAAGCTTGAATTGGGGCCTTTGTTGCGACACCCACTTGTCTTGCACTATTTTTCACTCAAATCTGATGCCACTGAAGTTTTTAAAATAACCGGTGAGGAGGTATTTTGTTTCCTTTGGAAGTATATACATAGGAAGACGAAGAAGAAGAGTCAGAATAATGAGAGTGTTGAAGTTGAAGAGTCTTTGGATGGGAAGAAGAAGAAGAAGAAGAAGAAGAAGAATAAGTATATTAACAATATTCAAGTTGATAAGTTTTTGAATTTTATTGCTAAGAGGCGTTCCGTTTCAAGCAAGGAAGAACTTTGTATACGAATTCAAAACTTGGGGATGCATGTTTCTGCTATCCAAAAAGCCATGAGCCCACAGACTGCTATTTTAAAGAAACCTGTAGATGCTACTTCTATTTCTCAGCGTGTCGAATCATTCTCCTCAGCACGGAAGGATTTTCGTGGCAAGAACATTAGATTTGCTTCATCAAGTTCCAATGACGATGAAGATAGTGATGATTCTAAGGATGCTAACTTGCCATCACAAAATGTTGCAAGTTCTGACCGAGTGACTAGCTGTCCTTAGCCGGCTGAAATTGAAGAGATGACATGGCTTGGGTTGGAAGATGAAGCGTGGTGGCAACCTGCTCCAGCTAGTGGCAGCCAAAGGCACAATGAGAGTTGTTATCAATATCCAAGTTCCACCATGTCTGCACTCTCTGAATCATCTAAAAAGAAGGAAACTTGTTATCAAAATAAAAAAAGTAAAGTTAATCCAAACTTACAGATGATTCTTAGTTGTCATTGTCTACTTGTAGATTTTCATCTCTTTTATCAGAAAACATTGGATTGTTATCTTTAAGTAGATGGTCATGGCTCATGGTTCATTTAATAATCAGTCCAATATTCATTTACTATTGTAGGAGCAGAGCAGGCAAGTAACTATTCTGTCTTTTACTGGCTAAAATCAACATTAGCCTTCTTTTGAAGGACAATGATCAAAAGAACTCTGACAGAATTAGATGAAGTTCTTGGGGCCATCATTCTAGACAGACAATTGGCAAAGCCATCAATATTCAACATGAGGATAAACTAAACTTCATGCCGGTTAAGATTGAAAATAAAAACATCAATTCTAGTAGTCTCTTAATTTGAGAACCAAGTGTTGAATAATTCTTGGGAAAGATTTTTCTCAAATAAATCATTTGAGAATAGCTCTCACTTCATAATGTACTTCTTTCCTTCATGACTTTTGGTTTCAGCTGTCTTTTCTATTCCCATATTCTCTAGAAAGTTCCGCACATCTCTGAAATTGCAGCTATTGTTGAAATTGGAATTGCATCGGTGTGCATCTTTGTGAGGCTGAAAAATTCACAGAATCACATTAAGATCCCTAGAGAAAACTTTGTAAGGCAACTAAATCATAGATTTTAAAATAGTTATTCCAGTGAGATTAAACTAACATTTTATATATAAAACAACCAAAAAGAAGATGAAGAAGGGGACCAACTTTGACCATGAAACTATATATGTATTCATCTCAGTTGATATATGATAATAACATCTTAAGCATATATTTCCTCTATCAGAATTTGCTCACTCTACTTCCATGTTAGTTTAATGAAACCAATCCTTGAAGTCTTCTTTTATACTCCAGTTTTTCTATCTCAATCCCCAATGAGACACCAGACATGACATTAAAGATGATCCTTAGACATAGCATTTTAAGCAATCAATATTTGCACTACATTCCAAACAAGGCATATGAATGACTACATCCTACTTGATGTTACAGTATGTAACTCAATATGCAAGATACTATGCGCAGAAAAAGGAATTGATACAACCTGTCTTTTCCACATACAATCTGTCTTTTACTAAGCAGACTCATTCCTCAATTTTTCTTTAACCTGCCAAGATCCAATTAATTATGAAATGGAATTCATTTATCTGATAACATATATGCATCATGGATCATACTAAGCACACTTATGGCAGCCTTCATGATTTGATCAAAGTGATGACAGGATGATTATTTGATTATCTTTCCCGGAGTTTGTGTACTTAAATGCATGTCCATGTTTGAGGTTTTAATCTTCTTCTGGTTTTATTTTTGTGGTGTGGTGATAGGAAACTGGCAGCCGAGCTAGTTGATCCTATCCAATCTGGAGACTTCGATCAGGCCCTCATGGAGCTTGGTGCGTGCAACTGTATGCACTTCATTGAACCCAATCTGCTCTTCATGTCCTGCATCTGGATGCTGTCTTGCACTCTCAATCTTTAGACATGATAGCTTGGTATTGGTTACATATTTCCCACTTAAGGGGGTAATGGTCAAACAGAGAAAAGATTTTTCTGCTGTATGTGTTGTGGAGTTACTGGGAGGTCAGAGAACATTAGAGGGAAGCCAAATTGACAGTAGAAAGTCACTGGGAGGTCTGGAAAAATAAGAGGGAAGACAAACTAACAATAGATTTCTTCTTGTAAAAAGGCCTGATGATGGTTTGCTTGCTGGCCTCTGGGAGTCCTGTCTGTCTTGCTGGATGGAGAAGCTAATTTGGTCACTAGGAGAGAAGTAATTGATCACTTTTTGAAAAACAATTTCGGACTTGATACCAAACAGACCTGCGACATAGATTTCAGGAAAAATGTTGGAGAGATTGTCCATATTTTCTCTCGCATTTGTCTAAAAATATATGTGGACTGTTGGTGTTACATCTAAAAGGTTTGTGCTTGCTCTCTCTTAAATTTTGTAACAGAGGTGTGCTTTTATGAAATAAATAGATTTGAATGTTGCTGTTCTTTGAGTAACAAATTATACTCTTAAATATGAAGCATTATTTGCAATAAATTCTAGTAGTCAGAATTATTGGCACTTAATGATGCATAGTATCATATTCCTTATGCAATTATAATAGGTGATTTATAAAACCATATTATCGTAATTAAGGTAAAATTTATCATGTCAATTGGAATGCACAAAACTATGGTTTCATCTGAACCTGACATGAGTGGCAAAACTCAAAATTTTCAAAGTATTGCCTTGTGTTTAGAAGCATATAAATTGGAATGAAATCATTTGGAATTTTGGTGTGTTTGGACTTTGGATATGCTCAGCTCCCAGACACTTAGGCCTTTTGCACACTGAATTAGAGACCTGGAAAGCTCATTTTTCACCATTCTTTTCCAGGCATTTCCATGCATTGCTGAGGTTTTATTATGTCTCCATTGTTTTATTTTGTAAGATATTAGTAAAAAGAAGCGATGGTCTTGTTTTGGATGAAGATTTGTTCATTCTAACATCAATAATTTTCCAACACGGTTAATTATTGGTTACTTCCAAAGTTCCATAAATGTGTACTTCTGGAGTATTTAATAATTTTCCAATAATTAGGCCTTTAGCACATTGAATTGACCTTGAAAGCTCATTTTTTCACCATACTTTTCTTGGCATTACCATGCATTGTTGAGATTTTATTCTGTCTCCATTGTTTTATTTTGAAGATCTTACTTTTGTTGGTGGGCCAAAGTGAAATTTATACCTTGTTTATATTTAGAAAATGATACAAATTGTAATGCAGTATTTTTTTTAATGGAAATATCATTAAATATAGCTGCATATCTTTTTATTGTCAAGGGTGTACTTGCCAAACTTTTTTTTCCTTTCTTTTTTTTTTTTTTTTATTCCTTTAGTGAAGGGGAGCTAATACCGGATTCGTAAGGGGCAACCCAAACTTAACTAATATAATAAATGGAAATAGGCTGAACGAATATATTTTGTATTTTCTAGTTTTATGGGATAAGAAAAAACACTCAATAACTTAAATGACAGATAAGCTCTTCACCTAAGTAAACCCAAAGGAATACCCCCAAGTAGGGATGGCAACGGGTCGGGTTCGGGCCGGGTTTTTCTATATCCGGACCCGACCCGCGGGCCAAGACCCATGGCCCGGACCCGGCCTGTTAACTAAGCGGGTTTTTTTCTCGGGCCCCGTTAAAGGACTGGGCCCAATTCGTGGCCCAACCAAAAAAAAAATTTTCAGATCCAAACACAAACACAATCACAAACACAAACACAAACACAAACAAAGAAATCACAGACACAAATTTCAGATCTACATTTTCACCACAAAAATTTCAGATCTATGATTTTCATTTTTCCCTTTCAGAAATCATAAACACAAACACAAATACAAACACAAATTCACATGATTGAGGCGAACTGAACCCAGAAAAAAAAAATAGAAAAAAGAAAAAAAATGGAGACACTGCGAGATCGGCGACGGCGAGGACGAAACGGAGTTGAGACTTGAGAGAAACGGGAACGGCGAGGACGAAACAGCCTCCTTCCCTTCTTAAATCTGTCGGAACGGCGAGGATCTTTAGCTATTTTGGTATCGGTACTTCCATCTGTCAAAAACGGGAGTCCTGCTAGCTTTGTTCTGATGAGTTCGTGATGTTCATCACGCTATACATACGGCTTGTGGCTGTGTGTGTGAGATCACTGAGAGATGAAGAGATGAGAGGCAGTGATTGAGAGAGCTGAGGAGATGAGAGGCGTGAGAGGCTGAACTGAGGAGAGGAAATGAAATTTTAGGGTTTAACTATATATATATATATAGGAGGGTAATTTAGTAATTTTATATATAATATAACCGGATCTTAACCGGGTCGGGTTTCGGGTTGGGTTTTTTAATAAAATCCGAACCCGACCCAGACCCGCTTCGGGTTTTTTTTAAAAAACCCATACCCGACCCTATTCTTTATCGGATCAGGTAAAATCCGGCCCATTAGGGTTGGACCGGATCGGGTATCCGCGGGTCGGATCTAAATTGCCATCCCTACCCCCAAGAAATTTAGCTAAGGATATAGAACTATTTTGGCTCACCACTCTATGGGATTGATTAACACCACCCAAAAGATACAGAAACCAATTCTTGCCACCCAAAAGAATCCACCCAAGGGATAAGAGATAATTTATTAGAAGAAATCAATCTTCCAAAAAACACACAAGGTTTTTAATTCTGAAAATACACTCTGCTTTTTATTAGATTTAGCCAAAGGCTTAAATAGAGCTTGGAACAGCCCCCTAAGCATAGGAAAATGAAAAATAATAATAAATACATTCACTTAATCTGACCAAAGCCAGATATGACTCTTAGGAACTTAGAAACACAATAAATTACTTGTTGGCCTAGGAGAAATAAAATATAAAGTCTGATTCATCTTAGGAGACACTAAATAAAAACAAATTGACTTAATTGATAAAAACATTTTAAAATAATGGGCTGTTATTTTGGTCTTCAAGGAAAGCTTTTGGGCTTGAATTGACATTAGGTTGCGCTTGCTGGATCTTGGTTCACTCCAGTGTTAGGAGCTCTTTGAACTTTCTCCGCACATTCATGACTTTGCAATCCACGATCCTTGATTTCTTTCTCTTGGCATTAAGGTGGGGGGAGCCAATTGTTTGGGATACAAGACAAAGAAACTATGACTTGGAAGGATGTGGATGGCAAGGCCCTTTGGAGCATGGGATTGACATCTTCTGTTAGAAAGGTAGTCTAAATCTTGCACCTCAAGTGTTCCATGATATGACAATGTCGAATTATAAAGTGATTGCAATAGGATGTAAAAATAGTGCTAATTATGTATATAAACATGCAAAGTTTTTGCTAACCCACTTCCTTTTTGAAATTTGCCATTTAGGCCATTTTGGATGTGCAAAAAAAAATCCCTCTTTTTCCCCTTGTTCCCTTCTATAAATTCATTGCTAATAATATGCTAATGTAAAAGTAATGAATCAATCATTTCTGCTACCCTTAACATTTCCTCTCACAACCCTCCCACCCAAAACAATGAAAAAAAAAAAAAAACCCTACTTTCTCTCTTTCACTCTGGGATTTTAGCCCCTTCCCGTGAAAAAATACGTTCAGTATCTAAAATAGATGAAGTCCAGGCACATTGATTTGCTGATGTCAGATATGGTAGAAAGTTTAAGATACATCGGTCAATATGATCAGTTGTGGAGATGATAGGATTTGGTTGTGATTCTAGCTCAATATAAGCAGTTGGATCTAAAATTCTTGCTTACTATTTTCTTTTTTCTATTTTCTTGAGTATCCATTTCAATTTCCAATAGGTTAGAAAACAATTCTACACCTTAAAAACATTGGAAGTAGCTAAAATGCTAAATTAAAAAAAACGAAAAAAAAAGGGTGAAAGAGTCTGGTGAAACATCTTTCTATCTTGCAAGATTGATAATGCTACAATGTTCATTGCAGTTGCAATGGGAACTTTATCAGACCAAAATAATAATCTACGAAGCAGATGATATGTTGGCTGGTATGGCAGAAGCCACCAACATAGATACATTATGGTTGATATGTAAAGGTGTTTGATATACTTTTATAAATGAATTTTGAGTTTTTTTATTCTAATAAGCTTTAGTCATGAAAGCTCAAATTTATGTAAAAACACAAGAGTTGTTTAGACCCTCAAATTAAAATTACGGTTCGGTTGATTTTACTCTAACTTAAACTAAGTGTGGAATAGAGTAAATGCGAACGGATAAACAAGATAACTACTCTAAGCCATATTCATCAAAACACAGCAGTAAAACGAAAGCTGTAAGAGTAGGGAAGAAGAATGCAAACACAAGATAACACGCAGATGTGTTATCGAAGAGGAAACCGAAAAACTTAGTGAAAAACCTCTTTGCCGCCCTCCAAGCGGTAAATCGATCCACTAGAGAATGAGTTGGAGTACACGAATAACAAAAGACCCTCCAAGCCTAGTCTACCCCATGTACTTGAGCCCTCCAAGCTCCTGCTGCCAACTGAGTTGATGAAGCCTTGTCTTCTCTAGCTCTCTGGATTACGCAATTCAGCCCGATTGCATCTACCAAACAAATGGCTTCTTCCAATGCTTCCTAGCAACACCAAAACCTCACTTTACACTCAAGATGGGTGTGGTAAGTGTTTGAGCTATCAACCTCTCAAGGATTTGGATATAGAGAGATAAGAGTTAAGGAAAATCACAATGGAATTTGTAGAGAATTATGGGTATGACAACAGTGGCGGAGCTAGAAATTTATTTTTAGGGGGGACATATATAAATTTGTGTGTGTGTGAAATGTAAAATAGTAATATACAATACTTCATAACTCAATTTTTTCCCTTTTATTTATTGAGATAATTGTTAAAATACTTATGTGTTCATTTTAAAGATGATGAATGTTTAATTATTGTAATTTATTGACATATGTATTTATGGATTGTATTTTATTTAAATGAAAATTAAGTTTATTTTTAGACTTTCTTAAATATATATGTATATTATCAGGTATAAGAGGCCAAAATGATAAGGTTATTTAAAAATTTACAAAATTTTTAAGACATTTTCAAAAAAAAAAAAATTTTTTTTTCAAAAATTTTGGGGGGGCCCAGGCCCTCCTTGGTCATCAAGTGGCTCCACCACTGTATAACAATCTCTCACTCTCAAGAGTAATGACTAGGGTTTTCTCTTTGAAAAGCACTTCTCTCAATCTGTGGGTAATGTGGGTATATATAATGTGGGTAGAGACCTGATGTATCAGATATGACAAATTGGCAAAACAGAAGATTTCGCGGGTATCTCGTGAGAAGGCCTTACCCGTGAGACACTTGCGAAAACCAGTTGTTACCATCTGTCATGACTCTTTGCATTCTAGTCATATACTGAGCAAATGCTTCACTTCGCGGGAAGGCTTATTGCGAGCTACCTGCGAAAACAGCTTTGATCTTCGATGAGTCTTAAGTCTTCACACTCTCTCTCACACACAACCCTTACAATGAAATCCCACATAAATATAGGATACAAAAGATTGAACCAAATTACAATCAAATTTGGCACGGAATTAAAGCCAACACAAATCAGTTGTGAATCACAACTTCACAAGTTAGAATGAAACAAAGCAAATTATGTGAATTTTAGACCCATTAGTTGCAAAATTGGAGCTTCAGTTCAAAATTATGTGCTTTTAATTAGGAGGTGAGTAATGGATTTAATTCTTAGGAAGGCATTTTCTTTTCCTTTTTATTCATGTTGGATTGGCGAACTCATAATATGTCATCATATTTGCATTGTCAATTATTTGCTCTTAAATTTTTATCTTAATGCAGGTATTCACTATGGTTCAGAAACATAAGGGAAAAGCTGTCCTTTAGTTTTACTCCATCAAAAAAAAAAAAAAAAAAAAAGTAGAACAACTCGGACAAAATAATATATCCCTGAACTGAGCATTTTGCATTAACATAAGAAAAACTTTTAAGATTGATGTTTTTGCATTTATCTTCCAAAAACTGTGCGCATTGGCCATGCAACGCTGCAGATTCTGTGATGGCTGTTCCTTCTAGCTTTTGTAAGTCCTCTTTATACTTTTTCATTTCAAAGTTGGATATGCAGGTTGAGGAATGAAGTTACTATTCCTTTGTCATTCAGTTATTCATTAAATCCCATAATAACCAAAAAAAAAAAAAAAAAAAAAGGTAAATTACGAATTTGATTCCTAACTTTTACACTGAATGTTAATTTGGTACCTAACATTTTATATGTGTTAATTTAGTTCCTAAGATTTTGTTATTTTGTCAAAATAGTTTTTACCGTTAAGTGATGGATGAAAAATGTTAACGTAGCTAACAGTCAAAATAAAAAACTATTTTTATGCCACATCAGATGACACGAACTGCCACTTGGAATAAAATTTAACAGAAAAAATTTCATGATGAATTCCTATTTTTATCCCACTTGAAATTTCATTGTTTAGTTTCTAACAAAACAAATGATTCAAACTTCACTCATCAATCAGTTCTGTAATTATTTTTATTTTTCCACAAAACAACGTAGGCCAAACAAACTAGAATTTTAATTTCCCTTGTCATTCCCTCACTTATCCACCTTTGTTTTCTGAGCAACCAAAAAAAACACGTCAATGTTTCTAATTACACAAAGTGAAGAAGCCTCAAATCTTTCACTGAACTAATCAAAAGCTAAAACATCCCTAAAATCTTCTCTTCCATTTTCGCTTATGTTTTGTTAATTTATTTTTATTATTATTTTTTCTGTGCTTCGGAATCTCTCTCTATCTTTGAGTTCTTGCTATGCTTTGGGCCTTAGAGCACTGGTATCCCCTAGTTGCTATTTTACAACTTAAACCACCCAAAACCCACTCCATCCGGTTTTGTAAACTTAAAAAAAAATTTACAACCTATGAATAGTAAGTGGGTGAAAAGTGTGTGGGAGAAAAAGAGAGAGAATAATACTTTATATTATTTTATTAGGTTGTTTATATTATTTTATTGGGTTGTATATAAAAATAAAAGTTGGGATGTATGGTGAGTTGTAAAATGAGTTGGTAAAATAGATGAAGTAGTATTTAATGATGCAAAATAGGTTTTTTTTTTTTTTTTTTTTTTTTTTTTTTTTTTTTTTTTTTGCATCTCCAAATGCTAATGTTCTTAGTCTACGCAAGTGCTTTCGATCTGAAATCCCAGAAGCCGACAAAACTGAGTTTCAGTTTTAGCTGGAATTTACATTTTGATCTAGTTTTGTTTGGATCTATCTTATTGGAGCTTTACAAGCTACATGTTGTGTTGCATTTGATCTCGTTTTGAATTCTTAGGGAATAGATTTGCTTTGGTGCTTGGAATTCTGATTTTGATCTCTAATTTGTGTAACAAAGACCTTTTTATTATAATTAGATGGATTAATGGAGGTGATGAAGATGAGTAAGAGATTTTTGGGATTTTGGTGGTCACAATGTCTCAGTTTTAATATAACTTAAAAAAAAAAAAAAATTGACATTGCAATATAGTTGCAATTGATGTAGCACGGAAAATAATTTCATATTGTTTTCATTGACACATCAGCATTTTCCATTCAATAAATAACGATAAGGACAAAATTGATATAGTATTGAAAAGGTTAAAGACCAAATTGACACAATTAAAAAGTTAGAGACCAAATTGAGATATGGTGTAAAGGATAAGAATCAACTTGTAATTTACCTCAAAAAAGAGAGTGAAAATTACACAAAAATCAACGTATAAGAGCATTAGCATTAGTAGTACAAATAATAAAAAAAAAAAAAATGCCATTTTGATACATAGAAAAATTATTTTAACACACCACTTTTCAATACACCTTACATCACATATCTTATTTTAACAAATCACCCATTAAAATAACTTAAAAATTAATAACTTTTTATCTAAAAATAAAAGCATCAGCACTGAAACTTCAATAACATAACACCCAAAACCCATCCGAAAAAATCATCACCCATCAGAACACCCAAAACCAACCAACTAGACAACCCGATACCAAAAACCAATCGAAACTCAAAACCAAAGACTGCAACTGAAAACCCACGACCATAAAGGGATGAGAGGATCGAAACTCAAGATCAACTTTGCCATTGAAAACCCATGGAGCGAGAGAGAGAGAGAGAGAGAGGAATAAAAAACAAGATTTTTTTTTTTTTTTTTTTTTTTTTTTTTTTTTTTTTTTTTTTTTTATCACATATGCCGTATCCTCTAATTTTTAGAATGTTATTATAGCTTTGTGCCAAATTTTTTTTTTTTTTTTTGAGATTTGATATTGGTTTTTTTTAGGTGTTTGGTGTGTTAAATGCTAAAAATTTAGCACAATTGATGCTAATGCTCTAAGCCTATTCTGGCATGAAATTTAATATATATATTAAATCAGGTTTGTTTTATATATCATTTTATTCAAGTACGTGAATTTGACATTTATTAGAATTTAATATTTGTGAGAAATAATGTCAGTTTTTTATTCATCTTTATTTTTTTTTAACATTTAGCTATGTTTTTATAGAGGACAACGATATTAATTATAAAATTATTTTTTAAAAACCAATAATTATACAATTTTTTAATTTATAAATAATTGAATGTTAAGCTGGACATCATATTCTATCCTCAAATCAAGGGGAAATGGCTAATATCCTTTATTTTTATTTTTAAAGTATGTAGTAAAACACTCATCTTTCCAAAGTATCTAGTAAAATGCCCGTGTTTTCGAAATTTGATTTTAACAGAATTGAGTTCAGGTGTTACTCGACTTTAGCAATATCAAGTTCTATGTATATTTTGTCGCTTAATTTTTTTTTAAAAAAATACACATAGAACTCAATTTTGAAGATATTGAGTTTTACACAATTCAATTTTATTAAAATTGAGTTCCAAAGCAGATGCATTTTTCTAGATACTTTAGAAAGAGAAGTAATTTGCTACATACTTTAAAAATAAAAATAAAAACATTTAGCCATTTTTCCCCATCAAATCATGTTATGTCAAACTATGAAATACAAATTTATTGTTCTATTCATGTGCTATAACCATATAGTTGCATTAGAATAATTATTAAATACTTATTTCATTACAATTTTTTTGTATTCCTTGTGATGCTCATTCTAATATTTTCAGTTTCCATTTTCTAGTTTTTAGGGGTAAAAAGCCACAAAGCCCACAACTTTACATTCCATGACTATATGTCATGAGTTAGAACTCATTGACTTATAGCTATTTTGTACTAAGATAAGTAATTAATTATTGAATCCCCAAGCAGAACACGAAAGCACTAAAACTTTTTTTTTTTTTTTTTTTTAAAGAAGAAAGCTATAAGCCTATAACTTTTATTAGGTAAGAACAGCCAAAATCAGCTAAAAATTACAGTATTAAAACTTGAATATAAAGAAACATGACAATAAAGTATAAAAGCCTGGATTTTTTTTTTTTTTTGAAGTCTCCAAGAATATTACAGCCATTTATTTGCAGCTTCATCGGACATCAGAACATGGTTCTAACAAAGTTGATAACCACATTCTAAATATAGTTTTAGCAGCAATCTACTTATCCCTTAACGTTCTATTTCTCACCATCAAATTATCGTAAGCTGCACAGGAGAGTATTAATCTTCAATGATGGATTGCAAAATATTCCTTCAAAGGACTATGCCATCCAAAAATTTATATCTTACCAACAATAGGGATGACAAGCAATAGTGCACATTTCATAGAAGAAAACTATAAAGAGTTTATTATTTTTCTTCAAAAAAACTGAATATGTTTTTGTTGGGTGCATTTTGAGTTAATGCGGCATGATTGGGTTTTAGGAGTGGAGTAATTTAGTCTCACCAATTTTTTTAATCCATGCGTGCATATGTCCATAATTTTAAAATAAGGTGGTTTGCTCCAAGTTAGATATCATGTCATCATTTTGTTAAGCCACGTTGGAGATAAACTAATGGACTTAGAGAGAAAAACCTAAAGTAGAACGTTTTGCAAAGTTTTAAAGATGAAAGACAATTTTTTAAAAGTTTAGGGATGAAAAATGAACTTTTAGTAGAGTTTAACCAAAAAAAAAAAAAAAAAAAAAAAAAAAAAAAAAAAAAAAAAAAACGACATTGCCTCTATATGTGTGGCAACTCTAAATTTGTAGAAAATGTTAGCCTAAGTCTTGTGGTGGGTACGTAAAACAAAAAGGCAGAAGGAAAACAAATTAAAAACCCCATTTTCTACCAAGGTATTGATATGAATATGTGCATGTGGAAATGGAGAAAGAGAGGATAGAGGTAGGATAGAGGATCTGCTTGTTTGTGTGGATTATCTGGATGTTTGAGGCACCTGAAGATACACATAAGCACACAAGGTTTTTGCATAATTTTGTCATTGTGAAACACTCTTTGGAACAGCTTTGGAAGCATTCTTGCTCATATAAAATGATTTGTGAATCCGAGAGGCATTCCATAAAACAAATGTTATAGCAGACTTTTTGCGGCACCCTTGCCTCTAAGGAGCACGCCTGAATGCATCGTTGAAAGCACTTGCTATCATATGAAACATAGTTTTGGGTAGATGGAGAGCTGTGCTTGATTGGGAAGATATAGGCTTCGCTTTGCATTATAACTGACACAACTAAAATCCACACTATCTTCCTCAATGCAATTCTCCTCATATTATTTCCACACTTATGTAGTTGGAAGTTTTCTTTTCTCAGCCGTGGACAATCTTAATCAGCTTTAACCCTTTCATATTGTGTAAGTTCTTTGAAATTTTCCATTTTAGATTCAATATTGATTTACTCTCTTACAATCATCCTTTCTCCAAATATAGAGATGTCAACTATATTAAAAAAAGAAAATCATTAATTTTACAATTAATTGTTGCTTTTGAGTTTATTTAGTCTCTATTTTAAGTTACGTCTCTTGCATATTATGATGTAATTATCGAGTGACTTTGTACATATATTATATTCCTATCAATCAAATTTTTTATTAAGTATGATAATCCTTTTTATTGTAAGTTGTAACCACACATCTCATCACTTTTGGATTTTGGTGAGTATGGCCAATGACATTTTTTTACTCATGTGTCTTCTTATGTAGGTTGGAAATCATGATTTAAATTTTTACAAAAACATGTAAATATATGCATGTAAGGGATGTGGTGTAATTATGTTACATGTTAGCTTTATATATATATATATATATATATATTAGAGAGTTTCAACTTATGGCATCCGCTCTTGGATAACTCTTTATGATCAGATCAAGACATCAATCGGTTTTTAATATAGGCGGAGATCGAATCTCAGATCTCTTATTTTCAACTATCAAAGACTTTACTAATTGAGTTAATTGGAATCCACAATGTTACATTTTATTATAATATTATATTATTGGAATCTTATATTAATAGAATGTCATTATAGGAATATAACAGTACCTTGTTTTTATTTAATTTGCTTCAATGTTTTAAGACTTTTCTAATTAAAAATTATTTATTTATTTATTTTTGGTTTAATGTTTTAAGACTTTTCCTCCCTCACACATATACACAAAACACTTTCCAATTCAATTCACCATTTTTACCTCTTGCCTTTCTACTTTTATATATATACTTACCTATGGCCCTTCATGCCATCCTATGACAAATACACATGGACTAAAAATGATGTTATTTACTTTCAATATTTCAATGACGCCTACCATGCTTCAACATTGTTGTCTCATCTAATCCTAACATGTATAAGTTGATTACAATCAAGGAAGAAGAGATTGCATTTTATATTGAGTGACAATGGCAATTATGATTTTGATGATGTTAATGTTAGACATTTTGAACTTGTGGTATTGTAAAGGATGTGATTGACTGTGAGTGTTTAGGGTGTGTATCTAAAAGCTGAAGTCATAGCATTTATTGTTACCAAGATCTTGTTACTCCACCTCATCCAATCGAAAATGCGATAAAATTTTAGGTTTGAATCTGCCTAGCTCGATTAGTGCTCTATTGATGCTAGATTGATCGAATTTGTTTTTCGATCAATCGAAGCTAATTTTCGACCGATCGAAATTCGAACAGTGAGTTTTTTAAAAAGGGTTTTCTCTTCACGTGCTCTTCATTTTTTTCAAATTTTATCAAAACCTTTTCTCACTATTCTTTCCTTGACTGATCCAATCTAAAATTTTTGTTGTTTTCTGCCTCAAATCTTCAAGGGTTTTTGTCTTCAAGTGCTTTTAAGTCTCTTTTACCCTTTCTTTTTCAATTTATTCACATTTTCATGCATTTTTCATGCATTTTACTTGAAATTTTTGAACTCATGATTTTTGGGGTTTTTGAATTTTGGGTTGTTTTTATTCACATTTGATCATTGAGTTTTTATCCTTAGATGGTATAAACACCATCCTCATGCATTAATTTGATCAATTTTGTGAATTTGGAAAAATTTGAAATTCTAGGCTTGAAACTTTGTGAAATTGGGGATTTTGTTCAATTGGGCTTAAATTGATAAAATTGACTTGTGTAATTGATTGATTAACTCATTATATGATGTTTCCTAACTAGTATGATGATTAATTGCTCAATTTGGCTTAATTTTTGAAATTGGGGTTTTTCAAAATTTGGGGTTTTTTGACCTAAAACTCTATATATGTTCAAGTCAATTGTTGGTTTATAAAGTAGAATTGAACAAATTTCAATGCATTAGAGCATGCATCATATGTGCATTCATTACATGCATCATATAGATTGTTATTTATTGAGATTTTTGTGCTCTAACCCTCTCTAATGCAATTTGCCCTTGGTTTTTTGTTTCTTTTCTCTGTTTTCTATTTTTGTCTTTCCTTTCCAACCTTTAGCATCGTGGTTAGAAAGACTAGAGCAAAGAAAACCACCACCTCCTCTACCCTGGCTTTCGAGAGTGATAGGTTTAGATTTGAGAAAAACCAGGAAACCTATGAGAAGCTTAACATATTTAGGTCGGTCTGGGCTGAGCGTAAGGTCATACTAGATGAGTTAGATCCGAAGATACGTAAGAACTTTGAGCGTAGGGGTTGGTTGCCTCTTTTAGATGTAGATCATCCTCCTTTAGCTGCCTTGATTAGAGAGTTCTATTCAAACCTCTTTCTCCACTCCGATGATTCCAACACTCAATATGTGATGAGTTGGATAAGGGGTGAAGAGTATGTCATTCCTAATTTTGTATTGAAAAAATATATAAATAGATTGACTTTACACATTTATCTTAGACGGTTTTAACTTTACATATAATTTTACCTTTATATATTCATCTACTTTAATTGAGATGTTTATAAATTTATATCTAAACAATGAAATCAATGAAGAATCAAAACCAAAAACAATGTTGACAGGAATGACGATTCTACATCCCATGGACGAAGATAACATTAATGACGAAAGAATCATCCATGACGAAGTCATCAGGAGCAACGAAGAAAGCCATCATCACTGACGAAGGCAGGGAGTCATTCAATGCAGTCAATCAATGACCTGAGCAGTTACGAAATCGACCAAGCAGACCTTTGGGAGCCTCTTAAAAGTCTCATTACTGGACCAGGGGCGTTACTTCAGAGAGCATTAACAACCCCAACGGCTAGCCCCTAAGGCCTCAGGTATAAAGCTCTCATACAGTCAACGGAAGGTAAGATATATGCACAAATACTTTGAGAGTACATTCTGCTTCTTTACTTTGTTTGATTATTATCCTAACTTTGGCATCGGAGACGTTGTGGCAGGCACCACACCGGTGACCCTCATCGAGCAAACCTTCATATACCACAGGGGATTCCATCTGCCCACTCTTACTGACGAATTTGTGTTCCATCAGTTTGGCGCCGTCTGTGGGAACGAGCTTTCAGATTCATACTCGAAAACGTAGTTTCCATCAATTCTCTATATCCAGATGGAATCCAACCCAGATTCAGCAGCCTTGGCCCAGCAAGTTCAAGCCCTTGCAGCCACCATTGAAGAACTCACCAAACAGAACCAGGAAATGAAGCTGCGGCTCCAGCAGGTTCAACAAGCTCAACAGGAAGAAAACCGGTCCAAGGGTAACACGGAGGAAGAGGGGGATAGTCAACGGAGGGAAACCCCCCGGAGACCAACTACTCCGGACGAACAGAACTCAGATCTTCTTCGGGAAATGAGGAAAGAGATGGACAAACTAAGGAGCGCTATCAAAGAGAAGACAGACCGGAGCGTAGACAAAATGATAAGGGCTACGGATTTGCCTTTCACTGTAGCGGTACTTGAATGCCCCGTGCCGTCAAAGTTTCGCTTACCTCAATTAGAGCCATTCGACGGACTCAAGGACCCTCAGGATCATCTTAATACCTTTAAGACGACTCTGGGTCTTCAGCAACCACCTGACGAGATATTGTGTCGTTCCTTCCCTACGACTCTCAAAGGAGCTGCAAGAGAATGGTTTACTAAGTTGCCAAACTCGTCCATAGACAACTTCGATCAGCTGAGTAGTGCCTTCTTGCGCCACTTCATAGGAGGACAACGCCTAAGGAGGCCAGTAGATTACTTACTCACCATAAAACAAGGAGAGAAGGAGACTCTGAGGTCATATGTCAAGCGATTCACCCGGGAAACTCTGGAAGTAGACGAAGCTGATGACAAGGTACAACTGACGACCTTCAAAGCAGGGTTGAGATCTCGAGACCTCGTGGCCTCTCTTGCAAAGAACCCCCTGAAGATGATGGCGGAGATGTTCCTGAAGGCACAAAAATACATGAATGCGGAAGACGCCCTAGCTGCCATAAAAGATACCAAGAGGCCAGGAGACAAGGCCAAGAGGGAAGACGACCGTAGGGGGCAAAAGAGAGACAGACCAGATCGTCGGACCAATGAGGGAATAGGAGGAGGGACGACAAAAATCCTCGGACGGTAAAATTTACTCCCTTGGTTATGCCTGTTGATAAGATTTTCACGCAGATAAAGGACGAACACTATCTCAAGTGGCCTAGGCCATTACACTCATCCCCCAACGTACGTGACAAGAACAAGTATTGCCGGTTCCATAGAGACCACAGCCATAACACAGAAGATTGCAGAGACCTGAAGGAGCAAATAGAGGAATTAATACGGAAATGGAAGTTACAAAAGTATGTAAAGAAAGGAGAATATGGCAAGTTCAGAGACGACGACAGGACCCAGCGTGAATCCTTCACTCGGGATGACAACCATCTGTCCCAGCCTCCACGCAAGGTGATCGGTGAGATAAACACGATCACAGGAGGACCATTCTTAGGAGGATCATTTAGATCACTCAAAAAGGCGTACCATAGACAGGTGAACAGCGTCCACACCATTCCTCCGTCCAAGCACCGACGAACATGCCAGGACATGTCCTTTAGTGAAGGAGACGCCAGGGGAGTAAAACAGCCCCACAACGATCCCCTGGTCATAATGCTGAATATAGAAGGGTTCAATACCAAAAGGGTCCTCATTGATAACGGGAGCTCAGCGGATATCATCTACTTCCCAGCCTTCCAGCAGCTAAGATTAGATCCAAAAAGACTTCGCCCTTTTGACTCTCCACTCGTCAGTTTCAGTGGAGACAGGGTCTACCCCAGGGGTATAGTGACACTGACGGTGACGGCAGGGACCTACCCATTGCAGTTGACCAAACAGGTAGACTTCCTGGTGGTAGATTGCCCCTCATCCTACAATGTCATCATTGGGAGGCCCACCCTCAACAAGTGGAAGGCGGCGACGTCAACCTACTGTTTGAAGGTGAAATTCCCGATAGACAACGGCGTGGGTGAAGTGAAAGGCGATTAAGTCCTGGCAAGGGAATGCTATCAGGCCGTACTGGCAAGAAAGGAGAACCACACATGGACGATTGAAGAGAAAGAGGAAGACGGGATGGAGACCTTGGAAACAGTGGAACTGGTAGAAGGAAATGCGGACAAGACGACCAAGATAGGGACGACGCTAAGCCCCAAGATGAGAACAAGACTTGTAAAGTTCCTTAAAGAGAATCTAGATGTCTTTGCATGGAGTCACGAGGACATGCCGAGCATATCTCCAGGAGTCATCCAGCATAGGTTGAATGTGGATCCCAGCAGGAAGCCCGTTCAGCAGCGACGAAGAACCTTCGCCCCAGAGCGAGATCAGGCAGTTGCAGAGGAAGTAACCAAACTCTTGACGGCTGGATTCATTCGGGAAGTATATTATCCTGAATGGCTCGCCAACGTCGTCCTGGTAAAGAAAGCGAATGGAAAATGGAGAATGTGTGTAGACTTCACCGATCTGGACAAAACCTGCCCAAAAGACAGCTTCCCTCTACCAAGGATAGACCAACTCGTGGACTCCACCGCCGGACACAAGTTACTGACGTTCATGGACGCCTTCTCAGGGTACAACCAGATAAAGATGGCTAAAGAATACCAGGAGAAGACAGCCTTCATCACAAGCCAAGGACTCTACTGTTACAAGGTGATGCCTTTTGGGTTGAAAAATGCTGGAGCTACGTATCAGAGAATGGTAAACAAAATGTTCAGCCAACAGATTGGTAGGAACATGGAGGTATACGTGGACGATATGCTCGTCAAGAGTAAGGAAGAGCTCACGCATCTGGACGACTTGGAGGAGACTTTTGCAACGCTCAAAAAACACCAGATGAAGTTGAATCCAAGCAAGTGTGTTTTTGGGGTAGCCTCGGGAAAGTTCTTGGGATTCATGGTGTCCTAGAGAGGAATAGAAGCAAATCCAGAGAAAATACGAGCTATCATTGACATGGCCTCACCCAAGACCGTCAAGGATGTATAAAAACTCACAGGAAAGATAGCAGCTCTAAACAGGTTCGTCTCTAGGGCCACAGACAAATGCCTGCCCTTCTTCAAAACCCTGAAGCAGGCTTTTGCTTGGACCGACGAGTGCGAAGCAGCGTTCCAAGAGATGAAGCAATACCTGAGCAGTCCACTTCTCCTGAGCCCGTCCAAAGGAGGAGAGAACCTATACCTGTACCTAGCGGTGTCAACCTCGGCAGTAAGCGCAGCTTTGATTAGAGAAGAAGGCAAGAAGCAACTCCCGGTGTACTACGTCAGCCAAGCCTTTCAAGGAGCTGAGTTTAGATACCCAAGGATCGAAAAGATTGCGTTTGCACTGATAGTAGCCTCACACAAGCTCAGGCCATATTTCCAGTCGAATCCTATCCTTGTGATGACGGATCAACCAATTAAGAAATCAATGAACAAACCAGAAGCAGCAGGGAGAATGGTCCAATGGGCGATCGAACTCAGCCAATTTGACATCGAGTACCATCCAAGAACAGCTATCAAGGCGCAAGCTCTGGCTGACTTCATCGCTGAATTCACTCTTCCAGACGAAGATGGAATTACTGACGAAGTTGATAAATGGACAATACAGACAGATGGTTTGTCAGCCCAAAAGAAGGGGGGAGTAGGGGTCGTCATAACCACCTCCGACGGAGAAGTGATGAAATATAGGGTTCAACTAAAGTTCCCAGCCACCAATAACGAGGCCGAGTATGAAGGAATATTGACGGGCTTGAGGCTTGGGAAAGCTCTTGGTGCCAAAAACTTGCTGATTCAGAGTGATTCAAAGCTGGTAATCGGACAGATCAGTGGAGAGTACGAGGCAAAGGAAGAAAGGATGTAGAAATACCTTAAACTGACAAGGCAACTAACTCAGGAGTTCGACACAGTGGAGTTCGTCCAGATACCAAGAAGCCAGAATATTGGGGCCGACGAAGTATCAAAGCTAGCGTCATCAGAAGAAGGGAGGACGGGCATAGACATGGCAATAGAGATCCAAAAACACCCGAGTATTGAAGAGGTTGCGGTGTTCACCATCCAGAGCACAGACACCTGGATGACGCCCATAATATCCTTCCTCCAGGACGGGCACCTACCTCAGAATACTGACGAAGCCAGGAAGATCAAGAAGAGAGCAGCCAGGTTCACGATCCTGAATGACGTCTTGTACAAGAGAGGCTTCTCTATGCCTTACCTAAAGTGCGTCGACGAGGAAGAGGCCAAATATATCCTGGAAGAAGTACACGGAGGAATCTGTGGCGACCATGCCGGCTCCAGATCCCTGGTCAACAAGGTGATAAGAGCAGGGTATTTTTGGCCAACCATGCAAGTGGATGCTGCTGATATCGTCAGAAGGTGCGACAAATGCCAGCGGTACGGGAATGTGCAACGGCTTCCAGCGGAGAAAATGACAACCATAGCTTCCCCATGGCCATTCGCACAATGGGGAATCGATATCGTCGGTCCTCTGCCCCAAGGTAAAAGTTAGGTAAAATTCCTTCTAGTTGCTATTGACTATTTCACAAAATGGGTTGAAGCAGAGGCCCTAGCAACAATCATTGAGGCTCGGATCCGGAGCTTTGTGTGGAAAAACATAATCTGCAGGTTCGGGATTCCCTTGATGATCATATCTGATAATGGGAGGCAGTTCGACAGCCAAGGTTTCAGAGAATTCTGCTCGGACCTCGGAATCAAGAATCAGTTCTCATTCCCGGGACATCCCCAGGCAAACGGACAGACGGAAGTAACGAACAGGACGCTGCTCAAGATTATCAAAATCAAGCTGGACGAAGCAAAAGGTGCTTGGCCAGAAGAACTACCTAGTGTCCTGTGGGCTTACAGGACTACAGCCAGAACCCCCACAGGAGAGACACCCTTCAGGCTTACCTATGGCACAGAGGCAGTAATCCCAGTAGAAGTTGGAGTAACAAGCATCAGACGAGGAACTTTCAGAGAAGGACTCAATGACGAGGAACTGCGGCTCAACCTGGATTGCCTGGATGAAGTAAGAGACAACGCGTCTAGTAGAATGACAAAGTACCAAAAAAAAATGGCCGAGTACTACAACAAGAGGATTAAACTCAGGCGACTGGACATAGGGGACCTCGTCCTTCGCAAAATCACTACAGCAACTAAAGACCCTACTCAAGGAAAGCTGGGCCCTACGTGGGAAGGGCCCTACTGCGTCATTCACTACTCTAGACAAGGAAGTTACCATCTGGAAACTATGGACGGACAAAAGCTCTCTCGGCCATGGAACATTGAGCATTTAAAGAAATACCATGAGTAAATGTAATAAACGAATGCATTCGTTCTTGAAATTAATAAAAGTATTATTCCTCTGATGTCTTTGCGTAGGCAGTACTGGTCAATCATGAGGCCTATAAATCACTAAGTAACAAGATTCCGCCTTGACAGATGTAAGTTACTGACGACCATCCAAGGAGGATTAAATCACTAAGTAACAAGATTCCGCTTTGACGGATGTAAGTTACTGACGACCATCATAGGAAGGTTAAAAGACTAAGTAACAAGATTCCGCCTTGACGGATGTAAGTTACTGACGATAAAAAAAAAAAAAAAAAAAAAAAAAAAAAAAAAAAAAAAACTAAGTGACAAGAGTCTGCCTGGACGGACACAAGCCACCCAGGCAGAACCCCCTGGCAGGTGCAAGTGGCAGGAGTCTATTTGACGGAGAAAAGAGAGCGGCACATCAAATCAAAACAGGATGCAGCAACTAATTAACAAAGCACAAAACTGTAGACGAATGTAAATCAGCCAAAACATCTAGAGGAAAAGTAAGTACACTTCATTCAAGCCCATAACCACTGGGCCACTATCATTGTTTTCAAAATAAAATTAACTGTTTTGAAATTAGATTTACAAAAAGAAAAGGCCCAAAACAAGACGGGCTCCCACCATAAAACAAAAGGAAAAATTTCTAAGTATTCAAATCAGGCATCAGCTGTGTCTTCACTAGCCGGTATGTCAGCAACAGGCTCAGGCGCATCATCACCAGGGGCAGAAGATTGAGCCGCTTCATCCAGAGCCATTTCCTTGTCAACCTCTTCCAGATCCAGGCTCTCCATGTTGACTCCAGAAGGATGCTTGATCATATACCTCCGGAGAAGCTCAAAAACTTTGAAATACCAACTAAAGAGCACAGTATTGTACTCGTCAGTGGTCTGGAAAGCCTCCACGGATCGAGCAGTGATGGTTACAAGTTTCTCCTTGGCTGCAAGAAGCTGCTCGTCCTTCTCGTGAGTCAACCCGCGCTCAACTCTGAGGTCGTCCTCCAGCACTTTGACCTTCGCCCAAAACCACGCTCAGACTATTGCCCTCAAACACAAAATTTTCTAAAAACGGGTAAGTACCCAAAGACCCCCCTAGACGCGCAAAAAGGAAGGAGATCGACGGGCAAGCTATCCTAACCTCCAAGCTATCAACCATGGAAAATGTAGAAATCGGAGGGCAGAAAAATACGGTACAAAACTAAAACCCCAAAAGAAAAACAAAGACCAACAACAGAAGAGAAATAGAAGGAAATAGAGAATCAGAAATTATGCTACAGTAAAAGAAAAAAGAAGGAAGTAAAAGGAAAGAGAAACGCACCTCCAATGGCGGAACAGCAAAAGCACAGCGCAAGGTGATTTGGAGAAGAAAGGATGTCTTAAGAAAATGCTCAGAGTATCACTGGAGAATTTGTCTGTCTTTGCTCTCTGAAAAGTAGAAGAAAAATTAAAGAGGAGAAGTTTTAAACTTAGACAAAAAACGATTGAAAAACCAGCGGGAAACCCAAGGGTCGTACCATTAATTCCACAGATCATCACGCGCCACGTGGCCATGATTGCGTGTAGCGCCGCCACTAAGCATTAAAAGCGGAACAGAACCCCAAGAGTCACAAGAAAAACTTTTCATCTTCTGTGATCGTCATGACATGTCACCGACGACCCCATAACCTGGGGGGCAACTGACAGGAATGACGATTCTACATCCCATGGACGAAGATAATATTAATGACGAAGGAATCATCCATGACGAAGTCATCAGGAGCAACGAAGAAAGCCATCATCACTGACGAAGGCAGGGAGTCATTCAATGCAGTCAATCAATGACCTGAGCAGTTACGAAATCGATCAAGCAGACTGTTGGGAGCCTCTTAAAAGTCTCATTACTGGACCAGGGGCGTTACTTCAGAGAGCATTAACAACCCCAACGGCTAGCCCCTAAGGCCTCAGGTATAAAGCTCTCATACAGTCAACGGAAGGTAAGATATATGCACAAATACTTTGAGAGTACATTCTGCTTCTTTACTTTGTTTGATTATTATCCTAACTTTGGCATCGGAGACGTTGTGGCAGGCACCACACCGGTGACCCTCATCGAGCAAACCTTCATATACCACAGGGGGTTCCATCTGCCCACTCTTACTGACGAATTTGTGTTCCATCAAATGTCTATTCATATATATCCTATATATAATAATGGATGTTTTATATTAAATTTTATGAAACACTTTTTGCACTACATCTTTAGTATCATTTTTTTTTTCCTTTTACAGTTGCCTCACTTGACAAATAATATTAGAATGGGTATTGTGGCCCTCAAACCCAAAATCCATAAGACTGGGCTTGGACCCTTAATTTATTTGTTTTATGGGGACATTTTTTGGACCATGATGGGAGGTCTAAGAGCAGTTGTTGGCAACAATAAGTTGGGCCTTTAAGGTAGATTATCACTTTTGACTTTAAGCTTAGGCCGAGGACATGATCTTTGGACTACATTTGATATCCCTCACCCTGAGATAAATCTCTATTTACCAGTATAGACCTCTCTTCTCTCATGTTTTCACCCCCTGATTTTTCCAACCCTCCCCCCACCCCCCCCCTCCCCCCCTTCTCTTACCTCCTTCCCCTTATATACCCTCTTGCTAGTTGGACCTTCATTATGATGGAATCTCTCGCACATGTGTGGGACCCACCAAATCAATGATCCTAGTGGCCTTGTGAGTCTATGGCATTGTTCCCCCTTATCAAATTCGAGATCAACAACGGGCTCCATCAATTTGACTATGTCAAATTACTTTGTAACTTGTGCTCAATGCCAGTTTGGGTCCTCGAATGTGTATTGGTGCTTGGTCGAAGGTCATAGGCTCAGAGCGTTGAGCCTTCCACAGGACCACAACCTGTTTGTTCTTGGGCCAAGGTCATCACATTCTCGACCCATCTCTGAGCTGTAGAGGGTTTTTGTTTTGTTTTTTTTTTTTTTTTGGGAAATAATTTTAACTTATGGTATTTGTTCCTAATGATAGTTCTTTATCATTAGATTAAGACACCAATCAGTTTTTGGTGTAGGCAGGAATCCAGATATCTTATACAATTATCATAGATTTTACTAATTGATTTAATTGGAATCCATAACAAAGCTATAGAGATGATGGATTGAAGAACATCCCTGCGTGGACGCAATTTGAAGACTAAAAACAGTGTCGTTGGCTCAATACTAAAGTTGATAATCAGTAGACCAGAAAAAGAATAAGGATAAGGGAAAAATGAAAGTTGATAACGTGAAAGGAACACCAAAATTTCCGCAAAGAGAGGAGAATTATTACTTGTGCTTTTGCTTTTTTCTTATTTAATTTTTTATTTTTGGTACAAATTACCTTTGCTTATACACATTGCCTTTTTATTACGCGTGTTGGTTTGCTTTCTTGGAGGGTTTTGCTTTTCTCGTTTTCTTAACGGATGCTAAAGTAGCAAATATCTTCCAATTGCAACGAATTTGCTTTCCTTTATTGTCCTTTTAAGTTGATACTTGGTACGATGTTCTATTTTTTATTGGCTGGTCTCCTACCAAAAGCGATGCTGACATGGCAAGAGTGCATCATAGGAAAAGTATACTTCTTACTTTCCAGAACTCTGTGTACCCGTTATTGTTTCTTCGTTATTCACAAAAAATTATTGTGCCACGCCATTAGCCAACAATATCGGTCACAATTCCCCCATCACAAAAAATTTCTGTGTTCAAGTTGTGATAATGTTGTGGCCAATAGTGTGGCGCAAGAATTACTCATTATTCACCATTTGCGGCAAATGACATATATAATAAGGTGTGTAGAACTCTACTACTCACATTTTTACACATAATTTATCACAACTATCCTATAAGATGAATTATGATAGACTATTTATTACATAAATTTACAATTTTTTTTTCACTATTCATAATTTGCTAAGATGAGATAGTATTTCATGCTGTCTAATATTTTAGACCATTGTCTCATTGATGGATGGGTCCCACACCCACCAGACCAATTTCACCTTTTTATCCGACGGCCCGAAGGGACCCACCACACCCACTTATCAACGAGACAATTGTCTCTTGCGTCACATAAACTATACTTTATGCTACTTACCAAGTCTACTGCTAACACTATTTAAACTCAAAATTCAAGTATCCCTCCCTTCCTGTACTTGGAGTCTTGGTCTTCATTCAGATCTTTCTTTCACAACTTTCCCACCTGCTATGTACAGACACCATTCTGCCTTCCACCTCTCCGGTGGCGGCGGCAGCGGCTAAGTTTCACAGCAGCAACAGCCTCCTTCGATAACACTTTTTAAAATCCTAGTTTTGGTCTCCAAAACCCTCCCTGCTGCCTTAACTTTCCTTCAACAACAACAACTACTCCTCACTTCAAAAAAACAAAACAAAGCTACTACTCGGATCATGGAGAAGATCGACTCTGCCGTCACAAACGCTAGACACAATATAATCGCTGCCGGAGAGAGCATGACGGCAAGGAAAGTGTCTCAGGTTGCACTGCTCATCCTCAACCTCGACTCTTGGAATTCTCTTGGCATTCCAATGCAGGAGGTCCCCAGTCTTCACCGCCTTATCCTTCATCATCCTAGTCAACCTCGACTCAAGTAAGTGTTGGTTTGCTTTCTTGGAGGGTTTTGCTTTTCTCGTTTTCTTAACGGATGCTAAACTAGCAAACATCTTCCAATTGCAACGAATTTGCTTCATTTTAAGGTGATACTTGGTACGATGTTCTATTTTTTATTGGCTGGTCTCCTACCAAAAGCGATGCCGACATGGCAAGAGTGCATCATAGGAGAAGTATACTTCTTTACTTTCCAGAACTCTGTGTACTCGTTATTGTTTCTTAGTTATTCACGAGTAAGACCCACAAGTTGATATATGTTTCCTCTCTCACAAGTTGGTAGCACCTACAACTAGTGAGTCTCACCCGCTGTGAGAGGAGAGAAACATACACCTATAACAGGATATATTTTGTTATTCATAGTTTGCTTCAAATGACATATATAACAAGGTGTGTAGAACTCTATACTACCAGCACTCACATTTTTTCATATAATTTGACACAACTATTTTATATGATGAATTATAATAAACTATCTGTTACTATAATATAAATTTACTATTTTTTTTACCATTCATAATTTGCTATAATAAGATAGTTTCTCAAAATGATTGTCTCACTTACAAATGGATCCCACACCCACCAGACCCACTTTCCCTCTTTTATCCAATGTCCCCGAAAGGACCCCACCAGACCCACTTATCAACGAGGCAATAGTCTCGTGCGTCGCATAAACCATTCTTTATGCTACTTACCAAGACTACTAATAACACTATTTAAACTCAAAATTCGAGTATCCCTCCCTTCCTGTACTTGGAGTCTTGGTCTTCATTCAGATCTTTCATTCACAACTTTACCACCTGCTATGTACAGACACCATTCTGCCTTCCACCTCTCCGGTGGCGGCGGCAGCGGCTAAGTTTCACAGCAGCAACAGCCTCCTTCGGTAACACCTTTCAAAATCCCAGTTTTGGTCTCCGGTGGCGGCGGCAGCGGCTAAGGTACTATTACTGTTACTATTACTATTATTCTGTAGTTCTAATTCTAATTCTATTTTGATCCTATAATAAGTCCTTATTTTTGTTGTTTGGTTTAAATTAGATTAATGCATTTATCCATTGCTTTGTTGGGGTCCAAATAATTACCTCATTGTATGATTTGGAAGTAGCAATCTGTAAGAATGAGGGCGTAGATTGCTTCGAAGAGCTCGAATTGGGGCCTTTGGTGCGACACCCACTTGCCTTGCATTATTTTTCACTCAAACCTGATGCCACTGAAGTTTTTAAGATAACCGGTGAGGAGGTAATTAGTTTCCTTTGGAAGTTCGTATATAGGATGAAGAAGAAGAATAACAATGTTCAAGCTGAAGAGTTTTTGGATAGGAAGAAGAAGAATAAGAGTTATTACATTGACAATATCCAAGTTGAAGAGTTTTTGGATTTTATTGCTAAGAGGCGTTCCGTTGCCAGCAAGGAAGAACTTTGCTTACGAATTCAAAACTTGGGGATGCATGTTTCTGCTGTCCGTAAAGCCATGAACTCACAGACTGCCATTTTAAAGAGACCTGCAGATGCTACTTCTATTTCTCAGCGTATCGAATCAATCTCCTCTGCACAGAAGGATTTTCGTCGCAAGCGCATCAGATTTGTTTCGTCAAGCTCCAGTGACGATGAAATTGATGATGATCCCAACAATGCTAACTTGCCATCACAAAATGTTGCAAGTTCTGACCAAGTGACTAGCTATCGTCACCCGGCTGAAATTGAAGAGATGACAAGGCTTGGGTGGGATGATGACGCGTGGGAGTACCCTGCTCCTGCTAGTGGCAGCCTAAGGCACAATGAGAGTTGTTATCAACATCCATGTTCCACCCTGCCTGGACCCTCTGGATCATCTAAAAATATAAAAAAGAAAGATAAAAAGGAAAAGAAAAATAAAAAAGAAATGAAAAGAAATTTTAATGAAGCTGATCTTGCAATTGATAATCAATCTGTAAAGAAATTCATTACGAACTGGAAGAAGGCATGTCAGGACCATACTGTGCCAGATAAGGTATGTTAATTCTTGTTATAAATTATGCTTCATGCCTATTCGCTACTTTATATTGTTTATCTGATGTTGAAATATAATTTTTCTTTGTATGGTTTATATAAAGAATATGTGTGTAAATTCAATTCTTTAAAATGATTTCACAGTAGTTCTCAAGGTTTATAAATTTTTCCTTATCTGGATGTTTTGGAAATAGAAGAATAACCGCATCTTCGATTGAGTTGAATATAATTTGAAATGGGTTAAGTGTCCATTTGCATTTGGGATTGCTTAAATTCATTCTTACTTGTGGTAACATCATTAAGAGAGGCTACACTTAGTAGGATGGTGTTGCATGTGCCGGTGTAGTGGGGAGATGGTGGACCACCTTTTAAGTCATTGTACCGTTGCATATAATTTGTGGAGTTTTGTTTTTAGATCTTTGGGACCCATTAGGTCCTACTAGGTAAGGTGATGGATGTCATGTTTAGTTGGAGGAATTGGGTGGGTAAGCATTCATTGGTGATTTGGAGTATGTTTCGTTTGTGTTTGATGTGGTATGTTTGGAGGGAATGTAATCAACATACATTTGAAGATGTGGAGTGTATGGGGATTCAGTTCCTAGCAACTTTTTCTAGCTCTCTTATTGATTGGTCTTGAGCATGGGGCTTTACACATTGTGATTCGATTGTGATGTTTTGGACTCATTGTCTTTTTGTACATAATTCTATTTTGTAATTCTTTAGGCTTCTTCATGTCCTTTGCTCATGAAAGAAGTCTTTTCTCAATAAAATTTTCTTCTTTATATATATAAAAAATTCATTGGGTTTTATTTGATTGAAAAAACAAGTTAGTAAAAATAATTGTACTTAAAAATAATTGAGGTTTTAAAATGTTATGTCTAGCCAAATAAGAAATAAGTCATCCTAAAAAACACATACTGAATCTATGTTTTAAGACCATTGTATGACTGGATAAGGACCTTTGGCAGCCTCCATAGTTTTTTTTTTTTAAATTTTTTATTGGTAAGTTATAGATGCACTACCTCACCCTCCATCCCACTATTTTAGGAAAGGAATTGCCAATTTTGCTTACTGTCACAGCATCCTCCATTGTCATTTATTTTAAGATTTTGTTGCTCTTCTATATTTTGGATTGTAATTTTTTTGAAGGAGAATGCGTACTTCTCCTTTATACTTTTTCAAGGCCTGTTATTATTATTTCTATTACTTAAAAAAAAAAAAAAAAATTATGAGAAAAAGCAAGCACTTGCGGCCTTGCCATGAAAACTTATATCTTACATTACATTCCTTGAGACTTGTATTGGGAAATTGAACAGATTATTTTTTTTCTCCAACCTTGGTCTATCTTTTGTGATTATTGCAGGTCTCTCTTAAATGTTTGGATTGTTGTGATCACTTGGTATTGCAGAAGTTTAGGAGCATATATGAAATTTTAGGACTATTAAGTGAAATGCATAGTCTTCTATGTTCTGCAGTACTGACTTGTTCAAAGTAACAAATTATCAAGTTATTTATGGATTTCAAAATATCTATTGATGCCCAGAACTTTTCTTATGAAACGGTTGCCTACAAACTCCAACAATAGGGGTTGGTTGTTAAAAGAAAATAATGGAAACAGTGAGGAAAGAAAAATATAGTTTTTAAGGCGATTCTTTTAGTGTTCTGTTCTCTTCTTGATGATTTGCATAACATTATGTTTGATTCACTGCAAGAGAAAAGAAAAGGAGTTTTTTTTTTTTTAAATCCATTTTCAAATATTTGGTTTATTGGGGAGAGAAAAGAAATGAAATTGCAAGGAACACTGGTCGTCATTCTTTTCTAGGGTCTACCCAAAAAATATGCAAGATATGGAGAGACAATTATAGTTTGATGTAGTGTTTTGATTTTGATTGGGGTTTAGACTCAAGATTTTATATTTTTAGATCTGAGATTTTTGGAAGTTTTGGAGTTGAAATTTGACAAGAAAAAAAAAAAAAAAAAAACAGAGGTCTGGGGGCTGTAAACATACTAGAATGGTAAATTTGAATTTTTGGGGTTGGTGATGCTCATTGATGATGAGTTGTGCTGATGGTTTTGGCTTGAAAGAGGTCTGGTTTTGGTTCAGAAAATTAATGAAAAAAAATTCAAGAAGAATGAGATAATTAGGCAGTCTTACAAGTTCTTCTAGAGTCACCTAGAAGAATCTTTTTTTTTTGGATAATTCAATAGTTGGTGGAAGGGGAATTTGAACATTGGACATCTCCGTTGAAACACCAAGAAGCACCATTTGAGCTCTAAGGCTCTTAGCAACTCACCGAGAAGAAAGTTAGTGTAGTTTAATGATTAAAGGGGAGAATAATATGCTGAATTTTGTTAATATAAGGTCTCTCTCTAATTGTTTACGGGGCCACAAAGTTTGCTTATTCAGTAATAAATTCTTGGGAAAAGTTAACGAATTTTGGTTTAAGATTAGAAAATTTTTATGGGAAAAGAAAAAAGTGACTTATTTTTTTTGACAGTTTTTATATATTTCCCATAAAAATTGTATCAAAACTTTCTTAAAATGGCCCATTAACAAATGCCTTAAGGGCACCTGTTTACCGGAGCCTGAATTCTTAACATAACATAGAAAACATTAAAACTTCTACTAAGAAAAGGAAGTGACTAAACAAGACTCAAAATCCAACTAGCAAAAGTCAATCTAGCAACAATAAAATGAAACTAGACTCATTACTATATAAGTAACTACTGATAAAATTACGAAATCACTAAATTACCTTATAATTAGAATTTTCTGAAGTGTAGGATCTGTTAGTGTCTATCATGTTGGCTTTATAAATATTCAAGATTGCCTTCTGCATCATAGTTGTAAAGAAGAAATATACCAAACTTCTCTCTCTCTCTCTCTCTCTCTTTTCTGTTTGAAAAACTTGCACTTTGATTTTGAATTATGCCTTCAGTTCTATTTCTTGTTGTAATGCTATGTTTCTAATCAGGGGCTGGTCTATTTGGTTCTTGTTTATTGTGCTTACAAAAATGGGATATGATTCTCAGCTGACATCTCCTAATACTTGTAGGTAATCGAGAGGATGCTTCAATTTTATAACATAAAAGATCGACGAATGAAGAAAATCAAATCGATGTTTTCAAAATTTCCATTTGATGGATTCATAAATACTGCTGTAAGTTGATTGTGTTGAATTTTAGTGTTAGCCTTTATTTCATGTAATAACTGAATAATATAATCTTATCATGAAGAATTTTAGCTAACTCCTATTTTCTGCGTTGTGTTTGGGAGTCTGGTTTCTTGTTAGACTAATTTAATCTAAGTCCAATTTTATATTCCCTTGTAAGGTTTATTCTTTTAATAAAAACTAGAACTATGCCTCTGCACTGATTGATAAAAATCGTATGTAAAATAATGAAAATATTTCAAGAATGTAATTGATATATATATATATAAATTGAGATTGAACAATGAAACAGATAGTAAAAATGAAAAAAAAAAAAAAAAAAACACTTTTAGTAAAGTGGCAGAAGCAGATCATGTACAGCTGAGTGTTGTTAAAAGCGAACCTAAGGTGCACTTAAAGCTCAAAGCTTGAAGCCCCAAGTTCTGAGTGCTTTGCTAGGCCAAAAAAAAGCTCATTTAATGAAGTGCACTTTTTGAAGAGAGCACGCCTCGGTGCGCTTTTTTATATTTTATGCTAAAAAAGATATGAATCATCAAAATTAATTGCTTGATCTTAAAAGATATAACTTGGATGAATGATTTACTATACAACCACTATCCTTAAGGTGTATAGTATGACTCTTCTATCTTATAACTATTCTTTTGAAAAAGGGTCTTACAATATGATAATCACAACCTCCTCAGTATTCAGTTCTTTTAAAGATCCTGGTTTTGACAGCCATAATAATAATATGATTAAAGACATTTCTTATCTCTGTGCTCATTGGGCAGAATTTTGAAATTAGTGAGAGTTATCTCTCATCAGTTGTGCTGACCTGTTTCAAATGGATTGGTTAAAACTCAGTAACTTAGGTTTTGGGATGTTGTTTTGTAAGTCATTATTAATTTCTTGCCTTTATTGATAAAAATTTCTTTTAATTACTACAGATAAGGTTTTCCTGAGTTTCATAATAAAAGAATTCTTGTTTAACGACTTGTCTTGGGCTGAATGGAGTTATTGTACCTTTGTGTTCTTTTATATTCTTCTTTGTAACATATTTTCCTTGGATTGCTGTTTCTTCTGCTTCTACGTTCCCTATTGATGTAGAACACAAATAGGAAATAGGAAATAAAAGAGTAATAAAAGGAAAAACATAATAAATCCTAAGCTTCACCACCTAGAATTTGCCTCCAAACCCTAGGCTTCACCTCCTAAGGGTGTTTAATATCACTACCAAACAAAGGAGGAGACATATTCTCAACTCATCTATATATTACTAAAAGTTGAAGCGTAGCGTTTAATATTATTGTGCTCACGTTGAGCCACATCAGCATCTACGTCATTATCCTTTTTCTTTCCAATTTTCCTATAATTGTTTTTTGACATTTACTTTTTTTTTTAATAATTGCATTTTCTCCAACCTTTCTCATGCCTTTACCTTTTCATTTCTCCACTACCCTTAACCTTAATATAACTTTTTGTCTTTCTTTATTTTGTCTCTTCATCTTTCCTTCTCTTACCTTTTCATCTCCCCACTACCCTCAACCTTATTGTCACTATTCATATTTCCATTCATTTTCCTTTATTCTGTCTTTTCATATTCACACTATCTTCTATAAATTTGTTGTTCTTTCTTCCATTCTTTGCATAGTTTTTTATCACAGAAAGGTTGTTTCTCCCTCTCTCTCTCTCTCACACACAAAATAATTTTTGAAGTTTTTTTATTTTTTTATTTTCCTGCATCTTTGCTTAAGTTGATAAATTTTTGTGTTTGTTATAACTGTGTTTTAAGTTTTTTTTTGGTTCTCTTTGATTGTTAAATATTATACTATTGCATTATAAAAAAAATTTAAAAAGATAATATATAAGAATATAATATATATTATTCTATTACATAACATGATTTGAGTAATTTGGTGTTTATTGTTATATATATATATATATATATTTACTTTTTTAATCTTTTCATCTTATTTTATTCAATATTTAAACTCAGTCACATCCTCCATATAATTAAATTATTTATATTTTCTTTTTTTAATTAAACATATAATATTTTATTTAAATTTAAATAAATTAAATTGTACTAACTTTTTTTAATATTTACACTTTCTTCAACCTTAAGCGTAGCGTTTAATGTTACTGTGTTCATGTTGAGCCATATTAGCATCCACGTCATTATCCTTTTTCTTTCAAATTTTCCTATAATTGTTTTTTAACATTTACTTTTTTTTTAATAATTGCACTTTCTCCAACCTTTCTCATGCCTTTACCTTTTCATCTCCCCACTACCCTCAACCTTAATATCACCTTTTATATTTCTTTATTTTGTCTCTTCATCTTTCCCTTCCTTATCTTTTCATCTCCTTACTACTCTCAACCTTATAATGTCACTATTCATCTTTCCATTCATTTTCCTTTATTTTGTCTCTTTATATTCACACCATCTTATATAAATTTATTATTCTCTCTTCCATTCTTTGCATAGTTTTCTATCACAAAAGGTTGTTTCTCTCTCTCTCTCTCTCTCTCTCTCACACAATAATTTTTGGAGTATTTTTTTTTCCTACATCTCTGCTTAAATTGATAAATTTGTGTTTGTTATAACTCTACGTTTGGTTGGTACAATTTAGTTTTGTATTTTAAGCATTTTTTTGTTCTCTTTAATTGTTAAATATTATACTATTGCGTTATAAAAAAATTAAAAAAGATAATATATAAGAATATAATATATATTATTCTATTACATAACATGATTTAGGTAATTTGGTGTTTATTGTTATATATATTTATATATATATATATTATTTTTACTTTTTTAATCTTTTCATCTTATTTTATTCAATATTTAAACTCAGTCACATTCTCCATATAACTAAATTATTTATATTTTCCTTTTTTATTTATTTAAACTTATAATTTTTTATTTAAATTTAAATAAATAAAATTGTACTCACTTTTTTTAATATTTACACTTTCTCCAACCTTTCTCTTTCCCTTTACATTTTCATCTCCCCGTTACCCTCTCTCTTAATATCACTCTTCATCTTTTCCTTTATTTTGTTTCTTCTTATTGTTATCCTTTTAGTATAAATTTGGCATTCTCTTTTCCATTATATGCATAATTTTTCTTCACAAAAAAAATTTATTTCTCTCTTTCTCTCTCAATTTTTGGTGATATATATATATATATATATATTTATTTATTTATTTATTTATTTATTTATATTTTGCATCTCTGCTTTAGGTTGAGAAATTTTTGTGTTTTTTAGAACTCTACTTTAGGTTGATGCAATTTAATTGTGTTTTAAGGTTTTTTTTTTTAATTTTTTTTTATACTTTGGTTGTTAAATTTTATCATATTGCATTGTAAAGAATTAAAGATAGTATATAAGAATGTAATATTATAATATTACATAATATGATTTAAATAATTTGGTATTTATTTAGAGATAATTAATTTGGTGTTTATTGTTATATCTTTTACTTTTACTTTTTTTCTTCTCATATTATTTTATTCAACATTATTATTATTATTATTATTGTTGTTGTTGAATTAATATATTAGATTGTATATTTTTTTAAAGTCAATATATTAACTTGAAAGAAATGAAAAACCAACTATTAACCAATAATAACTAAAACAATAATATTATCACTCGCAAGTCTACGACTAGTTATAATTAATTCTTATTCTAATGCAACTGTCCTTCCTCATTACAGCAGTATCAATTAAATAGGTTTTAGGGATTATATTAATATGGGAAATGCCTAATCAAATTCCTTAAAACCCTCAACATTAAAAACTAATTTCAAAATTCAAATTCAAAAAATAATTTCAAATTTAGAGACAAAATCTTAAATGAATTTTGTGCTCCCTGCATCACCTATTCCAACCTTTTCTTTTTCCACCTAATTTTTACAGTTTTGGTGTTGAATTCTACTAGTTGTTCTTGATACATAAGTTTATAATTGCTGAGGCCAATGGTCTGTGGACCAATTGGTATCTCCTTTGCCCATGAATAAGGGGTGAGGGGTGGGATAATGGGTTCAATCTTGAGTCTCTCTTTTCAAAATTATTAGAATATGGTTAAGCCAAATTGTAACAACATTGATGATTTGAAATGAGATCAACCTCAAAAATTTGGGAGCAAGTACTAACACTCAATAATGATTGGATCTTATTTCATTGCAGTGGTAAGTGGTAACTAATCATTATCTATTGTCTTGTCCTTAATTCATCCTATATCCCTTGGACTTCTACCGCATTAACCTCTATAGTTTCTATCAAATTTGAAGAATCCCACTTAATCTCATCTATTTGCACCCCATTCTTATATGGAGGAGGAGCTCGGTGATAGTTAGGCAAGGGATTCTTCCTAATGTTAGGCTTGGTAATGATGTTGGGATTTGGGAGAGTTCCATTGTCTATGAGGTCTTGTATTTCATGTTTGAGGCAAAAACAATTGTCGGTTTTATGGCCAGATTTTTGATGGAAGTGGCAATACTCATTGAGTTTCCAAGTAGGAGGTAGACAGTGGCGGCGCCACGTACAGGTCAGGGTGTTCCCAGGAACACCCTGACTTAAAAAATTTACTAAAAAAAAAAAAAAATTATATTTAAGCTAAATTAGGAACACACTCAACAAAAAATTAGGAACACCCTCAGATTAAAAAAAAAATTTATCTGTTCAAATTTCAAGCAAAAAGAAAAAAAAAGAACTAAAATCTGAAAAAAAAAAAAAAATTGTAACAGAGCTAAGCCAAAATTTATCTGTTCAACTTTCAAGCAAAAAAAAGCCCAAAAAAAAATTGAACTAAAATCTGAAAACAAAAAAAATTTGAAACAGAACCAAGCCCATGGTAAGCCAAGCCCACGGCGAGCCCAACAGAGCAAACCGACCCACAGATTCTCAAAAAAAAAAAAAAAAAAAAACCAACACAGAATCAGACATCAAACTTACCCACCGTACCCTCGGTCATGTCGCTGCAAAAAAAACCAATCCCCAATACACGATACAGTCTATACAATACAGAGCAAAAGCAAAACAAACCAAAAGAAATACTGTGTTTATCAAAAAAAAAAAAAAAAAAAAAAACCCAATACAGAGCCTCTGTACCAAAACGGCAAAACCAAACCAAAAAACCCCAATACTCGCTCCTCGGTCGCCGTAGCTCGCTCCTCGTCGTCATTGCTGTAGCTCGCACCTCGTCGTCGTCGCCGTAGCTCGCCCCTCATCGCAAATCGCAGATCGTAGACCGTAGATCACAATTGCAGTCGCCAGTCGCAGATCGCTCTGCTCGGTGCTAGCAGATCGCAGATTGCAGTCGCAGTCGTTGTCGCCGTAGCTCGGTGCTAGCAAATCGCAGATCCCTCCGGACCGGCGGACCCTCCCTGAGCTTCAGCTCCCTCAAGGTATTTCTAATTTCTCCCTCTTTTTCTCTCTCAGTTTCTCAGTCTCTCTCTCTTTTTCTCACTGAGTGTGATTTTCTAAAATAATAAGCGTCTCTCTCTCTTTGGTCTTTATTTAAATTAACTCAGTAACTCTCTCTCTCTCTCTCTGATTGGCTATTTGGCTGGCCAAATGAATCACTCCTCTCTCTGATTGGCTGGCCGAATGGATCATTGTTTGTCTTTATTTATATTTTGCTTTTACCTGTTCTGTCTTTTTGAATTTGGCTTTGGTGTTTATTTTATCCGTTGGTGCTGTGTTGGTCAGTGTGTGTTCTGTGTTGGTGTAATATTAATTGTCTTTTAGTGAATATTGCGAAATTTTCTGATTGGCAGGCAATTGTGATTGGGCATCAGGCAATAAGGCTTATGCTTGTCCATTGAGTGGGGTGGGGATAGATGGGCTGATGGGCACATCACACATGGGGCCGGGAGCACAATAATTAAAGCAATGTAATATGTTGTACATGACACTATTTTAATTATTGTGCTGCATATAAAATGTGTAATGTTAGGTTTTTTTAGTGTAATGTGTACAAGGGGCTAAATAATATAATAAATTAAAGTAGTATAATTAATGACAAATAAATTAAAGTAATATAGTTTATTGTTACACTAAACAACAATAATTAAAGCTGTATAATTAACCAATACATTATAAAAGACAAATAAATTAAATTATGTTAGGTTAAATAATAATTAATAATTTTATAATTAATAAAATAATAATAATATAACAAATTATAGTTTATAAAAGACAAATAAATTAATAAAATAACTAAACAACAATAATTAATAATTTTATTAATATTTCAAAGGAACTTATAGTTTATTATAAGTAACCTTTGTTCATTTTTTTTTCCTCTTGAGGTTTTTGGATGTACAAAATGCAAATTTGTTTTGGTTTTAAGAACATTTTTTTTTTTTTAAAGCACAAACTTCATATCGACCAAATTTTGAATTTCGGCCGGTATTTACCGAAACATCCCAAAACACTCGAAATAGACTGAAATGGCCCGAAATTTTTTCAAAGTAAAATAGGAATACCCTGGATAAAATTCCTGGAGTCGCCACTGGAGGTAGAGGATTGGGCATAAGTGTGGGATCTAGAGGTTTGATGAATATTCACATGCAGTAAGTGTATAATTACCATTAGTGACTCTAGTTGCATGGTGTTGTAAAAGTATGGAGTGCTCCTTCCAGAGACCTGCTTGTAAAGGACAATGCTGTATTGTCTATGACTCATGTCTAGTTATGCAGGCCATCTAAATATTAACACTTCTATCTAAATGAAGGTTATTATTTGACTAGGACTTTACCTTTCTTTTTTTGTTATTTAAAATAATCTTACAGGTTACTTCAGATGGTATAGGTGCTACTTCTTGTATCTTCTGTTTGTTCGAGTGTCCTCATTTTTTAATTGTTGTTTATGTTTTATATTTGCATATACATAGTAACTCACCTCTGCAATCCTTGTTGTGATGCTTCTATATTAGATCACACATTATGATATAAGTTGCTTTTTATATATTGTAGGTATTATCTACCAAATCTGGAATGTGGGACAGCATATTTGATACCATCCTAGCCATTGATCAACAGGAATTTACCAGCTCACATATGCAAAACCAATCTGAATATGAGATCATAGATGTTGAACCAAGTGTTAAGGATGCACCTGAGCATAGTGTTGAGCTTATACACAGTGAGTAGTGTCTTCTTCTCAACCTAAATAAAAAAGAAGAGAACCACCAAGAGTTAAATGTTATGGCCCCTATGACTTGGCTAAGCATTTTGACATTATCTTGGTTTCTAAATCTTGCTGAAATTTGTAAAATTTAGCTCACTAGACTCTTGTCATAATGCCACAAATTTAATATACAAAGCCTTGGAATTCTAGGGAGATTATGTGAGACTTTGATATTTGTTTTTTTGTTTTTGGACAAGTGGGCTTTGCTATTTGTTAATGGAAAAGGTGTATTTTCATTTGGCTGACTGGGAATAATTTGGTGTGATTTACTTGATAAGTGAATTGGGGAACCCAAAGTGATAGCACAATCATTTGGGGACCTCACCTTATGAAGTGGTGATCACTAGTTTGAATCTACCTTTCCTGCCCATTGGAGTCAAAACTTATATAAGAAAAAAGTGAATTAGGGAAGGTGTCATTATGTTGTGACACTTTTTTAAGTTTCCCTCCTTATTATCCCATCATTCCTAATATTATTTCCCTATAAATTTGTTCACTTTAATTGTGATGTGTAACTACCAATTTGATCTCACAGGTGTTTCTGTTGAGGACATTATCAGGAAAGTTGCAAGTATTTCCATGGAATCCATAGTTATGGTCAATCAGTTCTAGAAAAGAGTATTAATATCTTACGGAAGCTTTGTGATTGTGAGTTTTGGCTAGCGGAGCAATTTTGTGTCAATACATTTAAATCGCTTGGTTTTGGGGAGTTTTTAATGTTTCTAGAAAAACATGCCTCCCTGCTACCTGATGAAATACACGAGTTCTTAACAGGTGACATGTGTGAAAAATCCCCTTTCAGTGTTTGCATGCTTCAGCATCAGCTGGTTGTTTTAGTATCACAAGCTCTGAATGGGTGCATAGGGGAGAAAGAAATAGCGACCAAACAGATGATTTCTTCACTGCTTATGAGGCAATTCCCATTGATCAGTTTCAAAATTTCAAAAAATGGTTGTGTCAGACTTCCTAAATATTTCGGGGAAGCAAAAGAACAATGTAATTTCTAAAGGAGTCCTATTTTTTGTAACATTATTTGAAATGTGTTATGTTGGAGACTAACAGCCCAAAATGGAAGTGAATTATTAGAAACCACCAAGGTGAGAATCGACGTCAGCCAGAAAGCAAGAGCCTTGGAATCTCTTACATTCAATTGAGGCCCTACTTAGGGCACCGCTGATGTCACATCTAAACACATGGGCACATTGGGACCTGATCTTTGCTCCCTCACTTGGTCCTCTTGTACCATGGTTGTTGAATGAAGTCAACACAAAAGAATTATTGTGTTTAGTGACTAAGGATGGCAAGGTCATGCGCATTGATCATTCGGCTACTGTGGACTCATTCTTGGAAGCTGCACTTCAAGGATCTTCTTTTCAAACAGCTGTGCAGCTGTTATCTTTGTTCTCATTAGTTGGGGGAGAAAAATATGTTCCCTTGTCCCTTTTAAAATGTCATGCACGTCATGCATTTGAAGTCATTTTGAAGAATTCTCTTGAGAGTAGAGAAGTAAATGACGCTCGGAGCTCTCTCATGCAAGGAAACACCTTATATAGGCAGAAAATTGTTGATGAGGCTGCTACTAGTAGTTTTAGTAGTGAGTTACACAAAAGTTTATGCAAAATGAATAAAGCAGTGCCAGTTGTATCAAGATTTTTCCTTGATTGTCTTGGCTATTTACCCATAGAGTTTTGTGGTTTTGTTGTTGATGTTTTGCTTTCTGGAATGCGTTCTGTCATCAAAGATGCTAATTCAGCCATTTTTTGTGAATGCAACAAAAGGGAAGAGCGTGTCATGCTTCATGAAGTTGGATTGTCTCTTGGTATAGTGGAGTGGATCAATGATTACCATGCATTTTGTTCCGTTGATATTACTGATTTTTTCCCATCTGGAACTTCATGCTTGGAATCCACTGGGCCTGAGAAAAGCAATGGCTCCAAGAATATTCAAGATTTGTCAGTTAAGTCTTCCACTTCCAAAGTAAAATTGAATGTACCTCGCGTGACAGATGGGCATAATGAAGAACTTACTGGAGTTTGTCAATCAATCAATGGGGTAGAAGTTTTTGATGATAGAATTAGCAGTGGTCACTTGCAACGTTTATTTGAACTTAATGAAGATAAGAATGCAGCCCTGGTCATTGAATCTATCAGGCGGGATGAATATGGCCTTGATCCAAGTCTTTCAAACACTGAAACTAGCATGTTAAAGAAACAGCATGCTCGCCTAGGGAGAGCACTTCATTGTCTTTCACAAGAATTATATTCTCAGGATTCACATTTTCTTCTTGTGCTGGTAAGATCATCTTCTTTGTCTCTTTCATTGCGAGTAGTACTGTAGTGCAACTTCACATGTGAATAACATCATGAACCAATATAGTTTTGTGAAGTTGATTTTTCAATGCATCTTATGTTCTGTAAGGACTTTACTTTCACATTTTAAAATATCAGTTGTATTATCATGTAGTTTAAATATCGGCTGTATTATCATGCTGGTTGAAAGAACTTTGTTTACTGTTGTCATACTTTTATTTTTATTTTTTATTTTTATATATATATTTATATTTTGATATTTTTACTCTTCTACCACTGGTGTTTTCTTTCCTTCCATCTATAACAACTAAGATGTCAACAAATATAGGAACACAGTGATGTTAAGACTATTTCATCAATATCATCAAGATCACCATTCTTGAAAACTAATCTTAATTGGTGATGTCGATGGAGTAATCTTATTAAAGAAAGAAATAAAACTCAAATAAGGACTGTCCTGGACCTACTCCCTAAAGAATTAAAATCCTAAAACTAAAGATGTCACGCCCCAAACCCCAAAGGGTCCCAAGGCATGAGAGAAGCGTCTCAAGTACCTATAAAATTTTCCTTTTTGACAATTCAATCCACATAATTATTATTAAGTGCCAACAACAAGAATTATCATAATCATCCCATAGAATATACTTTCAGAGTAAGTCAGAGCTCTAAGCATTAATTACAAGGACCATAGGCCACAAAAGAATAGAGGTCTGAAAACCACAATTTCATAACAACCGCTTGTCCCATCAGTGGAAATACAGTCATAACCACTATAATATACAAAAAAATGAGTCAAGCCTAGTCTAAGATGTACACCATCTAATATATCCATTACACAAAAATTCAACCTCCATCAGTAGTTAGTCTAACTACTATTAGCCACCAAAAAGCTGTCTCAACATATTGTTGCCTACTCTGAAAAGTTATAAAAATAATAGAATGAGACAAAGCCCAGTAAGTAGCACAATAATGGGGGTGGGGGAAATGTAAGTTTCATCTTCAATAATAATAATATGACAAGAATGATTATATAATGAAGCACAAGTTTCTCGAAGTAAATACCTTGAAACTATATACCATAATTTGTGAGTATCAACAGTATAATTTCTAAAACCTTAATATCTAACATGAGATAAATTATCACAAATCTACCACACTACCACATAGACCGGTCAGGGGATCCACCCATTCACAACTGGCATGATATTATCCTCTCTGGTATGCGGACTCTTGGCCCCATGGACAGCAGCCTCACCCATACCCTCAAGGTTTTTCTCTCCCCCCATGGGCAGCAGAGAGAGCGCGTCAAATAGGACCTCTCTTGCATGTGGTCTCTTGGCCCCATGGACAGGAGCCTCACCCACACACAATCAAGGAACCTCTTCCCCCCATGGACAGCAGGGAAGAACGCGTCATCCAAAGTGAAAGGGCTCTGACCTAAATTTGATTCCATTGTCACAAAGACTACGGAAATCAAATCGGGTGATCACCGGGAAATCACACATGGCATAGGGCTAAAATCACATAAACTCACAGGTTACCTTACTTTGAAACACCTAGTTCATATCCAAATGGTTTTAGAAAACCTTAAATAATCTAACTTCTACAAAGTTGTAAGGTTTTCAAACTTCATTCTTGTCAAAAGATTTTCTAACAATTTCTCAAATAATACAAGACAAGATAAGCATCTTTAGCTTTTCAATACACCATAAAATCAATGATTTTCTTATCAAAGATTAAATAAAAGATGCTCATTTTTTCATATCAACAATTCATGCATTTCCCCAAATGTAATATCAAATATGATGCATTTTTCATTTATAGTAAGGGTCACAACACAATACTTTTAAGAAAGCATATATTCATATATATCATTTTCCAAAATGTGTTTGACTCAAAAAACAATATTTATAAGATATGGTTATTTTTCAAAAATACCCATTAAAAAGCTACTTACCTCGCAACCGCAAAATCCTAATTCTCCAAGCTCCAAGGGGAGATTAGCTAGAACCTAAAGAATGTCAAGCAAATCTATCACAATGAGCACAAAGCTTGAAATTGTATCTAACTACAAATTAGGAATTGCCAAGTAAGAACTCAATTAGGCAAGCCTAGTATTCAACCTCACATGTAATGTATTCTACTTCCAAAATTTTTCAAAACACTTTAATTTGCAAGGCATAGACTCCCATTTATACTCATAAATCTTTCAAAGTGTCATATCTAACATCAAAACCTCCACACTTTACAAGTGTTTCCCACAAGATTTTTATAACATCATCAAGTGACCCATGACACCAAAATCATAATTTTCTCTAAGACAAACAATTTAAATCTTTAACTAGCTCCAAGTAATCAATAAAAATTATATTCATCATCTATCACATATTATAACTCAAAGCCTCTAAATGTCCATCATAACAAGCCTTAGATAACCATCATTGTAAAAATCATGAACTCACTCATCAAATACATCCACCAAGACCAAAATCCATACATATAAACACATCAATATCATTTCCAAAGCTCTTAAATCACATGAATAACATTATTAAAGCTTGAGTAAAATAACCTCAAACAAGAACATAATACTCATCAAAAAAAAAGATTTGAACTTTTACCTCAAATAAAATAATGAAGATGCTTTGGGGTTCCTAAGTATTTTTCCGGTGATCTTGCCGGAAAAATGATGGTGAGATAGTGTATTTTGGAGTGGAGGCTGGCGGTGAGTGTGTGTGTGTTTCAGCAAAAAGAAAAGAAAAGAGAGAAAATGAAAGAAAGAAAGAAAGAAGGGAGAGAGCCGGCCAAAAGAGAGGAGATGTGGGTGAAATTGAGTGGATGAGAATGATGGGTAGTGGGGTTAGGTGGGGGCACAAGTGGTCCACAAAATTCTGACTTTTCTTTTTTTTTTTTTTTAACTCACGGGATGTCACAAAAGATCTAAAAAAATGAAAGAAAGGTGTAGATTTTACTCAGTCTAAAGCAGTCATCCAATCATAAAAAAGATCGAAAAAAGCGTACTTAAGTTTTTCTTAACACCATCAAATGTCCTACTATTCCTCTCTCTTTTTATTGTTCACATTACACATGGGGGAACAACATTCCTAATTTTTACAAAATTTTGAAGACGAAACCTCCCGTGTTGACATTCAAGCAACTAAATCACATTCCTTTACATTTTCTATAAGACACCAATAATAAGAACACAAATGGAAAATCTTTTTACCATTGAATAAGGAGTTAAAAGATGATCCACTGCTTATTTACTTTTATTGTGTATCCAACACCAAACAACAATTAATAGGTTTCTATTGTGAAGATTGTCTTAAAATCTTCATTTTGAGGCACCTTGGTACATCAAATACTATTCCAAGGCAATTTCACAACAATCAACCCTTGAAATGCCACATAAGATGGACCACTAATTTTTTGAACCTAGCTAAACTTCAATATATTCTGTCCTCAACTCTGCTAGAAGGGAAGTTAGAATACAATAAATGTGTATGCATCTATGATTGGTACCAACTCACATTTGCTTATATTGACCTTCTGATGTAAGACAAATTGGGGGAATTTTTCTACTTGTAGTTGTGGTGGGTTAAGGTTTATGAGGATTTGTGGAAATAGTAAGTTGTTGGAGAATGGTTTATGGGGTTGTGTTAGAATTTAGAAGTGGTTTGATGAGTTGTTTGGTGGCTATTTGGTAGAAGAAAGTATGTGGACTCCTAGTTTAACTAGAAAACTAAAACCCAAAAAAATACAGACTTGGACCCAAAGAAAACAAAACCTAATCTACTTAGGATATCATAGAAGATTCTAGACCTAACTAAATTACAAAAATACCCTTAAGTTGTAGGATTGTAGAAATTGTTGATTGCTCATGACCATATAACGGACAAGGTTTTCCTCCAAACCAATTTGGAGGAATCTCCTCCAACCCACTAAGTTGCTATTTATAAACTGTCTGTGTATAATTTAAACAAGTTACATGACTCGTTTAAAAAGTCTTGTGACTAAAAGTACACTTGAGTGGCTTCTTTAATTGCCACATAGTGAGTTGGAGGAAGTTTCCTCCAAATTGGTTTTGAGGTAAATTTTTTCCATATAAAATTTCCTATAACTAATAAAATATAAAAAACTACTTTTACCTGAAAAGACTCATATTCACATGTGGACCTAATAAAAATTTTCTTGAATAGGGGAGAAATTTTATTGGGATTGCACTCTTATTTTAAAGAAATTTTTATTTACATATCAAAATAAAAGCAGTTCCATCTTCCATGGATGCATCACCTTTAAACTAATACCACCTTGAAACAAAGGAGTAAATATTAAACAAAGCCAAGTTCATTCAGATTTTGGAAGGATTGAATCATCAGCGGATTTCAAATGGTAGATCACCTTTACCTCTCCTCCCTCAACCTAAAAGCTGGTTAAATAGCCAACACCAATATTTTATTGTAGCATTATGCTAAAAAGCTCCATAACCAATATGAAGAGGAGAGAAGATAAAGTATTCCGTTGTCTCAATGTTCTTTGAACCTCCAAAGAATCTGGCCTACCATTATAAAAAAAGAAAAGAACAAAATAATGAATTGTGAAACACAAATCCAAATCCATTTCCTCCACTTTTCACCAAAACCAAACTTGGCCGTTAAGTGCATTAGGAAAAAAAAAAAAATCCTAGTTAACATGGGCTTATGCCTTTTTTATTTATTTTAAATTGGTTACACGCACACACACACACGCACCTATTGAGTTTTGAACCCTGCCATAACTTCACCTTGTACTTATTCTTTTGGGAGGAGTTAGTGCCATTTGAGTTAGTTCTCAATGTGTAAATTACGTCTTCTAGGAACACCACTTTGAGCCTACTATCAAGTCATTTGTTCACAACATATTGAATTATGACTTGGAAAACATTTTGAAGTACTTTAGCAAGAACATTAGTGATTAATCGATCTATTAAAATAATGCCTCTATTTATACATTTTTGTACCGTCAACTTCTTCTAAGAAAATTGATCTCCCTTCTGTAGCAGTGATAAAATTTGTAAGAGGCTTTCTTTGTGCATCTGTCCGCCCATGAAATACAATGCCCGTTCCTTTTTCACTTCAAGGCCCCTTGGTAGCAACAAATCTTAATGTGTGCTCTCTCTTTTTGGAAGAGTAATTTTTAAAACATTGTAACCTAGAGGAGCAAAGCCCACAATCATATTATTAGCTGATTTGGTGTAAGAGCTAATATGATATGAGTTTCTAGCAAAGTGGAACGGAAAGTCACAAGAATAGAACTTACATCCTAGCAATTTGACTTTTTAGATGCTCTCAGGAACCAACATTGTGAAGCTTGTACTTGCCCCTTAGCTGAATTGGTTCCCAAGGAGATGATGTGACTTGTTTAGGCTTCTTTCTCTGCTCTGCCTCTTCTTCCATCCTTTGTATCTTTCAAAGATGCTTTGGTGACACTTTATGACATGGTTTTATTCCTACATTACTAATTTTTTAGCAAATAAGCCTTCATGTGACAATAGAATCCCTTAAAAATACATTGACAATAACTGCAACTAAAGTTTGTGTTTCCTTCCCCTTCAACCAAATTTTTCCAATTTAGTGACGTACTTCCAAAGAAGAGCACAATGATCTACTGCATAAGATGAACTCACTCTCCAAAGACATTAACCAATAACAGTATTATACTAAAATAATTCAGCTAAAATCAACAATAAAAAATGGGGGAAATCACACCAACCACTTCCCTTGAGTACAAGGAAATGACAATTTCCCTACTTCACATTGTATTGTGATAACATACATTGTGACTTCTGGTTTTATGGTTTTTAATTCTCACTTGCTATTCTTTTTACTGTTATATGATTTTGTGAAAAGCTAGTAGTAACCCAGATGGTTGGGCATGGGAATTGTGATCTAGTTTATCATTTGATATTATGTCATTTGTACCATTTTGTAGTTTATTGTACATCCTGATACAGACTGCAACCCCAATTGTATGGAATGTAACATCCCGTCAGTTAAAAAAAAAAAAAAAATTGTAAAGTCAGCATTTTTTGTGGATCACGTGTGCCCCCACCTAACCCCACTACCCATCATTCTCATCCACTCAATTTCACCCACCTCTCTTCTCTCTTTTGGCCGGCTCTCTCTTTTCTTTCTTTCATTTTCTCTCTTTTCATTTTACTGAAACACACACACACACACACACACACACACACACACACACACACACACACACACTCACCCGCCGGCCTCCACTCCAAACCACACCATCTCACCATCATTTTTCCGGCAAGATCACCGGAAAAATACTTAGGAACTCCAAAGCATCTTCATCATTTTATTTGAGGTAAAAGTTGTAATCTTTTTTATGGGTATTATGTTCTTGTTTGAGGTTATTTTACCCAAGCTTTAATAATGATATTCATGTGATTTAAGAGCTTTGGAAATGATATTCATGTGTTTATATGTATGGGTTTTGGTCTTGGTGGATGTATTTGATGAGTGAGTTCATGATTTTTACAATGATGGTTATCTAAGGCTTGTTATGGTGAAAATTTAGAGGTTTTGAGTTATAACATGTGATAGATGATGAATATAATTTTTATTGATTATTTGGAGCTAGTTGGAGATTTAAATTGTTTGTCTTGGAGAAAATTATGATTTTGGTGTCATGGGTCACTTGATGATGTTATAAAAATCTTGTGGGAAGCACTTGTAAAGTGTGGAGGTTTTGATGTTAGATATGACACCTTGAAAGATTTATGAGTATAAATGGGAGTCTATGCCTTGCAAATTAAAGTGTTTTGAGAAATTTTGGAAATAGAATACATTACATGTGAGGTTGAATTCTAGGCTTGCCTAATTAAGTTCTTACTTGGCAATTCCTAATTTGTAGTTATATACAATTTCAAGCTTTGTGCTCATTGTGATAGATTTGCTTGACATTGTTTAGGTTCTAGCTAATCTCCCCTTGGAGCTTGGAGAATTAGGATTTTGCAGTTGCGAGGTAAGTAGCTTTTTAATGGGTATTTTTGGAAAATAACCATGTCTTATAAATGTTGTTTTTGAGTCAAACACATTTTGGAAAATGATATATATGGATATATGCTTTCTTAAAAGTATTGTGTTGTGACCCTTACTATATATGAAAAATGCATCATATTTGGTATTGCATTTGGGGAAATGCATGAATTGTTGATATGAAAAAATGAGCATCTTTTATTTAATCTTTGATAAGAAAATCATTGATTTTATGGTGTATTGAAAAATTTGAAGATGCTTATCTTGTCTTGTATTATTTGAAAAATTGTTAGAAAATCTTTTGACAAGAATGAAGTTTGAAAACCTTACAAACTTTGTAGAAGTTAGATTATTTAAGGTTTTCTGAAACTACATGGATATGAACTATGTGTTTCAAAGTAAGGTAACCTGTGAGTTTATGTGATTTTAGCCCAATGCCATGTGTGATTTCCCGGTGATCACCCGATTTGGTTTTCGTAGTCTTTGTGACAATGAAATCAAATTTAGGTTAGTGCCCTTTCACTTTGGATGATGCATTCTTCCCTGCTGTCCATAGGGGGAAGAGGTTCCTTGATTGTGTGTGGGTGAGGCTGCTGTCCATGGGGCCAAGAGACCACATACAAGAGAGGTCCTATTTGACGCGCTCTCTCTGCTGCCCATGGGAGGAGAGAAAAACCTTGAGGGTATGGGTGAGGCTACTGTCCATGGGGCCAAGAGTCTGCATACCAGAGGGGACAATATCATGCCATTTGTGAATGGGTGGATCCCCTGACCGGTTTGTGTGGTAGTATGGTATATTTATGATAAATTACCGTATGTTAGATTTTATGGTTTTGGAAATTATATTGTTAGTGCTCACAGATTATAGTATATAGTTTCAAGGTATTTACTTTTGAGAGAAATTTTGTATTTCATTATTTAATCATTCTTGTCATATTATTATTATTGAAGATGAAACTTGCATTTCCCCCACCCCCATTAAATGTGCTACTTACTGGGCTCTGTCTCATCTCATTATTTTATAAACTTTTCAGAGTAGGTAACAATCTTTGGAGACAGCTTTTTAGTTGCTAATAGTAGTTAGACTAGCTACTGATGGAGGCTGAATTTTTGTAATGGATATATTAGATGGTGTACATCTTAGACTAGGCTTGACTCATTCTTTTGTATATTATAGTGGTTATGATTGTATTCCCATTGATGGGACAAGCTGTTGACATGTAATTGTTTATTCAGACCTCTATTCTTTTGTGGCCAATGGTCCTTGTAATTAATGCTTAGAGCTTTGACTTACTCTGAAAGTATATTCTATGGGATTATTATGAGAATTCTTGTTGTTGGCACTTGATAGCAATTATGTGGATTGAATTGTCAAAAAGGAAAAAAATTTACAGGTATTTGAAACGTCTCTCTCATGCTTTGGACCCTTTGGGGTTTGGAGCGTGACATGGAATCTTTTTTGATTTGATTATGAAGATGAATTTGATTATAGGTATTAAATACAAAATAGGTTGCTTAGAAGCCTTTTTTTTTATAACTTTTTTATAATAGATGAATCTATTTATTGTTCATTTTGCTTCAGGTTCAAAATGCTGATGATAATATTTATAATGAGCAAGGCTTTTCTGCTCAAAACATCAGAGCACTTTGTGACGTTGGAAATTGGACAAAGAAAGGATCTAATGCTTGGTATATAGGGAAGAAGGGCATCGGTTTCAAATCAGTCTTCCGGGTATGTTTGAAGAAAACTATAATCATAATTTTGTTTGTTTGTTATTTATTGGGACAAGTACTAAGAAATTTATTGAAAAAAAAAAATGAAAGTGGGCATTGGCCAAGTACATGGGTTGTTAGATGAGATCATTCTTTGTTTTTATTTTTATTTTTTATTATTATAAAATTTTCTATTATTCTCTTCTTCTTTTTTTAATTTTTTTTTGATAGGTAATCAAAGATTTATTGCATAAAAAAGGACATCATGTTTACAATGGTGAACACTCTGAACTTAAAACAGATACAAGTAATTCAAGAAGAGTTATAAACAGAAATGAGAAAATCATAAATGGAAATACACTATGTAAAACCCCAAATTCTACCCCACTGAAATAAAGTCCAACCTAGGATAGGCTTCAAAAGATCTGCAGATCTTACAATATCTTGAAAAGTACGATTATTACGCTTCCACCAGATTAATCACATAAGACAAGCTGAAACCATATTCCAAATATTAGAAGATTTATTTTGTGTTTACTTGAGAATATTTGTTTTAAAGAAAGTCATAGAATCGAGTAGCTCAACTTAATTATACCTAAGGTTTAATCCTGAAAGTATCATGATATCATATGTTTTAAATTATAGAAGCTTTGATTTCTCGGCTATTTGTTGCTAAGTGAACCGTCTCTATATCATAGTATTTTACTTATATAAGTTTTATTTAAAGATTTTCGTGCTTTTGAAGGAGTCTTTACTGGTCAAGCTTGGTCAATTCCCTGGATTATTACGTAGCTCTGGTTTTGTTTTGTTTATTTTTATTTTTTACTTTTTGGGGTAGAGGGTGAGGTGGGGTTTCCTCTTGGATTCGGATCCTCTAGAATGCCCTAAAGGATCTTATCCCTTCTTTTTCCCTGTTTATTTTGTGCATCTTCTTACTGTTTGTGTTATTAAGTTATTGTGGGATATAAAGGTTATGCTTCCCAAACTCCAGGATTGAATACTAACAATTGCAAGAAGCTCAGAAGCCGATTATTTAATCTAGTATTTGACGCTTTAGAAGCAGATGATATAATCTAATATTGACACTCATCTCCAATATAATCAATCTTTTCGTTGACTCTTTTCATCTGTCACATGCATTCATAAGCTTTATCGTGGTTATTGGTTGTTTTACGTTGGTTAAAATGTGATTGACAAAGAATGTAATCTTTTTATTTAGAATTAATTTTTTGCTTAGGGCTTATGACTCAATATTCCAGGAGTGGACATGAAACATTGAGTGAAGTTTAGAAGAAGATGATTAAAATAGGTGTTTAAAGGCTATCTCCCACAAAGATTATAAAAATGATTGGAATAGTGTGCAGATGTTTTTCATTTTTAGGAAGTGTGTCAAAGTCTATGTTTAACAAACTCTACATTTTTCAGAAAATTGTAATTGTGGTGAAAAGTGTTATGGTGTGAAACCAGACATAGAGTTTGAATGTGGTATCCTCACATAGAAACCTGAGTTACTTTTTGACTGAATGTTTTATTAAACTAATGGTTATACACTATAAATAATCAACTTTCATCAATTTGGGTGTTCTTTCTACAGATCACCGATGCTCCAGAGATTCATTCTAATGGGTTTCATGTCAAATTTGATATAAGTGAGGGTCAGATTGGTTTTGTTTTGCCAACAATAGTACTTCCTTGTGATATTGACTTGTTCAGTAGGCTGGCATCTAGTGACACTGATCATTTGGATGATCAATGCTGGAACACTTGCACTGTACTTCCTTTCAGATCAAGATTTTCGGACAGTACTGTCATGAGCAGCATTATCACTATGTTTTCAGAACTTCACCCGTCTTTATTGCTTTTCTTCACCGGCTTAAGTACCTTCAAAAAAATATCATTTATTCCTCTTTCAGATGGTACATACAGTTCAGTGAATGAAGGTACAATCTGGTTACAATCTGATACGGTAAGCACTGGGTTTGATGGCAAGCATGGACTTGAAGCTTTCCTAAATTTATTTGCTAAACTTCGAACTGTGAATCCTGCCCTCCTTTCTGCATCAACCGTTGATACCTCATGCATATATGTGAGTTTAGTGGGCAACCTTACTAACATGCTTCATAGAATTGGTGTCCAGTGGTTGTCTGCTCATGAAATTGTGAAGGTGCACATCTTGCCAGCTGTATCTGATGACAGAATTACAAATAGGGACAAGAATTTGATGACAGAGTATGTTTGCTTTGTAATGATCCACCTACAGTCTAGCTGCCCTGATTGTTTTGTTGAAAGGGAGAACATAATCTCCCAATTACGAAATAAAGCTTTCATTTTAACAAATCAGGGCTTTAAACGGCTTGTTGAGGTGCCAATTCATTTTAGTAAAGAATATGGGAATCCAGTCAATGTGAATAAGTTGATTAATGTTGTGGATATGGAATGGCATGAAGTTGACACCACTTATTTGAGGTATCCAGTTACTGAATCACTCTCATGTGGACTGGTGAAATGGAGGGAATTTTTCCAGGAAATAGGTGTTGTGGATTTTGTGCAAATTAATCAAGTTGATAAGACTGTTTCTGATCTATCTCATATCAATTTTAAGAATCCAATGTGGGAAAGAGATCTGATTTCCCCTGAATCAATTGCCAAAGACTGGGAATCCCGTGAATTGGTCCGTTTAATCTCTGTATTGTCCAAAAATGGCATGCAGCAAAGTTGTATATATATCTGTTAGAGATTTTTGATACACTATGGGATAGTTGTTTTAGTGACAAAGTGATGGGTTACTGCAATCCTAACTCTGGCGGAGATAGCAAACCCTTCAAGTCTTCTTTTATGAGCAGCATCTGTGATGTCCAGTGGGTAGTATCTAGCATGGATGATGAGCTTCACTATCCCAAAGATTTATTTTACGATTGTGAAGCTGTACATTCAATTCTGGGTGCTTCTGCTCCATATGCTGTTCCAAAGGTTGGTATGATATACACCGAATTTGCCTTTTGAACTTCTCATCTTGTTTTAACTTTGATGTAATCTTTCTTCAATTCTGTTTCCTTTTAAATGGGCTGTATATCTAATTATCATGTATACTCTTTACAAAGTTATTTTCTTTTTATGCATGAAATATTGTGAAAGTTGCGATATATTTAGAAGCTTTTTGGTTTAATTTTCATGACTGCTTCCATTGTGATTTTAAGAACTAGAATGTGGTACAAAACATACTAAAGGTTGTTACAATTATCAGAAAGGGTGTTCTGCACAATGAGATTGGGAGCCATATTGAGCAAACAGCTCTTGCTTTAGGAGCATCTCTCTCTCTCTCATTTGTTTCTCTTCCCTTGCCTTGCCAAAGCATTGCACATCGACTGAGAAAGGGCGTGAGCCTGAATTTGCTACATCAATCAATGTGAATTCTTTTTTTTTTCTTGGGTTAATTATTAGTTTTTTGTAAAATGCAGAACAGATTAGACCTTTAATTAAAGAAAAGATGAAAAAAATATGAAATATTGATGCAGATAAAGTTTTTGTTAGAACATAACGTTATATGAAACAAACTTTCATCACAAAGTTCACGTTTGTATGGAAGAAGAAAGTGAGTTCATAAGGGTTGCTCCTGGTCTTTTGTGTATTTGATATTACGTTGCAATATATGCATGCTCTGTGTTAAATACTGTAACATGAAACAAAATATATATGCTTCTCCATATAATTCTTTGAATGGGTGGCAAGCCAAATTCAAATTAAATGATTATCTATTTATAAACAATGTTCGTTAGCACTCCTACAAGAAACAACCTAGCTGAGGTGTGCCCTACATTTTCTTCACTTGCTCTGCAGTTGAGCCTCATACAGTGTTCCGCCCCTTTAATATGATGAGAAGAAGAGGGGCCTCCCTCTTTTCTTTTCTGCACCAATCCTTATTTACTACTATATCTTTTTTTGAGTATATAGCTCAGTTGGTAGAGGGGATAACTGAAAAGTATTGCAGTGAAAGAAAGAAATAAAGGAAATAGAGAAGCACGAGAGAGAGAGATATTTGATGAAGAAAAGTCAAAGTATTATTATTCTATTGAATCAGATACAAGCACCAATTTATATAAAGGTAACCAGATCCGTAAAGAGTGGAACTATCCTAACTAACTCATAACCAATTGCTCCCAAACTCTGACACGTGTACATCAACAGTAGCAGAGTATTCCCTTCCTCAACTGCACTATGCTACCTGTCTATTTTACCTATCCTATAGGTCTTTTACCAGCAGCCTTATCACTAGTAGCATGTACCATATCAGTAACTCTACCAAATGATCAATGAAAGGAACACTATTACCAGTAATAATAATGTCATCCACATAAAGGAGAAGATAAACCACAAATGACCCTTGATGCAGAATAAACAAATTAGAATCTGCAGAAGAAGCTTGGAAACCAATATGATATAGCTGAGAGGTAAAACTGTCAAACCAGGCCCTAGGTGCCTGTTTGAGACCATAAATGGCCTTATGCAGTTTACAAACTAGCTCAGGATGGTCAGGATCCACATAACCAGGGGGTTGAGACATAAACACCTCCTCTTGAAGCACACCATGCAAAAAGGCATTAGACACATCCAATTGCTTCAATGACCAATTAAACTGAACAGCCAAAGCCAAAATAATCCTAACTGTGGCAGGCTTAACAACAGGACTAAAGGTCTCCTCATAGTCCAAGCCATATTGCTGCAAAAGACCCCTTAGCAACAAGCCGTGCCTTATATCTAGCAATTGAACCATCACTGCCCCTCTTAATTTTATACACCCATTTACAATGAACCACATTCTTACCAGAAGGAAGAGGGACTAAAGACCAAGTTTGCTGCTTCAAAAGAGAATTGTACTCTGAATCCATAGCTTCAATCCAATGAGGAAACCTAGAAGCAATAGCAAAGGTAGGTGGTTCTTCTTGAAGATAATTTCTCACAACTGCATATGCTTTGGGCTTGAAAATACCATGTTTGGATCTGGTAAGCATGGGATGAGTGTTTGGAAGTGAAGAGGAAGTAGATGGAGGAAGGGGAGATGGCAACTGATCTGAAATCTCAGTATGAGAAAGGGAAGCAGCTGGACCCGAGGAAGTAATAGTACTTGAAGAAGGTAAAGAAACATCAGTGGAAGGAATAGAGACACCAGAGGACTGATGAGACACAGGAAAAGAGGAAGAGACAGACGGCAATGCATCAGAAACATCAGAAAAGGAGGAAGGAGAAGAACCAGACAAAATATTAGAAATCCAAAGGTCCAAAGGAAGATGAACAGGAAAGGATGAGGAAGAAGAATCAGACTGACCTGTAGGAATAGTAGGGAAGTCAGACTCATTAAAGATCACATGAGGAGTAATATAGACCTTATGACTATGAGGATCAAAACAAATATACCCTTTGGACAAAGGAGGGTATCCTAAGAAGATGCATTGTGTGGACTTAGGCTGAAGTTTGTGATCAGTATAGGGCTTGAGAAGAGGAAAACAAGCACAACCAAAAGTTTTCAAAGATGATAAAGGAGGAATAGAATGAAATAACAGTTCCCAAGGACTCTTAAAAGCCAACACTGAAGAGGGAAGCCTATTAATCAGATAAGTGGCAGTACTAAAGGCATAACACCAATAAGAGGAAGGAAGATTTGACTGATAAAGCATGGAAAGACCACTTTCAACAATGTGCTTATGCTTTCTCTCAGCAACACCATTTTGCTGAGGAGTATAAGGGCATGACAACTGATGTTGGATGCCATGATCCAAACAAAATGACTTAAATTGATTACTCACATATTCACCCCCACCATCTGTCCTAAGGATTTTGATTGTAGACTCAAACTGATTCTCAACAAGAGCTTTAAAGTGCAAGAAAACAGTAAACACTTCAGATTTATGTTTAAGAAGAAACAACCAAGTGAATCTAGTATAGTCATCAACAAAAATGACATAGTATTTATAACCAAGAATAGAAGTAATAGGAGCAGGGCCCCAAACATCACTGTGAACAAGTTGTAAAGGAGAAGTACTAGACATGACATGCTGTGGAAAGGAAAGTTTGTGCATTTTAGCACTTATACAAGATTTACATTGAGAACAAATGTCATCATGTACAGAAATTTTAACACTATTATTGAAGGAAGACAAGGCAGAATGAAGAAGCCTGGAACAAGGATGACCAAGTCTTTGATGCCACAACATTGCTTCATTGGAAACAGGAGTAGTAACAGAAGACTTGAAAGCAAGAGATGAAGCAATAGCAGAATCAGTAGATAGTTGTGAAGGAAATGGAATAGGATACACACCATCTTTACTCAGGCCTTGATAAAGAACCTTCCCCGTAGCCAAATCCACAATTAAGAACTGATTGGCATCAAAATAACAAAAAGCATTGTTTTGTAAACAAAGTTTATGGACAGATAAAAGATTGGAAGCTAAATCTGGGACCCTAAGGATATTATCTAAACGAAAACAATGAGAAGGGGTTTGAAGCTTACCATTACCAACATGAGTCACAGGTAATTCTTGCCCATTGCCAACAGTAACAGTTTCATGACCAGCAGTAGCTTGAGAAGTCAATGAAAGTTGAGAAAGATCAGGTGTAACATGATCAGAACACCCTGTATCAGTAAGCCAACTCGAAACATTTGCGGAAGCAGAATTGGCAGTTGCTGCCATAGAACTAGCTGCCATAGAGGCTAGTTTGGCTGGAGCATGTTTGCCTTGATAGGCAAAATTCATGCGATGATAGCAATCCAATGCAGTATGACCATTCTTGCCACAAATCTGACAAGTAGGTCTTGAAGATAGAGGTTGACCTTGAGACGAAAATGAAGGAAAACCAGAACCATTCTTATGCTGAGATTGTGGTTGAAATCCAGGAAATTGAAGAATACCATTTGCATTTCCAGAGGAATGACCAGAGGATTGACCATGATTAAACCCAAAATTAGGACCAAAATTATTAAATCCTCTACCACGACCCCTCTGATTGCCATTTCTACCTCTACCTCTATTATGATTATGATTAAAACCACTCTGAAGAATCATAGCCATAGCTGTATCTCTAGCTGTATCCCTAATCTCAGATTTCTTCTTAAGAGCTCTTTCTTCAGCATTCAACAAAGTATTCAATTCTTCAATAGTAACCACATCATTACGAGTCCTAATTGCAGAACAGAATGCACTATATTCATGTGGTAATGCTTCTAAAACTAAGTGTATGAGTTCTTCTTCATCAACAAACACAGCAACAGCACTCAATCTATCCCTAGCTTCTTTAATTCTTTGAAAGAAATTATCCATGCTTTCAGGACCTTTCTTAATACTCAGCAATTCATTCCTTAAACTCAAAACATGAGAACGAGATACAGAAGCAAACCTCTTTTCAAGCACATTCCAGACTCCCTTCGCAGATTTCTGACCAACGGTGATGGCAAGGACTGTTGGTGATAAAGTAGAGTTGATGAAGGTAAAAAGAGCTTTCTCTCTGCTTCTCCAATTGACAAATTCTGGATTTGACTCTCTAGTGAAGTTTCCAGAACTATCTTTCAAGAAAGGATCTGGAGCTACACATGATTCTTCAAGAAAACCGATCATCGCATAAGCTTCAAGTATCACAACGATCTGATGCTTCCACACAATGTAATTTGTGAAATCCAGCTTTACTGTCATCATGCTCGACATATTTGATAACAGTAGCAGCGATGGATTCACCAGAGGAATTGTGGTCGTAGTGGTAGAAGGAGTTGTTGAAGAACTTGAGCTGGGAGCGGAAGCCATTAATGGTGGCTCTGATACCATGAAAAGTATTGCAGTGAAAGAAAGAAATAAAGGAAATAGAGAAGCACGAGAGAGAGAGATATTTGATGAAGAAAAGTCAAAGTATTATTATTCTATTGAATCAGATACAAGCACCAATTTATATAAAGGTAACCAGATCCGTAAAGAGTGGAACTATCCTAACTAACTCATAACCAATTGCTCCCAAACTCTGACACGTGTACATCAACAGTAGCAGAGTATTCCCTTCCTCAACTGCACTATGCTACCTGTCTATTTTACCTATCCTATAGGTCTTTTACCAGCAGCCTTATCACTAGTAGCATGTACCATATCAGTAACTCTACCATCAGTAGCATGTGCCTTCACAATAACCAGCACCAGCTCCTCCTTTCTTTTTTTGGGGTAGGGGTGGGGGTGCTTGCTTTAAGAACCTGCTATATCTATTCATCAAAAAAAAAAAAAAAAAAAAAAAAAAACCTGCTATATCTCCCTGTATGATGGGAGGATTTAGCTGACATGGGTTTATACAAGTTCTTTATTGAGCTTTTTTTTCTTCTTCTTGGAACAGGTACAAAATGGAAAGCTAGTAAGTGATATTGGGCTTAAGATTAAAGTTACTATTGATGACATTTTGGAAATTCTAAAAATGTGGAGAAGTTCTCAGAGACCTTTTAAGGCCAGACATTGCTGCATCTTATTTTCCATTTTAGATTTTTGATATTTGTCATCTGAAAGAGATAATTTATTTAGTAAATGTTCTCTCCTGCTGGCTATAGGAACTAATTAGTATTCTTTTTTTGTTTTGTTTTATGACATAGGATTTTAATGCTTTACTTCTTTCTGCTGTTTAATTGATTTGTTCATACATATTTGGTAGTTTTCTCTTTCCACATAAAAAATCCATACATTCTGTGGCTTTACTATTGCTTTTTCATGTGAAGTATTTGTCAATAGCTTGTGTTTTTACGAATAATGCCTTCTTTTTTTTTTTTTTTTTTTTTTTTTTCTTTTTTTTCGTTTGAGCATGTTAGTGGTATAATATTTTCTATGCAGGGTAATAGTGCAATAATGCCAATGTTCATAAAAATAAAATAAATAAAAGAAAAAGCAAATGGTAGTGGGTTTCTCAGTGCGACCAATTAAAACTGATATCAGTGCTTAGATTATGTTCCTATAGTATCATCTGCGAGCTTTTTATACTTGAGATAGCTCTTTTAGTCATACTCTGCATTCATCTGAATTTGTTTTGGGGGCTCATCCCCTGACTGGTTTTCTTTTTCCCTAGCGATGCTTCTGAAATATATATATATATATATATATATATATTTATATATATATATATATATATATTTATATATATAGTGTTATTTTGTAATTCTCAAGATTTCATGTGTTCTACATGCTGTGGCAACGCATGTGTAAGTAGTCAATGTTGGATGGAAATTCCTTGCATGGCTATTTTGGCTATTTAGATAATTCAAATGATTCTTGGACATTTGTTTGTTTATAATTTGACAGACGAGTTGATTCAATTCGAGAAAAGGAAAGAAAGGTAGAAAAAGATCTAAAATATCATTAATAGAAGTATTAAAAAAGGACATGTCAATTAAGTAGGTGATAGACAATAATATTTTGGATAGGATTGAATAACATAAAAAAAAAAAATACATGTAACCAACCCTTATTAGTATGCTGAGCATTGATATCCTCAAACCCAATTTTTTAGGACTAAGCTTGGATCAGGGGCAGAACTAGTAAGAAGAGAGGGGGGCCATCACCACCCCCCACCACCCCCCCCCCCCCCCCCCCCCAACAAAAAAAAAAAAAAATCAAAAGTCCTTTTATATTATGTGTTTTTATTGAATATTTCAAAGATTTACCTTGTCGAAATTGGAGTTGGCCCTCACAAATATTTTAGTCCAATGATGTTCTTAAAAGAGAAAATTTTATTTTATCTTGTAATTAAGAGGCGTAACAAATTAAACATTCTAGTTTCAAAGTAATAAATTAGTGAAATTACCCTATAATTTCAAAAGTGACAAAATATACCTCTATTTCTAAAAATAACAAACTAGACTTTAACCCATTGTGTTTGAGGTATAATGTAGGTTGGGGTTCAATTTTTGCTTTTTAAAACATCACATTTTAATTTCTTACTCTCAAAACTATATATTTCAATTTGTCACATGCTTAAAATAAAATTTCTCAGAAAAGAATTAATTAGTTGGTCTAATATTCATAGAGAAAAATGTAATTTTTTTTTCCTTCTCAATTTCATTTTTTTTTTTTTTTTGTAAAACATGCTCTTCCACTTCCATTAAAGTTTTACATCATTCATGCTTTGGTACTTCATTGGTTTCATTAAAATTTTGTTAATCACTTTGGTATACAATTAGTATTTTTAATTTTTTTTTAAGGATAAATGGCAGAATTAGTATTTTAAATTAAAAATGAATAATTTCATAATTTTGCTATGGAGATGATAAAAAATGAATTTTATTCTATAAAAATCTTCATGGGGCATAATTTTGATAGGAGATATTAAGTATTTTTGTATTAAATATTTGTGTACAGGTCTAAGATCAAACTTTACAACTTTTGAATACTCATTGGAATTTAAAAGATAACAAATTCTCCTAAAAAAAAATTAGTTAGCAAACATATACGTAAAATTTGATAATTTTATGTACAATATATTTATAAATTATGACTTACTTCAATATTAAAACATTAAGGCTTCGTTTGGGAGTTCATAAGGAAATGGAATGGAACGGAATGAAATGATCATAAGGGAATGAAATGGAATGGAATGTAGTTAAGTAAGGGAAAAAAATGAAAAAGAATGGAATGGAATTAAGTAACCTTGATTGGATGTTTTAAAATTGAGGAATGGAAAAGAATGAAAATGAATGGAATGTAAGTAATCTTATTTGAGAGTAACATAGAGGGAATGGAATGGAATTATTTTATAATAATATTACTATTAGACCCCTATTTTAAAATAAATGGGTTGAATATATAGAGGTATTTTAGGAGTTTTAGTAAAAAAATCATTAAATCTAATTTCATTCTCTCTTATTCCTCTCAATTTTGAGGGGAATGAAAATTTGAGATTTTAAGGGAATAGAGAAGAATAAGTGTTCTCTCTTACCCCGTTCCACTCCCTCCCATTTAAACTCCCAAACAAGAGAATGAGCTTTCCATTCACTCTATTAAAACTCCAAAACAAGAGAAATGAAGAATATTCTAAAATAATAATAAAACAAAAAATGAGATATATAATGCAATCTTCACCTTCCTTTCCTCATTGTTGCATTAATGTGCAGGTTGTAACTCGTGAAGCGATATACGATGGTCTGGCAGACTGTAGCCTCAAAGCTTCATTAGTGGGCTGGAGTCTTCCTTATGCTCAACGCTACTTCTGTAGTGTACACCCTGAAAAATATTTTCAACTCAAGCAGTCTGGATTTGATATTCTGAACCGTCTACAAGTAGTAGTTGTTGAAAAGCTTTACTACAGGAATGTCATAAAAAGTTGTGGTGGTGCATCTAAGAAGCAAATTGAATGTAGTTACCTACTTCAGGTATGTAATGAAATCCTTTGTTCCATGTCCTTCCCCCACCCACCCCCCCCCCCCCCCCAATATAGCAAATTACATGGGGTTCAAAGGGGGTAATCTAGTGGTTCCAGCCTATGTTGCACTGACACCGACACTGGTATGGCCGTATGGGTAAAGAGGGGATATGCCATTTCTTGAAAAACTAGTGTACGATATGTTGGGGGTACGGCAATAAATTGATATTTATTTTAGGTATATTTTATATATTCTTACACATAATTTGTGTTCATTTTAGGTTTTAAAAAAAAACAAACAATCATTAAAATGGAAATAAATGATGTCTAACTACACACTCTCACAATCCATTGCAAATACCAACCAAGCCCATCACCAGAATAAACCAACCCAAATTTCATTGCACCTAATGGTTCTGTAACATTTGAACAATAAATCAAGGTTTTTCAACAAAACTTTCTCTGAAGTTTTATTGTCTTTTAGCTTCCAAACAAAACCACACTTTACTTATGTTGAACCATAGACATCTTTCACGTTGAAACCTTTTTTGGGCTGATACATCCATATCCCTAAAATTTGTCAGCCTCTAACACTAACTCGGTACTCTCTTTTTAGTTGATGGTTACTAACATGAGTACTATTAAACCTCCTATAATTTGCAATGTATGCTTTATTAGAATTTGAGGGTACTTCCAACATTTATATCCTTATCGTACGCCTTTTACAGGACAACATTTTGTACACAACCCAAGAATCCGATTCTCATGCCCTATTTATGGAGCTGTCTCGTTTGTTATTTGATGGAACTCCTGATTTACACTTGGCAAATTTCCTTCACATGATCACAACCATGATCAGGTTCAACTGAGGAGCAAACAGAATTTTTCATCTTGAACAGCCAAAAGGTACCTAAGCTTTCTAATGAAGAATCTGTTTGGTCCCTCCCGTCCATACCTTCACAGACAAAGAATGATGACTCACTCCAAACAACTTTTGATTCGACAACACTGGATGGGCGAAGTCATTTAAAGTCCAAAAAGAAGGCTGGAAATAACTCAAACTGGCCACCAGTGGACTGGAAAACCGCATCTGGTTTTAGTCATGCTCGTTTAAGTGGTTTTAAGACTCGGGCAACAACTGCAGGGCTTAGCAGCAGCCCACGAAATAAGGACAATTCTGAAGGTATAGTCATGCAAACTGATAATGTTGTTCCTATCTCAATTGTTGATGACTGGACCATTGAAGATGATTCAGCTGCAGCTTCAAAAGCTTTAGTTTTGTCAGACTGCAACAATTTGGAAAATCAGTCTGGCAATGCTTGCAATTTAACTTATTCTGGTCAGTCTGGCCATGCTTCCAGTCATGCTGATTTTACTATGGATGTTGACTTCGATCCTGTTGATTTAAATCCCACATCTGATGGCCCTGAGTTGGATGCATCTAATTTTAGCATGAGAGATCATCTTAGATTAGGTAACCCCGATGGAGCACAAGCCATGCAAACGGGGAGGCTAGGTGAGAGTATTGCTTTCAAATACATTTTTGGGAAATTTGGTGGGACAGTAGTGAAGTGGGTTAATGAAGATAGTGAAACTGGGCTACCTTATGACATTATAGTAGGGGAGGAGAATAGCAGAGGGTACATTGAAGTTAAAGCAACTAAATCTCCAACAAAAGACTGGTTCGATATATCAATGAGAGAGTGGCAAGTTGCAGTGGAAAAGGGGGAATCATTCAGCATTGCACATGTTGTTTTGTTAGGTAATAATGTTGCAAAGGTCTCAGTATTTAAGAATCCAGTAAAGTTATGTCAACTAGGCAATTTGCAGTTGGTTGTTATGATGCCCAGGCAGCAGCAGGAATTTTCCATTGTCTCCTAACGGTAAAAGACTCTCATTTTTATCTGTGCTTATGGGTTATATTGACTCTCTGAAGTCTTTAGCTAAACCATAACTGCCTTTATGGAAATAAACTGAAATGACAGTGTACAGTGACTCTTTACCTCGACTTAACGTATGTAAAACTTTATTACCTTACCATGGTTTGGTGGGCGCGCGAGTCCAGTTTGTTCTAGGCAGAATATCTATGTTGCTACCATATTGTATATAAAACTTCATTGAAGGCCCCTCGTATGTAAATCATATATAAAAATTTTCTTGTAGGCAGAATGTCTATTTTGCTACCATATTGTGATTTTCTTTATTTTTTATCTTTTATTAGTGGGTGATGGCTTAAGCAGTTGCCCAGATTATGGATTGTACGAAGGCTATTATTTAAAGCTTGCCACAAGAAAATCTTGATCTTCTTAGGGGCCTTCAACGACCAAGTGCTCTTCCATACACCATCATTCTGCATTGTCCTTGATGACTCCCACCACCAACCCCAACACACCACCCCCCCAACACCTTATGAAGCTGTTGCACACAAACAAGATGATATGCACTTCGTACAAAAAAAACTTCTCACCTGACTTTGTTGCTGTCTATAAGCTTAGCCACAGCACTGAGATTAGATAATGAGATGGAAAGGATTTCCTTCAAAGGGATATCCTCCTACCCACTAAGTGGTGATTTATACCACATTGTTGTTTGAAGGAAAATTCCCCCAAAAATTACAGATATTTGTTTGAGTTCTAATCATTTGATAATTCGATTATGGACCATTCAAGTGTCATATGTTGTCCAATATTATATTTAGTCTCTTATGAATTAAATTGATCTTGTACTGAAGTGTTCATTTTAAATTTAAAAAAAAAAAATTTAATGAAATGGCCAGAAGGCCTATTTTATATATTTAACTTTTTTTAAAAAAAATAGAAAAGAATATTTTCTTCATTTTTTGTGCTCTATGCTGCTAAAATATTTTCCTAATCCTTAGAAATTTAAGGACAATTTTAGGAAGAAGAGGACAAGGACTCATGATTATCCTTTTATTTCTACTCCAAGATAGTTTGTTGCTGTAGAAGTGTAGATATACATGTGTGACAAATACGTATGTGTATCTTTTTTTCTTTTTCTTTTTTTTTTAATCAATATATTTCATATTAGTTTTTTCCTAAAATTTTTGATAGGATGATAGTAGATCCGAAGCACACGATCTTTTTAAAAAACAAAGAAATTGATATAAATGATTGATAAGGATTAGAATATTAGCAACCGCCAATTTGTTTATATAGTGGTCGTTTTGGTCCCTAATGTGGATGACAGTACCAGTAGTGGTGATAATAGACAATAACATTGTGTCTGCAAAGAGAATAATTTGCGTAATTTGTGTCTGAATGCAAATTAGGGTCTTAGTATTTATAGCAAACTCACTTTTCTTGGGAATAGATATAACTTTATGAACTCATATATCAACCCTTACAGTAGCAACCTTACCAAAATACAAGTTTTTCTCTACCGAAACAGATACTGATTGTGAAGCAACACCATCCAGCGAGTGAGGTTATTGTATATGTGAAGGTGTACCATATAATAGTGTAATCATCCATCACAAGCACACACTAACATGTTTGTACTTGTGCTTGCCTTTTTTAAGTTTATGATGCAATTACAAATTGAGTATTTTGAGTAATGGGTATGGTCAAAATTACTATTCACAAAGAAAGGAAAATAATTTTTCTAATGGATTTTTAAAAAATTACAATGAAAAGGAAATTACTATGAAATTTATTACAAAATAAATTATATATTATATGCGGGATTTAATAGAATCTTGAGTTTCATTAGATAAATTATTTATTCAAATTATAAAGAAACAAGTTTTTACACTTTATTGTTATTGAATAAATAATATAATTTTTATTTTTCATATAATTATTTGGTCTTGAATATTTATCTTTTTATTTTTTAATTCCAAAAATTTTCAAGTGTTTTTAAATTTGGCAACCAAATAGCACCACGACAGTTTTTTAAAGAAAAAACAATATCAAATAATTAGTACATAGGAACAATCATATTTTATGTATGAGAAAATGTGAGAATCACTGCTAAGCTATGAAGACGAATGCAACAAAATACACAGAAATTTATCACGTTTGATATATAATTTTCAATTTAATTCAAAATCAACAATATATAAGATAAGAATGGTTATTCGTAGATTTTCCATAGCAACTATCCATATCTTAGGGCCAAAATGGGCATTTGCCCCTTTTGCCCAAAACAAGTAACAAAATGCCATTGTTATGAAACTATTTAGTCATATGTCTCTGTTTTAAACTCGATTTTTAGAAAATCAAGTTATAGGCAAAAAACTTAAAAAAAAAAATTACATGGAACTCGAGTTCTATGTAACATTTTGCAAGTAACTCGATTTTCATTAAATCAAGTTTTTCATTAAAACTCAATTTTTTTTAAAAACTGAGTTTCGAAACGGGGGTGTTTTGCTTGAGAGTTTCAGAATTAGGGCATTTTGCTACTTGTTTTGGGCGAAAGGGGCAAATGCCCATTTTGGCCCATATCTTAGCATTATAGGTGTTATGTAAAGTTGTAAACTAGCCAGAGTTGCAAGTATTGAAGCTATAGGGAAATACAATCCAACTATGAAACCTCCTATTTACCATGAGCTAAGTATTCCAATTTTCAATAAAGAGGTGGCTTACACAAATGAGTTATTGAATAATCACAAGGAATCTTGGGGGAAACATGGTTCCTCTATTATGTTCAAAGGGTGGACTAGTAGAACCAATTAGAGCTTAATAAACATTTTGGCATTTTGGTGAATTACTCAATTGGAACTATGTTTGTGAAGTCAATTGATGCATCATGTATTTTAAAAACTACTAAGGAAAAAACATTTGAATTACTTGTTTATTTTTCAATCAAATTGTGGAGGCTAATGTAGTGCAAGTAGTAACGGATAATGGATCTAATTATGTGTTGGTTGGGAGGGTGGAGCTAAGATTTTTTGTTTTGGGGGGGGGGGGGGTGGGGGGGGATTTTGGTACTAATATATTAGTTTCGACTCAAGATAACTCATCACACACATGCATAAATGCACATACACAAATATAAACATTAATATTTTGATACTAGAGTAGGTCATAATTTATACATATATTGTATATAAAATTAACAACTTTTACATGTATATTCGCAAGATAATTTTTTAGGGGACTTATCATCTTTTAAACTCCAACGAGTATACAAAACCTGTTTAGTTTGATATTAAACATGTATGAAAAACTGAATTAGAGAAAACAAAAACTATCTTGTCTCTATAACTACTGGACCAATTGACAAATTTTATTGGTTTTTAAGAGCATTGTTGAACTAACTCAAACATTTGGGGGGCCAACTTCTATTTTTGTAGCTAAATGTTTAAAGTTTTTAATACTTATACATAATATAAAATCATTTTTTAAATTTTTTTTTGGGGGTGGGGGGTGGGGGGGGGGGGGGGGGGGGGTGGGGTGGGGGCAAAGCCTTGCTAGCTCAGCCCCTTGGGAAGGTTTTGGGAGCCAAAAGGTCAAATATGTATTGGACTCCATGTGTTGCACATTGTATTGACCTTATGTTGGAGGATATTAGGAAAATTTCCTGGGTTACAAGAAATTTGGAAAAAGCCATTCAAATAATTGGATATCTATAATCATGGGGGTTGTGTTGAACATGATGTGAGATTACACAAAGCAAAGAGAGCTGAATAGGCTCGGAAAAACTAGGTTTTGTACTTCATATCTTACACGAAAATGCATTCATAAGCAAAAGCATAACTTAAGGAACATGTTACATTTTTAGGAGTGGCCTCATAGTAGATGGGCAAAGAAGCAAATGCTAAATGTGTAATAGATACAATTTCGATGCCTTCTTTTTGGAATACTGTAGTTTATATCCTCAAATTTATGGGCCCTCTTGATTGAGTTCTTCATCTTGCTAATAATGAGAGAAAACTAGTTATGGGTAAACTATATGAGGCAATGGATAGGACTAACTATTATGAAAGTTTTGAATGAGAATGAAGACAAAATTGGGGGCAACAAGTGACAGTAATGTCAAAACAATCAATTTCAGTGCAAACGTGTTTGTTCGTTTGTGTATAATAAGTATTATGAAAAAAAAACCATCCATTGAGAGTAATAAGTGACAACAATGGCAAAACATTCGTAAACATGCATGCATTATCTAACGGCTAGAACTTGGTTTCTATTTTTTTTTTTTTTTTGGTGTAATTCAAAACTTACGATTTATCGGTTCATATCTCCTATCTCTCTTTATAAGTTGTAAGTATTGAATTACAAAAAATAGTTACAACTTACAAAGAGAGATAGGAGATTTGAACCTAGATGTCATGGACAAACCAAGCAGTGCCAACTAACTAAGCTATAAGTCTTTTAGCATTAGATTTTCAATTTAATTTAAAGGCTTAGTTTTTTTTTTTTTAATAAAGATAACACAATTGGAAAACCCATTGATAATTTAATATTCAATAGAAGGAGAAATTGAACTTCCTTCTAGTATAAAAATGATTAAAAAATTTTTTGAAAAAAATCTAGTTGTCACATAATTTGAGGAGTGTTAAATAATTAGACACTTGGGGATAGATTTTGCTTGAATAAACTGTTTGCATTCGGTTGTATTTAGCAATGTGCTTCATTCCATCAGGATCTTTTAGTTTAACCTTCATTTTCTCTTCCAATATGGCAACATCCATTTGAAAAGGTTTTTACTGTTGATTCTCTAGAATTGTTCCCCCAACTCATAGGCTCTAAGATGGGTGGCGAGGATAAGGATTTTCCAGCAAAAGGAGCATTTTCCACAGCTGTGGTTAAACTGGACTTGTAACTTCTTTCTCTATGTGTTTACCATTATTCTTTAACTGATCATAGTATGCTATAGAGTTCAAAGAAACTAAGAAGAAGCACATTTACAGCCATAGAGACAACTTTGTGAAGCGGCTAAATCAAATATTTTAAGATAATTATCACAATTTTTTTTACTCAAAAGTTATATAGATTTAAAAAAATAATGCAAACTCAAAGGAATGTGTTGCTAACTTTGGTAGATTTTCTCCATCCAAAGTCGGCTCTTTTATTACAAGATGAACTAACACTAGCTAAAATACTTTAAACTAATAGACACTATTCACAGTGAACAGTCTAAACCACATCACAACCCCACGCTCCCGCTAACAATTCAAATAAACATGTTAAGCTGTATTTTAAGGGGGAATTAAGAAACCTGCAATCAAGAATTTTGATCATGTGGTATGCCCTCCTCTTGAATTTACACCATTAGCAAACTCATCTTTAACTGCATCATAATAGCACACCTGGCCTTGATTATGCACTACCAAGCATTTACTAGGATCAAAACATAAAATATTATAATTATTTAACTTAGTAGGAATAAACAACGTTGGCAAAAGCCTCAAGCACACTTAAGCGTATAGGCCACTTGGAGGCTGGTGCAAAGTGCAAGTACAAGCCTAATTGAAGTAAAGTGCACAATTTTCAAATATATATCTCCAAATTTTTAATAGAAATACTTGTTACATATAATAAAAAATAATAATAAATCAAAATTTCTATATTTTACCTATTGGGGAAGTCAATTGAATAATGTTTGTAAGTTCAAACCCATGTTGCCTCTCTTCTTTTCACTTAGAGGAATTGGTTGGGAAATTATTCTTCAAATGTTTGGAATATGAAACCAGTGTGTCTTATGTGGTTAGTATGAAAGGAATGCAATACCCAAACTTTTGAGGACATTGAGAGACCTATTGAACTATTAAAGACATCGCTTGCTAGGACTTTGTTTGAGTGATCTCGTATTTGGGGATTCACGCATTGTATTTCCTTGTCTGATTTCCTTATTTCTGTTAGATCTACTTTTTGATTTGTTTGTATTCTTTTTTTGCCATGCATTTACAATCGTAAACACATTGCATTTTTGTTATCAATAAAACTTTTATTACCTATAAAAAAAATGTAAGTTCAAACCCATGTTATTCCAATTCTTAAAATTTTTATATACTAAATTGAAAACAATTATCAATAGTCAATATTATAATAATCTAGTTATAGAAAGTTTAAACATAATATTTTATATAATTCTCTTGTGCTTTATAAAAGTACATAACCGTGATAGTTAACCAAAAAACACATAAATTGTAAATTAACCTTGGTCCATGTCATTTCTTTCATGATCAAACAACTAATTTTGATGATCCATAAATTTTTTAGTAATAAAATAAAGGTATAAATGCACTTTTGGTCCTTGCATTTTGGGTCATTTCTCGATTTGGTCCCTAAACTGATTTTGCTCTTAGGTGAGTCCCTTCTTTTTCATAGTCATTTTTAAAAAGGTCCTTGCCATCAACCCAGTTATGAAAAATGCTGAAGTGGCAAACGGAATGCACTGTTTGCTGACATGGCTAATAAAATAATAGTAAAAAAAATATTTAACATTTTTTAAATGCCATGTCAGCATTTAAATTAATAAAAAAAGATAGCTAAGAAATTTTTTAAAAAAACCTTAAATCGAACATTTCTTAAAAAATAAAAATTCATAATTGTTTTAATTCTTTTTGTTTTCGTTTTTGGTTAACCTCATCAGCTTAAAAAAAATCTTCTACACCCTCTACCACTAATGTCAAACTCCCTCTCTCTCTCTTCACCCTACACTCTCTACCACTAAGCTCACAAGCTCAGCCTTCTTCTCCACCAGGCATCGAAGCTCACAAACTCACAAGCAAACCAACGATGAGAAGATCAACGCGAGCAGATCAAGCTTCTCTTTTGATGCAGAGAAAACAATGGGAACAATGGATTTCACTGGAAAAATGAACTCAACCTGGGTGAGAGAGAACGATGGCGTTGGAGCCCCAGATCGAAGTGGTCGAGGTCGCTTTGCATAAGGAGTTTTCCGCTAGAGAAGGAAGGTAGAGAACATTGGTGCTTTTGTGTTATTGATGCCGTATTTGGGTTTATTGATGGTGGATTCGGTGCTGTTGATGGCGAGTTGATGGTGGATTTGGGTTTGTTGACGGCAGATTTGGTGTTGTTGATCAGCGGGGTGTTGTTGTTGATGGTGAATTCTGGGTTTGTTTGTGTTTTTGTTTTTTTGCCCTTGATGTTCTGGGTTTGTATGTGTTCTGACTTTTGAGTTTGTTTGTGTTTTGAGATTTTGCCCAAACTATTTTGGGTTTTTTGTTTTTGCCCTTGATGTTTTGGATTTATGGGTTTGATTTCCTAGAGGTTTCAATGTTGATTGTGTTGAAATTTTTTGTGTTGAGATTGATTTTGAGTGGGTTAGTCAATTGGGCTTGTCTTGATTTGGAGAAGAACATGAAGAATGAAGTTCATGTTCTGGGTTGGAGGTTTTTGGGTTTGACATTTTTCTGGGTTGGAGGTTTGATGATTTTTCTGTGTTGGTTTTCTCATGTGGGTTTGGGTTTAATGATTTTTTCATGTTCTGGAGGTTTCAGTGAAGGATAGGGATTTTGTATGAAATTTTGCATTGTTTTGGGTTTGATTGTGCTCTTGTTCAGAGTTTGATTATTCTTAGATTCGGGAAGAACATGAAGAACAAGTTCTTGTGTTCTTACCTAAAAAATAATGAAAGCAATAATAATAATAATAATAATAATAATTGTAGGGTTCCGATTTATGGCCAAAGCCCAAAACATATGGGATCTCGGCCTAATGAGTCCAATACAATAAATTTGTAGAGAGTGGGTCAAAGAACTAGGCCCTAATGAGTTGAACAATGACTAATCTTGAACTAAATCACAATCAAACACAAATAAGAAGTTTTTGATGTCAATGGACTTTCAGTTCGAGGAGATCATGATTGTATATATTGACCATAGTTGGATACTGAGACAATTTAGATTGCTATATTGTTTTCTCTCTATTTTTTGATCCCCCCTCTGTGAAGAGTTTTTCACCTTATATATCCTCCTTTGGACCATTTTCACCCTACACCTGTTGATCATCCAAACCCTTACTTGAGTACCTGTCTCATTAGACACACTCTCTGTTTTTTTGTGAGTTGCGGTAACCAAGGTAGCACTGTTGAGAGGTCTTCTCCATATAAATGCGGCCAGAAAAGTAGTTGTAATGCATTTAATGCGGTGGTGGTAGCTTTCCCTTAGATATTTTTAGGTTTCCTTCCTTCTCGTATGTTCGTGAGGCATGTCTCTATCATTGGAGCTTCTTGAAGGATTACGCTAATTGATGGAGTACATATTGTGAACCATATTCATCATTTCCGAGGAGGAGTTCCTCCTCGAACAACCTTTCACTTATTCCCCACCTTTGAGACTTTAATTAGGAACATTAAACAACTATCTCCTCCTCCTTGGACTTATCAGTGTCCTTGGACAAGGCCCAAGGCCCAATATACTATCTTGGGCCCTCACCCCTACAATAGCCCTTCAAAATTCTGATTTTTCCCTCCCATCCGAGGAGAAAAAGTGGGGTTTTGATTTTCAAGAGATAAGATCAATTGATTTTTTGATTTACACATGTGAGAATGCGGTTTTTCAAACCTCATAATTGTCACTGACGTTTCGTAGTCCACGAGGCGTTATTAATTACTCCAGACGACTTTATGTCCCTCGCATCCAATGGTGAAACGCAAATCTAATGGCTGGCATTTTTCCTAGTATTTTGAGCGGGAGTATTCCCACTCATCTTCCCCCTCTATATAAAGCCTTGAGGGAACCCATTTTCTTCTTTTCTTCAAAAATCTTCAAGAGCTTCAGAGAGTTCCAGCGCCCCGTCTCACAAAATGCTTTAAATTCTTGAGTCTCTATAACTATTTCCTGTAAGAAGTCTTCGAAACTTTTCTGAAAGTTTCAGAGATTAACACATGTGTTCCTATAAGTCTTTATTTCTTTATATTCTCCTTTTTCTTCTCTGCCTTTCTCCTCAGCCTTTCTGCTTATTTAGATGGGTAGGTTCAAGCACTTAGTAGACTCACCGGCCGATATGGAGGGTTTTAGGGTTAAGTACCATATTCCACAGGAGGTGGTTTTAAAATATTGTCCTCCGAATCGAGTACTTACTGACAGGGATGTGGATCAAGTCGTCATTCCTATGATTGCTTTCATAGAGGGAGGAATGACGCTTCCCATGGGTAGGATAATTAGAGACTATTTGATTAACCACAGATTGACCCTTTACCAGTGCGCCCCTAACCTATTTAGGGTCTTGGGTTACATAGATGCTCTCAACGAGCAAATGGGCTTAGGGCTCACATGGCACGATGTGGTTTACATGTACGAGTGCCACAAGCTCGTTGGTGCGGGATACTACCTCAAGTCCCAGTACGAGGTCATCAAGTTGATATCCTATCTCCCTAAGTTTGATGAGGGCATGAAGGATGACTACCTGATTGTCTCAGGGGAGTGAAGCGACGGTCTTCATTGTCTAACTCGGGCAGGAGATCTAGGTGGGGTACCTTTAGGATCAGTCCCTTTGGAAGGGGATTTAGCCTTTTTAGCTTTATTCTTTTTACTTTGGAAAATTCATCTTCTTCTGGTCATAATTTTTGTCGATCTAGCCATGATCTCTTCCTCGGATGTTTTTGGAGATAAAAACCACGTTGCTCCGAGGATCAGTTTAACCAATGTTCCAACTCTTAACTACCTTCTGAGGTCAGAGATTTTTGTGAGTGAAGACGGACAGTTGCGGGCTGCTCATCTAATCTTAGACTACGAGCCACTATCACGCATCTTCCAAGACGGAGGCCAAGCAATAAGGGCTGGGAGTTCCAGATTGGCTCGGATTGACATCTCCAAGCCAGAATTTTTGGCTCTAAGGGACCGTCCCTTGGTTGTGTTGCTAGTCCCACAGAATCTTCCACTAGTTGCACTGCCATTTCCACAGATTCTTCCTGAAATAGCGGCAATACCCGAAGAGGAGATTACCTCGTCTCGTTTATCACTAGAAGAAGAGATAGATAAATTCCATTTTGAGGAAGAAGATAATTCGAAGGCTCCTCTAATCAACATCTTAGACACCGAGGGTGAATCAGATAGGAATTCTGGTGTTCATACTCCAATTCTAGTGATCGCCCACCCAGACAACTCCTCCTCCTCCGAAGAAGATAGTATGGTGCTGACCAAGGGCAATAAGAATTTAAGGGAGCTTATGACTTCCAGGGGCAAGGAGTCAACATTAAAAGGAGCCTCTAAGTCCCAGGTTCCCTCCAGTCTTCCCCTTCCTTCTCCCCAAATCCCCACCGACCTCGGCCTGAAGCCAAATCTTGACTTGAAGAAGAAAAGGCCACTCGAGATGCTTGAGGAAGGCGAGGTGGGTCCTCGAAAGGGAACGAAACAACAGAAGGTGGTCCCAGACGCTCGGGACAGGAGATCCCAGTCCGTGGATAGCCGAGAAGAACAAAATAGGGCTGATGTGCGGATGACACAACGAACATGGAGTCCTTGGCTAGAAGTGGACGGGGCTCCCATTCCTTGGAATGCCTCGGTCCGGGAATTTCAAAGGGGTCAAGTGGGTTATATAGTTGAAGCCCTGGAGCAGCCTCTACTCCTTCTCAAGGATATGGACGCTTACAGGCACTTTTCACAGAACAACCTTTTCTTGTCCCTAAAGAGGGACCTTGCTATGGTAAACAGTCTATCTACTTATGGACTTCGATGCTAAATCATGCTTTTGTTTTTAACTCATATTATTTTTTGTGGTCTTTGGGCAAATTACTCAACAATTTTTTGTGGCTGAGGTGTGGTACCGTGATGCTCGTAAATAGGCCAATGTTGAGGCCCTCACTCGTGCTAATGTTGAGAAATCATTGGGGGCTATTAGCCAGGGGCAAATTGAGATATCCGAGAAGTTAAAGGAGGTGAACTAAGCTTGTTTAAGTGCCAAGGCCGATTTGAAAACTGTGGAAAGGCAAGCTGAGGATCAGCGCCAGAAGTTGCACTTGACTGAGATAGATCTGGCCATTTAGAGACAGTTGGTCCTAGATCTCAAGCCCGAGTTGCAAAAAGCCAAGGAAGAAGCTCAACTGGCCAGGGAGGTAGTCGAGGCTGAGAAGAAAGCTTCATATCAGCTTGGTGTGGAGGAAACGCAGGTAAGGCTTACCGAGGAGCTTTCAAAGGTGTGCAGGGATTATTGCAATGTGACATGGGATAAGGTCCTGAGCATTGCAGGAGTCCCTGTAGATTCTATTTAGAGGGTGCCCGAAAATGTCTATTACCATCTGGAGATCCGCAAAGTCCCAGCTGTTATCTCTTCTCCTCCTGCCCCTGCGCCAGAATCTTCCGAGCAGCCTTTGGCTATCCCAGATGTCCTCCCTCTCCTTGAAATTTCGAAGAGATCTAGTCAAGTTGGTGACCAAGGCCAAGGGGCTGAAGGGGAGAAAGGCAAAGGTAAAGACAAAGGGAAAAAGCCCTCTGCCAAGGGGAAGGAAGCAGAGGCTGAGAATCAGGAAGTTGACCCCAAGGCCAAGAATGCTCCTACTTCTCAGCCAAGCCAAAAGGAAGATCTTCCTACCCCTACTGCTGAAGCTTAGCCTTTAGGATTCCTTTTTCTAATTCCTTTTGTAGTAATTTTTTTTTTTTTAAAATGACACTATGTCAATGCGTACAATGTACTTTCTTTATCACTCAATGAGAATGCTATTCATTTCATCCTTTGTTCTTTTGCCTTATGTAATTTTAATTTTATTATTTTTATGCATAGCATTGAACTGCCGTTACTGTGCCTTCAATAAAAACCAACAATAATATGCTGCTTAATAATATAAGTAATTTGATTAAGTGCCAGGAGCAAAGTTATGTATTAAGTGTTTGTATTGTGAATTGAATCTTATGTAATGAAGATTGATATTGACAGGCTTATGTCATGTGAAGGAAAATAAAAGAGGCAGACAATTTGTATATTGCTCATCACTTATGTAAATAAATATAAGTTTAAATTTGTCTTGGACCTGTTTTGACCTTAGGTTCCGTTTGAACACTTATGTACATGCCCTTGAGTATTAATTTCACCCAAATATGTGGTCCGAGAGACCTGACATATTTTAGGTTCTGTTTAATACTTGCACATATGTAAAAAGTAATTAATTTCCCCTAAACTTGTGGTCCAAGAAGCCATGCAGGACTTAAGTTCTGTTTAATACTTGAACAGATGTCAAAAGTAATTAATTTCCCCCAAGCCTATGGTCCGAGGAGCCATGCAGGACTTAGGTTATGTTTAATACTTACACAGATGTCAAAAGTAATTAATTTTCCCAAAGCCTGTGGTCTAAAGAGCCATGCAGGACTTAGGTTTTGTTTAATACTTGCACAAATGTCAAAAGTAATTAATTTCCCCTAAGCCTGTGGTCCGAGGAGCCATGCAGGACTTAGGTTTTTTTTAATACTTGTACAGATGTCAAAAGTAATTAATTTCCCCTAAGCCTGTGGTCCGAGGAGCCATGCAAGACTTAGGTTCTGTTTAATACTTGAACAGATTGAGTAACATGAAGCACAATGCTTTTACACAACAAAAGAGTTTATTGATAAAGGAAATTTTCATTAATAATAATACCTTTTTCGGTTGTTTACATTCCAAGGGTGCGGTATTATACATTCATCTAAGTCTTCAAGGAAATAAGCCCCTATACCAGCCACAAAGGTGATGCGATACGGTACTTCCCAATTGGGTCCTAGCTTTCCCCATGCTGGGTTCTTTGTAGTGACCAGAACTTTCCTTAATACCAAGTCACCAGGCACTAGTGGCCTTAGCTTTACCTTGGCATCATAACCTTGCTTGAGTTTATGTTGGTAGTATGCCAATTGGACAATTGCACTCTCTTCTTTCTTCGATAAGATCCAAGCTCCTTTCTAGCAACCCGTTATTACTACTTGGACTGAACGTGCTGGTCTTTAGTATTGGGAAGCCTATCTCCAAGGGAATAACAGCCTCAGCTCCATAAGTCATCGAAAAGGGGGTCTCCCTTGTTGATCTGCGAGGTGTGGTTCGATACATCCAATTTTTTTTTCTTTTTATTATTTTTGTTGTTTTGTTTTTTAACCCCTTTTGCAAGTGTAAAAGTTTTTTTTTTTTTCTTTGCTCATTTATGTTCATCTCTTCAAGATACTCTCCGTAATCTCTACTCTTTATTGTTTTTTTCCTTGTTAACATTGAGGACAATGTAAGTTTTAGGTTAGGGGGAGGAACTTGAGATGATTTGCAATTGATTTTATTTTATGTTAAATTTTTTTTTCGGGGTTATTTTTGGTGATTTTTTTTAGTCCAATTTTCAAAAAAGAAAAAAGAAAAAAGAAAAAAAGTGTTGCTTTAGCAAAAGTTTTAAGTCAATGTTTTTTATGCTACTTCTATCTAAAGAATTCCACTGTTTTTCATGCTCAACTATTATGCACATGCACTTTAGCCACATGAACATGTTTCTTGGTTGAGAGATAGAGGTGACTTTGAAATTCTTGAAAATAAAATGTAGAGACTATAACCCATGTTAGTTCTTGAGCCATTCAGTTTTTTAGAGGGTTATTTTCTTTTGATTTCATTTTTCATTTGAAAGCACATAACTTTGTTGTTGCTTAGTCTTATTATTCTTTGATTTGGTCGAATGCTAAGAATTCACCAATTTTATGTCACATTTGAATATGTTAAAGTCATGGATTTTGAAGAATTATCCCAATCCTTAAGAATTGATTTTAGGCCATCTTTGTTAACTTTGAGCCATTATTATTTTCTTTCTTGATACATTACCACTAGTTAGAGCATCTCCAATAGATTAGGCAAATTTTTGTACTATTTGGAGAATGAACAGTGACTTTTACCTTTCAGCTACCCACTTTTTCAAATACACTTTCCAACAGATTCTCTATCACATTCTCTATCTCATTTAAATATTATTTCTTCATTCATTATTTATTCTTTATTTAATAACTACACATCTTCCAACATTTTTTTATTCAATACCTAATTATTATAATAGGAAAAAAAAAAATTTGAAGAATGAACAGTAGCCCATCAAACTTGATAAGCTATTGTTCATGTGCCAAAAAAAAATCTGAGAATAGAGAGTCCATTGGAGACCTATTTTGTGGGTTTACTCTCTATAGTAGAGAGGATTTTGTGTTTAGCTCTCCTACTGGAGATGCTCTTACCCATCTAAGCCTATTATTTTAGCCATTCTTTCTCAAACCCTTTCCTAAAGTGTTCCAAGAATGAATGCAATCAAAAAAAGAGTCACTCAAAAAAAAGAAAAAGAAAAAAAAGAGTTATAAACAAAAAAGGAAAAATGTTGAAAAAAAAAAAAAAAAAAAAAAAAGGAATGTGAAAGAGGAAGAAATAGAGAATGAATTTGTTGATGAAATTTTGAAGAAAAAGAGAAAAAGTGAAAGTGTAATGTTCAAGAAACTTGAGAGGGTAAATCAATTGTCATATAATCAAAAGAAGTTGTCTCTCTAATTAATCTTGGGAATACATTTTATTTTTACCTATACCCTTTATTCTAAATTCCTTCTCTTTACCCTACATTACAGCCCAATGAAAGTCCTATTTGATCTTAAGGAAGGTATGTTTTGGATCTTGACATGACTAATCAATGTGTGTGATGTAATATTCTTAGTGTTTGGCATCCTTTCATGAGACTATAAATGTCCTTTATTTTGCTTCATTGTTCTTCATCTTATTTATATGTGAGATATTAGTCTTTGTTCTACATTATTTTGCTCACATATGTTTGAGAGTGTTACACCCTTTTCGGAGTGATTTTATTTGTTGAATATTAACAACTGTGAGATTTGAGTTGAAGCATAACTTTGGATAGAAACTCAAGACATGTTTTATCTTAAGTCTAAGGTTGTGTTTGTGTTGGCTAAACTATTCACACACTGAGTATTGGTGGCATGTGGAATATCTTTGGTGGTTGTTAGTGTTTTTGACCTTTGATTAACTATTTCTACTAAAGTAATAATTTTTTGTTATTTTGTGTCTTTGTCTCGAGTCACTTAAATTGCTAAGGACTAGCAATGAACTAATTGGGGAGTGTCATAATAGCTTAATTTTGTATATTTATATCATTATTAGAAAGCATTATCATACTTATTTCGAGTTAATTCATGCATTTTATAGTTGGTTTTGGAATAATGCTGAATAATCAATTTTGTGCTTAACTGAATTTTAATGCATGAATTTGTCTTTTGTAGGATAATGAAATTAAATAAGTAGATTTGTGCAAAGAAGAAAGCTAAAGGACTTTACTTTTACAAGGGCCATGATGAAGTCAAAGAATGCCAACCCAATTAAATTCGAGTCCAATTGGAGTAAGGAATCAAAGGAAATTTGCACCAAATCTGAGTCCAATTCGGATTAGGATTCTAGCCTGCGCACCAATTAGTATTTGGAGCATAACTTCTAGTTCAGATGTCCAATCGAGATGATTGAAGTTGGGTTAGAAATTTAACTTAAAGGGCTACAACTTTTTAATTTACCAAAAGTCCTAATTATGAAGTTAAATGGGCCGAAAATGTCGGTTAAGTGAAGCCTAAAAACTTGGGATTTTCTCCAAACATGAATTCAACTTGTAATAGGATTCCTTGACCAATTTAAAGGCTCTTTAGGGCAAAATTCAGGAGAGGGCTGTCGTAGAACGTGATTTAGGTTTCTTAAAGTTTCTTTATAGTTTTTAGAGTTTTATTTGTGTTATGGCTTACTAGAAGCCTTGTTAAGACAAGGGATGAAACCCAACTGTTTATTGGTATGTTCTTAACAATTATTTATTGGTTTTAATGCTTATATTTTTATGTTTTTGATTGTTTTACTCATCTAGAAAAGTATTTAGTTTTGTATAATCCTTTGATTTATCATAGACTCCGAGCATGTTAAATACTTAGTATTTCCTGCGAACTAATTCACTAGTTTTGTTTTGCCTAAAATCAATCAATTTCATGAAACTACTTTAGACAATTAATTCTTGAGTTCTTATTGTTAAATCATCCGACTAAGATCATTCTTCGCATTAATTTTAGTTGAGTTATAAAATAAATATTGTTAAGACTACCAATAGATGTGTTGTGTTTGGATCTCTAAACCTTAATGCCTTAATATAATGTTATTTTCTCTCAATTTAAATTACCTTTATTAAACCATAAAAAAAATATTTTCAATTAAACTTTATTATTTTAGTTTTATTCTCTTGTGGTTTGCTAATCAATTCCCTTTTCCCTATGGATTCGACCTCGGACTTACTGAGTTATTACTTCGCAACAATCCTGCACTTGGAAGCATTATTTAAGTCACAGCAATGTTTAGAAGCTTGGTTTTTAATAAAATATTACGCAAACACACGGGTAATGGAAGTAAAAATACGAAAAAATACACACACAAAATATTAAGGATAAAATATGAAAAACAAAAGTAACTACGAAAGATAAAATCATGTAAAAGGTGCCTTGAGTCTTGAGGATGGAGGTTTGTAGAAACAAAAGAGCAGAAATAGCAGAAAGAGGGTAAACCGCATTAAGGGTTTTGGTGTGGTGTTGTATGTGTGTGTATATGTGTATATATATATATATAGAGTAGGTCGGGTTGGTTTAAAACTCTCCACATTGCTAAGTAAGTAAATGGTTTTAAACGCTTTAGTTTGCTGAGTAGTAGTCAGTATAAAAATCTCATTTTGACATAATAAATAAATTAATAAAAAAATAATGTGTAAAATTGTGGGTCTTCTAAAGATTATGCACAAAATATTGGAATGTCAACTGATAGTGAAACCTCTTCGACTATTATATATTATAAAGATTATAGATTATAGATTTGATTAGTAGGAATCTAAGCGCCAAAAGCAAGATCCACCACGTTTACAATTTGTAGTGGTATTGATTGTCGATACTTAGATGATGTTTAGCTTTGTCGTTACAAATAAGAACAACATTAATTATATTTCATCAGATTTTTTATAGCAATTCTACAAAGATTACTGTCAATTGACTTTCTAACGTAGTCGCATTGATTAATGGGGGTTGGGGTCAAATCCCCCCATTTCACTTAGCAAATATTCTATTCATTTCACTCACTCATGCACTCTGGAAGAGAAATGCCTTATAGTTTAACACTGGGGTTGCAACTCTGGCCCTCTGGGATAGTTTTCTTAATTCCCAAGGAGTAGATGTAAACTTGAAATTTTTTAATGTTGTTAAGCATTTGACAACTACTTTAACTTTAGGGTCTAAAACTATCATGGATTTCACACTGATATAAAACATAATCAAATAGTCATGAGACTTACTTGGATCTATTGATGCAATTCTCTTGAAATCTAGTGAATAATAATTGTAGGGTCACGATTTGAGGCCCAAGCCTAAAATGTATGGAATCTTGGTCCAATGAGCCTAATACAATGAATTTGTAGAGAATTGGTCAAAAAACTAGGTCTTAATGAATTGGACAACGGCTAGTATTGAATCGCATAGAGTTCAAGCACGAACCAATGATGTTGATATTAATAAACTTCCAGTCCGAGGAGGTTAAATCTGGATACCATGTCCATTTAGAATAATTTACATTACTTCCTCTTTTTTCTCTCTCCTTTTTTCCTTTTTTTCCTCCCTTTTTCATAGAGGGTCTTTCACATTATATAGCTGCTCTTGGATCATCTTGATCCTACACTTGTTGAACATCTGAATCCCCACTTGAGTACTCGTCCCATCAGACACCCCTTTTAGCCTTCTGTGAGTTGTGGTAACCAATGCAACACTGTTCAGAGGTCTTCTCCACATAAATGCGGCCAAAAAAGTAGCTGCAATGTATTTAATGTAGTGGTAGCATCTTTTCCTTAGATATTTTGAGTTTTCTTCCTTCTTGTACGTTCACAAGGCACATTTAGTACATACTTAGACTACATTTGTCGTGTTCGAGGAGGTATTCCTCCTCGGATATCCTTCTATTCATACCCCACTTGTGAGATTTCAACTAGGAGCCCTTTAGTAGCTATTTGTTCCTCTTCGGACTTGTCTATGTCCTCGGACAAGGCCCAAGGCCCAGTACACTACTTTGGACCTTAGTCCCTACAATAGCCCCTCAAAATTCCGATTTTTTCCTCTCGTCTGAAGAGAAAAGGTGGGATTTTGATTTTAAGAGATAAGATCAACTGATTTTATGATTCACACATGTGAGCGGCTTTACATGCCTCATAATTGTTACTGATGCTTCGTGGTCTACGAGGCGTGATTAATTACTCCAGGCGACTTTATGTTCCCTGCATCCAACGGTGAAACGCATATCCAATGGCTGACATTCCTTCTAGAATTTCGAGCGGGAGTACTCCCACTCATCCTCTCTTTCTATATAAAGCCTTAAGGGAACCTCCTTTCTTTCTTTTTTACGAATCTTCAAGAACTTTAGAGAACTCTAGCCTCTAGTCTTCACAAAACGCATTAAACGTACCTAACTCTTGAGTCTCCATAGTCATTTCCTGTAAGAAGCTTCCCCAATAAATCTCTGAAAGTTTCAGAGATTATCATACGAGTTCCCATAAGTCTTGATTTCTTTTATTGTCCATTCTCCTCTCGGCCTTTCTCCTTGGCCTCTCAGTTTGTCTAGATGGGTAGGTTCAAGCACTTGGTAGACACACCAGCTAGTATGAAAGGTTTTAGGGTTAGGTACCATATCCCACAGGGGGTGATTTTACAGTACTGTCCTCCGGACCAAGTATTGACTGATAGGGATGTGGGTCAAGTCATCATTCCCATGATTGCTTTCATAAAGGAAAGAATGACGCTTCCTATGGGTAGAATAACCAGAGATTACTTAATCAACCATAGATTGACCCCCTACCAATGTGCCTCCAACCTATTTAGGGTCTTGGGCTGCGTAGACGTCCTGAACGAGTAGATGGGCTTAGGGCTTATGTGGCACAACGTGGTTCACATGTACGAGTGCCATAAGCTCGCCTGTGCAGGTTACTACCTCAAATCCCAATCCGAGGACATCAAGCTGATATCCTGTCTCCCCAAATCCAATAAGGATATGAAGAATGACTACCTGATTGTCTCAAGGAAGTGGAATGACAGTCTTCATTGTCCAACTCGAGCAGGAGATCTAGGTATGGTACCTTTAGGATTAGTCCCTTTGGAGGGGGACTTAGCCTTTTAGCTTTATTTTTCTACTTGACGCTTGTTTTCTTTTGGCGGAAGATATCCTTTTTGGCAATCTGACCATGACTTTCTTCTCGGATGTTTTGCAAATAAAAATCACGTTGCTCCGAGGCTCAATTTCACTAACGTGCAGGCTCTCAACTACCTTTTGAGGTCTGAGGTTTTCGTTAGCGAGACGGACAACTACGAGCTGCTCACCTAATTTTGGATTACGAGCCTATAGCCCACATTTTCCAAGACGTTGGCCAAGCAATAAGGGCTGAGAGTTCAAGGTTAGCTCGAATCAACGTTTCCAAGCCTGGATTTTTGGCTAAAAAGGATCTTCCCCCGGTTGTCTTGCCAATTCCATAAAACCTTCCACCAGCTGCATAACCGCTTCCACAAAACCTCCCTGAAGCAGCAGCACTTCCTAAAGAGGAGATTGCCTCATCTCATCTTTCATTAGAGGAGGAAATAGACAAGTTCCATTTCGAAGAGGAAAACAACTAGAGGGCTCCTTTAATTAACCTCTCGGACATTGGGGGTGAGTCAGATAGGAATTCTGGTGTTTACACTCCCATTCTTCTGATCGCTTACCCGGATAACTCCTCTGACGAAGAGGAAGACAACATGGCCTTGAACAAAGGTAATAAGAGCCTAAGGGAGCTCATGGCTGCCAGGGGCAAAGGGTCAACCTCGAAGGTACCCCCCAAGTCCCAAGCTCCTTCCAATCTTCCTCCTCCCCCTCCATAAGTCCCTACCGACCTCAGTATAAAGCCTAACCTCGACCTGAAGAAGAAAAGGCCAACCGAGTTGCTCGAGGAAGGCGAGGTGGGTCTTCGGTAGGGGACAAATCATCAAAAGGTGGTCCAGGAGTTTCGAGACAAGAGGTCCCAGTCCATGGGCAGCCGTGAGGAGCAGGACAAAGCTGAAGTGTGCATGACACAGCGTATATAGAGCCCTCAGCTCGAGATGGATGGGGTACCAATTCCCTGGAATGCCTCTGTCCGAGAATATCAGAGGGGCCAAGTCGGATACATAACTGAAGCCTTGGAGCAACCTATACTCCTTCCTAAGGACATGGATGCTTACAGACGTTTCTCGTAAAATGACATCTTCTTGTCCCTGAAGAGGGACCTTACGATGGTAAGGCAGCTTGTCCCTTTACAAACATAAATGCTAAATCATATTTTGTTTTAACTCATGCTGTTTTGTGATCTTTGGGCAGATTTTTTAGCAAATTTTTGTGGCCAAGGAGTGGTACCATGACTCTCGTAAGCAGGCCGATGTTAAAGCCCTCTCTCGCTCCGAGACTGAGAAAACACTAGGGGCTATCAAGCAGGAGCAATATGAACTAACAGAGAAGTTGAAGGAGGCACAATCAGCCCGTTTGAGTGCCGAGGTCAGCTTGAAAAATGTGGAGAAGCGTGACATGGACAAGGCCCTCAACGTTGTAGGTGTCCCTGCGGACTCTATTTGAAGGTTGCCTGGAAGCGTCTTCTATCCCCCAGAGATTCAGGAAGTCCATGCTCCTATCTCTTCTCCTCTTGCTGTTGCCCCAGAATCTTCCGATCAACCTATGGCTATCCCAGATGCTATCCCTTTAATTGAAACTACGAAGGGATCTAGCCAAGCTGGTGACCAAGGCCAGGGAGTCGAAAGGGAGAAGGGCAAAGGGAAGAAACTCTCTGCCAAGTCAAAGGATGCCGCCAAGGAGAAGGCAACAGAGGTCGAGAATCAGGGAGTTGACCCCCAGGCCAAAGATGTTCCTTCTTCTCAGCCAAGCCAAAATGAAGATTCTCTTGCTGAAGCTTAGCCCCTAGGGTTTCTTCTATCATACCATTTGTAGTAAAAGTGTATTTTTTTTTTTTTTCTAAAAACATCATGTCCGTGCATAATGTACTATCTTTATTACTTAATGAGAATGCTCTTCCCTTCATCTTTTGTTCTTTTGCCTTATGTGATTTAAATTTTATTGCATAGCTCTAAGTTGATGTAACTATGCCTTCAATTAGAGTTTACAATAATACTTTGTTTACTAACCTGACTAAGTGTCAAGAGTAAAGCTGTGAATTGAATCTTAAGTAATGAAGACTAACATGCATAGACTTATATCATGTGGAAGAGAACAAAAAGGGGTAGACAGTGTATATTGCGCATAAATACAAGTTTAAATTTGCCTTAGGTTTGTTTTGGCTTTAAGTCCTGTTTAAACCTTTATGTATATGCATTTTAAGATCATAAAATGCATAGTTTCATCCCCATATGTGGTTCGAAAGACTTGACCCATTTTAAGATCTGTTTGCTATTTAAGGAATCATCAGAAGTGGTTAATTTCCTCTAAGCCTATGGTCCGAAGAGCCATGTAAGACTTAGGTTCTATTTAACACTTGGATTGATGTCAACAGTAGTTAATTTCCTCTAAGCCTGTGGTCTGAGGAGCCATGCAGGACTTAGGTTTTATTTAATACTTGAATAGATGCCAAAAGCAATTAATTTCCCCTAAGCCTATGGTCCAAGGAGCCATGCAAGACTTAGGTTCTGTTTAATACTTGAATGGATGTCAAAAGCAATTAATTTCCCCTAAGCCTGTGGTCCGAGGAGCCATGCAAGACTTAGGTTCTCTTTAATACTTGAATGGATGTCAAAAGTAATTAATTTCCCCTAAGCCTGTGGTCCGAGGAGCCATGCAGGACTTAGGTTTTCTTTAATACTTGAATGGATGTCAAAAGCAATTAATTTCCCTTAAGCCTGTGGTCCGAGGATCCATGCAGGACTTAGGTTCTCTTTAATACTTGAATGGATGTTAAAAGCAATTAATTTCCCCTAAGCCTGTGGTCCGAGGATCCATGCAGGACTTAGGTTCTGTTTAATACTTAAATGGATATCAAAAGCAATTAATATCCCCTAAGCCTTTGGTCCGAGGATCCATGCAGGACTTAGGTCCTGTTTAATACTTGAATGGATGTCAAAAGCAATTAATTTCCCCTAAGCCTGTGGTCCGAGGATCCATGCAGGACTTAGGTTCTGTTTAATACTTGAATGGATTGAAAGACGAGAAGCACGATGCCTTTATACAACAAAGGAACTTATTTAGAAAGGAAATTCTCATTAATAATAGTACCTTTTCAGGTTGCTTACATTCTAAGGGCGTGGTATTACATTCTCATCTAAATCTTCTAGGAAATACGCCCCAATACCAGCAACTGAGGTGATGTGATATGGTCCTTCCCAATTTGGTCCTAGCTTTCCCTATGCTGGGTTTTTTGCAGTGTCCAGAACTTTCCTCAACACTAAGTCCCAAGGCACTAGTAGCCTTAGCTTTACTTTGGCATCATACCCTAGCTTGAGTTTGTATTGGTAGTAGGCCAATTGAACCATTGCCCTTTCCATTCTTTCTTCGATAAGGTCTAGGCTTTTCTTTAGCAGCTCATCGTTGCTGCTCGGACAGAATGAGCTAGTTTTTAGTGTTGGAAAGCCCGTTTCCAGAGGAATAACAGTCTCGGCCCTGTAAGTCATTGAAAACAGGGTCTCTCCCATTGATCTGCGAGGTGTGGTCCGATATGTCCATAGGACGTGTGGCAATTCTTCCACCCATCTTCCCTTCGCGTCATCTAACCTCTTCTTGAGCCCATTCACTATGACTTTGTTATCAGCCTTAGCTTGTCCATTCCCCTAGGGATAGGCTGGGTTAGAATATCTATTAGTGATTCCCAATTTGCAACAGTACCTCATGAAGGATTTACTATCAAACTGAAGACTATTGTTCGAGATGAGGGAGTGAGGGACCCCGAACTGGGTAACAATGTTTTTCCAAACGAAATTTTTGACGTCCACATCTCTAATATTCGCTAAAGGTTCAGCTTCTACCCATTTAGTGAAGTGATTTGTACTGATGAGCAGATACCTTTTGTTCCCTACTGCCTTGGGAAAGGGCCCGACAATATCCAGGCCCCACTGAGCGAATGGCCAAGGGCTGGACAGCGGATTGAGGATCCCTCTGGGTGATGTATATTTAGCGCAAACCTCTGACACTAGTCACACTTCTTCATGTACTCGAGTGCTTCTTTCTGCATGTTTGGCCACCAGTAGCCTTGGGTGATGGCCTTATAAGATAAGGACCTACCTCTTGTGTGGCTTCCACAGATCCCTTCATGTAATTCCTCTAGGATTAGTTCTGAGGCCTCAGGGTATACGTAGAGTAAGTATGGTCCAAAAAAGGAACATTTATACAGTTTCTAGTCTTCGGATAGCCAGAATCGAGAAGCGTTTCTTTGTATCTTATCAGCCTCGGTCTTCTCTTCAGGGAAAATGTCTTCCTTCAGAAACAATACTAGAGGGTCCATCCAGCTAGGTCCCACCTTGACATTGTGGCCATGGATTACTTCTCTCTTCATCACTGAGGGTTTGTATAAATCTTCCATAAGGATAATGCAGGGCAAACTTTGAGTCGAGGAAGTGGCCAGCGTGGCCAAAGAGTCGACATGTGTGTTCCCACTTCTGGGGATATGCAATAAGCTAAAGAAATTGAAACGTGACTATAGGTGTTTAACTTAGGCTAAGTATCCCTACATTCTTTCATCTCTTGCTTCTAATTCCCCATTCACTTGGCCCACGACTAGTCTTAAGTCCGGGAACACGTTTACTATTTTCCCGCCTAGTTTCTGAATCATGGACATCCCCTCTAGTAGGGCCTCGTATTCAGCCTCATTATTCGTGGCCAAGAAACCTAGTCTTAGCGATTTTTCGATGGTGATCCTTTCAGGGGAAATTAGAACTAGCCCCACTTCGGAGCCTCTTTGGTTCGCAACGCCATCAACATATACGTTCCAGCATGTCAGCCCCTATAGGGAGATTGCACCAACTGATTTTTCATCCATGCCTTGCGTCCTTGCTTCCTCTTCTAACGAGGGTTCAGCAAATTCAGCCACCAAATCTGCGAGGACTTGGCCCTTGACAAAAGTATGAGGCATGTACTTGATGTCAAAAGCCCCTAGAATCGTGCCCCACTTAGCAACTCTCCCCGTATAATCAGCACTCCGAAGTATGGATCTAAGCAGGAGCTGGGTTAGAATGATAACTGTGTGTGCTTGGAAGTAATGGGGAAGCTTTCGTGTAGCCTGAACCACCGTTAGGATGGCCTTTTCTAGTGGTAAGTATCAAATCTCAGCTTCATGCAACGATTTGCTCACGTAATAAATTGGTCGTTGCACGTCGTTGTCCACTCGTATTAGCACCAGGCTTACTACATGGGGGGCCATAATGATGTAGGTGAACAAGACCTCATCGGCCTCGGGCCTGGACATGATTAGTGGCTGAGATAGATATTCTTTAAGCTGTTGGAAGGCCAAAGCACATTTCTCAGTCCATTCAAATCCCTTCCATTTATTCAACAAGAAGAAGAAAGGTCTACACCTGTCTATTGACCGGGAAATAAAACGGTTCAGGGCGGCAATCATGCTAGTAAGCTTTTGGACTTCCTTTGGATTCTGAAGAGGCTGCAAACTATTGACAGCCCTGATTTGATCGGGACTGATCTCGATCCCCCTGTGGGTCACCATGTAGCCCAAGAATTTTCCTGACCCTACCCCGAATAAGCATTTGGACGCATTGAGACGCAACTTGTGTCTCCTTAGAATTTCGAAAATGTCCCCAAGGTCTTTCACGTGCTTGGACACCACTTTACTCTTCACGACCATGTCATCTATATAGACTTCGATACTCTTACCCAGCTACGGCTCAAACATTCTGGTCATTATTCTTTGGTAAGTGGATCCTGCGTTTTTCAAACCAAAAGGCATCACCTTGTAATGGTAGTTTCCAATGGGGGTGACAAAACCTGTATTTTCTTGGTCATTTGCGGCCAGTGGTATTTGATGATATCCTTGAAAGGCATCCAGGAAGCTCATCCGGGGGTGGCCCGCGGTCGTGTTTACCAATTAATCTATCTGAGACATAGGGAACAAATCTTTTGGGCAGGCTTTATTCAGATTCGTGAAATCTACACAAACTCGCCATTTGCCGCTCTTCTTCTTTACCACAACAGTATTGGCCAACCACTTGGGATAAAAAACTTCCTTGATAGCCCCTGCTTTTTAAGCTTTATCACTTCATCCCTAACAGCATTGGCATGCTCCTTCGACAGGAGCAGAGATGGTTGCTTTTTCGGAGTGGCGGATGAGTTAAAGTTTAGGTAGTGGCAGATGAAACTTGGATCAACCCCTGGGGCCTCATAGGTGTCCCATGCAAACACGTCCACGTTTCCACTGAGAAACCCAATTAGTTCTTCTTTCTCTTGAAGAGGTAGTTCTGAGCCGACTTGAAAGAACTTTTCTGAATCAACGCCAACGGCTACCTTTTCTAGATCTTCACATTTTTCCTCAGTTGATTCATTACCGGGCAATGTCGGGGTGGCTAATTGCTATAAGCCCCTTCCAGTAGAGGCCGAGGACTCAGCACTGGGTTGGCGTGAGATGGCAGCCACTATGCATTATCTGTCCATGGTCTAATTCCCCACAATCTCTTTAACCTGACCCTCCGACAGGTACTTCACCTTCTAGTGCAGGGTAGAAGAGACAACCCCTAGGAAATGAAGCCAAGGTCTAGCCATAATGGCCGTGTAGGGTGAATAAATGTCAACTACAATGAAATCCACCTCCACCACGTCCAAACCGGTTTGTATGGGCAGTCTGATCTAGCCTTTTAGAGTAACGATTTTTCCCTTGAAACTCACCAGAGGGGAATCGTATGCCGATAGGTCCTCGGGTTTTAGGTTCAGCCCCTTGTACAGGTCAAGGTACATTACTTCCACGGCGCTGCCCTGATCTACCAGCACTCTCTTCACATCATATCTTCCAATCCTGAGTGTGACTACCAAAGCATCGTCATGAGGTTGGATGTTTCTGATCTTATCTTCGTCCGAGAAGCCTAGCATTGGTAAAGCTCCTTTCTTGGACTTTTTGGACTCCCGATCGTTATCCATGGTAGGAATCCAAGCCATAGACATTACTTTGGAAGGGCAAGACCTGGTCCTTCCCAGAGCAACAAGAATGACATTTATCATGCCTATGGGAGGTCTTAAGGAGGTGTCTCTTCGGGACTCAGGATTCGCCTGCCCTTGTTGACCACTGGAATGATGTAGGAGGTGTCTTAATTTTCCTTCTCGGACCAGCTGGTCTAAGTGGTTCCTTAAGTTCCTGCAATTCTCGGTGGTGTACCCCGGTTCTTGATGGTATTGGCAATACAAGTTTTGGTTGCACTTCATGGGGTCTCCATCCAACTTATTCGGTCATTTGAAGAATGGCTCGTTCTTGATCTTCTCTAAGATCTTATGCACTGAATCTTGGAACACAACATTAACTGCCTACATGTCGGGAGACCCAGATTGTCCCGCAAAGTCTCTCCTCGACCGATTGTTGTTGTTAAAGTGGTCTGACTTGAAGCCCTTCCTCTCCTGAGGGACAACCTTCGCTTTTTCTTTACCCAACTACTGGTCTTCTTCGACCCTTTTGTACTTGTCAATCCGGTCCATAAGTTGGCGCAGGCTGGTGACAAGCTTTCCTGTTAAGGACTTTCTTAAACCATGCTCAGTTGGGAAGCCACTTTTGAAGGTGTTGATGACGATGTCGTCATAGTCACCCTTTATCTCATTGTACATCTCCCAGTACCTGTCCGAGTAGGCTTTCAGGGTCTTCCCTTCTAGCATGGTCAAAGATAGTAGAGAATCCAAGGGCCGAAGAACCCTGTTACTTGTGATGAAGCGAAAGCCATAGGCCTGGGTCAACTACTTAAAGGAATTTTTGGAATTTGGTCTGAGACCGTCAAACCATCTTATCACCATTGGTCCCAGTTTGGACGAAAATACTTTGCACATCAAAGTCTCGTCTTTAGAATGGACGGCCATCCTCTGATTGTACTGGCTTACTTACTCTACGGGATCAGTTCAACCGTTGTACATAGTGAAAGTAGATTGATGAAATCGTCGAGGAAGCTTAGCCCCTTCTATTTTGCGTGTGAAGGGTGATTTAGAGATTCGGTCTAGGGCCTTACTTATGGTGTCGTTCACTAGGCCTTTGCGGGACAAACTTTTGTGGTTGCGTTTATGGTGATGCTCTTCCTCATAAGAAAAGGTCTCACTTGGTGGAGTTCTTTACCTTTGCCTATAATTGTCGTCTCCTTCATCACTAGTATTTGAACTGGAGGAGGAATGCCTCTGTTGCGTGCGATGTAGTTTTTTTTTCAAGTCATCAATCTCTTGTTGTAGGGCTTTGTTATCGTCCTGCATTTCGAATACGTGACTTCTCACCCTAGAATGGCTTCTGCTTGTATGGGTAGTACGTACACTACCCTCTCGATGTTTGTCCTGGTCTCTTTCCCATTCAAGGTTAAGAAAGTTGTCCTGCCATTGAGAACCTGCAGGTTCTGTTTGTTGTGGACCTGATCCCACCATGTTTCACTGTTGCACTCACTAAGGCACGAGTTCTCCCCACAAACGGCACCAATTGTAGGGCCAAGGTTTGAGGCCCAAACCCAAAATGTATGGAATCTTGGTCCAATGAGCCCAATACAATGAATTTGTAGAGAATGGATCAAAGAACTAGGTCTTAATGAATTGGACAACGGCTAGTATTGAATTCAATGGCGTTCAAACACGAACCAAGGATGTTGTTATTAATAAACTTTCAGTCCGAGGAGGTTAAATCTGGATACCATGTCCATTTAAAATAATTTAGATTGCTTCCTCTTTTTTCTCTCCCTTTTTCCTTTTTTTCCTCCCTTTTTCATGGAAGGTCTTTCACATTATATAGCTGCTCTTGGATCATCTTGATCCTACACTTGTTGATCATCTGAGTCCCCACTTGAATACCTGTCCCATTAGACACCCCTTTCAGCCTTCTGTGAGTTATGGTAGCCAAGGCAGCACTTTTCAGAGGTCTTCTCCACATAAATGCGGCCAAAAAAATAGCTGCAATGCATTTAATGCGATGGTAGCAACTTTTTCTTAGATATTTTGAGTTTCCTTCCTTCTTGTACATTCACAAGGCACATTTAGTACATACTTTGACTACATTTGTTGTGTCCGAGGAGGTATTCCTCCTCGAATATCCTTCTATTCATACCCCACTTGTGAGATTTCAACTGGGAGCCCCTTAGTAGCTATTCGTTCCTCCTCAGACTTGTCTATGTTCTCGGACAAGGCCTAAGGCTCAATACGCTACTTTGGGCCCTAGTCCCTACAATAATAATTCTTTGTAGGATTGGTTTCTCTTTCTTCACCCTTTTTACTGTATACGCTTAGTTCAATCAAATTCAATTTGTTAATATTTTTAATAACAAATTCAAATTGGACTTGTTATTAAAATTGAATCTCTTTCTTTGCATTGAATCATTCAATGTGAAGCTTCATTAAATAATAATTTATTATGATTGCTTATATTCAATGATAGTTATAAAACAAATGGAAACAATTATTATGACTCATAAGTTAAAACCGGCTTCGAGAATGTCTAAAGGCATAAAAGTGCAAAGTTATTAGGATCAAGATCCTACACAGAATTGATGAGAAGGTTCGGGATCGGATTGTAAGATCAGCACAAATATCGTAAGATCCTACTTTTCGATTAAAAAAATATGCTAAAAAATACTTATAATTCATATTATATATTAAAAAAATTTAACAAAAGCAATTTTGGACACAAATTACTAATAAAATGCAGAGTACCAAATTACAAATTCGTAAACAAAGTTCAAAAGTTACAAATCACAAATATTGAGTTCTAAGTTCTAACACTAAAATAAAATTTTATATATATATATATATATATATATATATAATGTCTTACATAAACAACTCAAACCAAATAACAATATCTAATGTCTTACATAAACAACATAAAACAAATAAACAATGTTTCAAACAACACCACAAACACACTCAATCATCATGTTGAGTTAAAACAGAATTGATCCCTTGAAATTAATTAATTAATTACCCAAGTTAATTAATTAGATCAAATTTCATGCAATAACGTGGTAGCACAAACAAATCACCAACTAAACTAAATGCAGCGGAAAATAAATTTGACACGGGTGATTTGTTTACGAATGGGAAAAACCACTGAGACAAAACCCCACCGAGTGATTTTAAGGTCACCACTCCCAAGAATCCACTATTATCAATCACAAGTGATTACAAGTATAAGGTATCTTACCAAACCCTTTGGCCTATCTCAAAATACCAACCTACAGTTTAACCCTTACCCTAATACCCAATTGGACTTGTATTGTAGTGGCAATCTTTCCGTTTAATGCACGAATCTCAGTACATGACTAACCAATGATGCACAGATCTTAGTACGTGACCAACTCTTTTGCACGTATCCCAGTACATGACTAACTCCACAGCAACCCTTTGATTGATGTAGTTGATTTGCAACAGCTTCACATAAAAACATCAATAAGATCTTCAATGATTATGTGAGAGACTTTGCTTGGCTACAGAACCCAAAGGCGTACAAGAAACACAGCAAAAACTCTTTCTTCTATAGGAGGAGGTTAGGGTTTCAAAAAGAAAACCTTATAAAGCTCTCTAGGGTTAGGTTTTTCTTTTTCCACCTCCTTGTTTAAATAGGAGCCCAATGAGCTCTCCTATTCCAAATAGGTATACACAAAACTTGGGCTTTCCTAGTCCAATAAGGATTATACAAACCCATTAACAAATAGCCTTTTAGAAAATAAATAAATAAATGTTGCTAACTATAGTCTGAATCCCCGTAAGCTCGATAGATCGAGACATGTGTCGAGCTTTAATGAATCTTGACAGATCGGGCTTCTGTTGAAGAGGTATCGAGTCCTGCAGATTACACTTTTTTTTAGCAGTTCTTGAGTAATTTTCATGTCTTCAATGTAACCACTTGTAATGATCATCTTGAACCTACTTAGATTTACCCAAATACAAGTAAAATGCGTTTTGTCAAAGGATATGCCAATTATATAAAAATATGTCCCTTACAATCTCCCCTTTGGCAATTCGTGACAAAACCACAAGAGTACATTGAATTTCTTAGAATACATTATACTCAAGATTATAGAATAAATAAGCCTAGTCTAAAATATATGAACCTTGGAAGTTGTTGCAAGAAGAAGGTTCAGAATCTTGACTTGGCTTTAACTTGTCTTTCCTGAAAGGCACTAAACAAAACACATCAAGGTACCATGTGGAAAATAATGACAAGTTAAATAAATAAGAAACATGTGTATAAAGAGAGAAAAGAAACAACACATGTGAGATAAAGAGTGAAACACACACATCATCATCAAATATAACACATGATGTATGTGAATGGTTACAAAACCAAAAGATACACAACACAAAATATATATCAATGTCAAAGTGTATCAAACTAACTCTCCCCCTAAGCTAGTTACATCAAAAACTTTCTTCCCTTTAACATGAAGTTCTCCCCCTAAATCTATTACTCCCTTTGAGGAATGATATTCAACTCTCAAAATGCTCCCTCTTTTTGACACAATTGTCAAAGGGCATAAAAGGCCAAAAAACTTGACCAAAGACAGATAGAAAATTGATATAGAGGAACAAGGAGAATAAGGAACCATAGATCTACAAGAAAAAGAAAAACAAGATGCTATGGGCACAAAGGAAAAAAAATGCAAAACAAAGAAAAAATGAAATGCATGCAAGGGTATCTCGATCGATCAAGGAGGTGTCGAGAATCTATCGAGAAGAAGCCAACCTCGATGGATTGAGAATCTGTCGAGGATGTGTCGAGCAAACAGAAAGCACAAGATTTTGGCTCGATGGATCGACCTATATGTCGAAAAGCTGTCGAGGTCAAACCCAGAAACCTCGATAGAAGAGGTATCTGTTGAGAAGCTATCGAGGATGCAAAAAAGAGGTTTTTCAAGGGGAAAAACATATAAGATGAGAAAGCAACAAGATGGCTACTCAAACAAGCATCCAAGCAACATGTTAAGCACTCGAACCACACCTCAACTCTAGATGCAAAGCATTCCTAGATCCACAAACACACTAAACAAGTCTAACCAATTTTATATTTCAAAAACAAGTTAAGACAGTTTAGCAAGTATATATTAACATATGTATTCCTTGTGATGGACAAAACACATTATACCTGCACATGTATCAAGAGTAGCAAAGAGTATGCATGTTGTGTGTGAAAATATAACAAGTGTGCACAAGTTTCTCATATTATGATGATTTGAGATATGAGAATATCTAATACACTCACATATAATCATAATTGTTTGATGGGGACTATCATCTTTGAGGTACATCATATAGCTCCCACATCTCCTAGAAACACGCTTACAATAATTTTAAAAGCATTTTGATTCTTTTTGCTTTTATATTCTTTGCATATTTTCTTTTTGAACATATCATGCATGGATATATAAAAGAGAAAAGAAATACCCAATTATATAAGCTAAAACATTACAATTTTGCTATGCCGAAGCACGCAAATGTTATACATGATTGGCAAGATTTTGTGGTGAGATGGTTATTTATGCCATTCTTTTAGGATTTTCTAGTCTTTCCTGTCAAAAAGAGTGATATGAGTATTAAGTATAAAAGATTACTTAATCGTACTCATCACCAACATGAGCCACAAAGCTCACTTGCTTAGTTGTGCATTAAAATGCTCATCTAAGCTACAAGAGATACAAAATTTGGAAACTTTGTTTCAAAGGCCGTCCAAGGTATACAAGTACCAATATACACAAACACACACTATTTTTGTTTTGTTTTTTTTTTTTTTTTTCCTCTTGATTTTTCTCTTTTTATTTTGAAAAACAAACAAAATAAAGACTAAACAACCAAACAAAAACAAACAAACAACATGAAAGCATGAAAGAAAGATGCAAATGTATGAAAGCATGATTCTAAAAGCAGATAAGAAATTTAGCAGAGTCCTACTTTAAATAGAAAGAATTAAAGCAAAGGACAACAGAAAAGACAATTAAGTCTTAGGCTCCTTTCTCACCCACACAGAACGAATCTTTGGCCGTGAAGATAGAAAGGCATGTGTCCTAATATGTCTATTAAAGGACATAAAAGAATTGAAATTCTTCTGAAATTGAGTTAAAAAATTCAAGACTTTTAATAACTCTCCAAACAAAGGTGTAGTTCCTTGAGAGGAAACCCATGACCGTTAGGACACCTGCTTTTGAGGATACAACTTAAAGCAATCAGGATGAATGTGTCTAGAAATACCACAATGGTGGCAAACATGAGCAGTTTTAGGACTACTAGACTTTCTAGAATGAGGTCTAACAAAGGATTTAGAATTAGACAAATTAGTTATGGAATCATACCTTTATTACCTTTCTCATATTGGGGCACAAAGACAGTCTCTGATCCAGAAACCATGGAAGAGGAGGGACTGGAGGAGTCAGCATACCCTAAGCCACCTTATTAGAACTAGGCTTTTGAAGACTCAAGACCTCATCAAGCTTTGCACTAGACATCCTCTCTATTTGAGTTCTAGCTTGACTAAGATCTACCTCAAGAACCTTGACCTTCTCATCTAATGAGTTGTTCTCCATAACAAGAGTCTCAACCAACCTTGTAGTCTCATCTAATTTGACTAATAGATTAGCTTTTTCAATTTTTACCTCATTAAGCTCTTTTCTACAATGATGTAAAGCCTTTTCAGATTTTATGAACTTAGTGCATAGCATATCATAGGCTTCCTGAAGGTTCAACTTCTTGGGTACTTCATCATCAGAAAAATCCTTACTGTCACTAGCACTCTCCACAATCACCTTATCGATTATGGCAGCAAAAGCCATAAAGTGACCACATTCATCCACATACTCATCAAAAGAGTCATTCTCAGTATCACTCAAGGTAACAACCAACCCTTTATCTTTTGACTTCTTGGTCTTTTCCTTCATAAGGTAGTTTGGGCACTCTATCCTCATATGACCAAAACCTTTACACTCATAGCACTGGATAAGGGGTTTCTCACTCTCACCCTTCCTAGAGGATTTAGATTTCCTAGGAGGTTTGTCCTTATCCTTTTTTCCTATATTGAAGAAGCTTAATAATCTCATTAGCTATGAAGGTTAGATCCTCATCCTCATCATCATCTTCATCTTCAAAGTCATCAATCTCTTCCTCTATACCCTTAACAGCCAAGTTTCTACTCTTTCCACCTTTTCCCATTAAACCTAATCCCATCTCATAGGTTTAAAGGTTCCCTACAAGCTCAATCAAAGGAATTTGATCAATGTCCTTCACTTCTTCAATGACAGTGATCTTGGCATGGAATCTTTCAGGTAAGGACCTAAGGATTTTCCTAACAATTTTGGATTTTGCTATAGATTCTCCAAACTTGAAGGCAGAATTTGCAATATCCTTGAGTTTAGCATAGAACTCATCAAAGGTCTCATCCTCCTCCATCCTTATTTCTTCAAAACTACTAGTGAGTCTTTGAAGCTTCACAGTCTTTACTGCCTTGTTACCTTCATAGGTGGTCTCAAGAATGGTCCATGCTTCCTTGGCAACTTCCGTGGATGATATTTTCTTGAATTCCTCATTGGTCTCCCCACTAAAGAAAGCATTCAAGGCCTTACTGTTGAAATTTGCCGCTTTGATTATTGCTTAATCCCAATCCACCAGCGCTTCCTTTGGCTTAATCCAGCCAACTTCAACAGCTTGCCATACTTTTTCACCTAGAGCCTTTGTCCCTAGACTCTACAATCCTCATAGATGAACTTACAGCAGAAACCTTATACTGCTTCAAAACATCTGAACTCTTCAATAAATGAACGCCACCCTTTTGCATGGATCCTAATACGTGACTAACTCTACAACAACCCTTTGATTGATGTAGTTGATTTGCAATAGCTTCATATAGAAACACCAATAAGATCTTCAATGATGGTGTGAGAGACTTTGCTTGGTTACAGAACCCAAAGGCGTACAAGAAACGCAGCAAGAACACTTTCTTCTGTAGGAAGAAGCTAGGATTTCAAAAAGAAAACCTTATGAATCTCTCTAGGGTTAGGTTTTTCTTTTTCCAACTCCTTGTTTAAATAGGAGCCCAATGGGCTCTCCTATTCCAAATAAGTATACACAAACCATGGGCTTTCCTAATCCAATAAAGATTATACAAACCCATAAAGAAATAGCCTTTTAGAATAAAAACGTTGCTGGCTATAGTCTGAATCCCGTAAGCTCAATAGCTCGAGACAAGTGTCGAGCTTTAATGAATCTCGACAGATCGAGCTTCTATCGAGGAAGTATCAAGACTTGCAGATTGCACTTTTCTTGAGCAGTTCTTGAGTAATCTTTATGTCTTCAATGTAGTCACTTGTAATGATCATCTTGAACCTACTTAGATTTACCCAAATACATGGAGAGTGCGATTTGTCAAAGGATATACCAATTACATAAAAATATGTCACTTACACATCAAATCTAAAGTTTTGGTTATCTTGTATGGGTTCCTCAATGTACAAATGATCATTATAAATAACATTCTCATAATTGTTAGTAACCACATGGCTCGCGTCATCCATTGGCTAATCGTCAAAATCTCTTGGTGCTGCATTTGGAGGTTCATTCACTACATTTTCATTGGCATCACCAATAGCACTCGCCCTCTATTCTCTAGTCTCTTCTCTTGTCTAATGTCTTCTGTGATTTTGTTAATTAGGTTAAGGTGAAGTGAAACTTAGGGTTTCTTCCCTTCTCTTATGTCTTCTATGATTTTGTTGATTAGGTTAAGGTGAAGTGAAACTTAGGGTTTCTTTATTTTTTATATGTTTTTTTTTTTTTTTTTACCAATTTGGGTTGGGCCCACTTGGCTGATCTATTTATTACATTTTTTTTTTTAAAATCAGTTGGGGGTCTTTGTGCTCCATTTTTAGGCCCAAAATAAGCAAAAATATATTGAATTTTTGTTCATAGCACATGATCTTTTGTATCGCTATGAGACTGGGATCCTATAATATCATAAGATCCGAATTGATATCCCATACTGATCCCACTTTAAAACAAATTTTAATGAGATTCATAATGTTTTAGGGATGTAGGATCCTAAGATCTTAATCCTAAAATCTAAATCGAGATACTAATAACCATACCAAAGTGTATAGGGGTTGTCATTCTCCCCTCCACATTTTTCTTTACCAAAAAAATAAAATAAAAGACAATGCACTATGAAATGGTTTAATATTTTATATATTCAGTACGGTAAAAAAGAAAAAGAAAACTATGATTGCTTATATTCAATAATAGTTATAAAGAGATTGATAAGTTACAACCGGCCTAGACTAGGCGTAAAACCATGGTGCTCTATTAAATATTTTAATATTTATGTATTAATATTTGTAAAAAAAATTAAAAATAAATGAGAAGACAAGAATAATAACAAAATCATTGATGTGACACAACAGGAGTATAGAAATATTAAATGTTCGACTTCCATTATTAGATATAGTATTGATATATGATTACTTAAGTCTTCTAAAGTTCCGTTAGCTAATGTTTCATACATACCCAAAAAAAAATAAAAAAACCTCAGCTAGATAATATCGTTATTCTACGAACGCATCCAAATCAACACTCAATTTCACATGTTTAGGAGTAAATAAGTTATTGGATCACAATTTACAACACTTACACATTAAACCACTACTGATACTCGGTGAAAAAAAGAAGATTTATTGCGCCAATCAATACATATAAGCTTGTTGTGGATTTAGCTTTGAGCGTGTCACCAGAGTTTTCCTAAATTTGGCTATGTAGTGCGTGCCAAGGCAACGTGGCACAAATAAAGCCTCATGTTGACATAATACGCATGGATTTTATAACCTCATGTTGATTTCGGTTTCGTCTATAGAAACAAACTATTCAAGCTGACCAGAAACTACATTCAAACTTTGGAATTCTTATAAAAAAATCTTTTTAATATTGCACAATATTAATATATCAACCATTCATCAACCACATTCTTCAACGTTCATAAGAAAACACAACTCCATCCCTCCACAAAAATTAGAACAAAAATAAAAGATCGTCTTCCTCCAAACCATTCAAAAGGAATCAATATTTTAAAAAAAAAAAACTGTAATCATGCATTTCACAAGTGGCACCGCCTACATCTTGGAGATCTCATAGAACTCTATTTTGTTGACATTACCGAGGAACCAATCCGCAGAGCTCTTGAATGGATCTTCGTTGAAACATGGTTCAACATCTTCCCACGCTTTCATGACTTCCTCGTTCTTATTGTTAACATGTGTATACACAACTTTGTAACCAGGCCACGGATTGTTGAGACTAATTCCCTCCAATAGACGAATATGTTTATGATCATTCCATAGTTCCTTCAGGAATAGAAGGAAATCTGATCTATCATGAAAATTGTTCATATTGACACGTGTAATTAATTGCCTCAGATTACTTTCAATCACAAAAATTGGGACTTCTTCAGAATTGTGACCGTAGACTTCTTCAGGATTGTTATCTTCAGTCACAGCTTGCATTACAATACCTCTTACGTACAAACGATGTGAACCTGATTAAGGAATATTAGTTATAGAATAATTGAAAAAGAAAAAGAGAAGTAAGAGACATGACCAAATTGAATGTTTACCTAAAGATGCACCATTTAATTTCCTCATAGCTTCTTTAGCCTCTTCTGATGTATGATAGCTAACAAAACCACCACTCGATTTACAATTTTTATCTTTCTCGATTTTGACAGTGCATTCCCCATACGAAGAGAACTTTGATACAATGCAGTTCTCGTCTAGATCTTTTGGATGATATTTCACATAGAGATCCTTACAATCATTATATTTAGACACAAGGCTGAATAAAACCCAGCTCATCAGTTACAAGGTTTGAAAAAAGAAACAAAAAACAAAAAAAAAAAAAACAAAGAAAGAAACAAAACAATACAAAATAATGCAATTATTATCAAAATCCATGTATCCATCCAAAGAGTTACAATAGAAACCTGTTAGATTCTAAAAGCTTTCAAATATAAATCTTAAAGTTTATAAGGTATATTAGACAATGCTCAAGGTATTGCAAGTTATAATACAAAAACAAGGAAGCTGCACGTTCAAGAAAACAAAACTTGCCAGGCTTGACCAATCAACACTGTGGTTCAATCGATCGAACTGCATTTCTAAATAATTTTAATTTCGTTCCAACAGCCCATTAAGCTTATTAGATGATTAGGGTTTTAGGTCTAATTCACTAAGTATATAAAGAAAACCCTAAGGCACGTTTTGTAGAGACTTTGGAGCTTCTCTTTTGAGACCTAGAAGGTTCTTTGCCTTCTCCATTCAAAGTTACTACTAGAAATCTTTCTACACACAATCTGAACCAGTAAATCTAAAGTTGCTGCATTACTAGTCATCAAGGGTGCTAGAGATCTAAACCTTTAAGGGTGGTCTTGGAGTCATAGACTAGAGGTTTGTTTGGGAGATCTAAAGCGTGAATTGGAGGTTCATATGAGAGCAGATCCACCTCAAAGAAGTCTGAGGGGTTCAAAGCTCAATTTGGTAACTGTAGTTAAATTTACTACGAATTGATATTCTTGACTGTAAATCTCAATTTGGTATAGTAGATTGTTCTCTGAGGATAGTTCCCTCCCAGGTTTTTACCTTGAAATTAGTTTGTTACATTGGTTTTCCTGGGTTATCACATTTTGTGTTATTTAGATTTTTGTTGTGCATGTTGATTGTGATGATTGATTAACCTATATCTGATTAATTGACATAAGTAACTACTTGGCTAATAAATTAAGTTAAACATTGTGTATTCCAGGGGTCTAAATCTTAAAGAAAACCAATTTCATACATATACATATGAGAGTAAAATGGAATGCAAATAAGAACCGCAAGGAAGAAAATAAATTACTTACAATTTCATGCCATGATTTTCAGCACTGTTGAAAAATTTAACGGCATTTGTAGCAGATGTCTCTGAGTCGAACTGCACAGTCCAATAGGATGTATCGGGATGTTGCAATACCACTTCAAAAGAATCAACAGCACCAAAATTGGAGAATAAATCCTTGAACTTATCATTATTGAAAGGAGGGCCATTAATTGACAGTCTTGCGTTACTACAAGGACTTTGCTTTCCACACCACGTGATAATCATTGGCTTTCCCTTCAATTCTGTCTTGTTCAACTGATACATAGCTTCCTTTGCTGTTTAAGAAAAAGAGCCAAAGAAACCAAACAAATGTTATATATGCTTTTTTTAAGGGAAAAGATTCAATTTATGCTTGCAAATATATATAAATATATATATATATATATATAAGAAACTGACATCAAATCTACCACAAGTTGAATAATAACCAGGAACAATGCACATGAACAATACACGTGAACAGTAACATCCTAAACAATGACAAAATGCCTAAGGAGAAGATTACATAAATTCTATTAGGCTCTAACATATTGAGGTAGGATCTTTAAAAGATCTGCAGTAGGTTAGAATTTTTGATAAGTCTTTCTTGGATGGTGTTTGGTAAGGGTTTAGCTATTTAGGTAATAAAAAATTAGATCCCTCTAAATTTGGGAAGAATTTAACGGTTGGTGGTGTATATAAACAATGAAACCTGGGATCAGATTCCCTAGAAAATCAAACTCAAGAACAAAAAGGCAATTACGCCCTTAAGTTTACTAAGTTATTGGAATTATCTTCCTAAGAATATTTTTATGATGAAAGCCATTATGTAGGCTATTGCCAATGTTTTTCCTATAAAGACTAGAATTATAAATCCTAAATAACCTTTTCCTAGAGGAACTAGGAGCACATTTGAAGATTATGTGTTATTAAATAAGTCACGAGTCTTATATATACTTGAAGTCTTATTTATACATAAGGTTCTCCTATTTGGTTTAGAAACACCTTATGTAATTACTTTCTTTTATGAAAAATGTAATTTAGAAATTCTGGTCTTTCTAGTAAAAGAATTTTAAATAGCCTAGTGTAATCAATCAAATGGATAGAGAAATTAAATTTAATAAATGTGATTACTTAGGGAGCTCAGTGTGATTGCGTGATTCTTATGTGTTTCTCATTCAAATTCAAATTGTTATCAAAGTCCAATTAGGTTTCTGTCATATGTCAAATTGGTATCAAAGCCACTGAAGTTTTTGTCCTCTGTCAATTTGGTATCAAGGCAGGTATGATGTTTTCACGTGGGAGATCCTAAACAAGCGGATTGAGATGGGAACAGAGTAAGGCGCTTCTTAGAGAAGAAATCATTCTTTTTATTTTTATTTTTATAAGTAATAAAAATATATAAAAATCAGAAAAAGAAGTCACCCAAGCATATAGGAAGTATACTAAGGTAAACAGTCAATTACAAAAATTGCATAAATTTAATAAATCAACAATAGAAAATAAAGAAAGATTCCTCAAGGCTAACAGCTAGTCCAATAATGTTCTAAAAAGAACAACTTGAGATCAGACATAGAACTTTTGGTAAGATGATATCTTATTGAAATCTTTAAGATGATATACTTGATGAACTATTTTAAAGTTAGTTCTAGTCGTCTTAATAAGGATATTTTTGTAATCATGCTATAAACCCTAATATAAATTATGCTAAGATGTGTGCTTGATAAGTTAAACCCTCAACCTTTCTTTCTTCTCTCTCTCTCTCTCTCTCTCTCTCTCTATATATATATATATATATATATATGTTTTACTATTCCTCATTATTCTCACTTCCAATGCCTTTGTCTCCTCCTCTTCCTCCTCCAGAACCTTTGGCTTCCCAAACTTATCCTCTCTTGTAGGTTTATCAGTGATCTCGAGAAATGTGTGTTGTGTCATATAGCCCCAAGACTACATCTTCTTTGTCTGAGGTTCCTGCTCCATCTTCTTCCCTTCCAGAGGCTGATGATTTTTATCCATTGCTTCAAGACAAGGTTACCACACTTGCACTCAACACCTGATTGCAAATTTTGTGTCCTATCATCATGTTTCACCTTGTCTACATTCATTTGCCTGTAGTATATCCTCTATTTCTAGTCCCTCTTCTTCTGAATAGGCCTTGTCTTCACCTGGATGGAAACATGCTATGCATGAAGAAATGAGTACTCTTCACAAGAATAAAACCTGGGAACTTACTAGCCTTCTACCTGTAAAACAAACGGTAGGTTGTTGTTGGGTATACGCTATAAAGTACCTCCTTGATGGATCTGTTGAGCGCCTTAAGGAGCAGTTAGTTGCCAAAGGTTCTACATAGATATATGGTGTTGACTATCTAGAGACATTCTCTCTTGTGGCATGCTTAAATTCAGTTCGTATCCTACTATCTGTTACAATTAGTCACTTATGGCCTTTATATAAACTTGATATCAAGAAAGCTTTCTTTTATGGAGACTTTCAAGAGGAAGTATACATCAGACTTTCTTTTATGGAGACTTATGGTATTAAGAACAGCCTTATGATTCACCACCAGTCCAGCTTCAGGAATAGCCCAAGGAATGCTTTATAAGGACAATGACTACAAAGGAGTAAGGTGAGCATAACGTTGATCATCAAACGGTCAAGACCAAGAGAGATATTGACGTTACTGCTATAGATCAATTCAAGAAGGATTTCAAGCTAAAAAGCCATCCAAGCATTGATTTTATTATTCCAACTGAATTCAACAATATGGTGGGAAAGAAAGATCCTTTATCCTTAATACTTTCAAAGGTGATTGAAGAATTGGTGCAATTTTCAACTTCAAAAGCTATCATGCTTCAACATGTTAAAGTTAAAACTCAAGGCCAAACTTTTTCCAATCGGGGGAGAATGATGCAGTCTTGGAAATTCACCTATTTGAAACTTATTTTATAGGACACACGTGAAGTCTATTTGAAGTCATGTAATTTTAAGGTCTAGTTATGTGTGTCCTAGGGTTAAAACAGGTTTTTATCTGGGTTTTCATTTAACAAGTTATGGTCAGTTTTCTATTTAGGGCCAAAATTATAATTTATGCAATTGCAAATAAAAGATATTTCAGTAGTTTAGTTAAGTCAATAATTTTCAAGGAAATCTTAAGTATCTTAGGTTTTATTTTCTTTGAGTTCAAGTCAGTCGTTTATTAAGTTTTTAGTTTCTTAGTCAAATCAAGAGTCCAAATACTACTAGTACAAGAAATAGTTCATGTATATATATATATATATATATATATATTTTGTGTAAGTGTGTGTGAGAGAGAGATGAAGCTAATCAATAAAATATTGAGTATTTTTTTTTTTTTTTTTGGGTATTGATGCATGTTGATCTTATTGTAATTTTCTACCTTTCTATTCCCTCTTCTTCTCTTTCTTTTGGTACTGTTCATACAACTTGTGAACACCATAAAAGTCACTTCTTTCTTACAACTTGTGTTTTATTTTCGTTCTTTCTTACAACTCCAAATCAAGCCATTTCTTTAACATATCAAAATTCTAAAACCCCACCTACTTTCTTCTACCAAATAACCATCAAATAATTTTGTTTTTGATAAGTAATAAAGATATATATTCAAGAAACTACCTTATGCAGAAAAACATAAGGCAGAGAGAAGAGTACAAAGGAAAAAAAAAAAAAAAAAGAAGGAAAGGATACTAATTACACAGGAGAGAGCTAAGGAACAAAGGGAGTGAATCACTAGAGGTGAATCCCCAAGCCTTAGGCCAGTCAAACAGTAAGCCACTGAAAAAGGCCAATAACTGATCATCCGAACTTTCCATGTCCTCAAAAGTCCTCCTATTTTACTCCCTCCAAAGACACCACATCAAGCATAATGGAGCTAAGTTCCAAATGCTAGACACATGCTTTCCAGGCCAATTCCACCAACCAAATAGAGTATCCACAACCGATCTTGGCAAGACCCAAAAATTCTCAAAAGATCTAAATACCAAACTCATCAAATAATTAATCAAACCACTTTTTAATCCTATCACCATAACTCTTTCTTTGACAGAATTTAACCTTAGATTCATAACTTCCTAACCTTATACTCACCACAAGCACATTTAGAAAGATTCCTCAAATTTTTCCTGTGTCATCGAGAATTTTCAAGCCAAAACATGATGTTGAATTGCAAGACTACATGTAAGAAGGTCTGAAAAGCAAAGGCAGCCAATGGAGACTCTCAAACATAAAGATAAAGTGCAATAACAGGAAGCTGGAAAACCAGAACAGCTTGTTAATGTAGCCTGAAAAGTGAAAAGTGAGAAAGCCAGCAACAGAGATATTGCTAACTGAAAAGTTAAAACTAGAAACTTTTGATGAAAAGAACACTTCTATTTTGCATTTAAGTTTTTAATTACTTTTGTTTGACACTAGGAGACTCCTAGCCTAATCTTTCTGGGGAAAAAAAACATTATTTAGGAGTTTTAATCCTTTTTTTATAAGCAATGAAAAATATATTAAAAAAATGAGAATGAAATTGCACCTGAGTATACAGGAAGTATACAACAAGGACAAAGCACAAACACATGCATAAAGTATAAGAGTCCATTAAGAGTCCGAATCTTTTGGGGAAAAGGATTGGCAATAGCCTATATAAAATCTTCTATGTAGTTTATAAAGTTCACATAGAGTTTTTTTTTTTTTGAAAGCTCATTTTTATTACTTAACCTTAGTTAAACACCTTAGCATCAAAATTGATTCAATAATTTTGAAGAATTAATCAAGTATCCTAATTTGTTGCTGAATTCCTAAGATTCTTCATCAAAATTGGTATCATAGTCCACTAAAACTCCTATTCTGCCTGAATTTGGTATAATAGTAGGTTTCACCATAAAGTCTTCGCATCATGGGAGATCTACACAAATAGATTGAAATGGGACGAGAGTAAAACATTTCTTAGATAGGAAATTCTTCTAAGAGATCTTTAAGATGATTTTATTCAATTTTGGTATATTCTTGAGCAAGTTGATTTGCATGTGATGGACTATGCAAGAAAACATAGTAATTTTTTTTTAATAAATAAGAAAATTTTATTAAGGACTACTTCATGATCAAAGGACAAGGAGAAGCCATAGAAAAAAGAAATTATGTGTATAAAGAAAAGGAATCTAAAAATGTTGCAATAGAATCACAAGTATAGCCGCTAGAAAAAATTGCTAACAGTTGACTCCCCGTGAGCACCACATCTTCAAATGGATGCCGATTATGTTCCCTCCAAATAGTTTACATCAAACACAAAGGAACCGTGTTCCAAATAGCCAAAAAAATGCTTACCCCTTAGCCCCTACAATTTCTCCAACCAAACATGACATCCTTCACCTCCCTGGTATGAACCAATGAATTCCAAAGCACCTATATGCAACCATACAATGAATCATAAGGTGATCCACTGTCTCCCCATTACACTGGCACAAGCAACACCATCCTACTAAGGTAGCCTCTCTTAATGAAATTATCATAGGAAAAAATCTTCCCTTCCCTCATGCTGATTGTGCATGCTATGGAGGCACTTGGCTAGTGCTCAATCCAAAGGAACTTAATAAAGAAAATGGTTGAAACTGGATGTAATATAAGAATTTGAGGGTACTGATCAATGGTTGTTTCACCAAAAATTTTGCTCCCAACAGCAGCTAATAGTTTTCATATGTACCGTTGGCTTCGCCTTTAAAACTGGCTTGGGTGACAATGTACCATACACAAATACAAAGAAAAGCTGGAATCCATAATAGCAAAGTGATAAGTGAAGGTGCTTTACATGACATCATGCTGATGTCAGCATCGGAACAGTCACCTCAGTCATGGTTTTCCTCGTGTCTCTTTCCTTGTAATTATGGTGATTTTTTCGGAATCTTATGGCTTCTAGACCGAATTTTCTATTTTTCTATTTTTTTTTTTTTTTTGGATTTTTGGTTTACTTTTGTCGATCTTTGGAGTATGTTTACTGTTTTACTTGGCTGGGCTTTGTTCCTTAAAGGCCGAACAGGACAAAGGAGGCTCCCTTTGATAGTTATTTGCTGGCTTGTGAAGTTTGTTGCATGATTTTTGGATTTGTGAGTTTCGGCACTGTTGACTAGAGTTACTGTGTCAATCCTTTGTTTGAGTTATTGAAGTTTAATCTATTTTCATCCTTCAAGAGGCCTAGTCTGTGTGGGAGATTAAAGTTTTTGGAGAAGTTGGTTGTCATCTTGACTCTTGGTGTTGTGGTGAAATTAGTATTTCTTCTCTCTAATTAGTTGTGGTTTATATTATTGAAGAAGAATCTATGGTTATAGCTGAGAGAAAAGCATCATTGCACTCATCATTGAGACAAAATTCTGTTGTCACTTTCTTGGACTATTCAGCTTTAGTCTCAACTAGTGGAGGTCATGGTAATTCTCATGGTGGTTTTCATGGCAGTCGTGGAGGCCATCGTTTTCGTGGAGGTGGTGGTAATCGTATCAGGAGTCATAGTGATAAGAAGTGTGCCTATTATGGTGGTATTAATCATACCGAACCTTACTGTTGGTTGAAATATGAGAAGTCAGATTATGTAAATCAGGTCATTGATGGTGATACACAGCCAAGATCTACTTCTACTTAATCTGGGCACAAAACTCCTACATCTGGTTCTTGTGATATACTCACTACTTAGCTTAGCGAGCTTGTTCAGAAATTGTGCATTGTACTTCCTTCTTCTGTAGCTACATTAGTTTATTCAGCTAATGTTGCATGCGTGGCTGATTCCTCTCCATCGTGGGTCATTGACTCTGGAGCCAACAAACATATCTTTGGTATATTGTCTCAATTCTCTGATTTAGTTCTCATTAAACATCATATTGTTTTAGCTTATGGTTCTTCTCGACCAATCCTTAGAGAAGGTGTACTTCATCCTACTAAATCATTATCTTTACCAATTTTTGTCTGTGGTTCTCCTTTTAATATGTTTTCTGTTAGTCAGTTGACTAAGGCGTTACAATGTTCCATCACTTTTGATCCCACTGCATGTTTTTTTCAAGACCTCAAGACCAAGAAGATGATTGGCTCAGGGCATGAGAAAGACGGCTTATATTTTTTGGATCCTGATAATTTTGTCTCCCGCACATTCTCAACTTTTGAGTGCTATCGTGTCTCCCCTCCAATTGCATTTTCGTTTGGATTACCCTCCTTAACCAAGCTTAAGTTTGCCATTCCTGCATTAAGTCATGTGCCTAGTCTAGAATGTGAAGTTTGTCAGTCAGGGAAGCATCATTGTAGTTCTTTTTCAAGTAGTGGTCATAGTCGCCAATCTGAGTCCTTTGATCTAGTCCATATATATGGGGCCCTTCTTGTATTTCTACTTTGAATGGATTCCATTATTTTGTTACATTTGTGGATGATTTATTCTCAAATGACACGGTTTTTTTTTTTTTTTTAATCAAAGAGAGATCTGAACTACCTCATATTTTTTCCACATTCTATAATGAAATTTTTGTTCAGTTTAATAAACGCATTAAGATTCTTTGATCTGATAATGCATTAGAGTATACACAATTTGCCATGCATTCCTTTTGTATTGATCATGGTATCATTCATCAGACTAGTTGTCCTCATACCTCCCATCAAAATGGTGTGGCTGAACGAAAACATCATCATCTACTAGACGTTGCTCTCACCTTGTTATTCCATATGTAGGTTCCTAAACATTTTTGGGGTGATGCTATTCTTACTGCTTGCCATATTATTAATTGTGCGCCTTCTGCTATCGTAAATCATAAATCTCCTTTTTCACTACTATATCCCACCCGTTCTCCATTCCCACTTACTCCTCATGTGTTTGGTTGTTTTGCATTTGTTCATGTCCTTATTCCTGGTCAAGATAAACTCTCTCATCAAGCTCATACGTGTATTTTCCTTGGATACTCTCATACTCAAAAAGGTTACCATTGTTATAGTCCCCAATTTTGTCACTATTTTGTGAGTGCTGATATTACATTTTTTGAGTCCACCCCATTCTTTTCCTCACCTGGCCAGCATATGTCATCTTATCTCATCTCTAGTCATGAGAGGGAGGTTTCCTTTTTGTCTCCTACACTTACAATACCTTTGTCTTCTTCTCCTCCTCGTTCTCCTCCTCCAGGACCTTTGGCTTCACCAACTGATCCCCCATTGCAAGTTTATCAACAATCTTAGGATAAGCATGTCGTGTCATATAGTCCTAATGCTACATCTTTGTCGAGGGTTCCTGCTTCACCTACCTCTCTTCCAGAAACTGATACTTTTCCTATTGCTTTACGTCAAGGTAAATGATCTTTTACTTAACACCCAATTGCAAATTTTGTGTCCTATCATCATGTTTCACCTTGTCTGCATTCACTTGCTTGTATTATGTCCTTTATTTCTATTCCATCATCTTAGAAGCAAGCCTTGTCTTCATCTGGATGGAAACATGCTATGGATGAGGAAATGAGTGCTCTTTATAAGAATCAGACTTGGGAACTTATTGCCCTTCCCTTGGAAACAAACTGTACTTGTTATTGGGTATACACTCTCAAGTACCTCCATGATGGTTCTATTAAGCGCCTTAAGGTGTGGCTGGTTGCCAAAGATTATATACAAACATATGGTGTTGACTACATAAAGACATTCTTTCCTATGGCATGCTTGAATTCAGTTCAGATCCTACTATATGTTGCAGTTAGCTGTTCTTGGCCTTTGTTCAACTTGATATCAAGAATGCTTTCCTTCATTGAGACCTTAATGAGGAAGTATACATGGATCAACCCCCTAGGTGCATTGTTTCTGGCAGTGAACACCTTGTTTGTCGATTAAGAAAGGCGTTTTATGGTTTGAAGCAATCTCCTTATGCATGGTTTGATCGATTTAGTGTTGTTGTACTTGGGTATGGTTTCCAACATTCTTATTCTGAACATTCTGTCTTTGTTCATCACTCTTCCATTGGTATTGTTGTTTAGATTGTTTATGTGGATGACACTATTATATCTGGAAGTGACTCTACTGGTATCATTGACTTGAATACAAATTTGGGTCTGCAATTCGATACTAAGGACCTAGGTACTCCTCACTATTTTCTCATGATTGAAGTTGCTTGTTTCTCCCAGGGTATATTTTTGTCTCAATGGAAGTATGTTCTTGATCTTTTGACTGAGACTGATTTTTTAGGTGCTCGTCCTACTAATACTCCCATGGACTCTACTGTTAAACTCAATAAAGAGCAAGGTGAATTATTTAGTGATGTTGGTCAATATTGTCCAGACTCAAGACTGCATGCAAAAAGGATCAACAGCCAGAGAAGCCAGCAGAAACTCTTGAATAAAAAGCTAATGCACAACAAAGGGAAGCTAAGCTGGAAGCCCATAATAGGATGCTAACAAATTATAAAAGCTTGGTAGTAGGTAGAACAGTTAGACGAGTTCAAATATTCTGTCCCATTTGGATATAGAGTTTCTTTACTGAAGTTTGTCGGCTACCCCTTCCACAACTAATTAAGCCAAATCTACCATCAACTGAACACTAATGGTCCATTTGGATTAAGGGAGAGGGAGGGGGAGAAAAGTGGAGTAGAGTAGATTTAGCACAAAATTAACTTATTTTTAGCCAACACTACTCTACTCCCCTCCACTTCCCCTCCTCCCCCTCCATCCAAACAGACCATAAAGAAAAAAAAAATCTAGCAAAAATCTCATAATTCTAATAATTATATGGTCTCTTCCTAGCCACAACTCACAAGCTATTCTTCCCTCTCTCTCTCTCGGCAACTTCCCCCTCTCTCTCTCAGCAACTTCAGGTTTGTTTCTCTTAACTCATATCTTCCTCTTTAACCTCTCTAATTCTCTCTTTCTACTAAATCTAAATCCACAAAGGCTGTGGGTTTTTCCAGTGGGTTTTATTTGATTTATTTGTGGGTTTGTTTGGGTTCAATTTGACTATTTGTGGGTTTTGTTTGATTTGTTTGTGCATCTTGTTTAATGGTATTTTCAATGATTTGTTTTGGGTTTGTCTTTATTTTCTATTTCTATTTTAATTTGTGGGTTTGTAATGCAAATTATGTGTTTGATGAAATGCTTCTATGAACTATCTATGAGTTGTGAAGTATTAAACAAAGGTATATATATAGTTTTGGTGAATTTGGCAAGCAATAAACCTAGTTGACAAACTGAATTTGGATTAGTTACTGCTCAAAGACATGACCATGCTACTGAAATTTGATGGGTGTTTTGATATAGATGAAGAGAATTAGCGTGTGTTGTCCATTGGGGCACAGTCAAAAATTGGTTTTGTAACCACTTATCAAAAAAAAAAATTTTGGTTTTGTAACCACCACTAAGGTGAGTGGTCCAATGAGAAAGGCCAATCTCATATGATTTGATTGAGGTCAACAAGTTTGAATTTTTTAGAGCATGAAGTTTGTTCTCAGGATATCCACTAACTAATGCTACTAGGACTCCAAAAGAGTTGGGATTAAGTAATGGCTAAACTTGCATGAGGAAGCACCAATGGTCCCCTGTCCTCTATTTAGACTCTTCAGGTATTGGGTAAGTGGTCCAGTGGTAAAGGTTTATTCACATATGATTTGGTTTTCTTTCTTTCATACCTTTCACTAATAGTTTAATGGAAGACTTTGAGGCGTTTGCTCAGTGGGTGTCCTAAGAGTGTCTGGGTATGAATTACTTTCATTGTATGCCAATGGACAACATTAAGTTTATTGCTGTCAAGGTGATGGATGATGAAGACGGTAGTGCTTTAGGCAGGCCAGTGTGGACTGTGGAGTGAATTGACTTAAAAAAAAAAAATAATAATCTGTAAGGAATGGAGGTCGTGTTTGAGCTCCCCTTTTGTAGTTAAACAATTTGGCTTCACTGAGTGTCTTTTGGATAATAGAAATGGGAAGAAAATACACATATTTTGGATATTTAACCTGTCTCTCTTGATATATAACTATTTAGTTGTCATGAACTTCAGTTTGAGATTTGAATTTTATGAAAAAAACCATGCATTTGGGTTTTCTCTCTAGTTGATGTAAAAATTTTAGTTGTCAATAATTGGCAAGATATTTTTTTAGTTGTTTATGACTAAAAATATTTAGTTATTATCTTGTCAATTGAATTATTAATATTACCTCATTTATTTATTAAAAATGTTACTAAAATTAAAATGAAGAAGGATTAAGAAAAATAATAATTAAAAAATATATTTTATTGATCCTAAATTCAAATCCAAATCCAAATCCAACTTTAGGTATCCAAACAATGAAATTTCAAATGATGAATTTCAAATTATTCTTTGTTTAAAAAGACCCAAACAAGGAATTTTAAAATCAAAGGATTTCAAATCAAAGCATTTTAAATCAATGGATTTCAAATCCAAATCCAAATGTTGCCATCCAAACACAACCATAGAGAAATCTAACTAACATATAAAAATAGATATGAATCCGGTCAAATAAATCATTTAAACGATTAAAAAAGTGAAAAATCTAACAAAAATCTCATAATTCTAATAATTATAGAGAAATCCAAGTAACATATAACATAGATCAAACGAGCAGATCCAACGAAAATATGAATCAAATAAATCATTTAAACGATTGAAAAAAGTGGAGTAGTGGAGTACCGTGATTACTGCTACAGAATTTGACGACGCCACGATTAGAAGAATCGAAGCCAACGCTCTCCAACGGCCCATTTTTAGAGAATAACTCCTTGAGATCATTCTTGGTGACATCTCTAGGAAGATTCTCAACCACCAATGTGTTTGGAGCCATCAATCCAACAAAACGCATGGGTCTTACAGAAGCCATTGCAGAGAAAAGGCGAGAGAGAAGGCGAGAGATTTAGAGAGCTATTGAGGAGTATGCAACTTAAGAGAGGAGAGAGAGAAGCTGAAATGAAAAAGAGAAAGTGGTATAAATTGATATGCATTCAAGACCAAATAATAGATGAAAAATAAAATTATTATAATTAATATTTAATAAAATGTAAAAACTTTTTTTTTTTTTTAGGAACAATAAAATGTAAAAACTTGTTTCTCTATAATTCAAATGAATAATTTATCAAATGAAATTCAACATTCTATTAAATTCCGCATATAGTTTATAATTTATTTTGTAATCAATTTCATAGTAACTTCTTTTTCATTGTAAAAAAAAAAATTCAGAAAATTCATCTTCCTTTTTTTGTTATGAATTGAAATTTTGACAATACTTTTTTTTTTTTTGATAAATAACTAAAAAAATTTATTAATAAACAAAAAAAAGAAACCAACCCAAGTACATTGGGAATGTACTTTGGGGGCGAAAATGGAATTTTGACAATACTTATCACATAAAATACTCATTATGTAATTGCACTAGAAACTAAAAAGATAAACACAAGTATACCATTCTATGGTGCACCCTAAAAATACAATAACCCTGCTTAGTGGATGGTGTTGCTTCACAAACCCGATATTTATTTTAGTAGAGAGACCATAGTTGGGTGAGGTTGTTGCTGAAGGGTTGAAGTATATGTTCGTATGTTCATAAAGTTATGTCTACTCCCAAATTGGTGTGAGTTTGCCCATAAATACCATGACCCTCATTTGCATTCAGACACAATTTACCCAATCTATTCTCTTTGCAGACACAAGGTTGTGGTATGTGATCATCACTCTTATAGTACTGTCATCCACATTAGGGACCGAAACAACCGCTATATAAACTTATTGGTGAATTATTGATCTTCTCATCCTTATCAATCATTTAGAAAAAATTAAAAAAAAATGACGACCAAAAAAAAAAAATCATAATGCATGATTCGACCTAATAGCATCCCATCAATTTTTTTTGAAAAAAAAAAAAAAAAAAAAAAAAAAACCTAATGTGAAATATATTGATTAAAAAAAATGATACATACATATTTGTCACACATGTTTATCTAGAGCAAGAAACTATCTTATAGTGGAAAATGAAAATAATAGAATAATTATACGAAGTTCTTATCCTCTCATTTCTCAAATTGCCCTAAATTTCCTAAGCATTAGGAAAATATTTATGTATGTTAAAACAATTTTGCTGCATAAAGCACAATTTTAAAAAAAAAATGAAATCATCATATAGCCTTATATATATATATATATAACTTTAAAAAATTATGCGATTTCATTTTTTTTTTAAATATCTATGACCTCATTTAGTATAAGATCAATTTAAATTTTTGGAGATTGAAAATAATATTGGATAACATATGACACTCGAATGGACCATAAACAAATTTTCAATTGATCAGAACTCAAACAAATATCTCCAATTTGTTTAATCAGCAATTCTGCTATCAATTGATTGATTCAGATGCTAGGCTCTAGAACGTTAGTTTTTGCCTAGGAGAGTTTTCCTTCTAGTAGATGGGAACGTTAATTAAAGCAAAGCTCATTATCTAATCTAAATGCTGAGGATAAGCTTATGTAGAGTATAGACAGCAACAAAGTCGGATGAGCTTTTTGCACGAAGTGCAATATCATCTTGGTTGTGTGCAATAGCTTCATAAGGTGGAGTGGGGACGGGGGAGTCTTATGGAAGGAAAAATTAAATAATGTTTCGGGCATATATACCCACCTCTTTCACAACACAGAAAAATCCATATACTGATAGATCCAATGTGTTGTAAGGGGCTGAATATATACACTCGAAACATAATATACCTTCTTGTATAGAAGAGCATTTAGTCGTTGAAAAACCCTCAAAAGATCAAGATTTTTCTTGTGGCAAGCTTTGAATAATAGCCTTCCTACGATCCATAATCTAGTTAGATGTGGCGTCCCTAGTTGATCCAATTTGTGTGCAATGTCACTAATCTTATTAAAAATTAATTAATTATTCATGCCCTATGGTCGTGTAATGTAAAAAATGAAGTTTCAATGGTTTGGTATGTAAAGATCCACAGTAAAATTACAATGTTTGGCTGAATCCACAAGAATTAGGAATTTGTTCAAGCCAAAAGGCAACAGAAAAAGCTTGGAACTGTTTTTTCTCTTTAATTACTGGAACTATTAGCTCAAATTTTAAAGGTCAAAAGTAAACTGTACGAGGCTAGTACAAAATTTCATGGGCAACTGCTTAAGCCATCACCCGCTAATAAAATATTACAAACAAATAAAATTACAAGATGGTAGCAATCTATGATTTACATACAACAATTTATGAAGATGACATATTGACATTAGATCCCTGCGGTGCAAATCAAACCTTTGGCATTTTGGTCACTCTTTTAGAAGACCACTACAGAGATTCTTCAAATCCTATACCAAGTCAGCCCCATTCTAGTTCTCTTGCAGGTAAAATCCACAACAAATGCATACTTTCCTTTGCAGGAGCTGGACTCTTTCTGAGGGAAAGAGTGACCGTACACAATCTTCTGTCATTTCAGTGTATTTCCATAAAGGCAGTAATGGATTGGCTAAAGACTTCAGAGTCAATATAACCCAAAAGCTCAGATGAAAATGAGCGTGTTCATGTTAGGAGACAACGGAAAATTCCCTCTGCTGCCTGGACATCATGACAACCAACTGCAACTTGCCTAGAGAACATAACTTAAATGGATTCTTGAATATTGACACCCTTGCAACATTATTTTTACCTAATGTGCAATGCTGTATGATTCACCCTTTTCAACTGCAAATTGCCACTCTCTTGTTGATATATTGAACCAGTCTTTGCTTCGAGATTTAGTTGCTTTAACTTCAATGTACTCCCTACTACTCTCCTCCCCTACTATAATGTCCCCTACTATAATGTCGTAAGGTAACCCAGTTTCAAAATCTTCATTAACCCACTTCACTGCTGTCCCACCAAATTTCCCAATAATGTATTTTGAAAGCAACACTCTCACCTATTCTCCCCGTTTGCATGGCTTGTGCTGCCTTGGGGGTACCAAATCTAAGATGATCTCTACTGCTAAAATTAGATGCACCCAACTCAGGGCCATCAGACACTCGATCTAAATCAATGGGATCAAATTCAACATGCATGGTGGAAACAGTACGATTGGGAGCATGGCCAGACTGATCAGAATAAGTTGAATTGCAAGCATTGCCAGACTGATTTTCCAAATTGGCTGACAAAACTAAAGCTTTTGAAGCTGCTGCAAAATCATCTTCAATGGTCCAATCATCTTCAATTGAGATAGGAACATTATCAGTTTCCATGACTGTGCCTTCAGAATCATCCTTTCGTGGGCTGCCGCTAGGCTGTGCAGCTGTTGCCTGAGTCTTAAAACCATTTAAACGAACATAACTAAAACCAGGTGCAGTTTTCCAATCCACAGGCGGCCAATTTGAGTTATTTCCAGCCTTCTTTTTGGACTTTGTCGAATCAAAACTTGTTTGGAGTGAGTCATCGTTCTTTGTCTGTGAAGGTATGGATGGGAGGGACCAAACAGATTCTTCATTAGAATGCTTAGGCATCTTTTGGCTATTCAAGATGAAAAACTCTGTTTGCTCCTCAGTAGAACCTGATTCAGCCATGGTTGTGATCATGTGAAGGAAATTTGCCAAGTGTAAATCAGGAGTTCCATCAAATAACAAACGAGACAGCTCCATAAATAGGGCATGAGAATCGGATTCTTGGGTTGTGTACAAAACGTTGTCCTGTAAAAGGCATACGATAAGGATATAAATGTTGGAAATGCCCTCAAATTCTAATAAAGCATACATTGCAAAGTATAAAAGGAGGTTTAATAGTACCCATTTTAGTAACCATCAACTAAAAAGAGAGTACTGAGTTTGTTGAAGGCTGACATATTTTAGGGATTTGGAGGCATCAGTCCAAAAAAGGCTTCAACGTGAAAGATGTCTATGGTTCAACATAATTATATTGTGGTTTTATTTGGAAGCTAAAACACAATAAAACTTCAGAGAAATGCTGAAATTGTTTCCATAGCTTCAAATTATCAGACCAGCACACAAGGCCAAAGGAAGGGTGTAGGGAGGAAATCCAGTTGGAAGTACAGCACAGTTAAATTTCATAGGATGCTCTTTCAAGTAAATGACATCTTCAGGACTCAGGAGTCCAGATTTCAAACCATCACTCCACTTGAGAAACACTTGGAAAACCTGAGACATGAAAGAAACTCTAAAGTTTCACCGCAACAAACATTAATTGCAACTGTGATTTTGTTTCAGATTTGGTTACTTACTGCATTAGCTGCTTGTGAAGGCAAAGTAACAGTCGAAAGCTGGAGCAAAATTTGTAGGTAGCTACAGAGAGGAGGGGTCTCATGTACTCCGCAGCCGTCAATGAAAAAGTCACGAGGGCCTGGATATATATTGCTCAGTGTCTTTTTTAAGGGACAATGAGTCACTTCTGTCAAACTGCACTGAGGATTTATCTCCTTAATTTGGTCTAGACAACCAGTTGGATCATGCCAACACATTTCTTCAGGAGACAAAAACATAACAGGTACCACATCCTCACGACTAGAGCCAGACGCAAATACACAAGATCCAGAATGTAATTCCTCAGTGATTTTGTGCATTGAAGTAGCCATTTCTTTCCAGATGAATGTGTACAAGTTTGACGTTTGTGATATGCTGGCATGCAAAGAAAGTTGGACCCATTTAGTTGGTTGAAAGACTCAGAAGTATTTTTTATAAGTGAAAGACTCAAAAGTATAGACTAAACAAATAATAAATGGAAAATAGATATAACCCAAGCATGCTAAGAGGTGAAAAAAGTGCACGTACGCGTCTATTAAAAGCAAGTGTTCCATAAGTAAATAAGATATCATTGTAATTTGTAACAGGAAGAGGAAAAAGGAAAGTCATCCAAAAAAGAATAAGAAGAGGAACAGATGAAGGTATGAGCAAATGCATGTAAAAACCTCTGGTTCTGGAAAGCAAATATAGATGAAAAGCATCTCAATGCAAATCTGTCAAATTATACAGCAATAAGTCAATAACAACAACCAAAACTTAGTCCCAAAATTTTGGGTTTGGGGTCAGATTAATCCATATCTGAGTCAGATATAGATCCTTAACAAATCAATCAGGGTCGGTCACATGTATTTTTTCTTATCATTCTACCCTATCCAAAGTCATACTCTCCATCACCTCCTTAATTGACATATCCTTTTTTAATACTTCTATTAATGTTATTTTAGGTCTTTACAACCTTTTTTTCTCATTCCCTTAATTTGAATCCACTCATCTATTAAATTATCAACAAATAAATTTCCAAGAAATCATCTGAATTATATAAACCGCGGAATAGCCATGCAAGGAATTTCAATCCAGCATTGACTCAAGAGCTGACTTACACATACATGTTCATGGCAAGTGGATAACATGAAATCTAGAGAAAAAAGCATTAGATTAGTTCCTATAGCCAGCAAGAAAGAACATTTACTAAATTAAATAATCTTACTCTCAGATGACATTTTTAAAGATCTAAAATGGCAAATAAGAAGCAGCAATACCTGGCCTCAAAAGGTCTCTGAGAACTTCTCCACACTTTCAAAATTTCCAAAATGTCATCCATTGTAACTTTAACCTTAAACCCGATATCACTTACTAGCTTCCCATTTCGTACCTGTTCCCAAAAAAATAATAATAATAGCTCAGTAAGGAACTATAAAAATCCATGTGAGCTAAATCCTCCCACCATACAGGGAGATGCAGCAGGTTCTTAAAGAAAAACCCCCCCACCCCTCCCCCTAAAAAAAAGAAAAGAGGAAAACAAATTGGTTATGCTCTACCTATACACCCATAAAAGATATAGTAGTAAATAAGGATTGGTGCAGAAAAGAGAAAGTGGGTGGCCCCTGTGTTTCTCATCAAGGGCACAACACTGTATGAAGCTCGAACTGCAGAGCAGGTGAAGAAAACGTAGGACACGTGTTAGCTAGGCCGTTTCTTGTAGGAGTGCTAATGCACATTATTTATAAGTAGGTAATCATTTAAGTTGGATTTGGCTTTGCCAACCATTCAAAGAATTATATGGAGGAGCATACATAATTTGTTTCAAGTTACAGTATTTAAAACAGTGTGCTAATGTTGCAACGTAATATCAAACATACAAAAGAACAGGAGCAACCCTGATGAACTCACTTTCTTCTTGCATACAAGTACGAACTTTGTGATGAAAGCTTATTTCATATAACATTATTTTCTAACCAAAACTTGATCTCCAACAATCTTTTTTCTTTTTTCTTCTTTTCTGTAACAAAATTTCTAATCTGTTCCATATTTTTCATAAAACTGAGAATTAACCCCCAAAAAAAAAAAAAAATTTGTATTGGTTGATGTAGCAAATTGAGCTTCACGCCCTTTCTCACTCGATGTACAATGCTTTGGCAAAGCAAGCGTAAAGAAACAAATGTGTGTGTGTGTGTGTGTTAGAGAGAGAGAGAGAGAAAGATGCTCCTAAAGCAAGAGCTGTCTGCTCAATACGGCTCTCAATCTCATTGTGCAGAATGACCTTTCTGATAATTGTAGCAACTTCAATATGTTTGCATCACATTCTAGTTCTTAACATCATAGTGGAAGTACTCATGATAGTTAAACCAATTCAAAGGCTGTCTCCATAATAAACGATACTCATCCAAACCAAAAGGCTAACAAATATATTGCACCTTTCACAATATTTCATGCATAAAAAGAAGAGACTTTGTAAAGAATATAAATGACAACTAGATATGCTTCCATCACAAAGGAATCAGAATTGATAAAATATTACATCAAAGTAAAAAAAAGATGAGAAGTGCAAAAGATTACATCTGGGATAGTGAAGCTCATCATCCATGCCAGATACTACCCACTGGACATCACTAATGCTGCTCATAAAAGAAGACTTGAAGGGTTTGCTATCTCCGCCAGAGTTAATATTGCAGTAACCCATCACTTTGTCACTAAAACAACTATCCCATAGTGTATCAAAAATCTCTAACAGATATATACAACTTCGCTGCATGCAATTTTTGGACAATACAGATATTAAGTGGACCAATTCATGAGATTCCCAGTCTTTGGCAATTGATTCAGGGGAAATCAGATCTCTTTCCCACATGAGATTCTTAAAAATGATATGAGATATATCAGAAACAGTCTTATCAACTTGATTAATTTGCACAAAATCCACAACACCTAATTCCTGGAAAAATTCCCTCCATTTTTCCAGTCCACATGAGAGTGATTCAGTAACTGGATGCCTCAAATAAGTGCTGTCAACTTCATGCCATTACATATCTACAACATTAATCAACATATTCACATTGACTGGATTTCCATATTCTTTACTAAAATGAATTGGCACCTCAACAAGTCGTTGCAAGCCCTGATTTGTTAAAATAAAGCTTTATTTCGTAATTGGGAGATTATGTACTCCCTTTCAACATGACAATCAGGGCAGCTAGACCGTAGGTGGATCATTACAAAGCAAACATACTCTGTCATCAAATTCTTGTCCCTATTTGTAATTCCATCATCAGATACAGCTGGCAAGATGTGCACCTTCTCAATTTCATGAGCAGACAACCACTGGACACCAATTCTATGAAGCAAGTTGGTAAGGTTGCCTACTAAACTCACATCCAAGCATGAGGTATCAACAGTTGATGCAGAAAGGAGGGCAGGATTCACAGTTCGAAGTTTAGCAAATAAATTTGGGAAAGCTTCAAGTCCATGCCTGCCATCAAACCCCGCACTTAAAGCATCATATTGTAACCAGATTGTACCTTCATTCACTGAACTGTATGTACCACCTGAAAGAGGAATAAACGGTAATTTTTTAAGGTTCTCTACGAGATCAATTTCTGCATCAGAATTAAACAAAGTTTGTCTAGATGAATGGAATGACATTGTATAAAGTGCATTTAGCCAAGAAGACAACCAATACAGGCCCATGGAGTTGATGCCATTCTCCACATGACTTAGAGAGCGTATAAATTGTAGTAGAATTTTAGGACCATATTCCTCAATACCCAGTGCCCTTGCTAATGAATCAAAAATTTGTATATTTCTATCCAAGAATCCAAGGCCAAGGTGCTCACTAAGCATACTATCAGGAAGAAGGATGCGAGCCTGTTCATTCCAACCTCTTAGAACCTTGCAAGGAGGAGCCCATCTGTCGTTTCCTCCTTCCAGAAGTAAGCAGTTTGTCATACGTAATTTTGAAATAATCAACCGGGGAAGACTTGAAAAGAAACCATGAACTTCCACAACAAGCGGAACAAAGCTCATGAAAGCAGATACAGCCTTTCCAGGATTCTCTCTATAACACGGAAGAGCGCAAAAGGATCTCTCAGCATCAACAAACAAACCAGGAAACTCAGACAATAACCACTGATTCCAGGGACTATCTCCATCCACTTCCTCTCTAGATGATGGAAGAACAAAATCACCTTGAAGAATAAATTTCAGACCATAAGTCCTTAGAGGAAGAAATGCAAAAACAGGCCACTGGTCTAGAAGTGGAGTGTAATCCCCGTCAATTGATTCCTGCAATGTTACCTAGTGTCTCAAAAGCTTAAGTTGTTAAGAAATTATGAATTTAATCATTTAACCATATTTTTAACACTCCTCTTCACGTGTGAGCCTAAACTTCTAGTTAATAAGTGAGGCCTAACATATAGGATTTTTAAAATTTTAAATAGGAGGTAGAGTAAAGACAAGGATTGAACTCAAATCTCCTACTTTAATACCATGTTAGATTACCAATTCTCTCAAAAGCTTGAGCTTTTGGGACAACTAGTAATTTATCTATCACATTACTCACATGTGAAGTTGTACTACACTACTACTCTCAATGAGAGAAACAAAGAAGATGATCTTACCAGCTCAAGAAGAAAATGTGAATCCTGAGAATATAATTCTTATGAGAGACAATGAAGTGCTCTCCCTAGGCGAGCATGCTGCTTCTTCAACATGCTAATTTCAGCGTTTGAAAGACTTGGATCAAGGCTAAATTTGTCCCGCCTAATAGATTCAATGACTAGGGATGCTTCTTATCTTCATTAAGTTCAGATAAACGTTGCAAGCAACCACTGCTAATTCTATCATAAAAAACTAATGCCCCATTGATTGATTGACAAACTCCAGTATGTTCTTCAATCTGCCATCTGCCACAAGAGGTACATCCAATTTTACTTTGGAAGTGGAAGACTTACTTGAGAAATCTCGCATATTCTTAAGGCCAATGCTTTTCTCAGGCCCAACAGCTTCCAAGCATGAAGCTCCAAATGGGAAAAAATTAGTAGCATCAGCAGAACAAAATGCATGGTAATCATCAATCCACTCCACTATACCAAGAGACAATCCAACTTTATGAAGCATGACACGCTCTTCCCTTTGGTTGCACTCACACAAAATGGCTGAATTAGCATCTTTGATGACAGGTCGCATTCCAGAAAGCAAAACATCAGCAGCAAAACCACAAAACTCTGTGGGTAAATAGCCAAGACAATCAAGGAAAAATCTTGATACAACAGGCACTGCTTTATTCATATTGCATAAACTTTTGTGTAACTCACTACTAAAACTACCAGCATGAGTATCAGCCTCATCAACTATTTTCTGCATATATGAAGTGTTTCCTTGCATGGGAGAGTTCTGATTATCATTTACTTCTCCACTCTCAAGCGAATTCTTCAAAATGACTTCAAATGCACGACGTGCATGAAATTTTAAAAGGGACAAGGGAACATATTTTTCTCTCCCAACTAATGAGAACAAAGATAACAGCTGCACAGCTGTTTGAAAAGGAGATCCTTGAAGTGCAGCTTCCAAGAATGAGTCCACAGTAGCCGAATGATCAATGCGCATTACCTTGCCATCTTTTGTCACTAAACACAATAATTCTTTCGCCTTGACTTCATTCAATAACCATGGCACAAGAGGACCAAGTGAGGGAGAAAATACCAGGTCCTAATGTGCCCATGTGTTTAGATCAGACATTAGTGGTGCCCTAAGTAAGGCCTCAACTGCATCCTTGGATGTAAGAGATTCCAAGGCTCCTTTCTGGCTGATGTCGATTCTCACCTTTGTGGTTTCCAATAATTCACTTCCATTATGGGCTGTTGAGTCTCCAACGTGACACATTTCAAATAATGTATAGGACTCCATTAGAAATTACATTATTCTTATAATTCCCCAAAATATCTAGGAAGTTCGACATAGAACCATTTTCCGAAATTTTGAAACTGATCAATGGGAATTGCCTCCTAAGCAATGAAAAAATCATTTGCTTGGTTGCTATTTCTTTCTCCCCTACGCAGCCATTCAGAGCTTATGATACTAAAACAAACAACTAATGCTGAAGCATGCAAACCTCCAAAGGGGACTTTTCACATATGTCACCTGTCCGGAGGGAGGCATGTTTTTCTAGGATCATTAAAAACTCCCCAAAACCAAGTGACTTAAATGTCTTGACCCAAAATTGCTCCTCTAGCCAAAACTGACAATTATAGAGCTCCCTTAAGATGTTAATTCTCTTTTCTAGAACTGATTTATCACCACTATGGATTCCATTGTCAAGCTTAAAATACATTGCAGCTTTCCTGATAATGTCTTCAACAGATACACCTATGAGATCAAATTGGTAATTACACATCACAATTAAAGTAAAGAAATTTATAGGGAAAAAATATTACGAATGATGGGATAATAAGTCGGGAAACTCAAAAAAGTGTCACAACATATTGACACCTTCCCCAATTCACTTTTTTCTTATATAAGTTTTGACTCCAACATGGGAGGAAAGTGTGATTCAAACTAGTGATCACCATTTCATAAGGTGAGGTCCTTAAATGATTGTCACTTACTGTGATTAATATTCTTGTACTTAACCTGCCCCTTGAGTTTCTACCTCAAAAGAGTCACTTGAAGGTTCAATAGTCACTTATGCAATTATGCTTTTTCGTGCTACCCCTTTCGGTTCCCTAATTCACTTATCAAGTAAATCACACCAAAGTATGACCAGCTAAACAAATGAAAATAGACCTTTTCCATTAACAAATATCAAAGTCCACTTATCCAAAAACAAATATCAAAGTCCCACATAATCTCCCTAGAATTTCAAGGCATTCACATTACAATCGTGGCATTATGATAAGAGTCTAGTGAGCAAAATTTTACAAAAATTTAGCAAGATTTAGAATTCAAGATGATGTCAAAATGCATAACCAAGTCAAGGTTGAGAAAGGAGGGATGTTTAATTTTCAACCAATTTACACTCCAGTTGTAAATTAAAAAAATTATGAAATCCCCCCCCCCCCCCCGCCCCCCCACACCCAAACCCAAACAGAAAAAGGAGACAAAAGAAAAAAGACAAATAACACAAGATAAGAGAAGTAAAGGAATAGGCAAACCATAATCGAACTATTATCAGCAAAGCCTATTTTAAGAAGTAAACACTACTCACTATGTGTAAGCTCAACACTACGCTCAGCGATGACTGGTGCATCTTAACACTTGGTTCAACATCTACGGTCTCATAGTCAGATTGATTTTGCATATGTGAGTTAGTTAATTCCTAGTGCATCCTTAACACTTGGTTCAACATCTTTGATCTCATAGTCAGATTGATTTTGCATATGTGAGTTAGTGAGATGACGACATGGACTAAAATGGAATAAGTTTTTCATTTTTGGAACTAAATGCGGTAAAATAAAAATGTAGGGACCAAAATGGGAATATGGTCAAAATGTAGGGACCAAAATAGTATTTAATAATATTTAAATGGTATAGAGATAGGGATAAAGAGTATGTTGAAATATGTATTTGAAAAAGTAGATAAGTAAAAAGTAAAAGTAACTGTTTACTCTCCAAACAGTACAAAAATTTAGAGAGACAGCTAAAGATGCTCTTACCAAAACAAAGACAAATTCAATGCATAACTTGATGCCAAACTAGTAAGATCTCTTATTTATTGAGTAAGAGATCTATTCAAACCTCGCCTACCCAAAAAATCAATTAATATCTTAGCTTGATGATAAGATGCAATTATCACGGAATGAATGTTATAAATTTAAAATCTATCAAATTTATATAGAAAAAAAATGATGTCAAACAGGCCAAACTAAGTTTAATTTTATATAAAGATTCAAATATCATATAAATAGTTTAGAGTTTATTTATAAAATTTTACAAAAGATAGATAAACTTTTTTTTTTTTTTAAAGGGTTTAAATTTACCCTAAGTAAAGTGATACATGGTTAAAGAAAATTGAAATCTAATTCTTCATTTTAGTTTTGATGTTAAAAGAGAGGGGGAGAATAACTTTTTAAAAAAAATTAAAACATTGTAGAAAATTGATCATATATTCATATGATTCAATGCACTCGCATTTTGTTGAAAATAAGAAGCATGGTGGTTCTCAGCATCAGGGAGAGCTACAAGATACAATGCAAGGTGGTTCTCAGCAAGATGCAGCTGTGGCAAGAAGCAATGATCAAGTGGCTATTGCAGAATCAGGATGGGTTAGCAAAGAATTAATGGACCTAATTGTAGTACCTTGCTATGATCAGTCCATCCATTCATTCGAGGAGATAATTAGCTAAGATACACGTGTACCATTTAGATAGGCTTTGTTGTGACTGCTTTTCCCTCCAATTTTGGGAGTTTGTTATTTGCTTCTAGCTTGCTTAGATCATGTATATATAGGAGTAGTGGTAGTGAATTATATTCATTGGATTGTATTTATTTTCTCTGATCAATAAAATTCAGTCTTCTAGAGAGAGAGAGAGAGAGAGAGAGAGAGAGAGAGAGAGAGAGAGAGAGAGAGAGAGAGAGAGAGAGAGAGAGAGAGAGAGAGAGAGAGAGAATTTTACATGGTATGAAAGCCTTGAAGCTCATCAATGGCGTCCACTGAAACTAACACTTCCTTTAATGCTTTCAATATGCAATCCACGCAAATAGGCTTGAATTCCAACAATGATTCTAATGCTCATAAACCCTATTTTCTCAGTTCTAGTGAAAATTCAGGGAACATTCTTGTTACTCAACCTTTGCTTGGGATGAAGAACTATCATTCTTGGTTTAGAGCAATGGTGCTTGCTCTCACTGCAAAAAAAGAAGAAGATTGGCTTTGTGAATGGGAAGATTCCAATGCCAGATCTTGATTCACCTTTGTATAAAGATTGGTAGAGTTGTAATACCATGGTTCTTTCCTTGTTGATCAATTCTATGCACATAGATGTTTCTAGCAGCATCATGTACTATGAAACAACAAGGGAGATGTGGATCGAGTTGAAGAATTTGTTTTCATAGGGCAATGGACCTAAGATCTATAATTTGCAAAGGAAAATTTCTCATATTTGTCAAAATCAGATGATTGTGACAGAGTATTTCACTAAATTGAAGCATTTGTGGGATCAATTGCTGAACTATGAACCATTTCTAGAATGTTCTTGTAGAGCTATGAAGATTTTGAGTGCTTCACATAACAAGGCTTATGTTATGAGGTTTTTGATATGATTGAATGAGAATTTTGAGACTCTTCAAAGTCAAATTCTTATGTCTGATCCTTTTCCCTCAATGAGCAAGGTCTACTCACTAGTTCTTCAAGAAGAATCTCACAAGAACATTGGTTATGGAGGTTCATGTTCAAATCAGCCTGATGTAGTGGCAATGTATGCAAATTCAAAGGGAAATTCTAATTGGAATAAGGGAAATGGCAAGAAAGGGAGGCCCTTTTGCACTCACTACAACATGCCTGGACACATGATTGAAAAGTGCTACAAATTGCATGGTTATCCACTTGGTTATAAGCCTAAAGGGAAGTCCACTATCATCTATCAATGCAAATAAATTTTCCTCTAATTCAGGCAATGTTGCAGAAAATGCCCCAGTTGCTACAAATCAGCAGCCTATCTCTAGGCACAATGTGAGCAATTGTTGGCCTTTCTTACCTCTGGGACTGATCTTGGTGATGCCTATCATGTTGCAAACGTATGCACTTCTTGCATGGCTACTGGTGTGGAAGGAGTCTCTAGTGTGGTTCCTGATATGATTGCAATTTCTACACAACCATAGGTTAATCCCACAACATCTCATTCTGCCCTCATGTCAGGTATTCACTCCAACTTGCCTTTTACTTCTACTCTAGAACATTCCATTTTTTTTGCTAAAACAGTTAATAAAGAGGCTTTTAGTGCATCTGATTGGGTCATAGATACATGTACAATAGACCATATGGTTCATTCTATATCTTGTTTTACTTCTATCACTGCAACTTTAAATACTTAGAGCAATTATATCAGCTTGTGCACAAGATTTTGTCTATTTTACATTTAAAACCTACTTTTTCTATTTTACATCATCACTTTTACAAAACACCCACATCAATTTATCTATTATACACAATTATTCAATAAAATATTCATTATTTTATAATTTTTTATTACTCTCTCCCTCACCGCCTCTCTCTCTCAGACCCATTCTCTACAACATCAAAGCAAGAAACCAAAGGCTATGGCAAGCACTGAACCCGAGCACGAGCACAGAGAAGAAGTGGAAGCCCCAACCATCGGCAATCGTTAAGCTCTGATCGGCAAGAAACCGCCTCTCTCTCTCATACCCATGCTCCAGAGTTAATATTGCAGTAACCCATCACTTTGTCACTAAAACAACTATCCCATAGTGTATCAAAAATCTCTAACAGATATATACAACTTCGCTGCATGCAATTTTTGGACAATACAGATATTAAGTGGACCAATTCATGAGATTCCCAGTCTTTGGCAATTGATTCAGGGGAAATCAGATCTCTTTCCCACATGCGATTCTTAAAAATGATATGAGATATATCAGAAACAGTCTTATCAACTTGATTAATTTGCACAAAATCCACAACACCTAATTCCTGGAAAAATTCCCTCCATTTTTCCAGTCCACATGAGAGTGATTCAGTAACTGGATGCCTCAAATAAGTGCTGTCAACTTCATGCCATTACATATCTACAACATTAATCAACATATTCACATTGACTGGATTTCCATATTCTTTACTAAAATGAATTGGCACCTCAACAAGTCGTTGCAAGCCCTGATTTGTTAAAATAAAGCTTTATTTCGTAATTGGGAGATTATGTACTCCCTTTCAACATGACAATCAGGGCAGCTAGACTGTAGGTGGATCATTACAAAGCAAACATACTCTGTCATCAAATTCTTGTCCCTATTTGTAATTCCATCATCAGATACAGCTGGCAAGATGTGCACCTTCTCAATTTCATGAGCAGACAACCACTGGACACCAATTCTATGAAGCAAGTTGGTAAGGTTGCCTACTAAACTCACATCCACGCATGAGGTATCAACAGTTGATGCAGAAAGGAGGGCAGGATTCACAGTTCGAAGTTTAGCAAATAAATTTGGGAAAGCTTCAAGTCCATGCCTGCCATCAAACCCCGCACTTAAAGCATCATATTGTAACCAGATTGTACCTTCATTCACTGAACTGTATGTACCATCTGAAAGAGGAATAAACGGTAATTTTTAAAGGTTCTCTACGAGATCAATTTCTGCATCAGAATTAAACAAAGTTTGTCTAGATGAATGGAATGACATTGTATAAAGTGCATTTAGCCAAGAAGACAACCAATACAGGCCCATGGAGTTGATGCCATTCTCCACATGACATAGAGAGCGTATAAATTGTAGTAGAATTTTAGGACCATATTCCTCAATACCCAGTGCCCTTGCTAATGAATCAGAAATTTGCATATTTCTATCCAAGAATCCAAGGCCAAGGTGCTCACTAAGCATACTATCAGGAAGAAGGATGCGAGCCTGTTCATTCCAACCTCTTAGAACCTTGCAAGGAGGAGCCCATCTGTCGTTTCCTCCTTCCAGAAGTAAGCAGTTTGTCATACGTAATTTTGAAATAATCAACCGGGGAAGACTTGAAAAGAAACCATGAACTTCCACAACAAGCGGAACAAAGCTCATGAAAGCAGATACAGCCTTTCCAGGATTCTCTCTATAACACGGAAGAGCGCAAAAGGATCTCTCAGCATCAACAAACAAACCAGGAAACTCAGACAATAACCACTGATTCCAGGGACTATCTCCATCCACTTCCTCTCTAGATGATGGAAGAACAAAATCACCTTGAAGAATAAATTTCAGACCATAAGTCCTTAAAGGAAGAAATGCAAAAACAGGCCACTGGACTAGAAGTGGAGTGTAATCCCCGTCAATTGATTCCTGCAATGTTACCTAGTGTCTCAAAAGCTTAAGTTGTTAAGAAATAATGAATTTAATCATTTAACCATATTTCTAACACTCCCTTTCACGTGTGAGCCTAAACTTCTAGTTAATAAGTGAGGCCTAACGTATGGGATTTTTAACATTTTAAATAGGAGGAAGAGTGAAGACAAGGATTGAACTCAAATCTCCTACTTTGATACCATGTTAAATTACCAATTCTCTCAAAAGCTTGAGCTTTTGGGACAACTAGTAATTTATCTATCACATTACTCACATGTGAAGTTGTACTACACTACTACTCTCAATGAGAGAAACAAAGAAGATGATCTTACCAGCTCAAGAAGAAAATGTGAATCCTGAGAATATAATTCTTATGAGAGACAATGAAGTGCTCTCCCTAGGCGAGCATGCTGCTTCTTCAACATGCTAATTTCAGCGTTTGAAAGACTTGGATCAAGGCTAAATTTGTCCCGCCTAATAGATTCAATGACTAGGGCTGCATTCTTATCTTCATTAAGTTCAGATAAACGTTGCAAGCAACCACTGCTAATTCTATCATAAAAAACTAATGCCCCATTGATTGATTGACAAACTCCAGTATGTTCTTCAATCTGCCATCTGCCTCAAGAGGTACATCCAATTTTACTTTGGAAGTGGAAGACTTACTTGAGAAATCTTGCATATTCTTAAGGCCAATGCTTTTCTCAGGCCCAACAGCTTCCAAGCATGAAGCTCCAAATGGGAAAAATTAAGTAGCATCAGCAGAACAAAATGCATGGTAATCATCAATCCACTCCACCATACCAAGAGACAATCCAACTTCATGAAGCATGACACGCTCTTCCCTTTGGTTGCACTCACACAAAATGGCTGAATTAGCATCTTTGATGACAGGTCGCATTCCAGAAAGCAAAACATCAGCAGCAAAACCACAAAACTCTGGGTAAATAGCCAAGACAATCAAGGAAAAATCTTGATACAACAGGCACTGCTTTATTCATATTGCATAAACTTTTGTGTAACTCACTACTAAAACTACCAGCATGAGTATCAGCCTCATCAACTATTTTCTGCATATATGAAGTGTTTCCTTGCACGGGAGAGTTCTGATTGTCATTTACTTCTCCACTCTCAAGAGAATTCTTCAAAATGACTTCAAATGCACGACGTGCATGAAATTTTAAAAGGGACAAGGGAACATATTTTTCTCTCCCAACTAATGAGAACAAAGATAACAGCTGCACAGCTGTTTGAAAAGGAGATCCTTGAAGTGCAGCTTCCAAGAATGAGTCCACAGTAGCCGAATGATCAATGCGCATTACCTCGCCATCTTTTGTCACTAAACACAATAATTCTTTCGCCTTGACTTCATTCAACAACCATGGCACAAGAGGACCAAGTGAGGGAGAAAATACCAGGTCCTAATGTGCCCATGTGTTTAGATCAGACATTAGTGGTGCCCTAAGTAAGGCCTCAACTGCATCCTTGGATGTAAGAGATTCCAAGGCTCCTTTCTGGCTGATGTCGATTCTCACCTTTGTGGTTTCCAATAATTCACTTCCATTATGGGCTGTTGAGTCTCCAACGTGACACATTTCAAATAATGTATAGGACTCCTTTAGAAATTACATTATTCTTATAATTCCCCAAAATATCTAGGAAGTTCGACATAGAACCATTTTCCGAAATTTTGAAACTGATCAATGGGAATTGCCTCCTAAGCAATGAAAAAATCATTTGCTTGGTTGCTATTTCTTTCTCCCCTACGCAGCCATTCGGAGCTTATGATACTAAAACAAACAACTAATGCTGAAGCATGCAAACCTCCAAAGGGGACTTTTCACATATGTCACCTGTTAAGAACTTGTGTATTTCATCAGATCGGAGGGAGGCATGTTTTTCTAGGATCATTAAAAACTCCCCAAAACCAAGTGACTTAAATGTCTTGACCCAAAATTGCTCCTCTAGCCAAAACTCACAATTATAGAGCTCCCTTAAGATGTTAATTTTCTTTTCTAGAACTGATTTATCACGACTATGGATTCCATTGTCAAGCTTAAAATACATTGCAGCTTTCTTGATAATGTCTTCAACAGATACACCTATGAGATCAAATTGGTAATTACACATCACAATTAAAGTAAAGAAATTTATAGGGAAAAAATATTACGAATGATGGGATAATAAGTCGGGAAACTCAAAAAAGTGTCACAACATATTGACACCTTCCCCAATTCACTTTTTTCTGATATAAGTTTTGACTCCAACATGGGAGGAAAGTGTGATTCAAACTAGTGATCACCATTTCATAAGGTGAGGTCCTTAAATGATTGTCACTTACTGTGATTAATATTCTTGTACTTAACCTGCCCCTTGAGTTTCTACCTCAAAAGAGTCACTTGAAGGTTCAATAGTCACTTATGCAATTATGCTTTTTCGTGCTACCCCTTTCGGTTCCCTAATTCACTTATCAAGTAAATCACACCAAAGTATGACCAGCTAAACAAATGAAAATAGACCTTTTCCATTAACAAATATCAAAGTCCACTTATCCAAAAACAAATATCAAAGTCCCACATAATCTCCCTAGAATTTCAAGGCATTCACATTACAATCGTGGCATTATGATAAGAGTCTAGTGAGCAAAATTTTACAAAAATTCAGCAAGATTTAGAATTCAAGATGATGTCAAAATGCATAACCAAGTCAAGGTTGAGAAAGGAGGGATGTTTAATTTTCAACCAATTTACACTCCAGTAGTAAATTAAAAAAATTATGAATCCCCCCCCCCCCCCCTCCCAGCCCAAAAAGAAAAAGGAGACAAAAGAAAAAAGACAAATAACACAAGATAAGAGAAGTAAAGGAATAGGCAAACCATAATCGAACTATTATCAGCAAAGCCTATTTTAAGAAGTAAACACTACTCACTATGTGTAAGCTCAACACTATGCTCAGCGATGACTGGTGCATCCTTAACACTTGGTTCAACATCTACGATCTCATAGTCAGATTGATTTTGCATATGTGAGTTAGTTAATTCCTAGTGCATCCTTAACACTTGGTTCAACATCTTTGATCTCATAGTCAGATTGATTTTGCATATGTGAGTTAGTGAGATGACGACATGGACTAAAATGGAATAAGTTTTTCATTTTTGGGACTAAATGCGGTAAAATAAATATGTAGGGACCAAAATGGGAATATGGTCAAAATGTAAGGATCAAAATAGTATTTAATAATATTTAAATGGTATAGAGATAGGGATAAAGAGTATGTTGGAATATGTATTTGAAAAAGTAAAAGTAACTGTTTACTCTCCAAACAATACAAAAATTTAGAGAGACAGCTAAAGATGCTCTTACCAAAACAAAGACAAATTCAATACATAACTTGATGCCAAACTAGTAAGATCTCTTATTTATTGAGTAAGAGATCTATTCAAACCTCGCCTACCCAAAAAATCAATTAATATCTTAGCTTGATGATAAGATGCAATTATCACGGGATGAATGTTATAAATTTAAAATCTATCAAATTTATATAGAAAAAAAATGATGTCAAACAGGCCAAACTAAGTTTAATTTTATATAAAGATTCAAATATCATATAAATAGTTTAGAGTTTATTTATAAAATTTTACAAAAGATAGATAAACTTTTTTATTTTTAAAGGGTTTAAATTTACCCTAAGTAAAGTGATACATGGTTAAAGAAAATTGAAATCTAATTCTTCATTTTAGTTTTGATGTTAAAAGAGAGGGGGAGAATAACTTTTAAAAAAAAATTAAAACATTGTAGAAAATTGATCATATATTCATATGATTCAATGCACTCGCATTTTGTTGAAAATAAGAAGCATGGTGGTTTTCAGCATCAGGGAGAGCTACAAGATACAATGCAAGGTGATTCTCAGCAAGATGCAGCTGTGGCAAGAAGCAATGATCAAGTGGCTATTGCAGAATCAGGATGGGTTAGCAAAGAATTAATGGACCTAATTGTAGTACCTTACTATGATCAGTCCATCTATTCATTTGAAGAGATAATTAGCTAAGATACACGTGTACCATTTAGATAGGATTTGTTGTGACTGCTTTTCCCTCCAATTTTGGGAGTTTGTTATTTGCTTCTAGCTTGCTTAGATCATGTATATATAGGAGTAGTGGTAGTGAATTATATTCATTGGATTGTATTTATTCTCTGATCAATAAAATTCAGTCTTCTAGAGAGAGAGAGAGAGAGAGAGAGAGAGAGAGAGAGAGAGAGAGAGAGAGAGAGAGAGAGAGAGAGAGAGAGAGAGAGAGAGAGAGAGAGAGAGAGAGAGAGAGAATTTTACATGGTATCAAAGCCTTGAAGCTCATCAATGGCGTCGATTGAAACTAACACTTCCTTTAATGCTTTCAATATGCAATCCATGCAAATAGGCTTGAATTCCAACAATGATTCGAATGCTCATAAACCCTATTTTCTCAGTTCTAGTGAAAATTCAGGGAACATTCTTGTTACTCAACCTTTGCTTGGGATGAAGAACTATCATTCTTGGTCTAGAGCAATGGTGCTTACTCTCACTGCAAAAAAAAGAAGATTGGCTTTGTGAATGGGAAGATTCCAATGCCAGATATTGATTTACCTTTGTATAAAGATTGGTAGAGTTGTAATACCATGGTTCTTTCCTTGTTGATCAAATCTATGCACATAGATGTTTCTAGCAGCATCATGTACTATGAAACAACAAGGGAGATGTGGATCGAGTTGAAGAATTTGTTTTCATAGGGCAATGGACCTAAGATCTATAATTTGCAAAGGGAAATTTCTCATATTTGTCAAAATCAGATGATTGTGACAGAGTATTTCACTAAATTGAAGCATTTGTGGGATCAATTGCTGAACTATGAACCATTTCTAGAATGTTCTTGTAGAGCTATGAAGATTTTGAGTGCTTCACATAACAAGGCTTATGTTATGAGGTTTTTGATAGGATTGAATGAGAATTTTGAGACTCTTCAAAGTCAAATTCTTATGTCTGATCCTTTTCCCTCAATGAGCAAGGTCTACTCACTAGTTCTTCAAGAAGAATCTCACAAGAACATTGGTTATGGAGGTTCATGTTCAAATCAGCCTGATGTAGTGGCAATGTATGCAAATTCAAAGGGAAATTCTAATTGGAATAAGGGAAATGGCAAGAAAGGGAGGCCTTTTTGCACTCACTACAACATGCCTGGGCACATGATTGAAAAGTGCTACAAATTGCATGGTTATCCACTTGGTTATAAGCCTAAAGGGAAGTCCACTATCATCTATCAATGCAAATCAAGTTTCCTCTAATTCAGGCAATGTTGCAGAAAATGCCCCAGTTGCTACAAATCAGTAGCTTATCTCTAGGCACAATGTGAGCAATTGTTGGCCTTTCTTACCTCTGGGACTGATCTTGGTGATGCCCATCATGCTGCAAATGTATGCACTTCTTGCATGGCTACTGGTGTGGAAGGAGTCTCTAGTGTGGTTCCTGATATGGTTGCAATTTCTACACAACCATAGGTTAATCCCACAACATCTCATTCTGCCTTCATGTCAGGTATTCACTCCAACTTGCCTTTTACTTCTACTCTAGAACATTCCATTTTTGTTGCTAAAACAGTTAATAAAGAGGCTTTTAGTGCATCTAATTGGGTCATAGATACATGTACAATAGACCATATGGTTCATTCTATATCTTGTTTTACTTCTATCACTGCAACTTTAAATACTTAGAGCAATTACATCAGCTTGTGCACAAGATTTTGTCTATTTTACATTTAAAACCTACTTTTTCTATTTTACATCATCACTTTTACAAAACACCAACATCAATTTATCTATTATACACAATTATTCAATAAAATATTCATTATTTTATAATTTTTTATTACTCTCTCCCTCACCGCCTCTCTCTCTCTCAGACCCATTCTCTACAACATCAAAGCAAGAAACCAAAGGCTATGGCAAGCACTGAACCCGCGCACGAGCACAGAGAAGAAGTGGAAGCCCCAACCATCGGCAATCGTTAAGCTCCGATCGGCAAGAAACCGCCTCTCTCTCTCAGACCCATGCTCCAATCATTAAGCTAGAGGAGATCGCCGTCACCACCGGCAAGGAGGATGAAACTTCCATTCTCGATCTATACGTTTCTCTTTCCTCTCTCTCTCACTCTCTCTATTCCTATGGTTTTTCCTTTCTTTTTCATTGCGATCTGATTGAATCTAGGGATTTTTTATTTTGCAGCGCAAAGCTAGACTTTACACATTTTTCATCGCTGGTTCTGTCAAGTTTCTCAAGCACAAAGAGCACTAGAGACGAGAGAGAAAAAAAACTAATAAAATAATAAATGGAAGTGCTACATTAACTGTGCATATATGCACAATTACTGTAGCAATTATGCATAAATGCACAATTATGCACAAACTGATGTGGGTGTTTTTTTGTTCAAATTGTGTAAAATTAGCCACTTTTTCCATTTTGCACAATTATTCCCAAGTTGATGTAATTGCTCTTATGTCAATCTTCCTAATGGTGAAACTGCTTTAGTTACACATATTGGGACTATTCAAATATCAAAAAACCTTATTCTTTATAATGTTCTATGCGTTTCTTCATTTAGCTTCAACCTTCTTTATGTTAGTCAATTAGCAAAATCAATCCTTTGTTGTCTCATATTCTTTGGAAATCTTTGCTTTATCTAGGACCTTGCTCACTGGAGCACAATTGGTCTAGATAAAGAGTACAATGGTCTTTACCTGCTTGAAGAGAGTACCTCAACCTCAACTTGTTTTTCTATAGTTATTTCTGTTAATAATGTTTAGCCACATATTTGGCATTATCGATTGGAGCACTTGTCAAATTCCAAGTTAGCTTTGATGAAAAACAATAATGTACCTCCTTTCTAATAAAGTGTTTCATTGTGATATCTATCCTTTAGCTAAATAGAAAAGGCTGCCTTTCAATGCTAGCTCTCATATTTCAAGTGAACGTTTTGATTTAATTCATTGTGATTTGTGGGGTCCCTTTTCTGTTTCCACCATTGATGGTTGCAGGTATTTTTTGACCATTGTGGATGATTGTTCAAGGTGTACTTGGGTTTGCTTGTTAAAACATAAGTCTCAAACACAACACACCTTAGAATAGTTCTGTACCATGGTTGAAACACAATTTTCAAGAAAAGTAAAATGCATTAGAACCAACAATGGAATTGAGTTTATCATGACAAATGTTTTTGCTCAAAGTGGTATCTTGCATCAACTCAGTTGTTTTGAAACTCCTCAACAAAATTCTATTGTGGAGAGAAAACATCAACATATCTTGAATGTAGCAAGAGCTCTCAAGTTTCAATCTAATTTGCCTTTACATTTTTTGGGGGCATTGCATTCTTACTGCAGTGTATTTGATTAATAGAATACCATCTTCAAATTTATCTCATAAAACTCCTTTTGATATTCTCTTTGGTCATGTTCCAAGTTATTCTCACTTAAAGATTTTTGGATGCCTATGTTATGCTTCTACTCTTTCTCATAACAGGTTTAAGTTTGCTCCAAGAGCAAAGAAGTGTGTTTTCCTGGGCTATCCTTTTGGAATTAAAGGTTACAAAGTTTTGGATTTTTCTACCAACACTGTTTTTATTTCTAGAGATGTTCATTTCTATGAAAATATTTTTCCTTTTGCCACTACTACTTTGTGATTTTTCAAATCCGTTTGTTTTTGAGGTTGATACTCCTACTTTTGATGGTTTGTTAGACACTTTTGTTACTCCAATAAGCATTCTAGAAATTCATGTTGATTCTTCTAATAGTTGTGATACATTGGTACATCCTCCTTTATCATCTTCCCTTCCTTCAGAGTGTCCTAGTCTTGACTCTTTGCCATCTGCTCTAGCTATACTCACTGATTCTCCTATTTCTATCCCCAAAAATCCTACCTTACCTATTGTAGCACCTCCACCAGTCAAAAAATCCATCAGGACTAACAAAGCACCTGTATACCTGCAAGACTATGCTTGCAATTCCTCTACTGCATCTCTAGCTTTAGTTGTAGCCTCTCATGCTCCAGGTTCACCTTATGATATTGCAAACTACTTGACATACTCCCATTTGAAACCTCAATACCAATCTTACCTTATGACTATTAGTACTTGTCATTAAGAAGCTGAGCATTTCTAATAGGCGGTTAAAGATCCTCTTTGGAGAGAGGCCATGGATAAAGAGATTCAAGCCATAGAAAAGACTCACACTTGGGTTCTTACTCCTCTACCCCCTAGTAAAAGACTTATTGGTTGTAAATGGGTATACAAAGTGAAGCTCAATCCTAATGGGACTGTGGAGAGATATAAGGCAAGGTTAGTGGCAAAGAGCTATACCCAAAGTGAAGGTCTTGATTTTTTGGAAACCTTCTCTACTGTTGCCAAGATAGTTTCAGTTAGAGTTTTGATTGCTTTTACATTTGCTAAGGGCTGGCCTCTGCACCAACTAGACATCAATAATGTCTTTCTTCATGGTGATCTTGTAGAAGAGGTTTATATGGACTTGCCACCCAGTTTTCACAGTAAGGGGGAGTCTTCGTCTTCCACTCCTTTAGAACGCAAGCTGGTTAAGTCACTTTATGGCCTAAAAGAAGCTTCTAGGCAATGGAATGCTAAACTTTCTACTACCATTTTGCAGCTCGGGTTCACACAATCAGAAGCAGATCACTCTTTATTTGTTCATTCCAATGGATCTTCATGCACTGCATTGCTGGTATATGTGGATGACATGATCATTACAAGTAATGACCCAGATTGTGTTGCAGCTTTAAAGTAATTTTTGGACCAGAAATTTGGGATCAAGGATCTTGGTTCACTCAAATACTTCCTAGGTTTGGAAATTGGAAGAAGCGACAAAGGGATTAGTCTAAATCAAAGTAAGTATGCTCTTAAAGTTCTTATGGAAGCAAGAATGATTGGTTGCAAATCTACTAAGTCACCTATGGAATAGTAATTGAAGTTGTCTAAAGGTGATGGATAGTTGCTAAAGATGCAGGTCAATATAGAAAGTTGATAGGGAAATTAATGTATTTGACTTTGAGTAGACTAGACATTACATATGCTGTACGTAGACTCAACCAATTTTCGTCACAACCTAGAGTGCCACACATGAAGGTAGCTACTAGAATCTTGCAATACATCAAAGGCACACCAGGGCAAAGAGTATTCTTTCCTTTGGAGTCAGATTTGCAGCTAAAGGCCTTTTGTGATGCTGATTGAGCAGGTTGCCCTGATACTAGGAAGTCCCTAACTGGATATTGTGTATTTCTAGGAAATTTTTTAGTCTCTTGGAGGTCAAAGAAGCAAAATGTGGTCTCAAGATCCTCTGCAGAGGCAGAGTACAGGTCTATGGTCACAACCACATGTGAAGTGACATGGTTTCTATACTTATTAAAAGATTTACATACCTCACATGAAAAGCCAACTCTGATATACTGTGACAACCAGGTTGCCTTGCATATATCTGCTAATCCAGTGTTTCATGAGAGGTCCAAGCATATTGAGGCAGATTGTCATATAGTTAGGAATAAGGTTCTAGATGGGACAATTAAAACTTTCTATGTGCCATCCAAAAATCAATTAGCAGACATTTTCACTAAGGTACTTGGAGTTGACAATTTTCTAAGACTACTTAAAAGATTAGGCATCATTAATATTTTTGCTCATAGTGTTCAATATCTTGAGTACACAAAACAAAACCAAGAAGCAAAAGCTTTGCTTTTGAGGGGGAGTGTTGAAAATAAGAAGCAAGGTGGTTCTCAACATTAGGGAGAGCTACAAGATGCAAAGCAAGGTGGTTCTTAGTAACAGGGAAAGCTTCAAGATGCAGTTGTGGCAAGAAGCAGTGATCAAGTGGTTACTGTAGAATCAGGATGGGCTAGCAAAGAATTAATGGACCTGATTGAAGCAGTACCTTACTATGATCAATGTAGGGAAATAACACGAAATTCCCAAACCTGTGAGAAACAAAATAGAGAAAACATACGCCAAAGAAAAAAATAATCACACGCACAAGACAATATTTATGTGGCTCGGTAATTTGCCTACGTCTACAAAGTTGCAGGGATTTCACTATTATCAAGGAAAAATACAAAGTGCGGCAATACAGTTTTTCTCTCACTTAAAAACTACATCTAGAAAACCTTAATCACCAAAACAATGGTTTCTATATCCTACGCACAGGATTCACAATGGGCTACAAAACGGGCCAAAATTTTTTCACAAGACAAGATTTACGTGGTTCGGCAATTTGCCTACGTCCACAGAGTTACAGGGATTTCACTATTATCAAGGAAAAATACAAAGTGCGGCAGTATAGTTTTTCTCTCACTCAAAAACTACACCCAGAAAACCCAAATCACGAAAACAACAGTTTCTATATCCTGCTCATAGGATTTACAATGGGCTACAAAACGGCCAAAAATTTTTCACAAGACAATATTTACACGGTTTAGCAATTTGTCTACGTCAATGGAATTGTAGGGATTTCACTATTATCAAGGAAAAATATGAAGTGCGGTAGTACAATTTTTCTATCACTCAAAAACTACATCCAGAAAACCCTAATCACCAAAACAACGATTCTATATCCTACGCACAGGATTCACAATGGGCTACAAAATGGGCCAAAATTTTTTCACAAGACAATATTTATGTGGTTTGATAATTTGCCTATGTCTACAGAGTTGTAGGAATTTCATTATTATCAGGGAAAAATACAAAGTGAGGCAGTATAGTTTTTCTCACTCAAAAACTACATCCAGAAAACCCTAATCACCAAAACAACGGTTTCTATATCCTGCGCACAGGATTCACAATGGGCTACAAAACGGGCCAAAATTTTTTCACAAAACAATATTTATGTGGTTTGGCAATTTGCCTACATCCACAGAGTTGCAGGGATTTCACTATTATCAGGAAAAATACAAAGTGCGGCAGTATAGTTTTTCTCTCACTCAAAAACTACATCCAGAAAACCTTAATTACCAAAAAAACGGTTTCTATATCCTGCGCACAGGATTCACAATGGGCTACAAAACGGGCCAAAAAATTTTCACAAGACAATATTTACGTGATTCGGCAATTTGTATGTCCGTAGAATTGCAAGGATTTGACTATTATCTGGGAAAAATACAAAGTACGGCAGTACAGTTTTTCTTTCACTCAAAAACTACATCCAAAAAATCCTAATCACCAAAACAACAATTTCTATATCCTGTACACAGGATTCACAATGGGCTACAAAACGGGCCAAAAATTTTTTACAAGACAATATTTACGTGGTTCGGCAATTTGTCTACATTCACAGAGTTGCAAGGATGTCACTATTATTAGGGAAAAATACAAAGTGCGGCAGTACAGTTTTTCTCTCACTCAAAAACTACATCCAAAAAACCCTAATTACCAAAACAACGGTTTCTCTATCTTGCGCACAGGATTCACAATAGGCTACAAAACAGGCCAAATCTCCCATTAAAAAACCACGTAACATCATTTTGGGTTAGGTCTAGTTGGGTCGTCATCTGGATCAAACACAACTAAGCTCCACAAAGCCCAACAATCAGTTCATCCATTCATTCGAGGAGATGATGCCACATGGATTAGGGAGTTAGAAAGTAGTTGCAGGATTGATTAGCTAAGATACACGTGTACCATTTAAATAGGATTTGTTGTAACTGCTTTTCCCTCCAATTTTGGGAGTTTGTTATTTTGTTTTTAGCTTGCTTAGATCATGTATTTATAAGAGTAGTGGTAGTGAATTATATTCATTGAATTGTATTCATTTTCTCTAATCAATAAAATTTAGTTTTCTATTTAAAGAGAGAGAGAGATCTAGAATTTTACACATTTATATATACAATTTTTGTGAAAAATAATATTTTCAATTGAGTTAGATTTCTGATATTCAATTTTGAGACCATCTTGAAATGGGAGAGCACACCTGTTTTTTTCAAGAAAAAAAAATTATTAATTTAAAATTTTTGGAGATATTTTCAACTGGGGCACTAGACAATGGACTGTTGGACCTTGCCCAAGGGTTGGCCCTGGTCCTCGCCACCATGGAATTACTCACGGGTAGTGAATTGTTACGCCAAGGGCTGCTTCAACCATAGGTACTTCTAATAGCTCATCTTCCCTAAATCTCAAACGGTTTTGGATATGAATCCCAAGAAGAGATCACCATGGATGGGATCTTGGGGGACTTGTGGTTCAAGAAGAGGTACAAGAAAGTCAATTTTTACGAGTTGATGCCTTCATTTAGCTCCATTTCCAATATATGCGTTTGTTTCAATGCCCAAATGAGACAAATTGCGCTTTCTTTTTCAGAGATTGGGGAAAAGGAAAATAAGGATTAATGCAACCGATGAGAATATAGTTATAGAATTGCTAATAAGATTAACATGGGTGATCCAGGGTGTGCAGGTTGGTAGGGGTGGAAAAGTGAGAGGATAGAAAATATTTTAATTTCTTTCATTTTTGTTTGGTTGGAAGTGGAAAAATGGAGGGATGAAAAAAGTGAATTTGTATAAATTTACTCATACACCCTTGTTAAAAAATTATTGCCAATTAAAACAAAAAAGTGACAAGCAGCCAAAAAAAAAAAAAAATCAATCACCCAATTTATTAAAAAATAAAAATCATGTCCAAAAAAATAAAATCATATCTAGTTAAAAAAAAATAACAAAAAACTATCACACCCACAGCCTAGGAAATCAAAAGAAAAAAAAAAAGAAAAAGAAAGAAAGGCAATGACGAGGAAAGAAAAAAAGAAAAAGAAAAAAGAAAGAGGCAACGTGCTCAGGAAAGCACAAAAAAGAAAGAAAGAGGAATTGGACAAATTGCATATGTGCAAGTGCACATGGACATTTTTGTCCATCAAGCAACCCTATTTTCTCAATTCAATTTTCTCTCCATTTTGGAGGGAAAACTTTTTAGTGGGTTTAGGGAGAAAACACCTAGGTCCCATTATTTATTTTCCTTCTTTCCCACCCAACTAAACACACTCCAAAAAAATTTTCATTCCCATTTTCTCTCCAAAGTTTTTCATCCATCCTATTTCACCTCCAAACAAACACACCCTAAGAGCATCTGTACCTTCAAAAAATTGTATTTTAAACACCAAAATGCATGCTTTATCCAGACGTGGGTTCTTAAGAGCATTTACAACAAGCTCTCTAAACCCCAAATTTGGATAGTAAACCCACAGAAACTTGCTCCAGCAGTCTCTCTAATTCACTGTTCATTAGCAAAAAATTGTTTGCTAATGAACAGTAGTTCTCTTGGTCTGATGACCTATTATTCATTAGCAAAAGAATTAATGGGAATAAAAAATTCAACACACCCATTAAAATATTCAATTTTACTCAACAATCACAACGACTACAACTCAACCATTCTAGATTTTTTTCTCTCTCAAACATCTCTAAACTCAATCACAATCAAAACACAAACTCACATCACAATCTCAAAACTAATCAAATCAGAACAAACAAACAAACAAAAAAAGCAAATCTAACCTATCTGAGCCACTGTGGAGAGGAGAACGAGTGGTGGTGGAGAGGACGAGTTATCCACTGGCAATCTTTGTCTGTGAGAGAGAGAAAGGAAGAAAGAGAGAGCTTTGGTATTCTCTCTAGCTTGGACGAAGTAGTAAGAGAAAAAAGAGAAAGGAAGAAAAAAAAAAGAGAAAGAAAGAGAGCTCTGGTATGTTCTGGAGTTTGGAGGAAGTGGTAGGGAAAAAAGAGAAAAGAAGGAAAAAAAGAAAAGAGTAAGGGTATGTGTGTGGAGGAGAAAAAAGAGGGGGGGGGGGGGGAAGAAAGAAAAGAAGAAATTGTATGGATGAAAAAAAATTAAGGGAAAAAAATAAAGAATAAGAAATTAAAATTAAGAAAAGCTTCTACAATATTTTCACAATAAATTTTAAGTGGTAGGTTGTTATTGGCTATTATTGGTAAGAAAAAAATAATTTCAATAGTGACTAGTGAGTTAAGCGAGTTTTAACAACACAAAAAATACCTATAAATACTTTCTTCTTTAGTTTGTAAAAAAAAAAAAAAAAAAAAAAAAGTCCCACTAATATCATAATCTCATAAATTCATTTATAACTATGTTGATAATGTAATATCCAAAACTATGTAAAAAAAAAAAAAAAAAGGAAGGTATATTATATATTATTACCAAAAAAGTATATTATATTATCTACAATATTTTCAGGAGTCTTACTATTTCCCACATAGGGCACTTAGATAATACACTAGCCCATTTGTTAACTAAACATGTTCTTGGTATTGATGATTTTGTTACTTGGTTGGAAGAGAGCCTAATGTTTATTGAACATGCGGTATCTCAAGATGTTTTATTTTTGAATTTACATGAATAAAATTCCTCTGTTTGCTATCTCAAGAAAAAAAAAAATCCCACTTCACTATTCCTTTTTTTCCATAGGTCAATTGCATGGACCAATACTTTAGCCCAATTGAATTTATAAACAAACCGAAGGTTGGGTATCAGAGGACATGACAAAAGAGATTATTTAATTTACTCATTATTTCTAAATATCCAAGGAAATTTTGTGAAACATTGCAAACAAAAGAAAAAGAAAAAGAAAAGGCTGCATATATAGTAGGTATTACATGAACACTCTACAAAAAGAAAAAAAAAAAAAGAAATTGCATGAACATGTATGTTAAAAAACTTAATCAAACTAACGCTAATTTGTGGGTTCCAGTTAGCTCAACTGGTAAAGTCTCTGATGATTGTATAAGAGATTTGAGGTTCAATCTCCGCCTACACCAAAAACTGATTGGTGTCTTGGTCTGATGATAAAGAGTCATCATTAGGAACGGACGCCATAGGTTGAAACTCTCTTAAAAAAAAAAAACTAACACTAATTTATAAAGTTTGGTACAATTACAACGGGTACAATATATATATATATATATATATATATATTAGTACTATCAATTAAATGCAATAAAATAATGTTTATTATTAAATTTTATAACTTTCCACAGAGAGATGAAAGAGGGGCCGAAATTCATGTTGATTTTGATTTTGGTCTAGAGTTTTTAATTTTTTGTTCTTTAATGTGGGCTTCAAAAAGAACCATACCCATTTATGGTGCTAATATGAAGAGCAGAGGTGATGGATGGAACAAAATCCATGAATGGCCCAATTTAAAGACAAAAGACAGTGTCTTAGGCCCAATACAAAAGTTGATAATCAGTAGACCAGAAAAGTAAAGGAAAGTTGATAATGTGAAAGTGAAAGTGAAACCACAATTTTCGGAAGGAGAGTAGAATCATTACATATTTTTTTTTTTTTTTTTTTTTTTGGGGTGTGGGGCGGGGGGGTGGGGGGTTGAATTTGCTTTTGCTTTTTACGCTTATTGGTTTAGGTGGGTTTTGCTTTTCTTGTTTTCTTAACAGATGCTAAAGTGGCAAACATCTTCCAATTGATATCAAGGAAAAAATATGATTTTGGTACTTAACGTTTTTCATTACAATCAATTTGCTTATAATATTTTATCAGCATTCAATTTAGTCCATGTTAGTTTTAAGTTGTAGTCAATTTTTGTTAATAAAGTTGATGGTAGAGATCAAATTATTACAAATTAAAAACATCACAAATCAAATTGATTGCTATCAAAATGTAGATACCAAATTGACAATAACCTTAAAATATAAGAACAAAAATAGAATTTTGGTTTTTATTTTAACCAATGCGAACCATTGAAAACTAATTATAGTGAAGTCAAAATGTCAAATACTTGTAATTTTCTTATTTCTTTTTGTAACTAATGAGAGTTTGTAGACTTTTTCAAATATTTAATTACTCTTCTCTTTCGTAAAACTTTCTCATAAAGACTTAAAATTCTGATTCATACCATCCATTACAATTGCTTGTACTTCTAGAAAACCATCGACTTTAAGAATGCGTGATAGTACATATATTCCTTAATTGATTTTCCTTTCTTATGGTTTTTTTTTTTTTTTAATTTCTTTTCGAGGAACCTTCCTGAGTTGGTCTTTTATTTTTATTGGCTCGCCTCTCACAGAAGAGGATGCTGACCTGGAGAGAGACACTTTCTCCATCACTCCCAATAGTGTAATTGTTCTTCACTCTGGTTCTTTCCCAACATACCACCTATGTACAGACACCCTTCTGGCTTCCACCTCTCCGGCGGCGGCTAGTTTTCACAGCAGCAAAAACAACAACAACAACATAAGCAGCCTCCTCCAGCAGCGCAACCGGTACCACCTTTAAATTTCAGATTTTGGCCTCCAACAACTATTTCCTTAACTTTCCTTCAACAACAACAACAACAACAACTGCTCTTCATTTCAAAACAAAGCTATACTACTCGATCATGGAGAAGGTGGACCGCGCTGTCACTAACGCTAGACGCAACATAATTGCGGCCGGAGAGAGTGTGACGGCATGGAAAGTGTCTCAGGATACACTGCTCATCCTCAACCTCGACTCTTGGTCCTCTCTTGGCTTTCCCATGCAGGAGGTCCCCAGTCTTCACCGCCTTATGCTCACTGAAGGGAAGGTACTGGTTTTTACTATTATTACTCTATTGATTCTACTTCAATTTTATGTATAATAGTCTTTATTTTGTTGTTGTTGTTTTGGTTTATTAGATAAATGCATTTATCCATTGCTTTGTTGGGGTTCAAAGAGTTACTACATTGTATGATTTGGAAGTAGCAATCTTTAAGAATGAGGGCGTAGATAACTTCGAAAAGCTTGAATTGGGGCCTTTGTTGCGACACCCACTTGTCTTGCACTATTTTTCACTCAAATCTGATGCCACTGAAGTTTTTAAAATAACTGGTGAGGAGGTATTTTGTTTCCTTTGGAAGTATATACATAGGAAGAAGAAGAAGAAGAGTCAGAATAATGATAGTGTTGAAGTTGAAGAGTCTTTGGATGGGAAGAAGAAGAAGAAGAAGAATAAGTATATTAACAATATTCAAGTTGATAAGTTTTTGAATTTTATTGCTAAGAGGCGTTCCGTTGCAAGCAAGGAAGAACTTTGTATACGAATTCAAAACTTGGGGATGCATGTTTCTGCTATCCAAAAAGCCATGAGCCCACAGACTGCTAGTTTAAAGAAACCTGTAGATGCTACTTCTATTTCTCAGCGTGTCGAATCATTCTCCTCTGCACGGAAGGATTTTCGTGGCAAGAACATTAGATTTGCTTCATCAAGCTCCAATGACGATGAAAATAGTGATGATTCTAAGGATGCTAACTTGCCATCACAAAATGTTGCAAGTTCTGACCGAGTGACTAGCTGTCCTTAGCCAGCTGAAATTGAAGAGATGACATGGCTTGGGTTGGAAGATGAAGTGTGGGGCCAACCTGCTCCAGCTAGTGGCAGCCAAAGGCACAACGAGAGTTGTTATCAACATCCAAGTTCCACCATGTCTGCACCCTCTGAATCATCTAAAAAGAAGGAAACTTGTTATCAAAATAAAAAAGTAAAGTTAATCCAAACTTACAGATGATTCTTACTTATCATTTTCTACTTGTAGATTTTCATCTCTTTTATCAGAAAACATTGGGTTGTTATCTTTTAGTAGATGGTCATGGCTCATGGTTCATTTAATAGTCAGTCCAATATTCATTTACTATTGTAGGAGCAGAGCAGGCAAGTAAGTATTCCCCCTTGGTGCAATGGTCACTCCACAAGTATAAGTGCTTGTGGGGTGTGGGGGGCAAGAGCCAGGGTTCAAGTCTTCAGGAGAGAGCTTCACACACATATACACTTAGATTAGATTAGAGTAGAAATTCTATATTGTAAAAAAAAAAAAAAAATCCATCTTTTACTGGCTAAAATCAACATTATCCTTCCTTTGAAGGACAATGATCAAAAGAACTCTGATAGAATTAGGTGAAGTTTTTGCAGCCATCATTCTAGACAGACAATTGGCAAAGCCATCAATATTCAACATGCGGATAAACTAAACTTTATGCCGGTTAAGATTGAAAATAAAAACATCAATTCTAGTAGTCTCTGAATTTGAGAACCAAGTGTTGAATAATTCTTGGGAAAGATTTTTCTCAAATAAGTCATTTGAGAATAGCTCTCTCTTCATAATGCACTTCTTTCCTTCATGTCTTTTGGTTTGACCTGTCTTTTCTATTCCCATATTCACTAGAAAGTTCTGCACATCTCTGAAAGTCCTTCATGTCTTTTGTTGAAGTTGGAAATGCATCAGTGTGCATCTTTGTGAGGCAGAACTTTGTGCATCTTTGTGAGGCTGAAATATTCACAGAATCACATTAAGATCCCTAGAGAAAACTTTGTAAGGCAATTAAATCATAGGTTTTAAAATAGTTATTCCAGTGAGATTAAACTAACAATTTATATATAAAACAACCAAAAAGAAGATGAAGAAGGGGACCAACTTTGACCATGAAACTATATATGTATTCATCTCAGTTGATATATGATAATAACATCTTAAGCATATATTTCCTTTATCAGAATTTGCTCACTCTAGTACTCTACTTCCATGTTAGTTTAATGAAACCAGTCCTTGAAGTCTTCTTTTATACTCAAGTTTTTTTTTTTTATCTCAATCCCCAATGAGACACCAAACTTGACATTAAAGATGATACCTAGACATAGTATATTAAAAATCGATATTTGCACTACATTCCAAACGAGGCATATGAATGATTACATCCATTCCAAACGAGGCATATGAATGACTACATCCTACTTGATGTTACAGTATTTAACTCAATATGCAAGATAATATGCACAGAAAAAGGAATTGATACAATCCGTCTTTTCCACATATTGCTCATCATAGACACGGATAAAGCCAAAGATTACTCGTATATGATTTTAAACATATCAAGGTAGAACTTTAGATGGCTAGTAAATGATTATGCAAGAATTGCATTCCACGTGTCATTTTTCTCCCATCTTGTGAGAAAGAAAAGCTAAAAATCCTTTTACTAAGCAGACTCATTCCTCAAATTTTCTTTAACCTGCCAAGATCGAATTTATCTGATAACATATATGCACCATGGATCATACTAAGCACACTTATGGCAGCCTTCATGATTTGATCAAAGTGATGACAGGATGATTATTTGATTATCTTTCCCGGAGTTTGTGTATTTAATGCATGTCCATGTTTGATGTTTTAATCTTCTTCTGGTTTTATTTATGTGGTGTGGTGATAATGGTCAAACAGAGACAAGATTTTTCTGCTGTATGTGTTGTGGAGTTACTGGGAGGTCAGAGAACATTAGAGGGAAGCCAAATTCACAGTAGAAAGTTACTAGGAGGTCTGGAAAAATTAGAGGGAAGACAAACTAACAATAGATTTCTTCTTGTAAAAAGACCTGATGATGGTTTGCTTGCTGGCCTCTGGGAGTTCCCGTCTGTCATGCTGGATGGAGAAGCTAATTTGGCCAATAGGAGAGAAGTAATTGATCACTTTTTGAAAAACAATTTCGGACTTGATACCAAACAGACCTGCGACATAGCTTTCAGGAAAAATGTTGGAGAGTTTGTCCATATTTTCTCTCACATTTGTCTAAAGATATATGTGGACTGTTGGTGTTACATCTAAAAGGTTTGTGCTCGCTCTCTCTTAAATTTTGTAACAGGGGTGTGCTTTTATGAAATAAATAGATTTGAATGTTTCTGTTTTTTGACTAACAAATTATACTCTTAATTCTTAAATATGAAGCATTATTTGCAATAAATTCTAGTAGTCAGAATTATTGGCACTTAATGATGCATAGTATCATATTCATTATGAAGTTATAATAGGTGATTTATAAAACCATATTATCATAATTAAGGTAAATTTTATCATGTCAATTGGAATGCACAAAACTATGGTTTCATCTGAACCTGACATGAGTAGCAAAACTCAAAAATTTCAAAGTGTTGCCTTGTGTTTAGAAGCATATAAATTGGAATGAAATCAATTGGAATTTTGGATATGCTCAGCTCCCAGACACTTAGGCCTTTTGCACACTGAATTAGAGACCTGGAAAGCTCATTTTTTCACCATACTTTTCCAGGCATTTCCATTCATTGCTGAGGTTTTATTCTGTCTCCATTGTTTTATTTTGTAAGATATTAGTAAAAAAAAGCGAGGGTCTTGTTTTGGATTAAGATTTGTTCATTCTAACATCAATAATTTTCTAACACAAGTAATTATTGGGTACTCCCGAAATACCATAAATGCATATTCTTTCCTCTCACATAATTATGGATCTCACTAATTAAATTTATGGTGAGACTCACAATTCATGTGAGAGAGGGGACTACGCATTTATAATATTTCCTAAATATTCAATAATTTTCCAACACTTAGGCCTTTAGCACACTGAATTAGTGACCTGGAAAGCTCATTTTTTCACCATACTTCTCGTGGCATTTCCATGCATTGCTGAGGTTTTATTCTGTCTCCATTGTTTTATTTTGAAGATCTTACTTTTGTTGGTGGGCCAAAGTGAAATTTATACCTTGCTTATATTTAAAAAATGATACAAATTGTAAAGCAGGATATTTTTTTAATGGAAATATCATTAAATATAGCTGCATATCTTTTTATTGTCAAGGGTGTACTTGTTAAACCTTTTTTTTTTTCCTTTTTTTTTTTTTAAATTCCTTTAGTGAAGGGGAGCTGATACCGAATTCGTAAGGGCCTAAGGGGCAACCCAAATTTAACCAATATAATAAATGGAAATAGGTTGGATGAATATATTTTGTATTTTCTAGTTTTATGGGATAAGAAAAAACACTCAATAACTTAAAGGATAGATAAACTTACCATCTAAGTAGACGCAAAGGGATACAGATAGCACCACCCCAAGGAATTTAGCTAAATATATAGAACTATTTTGACTCACCACTCTATGAGATACAGATTAACATGACCCAAGAGATAAAGAAGCTGATTCTCACCACCCAAAGGAATCCACCCAAGGGATAAGAAATAATTTAGAAGAAATCAATCTTCTGAAAAACACACGAGGTTTTTAATTCTAAAAATATACTTTGCTTTTTATTAGATTCAGCCAAAGGCTTAAATAAAGTCTGGAATAGCCCCCCAAGCATAGGAAAACAAAAAATAATAATAAATACATTCACTTAATCTAACCAAAGTCAGATCTGACTCCTAGGAACTTAGAAACACAATAAATTACTTGTCGTCCTAGGAGAAATAAAACATAAAGTTTGATTCATCCTAGGAGACACTAAATAAAGAAAAATTGACTTAATTAATAAAAAAGTTTTAAAATAATGGGCTATTATTCTAGTATTCAAGGAAAGGTTTTGGGCTTGGACTTACATTAGGTTAGGCTTGCTAGATCTTGGGACACTCTAGTGTCATACTCCCTGATGGAAATATAAGTGTACGCAGCGGAAAAATTAAAAACAACGGATCTATTTCATTTGCAATTGATAACATGTACTATGTAAGTTTCAGAATTCAAGAATAAGAGAGTGTACCTTGGTGTGGTGAATTTCAAAACCGTAGATCAGAAGTTCTTGAGAATACTTTCAATCTTCACTTCAATTCCACTTATGCTCAAGAAGTGTAGTCTCTCAATCAGTTTGTTCTAGGGAGAATGAGAAAAGTGTCTAACACACTCATACAAACCTTTTTATGTGTTATATAAATTCTATATGTTTCTCTCCTTATAACTGATTATCTAATTGGATTAGCCTTTTGGGCCTTTCCAATTTGGCTTTAGTATGTGGCTTGAAGTGGGACCAAAAGGGAACAAATAAGACACTAGCTCCAATGGGCCTTGGGCTTTTCTGTCAACTCTTGACAAGTCCAAAGTTACCATTAATTATATTTAATACCACTATATAAATATAATTGCACTCTAGGCTTTATTAATAAATTATATCTCAAGACTTTATTGTACATGCAACCCCTTCATAAACTATTCGTAGTAATACAAAGTCATGAAAGTAGACTGCCACTTTGTAAATTACTACATCTTAATATTTGAGTACCCGGTTTAATCCATTAAGTTATTCATCATATATTTATAAAATCCAATTTCATAAATATATACTTTAGTAACTATTTACTAAAGTTGTTAGGCCTAACATTCTGAATAACAAACCCATTAAACTTATCTCAAGGGAATATTTTGAATCTTCGTTAAGAAATTATGAATTCCATCTTGAGAATATATGTTCCATCAACACTAAATATGGCTGCCCAACATACTAATGTTTTGATCGTTAATTTAGATCTCACTTCTAATATATTAAGCAATTTACACTTCATGATCAGGTCCATTATTCTCTCAGAATTAAAAGTTTATGTAAAAGGAAGTTGTGAGATTTATTATTCATTTAACAGTCGTGAGGAGAATAATAAATCTCACAGCGGTCCAGTTCAATATATTTTAACTCTTAAAACATATCAACATGTCAATTAGAAGTTTCCACTTCCATGATCAAGACAAATCATCTTAGTTGATATGTTATAGTCTTCGCAGATGAAATGCCCAATTTTATCACCGACTACGAACTAAAATTTTGAGTTTACAAAGAACCTGTGATTTATATCTTCTGTGACTTTTCACATAAATCACATACTATGCATCTCATGCACTATATGATAATGTCAAAGTATTCATGTTGCCATCATTTTAAATAATAATAAAGCAACTTTATTAATCACAACATTAAGTCATACATAATAAAATACATAGCATCATACAATAAGATTTTAGAGCACTAATCCTAACACTCCCCTGCTTGAAAGGACTTGACCCCAAGTCCACTTGGTCTTCCTTATCTTCATAGTAAGAAGAAAGATTAGAAATGTTGAAGGTTGCTGAAACACTATAATCTCCAGGTAGATTAATCTTGTAAGCATTCTCACCAATCCGTTACAACACTTTAAAAGGTTCATCAGGGCTAGGTTTCAACTTAGAAGATCTTTTGGAGGGAAATCTTTCCTTCCTTAGATGAATCCAAACCAAGTCACCTTCCTTGAAAACTGTTGGTTTTTTATGCTTATTTGCTTGCTTGCAGTACTTCTCATTTTTCTTTCCAATCTTATTTTGGACCTGTTCATGCAATTTCTTTATTTCCTTCGCCCTTTCTTCAACATCACCACTAAAATTTTTGGTAACAGAAGGTGGTGTCAATTCAAGTGGTCTAGTAGGATTTAGGCTATAAACTACTTCAAAAGGACAGTAGTTTGGCTAGTGGATCGATTATAAGAAAACTCGGCTTGAGCTAAAAGAAGATCCCAATGTCTAATGTTTTTCCCCACAAAACTTCTTAAAAGATTTCCCAAACTTTGTTTCACAACTTCAGTTTGTCCATTTGTTTGTGGATGGTAAGAAGAGTTGAATTGCAGTGTAGTCCCAAGCTTCCTCCAAAGAGTATGCCAAAAATGACTTACAAGCTTCGAATCATGATCAGAAGTGATAGTTTTTGAAACATCATGAAGCTTGACTATTTCTTTGAAATGCAAATCAGTAATAGAAGATGCATCTACAGTTTTATTACAAGGAACAAAATGAGCTATCTTTGAAATTCGATCAACCACCACCATGATAGAATCCTTGTTTCTTTGAGTTCAAGGCAAACACAAAAAAAAAAAAAAAAAAAAAAAAAAAAAAAAAAAAAAAGGTCTAAGCTAACATCTTCCAATAAAGCTTTGGGAACTAGTAATGGTGTGTACAACCCGGTGTTCTGGCTGTGACTCTTAGAAATTTAGCAAGTTTTGCAGCTTCTCACAAGAGACATAACATCATGAGTCAACTTGGGCTAGTAGAAATTTTCTTGAACAAGAGCCAGAGTTTTGTCACTTCCAAAGTGTCCAGCAAGACCTCCCCATGAGCTTCTTGGATAATTTCACTTCTTAAAGAACATTGAGAAATGCACAGTTTGTTGTCTTTGAATAAAAAACCTTTTTGCTTCAAGAAATGATTAACGCTGATAAAGGGAAGCAAGCCCATGAAAACTTCTAACATCATGGAGAGACTTTGGCATGGGCCAACTGAGTATAGCCACAATTTTTCTTGGATCCATTTTGATTCCATCACTTGAAACAACATAGCCTAAGAACACAAGCCTATCAGTTAGGAAATGACACTTCTTCAAATTTGCATAAAGCTTCTGCACTTGAAGAGTTCGAAACACCTCATGAAGATGCTCCATATGCTCTTGCTAAGACTTGTTGTACACTAAGATGTCATCAAAATACACAACAACATAGTGACCAATGAATGGCTTAAAGATATGATTCATTAAGCGCATAAAAGTATTGGGAGCATTAGAGAGTCCAAAGGGCATCACCATCCACTCATACAACCCTTCTCTAGTTTTGAAAGCTGTTTTCCATTCATCACCCGGCCTCATTCGAATTTGATGATAACCATTTCGTAGATCAATCTTTGAGAAAACCATAGCTCCATAAAGCTGGTCAAGAAGTTCATCTAACCGTGGAATAGGAAAGCAGTATTGAATGGTGATCTTGTTTACTGCTCTACTGTCAATACACATACGCCATGAGTCATCCTTTTTGTGAACAAGGATGGTTGGAACAGCACAAGGATTCATACTCTCAATTACAAGGCCTTTTGCTATCAACTCTTCAACTTGTCATTGCAACTCTTCATGCTCTTTCAGATTCATTCTATAAGTTGGTTTATTAGGCAAAACAGAACCAGGCACAAGATTAATGCAGTGCTGCATATCTCTCATAGGTGGGAAACCGAAAGGAATTTCATCAGGAATGACATCACCAAACTCCTTAAGAAAGAGTATCAACAAATGAGGAATATTCACTGGATCCTTCTCTTTTCTAACCATAATAGCAAACCCCTCACCACATTCTTCAATGCTCTCTCCACCTTAGTTCTGGTCAATAAATTGCTTCCCTCCCTAAGTGAAGGTTTGGGAACATGGATCATTCTTAATGGAGCCAAAGTTATTTTTACACCATCTAGTTCAAAAGAATAAGTATTTTTGAAACCATCATGACTAGTCTTCCTATCATACTGCCACGGTCTCCCAAGTAACAAATGACATGCATCCATGGGTACAACATCACAAATTATTGCATCTTTATAATTCTTGCTAATAGAAAATTGAATTAAGCACCTCTTATTTACCTTCACCACATTGCCTTTGCAAAGCCACTGGAATTTGTATGGCTGAGGATGATTTTCAGTTTCTAGCTTCAACTTTTCCACCATGGTTGTTGCAACAACATTCTCACAACTTCCTCCGTCAATGATAACATCATAAACTTTTCCATGAGAAGTACATTTGGGATGGAAAATATTGTTTCAAAGCCATTCATCTTCTGCATAGGCTACCTTGAGACTTCTTTGAATAACAAGCGCCTCTCCTTGGTCAGCAAAAGACCACCTCCTCATCGTAAACAACAGGTTCATGAACAACCAATACTGAATCATCCTCATCTTCCTCCACCAGAGAAACTATCTTGCGGTTTGGACAAATAGAAGCAATATGTCCAAAGCCTTGATATTTGAAACATCTACGACCTATACCAGCGGTGTTGGGATGATTAAAACCTGATGCAAATTCATTCTTTGATGGTTGCTGGACAGTGCAACAACCTTAGAAGTGGAACCACTCCCTCGGTTAGAAATACCCTCTCGATTATAGGATCGAAAGTTACTGCCATGCCTCTCCTTCAGTTACTTCTCCACTTTCATAGCAAGCTTGCAAACATTATTGTAGGTCCAATAGGTTTGTAGTTAGACCACATCACTGAGTTCAACACCATAAACCTCCAAGATAGTGAGCAATCATTTGCTCATCCTTTGGTTCTACAATATCACATCAAGTCATAAGATAATCAAACTCTGCTGTATACTCCTCCACAGAAAGCTCATTTTGTTTGAAATTATGAAATCTCAAAAAAGCATCTTGCTTGAAGTGATCAGGCAAGTATTTTTTCTTGAGCTCTCTTTTTATCTTTTCCCAAGTCTTAATACGATCTCTTCCTTCCCGTTGTCGCTGCCTTTTGAGATGCTCCCACCAAATTGAAGCATGTTTTCTTAGCTTGATTGCAACAATCTTCACCTTGCGATTATCTAGAATATCTTTGAAATCAAAGATTCGCTCCATAGTAGTTAGCCAATCAATGAAATCATCAGGTTGCATTTTCCCTTCAAATTCTAGAATGTCCACCTTCATATCATAACCTTATTGTAAGTTTCTGAGATGACGACGATGGGGTGGAATGCTCCCACAGGAGACATGACTAGGGGCACAGTGAAATGGATTCTCCTCTTCATCATTGCTAATAGCTTCAGATTTTGAATTATGATCTCTGGGACCTTGCCTTTCATTCTTGTAAAACTCTAAACGCTCTTGGAGTTGCTAAAGTTGTCTCCTTAAATCATCCATTTCAAAATCTCAATGATCCCTTTCAAGTATCTCACCATTGTTTCCATGTCGATGATGTCCAACCATTGAACCAAAGCTCTAATACCGGATTTATAAGGGGCAACCCAAACTTAATCGATATAATAAATGGAAATAGGCTGGATGAATATATTTTGTATTTTCTGGTTTTATGGGATAAGAAAAAACACTCAATAACTTAAAGGATAGATAAGCTCACCACCTAAGTAAACCCAAAGGGATATAGATAGCACCACCCCAAGGAATTTAGCTAAGGATATAGAACTATTTTGGCTCACCACTCTATGGGATACAAATTAACACCACCTAAGAGATACAGAAACCGATTCTCGCCACCCAAAGGAATCCACCGAAGGGAATAAGAGATAATTTAGAAGAAATCAATCTTCTAAAAAACACACAAGGTTTTTAATTCTGAAAATACACTGTTTTTTATTAAATTTAGCCAAAGGCTTAAATAAAGCTTGGAACAACTCCCCAAGAATAGGAAAAGAAAAATAATAATAAATACATTCACTTAATCTGACCAAAGTCAAATATAACTCTTAGGAACTTAGAAACACAATAAATTACTTGTTAGCCTAAGAGAAATAAAACATAAAGTCTAATTCATCCTAAGAGACACTAAATAAAGACAATTTGACTTAATCAATAATTTTTTTTTTTTAAAAATAATGGGCTGCTATTCTAGTCTTCAAGGAAAGCTTTTAGGCTTGGACTGACATCAGGTTGGGCTTGCTGGATCTTGAGACACTTTGGTGTCAAGAGCTCTTTGAGCATTCTCCGCACCTTCATGACTTTGCAATCCATGATCCTTGATTTCTTTCTCTTGGCATGAAGGTGGGGGGAACCAATTGTCTGGGATACAAGACAAAGAAACTATGACTTGGAAGTATGTGTATGGCAAGGCCCTTTCGAGCATGGGATTGACATCTTCTATTAGAAAGGTAGTCTAAATCCTGCACCTCAAGTGTTCCATGATATGACAATGTCGAATTATAAAGTGATTGCAATAGGATGTAAAAATAGTACTAATTATGTATATAAACATGCAAAGTTTTTGCTAACCCACTTCCTTTTTGAAATTTGCCATTTAGGCCATTTTGGATGTGCAAAAAAAAATCCCTCTTTTCCTCCTTGTTCCTTCTATAAATTCATTGCTAATAATATGCTAATGTAAAAGTAATGAATCAATCATTTCTGCTACCTTAATGTTTCCTCTCACAACTCTCCCACCCAAAACAATGAAACAAAAAAAAAAAAAAAAAAAAAAAAAAAACCTACTTTCTCCCTCTCACTCTGGGATTTTTGCCCCTCCCCATGAAAATATACGTTCAGTATCTGAAATAGATGAAGTCCAGGCACATTGATTTGCTAATGTCAGATATGGTAGAAAGTTTAAGATACATCGTTCAATATGATCAGTTGTGGAGATGACAAAATTTGGTTGTGATTCTAGCTCAATGTAAGGAGTTGGATCTAAAATTCTTGCTTACTGTTTTCTTTTTTCTATTATCTTGAGTATCCATTTCAATTTCCAATAGGTTAGAAAATGGTTCTACACCTTAAGAACATTGGAAGTAGCTAAAATGCTAAATTAAAAAAACGAAAAAAAAGGGTGAAAGAGTTTGGTGAAACATCTCTCTAGCTTGCAAGATTGATAATGCTACAATGTTCCATTGCAGTTGCAATGGGAACTTTATCAGACCAATATGATAATCTATGAAGCAGATGATATGTTGGCTGGTATGGCAGAAGCCACCAACATAGATACATTATGGCTGATATGTAAGGACGGATCCAGGATTTTAAGCTAGTAGGGGCAGGAGTATAAAGGGGAAAAATAAAAATAAAAAACTCCAAATAGGCATCCATAGTGTATTAAAAAATTATAAATACACAAAATCGTTACTTCTAAATACATTAAGATGCAATCATCTACCAACAAAGACAAAAACAAAAACAAAATAATGTTTTTTTTTTTTTAAATACTGGGTTGGTTAGGATTTTTGTTGTTGTTGAAGTTAGAGCATTCACAATGGTGGTCCTAAAAATTTTAGCGTTTAGCACCTCAAAAACCTACTTTATCTATTTTACCACATCACTTTACAATACGCTCAATACCAAATGTTCTTTTTTTTTTTTTTTTTTTTTTTTTTTATCACTTTATTTAAAATAATATAAACAACTCATTAAAATAATAAAGGAAGAGAAAGAATTTGAGTTTTTTAATAAAATGAAAAAATATAATTTTAATAAAATATTGTATTTTATTTTTAACAACTCGCCATAGTCAACTGGTATTTATACCAGTTTACCATAGTTATAAAAAATTTAGCTTTAATTTCTCCTATAACACATGTTTTTTTGGTTCTTTGGTGGTAATATATATATATATATATATATATATATATAATTGCTAAAATACAATCACCATTGTGAATATTTTTATTGTTTTTGTTAAGTTTTAGGGTTGAATAGTTGCTATTTGAGTTAGACCAGCTAGGCTGATTGGGGAGAAAGAGGAACTAAAGTTTTGGAAGGGGGCCCAACTAAAAAAATAAAATATATAATAACTATATATATATATATATTGGACCAAGGAAGGCTCAGGCTCCCTTGGACTCCTACTTGGATCTGTCCCTGATATGTACAGGTGTCTGATATACTTTTATGAATGAATTTTGAGTTTTGTATTCTAATAAGCTTTAGTTAGAATAAAACAAAACATATTATGTGAATTTTAAACCCATTAATTAGTTGCAAAATTGGAGCTTCGGTTCAAAATTATGTGTTTTTAATTAGGAGGTGAGTAATGGATTTAGTTCTTAGGAAGGCATTTTCTTTTCCTTTTTATTCATATTTGGATTGGCGAAATCATAATATGTCATTCATATTTGCATTGTCAATGTTAGTGTATAGCTTAGACTAGTTTAGCCCATTGGGCTTAGCTCAGTATACTGTACTTGTAGTTTACTCCTTTTACTTGTGCTGCACACATATCTAACCTATATAAGGCTCTCTATTGTACATTATTATATACACATCAATATACAGACTATTCAGTCTTTCTCACACTTTATATTCTTAACATGGTATTAGAGCCAATCCTCTGACTTTCTGGTTCCTGTGGACGTCTCTGGCGTTCTTCCGCTGCCCTCGCCTTCATCCAGTAGCCACTGTCAGAAGCGAGTCACCGCCGTCACGCCCACAGTCCCAGCAACTCTCGGATCTCATTGTTCTGCTCATCCAACTGTCAAAGAAAAGGCATTGAGTGACAGAACAGATAATCCCGAGCTGAAGTTTCTGCCTCACGAGCACGCGCTCCACGCACCGTCACTCTCACTCACGCGCCACACGCGTTAGACCAGACGTCCTCCACGCGCCGCACACGCTCACACGCGCCCCACGCGCCAACTTCGTTTCACGAACTGCCACGTCAGCCCTAGTGTGACGTCACCCTGCCACGTCAGCACACGTCATCCGTTGACTAGACCAGACCTGACCGTTTACTTTGACTTGACCGTTGACTTTGACCATTGACCGTTGACCAAGTCAAAATTTTTCAACAGGACCTGTCTTGCTCAGTTTTTCGCGTAGATTCTGATTTTAGGCTCCGTTTATGCATTTGAGGTATCTAAATCTCACTTTTTGGTCATTTTCTTCATTATGGCTCAACAAAGTGAATGAGATATCATACGTCCTATCACCATCATGTTGGATGGTCTTACTAGCTATCATGCATGGTCTCAGAATATGACCGTCTTTCTCAAGGGTCGTAAACTGTGGAGATATGTGACTGGTTCAATTCCTATGCCAGTACCAAACCCTAAGTCTAAAGCCACAACTGCTGAAGAGTCTTCCAAGACTGCTGTTACAACAGATGATTATGAAGAACGTCTAGAAGAATGGGAGGGTATTCAGAGTAAGATCTTATCTTGGTTTATCAATACCTCTATTCCCTCCATTCATAATCTTCTTCCTCGTCTTGAAACTGCTGAGGCTGCTTGGAAATTTTTGGCCGATCGTTATAACTGCACTAATGATTTAAGCTTGGAGTTTCACATTGAATCAAAGCTTTATCAAATGCGCCAAGAGACAGGTCAGTCTATTTCTGATTTTTATTCTCAGACTTCTACTATGTGGGAACAACTCTCTGCTGCAGATCCTCCACTGGTGTGTTCTAAGGACATTGAGCTCTTTGTCAAATATCGGGATCGCCGTAGATTTATGCACTTCATGATGAGTTTACGTGAGGATTTTGAGCCTACTAGGGCTTCTCTACTTAGCCGGTCTCCTACTCCTTCTCTTGATGCTACAGTAAAGGAGCTCATTTCTGAGGAGAATCGTCGGCCTACTTATCACATGACATCATCTGATCATGTCTTGGCTACACCCTCACCACAGCCTCCCATTGTTGCATTCACTGCTCCTCCGCAAATAAACTCTGGGCATCCCACCTCTCAGTCTTCCAAAGGTGCTCACTGCAAGTTTTGCCGTGCCAAAGGCCATGACATCTCTGTTTGTCGTAAGCTACAGAAATTTGTGCAAGAGCAGAATAAAGCTTCTCTTCCTCAAGCAGTTGCTGTATGTCCTTCAGATCCATCGGTTCCTACAGGTCCATCTTTGGCTTCCTCACTTACTACGGCTGATATTGAGGCAGTTGTTCAACAGGTTTTATCTCGCACTTCCACTGCCCTTTCTGTCACCTTAGGTAAACAACCTTGGTTTTTTGATACTGCATGTTGTAACCATATGACTCCTGATGAATCCCAATTTTCTGATAAGGTACCCTTAGAATATCCAGTCACCATTTACACTGCTGATGGAACTCCTATGCCTGTTAGTCATAAAGGAACAATCTCTTCTCTTTGTTTATCCCTTAGTGACACTTTTCATATTCCAAAGTTATCCCTCAATTTTCTTTCTGTTGGTCAACTTTGCGAATTAGGCGTAGATCTTTTATTTACTAATCATGGTGTGGATGTGTAGGATCCCCGGACGGGTCAAGTGCTTGGGACAGGCCGTAAGGTTGGTCGCATGTTTGAGGTTCATGACTTGGAGATTCCTTCACAAGTTGTTTCTGCAGCTGCTACCACTGCCACCTCCTCACCTGATCTATGGCATGCTCGTCTTGGTCATCCATCCTTATCTCGTCTTCAATTGTTAGCTTCTCAAGGTCATTTAGGTTCAGTTCAGTTTTCAAAATTTGATTGTACTTCTTGTCATTTTGGCAAACAAACAAAATTGCCATTTAATAAAAGTGACTTATTTTCTTCTGCCTCTTTTGATCTTATACATTCTGATATTTGGGGTCCTGCACCTGTTCCCACTGATGGGGGATCTAAATATTTTGTCATATTTGTGGATGATTTTTCCCGGTATACTTGGATTTATCTGCTTCACCATAGGTCTGAACTTGTGTCTATTTACCAAACATTTTCATAAAATGATTGAAACGCAGTTCAATCGCACCGTTAAAGTCTTTCGATCAGATAATGCTTAAGAATATAATGATAAATCTTTCCTATCCTTTTTAGACAGACATGGTACTCTTCCTCAGCGGTCTTGTCCTTACACCTTTCAACAAAATGGTCGTGCAGAACGAAAACATCGTCACATTCTTGATGTTGTCCGCACCCTTCTCATTTCTGCCTCTCTTCCTGAGCGATTTTGGGGTGAGGCCGCACTCACTGCTGTGCACACTATTAATCGTATTCCTTCACCAACTACACATAACAAATCACCATTTGAGCTTCTCTATGGTCAAACTCTTGACTACTCCTCTCTTCGGGTTTTTGGTTGTGCTTGCTTCGTCTCTCTTCCTCCTCATGAACGAACAAAGCTCCAACCTCGTACTCGTCTCTGTTGTTTCCTTGGTTATGGTGTGTCTTAAAAAGGGTTTCGCTGCTATAATCCCACTTCTCATCGCCTTCGTGTCTCCCGTCATGTTGAGTTTTGGGAACATCGTCCTTTCATGAGTCTTCAACAGTTTCCTACATCTTCTTCCTTAGAGTCTCCCATTTTTACTGATCTTTTCCTCCCTCTCTATCCTGCACTTGTGGAGGATTCTTCAGCATCGACTGCCTTTCCAGACGACTCATCTCCGGTTCTGTCTCCGGCATATGACCCGCCTGTCTTGGATCCTGTGGCACCACCCACTCCTGAGTCTCCTATTGGTCCTGAACTTCGTCGTTCCACTCAGGTAAGCATTCCTCCCTCTTATCTCACTGATTATCATTGCTCTTTTGCTCTTGCCACTCTCTATGAACCTCACACCTATCGTGAGGCTCATACTGACCCTTTTTGGCAGCAAGCTATGAATGAAGAACTAGATGCCCTTCATAAGAATCACACTTGGGATATGATTGATTTGCCTCTTGGTCAGTCTGTAGTAGGTTGTAGGTGGGTTTACAAGATCAAGACCAAGGCTGATGGATCTGTTGAACGATACAAGGCTCGCCTAGTTGCCAAGGGTTTTACTCAGGAGTATGGTATTGACTATGAGGAAACATTTGCTCCTGTTACTCGTCTTACATCTGTTAGATGTCTCATTGCTGTGGTTGCTGTTCGCCGTTGGCCTCTTTATCAAATGGATGTGAAGAATGCTTTCCTCAATGGAGACCTCCATGAAGAAGTGTACATGCAACCACCCCCTGGCTATCCACACTCAGGCAATCAAGTTTGCCGCCTTCGCCGTGCTCTTTATGGCCTCAAGCAGGCTCCTCGAGCTTGGTTTGAAAAGTTTAGCTCAGTTGTTGCTCAGCAGGGTTTCACTTCGAGTCCTCATGACACTGCTCTCTTTGTTCGAAGATCCTCTGCTGGTATCACTCTTATTCTTCTTTATGTTGATGATATGATTATTACTAGAGATGATTCTGCAGGTATCCGCTCTCTTCAGAACTTCCTTAGTCAGCATTTTGAGATGAAAGATCTGGGCACTCTCAGCTATTTTCTTGGGCTTAAGGTTACCTCATCCTCTAATGGATACTATCTTTCCCATGCTAAATATGCTTCTGATCTTCTCTCCAAAGCTAGTGTCACTGATAACAAGATTGTTTCCACTCCTTTGGAATACAATGCAAAGCTCACACCCTTGGACGGTGAACCTATATCCGATGCTACTCGCTATCGTCAGTTGGTTGGCAGTTTGATCTATCTCACTGTTACTCGTCCGGATATTTCAAATGCCGTGGGTATGGTTAGTAAGTTCATGGATGCACCTTGTTCTGTCCACTATGTCAAAGGCACATTTTATCATGGTCTGCATTACTCCTCTCAATCTTCTCTCGAGCTTCATGCTTATTCAGATGCTGATTGGGCAGGTGATCCAACTGATCGATGCTCTATCACAGGTTTCTGTTTCCTGTTAGGTACTTCTCTGGTCTCGTGGCGCAGCAAGAAGCAGGATGTGGTTTCCCGTTCTAGTACTGAGGCTGAGTATCGTGCCCTTGCCAACACCACTTGTGAGCTTGTTTGGCTTCGCTAGCTCTTGGCTGACATGGATGCTCCACAGCCCACTGCCACTCCTCTTTATTGTGACAATCGTAGTGCTATCTACATTGCTCATAATGATGTCTTCCATGAACGCACTAAGCATATTGAGATCAACTGCCACATCATTCGCCAGCATCTTAAGAAAGGAAATCTCAAGTTATTCTCCATCTCCTCTGCTGACCAGCCTGCTGATATCTTTACCAAGACTCACCCGCCTGGTCGTCTTCGAGATCTTATATCCAAACTCCAGTTGGCTTCCTCCTTGCCACCTCGAGTTTGAGGGGGGATGGTAGTGTATAGCTTAGACTAGTTTAGCCCATTGGGCTTAGCCCAGTATACTGTACTTGTAGTTTACTCCTTTTACTTGTACTGCACACATATCTAGCCTATATAAGGCTCTCTATTGTACATTATTATATACACATCAATATACAGACTATTCAGTCTTTCTCACACTTTATATTCTTAACAGTCAATTATCTGCTCTTAAATCTTTATCTCAATGCAGGTATTCACTATGGTTCAGAAACTTAAGCAGGAAAAGTTGTCCTTTAGATTTACCCCATCAAAAAAGAGAAGTAGAACAACTCGGACAAAATAATATATCCCTGAACTGAGGCTTTTGCATTAACTCAAGAAAAACTTTTAAGATTGTTGTTTTTGCATTTATCTTCCAAAAAATGTGCGCATTGGCCATGCAACGCTGCAGATTCTGTGATAGCTGGTCCTTCCAGCTTTTTCAAGTCCTCTTTATACTTTTCTCATTTCAAAATGGGATGTGCAGGTTGAGGAATGAAGTTACTATTCCTTTGTCATTCAGTTATTTTATTTGATTGCGTTTTTAGTATAGGAAATAATATATATATATATATATATATATATACACACACATAATGACGGATTCCTTACCAAAAGTGCGTGATAGTTATTCATTAAATCCCGTAATAACTAAAAAAAAAAAAGGTAAATTACGAATTTGATTCCTAACTTTTGCACTGAATGTTAATTTGGTCCATAACATTTCAAATGTGTCAATTTAGTTCCTAACATTTTGTTATTGTGTTGAAATAGTCTTTGCTGTTAAGTGATGGATGGAAAATGTTGATGTAACTAATAGCCAAAATAAAAACCTATTTTTATGCCACATTTGATGACATGAAGTGCCACTTGGAATAAAATTTAAAAGAAAAATTTTCATGATTAATTCCTATTTTTGTTCCACTTGAAATTTCATTGTTTAGTTTCTAACAAAACCAGTGATTCAAACTTCACTCATCAATTAGTTCTCTAATTGTTTCTATTTTTCCACAAAACAACATAGACCAAACAAACTAGAACAAAATTCCAAATTCCCTTGTCATTCCCTCACTAATCCACCTTTGTTCACTGGAGCACTAGCATTGGGGGTGTAAAAACCCCCTAGTTACTATTTTACAACCTAGATATTTAAAAACATGCTACATCTGAGGGTGGGTATCTAAAAATTTATACCATCTGTGAATAGTAAGGTTGTATATATACAACCTTACTATTCATGGGTTGTAAAGATAAAAATTAATATTTTAATGGAGAGAGAGGAAAAGTGGGGAAAAAGAGATGGGAGAAAAGAGAAAGAATTGATTTGTTTATATTATTCTAATGAGTTAAATAGAAACTAAGGTATTAGATGAGTTATAAAATGAAATAGTAAAATAAATAAATGAGGTTTTGAGAATGTATAATAGACACTTTTTTGCATCCCCGGATGCTAATGCTTTGAGCAACCAAAGAACAACTTCAATGTTTCTAATTACACAAAGTGAAGAGGCCTCAGATCTTTCACTGAACTAATCAAAAGCTAAAACATCCCTAAAACCTTCTCTTCCATTTTCCTTACATTTTATTAATTTATTTTTATTATTATTTTTTCTGTGCTTCAGAATCTCTCTCTATCTTTGAGTTCTTGCTATGCTTTGGGCCTTAGTCTACACAAGTGCTTTCGTTATGAAATCCTAGAAGCCAACAAATCTGAGTTTCAGTTTCAGCTGGAATTTACATTTTGATCCAGTTTTGTTTGGATTTATCTTATTGGAGCTTTACAAACTGCGTGTTGTGTTGCATTAGATCTCATTTTGAATTCTTAGGGAATCAATTTACTTTGGTGCTTGGAATTCTGATTTTGATCTCTAATTCGTGTAACGAAGACCTTTTTTTTAATAATTAGATGGATTTATGGAGGTGATGAAGATGAGTAAGAGATTTTAGGTATTTTGGTGGTCATATGTCTCAGTTTTAATATAACTCTTTTTTTTCTTTTTTTTTTTTTTAATTGACGTGGTGATATAGTTGTAGTTGATGTAGCATGGAAAATAATTTTATATTGTTTTCATTGACACATCAATTTTTTCCATTCAATAAATAACAATAAGGACTAAATTGATACAATACTGAAAATGTTAGGGAATAAATTGACACAATGAAAAGGTTAGGAACTAAATTGAGATATGGTGTAAAGGAAAGGAACTAACTTGTAATTTCCCCAAAAAAGAGAGTAAAAATTCCACAAAAACCAATGTATAAGAGCATCAGCATTAGTAGTACTAAAAGCAAATGTCATTTTGACACATGGAAAAATTATTATAACTATTTTAATACATCACTTTTCAATACACCCTGCATCACATATCCTATTTAACACATCACCCATTAAAATAACTTAAAAATTATAACCTTTTATTTAAAAAAAAAAAAAAAAAAAAAAAAAGCATTGGCACCGAAACTACAACTAACATAACACCCAAAACCCAACTCTCAAAAAAAAAAAAAAAAAAAACCATTCAAAAAAATCATCACCCTTCGGAACACCCAAAACCAACCAAAATTACAACCACTAGCAACTACAACCAAACAACTCGATACCTAAAACCAACCAAAACTGAAAATCGGAGACTGCCACTGAAAACCCACGACCAGAGAGGGATGAGAGGACTGAAACTCAAGATCAACACCGCCATTGAAAACCCATGGAGAGAGAGCGTGAATTTGACATTTATTAGAATTTAATATTTGTGACAATTAAGTCAGTTTTTTTTCCATCTTTATTTTTTTTTTTTTAACATTTAGCAATTTTTAATAAAGGACAATGATATTAATTAAAAAATTATTTTTTAAAAACCAATAATTATACAATTTTTTAATTTATAAATAATTGAATGTTAAGCTGGACATCATATTCTATCCTTAAATCAAGGAAAAATGGCTAAGTATCCTTTATTTTTGAAGTGTGTAGCAAAACACTCATCTTTCCAAAGTATCTAGTAAAATGCCAATGTTTTGGAAATTGGATTTTAACGAAATCGAGTTCCAGGTACAACTCGACATTAGTAATGTCGAGTTCTATGCATATTTTGCCACTTAATTTTTTTTTTTTTTTGAAATACACATAGAACTCGATTTTGAGGATATTGAGTTTTACACTACTCAATTTTAGGCAAAGACATTTTGCTAAATATTTTAGCCATTCCCCCCCCCCCCCCCCTCCCATCAAATCATGTTATGTCGAACGATGAAATACAAATTTATTGTTCTATTCATGTGCTATAACCAAATAGATGCATAAGAATAATTATTTCTTATTTCATTACAATTTTTTGTATTCCCTGTAATGCTCATTCTAATATTTTGAGTTTCCACTTTCTAGTTTCTAGTGGTAAAAAGTCACAAAGCCCACAACTTTACATTCCATCGTATTTTTCATGTAATGACTATATGTCATGAGTTAGAACTCATTGACTTATAGCTATTTTGTAGTAAGATAAGTAATTAATTAGTCAATCCACAAGCAGAACACGAAAGCACTAAAACTTTTTTTTTAAGAAGATAGGTATAATAAGCCTATAACTTTTATTAAGCAAGAACAGTCAAAATCAGATTTTTTTTTTTTTTTGAAAGTCTCCAAGAATATTACAGCCATTTATTAGCAGCTTCATCGGACATCAGAACATAGTTCTAACAAAGTTGATAACCACATTCTAAATATAGTTTCAGCAGCAATCTACTTATCCCTTAACGTTGTATTTCTCACCATCAAATTATCGTAAGCTGCACAGGAGAATATTAATCTTCAGATGATGGATTGCAAAAGATTTCTTCAAAGGACTATGACATCCAAAAAATTGTATCTTACCAACAATAAGGATGAAAAGCAATATTGCTCATTTCATAGAAGAAAACTATAAAGAGTTTATTATTTTTCTTCAAAAAAAACTGAAAATGTTTTTTTTTTTTTTTTTTTTGGGGGTGCATTTTGAGTTAATGCGGCATGATTGAATTATAGGAGTGGGGTAATTTAGTCTTGCCAATTTTTTAATCCACGCGTGCCATATGTCCATAATTTTAAATGAAGGTGGTTTGCTCCAAGTTAGATACCATGTCAGCATTCCGTTAAGCCACATAGGAGATAAACTAATAGACTTAGACAGAAAAACCTAAAGTAGAACATTTTGCAAAGTTTAAGAACGAATAACAATTTTTTTAAAGTTTAGAGATGAAAAACGAACTTTTAGTAGAGTTTAGAGGCAAAAAAAAAAAAAAACTGACATTGCCACTATTAGGGCTTTCCACAGGTCGAGCCGGGTCGGGTTTGTGCCCAACTCGGACTCAACCCGAATGCATCGGGTGGGGAAAAGTTTAACCCATAACCGACTGGAATAGAGTTTTGGGTCTGCCGGTTTGGGTCATATCGGTTTCGGTTCCATATCGGTCTGTTTCGGGTTTGCTAGAGTGGAGCGAAATTTGGCCAAATTTTGGCCGAAATATTGCTAGATCTGGTCAGATCTAATGAGATCTGGCTGATATTTCCCTATTTCTATAAAGATCGGGCCGAGATCTTGATGGATCTAGCCGAAATCTGCCTATATCGTTGGACTTAAGAGTTTGGACTTACTGGTTTTTGGCTGAAACTTGTGATTTCTGACGAGGAAGAACACCTCATCAGGCAGGTTGGGTTTGTGGGTTTCTCAGATAGCCAACCTGCAACTCGAACCGATGGTCTCGGGTCCTTGTGCCGGCGACCCATGTTCGACCAAAACCAAGCTTGGATCGGGCGGTTTTGGGTGAAGATGATCAGGTTTCAGGCAATTTTTCAGGTCCGGGCGGGTCATGGATAGCCCTAGCCACTATATGTGTGGGAGCTCTAAATTTGTAGAAAATGTTAGCCTAAGTCTTGTGGTGGGTAAAACAAAAAGGCAGAAGGAAAACAAATTAAAATTCCATTTTCTACCAAGGTATTGATATGAATATGTGCATGTGGAAATGAAGAAAGAGAGGATAGAGGTAGGAACTTTATACTCTATCCGAAATTGGTATTCAATGTTGAGGATCTGCTTGTTTGTGTGGATCATCTGGACGTTTGAGGCACCTGAAGATACACATAAGCACACAAGGTTTTTGCATAATTTTGTCATTTGTGAAACACTCTTTGGAACAGCTTTGGAAGCATTCTTGCTCATATAAAATGAAATTTTGTGAATCCGAGAGGCATTCCACAAAGCAAATGCCATAGCAGACTTTTTGCGGCAACCTTGCATCTAAGGAGCACACTTGAATGCATCGTTGAAAGCACTTGCTATAATATGAGACATAGTTTTGGGTAGACGGAGATCTGTGCTTGATTGGGAAGATATAGGCTTCGCTTTGCATTATAACTGACACAACTAAAATCCATACTATCTTCCTCAAAGCAATTCTCCTCATATTATTTCCACACTTACGTAATTGAAAGTTTTCTTTTCTCAGTCATGGACAATCTTAATCCTTTTATATTGTATAAGTTCTTTGAAATTTTCCATTTTGGATTCAGTATTGATTTACTCTCTTACAATCAACCTTTCTCCAAATATAGAGATGTCAACTATATTAAAAAAAGAAAATCATTTTACAATTAATTGTGGCTTTTGAGGTTAGTTAGTCTCTATTTAAAGTTACGTCTCTTGCATATTATGATGTGTTTATCGAGTGACTCTATGCATATATTATATTCCTATCAATCAAATTTTTTATTAAGTATAATAATCCTTGTTATTGTAAGTTGTAACCACACATCTCATCACTTTTGGATTTTGGTGAGTATGGCCAATGACATTTTTTTTACTCACGTGTCTTCTTATTTAAGTTGGAAATCATGATTTAAAAATACGATTTTAATTGTTTTTTTTTGGGGGGCTGTGTGTGTAAAATTGTTTATGTGCAACAAGTATTACAGCTTATAAAAACATGTAAATATATGCATGTAAGGGATGTGATGTAATTATGTTAAATGTTAGCTTTTATATATATATATATATATGTATTAGAGAGTTTCAACCTATAGCGTCCGCTCTTGGGTAACTCTTTATCATCAGACCAAGACATCAATCAGTTTTTAGTGTAGGCGGAGATTGAACCTCAAATATCTTATTCTCAACTATCAGAAACTTTATTAGTTAAGCTAACTAGAACCCATAATGTTACATTTTATTGTAACATTATATTATTGGAGTCTTATATTAATAGAATGTCATTACAAGAATATAACATTACCTTGTTTTTATTTAATTTGATTCAATATTTTAAGACTTTTCTAATTAAAAAATAAATAATTTTTTCTGGTTTAATGTTTTAAGACTTTTCCTCCCTCACACATTTACACAAAACACTTTCCAATTCAATTCATCACTTTTACCTCTTGCCTTTCTATTCTTTTATATATACCTACCTATGGCCCTTCATGCCATCTCATAACAATTACACATAGACCAAAAACGATGTTATTTACTTTCAATATTTCAACAATGCCTACCATGCTCCAATACTGTTGTCTCATCTAATCCTAGCATGTATGAGTTGACTACAACCAAGGAAGAAGAGGTTGCATTTTATATTGAGTGATAATAGCAATTATGATTTTGATGTTAACGTTAGACATTTTGAACTTGTGGTTTTGTAAAGAATGTGATTGACTGTGAGTGTTTGGGATGTGAATCAAAAAGTTGAAGTCATAGCATTTATTGTTGCCAAGTTCTTGTTACTCCACCTCATCCATCACGTTATTACCCATATAATAATTCTTTTCTTATTTATTTATTATTCCTAATTTTTTATTCAAAAAAAATACAAATAGATTAACTTTACACATTCATCTTAAGCGTTTTTAACTTTACATATAATTTTACCTTTACATATTCATCTACTTTAATTGAGATGTTTATTACTTTATATCTAAACAATGAAATCAATGAAGAATCAAAAACCAAAAACAATGTCTATACATATATATCTTATATATAATAAGAGCATCTCCAGCAGCCTCTCCAAATTTTTGCCTAATTTTTGTCTGTTTGAAAAATGAACAGTGACATTTAGCTTTTAGCTACTTACTTTTTCAAATATACTTTCCAACAGACTCTCTATCACATTCTCTATCTCATTTAAATATTATATCTTAATTCATTCTTTATTCTTTTTTTATCATCATTTATTCTTTCTATATTCATTACCAACAATTATATTTTTCAATGAAAAATATTATATTCACAATATTTTTCACAATACTTTTACAAGAATCACATCAAAATCTTATGTGAAAAGTTGTTATTAGTTCTAATTTGAACCCACTATTTAAATTATTTTTTTACTCACTAATATCAACTAATAATAATCTACACTTAAAATTTATTGTGAAAATACCGTAGTAATGTTACTCAATGTTGATTTCTTTTATTCCTTATATTATTTTCCTTTCTTTCATACTTTTTTTTATCATCCATACATTTTTTTTTCTTTTCTTTTTTCTTGTTTTTTCTCCTCCACACACGTCCACCTACCCCCAATATCTATCTTCACTCTTTGTTTGACCTTTTGTCTTTCTAGTTATCTCCAGAACATTTCTCCCTTCTCCCTCTCTGTTCTGTTCTCTTTCTCTTACACACACACGCACACACAAATTTCTCTCCCTCAATCTCACACAAACAAACTCTCTTTCAAACACACATAAATCACCGGCAGAGAGCAAAGATTAGAGTCCTCCCCACTTCTAAGAACATGCAGCTTTGGTTAGATCGGCGTTCTACATGGTTTTTTTTTTCTTTTTTTTTTTTTGGTTCTGGTTTGATTAGTTTTATTTTATTGTTCAGATTTCATTAGGCTTATGAGAAAGATTGCTTTTGTGTTTCAAATCTTTCGATTGGGTTTTTGTTTTGATTGTGGTATGTTTTAGATTCTAGCCGTTGAGATAGAGAAGCACGAGAGAGTGAAGATTAAAGAACGAAAGAGAAAAGGGATGAGAGAGAAAGAATTATTTTTTTATTCAACCGGGTATTATTTTAAGTGTGAATATTCTTTAGATATGCTACAGTGATTGCTACAGTGCTCTCCATTCCTGGAGAGCTACTGTAGCAAATCTAAAAAAAAAAAATGGAGATGCCGAGTCTGTTGGAGGAGTGATTTTGTGTGAACAGTGGCTTCTGCTCTCCAAAATTTAGAGAAGGCTAGCCTGTTGGAGATGCTCTAATGGAAGTTTTATAATAAATTTTACAAAACACTTTTTGCACTGCATCTTTGGCGTCATTTCTTTTTCTTTTGCATTTGCCTCACTTGACAAATAATATTACAATGGGTACTGTGGCCCTCAAACCCAAAAATCTGTAAGACTGAGCTTGGATCCTTAATTTATTTGTTTTATGGGGATATTTTTTCGGCCCACGATGGGAGGTCCCAAGAGCAGTTGCTGGCTACAATAGGCTGGGTCTTGAAGGTAGATTATCACTTTTGACTTTAAGCTTAGGCCAAGGACTTGATCCTCGGACTACATTTGATATCCCTCACCCTGAGATGAATCTCCATTTCTTAGTATAGACCTCTCATTCTCTCGTGTTTTCACACTTTGATTTTTCCAACGTCCCCCCCCCCCTTCTCTTACCTCCTCTCCCTTTTATACCCTTTTGTTAGTCGGAACTTCATTATGATGGAATCTCTCACACGTATGTGGGACCCACGAATTCAAGGATCCTAGTGGCCTTTTGAGTCTATAGCATTGTTCCCCCTTATCAAATTTGAGATCAACGATGGACTCCAATCTAACTGTGTCGGATTACTTTGTAACTTGTGCCCAATGCTAGTTCGGGTCCTCGAATGTGTATTGGCGCCTAGTTAGAGGTCACGGGCTCAGAGCGTTGGGCCTTCCACAACTCGTTCGTTCTTGGGCCAAGGTCATGCTTCCAATGTGGACCATCCAACATCCTCAGCCCACCTATGAGACGGTCTTGACACATGTTCCCCCACATGTACAATCCTTATTTTGATAATTTTTAGTATCAATTAAATACAATCATTTTTTTTTATAATGTTTTATTATTAAATTTTATAACTTGCCACAGAGAGAACAGAGAGGGACCAAAATTCATGTTCATTTTAATTTGTGGATGCAAATTTCAGGTGCTAACATGCAAAGCAGAGCTGCAGAGATTTTTTATTTTTATTTTTTTGTCAGACTAAAATATTAATAAGTTTTTAGTGTAGATAGAGACCCAAATTTCTTATACTACCATCATAAATTTTACCGGTTAAGTTAACTAAAACTAATAACAGAGGTGATGGATCGAAGGACATCCCTGTCGTGGACCCAATTTGAAGACTAAAACAGTGTTGTCGGCTCAATACTAAAGTTGATAATCAGTAGACCAGAAAAAGAGAATAATTATTACTTGTGCTTTTGCCTTTTTCTTATTTTATTTTATCTTTTGGGTACAAATTGCTTTTACTTATACACATAACTTTTTATCGCACTTGTTGGTTTGCTTTCTGGGAGGGTTTTGCTTTTCTCGTTTTCCTAACGGATGCTAAAATAGCGAACATCTTCCGATTGCAACGAATTTGCTTTCCTTTATTGTCCTCTTAATCAGCTTTCAATTTCAGCCATTAATTACCTGAATCCTTTTGCTTTGCACATTGCTCCAGAAAAAGCTTGGTCCACTCCAACTCTCACTATCCCCACACCATTTACGCGTAGTTGACTTGACTAAGAGATAACCAGAGTTTGAATGCGAGTTATCAACAAACCGTCAAACCCTTTTGCTTTGCACATTGCTCCAGAAAAAGCTTGGTCCACTCCAACTCTCTGTATCCCCACACCATTTACGCGTAGTTGACTTGACTAAGAGCTACCAAGTACGCACCCCCTCCCCTGAGTTCAGAACGGTGAGACCTCAACAGCGTTTATGGATGGCGGCGTGGCTGGCTTCGTCGCAGCGGTTACCAGAGTGATGTGTACGACTGTACGTGTGGCGGGATTGAGTTTATTTGCTCTACTTTGTGAACCTTCAGTTCAACTGTGCTTCAACAGACAATTGACCAAACAAAAAAAAAGAAAAAAAGAAAAAGGTAAGGTTTGACCTATCTGATGAACGGAGGGATTCAAAATCCTGGTTTTCTTCTTCCCTAGCTTACTTCTTTTCATTTTTATGTTTATTAAAATTAGATTAAAATGCAAATTTCACCTTAAAATAAATTTTATTTAAAATTTATTTTAGAATTTACGTTTATTTTTGTTCAATTGAATCATCTAATATTCTAGGTTTCAAATATACTTAATTTAGGCATTTTGTCTAATTTTTGTTCACTGTAGCAAGTTGCTAAAAAAATTTTACTTTGACATCATTGACGTGAGCATTTTTTGGAGCTTGAGTTGGTAATATAACTATTTTATCACCACCAATACTGATGCTCACGACTCGTTTTCCTCGCTGTAATGCTTGAATTTATACAATAAAGGAAAAACTTTTTACCTGATGAAAAAGCAACATGAAAACAACTTTATAGCCTCTCTTTTTGTTGAGAACTTTATAGCTATTACAGCCTGTTAGTAATAATAAAAGTGAAAAATAAAAACTTTTGCTGCAATTTGTGAAAACGCGGGATGTATAAGCTTTGAATCTTGAAGAACAAAGTTTCTTGTAAATTTCCTACACGACCAATTAAACACCACTTTAAGTCAAATTAATCATAAACAAGGTCACCTAGGGTTTCTTTTTGTCACATAAGTTAATTTTTCAAACATATTAGTTATACGATCAAAATTGAAACATATTAGTTATGTGACCGAAGTTGGAATTTGAGTCTCTAAAACTTGAGTTCCATTGAGAAATGTTGTGAATATACATGAATTCTTAGATCTGTGAAAAGTGAAAAATAGAAAGAAAATAATACACACAAAAGGCAATTACACAACACAAAAAAATAAGTAGTTCTGCAATTTGCCTAAGTCTATGAAGTTGAAGTGATTTCACTATTTTCAGGGAAAAATACTAGATATAGCAATAAAATTTTTCTCTCTCAAAACAACACAACGAACCCTAATATGAAACAATGTTATTTATATCCTACACAGCAGTTTCACATGGGCTAAAAATGGGTCAATCGGCTCAAACTTCCACTCCATGGACTAAGCATCAGAAAAACTTTCATTAAAACCAAAACACTTTTATATTAGGTTGAGTCATAATTTGAATCAAACACAAACTAGGCTCTACATAGCTCAACAAGAAAAATTTGAGATTATATATTTTTTTGAGTTTTCAGCAGAGTTTGAGTTCTTTACATTGGAACTTGAGTACAAGGGACTCAAGTTCTTCAGCAGAGTTTGAGTTCTTTACACTGGAATTCCAAAGCCACGGAAATCTGGTTGGAAATCAAATAGTTTGTTCTTTCCTAATTTATTTGTTTTTTAACAATCTCTCTTCAGTTCTAAACTTCTAATTGATTTTATTTTTGGTATGTAGGCTTTAATGGGTGTGACCTCCTTGTCATCTTTCCCAAGTTCTTCTTCTACATCTTATTTTACTGCCCGAACAAGTTCTTTATCTACTTCTCCTGCTGGCCAATGGAAATATGATATTTTTCTCAATTTCAGAGGTGAGGACACCCGCAATAATTTTGTGGATCATCTATATAATGTTTTGAAAGATAGAGGCATTTACACTTTTAGAGATGATCAAAAACTTGAGAGAGGGAAATTCATTAAAGAAGAGCTAATGGAAGCCATAGAAGAATCGAAGTTTGCTATTGTTGTTCTTTCAGAAAACTATGCATCTTCAACTTGGTGCTTAGATGAACTTGTAAAAATCATTGATTGTAGGAAATATATGGGAATGACAGTTCTACCTGTTTTTCACTATGTGAATCCATCTGATGTACGGAAACAAAGAGGAGCTTTTGCAAAGCCATTTGTTGAATATGAAAAAAAGGGGAACAAAGAGAGGGTAAAGAAATGGAGAGATGCTTTGAGACAAGTGGGCAACCTTCGCGGATGGCATTTAAATAATTATCGGTAATTAAATTTTAATTATTTATTTCTTTTAAATATCCAAATAACCCACTTCATAAATATAACTCTATTTGGAACCTTAAGCAAATCTACATACAAGTTTCATTGTACTTTTTTCAGTTTTTTCTTGAGCAAAACAATCATACATACATGCATGCATATATATATATATATATATATATATATTTATGTTTCAATCAAAAAAATTGAACATTAGAAATGTATCATATTTTTTGTGTGAACTTTTGGTTGTTCAAACTAAATGCATATTTTACTTTGTTCATTACAGGCCTGAGTCACATGATATCCAAAGCATTGCGGGATGGATATCGCTTAACTTGAAATATGATGCATTTCCAAATATTACTAAGGATCTAGTAGGAATAGATTCTCAAGTGGTGGAGTTGCTGTTATGTTTAGCTATGATGTCAAATAATGTTCGTTTTATAGGGATTTGGGCGATGGGGGGAATGGGTAAGACAACTCTTGCAAGGGTTGTTTATCAAATGGTTTCTAAAGAATTTGAAGCTTGTAGTTTTATAGAGGATGTTAGGGAAAATTATGAAAAAGATGGTTTAGTTCCACTACAACAGAAAATTATTGATCAAATTTTGATGGAAACGAATTTGAAAATAAATGATGAGTATAATGGGGTTCTCAATATCAAGAATAGGTTATGTCATAAAAAGATTTTACTTGTTCTTGATGATGTAGATAAACCATACTTGTTAAATATGTTAGCTCGAAAGCATGATTGGTTTGGTTCAGGCAGTAGAATTATCATAACAACAAGAGATGTGCAGGTGTTGAGGACACATGGAGTAGATGAAATATATGAAGTTAAAGGATTAAATGATGAATATGCTCTTCAACTTTTTTGCTCGAAAGCCTTTAAGAAAAAGTACGTCCCAGATGATTTTTTAAATGTGTCTAACCGCTTTTTGAATTATGCTGCTGGCCTTCCTTTAGCTCTTAAGGTTTTAGGTTCCTTTTTGTTTGATAAAAGTGTTATTGAATGGGAAAGTGCGTTAGAGAGGCTCAAAGAATTTCCTGAGAGAGAAGTTCTCCAAGTACTTAAATTAAGTTTTGATGGACTCCATGAAACTGAGAAGGAAATTTTCCTACACATTGCATGCTTCTTCAATCATGAGAGGAAAGATCACGTTGTAGAAATACTAGATAATCTTGGCCTTTACCCTGATATTGGATTGAAGGAACTCATTAATAAATCTCTCTTGAAAATTGTGGGTGAAAATATATTGTGGATGCATGATTTACTTGCAGGAATGGGTAGGAACATAGTTCATCAAGAGTGCCCTAATGATCCTAGGATGCGTAGTAAACTATGGTGTTATGAGGACATTGACGAAGTCTTGAAAAAAAATAAGGTAAGAGGTTATTTAGAGAATTTGAGTTTAATCCCTACCTTATTATTCAAAAAAAAAAAAAAAATTCAAATTTGAATTGTTATGCTAATAATATATTTTGCAATTCACCAATTCCTTCTTGATTACAAGGGATCAAAAGCAGTTCAAGCCATGGATATTTGGGGTATGTGTCATGAAGAAAAAGAGGCACGTTGGGACTTTAAGGTTGTTTCAAAGATGTACAATCTCAAATTTCTTAGAGTTCGTGGTATTTTGCTTGAACCCAAACATCTTCCTACCAATTTAAGAATTCTTGATTGGATTCAATATCCTTCAAAATCATTGCCATCAAGTATCCAACTAGATGAGCTTGTTCAACTTTATTTACCACAAAGCAAAATTGAACGACTTTGGAAACGAATAAAGGTAAGAGCGTTATTAAGTATTCTAATACAACTTTGCTTTTTAAATTTCAATAATTTCAATAAATAGACACTAGAATGCTAATTATTCAAAAAAAAATTATTTCTTTTAACAGAATTATGACAAGTTGAAGATCATTGACTTGACCAGCTCTTCAGGCCTAATTATAACCCCAGACTTCACTGGAGTCCCAAATCTTGAAAAATTAGTTCTTCAAAATTGTACAAATTTACGTGAGCTTCACCCATCCATTGGAATTCTTAAAAAGCTGATTCTTCTTAATTTGGGGGGTTGCAAAAAGCTAAGTCATCTTCCAAGCAAGTTTGAAATGGAGTCTCTTGTGACCCTTAACCTTTTTGGTTGCTCAAGACTTAAGAAAATTCCAGATTTTGTGGGAAACATGGAATGCTTACAAAAGCTTTTTCTGGATTTCACTGCAATTGTGGAACTACCTTCATCAGTTGAAGGCTTAATTGGCTTGACTTCATTGACTTTAAGTTATTGCAAAAATCTTGTGTGTCTTCCTAGTAGCATTTGTAGTTTGGAATCGCTTAAATATCTTGATCTTTCTGGGTGCTCAAAATTTGATAACTTGCCAGAGAACCTAGGGAATGCCAAAGGCCTAAAGAAGCTTTATTTGAGGGGAACAGCTATAAAAGAGATGCCTTTATCAATTGAACATTTGATAAGCCTTACTTTATTGACTCTTAAAGATTGTAAAAATCTTGTTTCTCTTCCATGCACCATTTGTAGTTTAAAGTCGCTTGAATTCTTTGATCTTTCTGGATGCTCAAAATTTGAAAATTTGCCAGAGAACCTAGGAAATCTCAAAGGTCTGAAAAAGCTTCATTTGAGTGGAATAGCTATCAGGGTGCTACCTTCATCAATTGAACATTTGACAAGCCTTAGTTTATTGACCGTAAGGGATTGCAAAAATCTTGTGTGTTTTCCTAAGACAATTCGTAGTTTGAGGTTAGGTAATTCTCTTGATCTTGTTGGATGCACAAAATTTGAGAACCTAGGGAATGTCGAAGGTCTGTATAAGCTTGATTTGAGTGGAACAGTTATAAAAGAACTGCCTTCATCAATTGAATATTCGACTAACCTTAATTTCTTGATTCTAAAAGATTGCAAAAACCTTGTGCGTCTTCCTAACACCATTTGTAGTTTGAAGTTGCTTAATTATCTTGATCTTTCTGGATGCTCAAAATTTGACAACTTGCCAGAGAACCTAGGGAATGTAGAAGGGTTGGAGTTGCTTAATTTGAGTGGAACAGCTATAAAAGAGATTCCTTCCTCCATTGTTCAACTTAAAAATCTCAAAGAACTACATATTCATCGATGGAAAGGGACATTATTTTCGTTTGATTCCATGCTAACAAGTCATGTTCTCGAGGGTCTATTATTGCCTTCCTTATCTGGTCTGCATTCTTTAAGATATTTGGATCTTTGTGACTGCGATATGTTGTCAATCCCCAATGATATTGGCTGCTTGTCTTCTTTAGCAGATTTAAATCTAAGTGGAAATAATTTTGTTTCCCTTCCTGAAAGCAGCTCTCAACTCTCTAACCTTCGAAGACTCCATTTGGAAGGCTGCAAGAGGCTTCAATCATTGGAAAATGTTCCATCAACTATTGAGTGTTTAATTGCAAACAATTGTACCTCACTGGAGAGATTTCCAAAACTACAGAATGCTCCCTTCGGGTCGTATCACTCCGAGTTGTGTTTCCAATATCTCAACTGCCTCAAATTGGTTGACAATTTTCAAAGTGGCTGTAACTTGCTTCAGGTTTCTCTCTCTCTCTCTCTCTCTCTCTCTCTCTCTCTTCTAAACATTATGCTTTGTATATATCAGGGACAAAGTGGTAGACTGCCAGACAAGTTAGAAATTATTATTCCTGGAAGTGAAATTCTAGAATGGTTTAACCACGAAATTATGGGCCATAAAGTGAACTTACAAGTGCCTTGTGGGTTTGATGAGCTGATGGGAATTGCATTGTGCGTTGTTTTTGAACGCGACGAGCCTCATCAATACCCTAGAGATTGTCAACTTTCATGTTTGTTGAACGTCAATGGATGTCAAATTAAAAACCCAGAAGTGTTTAAATTTACAGAAAAATATGGTAAAGTTGAATCGCATCACCTTTGGCTGCTCTACTTGTCCTCTTGCTATTTGTCCTGTTACCGTGACTCTGGCTCCGATTGGAATAAAGCATGTAGTCAAACTGATGCGAACGGATTCTATCAACTTAATATTGAAATATCTTCCTGGAACTTGAAGGTGGAGAAAATTGGGTTCTCTTTGTTATCCAATAAAACTATGTCACAATGCATCAACAACAGCGGCATACCATTTGAGGATCTGGGTGTTCTCCATCATGATCTTGACAATTCAGACTGCAAAAACAAGCAAAGTCTTGATGAGGATGACAGGGCTGGACCTAGTGGAGAAGGCTACTATCATGAGAAACTACAACCAAAGAAGATTCAAAGACTCGGAGGATTTATGACTGATTCTGAGGATTCTAGTCAGAGGGAATTTTTCAACTTCTTTGCCAGTATGTGATAATCTTTCTTCTTACTACTTTACAAGTTATCATCATAATTTTTTTTTTTAAATCAGGTTGGAATAAACAAATTTTTCTTGTTGTCTTGTTGGTGAACTTTTATTTAGTGCAAGGAGAGGATCAAAGGTCCAAGAAACTTGAATCCATTCACGGAGGGAAGCAGGATAGTTGCCAAGACATTGAAGATCCCAATCAAACAATAACACAGTTAAGCATCAACAGCAGGACACTCTATGAAGATCTGGGTGATCTCCGCCATAATCTTTGCAATTCAGCCACAGAAGGTAGCAGAAATAAGCGACGCCATGATGAGGAAGATGGGGCTGGACCTAGTGGAGAAGCCTACTCTAACAACGAACCACATTCAAAGACTTGGAGGATGTATGGCTGACTCTAAAGAATTTAGTATTAGGAATGTTTCGACTTCTTTGCCTGTAAGTCATCATCTTTCTTCTTGCTATTACAGTTTACAAGTCTTGATGTTCTCTTTTATTTTTTGGGGAGAGATATCCAATGAAATGAAAGTGTGGGTTTTGAATGTTAGGTTTAAATTTGCATGATAAAAAATTTTAATTTGTCATAGGTATAAATTGGAGATTTTCTTTTTAGATTTTTACTCCTTTTTTGAGAGAGGGAAAAAAGAAAGTTCAAAGTATTTTGCTAGTTAACATCACCTTTTGGCATTCACACTCCAATCACCACAAACTCAAAAATTAAAATCATTCCATATCCCTTTTTTTAAAAAAGTTTTTTCATCAGGTTTGATAATACAAATTTTTTTCTTGACTTGTTGGGGAACTTTTATATAATGGAAGGAGAGTGCTACTATAATGAGGATCCAAAGCCAAAGTGGATTCAAAACTCGAAGGACTAATGGCTGATTTTGAAGAATCTAGTGAAAATGACCTGGAAGGCTAATCGTTTGCTGTTCATTACCTGTAAGTTATTATTTTTCTTCCTACTAACTTCAAAATATTGTGATACTTGTACCTTTGTGGCACCTTTTGGCACTCATATCCGAATTGACCCAAACTCAAAAATTAATATCATACCGTATCACTTTTTTTTTTTTTTTTTTTTTAATCAGGTGGGAATAACACAAATTTTTTCTTGTTGGTGAACTTTTATTTAATTAATGGAAGGATGGGATCAAACGTCTGAGAAGCTTGAAGCCTTTGCCAAAGTGGATAGCTACAAGAGCGTCAACGTTGAAGTATTAGCCGAGTGGCTATGCTCCTCTCACACTCACCTTGGGCTCTTTCAAAAGTGGTCAAGGAACCAAAATGGTCAAGCATTTAAATTAACTGTCAATTTGCTCTTATTATTGATTAAATCTTTTTTTTTTGTGGGTGTCCTGCAAGTGTAATGCTATGTTAAACTTCTAATGACATACAGATATAAATCCTTCATATCAACTTCTTCTTGTTAACACAAAGTTACCATCCAATGCCTCATTTGGTTGGAGATGTATAATGGAAACTAGAAAGGTTACACAGTTGAGCTACTGTTAGAAGATAGCGATGGAAGACAGGTGAACATCTGGGAAGATAGGCAGCTGCTGACACTGAGTACATTCAGGGTGGTTTAACTGAGAAATCCTCAATCTGCAGCAAACCGTGTGTGAGTTGCTGGATGATAATACAAAGACCTGCAGAAGGATTGTTCTGGACAGGTTGTTCATGCCACAAGAAGCTGCTGTCATTCAAAGCATTCTGTGAAATTCTCAAAATTTGTATCTTTTGGTGGGCGCAAAAATTGGAGATTTTTCAGTTTGGAGTGCATATAATTTGTCAGACCACGAGGCAGTCTCAGGTTTAGGAGAGGCTTCAAACAATCACACAGCTCAACAATTATGTGGCAGGCACTGTGGAAGGCTCAGGTTCCTAACAAGATTAAAGTTCTTCATGGCATACTCTTCGGTTTATCCTGCCAACAAAACCTCATCTATTTTCCAAATGCATCATCTCTTCAGTAACTTGTGAGCAGTGTAATGAAGTTCCTGAAACCACTTTACATGCTTTGTGATCTTGCCCAGACACCAAGAAGGTATGGCAATTAGTTGAATGCATAAACTTTATCCCACACCAGCCTTATCAGAACTGGACTGATCTATTCTCCTGGATGCTGCACCATAAGAATACATTCTCACTGAAACTATTTCCCACTCTCTCATGGCAATTATGGCTGCACTGAAATGGAGAGATTTGGGGAACCAGCAATACAGCCAACCACTTTGGTATATATAGGTAAAGAGATGCATGAACACTAGGCTGCAAAATTTTCGTCTGAGATACTGCAGAAAGTACATCTCCTAATATGGAAGGTCCCTCAGTTACCTTACTCCAAGGTAAATGTTGCAGTGATTAGAGATCTCAATGTGAATTTTGTTGCAGCTAAGGTTGAGGTGATTGTGGGCCAATGCCGTCTGGAGGCTCATTTTGCAGGATTCTGGCATGCCCTACAATTGTTTAACCAGTAGGGAATTCAGGAGGTTCAACTTGAGAGCCACTTAAGTATTGCCAATTTGCCATTGCTGCTTTTAACATGGATTCCTCCCTCTCTCTCTCTCTCTCTCTCTCTCCCCCCCCCCCCCCCCCCCCCCAAAAAAAAAAAAAAGTGACCTGAAATGCTCTGTTCAACAAAGTGAAACTAGCAAATCTACTCTCCGATGCTGCAATTTTAATTTTGTGGACGAAAGCTGTAATAATGCTCCTCTAGATTTAGCAGATCTTGGATGTAAAATTGGGCCACTGAGATTTGGCTACTTGATGATTTTGTGAAATGCAATACAAATCCTGCCGCTTTTGTTTTAAGAAAAATACATATTTATGTATTGATATTTATCTTTCCAATGTAACGGTTTGTTATATTAAATAATTGTTGTTTTTCTTTTTCTCCAACAGTCGCAACATATATAATATTTTCCCCCCCTTCCTGGCATTTGGCTCTCTGATTCATATTGAGAAATTTTGAACAGAAACCTCGCTTGGTACAGATGTTGATTTGCACACCAAATTACCTATGCAGGGTGCTCTCCCAGGATAGAGCTAAATTAATCCCCCAGTTACTACAAATGGCTTACTTATAGTCTCCACCGTTGTTTTAAACTCTCTTTTTATAAAGACTACATAATACCTCCTCAGTTCTTATTCCCTGGCATTGGAGACTGGCATACACAGCAGCACCTGAGGCCAACTTACATACCACAGCCCTTAAAGATTTTCACATCCACTGATTTTCTCATACAACGATGTCTTCCCACACAAATTCTTGGGAATTAATTAAGCAGCACTTCATTAATTCTTTCAAAGACCAGACACAATTTAAATTCCTCTAGATACTATGAAAAACCTTATTGCAAACTAGTTGCTCATGCCTATAGTTGCTTCAAGATTTCCGTTTCCCATTCAAGAAATGCAATATAATTAAATATCTTCAGGGTGGCTGGGTACCATTCTCATGCCAATCGACACAACAAGCTTGAACAGTGAACCATCTCAAGCTCTACTGGGGTCTGGTATCTGTTCCCGGCTAAAGCAGAGACCACTCCACCAATTCCTTGCTCTAATGCAAATTGAATCTGTTTCTCATGTTCATCTTTTGGGATCAAAGGGCAAGGTTATTTTGATAAACTCATTTAATAATCCTCAAATCCTTCTCATTTCTCAGAACCATTTTCTGCACACAGTACAGTGCCTCTTCTATATGTTCTCTGAAACCACATTCCTTCTTCACACACCACATTTCTCAAAAACCAACTTATTATTGATATGCACACTTTTTCCAATATTATAGGGGATGGAAGTTAAATATTTCAAACTAAAATAAAACCTTAATCATATTTTAAACACCAAATCATATATTTTTGCTGTCTCTAAAGAAATACCAACAATAAAAAAAACAGCACCGTCTATAATTGGCAATTGCCACCATTTTTCACTTCACTGAGTCAGAGCAGAGCTTGTTGAAGTAAAAAAATGGAAAACACAGCAATTCTGAAGGATTGGGATCGAGTGAGTCTGATTTGGAGAAAACCGAAACCATCACAGCTCATCCTCATGGACCTCATCTCTTCTTCTTCTTCTTCTTTCTTTTGTCTCTTGAAATTTCAAAATTCCTCTATTTTTATATATCTTTTGCCCTATAAACGACAGCGTTTGACATCTCGTAATTAAAGTGGGTTCATTCTTCTGAGTTACATAAGAGAAGTGGAGGTTTGGATACCTGACACGCTGGCCAGGTTTTTGCAAATAGCAAATTTTTATTTTTATTTTTTTGTAAATTACGTTTTTAAACCCACATTTTATATTGTTCTTAAATTACAATCCTCTTCCAGATATAAAAAAATTTACCAAATATTTCACATTTTACTTACATAGCATTTGAGATGGTGCTCAATTGAACCACCACCATACAAAAACCCAAAGTAGGTTGTAAGAAAATCAATGACACTTTTAAAGTTTGACATTTAAAAAAAAAAAAAAAAATTTCTTAGTTTTATCATCGATCTCACGCTACGTGACAATAATGGATAATACTATGTATACCATTGAGGCCTTGATGAAGCTATTATTGTGGATATATAACATAGTTGTCAAAGCGTCACTACTCGAACCACTCAACTATTGTCAAGCATTATATGAAGCGATACGAGAGTTCTTACCACCAAGTCACAACATGCAGTGGTTTGCTAATATTTGCTTTCTTCTTTGTTCTTCATAGTCGTATTATTGTTTCATTTTTATTATTGAATTTAGTTGACTTGAAATTTCATAGAAAAGATAATCTCAATTTCTCATGAGTCCAAATGTTGAACTGGTTTAATTCTTCCACGGACATCTACTTTTATACCCAAAGATAAAAAGTTATTCACTTCAAATTGGATTTGGGCTACCTCCAAATGACACAATAAGCTTCTTTTTCTTTTTCTTTTTTTGAGGGAGACTATTATTGGGTTAGAGTTAAATGAAAAATAGAGAGGAAATTATGCTATTTATATTGAAAGAATATAATCGTTGGAAAACACAATCATTAGAAATATATGACTGTATAAAAAATATGACCATTGGAAAGAAAAAAAAAATCGATAAAGGCTTAAATATAATAGAGAGAGAATAGAAAATTTGTTGTGCTTGAAAAGTAGGTAACTCAAATTGAAAAATATAACCCCTTGAATCCTTCAAGCCCCAAAAGATCAACCATTTGGGCTTGAGCAACAAAAGGTGTTAGAAATAGAATTAGAGGAATGTTCTACTCATTGGTAGGAGATGTCATGAGCCTTGTGCATAGGAGAAACACCTTCCATGCAAGGACATAGCGTATTAGAAATGGGAAGTCCCTTTCCCATTAAGCCTAGCCTTTTGGGGTTGATGGGTTCAATATGTTACAAAAGGTGGGCTTTTAGCTAAACGTTAGGTGAGAGTTGGCCTAACCTATTTGGTATGGACACAAAGATACAAGTCTCCAATTACAGAAACTTACATTAACATAAAAAGAAGACAACCCGACCAATGGCCTAAGAGTTCAAGACTGCTATTAAAAACCTTATTGCCTTTTACTATTGGGTTTAGAAATTTAATTCCTTTTCTTTGATTTACAGTTTATTTAATTTAATTCCTTTTCTTTGATTTATAGTTTAGATCTCACAAAGAGTAACACATAAGTCTTCCAAAGGTCTCCCAAACATAGCTAGGGTTTCCCTTTTATATGTGGACAAGTAAGATTGAAACCCTAAATGTTTTCACGGGCTTGGGCCTTGTTTAAAAATTTTGCAAAATCTAATTTATGCGATTCTCAATTGGTCGAATCTAATTTTTTATCAATCGAACTTGGCAGATTTTGACTCTTCTTTTCTACAGTCAGCTTGAACTTGAAACTTGAAACATACACCTTTGAGCAATGCCTTACACTTAGACTAGACATGTTTTGTTCTTGGTTTGCCAACACAAACAAAATAGACTTCTAAACATTTAATCCTAAATTTTTAGAACCTAACAATCTCCCTCTTTGACAATCCATGACAAAACACACATACAAAATGAATTGCTCAAATCAAACATCAGCCTAATTACAAAGTATTGCCCTAATACAATTCTATCACAACTACTAACTATTAGTTGCTAGTATAGATAGCAGCTATTGAAAGAATTAACCTATAAATTCCTGAAACACTGAAAACAAACCATAAACGCATATGTGGAAAATACAGTACAAAACCAATAAATAAAAACTGAACCTAAATTCACAAAACATGAAAAATAGACAGAATATCAAATGTATAAATGTCAAATATACTATCATAGTTAATGAACCAACAATGTTTGTGAAACAAGAACAAGAAAACAAAACATATATACCTCAAAACAATGAGAAAAGAAAAATACATCAAAATCTCTTGTCTCAAAATCTAAGCAACTCCCCCTAAATACAAAAACTCTCTACCCCCCTAAATACAAGAGCCATCACCCAAACCTAAACCTAAACCTACTCTCCCTTTTTGTTACAAATTGCCAAAGGCAACCATTAAGCATCAGAGGGTGGAGAAGGTGAAAAAGCACTCCTATACTCAGCAAAATCAGCTCTCAAGGCAGCAACCTCAGTGAGTAACTCATCAATAAGCTATCCATGAGCCGCCTGAGTAGTCATAAATGACTCCATCATGGCACGGAGTGAGAATGGAGGGGTAACAGTAGGGTCAACAACATCATCATCACTAGAAGGATCCACAGCTACAGTAGGATCCACATGTACCTCCTTAGTAGCAGGCATATCACTAGAGGCAGGAGCTGTAGTAAAAACTTCACCTCTTGGTATTTTTGAAGTCCCAATGCTTGGTTCAGCAGTCTTCATCTGAGTCTATCACTGTTTAAGAAAAGAGTCTCCTATAAGGGCAATGATATGAACTAACTCTAGAGGAGGAAAGTTTGCTAACGCTAGAAAGTTTGACACCCTATATATAAACATAGAAAAGAACAACTTTCGTGCTTTGGACTTACTCCTATAAGTATCAACAATAGTTTGAATGAATAGGGAAGGAAAATACATAGATTCATCTATGATAAAAGCATAGAGAAAAGCACACCTATCTATAGGAATGGTGTGGACATGGGAAATAGGGAAGATATTATGCTAGGCTATTCTTAAGTAAAGAGAGTTAAGCTCAGTAAGCTCACATGAGTTTATCCTTGGTTCAAAACCCCAAGAAATTGATCTTCCACAAAGTAAAGACATATCATCTACAGGAAGAAAGTTAGTGTATGGATATATGAGTTTACGAACTAAAGGCACACCTAGAGCTTCAAAAACTACACATTAGTAATCCTAAACTCTTTACCTCTAATCCAAGTAGTCAAATAATGACCACCTATATCCTCAAGATAAATAGAAAGATTTAAGTAAAACTCTCTAATCAAAGCAGCAGTAGGAGGATTAGAGACATCACACAAGGTAACCCAATTTTGAGACACTAGATTCCTACGAATGGAGGGATCTAACACATCTAGGAAAATCTGTCTCTCTGCCCATATAGACCTATACTTGGTTAAGGTCTCAAAGACTTCCTCAATCTTAGAAGAAAGAAACCTAACCCTATCAACCAAAGAAGGGGCAAAAGAAGAAGATGAAGAGTTTCTATTGGCTTTGGTTTTGAATTTTCTACCAACCTTAAGAGACATGTCTAAAGGTTTAAAAAAAAACATAAACAAAAACCAAGGGCAGACTGCATCAAATAGAGTTAGAGCACAGGATAACGTGAAATTTTTAAAAACTATATGACGCATGACACAAGTACACATATGATGCATGATCTAATGCTCTAAAATAGTTCAATTTCATCTCAATTTTGAAAATTGACCAAGAAAATTAGAAATTTAGCAAAATCCCCAATTTTGAAAACCCTAATTTTCAAAAATTCTTATATTGATCAATTCAACAACACAACAAGTATAAAACATGTTATAATCACTCAATTAAGCAATATCATAAGACAATTTCAATCAATTTATCCCAACTGAACAAAATCCCCAAAATTCTCAAGAACACATAAACCCTAATTTTGAAATTTTGAAGAAATTATGAAAATTTTGAAATTAAAGCCTAAGGATCATGTTTATATGATGCATGAACAAAAACCCATCCAAAAAATTGGATTAAAACACTCAAAATCATCAAAAACCCCAAAATTTCTTTAGTACGAAAATTTGAAAAAAATTGATGAAAATGCATGTATGCATGTAATTTAACCAAAAAGAAAGGGTAAAAGAGACTTACTAGGTGTTGAGGAACAAAACCCTTGAAGTTTTGACTCAAAAAAAGACAAAATTTTTTAGTGAAAGGGATCGTTAGAGGAATCAAAGAAGAAGAGGACAAAACACTAAAGAACTGTGATTTGATTCCTATTTGTTTTTAAAACATTATTTTCGATTGGTTGAGAGGAATCGAGACAGGAATAAAAAAAACAATTAAAAACAGATCCAATTGATTGAGAGGAATTGGGTGAGGAATCGAGGCAACCCGAGAGTTTAAGCCTTAAAAATGGATTTTTTCTTTTCTTTTCAATCGATCCTAAAACAGGTTCGATCGATCGAATCCTGAAAAAAAAAAAATTTTAAAATTTAAAATTAAAAACCTAGAAATTTTCTACAGAAACATTTGTAAAACAGATTTTTATGATATGGGATGCATGTTAATGATTCCAAATGTTTTCAAAAATTCTTTCCCTTCAAAAAAAAAAAATTTCTTTGTTAAGCCTAAAAAAAATTTCATCAAACATTTCTTACCTCACACCCCCAAAAAGTATTAAACATATCAAGAAGTAAAATTTTGGAAGGCCTCAAAAATTAACACACAATCACATGTATAGAGTTTAACAAAGGTTTGCTTGTGGTGTGTGTAACTAGTAAGTGTTTGAGTTATCCAAAAGGTGATATGTAGATGAAAAATAAGCACAATTTTTACATTATCATTCACATATGTTTGAAAGTGACTATCACCTAAAGAGGGGTAGACATGTTTTGTTCTCGGTTTGCCAACACAAACAAAATAGAATTCTAAACATTTAATCCTAAATCTTTAGAACCAAACAAACTTTATTTATTCAGAATAACATTATACAATGAGAAAGAGAAAAGAGGGTATTCTTCTAAAAATAATGACCTTTTCATTCTTTTTTGCAACACTAGCAGCATGATTACAATGTAAACTTATGCTAACAAAGGATATATTAACAAAACTCTCATATATCAGCTTAATATCCTCAAGAATCCAAGTTACTTCCAATGAAAAAATCCTAACTGAGTTTAGGAAATCAACTAGTTCAACAAAATTACATTCTATAATGACATTGAAGAACTAGATACTTTGACAAAACTGAAGAGCTACCAAAATGAATTCTAGAATGTAGCTAGAAGCCCAATGACTTGTATGGAGAAACAATCTCAGAATAAATCATTGCATGATTCATCTTCAGTACACAACACACTAGAGAAGGTTTAATCAAGTACTTTTTTCTCATGCCAAAGAATAGAGGTCTAGATCACATTATACTCATTGTTGGCTATTACAGCGAAGTTATGGCATGTGTGTGCTTAGAGAATTTTCTATGTATTTTTTTGAACTATTAAAACTTTTCATTCATTCCAATTTGAGATTTATGCATTTTGAGTGAGGTTTGTGTTTGTCAATTACCGAAATAGCCAAGAGTGAGTGTAATGTGACCTAACACCAAAACATGAATAATGAAATAGCATTGAAGTGATTATCCAGTGTGTTTGTTTGTTTAGACCCCTTAAAGCAGATTGTTTAACCTAATATATTAGCCAAGTGATTACTTAGGTTAATTATTCAAATCTAGATTAAACAATAATAAATCATATGATGCAAAGCAGCGGAAAGTAAAAAACACCATGATATGATGACCTAGGAAAACTAATGAAACGAACCGTCTCAAGGTAAAAAAAAACCTGGGGAGGATTTAACCTAGCAATCCTCAAGGTAAAACAAATCCACTATAAGATAATCGAAGTTTTTACAATCAGATTTAACCCTAAATCTATTGCTACCTTCAGTAGTAACTTATTGACACGACCACATGCAAGTTCCGAATCCACGGACTCCTTCTCTTCTTGAACTTGCTGCAACACAAGCACCCACACTTGTGACTTTGAGATCCCACTCAAAGGTTTCAAATCACTTTCAGTTGTTGATCTTTGTAGTAGCAACTAGGTTCTACCAATGCTTGATTGTAGATCTTGCTCCGGTAGATGCTTGCATAGTTAGAAGGTACAACACCTGTCGAATCTCACAAGGAGTAACTCATAAGTCTTCCAAAGGTCTTCCAAACGTAGCTAGGGTTTTCCTTTTTATATGTGGACAAGTTGGATTGAAACCCTAAAAGTTTTTGCGGGCTTGGGCCTTGTTTTAAAATTCTGCAAAATTTGATTTCTACGATTTTCGATCAGTCAAATCTAATTTTCGATCGATCAAGCTTGGTAGATTCTCAACTCTCTTTTCTATAGTTAGCTCAAACTTGAAGCTTGAAACACACATCTTTGAGCAATGCCTAACACATAAACTAGACATGTTTTGTTCTCAGTTTGCCAACACATACAAAATAGAATTCTAAACATTTTATCCTAAATCTTTAGAACTTAACAATCTCCCTCTTTGGTAATCCATTACAAAACATGCATACAAAATGAATTGCTCAAATCAAACACCAGCCCAATTATAATGTGCTGCCTTAATACAATTCTATCACAACTACTAACTATTAGTTGCTAGTATAGACAGCAATTGCTAAAAGAATTAACCTTTAAATTCCTGAAACACTGAAAACAAACCATAAATGTATGTGTGGAAAATACAGTTCAAATCCAAAGTAAAAAATCTGATCTTTAATTCACAAAACATATAAAGAGAGACAGTAATATCATAATGAATAAACTCATCTGTCATAATTGTCACATCCCAAACCCAATACCCGGATTTGTGACCATGACCGGCATGCTAATATCAAGCTTAAACTTGATATTAACAAGAACCAACTTAACTTTTACAAAAGCTTCTTCTTTTCTTTTTTTTCTCTTTTTTTTTTCATTCTTGTTCCTTTACTTCTTGATATAATTTTTCACTTGATAGTCAGAGCATCTACACTGTACTCGAAATATAACATAATCCACCAATCATTTAATTTCCACACTTTCACATAATACATCTCTTAATACTTTAAGGTACACAACTTTCATTAGATCCTAAAATACACAATACTACAAAGCTAAACATCAAATTACTAATTTAAGATCTATACATATAAAACTAAAACCAACTCCTTCCAAACTCGACTAAGGCTCCCTCTGCTCCAAAATAAAACCTGCTAACTGAAAGAGTGGAAGGGGTGAACTACACAGCTCAGTAAAGGTAAGATATATGAGAATTCAATAAGGATGCATGTAAATCAAATCATTTCATTTTATGAATATTCGAATAGGAGAACATTTTTTTTTTTCACGCATAGTATTTTATACTATTCATAATAATAGCTTATATGCTCTTTATAGAAAATAATTGTTCTCCTTTTTCTTATCAGGTTAATATTACCAAAACCTTTCAGATTAAGCTTATTTCATTTCCTACAAAGTCACCATATGTATATTCTCATTACGAAATAATCATTTTAACTTAAATCAGATAATCGGCAACTTTGTATTAACCTAGAAACATCTTGACCCAATAAGAAAATCTTTCTTTATAAAAATTTTCCTGAAAAATATTATAACTTTCATAGTCATAAAACTTAACATTTCATAAAGAATAGGTATCTGATAACTTTCAAACATATCTTGCACTTTCATCAGAAGTTTTATCTTTATAGCACAATAGAACTTCAGAAACTTTTATCTTTAATGAACAGCTTTTCTTTTCATCAGAAACTTCTTACTTTCATGAGAGCTTTTAACTTTTCACAATGCATTTAACAAAATCATTCTCTCATGATTAATAACATAATATAGTTGTTCATAACTAACTTGTTGGTTAGCCCATATCTGATAAATCTGTACTTATTTGGGAGGCTTCTAGCACCACGGTGCTAGGCATCCAGCATTCCCCATAATGTCAGGTATTCCCGGGATCACATCATAATACATATCTTCTAACCGTGGGGGTAGTTTGGCTTCCCCCACAAGTTGGCTGTAACCAACAAGGGGCGGGTACAGCAGAGCCAGTCCCATTTAATGGCCAATCATATAACATTTTTCATGGAAAGCCAGTAATTAACCCTTACTGACAGAGTTCAGATTACCAGAGGACATAACCCGAAAACATTTCGTACTTTACATTATACTGAAATTTCTTATTTTGCATAACATCTCATAATAATAGCATTTCCATTCTTTTCATTAAACATCATGTTTGTGGAAATTAGTAATGGCATCAATATGCTTAAATCATATACATAAGTTTTTGGAAAGCTCACGAACATATCTTTGTCAGAATAATGATTACATGCCATATCTCTAATAAAAAACATTTTAATACATAATATACTTTAAAATAACCTCATGACTTACCAAATGCCCATATAACTTATCCCTTACCTGAAAGCAGAGGAACTAAGAGCCTACAGTCAAAGGAGCTTAGACTTGGATACTGGTAACACCTAAACCATAAGTCAAAGCTTATTACTATCCATAATTTCCTTGTCATAGACTTACACATTCATCTCAAAGCCTATCTCTTAGAATCAAGAAAATCCTAATCCCACCTCAACGAGGTTCCCATAAACAAAAATACATTCATCAAACAACAGGTACAAAATCCTAGAGAAACCAACATTCTTTTATTAATCCCATATCTCTAGAAGAGCCAACTTTATTTCAAAAGGTGCTTTGAGGTTAGGGCAATAATGCATGCATAAATATAAAATCTTTTAAGCATGGTTATGTAATTATATACATTCATATGATAACATACAACACGTCGGACAAAACAGCTTCATAAATACAACCGTTGCATGGTTTAGAACCCCTTCCTTTGAGTACTAAACCTCAAAAAAAGTTATGCAAAAATTAATCTATGATCGATACATACCAAAAGATAAGAATATTAAATTATAGCTCAAAAAATTCACCCTAACTTGAGAATTAAATCCACAAAGTTAGGTGTAGTGTATGTTGTTCACTGCTCATTTCAGCAGCATATGCTCCATTTTTAAAATACAAACAGGCTGTCCACACACATCAAATTGTCATGAAATTTTACATAAATACTCCCCTGTATGTCCAGTATAAACCATAAAAATTTCGAAGTCAAAGCATAAACCCATGATTTACTAAAAATCACGCAAGACAGCATACTCAAATCTGTCCTGACAAAATTTCACGCAACTTATAAATTAAACCATTATTTTTATATTAATCAAATTGATGTGAGACCACTTTCATAACAACCATTTGTGTCTTAGAATTCATAAAAACTACTCCTAGCATCCTAATTCAACAGAATATGATTTAATACATATTTTTCTTGTTGTAAACATCAAATCTGTCACAGAGACAGCTTCAGTACATATTTTTACAAAATCATCAACAAATAGCAATAGGCCTTAATTTCATTTGGGTATTTTTGTACCTATAATAAACATACTAAAATATGTTATTAAACATTCAATAAACCATAATATCATCAAACCTTCAAATCACTAAAACAGAATCATAATTCAGCCTATAAAATCAGGATAGAGGTTAAAGAAGTAGAAATAAACAAATGAAGTTTTGATTACTTACCCCCCAACAATTTGAAGCTGAAATTTTAGTGTTAACCCTTTAATTTCTTCCTTAGAGAGGGATATTTTGTTTTGGTGAGAGAGGGAGGGCTGCCATGTAAGAAGCAAAGGAAGAAAAGAGAAAGAAGAACAAAGAAAGAGGAAAAAGGAGTAGAGAAAGAGGGGCTGGACTTCTGATCTGATGCGGCCAAGAAAATAAGGTAAGGAGAAGACTTTTGGGGCACAAAAGAAGATAAGAGATGTGGAAAATTTGGGGTGGATACGTGTACGGCTAGGGAAAGAAAAATCACACCCACTTTTCAACTTTGTTGCATTCACACTCAAACTTTCCTACAAAAATAATTTCTTGCATTCACACTCACCCTTTTCTACAAAAATAATATCACTTTGCATATACATATATATATATATATATATATATATATATATCCTTACCTTTATAAAGTTATATCCATCACATTAAAAGAACATATATGTTCTATAATATCTCATGCATCATACACAGTTAAAACACCAACAACTATATATATATATATCTCATAACTTAACCACTTAATATAGTTTTGCACATACTAAGTATATATTTATAATACAAATAGCCATTTCAATTATTTATAATCTTTACAATTCTTATTCAATGACATTATAAAATAATATGTTTATTAAATACTCTTATATTAATTTTTGTAAGTAAGTGGCTTAAAATATTAATAATACTTAACCACTTAAACACATAGTTTAATTATAAAAATTGGGTCGGGGTGTTACAATAATCAAGAATCAAATCAATGTTTGTGAAACAAGTACAAAAGAAATAAATATATACAACCACATATACAAAAATACATCAAAGTAAGAACTCCCCAAAACTCTCCCTATATACAAAACCTCCTTGCTCTCCCCTAAATACAAAAGCCCTAAACCTCTAACCTAACAACCTACTCCCCCTTCCAAAGGCAACCATCAAGGGTCAGAGGGTGGAGGAGGTGGGAAAACACTCTTATACTCAGCAAAATCTGCTCTCAGGGTAGCAACCTTTATGAGTAACTCATCAATAAGTTGTCCATGAGCCGCTTGAGTAGTCATAAAGGACTCCATCATGGCACGGAGTGAGAGAGGAGGGGTAACTGTAGGGTCAACAATATCATCATACTAGTAGGATCCACATGAACCTCCTTAGCAGCAGGCTGATCACCAGAGGCAGGAGCTGCAGTAGAAGCATCACCTTTTGGTCTCTTTGAAGTCCCAGTGCTTGGTTCAGCACTCTTCGTCTAAGCCTGTCGCTGTCTGAGAAAAGTGGCTCCAATAGGGGCAATGGTATGAACTAATTCTAGAGCAGGAAAGTCTTCTAACCCTAGAAAATTCAACACCCTACATATAAACACAGGAAAGAACAGCTTTTGTGCTTTGGACTTACTCCTATAAATTTCAACAATGGTTTGAATGAATAGGGAAGGAAAACACATGCACTCGTCTGTGATAAAGGCATAAAGAAAAGCACACCTGTCTAAAGGAATTGTGTGAACATGAGAGATAGGGTAGATATTATGACAGACTATCCTTAAATAAAGATGGTTAAGCTCACTAAACTCACATGAGTTTATCCTTAGTTTAGATCCCCAAGTTATTGCTCTTCCACAAAGTAAAGACATCACGTCATTTATAGGAGGTGACTCAGTGTATGGATATGTGGGTTTACAAACCAAAGGTACACCTAGAGCTTCAGAAACTACATGTTTATTTATCCTAAACTCTTTACCTCTAATCCAAGTAGTCAAATAATGACCACCTGTATCCTTAGAATAAATAGAGAGGTTCAAGTAGAACTCTCTAATCAAGGTAGCAAGAGGAGGATCAAAAACATCACACAAAGATACCCAGTTCCTAGATACTAGACTCCTACGAATAGAAGGATCTAACTCATCTAGGATAATCTGTCTTTCCCCCTAGAAAGACTTTGGCATACTTTTGTTATTCAACATGACTCTAGCCATCTCTTGAATTACTCTATTCTTTCTTTCCATGACCCAATTTTGTTGAGGTGTCTTAGGTGAGGAAAATTCTTGCTTAGTTCCCTGATCATTGCAAAAGGACTTGAGTTTAGAGTTCTCAAACTCTCTTCCATGATCACTTCTAATTTGAGCAATCAATGTATTCTTCTCTACTTGCTGCTTCTTGAATAGATGAATTCACTTGTCAGGAGCTTCAGATTTATCCTTCGGGAGAATCACCCAAGTGTATCATGTGAAATCATCCACTACAACAAGAAGGTACTTCATTCCACCTAAGCTTTGAACTTTGGCAGGACCCATGAGATCAATATGAAACAACTCTAAAGGTCTAGATGTCTGGACTTCACTGATTGATGGATGCTTAGCTTTCACTTGTTTACCAATTTGACATGGTCTACAAATACTCTTCTCTATCTTCTCAAACTTTGGTAAACTGAGGATTGCTTCACACTTAGAGATCTTCTCTATTTGCTTGTGGCTAGCATGTCCTAATCGTTGATGCCATAGGTCCACCTGATTAATTTTTACACTATAACACTTGTGACTTATACTTGGTGTTATACTGTAACAATTCTCAGCGGTCCTTGTAAAGTTGTGATTTTCAACTAACTTGTGTTAACTTTAATTCTGTGTCAAATTTGATTGTAATTTCTTCAATCATTTTTCTTGTATGTATGTGGGTTTATTTGTAAGGGGTGAGTGTGAGAGATCAGTGAAGAATCAAGCTTCAAAAGATGAATTAGTGGAATTCACGACTAGCTTGCGAGTAGCTCAAGAGAAGCAACCCTCGAAAAGGCCACGTGTGAAGCACATGACTGGAAGCTGAAGGTCACGCCAGGCTATCAAGTTCACGAGTATTTCGTGAGAAGGATCATCCCACGAAGTACCCGCAAAATTTTATGTTTGGCAAAAAGTTAAGTTGTTTTACCAAATTCTTTACCCACACTATAAATACTCTCATTACCCACGAATTGTAAGGAGTGCTTTTCAGAGGGAAAACCCTAGCAAATACACTTGAGAGTTAAAGATTGTTATACCCATAATCATCTACACATTTCCTTGTGGTTTTTCTCAACTCCTACCTCTCCATCTCTAGATCCTTGAGAGGTTGTTAGCTCAAACACTTACCACACCCATTCTGAGTGTTAAGTGAGATTTTGGTGTTGTTGGGAAGCATTGGAAGGAGCCATTCGTTGGCAGATGCAATTGGGCTGAATTGTGAGATTCGGAAAGCTAAAGAAGACAAGACTCCGAGAGATCCATTGGTAGCAAGAGTTTGGAGGGCTTAAGTACATGGGGTAGACTAGGCTTGGAGGGTCTTTTGTTATTCGTGTACTCGAACTTTATTCTCTAGTGGATCGATTTCTACTTGGAGGGTCGTAGAGAGGTTTTTCGCTTCTTCGATTTCCTTTTCAATAACACGTCTTGGTGTTATCTTGTGTTTGCATCTCTTTTCCCTATTCTTTAAGCTTTCATTTAATTGTTTATTGTGGATGAATATGGCTTAAAGTAGAGTTATCGATTCATTGCGCTTATTTACTCTTGTTCCGCACTTAGCTTAAATTAGAGTAAAAGCAATATAGCCATAATTTTTAATTGGGGGTCTGAACAAGCTCTTGTGTCTTAGCACAAATTTGAGCTTTCAATTGGCATCATAGTGGGTACACTTGTCGGATTTCAATATCCTTGTGTGATCCAAGACCTCGTGTGAGATGGATAGATCTCAATCCCTTAATGCACCTCCCTACTTTGATAGGAGTAACTATGCTTTTTGGAAAGTATGTATTCGTGCTTTTCTTTGTGCTATTGATAAGACAGTGTGGGATTCTGTTGAGAATGGATGGGTAAGAGCCACAACAGCCAAATCTGAATGGGATAAGGCTACTCTTGCTTTGGTAAACACCAATAGCAAAGCTATTAATGCTATTTTCTATGGTGTTTCTATTGATGAGTTTCACAGGATTTTGCATGTGAAGACCGCCAAAGAGACGTGGACCATTCTTGAGACTACCTACGAAGGAACCAAGAAGGTCAAGGACACCAAGCTTCAAATGCTTACTACTCGATTTGAGGAAGTGAAGATGAGCGACGATGAGTCATTTGATTACTTTTATGGAAGACTCAATGAGATTGTGATTGCTGTTGGAAAAACTAGTTTTGCATCTCATACAAAACACATAGTGGAAGCAACACAAGTATCTTGTTCATTCATATGAGATAACATGGAATATCTAGAATTTTAGAAACAAAGAATAGAAAAGCGTACTTTGATGGAGTGAAATTCAAAACAAAAGAACTTTGAAAAACCTTCAATCTTCACCCCAATTCCACAAATGCCCAAGATGTGTGGTCTCTCAATCAGTTATGTACGCTCTTGTTCAAAAGAGAATGTGTTTTGAGAAAATTGTCTTATTTCTCTTTTAATCGTACGTACACTTTTTAATTTTTTTTTATTATTTTATAAACTGTTAAAAGGCAGTTACTTTATTTAATAACTCTTATTAAATAAACAAATAACTGATTATCTAATTGGGCTAGCCTTTTGGGCCAACCCAATTGGGCTTTAGTGTGTGGCTTAGGATGGGACTAAAGAGACAAATAAAACTCTAACTCCAATTGGTTTCAGACTTATCTCTCAACTATTAACAAGCGCAAAGTTACCATTAATTATATTTAATACCACTATATAAATATAATTGCACTCTAGGCTTTATTAATAAAATTAAATCCCAAGACTTTATTATCTAAACAATTAACCCCTTCATGAAAATATTCGTAGTAATACAAAGTCATAATATATAACTGCCACTTTGAAAATTACTACCTCTTGATCCTTGAGTACCCGGTTTAATCCTTTAAGTTATTCATATATATTTATGAAATCAAATTTCATAAAATATAAACTTTAGTAACTCTTTACTAAAGTGGTTAGGCCAAACACTCTGAATAACCAAACTCATTAAACTTATCTCAAGGGAATATTTTATATCTCTACAAAGAGACTATGAATTTCATCTTGAAGATATGTGTTCCTTTAACACTACGTGTGGCTGCCCAACATATTGAGATTTTGACTGTTGAATTAGATCTCACTTTTGATATATCAAAACAACCTACATTTCATGATCGGGTTCATTATTCTCTCAAGATTGAGAGTTTATGTAAATTAAAGTCGTAAGATTTATTTTCAGTTGAAAGTCATTACTAGAATAATTAATCTCACAATGGTCCAGTTCAATATGTTTTATACATTTAAGACACATCAACATATCAACTAGAAGTCACCACTTCCATAATTAAGACAGACCATCTTAGTTGACACATTATAGTCTTCACAGACGAAATACCCAATTTCATCACCGACTACAAACTAAGATTTTTAGTTTACAAAGAACTTGTGATTTATATCTTCTATAACTAAATCACATATTATGCATCTCAAGAACTATATGATAATGTCCAAATATTCATGTCACCATTATTTTAGATAATAAAACAACTTCATTATTTATAACATAATGTCATACATAATATCATACATATCATCATACAATAGGATTTTAGGGCACTAATCCTAACAATTGCCAAACTCAATTTTGGAGAGAAGATTGAAACACCAAAGTGGTGAGAAAGATCTTAAGATCCTTACCCGAAAGTTTCTAGGCTAAGGTCATCGCCATTGAGGAAAGTAAAGATTTGGACAAGATTAAGATTCAAGAACTCATTGGATCTCTCCAAACATATGAGCTAGGATTGTAATACCCCATAATTTTGATACCAATTTACTTCTTATAAGTAATTTTAAAAGGAGGCCCACAATTAAATGGATTTAATTGGTTTGGACCTAAAATATTTAAATCTGATAAATATTATGGAATATGAAACCCAAGTGAGGTGGCATAAGTAAATATATGGGTCTTGATAAGATTTTAAAAAAAAAACCCTAGCCTTTTACCTCTTAAGATACACATACACACACACACACACATATATAAGATTTTCTTTTGTTTTAGCCGCAACACATGGTTGAACAACTTATTTTCTTTTCTGCTTTGTGGCTGAATGTGAGACTACTGCAAGTATGTTTTCCTTTAGCTCTAAATTTAGAAGTTGAATATTCAATGGCTAGACTTGTCCCACGTTTGCAGGAAAGGCATGAGTGGTGCGTGGAATTACTTTAGTAGCTATTAGGATAATAGGCATCACTTCATAAAACCCAACCTATCAATATATTACAAGAAAGGACTTCTAGGCATATGCTCTGATCTCAACAAGCTTGACCTATCTTTATATTAAAGGGAAAAGGGTGCTTTGTGGTTAATATATATTCGTTTATAGCCTCACCTTGTTTACCATCAACGAACATGCATCACACTTTTGTTATTGTCTAAATACTAGTCCAGCGGCATCCAAGGAATAATAGGCAAATGGATTGATAATTAAGACTACCATACGTGGCTTCCTACATTAGATTGGATAGATGTAATGTTAGAATGAATAGATATGAATAAATCACATGGCTGTTAAATTTAGGTTGATCAGATATTCATTATTCGCCCATATTGAAGTTTCATGAATACCTATGATTTCATTAATGGAAAATTTTGATTAGGCAACAATATTTTTAAGTCCAAAAAGCTGATCAAAGCTGAAAGTGAATTGGATAGTTAAGTGAATAAATGAAGATTTTGGATATATCAGTATTGTCTAGGATAAAATTGTTTAAGTGTGAAAATTGATTTTAAGTGGGAAATTGTGTATTGATGGACCTATCTTTGGTGTAGCTAAGTTCTAATTCTACTGATTTGTTGTGATTCAAGGGAGGTTAGTTTCATATTTTTGCAACTAAGAGGTAAGTGGTGTTTACTAATTTTGGGAGTTTTCCCAAATAGTATTGATTATTAAACTATTTTATATCAAAGAAATATGTTGATATTCTATATATAAATTGATATTTTATAAATGCTTGATGTGCACATTGACTATTCATTTTATGAAAAACTTGTGGGACAACCTAAATCTATTTAAACTTGTATGTGTGAATATTTCCTTATATTTTTGAGAACTATGAATGGATTACTTTTTGTGAGCATCTTGAATGGATTATTTTGTGAGCATTTTGAATATGTTTTGAAAACCTATGGCAAGTTGTGATTACAAGCTCAGTATTGTATTTAGGATGACCTCTTTGTTTTGTTTAGGGGGAGAATATAAAAAACTTTTTGAAGTATCTAACTTAGGGGGAGAGTTAGAATTTACTTTTGTTTTTTATATTCTATTTCATATTATTGTATATATGTCTTTCTTTCCACACATGCGGTTATGCATTTTGTTTAGTGTTTCAGGAAATATACAGGTTGATTCAATTGAGCTGTTGTCTACACTTGCAACTGATGGATAGTAGTTAGGATTGAATTTGGTTTATGAGCATTATTTTGTAAAGGGCTTTTCATTTTGTAAACTTTGGGCTTCTAAGTTGTGTTTTGTCACGGATTGCCAAAGGGGGAGTTTATTAGGTTCTAAAGTTTAGGATTTTATGTATTTAGAACTCTAATGTGTATTGTTGGCAAACCATGATCAAAACAATGTGTTTAGAAGTGTTTTAAGCTAGCTCAAAGTTGTGTCAATGTAAAGTTGGAATTGATTTAAAGCAGGAGGCATTGTGCCTTTCGGCCTGGCTTGATCGATCGAAGCTTAGGCTCGACCGATCGAAGCTCGGGCAAAATGCTTTTCTGCAGATTCGTCCAACTCAGCCCTATTTGTTTTAAAACGTTTTTAGGGTTTCTTATTTGTCCTAAGTATAAAAGGCAAACCCTAGCCATGTTTTAGTATTGCTTATTTTTGCGGTTTGTGTAAATCTCTTGTGAGATCTAGAGGAGCTTTCCTTTACACAAACTTAGGGTTTTCAAGGAGAAGATTTATCTACACCTTGATGATCAATTCAGTTGCCGCCATTAAAGTTTAAAGAATACACAAGCGGGTGTGCTTGTAGCTGGTGGGAATCCAAGAAAGAAGGAGTTCGTGGATTCGGAGCTTGCACGTGGTCGTGTCAGTAAGTTCTACTGGTTGGTAGCAATAAGAAGTCGAGCGTGGGGGCTTGTAAGTCTTATTGTATGAACTTCGATTATTTCAAGATAGTGGATTCAAGTTTACCTTAAGGATAGCTAGGTTAAATCCTTCCCAGGTTTTTACCGGTTTGGTTTCCTAGGTGATCATATCATTGTCTTATTTATTTTCCGTTGCTACGCATGATTTGATCTTTGTTATTGTATAACCCAGACTTGTTTAATTGGACTAAGTAACAACTTGGCTAATTATCTAGGTTTAATCAATTGTTTAAGGGGTCTAAAAACTATCAGATGGTATTGATATATATTATGATGACTCACAATATAAAGATATTTTTTTATGTGAAATATTTGATGACAAAATATTGATGAGTTACAAGTTATGAATTTGTTGTAAGAATTATTTATTTGAAAGGTTTGTTCCCACACCTCAATGTTAGTGAATTCCACTTATTGAATTATCTCACCCCCCCCCCCCCTTTATTTTCCCCTTATAGATACATTAAAGGGATTATTGGTGTTAGGACATATGTGGATCATGTTAAGAACATATGTCATTTAGAATTGGCTAATCATTTGACAAAACGCACTTTACTTGTAATTTGGTAGATCTAGCATGTGTTTAATACTTCAAAGAACAAGAGTTCAAGTCTAGTATTAAAGCCATGAAGATTGGACCAAGCTTGATATGCACTTAGTTCTAATAAGATCATATTTGGCATGGCTAATTAGAAAGAAATAAATAAATGAGTTACCTTAACAAGAGACCTTAAATCACAATACTATTTTGTATGTACTTTGATCTTTTCATTGTTGTATTCTTCTTGACAAGTTCCCCTGCCTTGAAGATCTCTTTTGTTAAGCTTAACATGATATTTTAAGGCTTAGATCTCTTTTGCTTCATTCTTTTGAAGGTGCAAGGACTAGGGCATGTTAACCATTCAAGGGTATATTTCCTTCCTTTAGGGACGAAGGCTATCCCATGGAATTCTATTATTACTTCCTTTATCATTTGATCATGACTAGTGAAATGACCCTTCGCTTTTGTCTCTTTGTTGAGACAGTGGCCTAGTTGGCCAATTTCTTTTCTTATTCTTCTTGGGCTATTCACTTGACTGTTATGATCGATTGTCTAAAGTTCTGTCATTCTGCAATTTATACATGTACTTGCAAAGTGTTTCATTAAACACATGTCATATGAGTAAAGAGACCACTGGTAAGATTTTATAGGGCATTTAGCCTTTGTTCTAGTTTGTTTTAAGGGGTGATCCCATTAAGGTCAAGATTGGCATGTGCATAGGATAAGATTCTTCCGAACACATGCCTAATTGGTTACGCATATACTATAATTTAAAAAGACTACTTATGCTTGATACATGATCTATCATCATACTTTCACGTTCAATATATATTCAAGCTAAAGTTTTAACACCATGTCTCTTACATATCATTGTGTAAGCCATTATATATCAAACATATAGCATACTAATATAGCATTTTTTTTAAAAAGAAAGAAATATTCATGATGCTATGGAAAGACTCTAGGCTTTTCCATGATTTTTGGCCTTGGCACAAAATTACCTTATAGCAATGTCAACAATTATATATAGATAGAGATATGGGGTGATATGATGCTATCATGTCACATAGCTTTGATCTCCTTCTTAGCAGGCTCTTCTTGACAAGTTCTTATTCTTAATCCTGTGGACTTGACAGTATATGTACAGTCGAAATAGTCTAGTTGCTCTAGCCTAGTTGTTGTACTACATGTACTCTTTTTGTGCAAAGTGTTAGACTAGGAGCAACGATACCAATAAAGAAATTCACAAATAATATTAACCACAAATGTATAAAATTTTCTCTAACTTAAGGGCGATATATGTTGATGCATCTATGACATAGCATAATATCCCTTACTGTTTACATAACACAAATATATTTTGGAATTTCTTCTCAAAAAATTAAAGCAGTTGATATCATTTAGAAAGGTTTCGAATAGTGGGTCATGATTATTATTTATGAATTCATAATCAATAATATGCTCGTGGGATTTCTCCTGAAAAGAGAGCTAATGAGAAATATTTCTTCCACTACTTGCACACATTAGTGTATACATATGAGATATATATATATATATATATATATATTGATGAACTATAACATATGAGATATTGATCAAAAGAAAACAATGTTTTGCACATGTAATTAAATAGTTGTGCTTGTGCATATGCTAAAATCTAGAATTTAGGCATGTCGTGCTCCATTTTAAATGAGCAATTAAAGACTTCAAGCTCAAAAATACCTGGTTTCATGCTTTTAAGTACCCAAAATTGGGATCTTTAAACTTTGAAAAGTCAAAAAGCAGCTTCTCTTATTTTTAGGCCTATAAGGCAAATATAAAATTGACGATTTTTCTTGAAACTTTCCTTTTAAGTTTCTAGGCTTTGGATGGAATAACAAGAGGGACTATCTTAAAATCATTTAAGATTGACAGTAAAAAATAGGCATATTCTCACGCAAATAAATTACACCCGGTAAAGTGTTTAAAAAGCTATGAAACCCGATGTGTTAGCCTATTCCTTTATGGATGTGAACCATGCGGAGTTCTTATGTGAGATAAATAAAATACATTATTTGAGTTATGGTGTAAGAGCAAAACAGATTTGTGATTTGCTTATGATTGGCCTTGTGAACAATGGTTTAAGTCTAGACTAAAAATCATTTGAACTTCTAGTGAGAGCTTAATTGTGTTTTATGTGGCTGTTCGGATTGGGACAAATAAAATTGGGTAAATGGTAGCGGTTTGCTACCCACCACCTCTGGCATAACAACATTTACGGGATTTAAATTTTGATTTGATTCCATATGGGATACACATAATTCTTCTCCACAACAACAGTTATGGTAAATATTTCAAAAGAATTTGATTTGTTTTCTATTTTCTACCATTTTCATAGTTGACTTCCTTAATAGGCACTCTCCTTAATTGGTACCATTCTTTATCAAGAAACTTTCTAGTATACTTTCCAGAAATTAAGTTGCCTAATGCAATAATGAGAATACAATTAAAATTATATACATGGCAGCTGGCTTTCCTTAATTGTTTTCTTCCTTTTCTTAAATTTCGTAGACAATAAATGGTCTTTTAATGTGGCAAAACTGTAGTGATATTGTTTTTATGCCAAAAACTTGTATTTTCAAATACAATTTGACCTCACCTCTTTAATACCCAAAATTGCGGTCTTTAAGCTTGGTAGGACAACAAATAACCAGACTTATTCTAGATCTAAAGCCAGTGAGGAAAGCATTTTAATTTAGAAAATTTTTAGCGTGAGGCAATCCAATATTTTGAAAGTAGTTTAGCATGAAATTAAAAAGAAGCCACATGCCAAAACAATCATATAAACATTGTTGCAACTTGCAAATATTTGGAGAGCTAGAACGGGAAATGCATAAATCTAACCTTAAGATCCAAGAACTAGGTCATTCCCTTGAGGCCTGTTGAGGTCGCTTGAATTTTATGGTCGTCTTTTGTTTAGGCCATGCCTCACAATGAGCCACCCACTTGATTACCTCCACCTTTAGACCCAAATGGATGTTATGTTTCTCTGTTTAAAGACCAGAGGATTTGAGACATTGCGTCTTGGCTCTCACATCATCGTCTACTTGTTTGGTTGAAAGTCATGCTTTGAAGACGAAGTTGTCTTGGTGATGCCTCTTTATCTCCCCCATCTCAGCCCAATCGTAGATTAAATGAAATTAGCATGGGCAGAATGAAGAGATGATCAAAAGGTATTATCCTGTGGGGTACTCTTAGATCGGTACTGTTGTATTTGTGATTCTCCATTGAACTGAGTGAACCCTTTGTTGCAGGAAGAGCTAGATGACTAATCACTCCCCACAGACGGCACCAAACTGATGATGCCAAAATCGTCAGTTGGGTGACTCGTCCAATCCGGAGCTTTAGACGATCTTGTAGGACCTGCAAGGTAAAGAGAGATAGATCGAAGAGACCACTGGGTTGTGCCCGGTAGGGGAGCCTCCGATACTTAAGTTAGTATCAACCCATATTTCTTGTATTCAGATAGTATTTTGTTGTAGCTTTTGACGTACCTTCACAAGTGAGACGGACTATCCCTTTTATAGGTGATTTGGATAGCTGTTGTACATAATTGGAGGTGATTATTTCTCATGTGTAACAGTTATCGTATTGACGGGCGTTTAAGACCGATGAGTAACGATCACCATTAATGTTTTGAATGTGCTTGAGCGGTTACATCTTTTAGTTTGTTAATGATGCAAGGTCCTCCATATTAATGGATGACCTTAATGTTTTTTTTTTGGACTCATCAAAAGTAATGTAAAAAATATTATGGATGTAGCACTTCTTTTTTCATAATAGCTTTATTTTTAGTTGTGGTTGGTTTCAGTATGATATTTTATTATTGGATCATGCTAATGAGTGCTCTTAGGGTAATGGTTAACAATTCATTTTAGGAAAGTTTTGACACCACTTTTATGGGAAATGAAAAAAACTATCAAAATATTAATTGTTTTTTTTTTCTTTTCTCATAAAAATTTTCTTTAAATGAATTGTTAACCATTGCCCTAAGGGCATCAATATGATATTTTATTATTTTATTTCAATCTATAAGGAATTAACACCTCAACAATTGTGAAAATATTGGGCTAATTTGTTGTGTTAATATTTTATTATAATGTGAAACAATGCGAATTGGAAAAACCAAAAATAATGTAGCAAATCTACTGCAGCTTTACGCATTCACCAAAAAAAAAAAAAAAAAGGCCAACAAAACAATGAAAATTGAACAAGCCAAAACTAATGTAGCGAAATTACAGTAGCTTTTCCTATTCACTCTTTTTATATATAAATTACTAAATTTGACTAAACCAACAAAAAAAAAAAGTCTATAAATACAACAAAATATTACAACATTTTCACAATACCTCTATTTTCAAAGGTGGTAGATCCCAGTCTAATATTTTATTATCTTATTTTGACCTATAAGGAACTTACACCTCAATAGTTGTGAAAATATTATAATAACAACAAAATGTCATGACATTTTTAGTTGTGCTAGATCTCGGTATGATATTTTATTATTTTATTTTATTTTATTTTGACCTATAAGGAATTGATTCATGCGTCACAACATTTTGAAAATATCTCTATGTATGTATTGTACTTACAATGTAAATTTATATTGTAGACATAAAAATTGGCAAATTTTGTACACATTTGCAAAATTTGTACAATATTTGCCATTTTTTTTTTTGTGTAAATGTGTATAATATTTGCCACTTTTTGTGTATCTACAATGTAAACTTACATTGTAAGGACAAAGTAAACATATAAAGATCTTTAAAAAAAAAAAAAACAAAAACAAAACAAAACAAAATCAAAGCTCAAACCATCTGACGTACTTGAAGGGAAGAAAAAAAAAAAGGAAAAAGTGCAGCTCACTAATTGAATAAACCAAAAAACACTGTTCATGAGCCTTTGGCTCTTTTTGACCCATAAGGAAATTGATACATGCATCACAATATTTTCACAATATTTCTATGTATGTATTGTTCTTACAATACATATTGTAGACATAAAAATTGGCAAATTTTGTACACATTTGCAAAATTTGTACAATATTTGCCATTTTTTTGTGTAAATGTGTATAATATTTGCCACTTTTTGTGTATTTACAATGTAAACTTACATTGCAAGTACAAAGTAAACATATAAAGATCTTAAAAAAAAAAAAAAAATCAAAGCTTAAACCATTTGGCGTACTTGAAGGGAAAAAAAAGAAAAAGAAAAAGAAAAAGTGTAGCTCACTAATTGAATAAACCAAAAAACACTATTCATGAGCCTTTGGCTCTTTTTATATAGTTAATAGAAATGAAAATTTAACCAAATACCTACTAAAATACAGGAATATACGCAAACACAAACCCAACCACTTATGAACCAATCTACAAAATCAAAGCACTAAAATTGCACTTTCACTCAAAATAAAACATAAATAATGATAGAAATATTAAATACATTAAGAAAAATCGGTTTGAAGAGCAGATTATCTTGATGTGCACAGGGCCAGCTCAACAACTTTGGGGGCCTTAGGAGAAAATTTTAAGTGGAGCTTTTTTTATATTTAAATATTAATCAAATAATATATATTGAATTTTTTTTATTTAAAATCTATTTTCCTTGCTTTTTGAGATGCAAAATTGCTAATCAAGTTTTTGTATTTAAGTTCCTCTAACATTTCTTTTTTAATTGATAATATAGCTAATCTACCTAATCTTTCTTGTGACATAGTAGACCTTAAATAAGATTTTATTAATTTTAATTTTGAATTTTTGAACAATTTATAATTAAAAATGATAATTTAACTAAAAATAAAATTTAAAGTATAGAATAATAGAACCTAGTTATTGCTATTTTTCTAAAGTCATGACCACTTTAAAGTCTAAACCTGCACAAATAAAAATTAATTTATTACATGGTTCAATAAATTAGTATCACTATAATACAAATGAGTTGATAGGAAAATTATTAGGTACTCCCAGAGTACCATAAACGCACACTCCCCTCTCTCACATAAATGGTGGGTCCTACTATGAATTTAATTAATGGGACCCACCATTCAAATGAGAGGAGGAAATATGTATTTATGGTATTCCGGGAGTACACAATAATTTCCCGAGTTGATATGATACACATCAAATTATTAATTGGTATGATAATTATTAATTGGTATGATAATTTATAATAATTGATAAAGTAAGAAAACGTGCTGTCTTGTGACTGAAGGTTGTGCAATCTCTGCAGCCTGTGTAATGTGCAATGTGCAACTGTGCAGTGCGCAATTGTGCTACTGTGCAATGCATCAATTGCATCACCTATTGAGCCGGCCTTGATATTGCACAAGGCTTAAATATTAAAAGAAAAAGGAGACTATTTTGAAAACTAGTCAATGATGACCCTCCACGGATTTGCCTATATAAGTCACAATTAAAGTTGCAAAAACAAGAGCTTGAATACCACTTGTAAATAATCCAAGTAACATGATAGGTATAGGAACCACCAAAGGTACTAAAGAAAAAAGAACAAAAACAACTAATTCACCAGCTAATATTTTCAAAAAATTGAAAATTCTTTTATTTTTATATATAAGATATAAATTCTACTCTAGCCTCGTCTAAGTGTATATGTGTCTCCCTTTTAGAGATTTGAACTCCGATTCTTATCCCCCACACTCCACAAATACTTATACTTGTGGAGTGATCATTGCGTCAAGGGAATAAAATCAAAACTAAATGATAGGGGTTTTGTGAAATCTTCTAAAATATTAATGGGTATAAGGATTAGAGTTGATTGAATGTATTTACGAAAATAACCTAATCCTTTTTTACTAAGACCTACATAAAAATAGGCTATTGACGTGAGTAAAGGCCCTTTCAACTCCTTACATTCTAGTGGTTTTGCCTTTTGTATCCTTAGGGGTAAGGATGTAGTTACAACTTACAATTCCATCAGTAATAATTATTTAAAAAAAAAAGAATTAAAATGAAAAGACAAAAGACAAAAAAACAAAAACAAAAACCAAAAAACTAAAAACTCAGTCCGTTACACTCAAGCCGTTTAACCCTTTTAGGTCCTTTTGTCAAACAAAAACTAAGAAAATTAATATAGAATCGGAACCGAAGTCTCAAATGACCCAACCTAACCCATTCCAATCCAATATAAAACCACAACAATTGAAACCATTTTTAAAAATAAAACACTCATTTTGATCCACAAGGCTGAACTGGGAATCCACTCAAACTTTAGGCTTGTCGTTAGTCTTATGGTTTTTTAATTTTTATGGCAGGCTCAGGGTTGTTTAGTAGTATATTTTAAACGATAATTTTCAGTGTTTAAACAACATTATACGTATTTTTATATATTTTTTCACCAACATATATTTTTAAAAAATACAGATTACGTCACTAGAACAACGTTACCAAACGAACCCTCGTCTCCCTTTCAATACCCTCCTGTTTTAAATAGACGAAGGATGCGTGTAAGTGAAGCAATCCAAAGGCTAAAAAATAACCAACAAAGCAACTTTAAAATCTCTCTAGAACTCCAGAACTGTCTTTCTCAGTAAATTGTCTTGTTCCTTCCTTCATCTTCTGCAAAAAGATGGCAAAAATCCACAAGGCAGTGCACAAAATCTCCAGTACTATTGCAAATACTGAAAAATTCCACTATTTCCATTACTCTCTCCGTCTAGCTTTCTTCAGAGCTGAGCATCAGACGCTCCAAGATCAGACCTCACCTGAGAAGATCGGTGCTTACCAGAGAAGAAAGGGTGAAATTGGGACATTGGATGAAATATTCCATGGGATCTCTAACAAGATCAGGGAAAGGAAATTGAACCCAAACCCCACCACTCAATCATAAATGGTTCTTCAAGAACACCAAAGCTGGTAAATCCTAGTCTATAGTTGTTTTGGGTTTCAAGAAAATACAAAAGCTTGGCTTAAACTCACCTAAAAATGAAGAAAAAAAAAAAATTCTTACAGATGAAGGGGTTCCATTGTAAGTAATAATGCCCAGAAGCCCAAAAAACTGAATATAAGATTCAAACAAATTAAAGTGAATTTGTCTTTGTGTAGAAGATGAAGGAAGGAGCAAGACACAATTTAATGAGAAAGAGAAACACCTTTGATGCTCAGTTTTGGAGTTCTAGAGAGGGTTGAGAGATAGAGAGAGACAAAGAGAGAGTAATGGAGAGAGAATGAAAGAAAAGCTGCTTTGTGGTGTTTTTTTTTTTTTTGGCCTTTGGACTACTTCACTTACACGTGACCTTCATCTTCTTCTTCTTCATTTTTTTTTTTTGAGAAAGTGTCCTTCATCTATTTAAAAAGGGAAACAAAGGAAGTCAATTCCGTACCGTACCGATTGGTACAGCCGTTATATACCGTACTGACCAGTAAACCGGTACAAATTACCCCTTTGTTTCGTATCGGAAAAAATATCGGCCATACCGGCTGTGCCGGCAAAATCCGGCTATTTCGGCCGGTAAATGCATACCGGACCGAAACAAGAAAAAGAAGAAGAAGAAAAAAACAAATGTTCTCACTCTCTCATCTCTCCACTCGCCAGTGTCACTTGCAGTTTCTCAAACTCATAGCGCATGGTCTTTCCTCTCTCAAATTCCAGATCTTCTTGACCAGCGTTCTCTTTCTCTCTTTCAGATTTACTTTCTCTTTCTTGGCAGGAAAGGTTGCGTCCAAGAAAGGTTTAAATCGCAGTTTCTCTTTCAAATTCCCAATAGCCTAAATTTTAGCTTCTTTAAACACCTAATAAAGTTGACAGCTTGCAAAAGTTATGTATAAAGTTAAGGATTTTACTAATGTGTGCCCTAAACATTAATTTTTATTTTTGGAAAAAAATTTCTCGAGAATTGAAAAAATAATGACAGCTTTTTCAATTCCCAAGAAAATGTTTCCAAAAATAGAAAACTTAATGTGTGCCCTAAGGGCACACATTAACCAGAAGTTAAAAGCAACTTTCATGTGTCAGATTTTTTTCATTTTTTTAATTATTTCCTAGCCCCTAAAATGGTCAAAAGTCCTATCAATTGTCAGTTGTTCTATTTTTTTTTAAGCCCTCAATTAGTTCATGTGTGAAAGCATTGAAAGGTAAGCTTAGTATTTTAAATTTAACTTGATTTTTAATTCTTTTTATAGATATAGATGCATAGACTTGGGCTTGGGCTTGGGCTTGGACTTGTGTGGGGTTTAAGATTACAAATTTGTCTAATCTATGAATTTATACATATATATATATGGGCTTTAAACACTATATATATATCTAGAGTGGTAAACCTGAAATGGTACATTGGTATTGATCGGTATCTGAAATATATCGTACCACTGACTAAACCGGTACAGCCTCTGGTACGATATTGACTCCTTTGAGGGAAACACCTAGTTATATGTACACACCTGTTTCACTTACACGTGTCCTTCATCTATTTGAAAAGAGAAATGATATGCACTCACCTGTTAAAATATTCCCACAGCTGTTGACTCACACTTCTTTCATAATTCGGAGAAGGGGTTCCATTGTATGTAATAATGCCCAGAAGCCCAAAAAACTAAATATAAGATTCAAACAAAGGTGAATTTGTCTTTATGTAGCATGGTTGTCAAAATCCTGATCTGAATCCTACGATCCTACAATTTTATGATTCCACCTGCCCAAAACGAATCGGATCTTTCAAGAATGTTCAGGATCGGTAAGATCGTATGATTCTAACAATCCCAAACAACCTTGGTTTCTTGTAATTTTCTTTAACTTGATAGAATGCTCAGTTAGACCCAAATGAAAAATAAAATCACAATAAACCAAGTTTTTCTACTCTAATGTAGAGAGTGTGTCAATTGGACTCAAATAAAAAATATCCCAATAGAGTGTCACATTTTGAGATTTTTTGTCACTTTAAATGATGCTTATAAATGGATGTAGTAATGTATGGTAATTATATCAATGAATGTATAATTTATGTGATTATTTAACATACCAATGTGTATTTTTTTGTTTTTTTCTTAAATAATATAAGATCCTACGATCCACGATCCGATCTTACGATCTACAATTCCACCTACCTCCCACGATCCTACGTAGGATCCTAACTGAATATGCTCAGTTTTTCATAATACTTTTAAAAATCACAAATAGAATCTAAAAGTTAGTTTAGCACAAAATTGTGTTAATTGTTCGCAGAAAAAAGAAAAGAAAAAAAAAATTTTTTGAAGGTCGAAATCAAGCTAAGGCTTATTGCTGTATTGGTAACTTAGTATACATAAAATAGATTGGATGTTCCGATATTGTTTACACCGCCCACACAAAAACTGAATAACTCGATCTTGTGAAATTAAAAAACAAACGGTTTGGATTTCGCCCACGTCAATTAGAAATCTACGAGGACTCGGACATGAAAGGCAGTCTATAAATTTGAAAGCAAATCCCTAGAGGCAGGTAGATACTCATACACGTTCGTCTGTTCTCTGCTCCTGCTTTAGCTGTTGCCATGTCTCTCTTGAAGTCAAGAAAAAACCTTTCTTTGGTTCCACATCGCAAAAGAAGAAAAGAAAATCCGACCCAATCATCAGAAAATTGGATGGTAAGTCGGAATTTGGGAGTTGGAATGAAAAATCAGGTTGATGGTTGGAATGCCAACTTTGAGAAGCAATTGACGAAAATAGAGGACCTCCCAATTTCCCTACTGTTGGAAATCCTGTATCGGCTGGATCTGAAATCCGCGATGCGATGCAAGTCTGTGGCAAGACAATGGTGCAATCTTATCTCTGATCCCTCTTTTGCCAACAACTTTGTTAGGCTCCATGCATCTTCAGTTATGGATCGTCCCTTTGCCTTGCTCCTCCACTACGTTGATAAGCAGATAAAGAAGAGACACCTCCTCGTGACATCGGAGGAACCGGAATTTAAATCTCTGACTTATATACCACCAATATATCAGCATGATAACATTGAGGTCACTGTTCAAGCTTCGTGTAATGACTTGCTATTATGCTGCGCAAACATGGTTGGCAATGATGCAGGGTCTGGTCCTATGAGCGAATACTATGTGATAAATCCAATTAGTAGGCAATGGACTGCCCTGCCTCCCATGCCTCAACTTGCAAGGGCTCGGGTTGGGTTCATATGTTGGTATGACACTGCTCTTCATAAGCAACTTAGTTATAGCCTTATAGGGTGATGCGCATTCCTGAATTTAAGGGTGAGTCAGCAGAATTCGGTGTAGAGATATTCTCATCCGACACAGGTAAATGGACTAAGTCTGTGGGGTTGTGCCCGCAAGGATTTCGGTTGGATGTCTTTGCCTTCCCCGGTGTTCCCTATAACGGTTTGCTTTTCTGGTGGAGTAGCACTGATTGCCTTGTTGGGTTTGATCCAAACACCAGTAAATGCTGCCAATTCTTTGAGAAGCCCGTAGAATTGAACCCATCCCATGGAATTGAGCGTCTTGGAGTGTGTCATGGTACCTTGAGGATATGCCAGATTTCAGGTTACCCTTATGAGGTTGCTTTTGCTGATCCTTGTTTACGTGTTTGGGAGCTCAAGGACTATGATGAAGGAGGCAAATGGAACTTAGAGCATGAGCTGTATTTTGACAAAATGGTTTCAGAAAAATCTCCTTGGCTCACAGAATACCTAAGCAAGAAATATCCAACTGTGGCAGTCTTAGCCTATCATCCAAATGATGGAGAAATTGTGTATTTGATGATTAAATTTAAGGTGGTATCATGCAACTTGAGGAGAAAAACACTGGAAGTGGTCTGTGATATTCCGACTGCTGACTACTTTTACCATGGCTGCAATGTCTTCACCTTTGTGCTCCCTTGTTGGCCAACTCCCATTCCCTTTCAGACGGAGAAGGCCACCTAATGATTCTGCTGCTTGCTATCTTGTGTCTTGATGCCAGCTTGGTGTGAAAAATTTCGCTGCATGCTGTTCCATGCAGCGTCCCTGCTATGTATTTGTGTTGTTTGATTTTCTTAATTATGCTTTTGTAATTTCCAGTTGTGTTTGGAGTAAACTAGAGCTTCCATCTCCAGTGTGGGGATGTGTCAGGGGGGTTGAATTGCTTCAAAACGTTTACCTACCTAGCTAGCAATAAAAATGCAGTTATTGCCGATTTGTTTGATTACTGTTACATAAGTGTTGGTATTGGTTATAACTTATCACTTGTACTAGTTTTACATTCAACAATAGATATCACAGGCATGAGGCATAACTTTCTTAATTGTTTTAGTAGTGAAACAAAGCAAACACTAGCCATAAATATATTATTTGGTCTGAAGTAAGCAAGATGAATTCATGAACTTTATCATATATGTTTTGGAAAATAGAAAGTAGAAAAACTTCTGATAAAGCTTTGCATCACCAAAACTAGAAATGCTTTTTAAGCCCGGTCCCAACTTAAAATACTTATATAACAAAATTAATAATAATAAAAAAATGTAAAAATATTTGACAGGTAAACAAGTATTATTAGCCTTAGGGAGAGTTTACTGTAGAGCATCTCCATTGAAGAGAAACTTGTATGCCGATGTGTGGGTTATCTTGACGAGTTTACCTATTTATTTTTTTATTTCTCTTAAAGACTCGTAATTGCATATTAATTTGAATGAAATGAACAAATATGTAACTTTTTGATAATTTATCTTGTGCGTCCAGGTTAGCAACCAGACATTAGGGTAGGGAATTGAATCTGTTTGTTATTTAGTGTCATATTTTCTTACTTAGATGTCTAATGGAAAAACATAGAGAGGCCTGTAGAGATCTTCATGTGGTTTTCATTGATATAGAGAAAACATATGATAGGGTCCATAGAGAGTTTATGTGGTGGGTTTTGGTAAAGAAATGAGTTCCTCTTAAGTATATTTAGTTGATTAAGGATATTTACAATGGATCTGTAGCTAGTTTGAGAACAAGTGGAGGAATCACAAGTGGGTTTGCTATCACTATAGGTCCGCATCAAGGATTAGCACTCAATCCATATCTCTTTGCACTAGTGATGGATGAGCTCACTAAATCAATCCTAGAGCTTGGTATTTGCCTTTTGCAAATGATATAGTTTTAGTGGAAGAAACTAGAAGTGGAGTTAATGCCAAGTTAGAAATTTGGTGATTAGAATTTGAAGGTTTTTGATTAAGTGGGACTAAAACAGAGTACATAGATAGTAAATTTAGTGGAATTATAAGCAAAAACAAAGAGGTGGTAAGACTTGATGGTCAAGAGATGTCAAAGAGTTACAAATTTCAATATTTTGGATCAATAAGTCATAAGTATGGGGAGATTGAAGAGGATGTGAATTATAGGATAAAATCAGGGTGGATGAAGTGGAGAAGCACATCAGAAGTGTTGTGCAATTGCGATCATAGAATGCCTATTAAGTTATAGGGAAAATTTTATAAGACTACTTTATGACCAACTATGCTCTTTGGTACCGAATGTTGAGCTGTTAAGAAGCAACATATTCATAAAATAAGTAGCTGAAATGAGAAATTTTAGATGGACAAGTGGAAATACACTTCAAAAATAGAATTCGAAATGTGGAAATTCGCTTAAAAATAGGGGTAGCCCCTATTGATGAAAAGATGAGGGAAGGTCACTACGCTCTGTTTGTTTCAACAGTGATGTTTTTAGAAAATAAGTCATTTTCCAAGAATCATTTTCTATAAAACTATCTCGTTTTCTAATGTTTGGTAGCAACTTTAAATGAGTTAAAAAACAATCTCCTAACTTCTCTTATTTAGTTTGCTGTGAGATAGAGTTGTTTTTCAAAAAAAAATTAATGGAAAACAATATCTAAAAATAAGTCATACTTTTTATGTTGACCAAATATAGTTTTCCTTTGACTCATTTTTTTTTATGCTACCAAATACATCTTTACACAAGATTTTCCAACAAAACAAATGGAGCGTTAAGATAGTTCAGTCATGTTCAAAGGAGAGCAACTAATGCATAAATAAGAAAGAGTGAGTTGATCCAAATTGAGGGAACCAATAAAGGTAGAGGAAGACTTAAAATCACATTAGCAAAAGTAATAGAAAATGACATGTCAATTTTTTTTTTTTTTTTTTTTTTTTTGGAGAAAAAAATGACATGTCAATTAAGGAAGTAACAAAGAATATGGCTTCAACTCTTTGTTCGCTAATGTGAACTCTTTGTATTTTTCTTGCTATTCATTTTTCAATAATATATTCTTCTTTCTAATAAAAAAAAAAAAAAAATATATATATATATATATATATATATATGGCTTTAGATAGAGTAGAATGAAGGAAAAGAATAGATATGGCCAACCCTAACTAATCCTGTTGAGTATCTAAGCTGAATCCAAAATTTTGGGACTAAGGCTTTGTTTGTTGTCGTTGTCATTATTTTGTGTCATAGATTTGATGTTTAGACCATAAAAGTGGGTTCAATTTGAACTGGAATTGATGTTCCATCTGCATAATTGTTAATTGGTGGTGGGTTTTTCGTTTAGTGCAAGATAAGGTTGAGTTTTCCAAAGGGAAGAGATCTTGGTGCTTTATCTAGTGCAGGAAATTGAATTGTGTATGTTCGTATTTAGAACCATTGTGAGTTGATTGACGGGATCTAAAAGGAGGTGAGTTTGGCAATTGAAGTCTAAATTTGGAGGTGGCATAGAAATTTATGAATTGAAGACAATTTTTCTTGAAAAGAAGGTGCTTTTGGACTATAAAAATTACACAGGACAGTTCTAGGAGTTGGAGATCTATTCTTAAACTCAGGGAAGAGGCAAGAAAATTTTTGAGTTAAAAACTAGGAGATGGCAGCAGGATATTTCTTTGGCATGATGCATGGCATCCTGATGGTATCTTACGACAGAAATATGGATGTGAAGCTAAAGTTGCATCAATCCTACGCAACAAATTCTGGACATGGAGGCCTACCAGATCAGATCATCTTGTAAATATCCAGAGCAAGCTTCCTTTGATAGATTTGAAAGAGGAAGACTAGGCTTTATGGTCTGTATCTCACAAGTTTGATTGTGCTAAAACCTGGAATGAAATTAGAACTAAAGCTAATAAGGAAGAGTGGTGGTTCGTGGTGTGGTTTAATCTAGCTATCCCTAGGTACTCTTTTGTTGGTTGGATGGTTATCCTTAAAAAGCTCCCAACTACGGACAGGTTGATACAATGGGGTCTTGCTGTGAACACTACCTGTATTTCTGCAGGTCCAGTATTGAAGATAGAGACCTCTTCTTTTTTCAATGTCCCTTTACTAAGAGATTATGGGATAATATCATGGGACTTTGTCTAGTGACAGATGCTAACCAGTTGGCAGGACTTAGTGAAATGGGGTGCTACCCAATTAAACGGAAAGGGATTTAGGGCCACCTTGTGTAAGCTAGCTTGGTGGGCTACTGTCCACCAAATATGGCGGTAAGGGAATGCTATTATACATGCAGGGATAACCTATACTGGAGCAGATTATTAGCATCATCAAAAAGATCTTAAAGGAAGAACGGAGAGTAAAAGGTGCAGCTGTAAGAGCCTTTGCATTAGTCGCTACTTTAACATTTTAGCAAATAAATGGCGAAACACACCCAAAATCAGTTTGCATCAGCCTCACCAGTTTGACCATCAAACTTGGCAGATGAACAGTACCTTGCCAGCTCTAGCGAGGGAACTGTTCATTCCAAACAATAGAAAATCATTGTTCATGCAGAAACACACCCAAAATCAGTTTGCATCACTCTCTCTCTCTCGACCATGCTCTCTGTCCTCTCTCTTCGACTTTGCACCATTTTTGGAAAGGAGCTCACTGTTAATTGGCCTTGGCGGCACAGGGAAATGGGGTTTTATACGTTGCCAATCGAAACCCATTTCAGGTAGTGTAGAGTTGGTTTGAAATTTCCCCAAATTTGCTTTACATGTGCTTCAATTTTTCACCAAAATTGCTTAATGATGGGTATGATATCAGTTGGGTGTGCGTGTCTGCCGTGTACTGGTGGGTGGCTGGCAGCGTGTGGGATTAGTTGTGCTGCAGGTGTGGGTTTGTTTGATGATGGGTTCAATTTTTTTGGCTCTATCTGTTTTAGTAGCTGATGCAATTTGTTTCTCAAAATCATCATTTTTCTTTACTCAATTTCACTTCTGTTTGATTGTGTTTGTTCATGTTTCTGGGTTTTAAACTGAATAGCTGTTTTTTTTTTCATGGTACTCTATTTATTCTAACGTGCTGAGGTTCAGAACTCTGTTCTACATTTTACTCACTTCTCAGATTTTCAATAATCTTTCTGGTCTGTTTGGTAGTTGGGGAAAGAGTTTGATCTATTAAAGAATGAAACTTTTAACTTTATTTGTGTGTTTTGTGTTGCTTTTGTTCCTCTCTGGTTTCTTAAGTTCCTTTTGGTATGGTTTTTGTCCACTAAATGTAAAATGTTCATGGCCCTTGCTGGCAAGATAAGTACTCTGTTTATAGTTGACAAGTTAGAGCATCCACAGCAGTGGAGCTAAAAATTTAGCTTTTTAGCTCCACCAAAAGTTACTTTATCTATTTTACCTACATACATGCTGCAGCAGTGGATCTATTTTAGCTTTTAACACAATAAAATAATATAAATATCACAATAAAATAATATATCCATTACAATAAAATAATATATCCACTACAATAAAATAATATATCTTATACAATAAAAAACAACCACAACCACAACCACCTTCAACCGCCACCGCCACCGCCGCCACCACCATCGCCGCCGCCACCGCCGCCATCGCCGACGACTTTTTTTCCACCGCCGTCGTCGCCGTCGCCGCCGCCAACGCCACCGACGACTCTTTTTCCGCCGCCGCCGCCACGTGATAGCAAATAATCGTCTAGTGTTATATTTTTTTTTAACCTCAAATTATACTTATACATTTTTTTTTTAGTAAAACAATTTTTCAATTATCATGATAACGTATTATCATCTCAATTATCCGGAAGCAACCTTGAAATAATGTGAACTATGAAATGAAGGAACTTTATAATGTAGTCCATAGATTTATAAGAAAACATAGAAAATAAAATACATATTATAGCAAGAACAATGTAGTCCATAGATTTGCTCACATACATAATTCAAACCAAATTACAATAAAACTTACACACTCGCACAAGTTCTTATGACTCATACTAAACCCACATACAAAAAAGAAAGTTCCTACGACTCACCTTGCAATTGCCATAAATGTTCAATAAGGTCCGACTGGAGTTGAAAATGGATTTCTCGGTCTCTAATGCGTCCATGCCTCTCAATGTATGACAAAAATTCATCACTTTGTTCACGTAACATTTGCAGAGGAGGATTATCCACTCCATCATTTTGTTCATAATCCAAATCTACCACTTCATTATCATCCCGCTCATCTTCTCGCTCATCTTCAACAATCATATTATGGAGAATTATGCACGCTTTTATGATCTTTTTGAGTGTTTCAAGATGAAAAAATCGTGCAGGTCCACGGACAATTGCGAAACGTGCTTGAAGCACTCCAAATGCATGCTCAACATCCTTCCTATACCCCTCTTGGGCTGCTACAAATAATTTATACTTATGTCCTTGTGGAGCTGGGATTGTTTTCACAAATGTTGCCCACTTTGGATATATACCATCAGCAAGGTAATATCCCATAGTGTAGTCATGACCATTAATTGAGTATTGTATTGTAGGAGCACGTCCTTCAGCCAATTCATTAAATACATGAGATCGCTCTAACACATTAATATCATTATTTGACCCAGGTAATCCAAAAAATGCATGCCATATCCAAAGATCATATGATGCTACTGCCTCCAAAATAATAGTAGGCTCACGAATATGACCACAATATTGACCTTTCCATGCAGATGAACAATTTTTCCACTTCCAATGCATGCAATCAATTGAACCTAACATACCTGGAAAACCTCGACGTTCGCCGTGAGCTAACAGTCTAGCAATGTCTTCATTGTTTGGCTTTCTCAAGTATTCTTCAGAGAAAACATCAATTACCACAATAACAAATTTTTTCAAACTTTCTAATGCAGTAATTTCTCCAATCCGCACATATTCATCTATCAAATCACCCGATACTCCATACGCAAGCATTCTAAGTGCAGCAGTTATCTTTTGCAATGAAGATAAACCAAGTTTGTTAGCACTATTTCTTTTTTGGACAAAATAAGAGTCATGAGCTTCAACTTGAGATTGAATACGAAGAAAAAGAGAACGCTTCATTCGAAATCTCCTACGAAATAAAGTAGGTGGATATATTGGTGTGGGAGCAAAATAATCAAGAAAAAGCCTCTCATGGCCTACCAAATGATTACGTTTGATAGAACGACGACGACGCTTAGGTTGTGATGCTTCCATAGCAAGTTCTTCGATTATCTCATCTTCATCTGAGTCATCAAGAAGGAACTTGCGAATCACAAAGTGATTCATGGATACAACCTTCAAGACAATTGAAAATCAATTATTACTATAGATGCAAGATTAAAATTAAGTGACATAAACCACATTAAAATAAATATAACTAATTCACGCACAAATCACAACACAAACACATACATCTAAAAATAAAAAACTTGGAAATACTATGGATGCTCATTGTTCATAGATTTATTCTAAGACCTGTCATTTCAAAACCAAGCATATGATACTAGGCACTCCATAGTGGCTGTAATACTCATAGTTGATCAAATAATAATTTCATTGAATTAAAGAATCATATCAATGCCTATCACAAGATCAAATAGAACTTAACAAAAGATAAAAAAGATTGCACTTCAAAGTCTTTGCTAGATTGCACTTCAAGTCATAACACAAACACATACATATAGTTTAAGATAATTCATCAAGTGACATAAGCCACTACAAAGTACATAAACCACTACAAAATACATAAAAGTCTAAACTACATCCAAAATACAATTAAACTCATTAATTACATGATCTTCGTTTTGCCATGATTTCCTCTTGGAGTTGTTCATAAAAAGCTTTTTGTGCTCCGGTTAAGCCACTTGTATCTATCATCATGATTCTCTCTTCCTCTAACCTTTCTTCTCGCTCACATTTTTTCTTCTCAATAATCAATCTTTCCCTCTCAATCTTAAGTTTTGCTTCCCTACTTGCCTTTTCAATTGCAAGTTTTTCCCTCTCAAAAGACATTTTTTCCTCTTCCAACCGAGTTACATCCTCAATCAATTTCAATTTTTTGTTCAAATATTCCCGTACATCTTTTCCGGCGGCTTTGTTCTTTCGGATGGCCTTTTCGGCCTTCCTACCAATAGGTCTCTCCAAGTTAGAAGTGTCACCAAGTCCGGACCCACAATCCCCTTCACTAATAGATATTGCCTCTGAAGTTGGAGGCACGTATGATCTCAATCTAGCATTATTAGGATCGGCAAACTTTGGTTGGTCCTTTAACATGAGCCAACAATGATCAAGAAGAAAGGGTTTCTTGTACTTCTCTAAATACAAAGCCTTCGCATTGATAATCTAAAAAAAAAATTAAAACAAATATAACATAATTAATATTTTCAAACTATTGGTGAATGAACATTTTAACACTATTGTAATATAATTTATACCTTATCTTATTCGGTTATACCACTTTGATGAAGTGCGTTAATTTGAGCCATACACCCAGCAAACTTATTTGTTTTTTCACTAATCGTACCCCAACGACTTAGTAAGGAGATAACAGTGCGTGTAGTACCGGATGTATTGTACTGCATAAAATATTCCCAAACTTTTTGACGAAAGGTATTTTGTGTTTGTTCATTACTGCTTATGGCATCAACACTAGTATTGAGCCATGCTGCCACTAAAAGTTTATCTTCCTCTACAGTAAAATTAGAGCCCCGTTTTCCTTTTGTAGAAGAGGTATTTTCAACTTGTGGTGGTGGTGGAGGTGGAGAATCAAAAACTGACGTAGGAGTATTTTAAGACGTTCCCAAAAATTGAGAGTCAATTTCTATATCCCCGTTCATGATACCCGTGATAAATGTTAGGTCTCTACGTAACTCTGTGTCCCTACGTGACTCCATAAAATTAGAAAATATATATATAAACTTCCCTGCACACAAAAAATTTCCAAACTAACATTTATATCGACACAACAAATTACATAGATAAATTACACAATAAACTTACATTTATATTACAGAGAAATTTTTTTTTTTTGATAGGTTATATTACTGAGACATTTATATGAGCCATGAGTCAATTTTGGTTTTATGCAACACAGGAACGTGGTTTTGTGCACACAATTTACACTAACAACAAAACATAGCTTTCCCGCACAAATTCACACAACCAATTCCAAGGGCACAGAGACCACAAATTCACACTAAGAGACCACATAATCCACACAACCAATTCCTGCAAACAGAAAATTCCCAATACAGAGTGCACAGAATCCACTCAACAAAATAACACAAAATTTCCAAACACAAAATTTCCAATACAGAGACACATAATCCACACAACCAATTCCTGCACACAGAAAATTCCCAATACAGAGAGCACAGAATCCACACAACAAAATAACAGAAAATTTCCAATACAAGACCACAAAATCACACTAAACCCAGAACAGAAAAACAGAAAAAATTCATGTGCACAGAGACCAAATAATAGAAAAAATTCACTATAAGAGAAAAGAGAGAGCACTAACCTGAAGTGGATCGGCTGGGACGGCGACGGCGACGGCAACGGCGTGGGCTGGGCTAGGACGGCAACGGCGTGGAGAGCTTGATGAGTGAGATGAGAGCTTGTGACGGCGACGGACGGCGACGGTGATGAGTGAGGGAGATGAGCTGGAGTGCGATGAGCGAGGGAGATGAGTGAGGGAGATGCGGCGACGGCGTGGGCTGGGTTGGGCTGGGACGACGAGGGACGGCGTGGGCTGGGCTGGTCTGTGGCGGCGACGGTGATGAGTGATCTGGAGTGCGATGGGTGAAAGAGATGAGTGAGGGAGATGCGGCTGGGACGGCGTAGCTGGGCTGGGCTGGGCTGGTCTGTGGCGGCGACGGTGATAAGTGATCTGGGAGTTGAGAGTGAGGGAGAAGGAGTTGAGAGTGAGAAGGAGTTGAGAGTGAGGGAGAAGGAGACGGTGAGATATAAAATAAAAGAATGAAAAAAAGTGAGTGGGTGTGATTATTTTAATCGGCTGATGATTAAAAAATTATTTTTTTTTAGATGAGTGCTACAGTGCACATCTATCTATAGATGTGCACTGTAGCAAATCAGCTAAATTTTATGGCTTTAGCTCCACTGCTGTGGGCTTATTTTGCTATAGTGGTGGAGCTAAAATAGCATTATAGCTTTTTAGCTCCACTGCTGCAAATGCTCTTATTACTTGATGCCTTATGCAAATATTTGTTGATCTTATGTGGTTCCCCTTTTAATGTAAGCTATAGGCTTAGTACAGTTATTTAATTTGGATAAAAGCAGGGTAGACTGATAGGTATGCAAATATATTGGCTAGCTTATAATTATGATCACATTCTACTTAGAATAGTTTTTAATTTGATTACTGCTTGGTATTGAAGATGTGGTATTTTTCCAATCAAATGCAGATGTATTGACTAGCTTATAATTTTGATGACATTCTACTTAGAATAGTTTTTATTTTGATTGCTGCTTGGTATTGAAGATGTGGTATTTTTCCGGTCAAATGCAAATGTATTGTTTAGCTTATAATTCTGATCACATTCTACTTATATTAGTTTTTATTTTGATTACTGCTTGGTATTGAAGATGTGGAATTTTTCCAGTCATAAGCAATGTGGCCTCCTTTTGGGTCTGTTAGGTAAAAACTAAGAGTTGTATTGTTGTTGGAAAATCATCACTAGGAGGCCTGATGCTAAGAGGAGAGAGAATAAATAAATATTTAAATGAAGTAAGAAATAGAGTATTGAGTTTGATGTGTGTGCATAAAAAACATGGGTAGCTAATAGTAAAAGTAGAGTTTTTTGGGTTAGTTTAGCTAAAAATTTAAGGAGATTGATGTGAATGCTCTAACTCAGTATTAAATAAAGTGCTCTGCTATAATTGGGGAATTAATCCAGCCTTGCTCTGTACTCAGCTTTGAATTTGGTTTCTGTTGAGTTAGGCTTAAGTGTTTTCTATTTGGACTAGAGGCTCTACCTAGTTGAATTTACTTGCCTTTAGTGGCTCATGTTGGGTGGGATAAGTTTGTTATGGCTTTGTTCTGTTGTTTGTATAGTAGTGCTGGCTTTATAGTTTTTAGCCTACTGCTCTTGTATATGTTGGTTTGGTAATAAAATCCTTACTGATTCATTCCCAGAAAAAAAATAATAAAATAAAATCTTACTTCCACACAAGTGTTAGATCATTATTTGGCATACACATTCTATCACCTGATTTAAGCTAAGCTCCAACCCAGGAAATTCAAATTCAACCCTTAAAAATTAACCCGTATGTCTATCATGGTTGTAGAGTTATAAGACTTTGTTATTTCTTTTACTTACTGAAGGCATCTAAAGAGTAAAATATAAAGGCTTATATGTATTCAACATGGGTAGTTTTATGAAGCATTTTTCACAGAGAAAAATAGCATGGAGTGTGAGTTCTCTCAAGACGAAAAGTCCACAGAAGAAGAGGCGGAGCTCCAACGGAGCACCAAGAAAGCAAAAGATGCAAAGGGGGCATCAGAGTTCGGCTCTCCCCCTTCCTACAGGGATAAGCTGGTCGGTGAGATGCCTGGCGCTTTTGCTCAGGCTTTCAACCTTGATAGCCACAAGATGGATATGTCCACCCTGTTGGTGAGTATGGGTGAGCTAGTAAACAGTATGGTGGCTGTCAACTTAGACCCGGATACGAGAAAGTCCATTAGAGCAAGATGGAACCACGCCCTGATTGTGAAGGTGTATGGTCGGACGGTGGGTTTCAATTATCTCCATTTGAAGGTTATGAGCTTATGGAAGCCAGCAGGGTGGCTTAACTACATCGACCTTGGTCGGGATTTCTTCCTTATGAGGTTCAGATTGGTTGAGGACTTTAAGAACATCATCAAAGGAGGACCATGGTTCATCAGAGGCCACTTTTTGACGATTAGAGCGTGGGAACCAAACTTCAAACCTGCTAGTGTAGTGTGCAATTTAGTGGCTGAATGGATCAGGTTACCATAGCTACCTTTTGAATACTACGATCCTGGGGTTCTAAAAGAAATTGGCTCTGCCATTGGATCGGTTCTGAGGGTGGACTCTAATACTGCGTCGAAGGCTAGGGGTCAGTTTGCGAGAATTTGTATCCAGGTTAACTTGGATGAACTATTGATCACGAGCATCTTGCTTGAAGAAGTTGTACAAGAAGTACTCTAATAGGGTATTAACACCCTTTGTTTTTCTTGTGGTGGAGTGGGGCACCGACGAGAAGGATGCCCATTTACAATTAAGGATATGAAGCAAGCTTTGGAGGTGGAGAGGCTTGACTCAACTACCGATAAAGCTGACACTAGTGGGGAGGATGGTGACGGTTCACAAGAGGCGGGAAAGGTGGATTTTGATTTGAAAGGTGATGGGAAGGATGCATATGGCCCTTGGTTGCTTGTTAAGAGAAAGAAAGTTGGAGCTAAGTTTGAGGGGCTTCGAAACACCAAACAGGGAGTGGATGTGGGTCCAGGCAAAAGGTACTTTCGGCATGGTGAGACTTCACCAAGGCATGTTAACAAAACACGTGATAAGCCACCCTATAATTTTAGATATGGGTCTAACAAAGATAAGATGGAGGTAGGCCACAGGGGTTCTTTAAGCCTCCCCTCGGTTAGAGATAAGAAAAAGCAAAACCCACTTTCCACGAAACAGAGGCTTCAGTCCTCTCAAGAACCCCCTTTTTCACGATTTTGGAAGCGCCCTTGTCTTTTCCTTCGGAGTAGAGACCAACTCCAAGAACGAGACTTTGTCTTGCCCGTCGAATTCTTGTGTCTCTGCAGTAAGAAGTTTTGTGGTGCAACCTTACCTTTAGGCTCGATGAGTAGTGGGAAGGGTGATGGCAGGGATGGACGGCTAGAGCAAGCAAGAATGGGCAATTTTTCGAAAGGGAAAAATCATGGTGGTATCTCCGAGCATGTTGGCACAAATAATAGCAAGCCCTACCATGATTTGGGACTAGTACGATTTGGAAAAGATGCAAGCATGGCAGCACATCTTCCCTCTAGCTCCAGAAAGCAAAAAGAAGGGATGGCTTCCATTGTCAGACCCGACGTAGATGGAATAGGGCTGCCCTTGGTGGATATTTTCATCAGATAGGCCAATAAAGGGGGAAGCACAAGTTTTCGGGTGGAGAGCGCTATCTGCGCAATCTCTGGATCAAAGCTTGAAAAATGTGGAACTTGAGGAAGAAGAAGTGGTAAGGAAAATTTGGATGTCCAAGATGGGGGGTAATGAGGTGTTGGGGAAACATAATTTCCAAGAGTCTGATTCAGGCCGAAGCAATCTTAGGGGGGTCAAACCTGCTGATTTCATCAAGGGAGGCACATATAGGAGTATTGGAACACATGGTGCTCCTTGCACAGGGAGTGGATCTCTCCAGGAGAGCCTTGAGGGAGTTGGAATGGAGGTCTCTGAGCAAGATGGAAGCTCAGAATCTGCATGAAGGTGCGATGGTTCTTCCCATTTCTGTCCCAATGAATATTTTACTATGGAATTGTAAGGGGGCTTTGAACCCTCATTTTCATGTCACTTTGAAGAACTTGATTGATAATCACTCTCCCTCAATTGTGATTATTACTGAAACTTGAGTTGGTGCAGAGAGGGCAAAGGATATAATTGATAGGCTTCCTTTTGATAGAGCCTTACATGCTGACACTATTGGCTACTCAGGGTGGTATTTGGGTGCTCTGGAAGTCTGATGCAGTTGAAGTAACACAATTAACGAAAATTGAACAGGAAATTCACATGGTGGTTAAGGTACATGCTCTAAATTCTTCTTGGATACTTTCAGCCATTTATGCTTGTCCTAGATTAGAGGAAAGGAATTGCTGTGGAAAAATTTAGCCTCTATTGCCCCTATGCACGAATTACCCTAGCTGATGTTGGGTGATTTTAATGAGATGCTAGCTAGTGGTGACAAACTGGGAGGGAACCCTCTTAACCCTAAGAGAGTTCAAATGTTTAAGGACTGTCTGGACTCTTGTGGTATGGTGGATTTGGGCTTTCATGGGCCTAGATTCACTTGGGTCAATAGAAAGGAGGTGGGGCACTTCATTCAAGAGAGATTGGATAGAGGGTTTGCAAATGCTGAGTGGAGAGGGATGTATCCAGAGGTGGCAATTCACCACCTGGCCCGCACACATTCTAACCACTGTCCAGTGCTGCTTAAAATGGATGATCATGGCCCGTCATGTTTAAGCAGGCCATTTCAGTTCCAACCCATGTAGATGTCTCACCTCCGGTTCCCGGAAGTTGTTACTGACTCTTGGACTGAAGAGGGACCCCTGAAATTAAATGTTGAGAAGCTCACAACTGATGTCAAGAATTGGAATAGAGAAGTCTTTGGAGATATCTTCCAAGGAAAAAAAAGATTAGAGGCTAGACTTAGAGGAATTCAAACTAGAATTGCTGAAAGGCCGAATAGTCATCTCTTAAATCTGGAAAGTCATCTTAGAAATGAGTATTTTGAAGTACTCCAATATGAGGAGGAGTTCTGGTCTGTAAAATCAAGGTACAACTGGCTTATACAGGGTGATAGAAACACGAGCTTCTTCCATACCTCGGCCTTGATTCGAAGGAGAAGGAATAGAATCCTTTGCCTTAAGGATAGCCTTGGGAATTGGGTTCAGGGTGAGAGAGAAATCGCTAAGCAGATTAGAAGCAGTTTTATTAAGCTCTTCACAGCTAGTGTTACTAGTGTCCCTAGTAGGAGGTGAAGCTTGAGCATTTGGCCTAGTTTTCTCGGGAGTGAAGATGCTAGCACCACATGTGCAAATCTGACCAGACTTGAAGTTAAGGAGGGATTGGGGAGTCTTAAGCTGCTCAAAGCTCCAAGTCCTGAAGGGATTCATGCGGGGTTTTTCCAAGTTTATTGGCAGCAAGTTGGTACTTCAGTGGTAAATGAAGTGTTTAAGGTGTTTCATTGCTCCACCATGCCCCCTCACCTTAATGAGACCCTTATCACTCTCATCCCAAAGCATCCAGGGGCTGATTGTTTGGCCTCCTTTAGACCTATAAGCCTATGTAACACTGTGTACAAAGTGGTCACCAAGATCATAGTCAAGAGACTTCGTCCTTTTTTGCCTAAGCTCATATCCTCCCTCCAAACCGCCTTTGTTCTAGGAAGAATGGGTTTGGATAATATGATCATCGCACAAGAGCTTATTCATACAATGACGCTCAAAAAAGGGAAGACGGGTTTATGGCCATCAAAATAGATTTGGAGAAAGCTTATGATAGACTTGAGTGGCATTTTATTAGGGATGTTCTTGAGCTCTACAGGCTGCCCCCTTCACTAATCAAACTCATTATGAATTGTGTGTCTAGTTCGTCAATATCAATTCTTCTCAATGGTGGCAAACTTGAGCCCTTTCATCCATCAAGGGGTATTAGACAAGGGGATCCCCTCTCCCCGTATTTATTCATTATGTGTATGGAAGTGCTTGGTTTTCTTATTTCGCAGAGATGTAAGGAAAATTTGTGGGATCCGATCCGAGCTTCAAGAGGTGGGCAAGCTTTTTCCCATCTTTTCTTTGCCGATGACCTTGTCCTTTTTGCAAAAGCTGATTTGCGGAATTGTATTAGTGTGAGAGAGACCTTAGATACCTTCTATGAATTGTCGGGTCAAAAAGTTAGTCTAAATAAGTCTAAAGTTTGTTTCTCCCCTAATACTAGTCCTGAATCTAGAGGGGAGATGTGTGGGGTGCTTGGCATTCACTCGACCCCAAATCTTGGTAAGTACTTGGGTTTCCCGATCAAACACCCGGGGTCAACATCGCAAGATTTTAACTTTGTGGTGGAAAGGGTGCAAAATAAGCCGCAAGGCTGGAAAACAAACTTACTGTCGATGGCAGGTAGGGTTGTGATTGCCCAATCAATCCTCTCAACAATCCCTACCTATGTGATGCAAGGGTGCATGCTCTCTACCTGAATTCTAAATAATCTTGATAAGGTTAGCAGGAATTTTGTGTGGGGCTCGATAGAAGATCATAAAAAATTACATATGGTTGGCTGGGGAAAAGTTACTAAACCGAAATGTCGAGGGGGTTTGGACATTCAGGAAGCAAGAGGAAGGAATTTAACATTAGCTGCAAAATTGTGTTGGCGAATGGAGAACTCAAAGAGTGGAGGCTGGGCTGATGTGTTAAGGAAAAAGTATATGGCTGGGCATGCTAGAAAGCCAAAAGCTCATACTAGAGCTTGGAATGCAGTGAAGATTGGAAGCAGAATTTGTGGGAAGGGCTCTAAGTGGACAGTGGGTTGCAACAGCCCACTAAGCTTCTGGAATGACAAGTGGCTTAATATTGGCACAATCAGGTCCCTCATTGAAGGTCCTTTGAACCAAGGAGAGAATGAGGTGTGCATTAAGGAGGTGTCTAAGAATAATTGCTAGGATCTGACTAACATATCCTTTGACTTTCCTGAACACATTCTAAAGGCAGTGAGAGCCACCCCTCTTAGAAGATATGCCATAAGGGAGGATCACATGAGCTGGATTCCTAACTTAAATGGGGAGTTTGACTCAAGAAATGCGTACCTATTGGCAATTGATGAGAACCTTGAGACACCAGATTTTCATGGCAAATGGATTTGGAAGATCCAAACTTTGCCCAAGATTAAAATGTTTCTTTGGAAATGTTTGCACATGAGCTTACCAGTGAAAGCCATTTTGACACATCGTGGTATTGGCGAGCTGGGAGGTTGTGACAGTTGTATAGAATTGGAGGAGAGTATTATTCACGTTTTGAGGGATTGCCCGACAGCAAAAATCTTCTGCGAGCAAGCTAGCTGCCTGTTAGTCTAAAACAGTCCTTCTCGGATGATCTTGTGGTGTGGATAAAAAAGAATGCCTTAGATTCCTCAAAGGTTCATGGTAAGGATTATGACTGGCACAATTTCTTCCTGCTTGGCTTGTGGAATTTGTGGCTTCAACGGAATAGAAAGACTTTTAAGCAGCAACCTCCCAACCCAAATCTGGTTCAGGTGGTGGAAATGCAAACACGTGAGCTTATGTATTGTGTTTTGGAGCCTAACACTGGGAAGGATAAACAATTGAAGCAGGTCAAATGGTTGAAACCTTCTGCAGGTTGGCATAAGCTAAATACGGATGGCTCAGTTGTCAACACTAATGGGCTGTCAGGGTGCGACGGTTGCTTAGAGATTGCGCCGGACAGTGGGTTGTGGGATTTGCTGAGTCCATCAGTGTGAGCTCTAGTATCGCCATGGAGTTGTGGGCGTTGAGGGAAGGACTGGGGCTGTGTTTAGAGAGGGGAATTTCTGCAGTGGAGAGAACTTGATGCAACCGCAGCAATTTCCTTAGTGTCTAGCAATGTCAATGCTAATGGAGATTTGTCCGTTCTTGTTGATGATTGCAGGGAATTGTTGCTGCGTCTGCCTCAAGTTAAACTTTCGCATTGCTTCAGGGAAGCAAATTTTTGTGCCGATGCTTTAGCAAAACTGGGATCAGCTTCTGCTAAATTGTCTTTAGTTTCTGTTCCCCACCCCCCCCCCACCCCCCCTCCCTCCCCCCATTATTTTGCATCTCCTGTATGATGATATGATGGGCCTTTGTCGCTCTAGACTTTGTACAACTGGTGCTTCTGCCAGTTTTCTTAGTTAATGTTATTTCCATGTTTACCAAAAAAAAAAAAAAAAATAGGTAGTATCATACACGAATCCTTAATTCATCTGAACCACGTATTATTTGATTTCTTTCCTAATAATTATAGTTTGTCCTAAAGACCATACTCAAATGAACTATCATTTAAGATTAATTCTCTAATGAAGTCCTAGTCACCAAGGCCAGAGGATTTTGTAACATTATATAGTTCCTTTGCAGCGGCTGCAGTTGGAATAGGCTTGAAAAAATTTATGCTAGTATAAAGCAAGCCTTGGGTCCTACCACCTTTAACCTTGCCATTAGATTAGAGGACGTGTTAATGTGATGGTAACAGTGGCAAAATCACTAACCATCTGTTGATGCTTTAAAGGAAGTAACAATTATACAAACATAACAAATTTTACAACTTGTTGAAATGGCAAACTGTGAAAAGTGTGTTTATGAAATTAGACTTATTGTAAGGGAAAAGTGACACGATAGAAGGATTGAATTATTGATGGACATTTGGTTGACTGGTTGAGTACATTGGTGCACAAATGTCACCCTTTTCGATAACCTATCTGATAGAGATGCAAAGATTTTTTTTTATTGGTGAGTTTCATACACATCCCATTAGTCTTGAACCAAGACCTTACCCTCTACCTAGTACTTGTAAGTAAAGGGTGTGTCAATTGAGCTAGAGCTCAATGACCAATAATAAAAAAAAAAAGATAAAGAAAATTTATGGCGACTTTGATTAGGAACAGAAACAAGTTATTACTTGGGAAGACGAAGGACAAGCAATTGTTCATGGACTGGAATCATATGATTTTAACTAAACAAAAGAAGAATACATCACGTTTTATTAAGGCCAGGCAGATCAACATGCTGATGAAAATTCGAAACTAGTTTTGGTTTACGTTTATACTTTATACTCTCATCGAGATACAAAATTCAATTAATTCCATATTAAAATAATTTTATTTATGAGCTGTTTATCATCTTTCACTTTTTTCTATGGAAATTCTGTTTATGTAAGCATGACTGAACAACTGCCACAATTACAAATATTTAAGATACTGAATTCTCTCAAATATGGATTCTATGAAGTTAGTTGCTGATGGACCGGCAACAATCATGAGAAACTAATTCGTTGGTCAATAAATTTCACAAAGCATGTCAATGTGTTAAAATATTACTAGAGAATTTTACAATTACAGATGATGCACCCCTTCTATTCAAACTTGTAGAAACTTTTGTTTGTAGTTTCTATTCACACTTGTAACATAAAATTGACATTCAAACTCTAGATTTCTTTTGGTTGGGAATTAGAATTAAGAGATGGAAAAGACATTGACTTAATTCAAGATAGTCACCCTCCAAGAGAAAGATTAAGAGAGATAAGCAATGCCAAAGGCAACAAATTGCTTATATTATTCAAGATGATACAATAATGGTCCAATTGTAAAACTTGTGCCAATAGCTCAATTAATTCCATTCAAATCCCATCAATTCTAACTAACAGAAGACATGGAATGCAATGGAATTACATTTACAATTACCTACAACGCAGAGAACTCTATTTTGTTGACCACACTAAGGAACCACTGCTCAAAACCCTCATTTGGGTTTTTTACGTTTGGCACAATCTCTTCAGTGGGATTAATGATGCTGTCAACATGTTTGTATACAACTTCGTACTCAGGCCATGGATTTTGGAGGCTAATGTTCTCCAAAGGACTAGCATCTTTATAGTTGCTCCATACTTTGTTAAGGCGTTGACAGAAATCTTCGATATCATTCAAAATACACTACAAAAAATATTGCTATTTGCGACGAAACTTTTTCGACGATTACAAAAAGCCATCATAAAAACTAGCTTTTTCGACTGCAAGTCTCTTCCATCGACAATGACTCGTCAAATATCAACACATTTGTGACGGCAAAATGAGTCTGTCAAAAATGCCTATTATTTTTGTCGAAAATGTGATTTTTTTTGGAGGGAAATATTCCCGCCTTACTTTTTACGATGGCATAAAAATGTTTGTCACTAGTAAGATATTATTTATGACGACTAAACAAAAAACCATCGGAACTATTAACACTTGTGACGGCTTTGGTACATCGAAAATACAAAATATATATTTTTTATGGCATTAGTATTTGTGACAAACAATCTTCCATCATAAATATAAAAGAGGGTATTATTTACGATGACAGAAGAAATACCGTCGACACTATTAACACTTGTGACGGCTTTTGTGCATTGAAAATACAAAATCTATATTTTTTATGGTGTTATTATTTTGCAACAAACATGATTCCATTGTAAATACAAAAAAGAGTATTAGCAACAGACATGAAGCCATCGAAAATGGTAAAATATTTTGGAGGGAAAATTCCCGCCTTACTTTTCACATTTTTGACAACATTTATCCACCGCAATTAATTTTTTTTTTTTTTCTTTACGACAAACATGCTAACTGTCATAAATATTTAATTTGCTTTAAAGGAAAGAATGTATACTTTATAATTTGGCAGCAAATTTTCTTTTTTCTTTACCACCACCCCCTCCCTCCTACCCCCACCCCTCTCAAAATTTAGAATTTGGCAACAAAAAATTTAAAATTCAGATCATCCAAAAAAAATTTAATTTATACTTTAAAATTTTATAATTGACCCTTATAAATTTGTCTTAAAAAATTAAAAAAAATAAAATAAAGTTGGTTCAAAAATGGAACAAACTCATCTTCTCAACAAACAAAAAAAAAAAAAAAAAAAAAAAAAAAAAAAAAAAAAAAGGATGTTAAAAGACCCAAAAATATAGGAAATTCCTTTCAGGTAAACATATCCTTAATTACAAAACAAAACAAAACAAAAAAAAAAAAAAAAAAAAGCCCAAAGCTATCTTCCTCAACAAATCCCTAATTCTCAGTACAAAAACAAAAAAATAGAAAAATAAAAACCACAACTCTGTCTTACAGTTACTCTCTTGTGCCGTCAGTATCTTTGCTTATCTCTACACCATCGTTTCTCCATACTTGCCAGAATCCAATTGCCTTGCTGAGCCACTGGTATCACTTACTCTCTCTCACTCTCTTTGTCTGCACTTTAGCTTTTTGTACAGTTTTAAGTTATACTGCACATTCTAGTTAAATGAATCCACTGAATAGATATATAGTGATAATGGATGGTTGGGTGCTGAGCCAAAAAGCTAATGAATGAATGGCTGAAATTTTTTTTATGAAAAAAATATATTTGAATGAATGGTTGGTACTTGTGTATTTGTGTGGTGGATATATAATAATATAATATTGATTAGTGTACCGTTTGAATAATTTTTTGTCTGTGAAACTACAGGGGAGACTTGATGAATAGTATTATTGACCACTTTTAAATAATTTAAGTATTTGTTGAAGCTTTAATAATAGTATTATAATAATAGTATTTGTGTTGTGGATATATAATAATATATGTGTACTAGTAAAAGTAACTTTAGCCCCCCTTTTTTTTTTTTTTTTTGCGCTAAACTTTAGCAATTTGTTAAGAAAAATTTGCGCTTCTCTCTACGCTTAACGTACAAAGGTATAGAAAAATATTAAGGGGGTGTTTGGTATATGTATTTAAAATTATGTGTTTTGTTATTTGAAAATATGTGTAGAAATATGTGTGGGTGAAAAAAATATATGAAAACGCTTGTAATATTATTCAAAAACTAAAAATGTGTATTTGAGTGAGTGTACCAAAAACCCCTTAAGTTACTGAACATAGAAAAATCTGCAATAATAATGCTGAAGTAGGGGATTTGATGAAAAAGAAAAAAACCTTTTGCAAATAGGCTTTAAGTTCTAACCATGGTTTTAAAAACCGGACCGATCCAACCGGTTCAATTGGGAACCAGCCTTCAATCCGGTCCGGTTATAGTAAAAAACCGAAAATAGCTTTAAACTCGGTAAAGAGTGCAAACCGGCCGGTTCAACCTGAGAACCGAAAATCGGAAAGGTCGAACCGATTTTGCAATATTGCTGAAACAGATCTGCAATGGAGCTTTTTTTGTAGTAAAAATCTTTTTTTTTCTTAGATCTGCTGATGGTGAGGACAGATTTTTGCAATAAAGTCTTTTTTCTTAAGATTGGCTATGCTTGAGAGAGAGAAAATGACTGAATGTTCATGCTTGGCGTTGAAATTAGCATCTTGGAGTGGTATCTACAGATCTTCAATGAGGAAGAGAGGAACCGTTGATGATATTGTAGAGATAAGCAATAGATCTAAGTTCTAACTTCTTGAGTGAGAGAGAGAGAGATAGAGGGAGATATGGATTTTGTGGAGGACAAAAGACTGGAAAAATAGTGTTTTTATGGTAAGTAAAGTGGGGAGTGTATGCAGTGGAGTGTCAGCTTTATAAGGTGTACACTGTGTATTAGAGGAAAAGAAAAATTAAAGAAATAGTAAACGTGTGGCTAGGAGGGGTGGAGTGGGAAAGTGAATTTATAAAGGAGTAATAAGTCAGTGACTAGTCAAGTCATCTGACTTTGGGTTTTTTTTTTTTTTTTTTTTTTTTTTTTTTTTTTTTTTAATTTAAATTTTCTTGAATAAATAAATAGTTAAAGTTATGCTATTGTTTGTACAAACTAAAAGTTGAAGCTTAAATGCTAAATAGTTTATTCTTTGTGAGCTATTACTGACAAGAATAGGAAGGTGGTATGGAAAAAAAACACTTTTTATTTTTTTATATTTTCTTAATATAAAATACTAAAATTTAAAATATAAATAAAATTATTTTAATTAAATTATTTATGACATCACCGATTCGACCATCGGTCGGGCCCCAGTCCGACTAGAAAACCGATAATTAGCTCCTTTTTCGATTCTTTCTCCGTACCGGTTTTTAAAACCTTGGTTCTAAAATGATATCATGAAAAAGAAAAATAAAAAGAAATAAGGGTTGTTTTTCCCATAAGACCATGTGCCTAACTGTACTTGAAGTTATCATCTCAAAAGATGATAATGGTTATCTAGTTTTGTCCTTATCTCAAAAGTGAACTAAGGGTGGCAGGTGGCAAAAAGTAAAGTGTATATATATATATATATATATTTATATGTTTCGAATATGTGGATTTTTTGTGTGAGTTAATAATGAGGAAATTATTAGTTTCTTTTAGCAGTCTCTCTTTTGATCAGGTATTGTTATATGTGCATGTTATTTGTATATAATTATTTAATTAAATTAGTGGACCTCCAAAATTTAATTAAGTTTCTCATGTTAGTTAGTTTACAATATATTCAGAGGTGGTGTTGTTAATTTAGTGCTTTTGTTTTTAACTTTTATAATAAGTTTATCTATCACAATTTAGATAGGAATAATTGTTAATATTTATGTCATTTTTGAAGGGTGTAGATATAATGCCGGTTGATAAATCTTGGATCAGTCTTTCTAGTAGGTCATGTGAGGAATATATAAATGGAGTAATAGAGTTTGTTGATTATGCATTTCAACATACCAAAGATGAAGATATGAAGATAAAATGTCCTTGTAATGATTGTAACAATAGATATAGAAGAGCACGAGTTGAGGTTACAAGAGACCTCTTATGGAAAGGGATGAGGCGTGATTATACTAGATGGCATCTGAATGGAGAGGGAAATAGTGATGAGGACCAAGAAGGTAGTGATGAGGATGAGGATAATAATAGTGATGATGAACAAAATATTGATGATATCCATAATATGATACGGGATGCTTATCCTCATATGAGAGATGTTGAGGAAACAAGTGGGAGTGAATCACAAGATCCAAATGAAGAAGCAAAGGAGTTTTATAGATTGGTTAAAGAGGCAGACCAACCACTTTATTTGGGTTGTAAAAAGTATTCCAATTTGTCCTTTATTGTCAAATTAATGCACGTAAAGTGCAAGAATTCATGGAGCAACAACTCATTCACAATTTTGCTGGAGCTAATGAAGGATGCATTTCCAATGTGTGAAAATTGCCTATATCCCACTATGGGGCAAAGAAGATTGTGAGTGATCTTGGTCTAAACTATGAAAAGATCGATGCATGCAAAAATGATTGTATGCTATATTACAAGGAGCATTTGAAAGCAGATAAGTGCTCAGTTTGTCAGATCTCAAGATGGAAGTTGAATAGCAAGGGTGGTAAAAGGGATGCTTAAAAAGTCCCATGGAAGGTATTGCGATATTTTCCTCTTAATCCAAGGCTACAAAGATTATTTATGTCATAAAAAATAGCTCCAGACATGAGATGGCACCATGAGAATCGTTCTAATGATGAAGTACTAAGGCATCCTGCAGACGTTGAGGCTTGGAAATCATTTGATTGAACTCATGAGTCCTTTTTCTTAGATCCTCGCAATGTAAGGCTTGGGTTAGCTACTGATGGCTTTAATCCTTTTGGAAACATGAGTGTTAGCTATAGTTGTTGGCCTGTTGTCGTATTCCCTTACAACATTCCCCCGTGGATGTGTATGAAAGAGCCTTACCTATTCATGTCTCTACTTATTCCGGGCCAAAAGGGTCTTGGCAATGATATTGATGTATTTTTAAGGCCATTAATTGATGAGTTAAAAGAATTATGGGAAAAGGGTGTTGAAACCTATGATGCTTCAATGCAGGAAAACTTTCAAATGAGAGTTGCATTAATGTGGACTATCAATGACTTTCCTGTGTACGCTTATACCTTGGGTTGGAGTACACAAGGGAATCTTGCATGCCCTTGTTGTGGTAGTGAGACTTCTCATTGTAGGTTAAAGCATGGTAGCAAAATGTGCTATATGGGTCATCGTCAATTTCTTCCTCCTCACAGAAAGCACAATTTGATGGTAAGAGAGAGAGAGAAAAGGAGCACCAAAACGATTATCTGGTGATAATGTGCTAAATCAACTTGGTACTATGCCACCAGTAACACTAGGCAAGGCCGTTAAAAGGAAAATGTTACCTGGCCATGGAAAGTGTCATAATTGGAAGAAGCGTAGTATTTTCTTTGATTTGCCGTATTGGAGAACATAGTTGTTGCATCATAATTTAGATGTGATGCACTTTGAGAAAAATATATGTGATAGTGTGATGGGGACAGTATTAGATATTGATAAGAAAAGTAAAGATTCCTTAAATGCTAGGCTCAATCTAAAAATGATGGGTATACGAAAGGAACTTCATCTTAAAAATGGGAAGACTACTTTTCCTCGTGCTTGTTACACTCTCAAAAGATGAGAAAAAGGTTGTGTTTCAATGGTTGCAAAATGTAAAGGTTCCAGATGGTTACTTCGCAAATTTGTCTCGGTGTGTGAATGTAGGAGAACAGAAGATTTTTGGTATGAAAACTCATGACTGTCATGTCTTCTTGGAGAGATTACTCCCTCTTGTAGTGCATGAATTATTACCTAAAAATGTATCTGATGCTTTGATCAAGCTTAGCAATTTTTTAAAAGAATTATGCTCTAAAGTTTTACGGTTGGAGGACTTGGAGCGTATGGAGCACACAATTCCTATAATTCTTAGTAAGTTAGAAAGAATTTTTCCACCTACTTTCTTTGATGTAATGGTGCACTTGCCAATTCATCTACCTTGGGAAGCTAAAGTTGCCGGTCCAGTGCAATATCGATGGATGTATCTGATTGAAAGGTAAAATGAGTTTTTTTTTAATAAGTGAAAGCTAAAATGAGATATTATTTACAATATAGTTTTTTTTTTTTTTTTTTAAATAATCATATTACTTTGATGCATCAATAGGTATTTGTGTAAGCTCAAGGGTTATGTTCATAACAAGCCACACCCAGAAGGGTCGATTGCAGAAGGATATGTGGCGGATGAATGTCTAACATTTTGCTCACTGTATCTAATTGGGATCGAAACAATATTTAGTCGACCTGAGCGAAATGATGATCGATGTCCAACAACATGTCATGATACCCCTCGATTACCCATATTCTCTAGGAGAGGCCGCCCTTCTGGGAAGAGTGTAGTACGAGAGTTAAACAACACTGATTACTATGCAGCATCGCTTTATGTCCTACAAAATTGTGATGAGATCGAGCCCCTTTTTCAGTAAGACTTACTTCTTGTACATCAACTCTTTAATATTCTTGTATAAACTTTGTCGATTGACTATTATGATATCTTATATGTAGAGAACATAGGAACACCCTTGTAGACTTGGGTCTCAATGTTAACAAGATGCATAGACATAAGTTCATTTGTTCATTCAAAGAAAGGGTACAATCACATTGGTTCATCCTTTTTTTTTTTTTTTTAAATTAATTACTTAAGCATGAATCTTACATTATTTATATATCTTTGTAGATCACAAAACTTTATAATGATGGAAACAAGCAAGTTGACGAGCATGTGCAATCATTGGCTTGGGGTCTAGATAAACGAGCTACACACTACCCTTGTTACAATGTCAATGGGTTTAGGTTCCGTACTAAACAACGTGATGATGGTAAAAAAACACAAAATAGTGGTGTTATGGTGAGAGGGGAATATCAAAATATGTCTTATTATGGATTGATAACAGACATCATCGAACTCCGTTACACAAAGGGGAATTCTGTTGTTTTGTTTAAATGTGATTGGTATGATGTAGCTCGAGAAGGAATTGGTTATAAGCTAGATCATCATGGGATCACTAGTATTAATAGAACACGTAAGCTAAACACACAAGAGCCATTTGTGTTAGTGTGTCAAGCAATAGAAGTTTACTATGTAAATTGTATAAAAGATCTAGCATGGAGCGTTGTGATTGAGACCAAGCCAAGAAATCTTTATGACATGCCCGCAAATGAAGAAGAGCCTTATCAAGAAGAAGAGGTTCAAAGATTCAATACACATGTGGCCGAAGCAAATGAAGAAGATGATGAGATGAACTAGAGTAGATGGGCTTTAATTCTATGCAAGAACCTACTACATAGGTATATTTATATATTTTTTAGTATTATCAACATAATATTTTTTGCTATTTTCTTGAGGTTGTTGAAATAACTTGTAAAGTTGCTCATTATAGATTTCAATTATTAGGATCGCTAAATTTAGATTAAAATTATGTTATTTAAATTAGTATGTCTTATGTATTGTAAATTGTAAATATAATTTGCATAGTAATATTTTTTTTGTATACTTATTTAGTTTAATCAAAATATTGCAGACCAATGTTGGAGGAGGAAATCAAAACATGGACAAAAATACAGAAGATGACTTTAAGGAGGAAGATGACTTAGATGGCTCTCAGAAGGAGAATACTAACTCAGATGATGATTGATCTTCCAATCTTTAAGTTTTCAAGTTTGGTGAAGGATATAATAGGTTTCAAGGAGACGTTTTAATATTTTTTATTCTATTTTGTAGACATTTTAATATTTTTTATTTCATTATGCACTTTTTAGATTTTTGACAATTATGGATTTGCTTTAAAAGAAAGAATGTATTAGTAATGAAATTGGATCCCTCCCAATAAATAATATTTGTGATGGACCTACACCGTCAACATTGGTAATTTTTTTAAAGGTGAAAATGCACTTTTCATCGCTACATTTTAAGTCAATTCCTACTTTGGACCCTTCTTCTTCTGTTCTTCTCTTTTTGATTTTTTCTTCTGGTGGGTTTCAGTCCTACTGCCAGTCTGCCTTTCCTTTTTTTATTTGTGTGTTGTACAGGTAATTAATGTGACTATTTGTCAGCATCTTTACTCTTCCTTAAATGCTATGTGCTTTGTTTTAAATTTTTTATTTGTTCTGCTTTTGCCAGCCCACATACTCCTCTATTTTGTCACTTGTGTGTTAAAATTTGATTTTTTTTTTTTTTGTTTTTTTTTTGTTTTTTTGAGCCCCACATGACTAACAATAAAAATGAATGTTCAAGCCTTAACCCTCTTCCACTGTTCCAACTACTAATATTAACATCGTTACTGCATGAGTATCAGATGTTACTGGCTAACCAACGAACCCACTAGTGGTTTTTGTTTGAATTTTTTAATGATAAATATCTTGTCCACGGGCTAGGCTAGCTGTTAATTAAGTCTATGAGAGCCCTAGACCCTCCTTTACATGCATTTGGTTATTCTTTTAATAAAAGTATTTTACATTTTCAGTTAAAAAAAAAAAAAATCTTGTCCATGGGCTAGGCTAGCTTTTAAGTCTATGAAAGCCCTAGACACTCCTTTACATGTATTTGGTTATTCTAATAATAAAAGTATTTTGTATTTTTTTTCTTCATATTATTACTCTTATTATATATTATAAAGATTGAACTGATTCTTCTTCTTCTTATTATTATTCTTATTATTATTATTATTATTTGAGCTTAAAGATTACATATTAGTTGAAATATGTACTTGTGGGGGCCGGTTAATCAGTAATTATTGAAACCGTGTCAATTGGGCCTGTGGCCCATCCGAGGACATAAAACTATCCGAGGAGGCCCATATCAGATTATAAGGGTAACCAAATGAAAAGAAGAGTAGATACCTCGGGAGATAAGTTCAGTGCTCATTCGAGGACAAAATTCTTCTCGGCAATATGTGTCCGAGAATAACCTGAATGCCAGGTTGTTGCAAGCACACTTCAGAGCTACATTACCACTAAAGGTGGGATATGGGACCAAGGGTAAGAAAGAAAAGGTAAACAAATATCTATAACAACAACTGCCTCCGTATTAATTGCCTCTCAACCAACTCTCTGGCCGCATTAATGTGGAGGTTATGCCTGAACAATGATGAAGCAGCCTTACAGCTACTGGTTGGAGGTTCCAAAAGGTGTTAGATGGGATAGAAAGAGATCCCCCGAATCCAACCTACACGTGTGTGTTGAAGATGATACCAAGAGGGTAGTATATAACATGAAAGAAGGCATTGAGGGAAAGGATCGAGACTTCAAAACAGAGTACTGAGAAGAAAACCATACGAAAGAAAGAACTGAATTTGTTTCAAAGAGAAATTGATCGTTATATTAGGGCTAATCCATCTATAAACGTGAAGAAAGATCGTTTTTCTTTTGGAGTTAACCTAGTTCTTTAATATCCACGCTCTACAAATTTATTGTTTGGGCTTTTAACATACGAACCCAATACACTAATTTGGGATCGTTACAAATTGAGTCCTTACAATTGGCGCCGTCTGTGGGGAGAACTTGATCTAACTTAAAAAGAAATATGGTGCAACGTTTATGATGGAGGAAGCAGGTCCACATCACTATGCAGTAGGACCACATCAGGAAGATGCCAACCCACTCCAAGCAGAGTCAAGGGGCTCCCAGCGTGGTGATCCCCACCGGAGTCCCGAACGGAGAGAAGGCCGCGAGGGGAGTGTGCGCACAACTCATACCACCAAAAGTCACTCTTGTGGGAAGAGTCATGTTTCCCATGCAAAGAGTGACAAGAACCTACGACGTGGGGTTGACGAGTTGAAAAGGGAGTTGCGCCACGCCTAGCGTGAACGTTCCCCATCTTGCTCCGAATCATCATCCGAGGAGACGGATGGGGCTAGTTATAGGCAGAGATCCAGAACTCTGCCTAGTGAGACCTTTTCCTATGAAGAGGAGCACAACCATCAACATAGGCACAGAAGCTCGCCTAGCAGGGACTTGGGGAACAACGCCATGAACAAAGCGTTGAGCCAAGTTTCCAAATCACCCTTCACAAGGAACATAGAAGATGCGATTCTTCCTCGACGATTCCACCAGCCTAAATTCATCTTGTATGATGGCCAGTCAGACCCAGTAGAACACGTTAGCCATTTTAGCCAAAAGATGGCTATCTACTTCAGGGATGAGGCCTTGATGTGCAAGGTCTTTCCGTCAAGTTTAGGTCCAGTGGTGATGAGATGGTTCAACGGTCTAAGGGCTAATTCTACCGAGTCCTTTAAAAAGCTTACTCGAGCTTTTGGCGCACGCTTTATCACTTGCAGTAGGGTTCCCCGGCCTTTGGGATCCTTGTTATCTATGTCCATGCGAGAAGGCAAGACTCTCAAAGCTTATTCAGATAGATACTGGGAAATGTTTAATGAAATAGAGGGAGAGCATGATGACGTGGCCATAAGTACTTTCAAAGCTGGCCTTCCAGCCAATCATGATTTGAGGAAATCTTTAACTGGCAAACCTGTTACCAGTGTACACCAATTGATGGATAGGATTGATAAGTACAGAAGGGTAGAAGAGGACCAGCTTCAGGGAAAAGGAAAGGCTAAGGTAATCCCTCAAGAGAGGAGGGATTTTAGATCGGACCGTTACAATAGTAGCTGACCTCGGAAAGACTACGTTGGGCAATCAAGTTCTGCTGAGACTCAGGTGGTTAATGCAGTGTTTCGGGAGCCGGTGCAGCAGGTGTTGGAGAAGATAAAGAATGAGCCCTTTTTCAAATGGCCAAACAAGATAGCGAGAGAACCTAGGAAACGCAACCCGAACCTATATTGCCACTACCATCAGGATCACGGGCACACGACGAAAAATTGTAGGAATTTATGGGACCATTTGGAACACTTGGTCTAAGAGGGGAAATTGAAGCAACTCTTGCATCATTCCAGTGGTAGGGCAAGCCAAGCAGGCTCGGAGGTGCGTGAGGATGCTACTTCAAGACTCCCCCTTGGTACGATCAACGTTATTTTTGCTGCCCTAGGGAGAACTGGATCTTGCCCTTCCAGGGTACTGTCGGTGTTCCGACCTCTGGCCGAGGATCATTACCAAGCGTCGAAGAGAGCCAGGGTGGACGTCCCCCTGATTTTGGGCTTTTCAGATGAGGACAAGGTTGGAACCATACAGCCCCATGATGATGCTCTGGTGGTCACGCTGAGAATTGGTGGGTACGATGTCAAAAGGGTGATGATAGATCAAGGTAGCGCTGTAGATATAATGTACCCAGATTTGTATAAGGGGCTAGGTCTGAAGCCAGAGGACTTAGTAGCCTACAGTTCCCCTCTAGTGAGTTTTGAGGGAAGGATGGTCGATCCGAAAGGATTGATTAGATACCTGTGCAAGCTGGTATGGATGTGGTGGAAGTGGACTTCATTATTGTAGACGTTTTTTCTCCATACACGGCTATTATGGGCAGACCTTGGCTTCATACCCTGGGAGCAGTCTCGTCTACTCTGCATCAGAAAATGAAGTACCCATCTGGAGACCAAGTATTGGAGATAGTAGGAAGCCAGGTGGCAGCCCGGCAATGCCTAGTAGCGGCTATACAACATCGGTCAGAGGCAGAGACCTTGGCTACTGCCGATAATGAGTTATAGCAATTAAAACCCCCAGCATTACCCTTGGATGCACCAACCGACGAGGTAGAGTGTGAAGATTTGGAAAGGGAAATTGTTGCTGATGATCTGGAAAAATTCTTCCAGGTTGGGGCTAAGTTGCCTCTGCAAGAGAAGGAGAGATTGCTGGAGTTCCTCAGAGCAAATGTAGATGTGTTTGCATGGAGCCCATATGAAGCCCCGGGTGTAGATCCGAATTTCATTTGTCATCGACTCAATGTGAATCCTTCCGTTATTCCCAAAAGACAGCCACCTTGACGACCATCGAAAGAGCACGCCGAAGTTGTTAGAAGTGAGGTGGCCAAGCTTAAACAGGCTGAGGCTATCAAAGAAGTTTTTTATCCTCAATAGTTAGCCAATACGGTGGTGGTAAAGAAGAAGACAAGAAAGTGGCGAGCGTGCGTGGACTTCACGGACCTCAATAAAGCTTGTCTTAAGGATCCATTTCCCATGCCGAAGATAGACCAATTGGTGGATGTAACCGTGGGTCATCCGAGGATGAGTTTCTTGAATGCCTTCCAAGGATATCACCAAATACCTCTAGCATTGGACGATCAGGAGAAGACTGTTTTTGTCACCCCTATTGGAAACTATCATTACAAAGTGATGCCCTTTGGTTTGAAAAACACCGAATCTACCAACCAACGGATGATGACTAAAATGTTCGAACCACAACTGGGTAAAAGCATTGAAGTTTATATCGATGACACGGTGGTGAAGAGTAAAGTGGTGTTCGAGCATGTGGAAGATCTTATGAACATCTTTGAAATACTGAGAAAGCATAAGCTACATCTGAATGCTTCAAAGTGTTCCTTTGGGGTAGGTTCAGGAAGGTTCTTGGGATACATGGTGACTCACAGAGGAATTGAAGTGAACCCTGATCAGATTAAGGCTATCAACGATTTACAAGTACCTCGGAATCCTAAAGAGGTGTAGAAACTGACTGGAATGACTGCTGCTTTGAACCGATTTATCTCCAGATCGGCCGAGAGGTGTCGGCCCTTTTTCCTTCTACTGCACAAGTGGAAAGGATTTGAATGGACCGAGGAATGTGCTGTGGCGTTTCGGCAGTTGAAAATGTACCTGTCCAGGCCGCCTATCATGTCTAGTCTTGAGGTGGATGAGGTGCTGTTTGCTTATCTGGCAGTTGTCCCTCATACAGTTAGTTTCGTCTTAATACGAGAGGACAGCGGCGTCCAAAGACCAGCTTATTACATAAGCAAGTCCCTTCATGAAGCCGAAGTGAGATACTTGTCATTGGAAAAGGCCATCTTGGCGATGGTCCATGCAACACGCAAACTTCCACATTACTTTCAGGCCCATACTGTGGTTATCTTGACTCAGTTACCTCTCAAATTCATACTTAGAAGTGCAGACTATACTGGGAGAATTGCTAAGTGGGGCACAATCTTAGGTGCTTTTGACATCAAGTATATGCCTCACACCTCTGTGAAAGGCCAAGTCCTTACTAACCTAGTAGCTGAGTTCGCTGAGTGCCCAGAAGAAGCTAACATGAAACAAAATGACATGGATGAAAAATTGGTTGGTCTGATCTCCACATAATGTGCTCCCTCCTGGAAAGTATATGTGGACGGAGCAGCAAACCAATGGGGGGTAGGATTAGGACTAGTTTTAATATCCCCTGAGGATGTCATCATTGAGAAGTCCTTGAGGCTGGGATTCTCTACTACTAACAACGAAGTTGAATATGAAGCTTTATTGATGGGAATGAGCATGGTCCAGAAAATAGGGGGAAAGGTAGCAGAATTATTCTCAGATTCAAGATTGGTAGTCGGCCAGGTAAGGGGAGAACTAAAAGCCCGAGATCCAAGAATGCAGGGGTATTTAAGTCAAGTTAGGCGTAGGCAAACAAAATTTGAATCTTTCGACTTGTTGCATGTCCCCTGAGGTGAAAATACTCATGCCGACTCCCTGGCAACCCTTGCCACCTCTTCAGCAAGGGGTCTTCCTCGAGTGATCATCGTCGAAGATTTGTGTACCCCCACCCCACCAGAAACTGACGTTTGCCAGGTTCATCAAGTCAATCTAGCGCCAAGTTGGATGGATCCCATATTGCAGTACCTCAAAGGTGACATCTTGCCCGAAGAGAAAGTAGAAGCTGAGAAAATACAGAAGAAAGCTCCTCGGTTTTGGTTATCTGAGGACAAAAAGTTATACAAACAATCCTTTTCTGGGCCGTACCTACTTTGCGTGCACCCTGAGATGTCAGAGTCACTCTTAGAAGAGCTGCATGAAGGCATTTGTAGAAGTCATATAGAAGGAAGGTCCCTATCACACCGGGCCATTACTCAAGGGTATTGATGGCCAAATATGCAGAAGGAAGCGCAGGAGTATGTCAGAAAATGAGACCAGTGTCAAAGGTTTGCTCCAAACATCTACCAGCCTGGAGGAATTCTTAACCCTCCGTCCAGCCCTTGGCCTTTTGCTCAGTGGAGCCTGGATATCATCGGCCCTTTTCCTAAAGCCTTAGGAAATAAAAAGTATCTGCTGGTTAGCACAGATTATTTCAGTAAATGGGTTGAAGTCGAACCTTTGGCTAACATCAGAGACGTGGATGTTAAGCAGTTTATCTGGAAGAATATTGTCACGCGATTTGGAACTCCGCGCACCCTTGTCAAGGATAACGGCCTTCAGTTTGATAGTAAGGCCTTCAGGCAATACTGTTCGGACTTAGGTATAAAGAATAGATATTCCACTCCGGCCTATCCTCAAGGGAATGGGCAAGCAGAAACTGTTAATAAAGTAATAGTCAGTGGGCTTAAGAAGAGGCTGGACGATGCAAAGGGAAAATGGGTGGAGGAATTGTCCCATGTTCTTTGGACCTATCGAACAACGCCTCGACGGTCAACAGGAGAGACCCCTTTTTCCATGACCTATGGAGCCGAGGTCGTCATCCCTCTGGAAACTGGATTCCCAACGTTAAGGACTAGTACATTCTCTGTTGACAGTAACGATGGGATGTTGAAAAAAAGTTTATACTTGATTGAAGAGCGAATGGAGAATGCAATGGTCCAGTTGGCTTACTACCAGCATAAGCTCAAGCAAGGCTATGATATTAATGTGAAGCTGAGACCATAAGCCGTACGAGATCTGGTGCTGAGGAAAGTTCTGGGAGCCACCAAGAATCCAGCTTAGGGAAAATTGGAACCTAACTGGGAAGGGCCTTATCGGATTACTTCGGTAGCCGGAATAGGAGCCTATTATCTGGAAGATCTAGATGAAAAAGCTGTACTTCATCCTTGGAATGTAAATAATCTCAAGAGGTATTATTATTAATAAAAGTAGTCTAGTTTGGATTTTTTTCCTTTGATTTATGCTAGTCATGCATCCTGTGTTTCCATACCAAATGACATCTATTGAAGTATTCAACAAAAACTAAGTCATGTCAGGTTCTCAGACCACAAACTTAGTGGAAATTAATACCCTATGACATCTAGTGAAGTATTAAATAGAAACTAAGTCATGTCAGGTCCTCGGACCACAAACTTAATGGAAATTAATACCCTATGACATCTAGTGAAGTATTAAACAGAAACTAAGTCATATCAGGTCCTCGGACCACAAATTTAGTGGAAATTAATACCCTATGACATCTAGTGAAGTATTAAATAGAAACTAAGTCATGTCAGGTCCTCGGACCACAAACTTAGTGGAAATTAATACCCTATGACATCTAGTGAAGTATTAAATAGAAACTAAGTCATGTCAGGTCCTCGGACCACAAACTTAGTGGAAATTAATACCCTATGACATCTATTGAAGTATTAAACAGAAACTAAGTCATGTCAGGTCCTCGGACCACAAACTTAGTAGAAATTAATACCCTATGACATCTAGTGAAGTATTAAACAGAAACTAAGTCATGTCAGGTCCTCGGACCACAAACTTAGTGTAAATTAATACCCTATGACATCTATTGAAGTATTAAACAGAAACTAAGTCATGTCAGGTCCTCGGACCACAAACTTAGTAGAAATTAATACCCTATGACATCTAGTGAAGTATTAAACAGAAACTAAGTCATGTCAAGTCCTCGGACCACAAACTTAGTGTAAATTAATACCCTATGACATCTAGTGAAGTATTAAATAGAAACTAAGTCATGTCAGTCCTCGGACCACAAACTTAGTGGAAATTAATACCCTATGACATCTAGTGAAGTATTAAACAGAAACTAAGTCATATCAGGTCCTCGGACCACAAACTTAGTGGAAATTAATACCCTATGACATCTAGTGAAGTATTAAATAGAAACTAAGTCATGTCAGGTCCTCGGACCACAAACTTAGTGGAAATTAATACCCTATGACATCTAGTGAAGTATTAAACAGAAACTAAGTCATATCAGGTCCTCGGACCACAAATTTAGTGGAAATTAATACCCTATGACATCTAGTGAAGTATTAAACAGAAATTAAGTCATGTCAAGTCCTCGGACCACAAACTTAGTGGAAATTAATACCCTATGACATCTATTGAAGTATTAAACAGAAACTAAGTCATGTCAGGTCCTCGGACCACAAACTTAGTGGAAATTAATACCCTATGACATCTATTGAAGTATTAAAAAGAAACTAAGTTATGTCAGGTCCCCGGACCACAAACTTAGTGGAAATTAATACCCTATGACATCTACTAAATTATTAAATAGAAACTAAGCTATGTCAGGTCCTCAGACCACAAACTTAGTGGAAATTATTACCCTATGATATCTATTGAAGTATTAAACAGAAAATAAGTTATGTCAGGTCCTCGGACCACAAACTTAGTGGAAATTAATGCCCTATAGCATTTACTAAAGTATTAAATAGAAGCGTATGAGTATCAACTAATGTACAATCGAAGTACTGAGGACCCAACTTTATTCAACTCTTGAATATTCCCTTAAGTGCCAATTGATTAGAAAGAATACGTGTGCATCCAGAAGTTCTCCCTGAGATCTCATAGTATTAATGTTTATCACCCATTTTTAATCGCCAATTATTGATGTTTGTAAGTTATTTTTTCTTTTGCAAACAAAAGATAGTTAAAGGGAATCCATTCAAATTAACTTAACACAGTAAGCAAATACAAAAATAAGATAAAAAGGCAACAACAATAAACAAATAAACATAAATATCCTTACAAAAGTCCTAACCAAATTACAAGGTAAGTCCTATTTTTTTCAATTTGATTTGGAGCTTTGGAGCTTGGCTGGCTGATTTATCTGCCTCCGAGGTGGTGATTTCCTCTTTATCCTTAACATCTCCCCCAGCTGGCATGACCGTGGAAGCCAAATCCTGCTGAAAGCCTTGAGAGGCCACCTCTGCCCCAGAAGTAGTTGCAGTCTTGTCCAAGGAAACTCCTGAAGGGGCATTATGATCTTCAGCTGGCTCTGGTTACCCAGGAGGAGGAAGACTTGGAGGCAGAACCCCCTCATTAGGGTTAACGGCTAAGGGAATGTCTTCAGCCTCATTGGGTGGAGGAGCTGAGGGGCGGATTGCTTCAGGGTAGAATACGCTCTCTGCCCTCCTTAACCCAAATGAAGCTTCAACCCTAGCTTAGTTAAGGGCTTCATCCCAAGTTTGGGCGCAGTAAATGCGACACACCATTGGCACCTTGGCCCTCAGAGTCTCCTCCGTCTCAGCTACCCCGATCTCATAGCCCTTCTGTTCGGCCTCATTTGTTGCATGTTTGGCTTCGGCCTTTGCTCTCTCAGCTTCCTCCTTGGACTTCTCAGCTCGCTCCCTCAGCTTTTAAGTCTCCTCCAAATGCTTCTTAATAGCAATGATCTGTTCCTGAACAGATTTCAGTTCAGCATTTGCTTCACGCAAGCGCTTTCCCTAGTCCTCGGCTTGATTTTGAAAGCCTTCCAAGGCCGAGTCAGCGCTCTTACGAGCTTACTTCTCGGCAAATAATTTTTTCCTTGCTGCAGCTAGGTCCTACTCGGATTGTGTCAGAGACTGCACTGTCGATGCCCGTTGCTTCCTTTCATCGTCAATCTAACTATAGTAGCGATCAAGCATCTCATCCAGTTTAAAAGTGTTCTGGATGACCTAAAAGAAAGAAATTAACATTATAGTCAGTAAAAAATACGCATCAGTAAGCGTTAATCGCAAAAAGAAAAGAGTTAACTCCTTACCATGCCCAAGTATCTCTTATTGTTGAGGATGAGTTCATTCTTCCTCACATTCTTTATTTTGGCCATGTCTCTTGGGAGCAACAAGGCCTCCTTTATAACCGAGGCTATATGGCACCTAATGCCGCCGTTGAAGTCCCTAATAGATGCATCATCTCGTAGGGGCTCCCCGCCATGCATGAGTGCTAGCAACCATGCTTGTGGCTCAGAAAGTTGGGTATCAGACCTCTCCTGGCCTTGCTAAGCTTGGTGTCTGGTTTTTTACTGCTTTGCAACTCGTTGAACATCCTCCTCGCGAGTAGGATGAGACTTACCAACGTCCACCACATCCTTACCCTTCTGCTCCCTGCGCCTTTTTAACTCGGCAGCATCAGGTCGGACTGGCTGGGGAGGTTAATGAGAAGGCTGGTGAGGAGCAGGAGGAGGAGACTTGGTGGGAAGGGATGGAATCTGGAATTGTGTTGATTTGGTCGACGCATTCTTCCCGGGTTGATTCTCAATCAACTCCATCAAGCTTCTTTAAGGTTTCCTTTGTATTCCCATCTCTTCAAAGTCTTCCTCGGATTGTATAGGTTGATCGAAAACCCCAAAGTCTTCCGAGGAGTCTAAGAGTTGTACAACTTCTTCTTCTTCCTCTTCTCCTTCCTCTTCTTCCCTTAGGGTAGGCTGGGATGAGGAGGCTCCTGTTGAGACAGCAGCTACAAAAAGGGGCTCAGTGCGGGTTTCGTCCTCAGGAAGAGGAATACCTTCTAGAACGATGAACCCCTTGTAGGCCACACTAACCCGTTGAAGCCGAGGATCGCGGGCTCTAATCACGTACTTCGGCGCTTGAAAAGCAAACGAGATGGGGGTGTAGCCGAGGATCAAATGGGCTGCCCGGAGTTGACCGTCGGCTTCGTTCATATATATCTTCACTTTCAATACTCTGTTTAAACTTGCCTTGTTGACTAAACCAAGTTTGGGCTTGGTAAAGCGTTTATCTGCAAGGTCATTGAATCGAAAGGAAACATCATTAGGGATAAGAGTACTCAAACTCCAAAACAAAAAAAGAGAAAAAGGGCAAAAGGCATGTATGTATAAAGCAAAGGTTATGAATCTATGACTAGTTTCCCACTTGGAACTCCTTCCTCCACAGGGCATGGCAGACCATCATGCCATTCCCCAGAGAAGATAAGAAAATCCTCCTTTAGGTTCTTGTTTGAAGTGGGAAGGCATTGAATTAGTCTCACCACGGGAAACCTCGACTTGAGATAATATCCCTGCCCTGACAAATGGTGGAGGTTGTATACCCAGTTCACGTCATGATGGGTCAGGTTTATGTCCATTCTCTCATTTAAAGCCTCTATACTTCCCAGGACTCTAAACATATTTGGGGCACATTGAGTAGGGGATAGCCTAAAAAATCTAAGATAGTTCCTAGTAATAGTTCCCATGGGGATGGTCATCCCACCTTCTATAAAAGCGATCATGGGAATAACCATCTCCCCTGTACTTCTAGCATCAGCCCATTCCCCTTGGACTGCGTACCTCATAACAACTGTTGAGGGGATCCTGTACTTTTCGCAGAAACTACTCATACCCTCCTCGGACTCAACTAGACATTGAAACTTACCCTCCTTTTTCCCCATTTTCCTAAAGAGTTTAGTAGAGAAATTGACAAGCTTAAGATGAAAGCTATAAAGGTTTTGAGAAAACTTACAAGTTTGAAAGAGGGTCCTCGGACAAAACTTAAGTATTTGTAGATGCCCAGGGTAACGACGAAAAAGGAGAAAGACAGGTTCAGTGTATGAGCTTTAGAATTGTGTGATTGCTGATGATAAGAGAAAGAATTGATTTGAGAATCCCTTTATAGTTGTGCAGAAGTTATGAGCGGGAAAGCTCTCGCTCAAGAAATGAGATAGACCCCCATCCGTTTGATTTACATCTCACCATTGAACGTGGGAGACAAAGGCGTCGCCAAAATTTAATGCTGCCACGCTTGGGAAGCTGAAGCGTCAGGAGGATGCCTAAAACATAAAAGGGTATAGGCAAGTGACATCAAAATCAATCTTTTCTCCCGAGGAGTCGAAAAGCAAGATTTTGAGGGGCTATTGTGGGGGCCGGTTAATCAGTAATTATTGAAACCATGTCAATTAGGCCTGTGGCCCATCCGAGGACGTAAAACTGTCCGAGGAGGCCCATATCAGATTATAAGGGTAACCAAATGAAAAGAAGAGTAGATACCTCGGGAGATAAGTTCAGTGCTCATTAGAGGACAAAATCCTTCTCGGCAATATGTGTCCCAGAATGACCTGAATGCCAGGTTGTTGCAAGCACACTTCAGAGCTACATTACCACTAAAGGTGGGATATGGGACCAAGGGTAAGAAAGAAAAGGTAAACAAATATCTATAACAACAGCTGCCTCCGCATTAATTGCCTCTCAACCAACTCTCTGGCCGTATTAATGTGGAGATGATGCCTAAACAGTGATGAAGCAGCCTTATAGCTGCTGGTTAGAGGTTCTAGAAGGTGTTAGATGGGACAAAACGAGATCCCCCGAACCCAACCTACACGTATGTGGTGAAGATGATACCAAGAGGGTAGTATTTAACATGAAAGAAGGCATTGAGGGAAAGGATCGGGACTTCAAAACAGAGAGTACTGAGAAGAAAACCATACGAAAGAAAGAACTGAATTTGTTTCAAAGAGAGATTGATCATTATATTAGGGCTAATCCATCTATAAACGTGAAGAAAGATTGTTTTTCTTTTGGAGTTAATCTAGTTCTTTAATATCCACGCTCTACAAATTTATTGTTTGGGCCTTTAACGTACGAACCCAATACACTAATTTGGGATCGTTACAAATTGAGTCCTTATAGTACTTATAACTTCTTTAAAACCTTTAATAATTTATATAGGTTTAAAATGTTCTAATGATAATAAAAAAAAAAATGGTTTGATGATTTTTAAAGTATATACACTTTTGACTAACACACTTAAAAAAAAAAGGTAAATACACTTATTACTACTAAAATGGTCTAATGGTAAATTTTTTTTTTTGAATTTTCTAATTAATTTAATTAGATTAATAAAAAAAATTGTTTAAAACTAAAAAAGTAAAAAAAAAAAAAATTGTTTTTTTATTTTTTAAAATTGAGGAATTAATTTTTTTTGTTTTAATTTTTTATTAATTAAAATACTGACGTGTCATTTAAAAAATGCCAAATAATTTTTTAATCATATTTTAAAAGTCACGTCAATGTTACATTAGTGCCATGTTAGTAAGCAGAGCACTCCGTCTGCCACGTAAGAGGTTTCCGTCAATGGGTTGACGGCATGGACCATTTTAAAAATGATTTTCTTTTTTTAGGAATGAAATTTGCAACGAAATGAATTTTGGGACCAAAATGGGAATTGACCCAAAATGTAGGGACGAAATGGGTATTGATCAGTATTTTAAGATTTTCTTGGTTTTCATGTTTTATCAGTGTATTGGATATTTTTAGTAATTGAAGTTTCATTATAGGCGGATATGACACGCATCCATCTTCTGCCATAGTCAAATTTAAAATTTGACCATTGGATTGATAAAGTATGATAAAATATTGGTTTTGATGAATTTTGAGCTCAATCAAACGGTTAAATTAGGAGAACGTGTCCAATCATAATTTCTTGGTGTGTTGGTACAACAACACATGTCCATAATGCTCTAGACTCAAATCCAAAATCCAACCGTTGGATTGGAAGAGGGTGGTGAGATATTTGTGTTGGTGAAGTATGATATCAGTTAGACGGACAGATTGTGAAAAATGAGTAGTCAAAGTTTACAAAACTTAGTCAATATTTGGTCAAACATGATCAACCATCGAAGTTAGGTCTATGATCACTCGATAGGATCAAATTATGTTGAGTAGGGAGGTTTTCAATGTATTTTGGGTATTGTTCAGTGTTTTAAGGTTTTCTTGGTTTTCATGATTTTATTAGTTTCAAGTTTTAAAATGGCAAAGTCAAAAGTCATATGCAAATCCGTTCAAGGTCATTTTGTAGGTTTTGGTTGTATTTTGCATATCATTTTCTTGATTCTTAGTAATATTTATGTAGTGTATAACTCTCTTAATTAGTAGAGTATTGGATATTTTTAGTTATTGAAGTTTCATTATAGGCAGATACAACACACATCCATCTAAATTTAAAATTTGACTATTGGATTGAAAGAGTAGGATAAAATATTGGTTTTGACAAATTTTGAGCTCAATCAAGTGGTTGGATGAGGAGAACGTGACCAACACACCAAGAAAATGTTAATGGGATGTCAAATGGATTTTTTTTTTTTTTTCCCTCTTCAAATGAGGTGGTTTTGCCAAATAAAATACATAAATTTTTTAGTAGTTATTATTGGTTATTAATTTGGTAGTTTTTATTGATATATGAGATAACGACATGCATCCATCATGCGCCAAACTCATATTCAAAGTTTGACCATTATATTGAAAGAGTGGGGATTGTGTCAATGAGGTTAATGGTGTATTTCAGCCATTTTGGATGGTCAGATTGTGTCAATGGGGTTCATCAAAGTTTCCTAGTGGGTGGGTACAACAATACATGTCTATCATGCAACCAGATGGAGATCCAAAATTTGACCGTTGGATTGATAGAATGTGGTGAAATATTTGATTTTGTAAATGACGGTGACAATCAAACGGTTAGATTGTGAGAACAGAGTAATCAAATCTTATGAAACTTCGTTAAAGTCTATTAAACTTGGTCAATCTTTGGTTAAATTCAAAGTTGGTTCCAAGACCACTGGATTTGATAAAATTAGGTTGATCAAGGAGGTTTTAACTGGGTTTTGAGTATTGGCCAGTGTTTTAAGGTTTTTTTGGTTTTCATGCCTTTATCTATTTCAAGTTTTAAAATGCCAAAGTTAAAAGTCAAATTTGACCATTGGATTGAAATAGTGGGATAAAATATTGGTTTTGATGAATTATGAGCTCAATCAAATGGTTGGATTAGAAGAGCGTAACCAATCAAAATTTCTTGATATGTTGGTACAACAACACGTCCATAATGCTCTAGATTCAAATCCGAAATCTAACCATTAGATTGGAAGAATATTTTAAATACTCTTTAATTAAATTTTTTTTGAGAAAAATTTAATTAAAATTTTTAAATCAGTAAATTTTATTTATAAAATAAGATAATTTTGGAAAGTTGAAAGCAAGTTAGTATACAACATTTTTAATATTAATTAAAAAAATTTTGGTTAATGAGATTTCAAGTGAAAAATGTTTTTTTTCCCTGGGGTGGTTTTGACAAATAAAATACACAAAATTATTTTTTTATTTTTTAAATATTGAGGTTATATTTTTGTACAAAAAAAATCCACCTACACAATATTGAGGTTAGATTTCCCTGACTTTTGAAACTTCCTAATTGAGATGGAATAAAATTGCAAAATAGATTAAAATTTTCTTTACCGCCATCCCCTCCCTCCTACCCCCACCCCTCTCAAAATTTAGAATTTGGCAGCAAAAAATTTAAAATTTAGATCATCCAAAAAAAATTTAATTTATACTTTAAAATTTTATAATTGACCCTTATAAATTTGTTGAAAAAAAATCAAAAAATAAAATAAAGTTGGTACAACAATGGGAACAAACCCATCTTCCCAACCAAAAAAAAAAAAAAAAAAAGGGTTAAAAAACAAATATATAGGAAATTCCTTTCCGGTAAACATATCCCTAATTACAAAACAAAACAAAAAAAAAAAGCCCAAATCTGTCTTCCTCAACAAATCCCTAATTCCCCGTACAAAAACCAAAAAATAGAAACATTAAAAAAAAAAAAAAAAAAAAAAAAAAAAAAAAAAAAAAAAACAACAACTTTGTCTTATTACTCTCTTGCGCCTTCAGTATCTTTGCTTGTCTCTACACCATCGTTCTCCATACTTGCCAAAATCCAATTGTCTTGCTAAGCCATTAGTATCACTTACTCTATCTCACTCTCTTTGTCTACACTTTAGTTTTTTGTACAGTTTTAAGTTCGACTGCACGTTTTGGTTAAATGAATCCACAGAATGGATATATAGTGATAGTGAATGGTTGGGTGCTAAGCCAAAAAGATAATGAATGAATGGCTGAAATTTTTTTGATTAAAAAAATATATTTGAATGAATGGTTATTGTTTGTTTTGGATATATAATAATATAATATTGATTAGTGTACCATTGACTATTCCTTTGTCTGTAAAACTGCAAGGAGACTAGAATCTTGTTGAGCACTTTTCAATAATATAAGTTGTAGGGACACGATTCCTTTGCGGCCCATTGATATTTTTGGGCTCGCACATGAAAGGCCCCTCACAATATGATCTTGTAGAGAGTGGGCTTGAAAAACTTGGGTTTGGTCGCGGGGCGATGTTCCGACCCAGATTTTAGATGAGTTCCAATAGAAAAAGGAGTTGGATTTGGATGTTTAAGCCCTATGGCGGTGCGTCCACTGGGATTGGGCTCCTCGGAATTTGTCCGAGAACCATTGAGGTCTCCCCTCGTTCCCCGACGGCGGGTTTCTTTTATGGCTTGCATGTGTTATTAGGATGTTTCCACCCCTGGAGCTCTCTTTTTTCCCGGTGGGCTCCCCTACTAGATCCACTTACTTCTTCTTTTATACTAGCCTGCACTCACTGTCCTTCGTCCACGTGTAGGGTCAATCTTTACAAGACTGACATTTGTCCCATCAGTCCAATCCCGGAATTGTTGGGGATGGTTGGTAAAGCTGAAAAGTACGGCTCTGTCAGGGGCAGCGCATTGAACGGCAATGAGAGTAGCTTTTCCAGATATTCTTAGATTCTCTTTTAAGTTTGGCCCTATACCGGGTTTACCCTTCTTCCTTTGGTGAGGTTTTGGATCTGCCAAGGACTGAGTTGTCCTCGGCTGCATCACAAAAACTGTTTGGTGCTCTGTATTGTAGAGCTTGGGCCGTGGTTCTCCTCGGCTCGGGCCTTTGGACTCTCTAAGGGCGAATGGGCCTGGTCCATGAATTATTGGGCCCCACAATAGCCCCTCAAAACCCTTCTATCTGACTTCCGGGTTGGAAAGGAGGGTTTTGGTAAACCCGGGCCCTTAATATGGCTCATTTAGTTCAACCCCACATTTATGTGAGCAGTTTTCCACCTGTCCAGGAAGTCAGCCGGTTTTCAAGGCATTCCGTTTAATCCGCTCGTGATCTGCTCCTGCCGCTTGGATGTCCCAGACGCGCCCTTAATGAATTCCCTTTACGAGGCTCATTTATGTCTGGCGGCTCAACTGATAAGGTGGGGAAATGGAACGGGCGCCTCTTTTTTCTTCAGATTCTTTTGGAAACTTTGAACGCATTTAATTCCCTTCGTTTTGCCCCTCCTATAAGAATGCAAGTAGGAGGCAGTCACTTTCGTACAGACCCATCTCCTTCCTTCTGAGATTTGAAACCCGTAGCCTCCTTTAGCGTATACTTTGCCCGTTTGTTATACACCATATCCGTACACGCCCTCCATAACAAATGATGAAGGAACCATGCTCCTCCTCAAAACACCATGTTCTGATAAAACTTGAAATGGCTCGATCAGGGCAAGGGTGGCGCAGACTTAAGATCTGTCCCGCCTCTCTTTCAGCCAAAATCCGAAGCAGGGGCTCGTCACGTCGAATTCTCGGCGTGACTGAGTCAAGAACACCCAAGATCAGCACCACCCGGCTCTTCACGAGCGTACCTAACATGGCACCAGCGTGTTAGGAGTCAGGGCTGAGGCAGGGGCTAAGTGCTTCTGCCTCTCCCTCTCTTTGCTCACTGGTGCCCTCCCCCGCCTTCTTCTTATAGTCTTCCCAGCACCAGTTCCGCCCTGGTGCTGTCCTTCTCCCTCTTTTGCTCCTCTCTTTGTCTCTTCATCTCTCTCCCTCTTCTTCTCCTCCTTCTCTTACTCATGTCCTCCATCTTCTTCATTCATCTCCTCCATCTTCTTCATTGATTTCTTCCTTACTATTTCCTTCTTCTTCATTCATTTTCTTTTTGAAGTGAGTTCCTCTCTTAGTATGAGCAGCAATGAGGCAGAGATTGGAGAGACTTTGAAGACGAGTTTGAAAGGCGCCTGACCGTTTGCTTATCTGTACTGTGGATGTTAGTGCTGCTTCAGCAGCCCCTCTTTTGTATAGGCTTGTTGAAGCCCCTTTTTGTACATTGTAATAATTTTTTATATTAATAAAAGTTGTCTCTATTTCATTTTGCATGTTTTGTCTCTGTTTTATAAATTTGCAAGCGCCGCTCGACACAATAATATAGCATTTAGATCAATGTCAACTAAGACCAAAATACTTGATAATAAAAAGATGTCGCTAAAACTCTAATAAAAGCGCTTGGCGCAATAAGGCCGACCAGTGAAAAGTAATAATTACCCATGCTAGCCGAGGAGAGAACTGAAGGCTTGATGCCGTGTGAGAAATAACCATTTGAAGACATATCACCCACCAGATGAATAGCCCTCTTAGGCCAATAAATACTGGGGCGTTCTAGCACCTCCCTTACTCCTTCGTTGGGCCTAACCCTTTAGGGTGTTTAAGCCGTGGATGAAGTGACCTGACCTTTTTATCAAGTAGCCCATCTTGCGAAATTCAAACCTTTTCCTATCCGAGCAGTTGGTTTCCCCCGTAGACTTGGGTCCGAGGAAAGTACAACGCCCTGGCTCCGTCCAGAGCTTATAATAATAAAAACTTTTGTACTTGGTTTCCCCATAGGCTTGAGTCCGAGGACCATACAAGGCCTTGGTTCTGTCCAAAACTTGTAATAATAAAAAAATTTTGTACTTGGTTTCCCCATAGGCTTGAGTCCGAGGACCATACAAGGCCTTAGTTCTGTCCAAAACTTAGGATCTTTTTATGTATTTGGCCTTTCCTCAGGTATCTCACAAGTTTCCGAGCAGGAGGTTGTCCTCGGCAATGGTTATCCCCCAGCGTGGGCCGTAGTCTGTGGGCCTCCATGTAGAACGGGCCTGGGACGCGAGTTTATTAGGCCCACAGATTTAGAGGCATCTCCGTAGTCTTTGGTCACGCGGTACTTTTTGGCGTCCCAGTGTTCGAGGTGCGCCTTCACGAGGCTCCTTTAATATCGTGGTTGCAGATGGCGTGGGAAATCGAGCCGGAGACATTTTGTCCGTAGCGTTCCTTGGGACGTTGCGTGCATTAAATGCCACCACTTTAGCCTTTTGAATAAATAGGATAGAAAGCTTCCTTACTTGTGCACAGGTCCTTCAGTTTCCTCCCTGAGTATATCATGTTTGAGGCGAGGGTTGGGGAAAAAGAGCTCTCTCCGCCACGGAGGCGTCGTGTCCTCCTGAGACTCAGAGTAGTGAGTTACGGGCAAAGGAGGCGTAAATTCAAAGGAGCACTCCGCTTCGTCAGAGGGGAAAGGGTATTTCTCCCTCTTTTAGTCAAAATCCGAAGCAGGTTCTGTTCACGCCAGAATTTTGGTGTGTCAGAAGAAAGATTCTCCGCCATCAGCGCCTCTGCCTCTTTGCAGGCAAATTTTTGGTGAAGGCTCCTCAACTTCCGGCTCCCTGCACCTTTCCTTCAGCGGTGTGAGGCTCGAGTCGGGTTCTTTTGCTGCCTGAGTTATGGGCGTGCAAAGGCTTTGAGGAGGAATAAAGCCTCGAAGCAGTAGCCAACCTCTCGTCTGAGCTACCTCCTCGGCTTTACCTTCACTCTCTTGTATTTTTCTTTTACTTACGTAGTTAGCTCTAATGTGAGCTCGTTTCAGCTTTTCATTGTACATTGTACTGTTCATTCGTCTTAATAAAAGATGTGTTTATTTCTTTATACATACTTTTCTCCTCTGCAGCAACTACTTTGTGCATGAACATTAAATCTAAGCCTGCTTTTAATGATACTCCGGGCAGGAAAATGCCTTAACACAGATTCCTATTGGTTTAAACTCACAAATATCATCAAGCATAACAATGGTAATCCTCAATAGATTAAACTTTTGGAACTAACCGGGATAACTGCTGAGTGCTGCGCGATGCAAGCTAGACCAATGTCCGAGTAGCGAGGGAATTTGATTGTGCTTTTGGGTAATATGTTGTACCGTATCGCATCAACCCTTTTTGCACTGGAGATCCGAGGGTAGACCGGGGAACCCGTGCAATTGAGGGATTGACCCAACTGTTAACGAGGAGTTCTCTTCGGATGGAATTTGAGGTTTATATGCCATAGTAGTTTCTTTCCCTTTTTTTTTTTTTTAGTTGGTTTCCCCATAGGCTTGAGTCCGAGGACCATGCAAAGCCTTGGTTCTGTCCAAAACTTACGATCTTTTAATGTACTTGGTTTCCCCATAGGCTTGAGTCCAAGGACCATGCAAGGCCTTGGTTCTGTCCAGAACTTACGATCTTTTTATGTACTTGGTTTCCCCATAGGCTTGAGTCCGAGGACCATGCAAGGCCTTGGTTCTGTCCAGAACTTACGATCTTTTAATGTATTTGGTTTCCCCATAGGCTTGAGTCCGAGGACCATGCAAGGCCTTGGTTCTGTCCAGAACTTACGATCTTTTTATGTACTTGGTTTCCCCATAGGCTTGAGTCCGAGGACCATGCAAGGCCTTGGTTCTGTCCAAAACTTACGATCTTTTAATGTACTTGGTTTCCCCATAGGCTTGAGTCCGAGGACCATGCAAGGCCTTGGTTCTGTCCAAAATTTACGATCTTTTAATGTACTTGGTTTCCCCAAAGGCTTGAGTCCGAGGACCATGCAAGGCCTTGGTTCTGTCCAGAACTTCCGATCTTTTTATGTACTTGGTTTCCCCATAGGCTTGAGTCCGAGGACCATGCAAGGCCTTGGTTCTGTCCAGAACTTCCGATCTTTTTATGTACTTGGTTTCCCCATAGGCTTGAGTCCGAGGACCATGCAAGGCCTTGGTTCTGTCCAAAACTTACGATCTTTTAATGTACTTGGTTTCCCCATAGGCTTGAGTCCGAGGACCATGCAAGGCCTTGGTTCTGTCCAAAACTTCCGATCTTTTTATGTACTTGGTTTCCCCATAGGCTTGAGTCCGAGGACCATGCAAGGCCTTGGTTCTGTCCAGAACTTCCGATCTTTTTATGTACTTGGTTTCCCCATAGGCTTGAGTTCGAGGACCATGCAAGGCCTTGGTTCTGTCCAGAACTTCCGATCTTTTTATGTACTTGGTTTCCCCATAGGCTTGAGTCCGAGGACCATGCAAGGCCTTGGTTCTGTCCAAAACTTACGATCTTTTAATGTACTTAGTTTCCCCATAGGCTTGAGTCCGAGGACCATGCAAGGCCTTGGTTCTGTCCAAAACTTCCGATCTTTTTATGTACTTGGTTTCCCCATAGGCTTGAGTCCGAGGACCATGCAAGGCCTTGGTTCTGTCCAGAACTTCCGATCTTTTTATGTACTTGGTTTCCCCATAGGCTTGAGTCCGAGGACCATGCAAGGCCTTGGTTCTGTCCAGAACTTCCGATCTTTTTATGTACTTGGTTTCCCCATAGGCTTGAGTCTGAGGACCATGCAAGGCCTTGGTTCTGTCCAAAACTTACAATCTTTTAATGTACTTGGTTTCCCCATAGGCTTGAGTCCGAGGACCATGCAAGGCCTTGGTTCTGTCCAGAACTTACGATCTTTTAATGTACTTGGTTTCCCCATAGGCTTGAGTCCGAGGACCATGCAAGGCCTTGGTTCTGTCTAGAACTTCCGATCTTTTTATGTACTTGGTTTCCCCATAGGCTTGAGTCCGAGGACCATGCAAGGCCTTGGTTCTGTCCAGAACTTACGATCTTTTTATGTACTTGGTTTCCCCATAGGCTTGAGTCCGAGGATCATGCAAGGCCTTGGTTCTGTCCAGAACTTACGATCTTTTAATGTACTTGGTTTCCCCATAGGCTTGAGCAGTGGCGGAGCTAGGATTTCAATTTAGGGGGGGGCAAGATTAAAAGAGAAAAGATTGAAAGTAAAATTATTCTAAAAAATAAAAATTCAATATTAATAACAAATAAATAAGCAATTATATGCTAATGTAATTGTCATTTGTCACACACAATCTAATACAAATGTAAACTTTAATTTATGTTTTTTATACTTAGTTTAATTGACTCAAATGCCCTCAATGTAAATAGTTAATTAATGATAATCAAATTGAGAAATTAACTTGAATGCGTACAGTTTAATCATATAATTTGATTATTTCTTCAAAGAAATTGAAAAGATAAATCAATACAAAAGTGTTAAGAATATAGCAATATGCCTTCAAAGTTGTATGCATGTCTCATTGTCAGGAATGCTTTTAAAAAACTAAGTAAAATTCAATTTTCTTCTTTAATTCTTCTAAGCAGTTAAAATTTTGGATTATAACAAAAATTCAAAATTTGAAATTGTGAAGAGAAGGAAGAGAAAGATTAGTAGATGCTCTAAGGTTTCCTTTAACAGTTAGTCTAGAGTCACCATTTTTTTTTTTTCACAATCATTGAGCTGACAATTTGTAAATGTAGATAATAAAATAATGCCAATGATAAACTAAAATGAAAATAAATAACATCTTAAAAGTTGTGGAATTTGTTGTGGAAAATATTTTGTTTATTAGCATTGCTTGCTTTTAAGTAGGGTACTTCTACTAACGTGTATAAAGGCATAGGAGAGTTTTTTAATTTTTTAAAATTTTGTGGGACTGGCACCTGCTATTCAATCTTGATTCTAGAGTCCAGGACTTACCATGAGGAGAATACTAGTTTTTTGCTTTTGAGAAGCATTCTGTCAGTGGATGGTGCAAACTAGAATAAGAGTATGTCATACATGATTTTTTTTGGCGAGCTCAGGGGGGGCAACTGCCCCCTCTCGCCCCCCCTTGGCTCCGCCCCTAGGCTTGAGTCCGAGGACCATGCAAGGCCTTGGTTCTGTCCAAAACTTACGATCTTTTAATGTACTTGGTTTCCCCATAGGCTTGAGTCCGAGGACCATGCAAGGCCTTGGTTCTGTCCAGAACTTCCGATCTTTTTATGTACTTGGTTTCCCCATAGGCTTGAGTCCGAGGACCATGCAAGGCCTTGGTTCTGTCCAAAACTTACGATCTTTTAATGTACTTGGTTTCCCCATAGGCTTGAGTCCGAGGACCATGCAAGGCCTTGGTTCTGTCCAAAACTTACGATCTTTTAATGTACTTGGTTTCCCCATAGGCTTGAGTCCGAGGACCATGCAAGGCCTTGGTTCTGTCCAGAACTTCCGATCTTTTTATGTACTTGGTTTCCCCATAGGCTTGAGTCCGAGGACCATGCAAGGCCTTGGTTCTGTCCAGAACTTCCGATCTTTTTATGTACTTGGTTTCCCCATAGGCTTGAGTCCGAGGACCATGCAAGGCCTTGGTTCTGTCCAAAACTTACGATCTTTTAATGTACTTGGTTTCCCCATAGGCTTGACTCCGAGGACCATGCAAGGCCTTGGTTCTGTCCAGAACTTACGATCTTTTAATGTACTTGGTTTCCCCATAGGCTTGAGTCCGAGGACCATGCAAGGCCTTGGTTCTGTCCAGAACTTCCGATCTTTTTATGTACTTAGTTTCCCCATAGGCTTGAGTCCGAGGACCATGCAAGGCCTTGGTTCTGTCCAAAACTTACGATCTTTTAATGTACTTGGTTTCCCCATAGGCTTGAGTCCGAGGACCATGCAAGGCCTTCTGTCCAAAACTTACGATCTTTTAATGTACTTGGTTTCCCCATAGGCTTGAGTCCGAGGACCATGCAAGGCCTTGGTTCTGTCCAGAACTTCCGATCTTTTTATGTACTTGGTTTCCCCATAGGCTTGAGTCCGAGGACCATGCAAGGCCTTGGTTTTGTCCAGAACTTTCGATCTTTTTATGTACTTGGTTTCCCCATAGGCTTGAGTCCGATGACCATGCAAGGCCTTGGTTCTGTCCAAAACTTACGATCTTTTAATGTACTTGGTTTCCCCATAGGCTTGAGTCCGAGGACCATGCAAGGCCTTGGTTCTGTCCAAAACTTACGATCTTTTAATGTACTTGGTTTCCCCATAGGCTTGAGTCCGAGGACCATGCAAGGCCTTGGTTCTGTCCAGAACTTCCGATCTTTTTATGTACTTGGTTTCCCCATAGGCTTGAGTCCGAGGACCATGCAAGGCCTTGGTTCTGTCCAAAACTTACGATCTTTTAATGTACTTGGTTTCCCCATAGGCTTGAGTCCGAGGACCATGCAAGGCCTTGGTTCTGTCCAGAACTTACGATCTTTTAATGTACTTGGTTTCCCCATAGGCTTGAGTCCGAGGACCATGCAAGGCCTTGGTTCTGTCCAGAACTTCCGATCTTTTTATGTACTTGGTTTCCCCATAGGCTTGAGTCTGAGGACCATGCAAGGCCTTGGTTCTGTCCAGAACTTCCGATCTTTTAATGTACTTGGTTTCCCCATAGGCTTGAGTCCGAGGACCATGCAAGGCCTTGGTTCTGTCCAAAACTTACGATCTTTTAATGTACTTGGTTTCCCCATAGGCTTGAGTCCGAGGACCATGCAAGGCCTTGGTTCTGTCCAGAACTTCCGATCTTTTTATGTACTTGGTTTCCCCATAGGCTTGAGTTCGAGGACCATGCAAGGCCTTGGTTCTGTCCAGAACTTCCGATCTTTTTATGTACTTGGTTTCCTCATAGGCTTGAGTCCGAGGACCATGCAAGGCCTTGGTTCTGTCCAAAACTTACGATCTTTTAATGTACTTGGTTTCCCCATAGGCTTGAGTCCGAGGACCATGCAAGGCCTTGGTTCTGTCCAGAACTTACGATCTTTTAATGTACTTGGTTTCCCCATAGGCTTGAGTCCGAGGACCATGCAAGGCCTTGGTTCTGTCCAGAACTTCCGATCTTTTTATGTACTTGGTTTCTCCATAGGCTTGAGTCCGAGGACCATGCAAGGCCTTGGTTCTGTCCAAAACTTACGATCTTTTAATGTACTTGGTTTCCCCATAGGTTTGAGTCCGAGGACCATGCAAGGCCTTGGTTCTGTCCAAAACTTACGATCTTTTAATGTACTTGGTTTCCCCATAGGTTTGAGTCCGAGGACCATGCAAGGCCTTGGTTCTGTCCAAAACTTACGATCTTTTAATGTACTTGGTTTCCCCATAGGCTTGAGTCCGAGGACGATGCAAGGCCTTGGTTCTGTCCAAAACTTACGATCTTTTAATGTACTTGGTTTCCCCATAGGCTTGAGTCCGAGGACCATGCAAGGCCTTGGTTCTGTCCAGAACTTCCGATCTTTTTATGTACTTGGTTTCCCCATAGGCTTGAGTCCGAGGACCATGCAAGGCCTTGGTTCTGTCCAAAACTTACGATCTTTTAATGTACTTGGTTTCCCCATAGGCTTGAGTCCGAGGACCATGCAAGGCCTTGGTTCTGTCCAAAACTTCCGATCTTTTAATGTACTTGGTTTCCCCATAGGCTTGAGTCCGAGGACTATGCAAGGCCTTGGTTCTGTCCAAAACTTACGATCTTTTAATGTACTTGGTTTCCCCATAGGCTTGAGTCCGAGGACCATGCAAGGCCTTGGTTTTTTCCAAAACTTACGATCTTTTAATGTACTTGGTTTCCCCATAGGCTTGAGTCCGAAGACCATGCAAGGCCTTGGTTCTATCCAGAACTTCCGATATTTTTATATACTTGGTTTCCCCATTGGCTTGAGTCCGAGGACCATGCAAGGCCTTGGTTTTGTCCAAAACTTACGATCTTTTAATGTACTTGTTCTATTTTTCGACCATAAGCCCCTTCACCAGGGCGAGAAAAATTAGCCTGAAGTTGGAAGCCCCTAGAGATGCCTGCGCCCTTAGCACTACGAGGCGTAGCCCCTAGCAGAAGTTTACGTCGGAACAACAACCATATGTTGCCGGAGACGGAGGAGACCGCAGAAATTTGAGCTTACCAGTGAGTTGATTCCACCGCCACCTGCGCCAGCGCGCAAGCTTTTCCCACAGACGGCGCCAATTGTAGGGACACGATTCCTTTGCGGCCCATTGATATTTTTGGGCTCGCACATGAAAGTCCCCTCACAATATGATCTTGTAGAGAGTGGGCTTGAAAAACTTGGGTTTGGTCGCGCGGCGATGTTCCGACCCAGATTTTAGATGAGTTCCAATAGAAAAAGGAGTTGGATTTGGATGTTTAAGCCCTATGGCGGTGTGTCCACTGGGATTGGGCTCCTCGGAATTTGTCCGAGAACCATTGAGGTCTCCCCTCGTTCCCCGACGGCGGGTTTCTTTTATGGCTTGCATGTGTTATTAGGATGTTTCCACCCCTGGAGCTCTCTTTTTTCCCGGTGGGCTCCCCTACTAGATCCACTTACTTCTTCTTTTATACTAGCCTACACTCACTGTCCTTCGTCCACGTGTAGGGTCAATCTTTACAAAACTGACATTTGTCCCATCAGTCCAATCCAGGAATTGTTGGGGATGGTTGGTAAAGCTGAAAAGTACGGCTCTGTCAGGGGCAGCGCATTGAACGGCAATGAGAGTAGCTTTTCCAGATATTCTTAGATTCTCTTTTAAGTTTGGCCCTATACCGGGTTTACCCTTCTTTTTTTGGTGAGGTTTTGGATCTGCCGAGGACTGAGTTGTCCTCGGCTGCATCACAAAAACTGTTTGGTGCTCTGCATTGTAGAGCTTGGGCCGTGGTTCTCCTCGGCTCGGGCCTTTGGACTCTCTAAGGGCGAATGGGCCTGGTCCATGAATTATTGGGCCCCACATAAGTATTTGTTTTGTTGAAACTGTGGCCCTATAATAATAGTATTATAATAATAATATTTGTCTTGTAGATATATAATAATATAAGTGTACCGTAAAAAGTAACCTTAGCATTTTTTTTTCTCTAAACTTTAGCAATTTGTTGAAGCTATGTATGTTATTTGTATATAATTATTTAATTAAATTAGTGGATCTCTAAAATTTGATTAAGCTTTTCATGTTAGTTAGTTTACAATATATTCAGAGGTGGTGTTGTTAAGTTAGTTTTTTAGTTTTTAACTTTTATAATAAGTTTATCTGTCACAAATTTTTTTTATCTTTATATTGATATTTCTAATATGTGGTCCTTGGTTTTAATTATGTTTTTGTTGACTAGGTGTGTTTGGATACCGCTTATTTTGCTAAAAACTGAAAACTGAAAACAATAAAAAAATATTTTCTGATTATTGTTCATTAATGAAATCACTGTGCATTTGCCTAATTGCACTGTTCATGTCCCATGAACAGTGCAAGAGGCACTGGATTTAAAAAAGAGAAAAAAAAGGCAAACGTAGGAATTATAATTCCTATCCAAACGCGTTTTAAATAATTACAACTTATCAATGATGTGACTTTCTTTTTAACTACATTACAGGTGAATGGCAAAGAAAAGTAAGAAGCGAGCTATAAAACAAGCGAGAGACAAAGTTGATAGTGGTAGTCAATCACAAGTTGCACCTTCATCATCTGAGTCTCCAACTAATGAAGCACTTGTTTCTTCTAATAGTGTGATTAATGGGGGCAGCGAAGGTAATACTTAATATTTTCCTAAAGTTTATATGCTAATATACCAATTTTATGCTTAAAGCTTATTTATTTATTTTTACTTATTCCATTATTGGTAGGATCTACTATACAAAAGAAAAGAGGTCGGGGAAAGGCTAAGGGTGTTTATCCAGGTCATAACCGCAAGTCTGAGATACATGACAGAAGGTCTTTTTTCCCTATTTTTTGGTTATTTTAATTCTTTATTTTTTTAGTGCTTACATTTCATTTATATGTAATATTTTACATGCTTTGTGTTTCTTTCATTTTATTAGATTCATAGAAAAGAAAATACCCCAAGAGATTACTATTAAGTTCCACCAAAACATTGCTGGGCCATGGACAACTTTTTAAGAATACCCTAAAGAACAACTGAATATGCTTTATGAGTTATACAAAGAAGCACAATTTGAGACAGATGACTTAGTTCTTGAGAGGGAGGTATTTGATAAGTATGTCAAATGATGCTATCCTGATTGGATGTGGCACCTTAGAGAACACTGTGTAAAAAATAAAATTCCTCAAGATGAATGGTACAAGCATCCCCATGATGATGTAACTCCAACTATTTGGAAAGAGATGTGCAACAAATGGAATAATCGCAAGTGGCAGGTGAATATAAAATGAACTTTATTAATAGTTTTTTTTAATATATTTTTTTCTTAAATCTTTCTTAGAAGCAAATGTTTAATTATTAACTCATTTTGTGTATTTTTTTTTCATGTAACAAGGAAAAGAGTGATAGAAACAAAAGAAATTGCAAAGAAAATCAAGCTATCATTGCAACTACAGGTTCTGTACCTATGGCTAAGCGCAAAAAAGAATTGGTATGATAAAATTGCCATGTTAAATTTCTATAACATTAGTTCATATATTGAATTGATTTATCTTATGATTTTCCTTTTAAAATGGTCATAGGAGGAGAAGAACAGATGCGAACCAAGTCCAATCGAATGTTTCAAGTCGATGCATATGAAAAAGGATGGTGTTACTTTTGCCAGTGAAAAATCACAAAAATTATATGTATGTTATTATTATTACTATTATTATTTTTAAATGTCTTTTTGAATTTAAAGTTTGTATATATCTAATAATGGAATAAATGTTGTTTTAGGAAAAAATGGATGCAAGGAAATCAGAGGTTGCATCTCAGGGTGAGATTGTTAATGATAGTCAAATATTCTTTGAAGTGACTGGACCTCCTACTCATGGTCATGTGCTTGGCATGGGTGCTGGCGTCAAGCCTAGAGATGTATATGGCCCAAGTTCATCTAGCCAGTGTAGTAAGCAATGTCAAGCAGATCGCTTAATAGAAAAGGAGGATTTTGAGCTTCATTTTAAAGAAACAGAGGATAAAAGTTCTGCTAAGAAAATGGAATTGCAGGGAGAAATCAATCTATTGAAAGAGGGAATGCCTCATATGATAGCAAATGCTTTGAAAAAGATGGGCTTTAATTCTATGCAAGAACCTACTACATAGGTATATTTATATATTTTTCAGTATAATCAACATTAATATTTTTTGCTATTTTCTTGAGGTTGTTGAAATAAGTTGTAAAGTTGCTCATTATAGATTTCAATTATTTGGATCGCTAAATTTAGATTAAAAAAGTGTTATTTAAATTAGTATATCTTTACCTATCCATGCAAAGTACATGATTTGTAGTGTTTGTTATGAAAATGTTATTAATGTGATTATTGGTGGCAAATTTATTCTTTGAAGTTCTCATTCACAAGAGAACTACAAGGTTCTTGTATTCTTTGATGTTGATAATACCATTGTTATTCATTGTGGGGATTGTTGTTGATGTTGTTAAATTAATACGTTTCAATATCTTTATTATATATTGTAAATATAATTTGCATAGTAATAATTTTTTTGTATACTTATTTAGTTTAATCAAAATATTACAGACCAATGCTGGAGAAGGAAATCAAAATGTGGACGAAAACACAGAAGATGACTCTGAGGAGGAAGATGACTTAGATGGCTTTTAGAAGGAGAATACTGACTTAGATGATGATTGATCTTCCAATATTTATGTTTTCAAGTTTGGTGAAGGATATTATAGCTTTCATGTAGACATTTTAATTAATATTTTTTATTCTATTTTATAGATGTTTTAATATATTTTTATTGCATTATGCACTTTCTAGATTTGGACAATTATGGATTTGTGCTTGTTATTTGAATTGAAAAACTTTTGGGAGATTTATGATTCCTCGCAATTAAAATCTTAGAAATGATCTCTCTTTTATTATTGACAGAGTTATTTTGTTGCAAATAATGTATTACTGACGTAGTGAATAGGTTTCAATAAAGGTCAAAATTCAATGAAAAAGGTAAATGGTCACATTGATAATGTATTGTTGACGAAAAACCAATTATTTTACGATGGCTTTTAGTCATTGAAAAACTACATTAACGACGACTATAGTTCATCACAAAAGTTATTTTCGACGACAAACCAAGTACTTATGACAGCTTTTATTTGTCAAAACAAGGGCATTAACAACAGCCTTAGTTTGTCGTAGAAAGTATTTGGTCGTTTGACTTCCTCGTATGAAGTTACATTGTCTACGACAAACCAAGTAGTTACGACGGCTTTTATTCGTCAAAAAAAGGTATTAAAAACGGCCTTAGTTCGTTGTAGAAAGTATTTGGTTATTTGACTTCCTCGTATGAAGTTACATTGTCGACGAAAAACCAAGTAATTACAATGGCTTTTATTCGTCAAAAAAAGGTATTAACAATGGCCTTAGTTCGTCGTAGAAAGTGTTTGGTCATACAACTTCCTCATATAAAGTTGTATTGTTGATGATAAATGAAATAACTACGACGGCATTTTGTCGTCGAAACTATGCATTAACGACGGCCGAAGGCCGTCACAAAAGGTATTTGGTCATCCAACTTCCTCGTATGAAGTTGAATCTACGACAGCAATTATCAAGTATTTACGATGGAGTTGTGCTGTCGAAAATGAGTGTTAGCAATGGTCTCGTCGGTAATATAGTATTACCAACAAGGCTTTTTCCGACAGCCTTTTACCATCGGCAATACTAATCTGCAATGGCTTTTTGTATTGTTGCGACGAGCTCTGGCCATCAATAGCAATCTTTTTTGTAGATATCTTGCATGTTGATTGATGCAACGAATTGCCGCCTAGGTTCGAGTTCAAAAACTGGAACTTCTTTGGGATTTATTACTTCAGCATTAGGGATAAAATGGACTAGAATATTCACCCAAATGATCTTTATTTGCCATCTAGATCATGCATAGCCCTCCATGCTGTTTAAGAAAGGAACAAAAGCAACAAAGTAGAGGTAAGCTATCAGGTCAAATAAAAATAAAAATTGACTGATTTTTAAAACAGCCCATTTTCTGTCTCACTCTCTTCCCAATGGAAAACAATCACTTGTCCCAATTTGAAACCACACTTTTTCAGAGTACAGCTTTTTTGAAGCTACATTTTTCCAAGTACAGCCTTTCAAACAGCCTATTTTCAAAAAGTTGAATAAATAACTTGTACAAAGCAGGCACCAAAATCTTCTTCAAAGCCCAGTGGTTTTTAGCATTTTGGTTGTTTTCCTCCTCAAAGTCCACAGTTTAGACTTGCTCTCCGCTCTAAAAGTGGGAAACCTTGGTTTCTCCTTAGTCCTCACTCCCCCTCATCCGCTCAAACAAGTAGACACACTACGCATTTACCCAGTACCACAATAAGTCTAATGTGCCCCTAAGCGTAGTGAGTCCAAACACATTGTTCATGTCCAGCTAACTTAGGCAACTCCCACATGAAACAGTGGAGGAGGGTATTCCCCTAGGCATAGTGAGTCCAAACACATTGTTCATGTCCAGCTAACTTAAGCAACTCCCACATGAAACAGTTGAGGAAGGTGAACCACAGCCAAGTCCAGCTTGTGGAATCCAAGTTGCAAACTGGGGCAAGACCTTCGACCCGACCCAATTGGAATAAACTCAAAGTTGCTCCCTTTATAATCGGGCACACCTTATAGGTTTATTGGAAGTTAGAATGAGATAAGGTATGTAAAGTTTAAACCCTCATAGTTGTAGCGTGCTATGGTATTTTGTAGAATGAGATAAGGTATTTTGTGTTTGTGCGTTTAAACCCTCATAGTTTAAATCCACAAACACAAAATTAACATTTTATACGACCTTGCAAAAGTGCAGATTGTTTAAAGAAAAATTAATTTAAATATTGTATTATTCATGTTAAATTACTGATTCTATCAAAAGCTTAAACTATTGGATAATGGTAAATTTAATTATTTAACTACATAATTTTAATACCCTTTCTCATATGTGGGCTTAAACTCCCCCTTAATAAGTAGAGCCCAACACGTGCTAAGTGAAGCCCAACATGTGGGCTTAAACTCCCTGTCATAGTTGCAGCGTGCTATGGTCCACAAACACAAAATTAACATTTTATACGACCTTTCAAAAGTCAGATTGTTTAAAGATAAATTAATATAAATATTATATTATTCATGTTAAATTACGGATCCTCTCAAAAGGTTAAACTATTGGAGAATGGTAAATTTAATTATTTAACTACATAATTCTAACACTCTTCCTCACATGTGGGTTTAAACTTCCTCTTAATAAGTGGAGCCCAATACGTGAGATTTTTAACATTTTAAATGGGAGATAGGGTGAAAATAGGGATCAAACTCAAGATCTCCTATTCTAATACTATTTAAATTACCGATTGTCTCAAAAGCTTAATTCAAGCATCCGAACGTTATAGATTACTTATATGATGATTAAAAACATTAAAAAATTCAATAAAGCAACTTAGTATTACATGGAGTTCTTATGGGGTTAAGCTCTACAATAAGGAGAAATCTGTCTCTTTTTCTTTTTCTTTTTTTCAATTCCTTATTTCAGTTAATGCTAAGAAGTTAATGAGTTAGCATAAAGGCAGGTGATGAATCATCCATAAAAAAATAAAAAAAAAAATAAAAACTAAGAGAATACCAACTTTGAAGTTAATGCCAAAGTGGCTGGAGGTGAATAACCCTCTTTACATAGGTAGGTGGATCAGACTTGATTTTAATCCAAAATAGAAAACCCCTCCCTTAAGCTCATTTGTCTTAGTTTGAAAGGGTTAAAGAATTTTGGTCTGTTGACCTAGCTAGGAACATTTATGGCTGATTAAACAAGAGGGAGCGAAGTACCCCAAAGTCCTTGATATCAGCTGATAGAAGGTGAGGTCAAACCAATCAAAACACCACCATATACCAACCTTGGTATGAGTTCACATGGCCATTTGATCGTGGGAAGCTTGTCAAACATGGTGCCCTATGAATTTCACTAGCAAGCTTCACACACACAGTACACTACGAAGTTCACAGGCAGGTCACTGCTAATCCTATACTAGTGGACCATATATGGAAGAAAGAATTGCTCTGTGAAGAAAGTGGAAAGACCAAGGTACAGGGACAAGGGAAAAACTTTTTGTAAGCAGATTTGTAGATTTTATGTAGGACACAGGAATCTATCTACCTATGCTCATTGCAGGCTTATGGTTAGGAGAGTTTTTTTAATTTAGGTTTAGAAAGAATAATTAGAGTTCAAGAATGACTAGGGATTTTGGCAATGAAGGGAAAAGATTTTATTTGAAGAATTGAAAATAGCCTATATAATGGCCTTTCGTTGTGCAATCACTCAAATAGATAGGGAATTTATATTTAATAAATATCCAGCAGTTTGTTACGCTTTGAGGGTTAAATTGCCCTCTACTTGCTAAATGTAATGGCTTAAGGAACCCTTTTTTCTTGGAGCTAAATTAATTAAGGAACCTAGGTATTGGTGCAATTGCCTAAAGTTTACTGTTCCTTAAATCTTATTCAAACTTTCCCCAAAATCAAGCTTCAATATATATATATATATATATATATATATGTATGTATGTATTGGGTGATAACTGAGATTTGGTCCAAGGAGGAGGGGGTCAATATTTAATCTTTTTATTATCAAACTCTACCTAGACACCTAATATCAAACCCTATTCAAGAATCTTAGTGCTGAACTCCTAAAGATCTTACATAAAATCCCACTTCGCTATTCCTTGTTTTCCATAGGTCAATTGCATGGACCAAACTTTAGCCCAATTGAATTTATAAACAAACCGAAGGTTGGGTATCAGAGGACATGACAAAAGAGATTATTTAATTTACTCATTATTTCTAAATATCCAAGGAAATTTTGTGAAACATTGCAAACAAAAGAAAAAGAAAAAGCTGCATATATAGTAGGTATTGCATGAACACTCTACCAAAAAAAAATTGCATGAATATGTATGTTAAAGAACTTAATAAAACTAACACTAATTTATAAAGTTTGGTACAGTTACAACGGGTACAATATATATTTTTTAGTACTATCAAAAAAAAAAAATTTTTGTGAGAGTTTCAACCTATGTCTTTTGCTCCTGATAAGCACTCTTTGTCATCAAACCAAGACACAAATCAGTTTTTGGTGTAGGCGAGAATTGAACCCTAGATCTCTTATTCAAACATCTGATACTTTATCAGTTGAGTTAATTAGAAACCACTAGTATTATCAATTAAATGCAATAAAACAATAACTTTCCACAGAGAGAGCTGAAAGAGGGAACGAAATTCATGTTGATTTTAATTTTGGTCTAGAGCTCCATAATTTTTTGTTCTTTAATGTGGACTACAAAAAGAACCAAACCCATTTCTGGTGCTAATATGCAGAGCAGAGGCGATGGATGGAACAAAATCCATGCATTGGCCCAATTTGAAGACAAAAGACAATGTCTTCGGCCCAATACTAAAGTTGATAATCAGTAGACCAGAAAAGTAAAAGGAAAGTTGATAATGTGAAAGTGAAAGTGAAACCGCAATTTTCGGAAAGAGAGTAAAATCATTCCATGTGCTTTGCTTTGCTTTGTTTCTCCTTTTTTTTTTTTTTTTGTTTGGGGGGGGGGGGGGGGGGGGGGGGTGGTGTGGCGCTGGTTTGTTGAATTTGCTTTTGCATTTTACGCTTATTGGTTTAGGTGGGTTTTGCTTTTCTTGTTTTCTTAACAGATGCTAAAGTGGCAAACATCTTCCAATTGATATCAAGGCTAAAATCTGATTTTGGTACTTATGTTTTTCATCACAATCAATTTGCTTATAATATTTTAGCAGCAGTCAATTCAGTCCATGTTAGTTTTAAGTTGTAATCAATTTTTGTTAATAAGTTGATGGTAGAGATCAAATTATTGCAAATTAAAAACATTACAGACCAAATTGATTACTACCAAAATGTAAATACCAAATTGACAATAACCTCAAAATGTAAGAACAGAAATAAAATTTGGTTTTGATTTTAACCAATGTGAACCATTGAAAACTAATTATAGTGAAGTCAAAATGTCAAATACTTGTAATTTTCTTTTTTTTTTTTTTTTATAACAAATGAGAGCTTGTAGACTTTTTCAAATATTTGATTACTCTTCCCTTTAGTAAAACTTTCTCATAAAAACTTAAACTCTGACTCCTACCTTACATCAAAACTTACAATTGCTTGTACTACTAGAAAACCATCGACTTTAAGAATGCGTGATGGTACATATATTCCTTAATTGATTTTCCTTTCTTATGGTCTTTTTTTTTTCGAGGAACCTTCCTGAGTTGGTCTAATATTTTTATTGGCTCGCCTCTCACAAAAGAGGATGCTGACCCGGAGGGAGACACTTTCTCCATCACTCTCAATAGTGTAATCGTTCTTCACTCTGGTTCTTTCCCAACATACCACCTATGTACAGACACCCTTCTGGCTTCCACATCTCCGGCGGCGGCGGCGGCTAGTTTTCACAGCAGCAAAAACGACAACAACAGCAGCCTCCTCCAGCAGCGCAACCGTTACCGCCTTTAAATTTCAGATTTTGGCTTCCAACAACTATTTCCTTAACTTTCTTTCAACAACAACTACTCTTCATTTCAAAACAAAACAACTACTCGATCATGGAGAAGGTGGACCGCGCTGTCACTAACGCTAGACGCAATATAATCGCTGCCGGAGAGAGCGTGACGGCATGGAAAGTGTCTCAGGATGCACTGCTCATCCTCAACCTCGACTCTTGGTCCTCTCTTGGCTTTCCCATGCAGGAGGTCCCCAGTCTTCACCGCCTTATGCTCACTGAAGGGAAGGTACTGATTTATACTATTATGACTCTATTGATTCTACTTCAATTTTATGTATTATAGTCCTTATTTTGTTGTTGTTTTTGTTTTGGTTTATTAGATAAATGCATTTATCCATTGCTTTGTTGGGGTTCAAAGAGTTACTACATTGTATGATTTGGAAGTAGCAATCTGTAAGAATGAAGGCGTAGATAACTTCGAAAAGCTTGAATTGGGGCCTTTGTTGCGACACCCACTTGTCTTGCACTATTTTTCACTCAAATCTGATGCCACTGAAGTTTTTAAAATAACTGGTGAGGAGGTATTTTGTTTCCTTTGGAAGTATATACATAGGAAGAAGAAGAAGAAGAGTCAGAATAATGAGAGTGTTGAAGTTGAAGAGTCTTTGGATGGGAAGAAGAAGAAGAAGAAGAAGAATAAGTATATCAACAATATTCAAGTTGATAAGTTTTTGAATTTTATTGCTAAGAGGCGTTCCGTTGCAAGCAAGGAAGAACTTTGTATACGAATTCAAAACTTGGGGATGCATGTTTCTGCTATCCAAAAAGCCATGAGCCCACAGACTGCTATTTTAAAGAAACCTGTAGATGCTACTTCTATTTCTCAGCGTGTCGAATCATTCTCTTCTGCACAGAAGGATTTCCGTGGCAAGAACATTAGATTTGCTTCATCAAGCTCCAATGACGATGAAGATAGTGATGATTCTAAGGATGCTAACTTGCCATCACAAAATGTTGCAAGTTCTGACCGAGTGACTAGCTGTCCTTAGCCGGCTGAAATTGAAGAGATGACATGGCTTGGGTTGGAAGATGAAGCGTGGGGGCAACCTGCTCCAGCTAGTGGCAGCCAAAGGCACAATGAGAGTTGTTATCAATATCCAAGTTCTACCATGTCCGCACCCTCTGAATCATCTAAAAAGAAGGAAACTTGTTATCAAAATAAAAAAGTAAAGTTAATCCAAACTTACAGATGATTCTTAGTTATCATTGTCTACTTGTAGATTTTCATCTCTTTTATCAGAAAACATTGGATTGTTATCTTTTAGTAGATGGTCATGGCTCATGGTTCATTTAATAGTCAGTCCAATATTCATTTACTATTGTAGGAGCAGAGCAGGCAAATAACTATTCTGTCTTGTACTGGCTAAAATCAACATTATCCTTCTTTTGAAGGACAATGATCAAAAGAAATGTGACAGAATTAGATGAAGTTTTTGCAGCCATCATTCTAGACAGACAATTGGCAAAGCCATCAATATTCAACATGCGGATAAACTAAACTTTATGCCAGTTAAGATTGAAAATAAAAACATCAATTCTAGTAGTCTCTGAATTTGAGAACCAAGTGTTGAATAATTCTTGGGAAAGGTTTTTCTCAAATAAATCATTTGAGAATAGCTCTCTCTTCATAATGTGCTTCTTTCATTCATGTCTTTTGGTTTGACCTGTCTTTTCTATTCTCACATTCACTAGAAAGTTCTGCACAGCTCTGAAATTGCAGCTATTGTTGAAATTGGAATTGCATCAGTGTGCATCTTTGTGAGGCTGAAATATTCACAGAATCACATTAAGATCCCCAGAGAAAACTTTGTAAGGCAACTAAATCATAGGTTTTAAAATAGTTATTCCAGTGAGATTAAACTAACAATTTATATATAAAACAACCAAAAAGAAGATGAAGAAGGGGACCAACTTTGACCATGAAACTATATATGTATTTATCTCAGTTGATATATGATAATAACATATTTAGCATATATTTCCTTTATCAGAATTTGCTCACTCTAGTACTCTTCTTCCACGTTAGTCTAATGAAACCAGTCCTCGAAGCCTTCTTTTATACTCCAGTTTTTCTATCTCAATCCCCAATGAGACACCAAACATGACATTAAAGATTATCCCTAGACATAGTATATTAAGCAATCGATATTTGCACTACATTCCAAACGAGGCATATGAATGACTACATCCTACTTGATGTTACTGTATGTAATTCAATATGCAAGATACTATGCACAGAAAAAGGAATTGATACAATCTGTCTTTTCCACATATTGCTCATCATAGACACGGATAAAGCCAAAGATTACTCATATATGATTTTAAACATATCAAGGTAGAACTTTAGATGGCTAGTAAATGATTATGCAAGAATTGCATTCCACGTGTCATGTTTCTCCCACCTTGTGATAAAGAAAAGCTAAAAATCCTTTTACTAAGCAGAATCATTCCTCAATTTTTCTTTAACCTGCCAAGATCCAATTAATTACTTCATTTATCTGATAACATATATGCATCATGGATCATACTAAGCACACTTATGGCAGCCTTCATGATTTTATCAAAGTGATGACAGGATGATTATTTGATTATCTTTCCCGGAGTTTGTGTATTTAATGCATGTCCATGTTTGATGTTTTAATCTTCTTCTGGCTTTATTTATGTGGTGTGGTGATAGGAAACTAGCAGCCAAGCTAGTTGATCCTATCTGATCTGGAGACTTCAATCAGGCTCTCATGGAGCTTGGTGCAACTGTATGCACTTCATTGAACCCAAGCTGCTCTTCATGTCCTGCATCTGGACACTGTCTTGCACTCTCAATCTTTAGACATGATAACTTGGTATTGGTTATAGATTTCCCACTTAAGGGGGTAATGGTCAAACAGAGACAAGATTTTTCTGCTGTATGTGTTGTGGAGTTACTGGGAGGTCAGAGAACATTAGAGGGAAGCCAAATTGACAGTAGAAAGTTACTGGGAGGTCTGGAAAAATTAGAGGGAAGACAAACTAACAATAGATTTCTTCTTGTAAAAAGGCCTCATGATGGTTTGCTTGCTGGCCTCTTGGAATTCCTGTCTGTCTTACTGGATGGAGAAGCTAATTTGGCCACTAGGAGAGAATTGATGACTTTTTGAAAACCAATTTCGGACTTGATACCAAACAGACCTGCGACATAGCTTTCAGGAAAAATGTTGGAGAGTTTGTCCATATTTTCTCTCACATTTGTCTAAAAATATATGTGGACTGTTGTTGTTACATCTAAAAGGTTTGTGCTTGCTCTCTCTTAAATTTTGTAACAGGGGTGTGCTTTTATGAAATAAATAGATTTGAATGTTGCTGTTCTTTGAGTAACAAATTATACTCTTAAATATGAAGCATTATTTGCAATAAATTCTAGTAGTGAGAATTATTGGCACTTAATGATGCATAGTATCATATTCATTATGCAATTATAATAGGTGATTTATAAAACCATATTATCACAATTAAGGTAAATTTTATCATGTCAATTGGAATGCACAAAACTATGGTTTCATCTGAACCTGACATGAGTAGCAAAACTCAAAATTTTCAAAGTGTTGCCTTGCGTTTAGAAGCATATAAATTGGAATGAAATCATTTGGAATTTTGGTGTGTTTGGACTTTGGATATGCTCAGCTCCCAGACACTTGGGCCTTTTGCACACTGAATTAGAGACCTGGAAAGCTCATTTTTTCAACATCCTTTTCCAGGCATTTCCATGCATTGCTGAGGTTTTATTCTGTCTCCATTGTTTTATTTTGTAAGATATTAGAAAAAAGAAGCGATGGTCCTGTTTTGGATGAAGATTTGTTCATTCTAACATCAATAATTTTCCAACACTTAGGCCTTTAGCACACTGAATTAGTGACCTGGAAAGCTCATATTTTCACCATACTTTTTTCCTGGCATTTCCATGCATTGCTGAGGTTTTATACTGTCTTCATTGTTTTATTTTGAAGATCTTACTTTTGTTGGTGGGCCAAAGTGAAATTTATACCTTGCTTATATTTAGAAAAGGATACAAATTGTAACGCAGTATATTTTTTTAATGGAAATATCATTAAATATAGCTGCATATCTTTTTAGTGTCAAGAGTGTGCTTGTCAAACTTTTTTTTCCTTTTTTTTATTTTTATTCCTTTAGTGAAGGGGAGCTGATACCGGATTCATAAGGGGCAACCCAAACTTTATCGATATAATAAATGGAAATAGGCTGGATAAATATATTTTGTATTTTCTGGTTTTTTTGGATAAGAAAAAACACTTAATAACTTAAAGGATAGATAAGCTCACCACCTAAGTAAACCCAAAGGAATACAAAAAGCACCACTCCAAGGAATTTAGCTAAGGATACAAAACTATTTTGGCTCACCACTCTATGGAATACAAATTAACACAACCAAAGAGATACATAAATTGATTCTCACCACCCAAAAAAATCCACCCAAGGGATAAGAGATAATTTTGAAGAAATCAATCTTCTGAAAAACACACAAGGTTTTTAATTCTGAAAATACACTTTGATTTTTATTAGATTCAGCCAAAGGCTTAAATATAGCTTGGAACAGCCCCCCAAGCATAGGAAAATGAAAAATAATTATAAATACATTCTCTTAATCTGACCAAAGTCAGATATGACTCTTAGGAACTTAGAAACACAATAAATTACTTGTCGGTCTAGGAGAAATAAAACATAAAGTCTGATTCATCTTAGGAGACACTAAATAAAGACAAACTGACTTAATTAATAAAAAAATTTTAAAATAATGGGCTGTTATTCTAATCTTCAAGGAAAGTTTTTGGGCTTGGATTGACATCAGGTTACGCTTGCTGGATCTTGGGACACTCCAGTGTTAGGAGCTCTTTGAACTTTCTCCGCACATTCATGACTTTGCAATCCATGATCCTTGATTTCTTTATCTTGGCATGAAGGTGGGGGGAACCAATTGTTTGGGATACAAGACAAAGAAACTATGACTTGGAAGTATGTGGATGGCAAGGCCCTTTCAAGCATGGGATTGACATCTTCTGTTAGAAAGGTAGACTAAATCCTGCACCTCAAGTGTTCCATGATATGGCAATGTCGAATTATAAAGTGATTGCAATAGGATGTAAAAATAGTGCTAATTATGTATATAAACATGCAAAGTTTTTGCTAACCCACTTCCTTTTTGAAATTTGCCATTTAGGCCATTTTGGATGTGCAAAAAAAAATCCCTCTTTTTCCCCATGTTCCCTTCTATAAATTCATTGCTAATAATATGCTAATGTAAAAGTAATGAATCAATCATTTCTGCTACCCTTAATGTTTCCTCTCACAAGCCTCCCACCCAAAACAATGAAAAAAAAAAAAAAAAAAAAAAAAACCTACTTTCTTTCTCTCACTCTGGGATTTTAGCCCCTCCCCGTGAAAAAATACGTTCAGTATCTAAAATAGATGAAGTCCAGGCACATTGATTTGCTGAAGTCAGATATGGTAGAAAGTTTAAGATACATCAGTCAATATCATCAGTTGTGGAGATGATAGGATTTGGTTGTGATTCTAGCTCAATATAAGCAGTTGGATCTAAAATTCTTGCTTACTGTTTTCTTTTTTCTATTATCTTGAGTATCTATTTCAATTTCCAATAGGTTAGAAAACAGTTCTACACCTTAGTTGGAAGTAGCTAAAATGCTAAATTAAAAAAACAAAAAAAAGGGTGAAAGAGTCAGGTGAAACATCTTTCTATCTTGCAAGATTGATAATGCTACAATGTTCCATTGCAGTTGCAATGGGAACTTTATTAGACCAAAATGATAATCTATGAAGTAGATGATATGTTGGCTGGTATGGCAGAAGCCACCAACATAGATACATTATGGCTGATATGTAAAGGTGTCTAATATACTTTTATAAATGAATTTTGAGTTTTTTTTATTCTAATAAGCTTTAGTTATGAAAGCTCGAATTTATGCGAAAACACAAGAGTTGTTTAGACTCCCAAATTAAAATTACAGCTCGGTTGATTTTATTCTAATTTAAACTAAGTACAAAAAAGAGTAAATGCGAGCGGATAAACAAGATAACTACTCTAAGCCATATTCATCAAAACACAGCAGTAAAATGAAAGCTATAAGAGTAGGGAAGAAGAATGCAAACACAAGATATCATGCCAATGTGTTATCGAAGAGGAAACCGAAGAACTTGGTGAAAAACCTCTTTGCCGCCCTCCAAGTGGTAAATCGATCCACTAGAGAATGAGTTGGAGTAATAAAAAAAGACCCTCCAAGCCTAGTTTATCCCATGTACTTGAGCCCTCCAAGCTTTTGCTACCAACTGATTTGACGAAGCCTTGTCTTCTCTAGCTCTCCGAATCACGCAATTCAGCCCAATTGCATCTACCAAACAAATGGCTTCTTCCAATGCTTCCTAGTAACACCAAAACCTCACTTTACACTCAGGATGAGTCTAGTAAGTGTTTGAGCTATCAATCTCTTAAGGATTTGGATATGGAGAGGTAGGAGTTGAGAAAAACCACAATGGATTGTGTAGAGAATTGTGGGTATGACCATCTCTCACTCTTAAGGGTAATGGCTAGGGTTTTCTCTTTGAAAAGCACTCCTCTCAATTTGTGGGTAATGTGGGTATATATAGTGTGAGTAGAGACCTAATGTATCAGATATGACAAATTAGTAAAACAAAATGTTTCGCGGGCATCTCGCGAGAAGACCTTACCCACGAGATACTCACGAAAACCAACTATCACCATCTGTCATGACTCTTCGCATTCCAGTCATATGCTGAGCACATACTTCACTTCACGGGAAGGCTTATTGAGAGCTACCTACGAAAACAACTTTGATCTTCAATAAGTCTTGAGTCTTCACACTCTCTCTCACACACAACCCTTACAATGAAATCCCACATAAATATAGGATACAAAAGATTGAATAAAATTACAATCAAATTTGACATGAAATTAAAGCCAACACAAATTAGTTGTAAATCACAACTTTACAAGTTAGAATGAAACAAAGCAAATTATGTGAATTTTAGACCCATTAGTTGCAAAATTGGAGCTTCAGTTCAAAATTATGTGCTTTTAATTAGGAGGTGAGTAATGGATTTAATTCTTAGGAAGGCATTTTCTTTTCCTTTTTATTCATTTTGGATTGGTGAACTCATAATATGTCATTCATATTTGCATTGTCAATTATTTGCTCTTAAATCTTTATCTCAATGCAGGTATTCACTATGGTTCAGAAACTTAAGCAGGAAAAGCTGTCCTTTAGTTTTACCCCATCAAAAAAAAAAAAAAAAAAAAAAAAAAGTAGAACAACTCGGACAAAATAATATATCCCTGAACTGAGCATTTTGCATTAACTCAAGAAAAACTTTTAAGATTGTTGTTTTTGCATTTATCTTCCAAAAACTGTGCGCATTGGCCATGCAACGCTGCAGATTCTGTGATAGCTGTTCCTTCTAGCTTTTGTAAGTCCTCTTTATAATTTTTCATTTCAAAGTTGGATATGCAGGTTGAGGAATGAAGTTACTATTCCTTTGTCATTCAGTTATTTTATTTGATTGCGTTTTTATTATAGGAAATAAAATGACGGATTCCTTACCAAAAGTGTGTGATAGTTATTCATTAAATCCCATAATAACTAAAAAAAAGGTAAATTATGAATTTGATTCCTAACTTTTACACTGAATGTTAATTTGGTACCTAACATTTTATATGTGTTAATTTAGTTCCTAACATTTTGCTATTGTGTCAAAATAGTCGATGTTGTTAAGTGATGGATAGAGAATGTTAACGTAGCTAACAGTCAAAATAAAAAACTATTTTTATGCCACATTAGATGACACGAACTGCCACTTGGAATAAAATTTAACAGAAAAAATTTCATGATTAATTCGTATTTTTATTTGTTATCCCACTTGAAATTTCATTGTTTAGTTTCTAACAAAACCAATGATTCAAACTTCACTCACCAATCAGTTCTGTAATTATTTTTATTTTTCCACAAAACAACGTAGGCCAAACAAACTAGAATTTTAATTTCCCTTGTCATTCCCTCACTTATCCACCTTTGTTCTCTTGAGCAACCAAAAAAAACACTTCAATGTTTCTAATTACACAAAGTGAAGAAGCCTCAAATCTTTCACTGAACTAATCAAAAGCTAAAACATCCCTAAAACCTTCCCTTCCATTTTCGCTTATGTTTTATTAATTTATTTTTATTACTAATTTTTCTGTGCTTCAGAATCTCTCTCTATCTTTGAGTTCTTGCTATGCTTTGGGCCATAGAGCACTAGTACCCCCTAGTTGCTATTTTACAACTTAAACCACCCAAAACCCACTCCATCCAGTTTTGTAAACTTAAACAATTTTTACAATCTATGAATAGTAAGTGGGTGAAAAAGTGAGTGGGAGAAAAAGTGAGAGAATAATACTTTTTATTATTTTATTAAGTTGTTTATATTGTTTTATAGGGTTTGTATATAAAAATAAAAGCTGGGATGTATGGTGAGTTGTAAAATGAGTTGGTAAAATAGATAAAGTACTATTTAATGATGCAAAATAGTGTTTTTTTTTTTTTTTTTTTTTTTTTTTTTTTTTTTTTTTTTTTTTTTGTGCATCTCCAAATGCTAATGTTCTTAGTCTACACAAGTGCTTTCGATCTGAAATCCTAGAAGCCGACAAATCTGAGTTTCAGTTTCAACTGGAATTTACATTTTGATCTAGTTTTGTTTGGATCTATCTTATTGGAGCTTTACAAGCTGTGTGTTGTGTTGCATTTGATCTCATTTTGAATTCGTAGGGAATAGATTTGCTTTGGTGCTTGGAATTCTGATTTTGATCTCTATTTTGTGTAACAAAGACCTTTTTATTATAATTAGATGGATTAATGGAGGTGATGAAGATGAGTAAGAGATTTGAGGGATTTTGGTGGTCACCATGTCTCAGTTTTAATATAACTTAAAAAATATATATATATTGACATGGCGATATAGTTGTAGTTGATGTAGCACAGAAAATAATTTTATATTGTTTTCATTGACACATCAGCCTTTTCCATTCAATAAATAACGATAAGGACTAAATTGATACAGTATTGAAAAGATTAGGGACCAAATTGATACAATTAAAAAGTTAAAAACCATATTGAGATATGGTGTAAAAGATAGAAATCAACTTGTAATTTACCCCAAAAAAGAGAGTGAAAATTACACAAAAACCAACGTATAAGAGCATTAGCATTAGCAGTACCAAAAAAAATACCATTTTGATACATGGAAAAATTATTTGAACACACCACTTTTCAATACACCTTACATCACATATCTTATTTTAACACATCACCCATTAAAATAACTTAAAAATTAATAACTTTTTATCTAAAAATAAAAGCATCAACACTAAAACTACAATAACATAACACCCAAAACCCATCCGAAAAAATCATCACCCATCAGAACACCCAAAACCAACCAACTGGACAACCCGATACCCAAAACCAATCGAAACTCAAAACCGAAGACTGCCATTGGAAACCCACGACCAGAAAGGGATAAGAGGATCGAAACTCAAGATCAACTCCGCCATTGAAAACCCATGGAGAGAGAGAGAGAGAGAGAGAGGAGAGAGAGAGAGAGAGAGAGAGAGAGAGAGAGAGAGAGAGAGAGAGAGAGAGAGAGAGGAATAAAAAGCAAGATTTTTTTTTTTTTTTTTTATCACATATGCCGTATCCTCTAATTTTTAGAATGTTATTATAGCTTTGTGCCAATTTTTTTGAGATTTGATACTTTTGATATTTGTTGTTTTTAGGTGTTTGGTGTGTTAAATGCTAAAAATTTAGCACAATTGATGCTAATGTTCTAAGCCTATTCTGGTATGAAATTTAATATATATATATATATATATTTATATTAAATCAGGTTTGTTTTATATATAATTTTATTCAAGCACGTGAATTTGACATTTATTAGAATTTAATATTTGCGAGAAATAATGTCAGTTTTTTTTCCATCTTTAATTTTTTTTTTTAACATTTAGCTATTTTTTATAAAGGACAACAATATTAATTATAAAATTATTTTTTAAAAACCAATAATTATACAAATTTTTAATTTATAAATAATTGAATGTTAAGCTGGACATCATATTCTATCCTCAAATCAAGGGAAAATGGCTAAATATCCTTTATTTTTAAAGCATGTAGCAAAACACTCATCTTTCCAAAGTATCTAGTAAAATGCCTGTGTTTTTGAAATTTGATTTTAACAGAATCGAATTCAGGTGCTACTCGACTTTAGCAATATCAAGTTCTATGCATATTTTGTTGCTTAATTTTTTTCAAAAATACACATAGAACTTGATTTTGAGGATATTGAGTTTTACACAACTCAATTTTATTAAAATTGCGTACCAAAGCAGATGCATTTTACTAGATACTTAGAAAGAGAAGTAATTTGCTACATACTTAAAAAAAAAAAAAAAAAAAAAAAAAAAAAAAAAAAAAAAAAAAAAAAAAAAACATTTAGCCATTTTTCCCCCATCAAATCATGTTATGTCAAATTATGAAATACAAATTTATTGTTCTATTCATGTGCTATAACCATATAGTTGCATAAGAATAATTATTAATTACTTATTTCATTACAATTTTTTGTATTCCTTGTGATGCTCATTCTAATATTTTCAGTTTCCATTTTCTAGTTTCTAGGGGTAAAAACCCACAAAGCCCACAACTTTACATTCCACCGTATTTTTCATGTAATGACTATATGTCGTGAGTTAGGACTCATTGACTTATAGCTATTTTGTACTAAGATAAGTAATTAATTATTGAATCCCCAAGCAGAACACGAAAGCACTAAAACATTTTTTTTTAAGAAGAAAGCTATAAGCCAATAACTTTTATTAGGTAAGAACAGCAAAATCAGCTAAAATTACAGTATTAAAACTTGAATATAAAGAAATATGACAACAAAGTATAAAAGGCTGGATTTTTTTTTTTTGTTGAAGTCTCCAAGAATATTACAGCCATTTATTTGCAGCTTCATCGGACATCAGAACATGGTTCTAACAAAGTTGATAACCACATTCTAAATATAGTTTTTAGCGGCAATCTACTTATCCCTTAACGTTCTATTTCTCACCATCAAATTATCGTAAGCTGCACAGGAGAATATTAATCTTCAATGATGGATTGCAAAGATTCCTTCAAAGGACTATGCCATCCAAAAATTTTATATCTTACCAACAATAGGGCTGACAAGCAATATTGCACATTTCATAGAAGAAAACTATCAAGAGTTTATTATTTTTCTTCAAAAAACTGAATATGTTTCTTTTGGGTGCATTTTGAGCTAATGCTGCATGATTGGGTTTTAGGAGTGGGGTAATTTAGTCTCACCAATTTTTTTAATCCACGCATGCATATGTCCATAATTTTAAAATAAGGTGGTTTGCTCCAAGTTAGATATCATGCATGTCAGCATTCCGTTAAGTCACGTAGGAGATAAACTAATGGACGTAAAGAGAAAAACCTAAAATAGAACGTTTTGCAAAGTTTTAAGGATGAAAAACAATTTTTTAAAAGTTTAGAGATGAAAAAATGAACTTTTAATAGAGTTTAAGGCAGAAAACAAAAACAAAAAAACCGACATTGCCTCTATATGTGTGGCAACTCTAAATTTGTAGAAAATGTTAGCCCAAGTCTTGTGGTGGGTACGTAAAACAAAAAGGAAGAAGGAAAACAATTTAGAACCCCATTTTCTACCAAGGTATTGATATGAATATGTGCATGTGGAAATGGAGAAAGAGAGGATAGAGGTAGGATAGAGGATCTGCTTGTTTGTGTGGATTATCTGGATGTTTGAGGCACCTGTAGATACACATAAGCACACAAGGTTTTTGCATAATTTTGTCATTTGTGAAACACTCTTTGGAACAGCTTTGGAAGCATTCTCGCTCATATAAAATGATTTGTGAATCCGAGAGGCATTCATAAACAAATGCGATAGCAGACTTTTGCGGCACCCTTGCCTCTAAGGAGCACGCCTGAATGCATCGTTGAAAGCACTTGCTATCATATATATGAAACATAGTTTTGGGTAGATGGAGAGCTGTGCTTGATTGGGAAGATATAGGCTCCGCTTTGCATTATAACTGACACAACTAAATCCACACTATCTTCCTCAATGCAATTCTCCTCATATTATTTCCACACTTCCACACTTACGTAGTTGAAAGTTTTCTTTTCTCAGCCGTGGACAATCTTAATCAGCTTTAACCCTTTTATATTGTGTAAGTTCTTTGAAATTTTCCATTTTAGATTCAATATTGATTTACTCTCTTACAATCAACCTTTCTCCAAATATAGAGATGTCAACTATATTAAAAAAAGAAAATCATTAATTTTACAATTAATTGTTGCTTTTGAGTTTATTTAGTCTCTATTTTAAGTTACGTCTCTTACATATTATGATGTAATTATCGAGTGACTCTGTACATATATTATATTCCTATCAATCAAATTTTTTATCAATTAAGTATAATAATCCTTTTTTATTGTAAGTTGTAACCACACATTGTTGGGAAAAATTCTAGATAACTGTGAATAAATTTCAACAAGCACAATTAAACCACAATCACACAAGAACACAAAGATTTATGTAGAAACCTTTCTCCTTGAAGGGAAAAATCACGAGACAAATTCCGAATAATTTCACTATATTAAATAGAGATTACAACAGTTAAAGATACAACTTGAGCCAAAAAAAAAACTCTCCTTTTCTTTTCATTCACCATGTATTTATCAAGATTTTCTCTTTCTCTCTTCTCTTTTGCTTGCTCTCACTCACCTAGCTCTTCAAGACTGCACCTAGTCCTCACACTCTGGGACTTCACTTCTCTTTCCCCTGCCCAAATGGCCGAATGGCCTCTCCATTTGTTTCATCTTTTCCTTCTTTTCTCCCTTTCACACTCTTCACATCAAGTCACAATAAATACAAGCCAACTTATCTTGACTTTGCTTCAACCAATTACTTTTCTTCAGCTCTCCCTTACCCAAATGACCCTTGCCTTTTGCTTCTTTCTTTTTCTTTACGCCTAAGCCAACCAACCCCAATAACTCACGCTGACTTTTGTACATAATGAAGGAAAGTTAAGAAACATGAAAGACATGCTCATTCATGTCTATTACGTGGGCTGGACTTATGGTGCAATGCACCCAACACACATCTCATCACTTTTGGATTTTGGTGAGTATGGCCAATGACATTTTTTTTACTCACGTGTCTTCTTATGTAAGTTGGAAATCATGATTTAAAGTTATGATTTTAATTTTTTTTTTTTGTGGGGGGGGGGGGGGGGGAGTGGGCCTGTGTGTGTAAAACTGTTTATGTGCAATAAATATTACAGCTTACAAAAACATGTAAATATAGGCATGTAAGGGATGTGGTGTAATTATGTTACATGTTAGCTTTATATATATATATATATATATATATTAAAGAATTTCAACCTATGACGACCGCTCTTGGATAGCTCTTTATCATTAGATCAAGATATCAATCAGTTTTTAATATAGACGGAGATCGAATTTTCAGATCTCTTATTCTCAATCATCAAAAACTTTACTAATTGAGTTAATTGAAATCCATAATGTTACATTTTATTGTAATATTATATTATTGGAATCTTATATTAATAGAATGTCATTATAGGAATATAACAGTACCTTGTTTTTATTTAATTGGCTTCAATGTTTTCAAGATTTTTCTAGTTAATAATAATTTTTTTTTTGATTTAATGTTTTAAGACTTTTCATCTCTCACACATATACACAAAACACTTTCCAATTCAATTCACTATTTTTACCTCTTGCCTTTCTACTTTTTTTATATATACCTATCTATGGCCCTTTATGCCATCCTATGACAAATACACATGGACTAAAAAAGATGTTATTTACTTTCAATATTTCAACGACGCCTACCATGCTTCAACATTGTTGTCTCATCTAATTCTAACATGTATAAGTTGACTACAACCAAGGAAGAAGAGATTGCATTTTATATTGAGTGACAATAGAAATTATGATTTTGATGATGTTAATGTTAGACATTTTGAACTTGTGGTATTGTAAAGGATGCGATTTGACTATGAGTGTTGGGGGTGTGTATCTAAAAGCTAAAGTTATAGCATTTATTGTTACCAAGATCTTGTTACTCCACCTCATCTGATCGAAAATGCGATAAAATTTTAGGTTTGAATCTGCCTGGCTCGATCGGTACTCGATTGATGCTGGATCGATCGAATATGTTTTTCGATCAATCGAAGCTAATTTTCGACTGATCAAAATTCGAACAGTGAGTTTTTTTAAAAGGGTTTTCTCTTCACGTGCTCTTCATTTTTTTTCAAACTTATTCAAAACCTTTTCTCACTATTCTTTCCTTGATCGATCCAATCTAAAATTTTTGTTGTTTTTTGCCTCAAATCTTCAAGGGTTCTTGTCTTCAAGTGCTTTTAAGTCTCTTTTACCCTTTCTTTTTCAATTTATTCACATTTTCTTGCATTTTTCATGCATTTTGCTTGAAATTTTTGAACTCATGATTTTTGGGGTTTTTGAATTTTGGGTTGTTTTTATTCACATTTAATCATTGGGTTTTTTTTCCTTAGATGGTATAAACATGATCCTCATGCATTAATTTGATCAACTTTGTGAATTTGGAAAAATTTGAAATTCTAGGGATTGAAACTTTGTAAAATTGGGGATTTTGTTCAATTGGGCTTAAATTGGTAAAATTGACTTGTGTAATTGATTGAATAACTCATTATATGATGTTTCCTAACTAGGATGATGATTAATTGCTCAATTTGGCTTAATTTTTGAAATTGGGGTTTTTCAAAATTTGGGTTTTTTTGATCTAAAACTCTATTCAAGTCAATTGTTGGTTTATAAAGTAGAATTGAACAAATTTCAATGCATTAGAGCATGCATCATATGTGCATTCATTACATGCATCATATAGATTGTTATTTATTGAGATTTTTGTGCTCTAACCCTCTCTAATGCAGTCTGCCTTTGGTTTTTTTTTCTTTTCTTTGTTTTCTATTTTTGTCTTTCCTTTCCAACCTTTAGTATCATGTTTAGAAAGACTAGAGCAAAGAAAACCACCACCTCCTTTACCCCGGCTTTTGAGAGTGATAGGTTTAGATTTGAGAAAAACCAAGAAACCTATGAGAAGCTTAACATATTTAGGTCGGTCTAGGTTGAGCGTAAGGTCATACTAGATGAGTTAGATCCGAAGATACATAAGAACTTTGAGCGTTGGGGTTGGTTGCCTCTTTTAGATGTAGATCATCCTCCTCCAGCTGCCTTGATTAAAGAGTTCTATTCGAACCTCTCTGTCCACTTTGATGATTCCAACACTCAATATGTGATGAGTTGGATAAGGGGTGAAGAGTATGTCATTCCTAATTTTGTATTCAAAAAATATATAAATATATTGACTTTACACATTTATCTTAGACGGTTTTAACTTTACATATAATTTTACCTTTACATATTCATCTACTTTAATTGAGATGTTTATAACTTTATATCTAAACAATGAAATCAATGAAGAATCAAAGCCAAAAAAAATGTCTATACATATATATATCCTATATATAATAATGGATGTTTTATATTAAATTTTACGAAACAATTTTTGCACTGCATCTTTAACATCGTTTTTTTTTTTTTTTTTCTTTTGCATTTGCCTCACTTGACAAATAATATTAGAATGGGTACTGTGGTCCTCAAACCCAAAAATCCATAAGACTAGGCTTGGACCTTTAATTTATTTGTTTTATGGGGACATTTTTTGGCCCATGATGGGAGGTCCAAGAGCAACTGCTGGCAACAATAGGCTGGGCCTTTAAGGTAGATTATCACTTTTGACTTTAAGCTTAGGCCGAGGACATGATCTTCGGACTACATTTGATATACATTTGATATCCCTCACCCTGAGATGAATCTCCATTTCCCAATATAACCTCTCTTCTCTGATGTTTTCACACCCTAATTTTTTCCAACCATCCCCTCCCCCCCCCCCCCCCCCCCCCCTCCTTCTCTTCTCTTACCTCCTCCCCCTTATATACCCTCTTGCTAGTTGGACCTTCATTATGCTAGAATCTCTCACACATGTGTGGGACCCACCAAATCAATGATCCTAGTGGCCTTGTGAGTCTATGGCACTGTTCCCCCTTATCAAATTCGAGATCGACAATGGGCTTCATCAATCTGATTGTGTCGGATTACTTTGTAACTTTTGCTCAATGCTAGCTCGAGTCCTCGAATGTGTATTGGTGCTTGGTCAAGGGTCACGGGCTTAGAGTGTTGGGCCTTCCACAGGACCACAACCTGCTTGTTCTTGGGCCAAGGTCATGCTTCCAATGTGGACCGTCCAACATCCTCGGCCCATCTCTGAGTTGTAGAGGTTTTTTTTTTTTTTTTTTTTTTTTTGGAAAGAATTTTAACTTATGATATTTACTTCTAATGATAGCTCTTTATCATCAATTAAGACACCAATCTATTTTTAGTGTAGGCGAGAATCTAAATATCTTATACAACTATCATAGACTTTATTAATTGATTTAATTGGAATCCATAACAAAGTTACAGAGATGATGGATTGAAGAACATCCCTGTGGCTGTGTGGACCCAATTTGAAGACTAAAAACAGTGTTGTTGGCTCAGTACTAAAGTTGATAATCAGTAGACCAGAAAAAGAATAAAGATAAGGGAAAAAAGAAAGTTGATAACGTGGAAGGGAAACCAAAATTTCCGCAAGGAGAGGAGAATTATTACTTGTGCTTTTGCTTTTTTCTTATTTCATTTTTTATTTTTGGTACAAATTACTTTTGCTTTTGCTTATACACATTGCCTTTTTATTACGCGTGTTGGTTTGCTTTCTTGGAGGGTTTTGCTTTTCTCGTTTTCTTAATGGATGCTAAAGTAGCAAACATCTTCCAATTGCAACGAATTTGCTTCCTTTTGTTGTCCTTTTAAGGTGATACTTGGTACGATGTTCTATTTTTTATTGGCTGGTCTCCTACCAAAAGCGATGCTGACATGGCAAGAGTGCATCATAGGAAAAGTATACTTCTTTACTTTCCAGAACTCTGTGTACTCGTTATTGTTTCTTAGTTATTCACGAGGAAGACCCACAAGTTGGTATATGTTTCTTCTCTCACAAGTTGGTAGGACCTACAACTAGTGAGTCTCACTAGTTGTGAGGGGAGAGAAACATACCCCATAACAGGGTATATATATATATATATATATATATATATATATATTTTTTTTTTTTTTGAGAAATAAATACAACATGCTGCTAACCTTGTAACTCGAATCGTTTCCTTCCAAGACTCCCAAGCACTTTGTACATAGGGAGGTGCCAATTCAGCTAAAAAACCTTTAGCTAACAGGGTATATTTTGTTATTCATAGTTTGCTTCAAATGACATATATAACAAGGTGTGTAGAACTCTATACTACCAGTACTCACATTTTTTCATATAATTTGGCACAACTATTTTATATGATGAATTATGATAGACTATCTGTTACTCTAACATAAATTTACTTTTTTTTTTTTTTTTTTTCACTATTCATAATTTACTATAGTAAGATGGTTTCTCATGCACAAATCGTCAAACGATTGTCTCAGTTACAAATGGGTCCCACACCCACCAGACCCACTTTCCCTCTTTTATCCAATGTCCCCGAAAGGACCCCACCAGACCCACTTTTCAACGAGACAATAGTCTCTTGCGTCACATAAACTATACTTTATGCTACTTACCAAGTCTACTACTAACACTATTTAAACTCAAAATTCAAGTATCCCTCCCTTCCTGTACTTGGAGTCTTGGTCTTCATTCAGATCATTCTTTCACAACTATACCACCTGCTATGTACAGACACCATTCTGCCTTCCACCTCTCCGGTGGCGGTGGCGGCGGCTAAGTTTCACAGCAGCAAAAGCCTCCTTCGGTAACACTTTTTAAAATCCCAGTTTTTGTCTCCAAAACCCTCCCTGCCGCCTTAACTTTCCTTCAACAACAACAACAACAACTCCTCACTTCAAAAAAACAAAACAAAGCTACTACTCGGATCATGGAGAAGATCGACTCTGCCGTCACAAACGCCAGACACAATATAATCGCTGCCGGAGAGAGCGTGACGGCAAGGAAAGTGTCTCAGGTTGCACTGCTCATCCTCAACCTCGACTCTTGGAATTCTCTTGGCATTCCAATGCAGGAGGTCCCCAGTCTTCACCGCCTTATGCTTCTTGAAGGGAAGGTACTATTACTGTTACTATTACTATTACTCTGTAGTTCTAATTCTAATTCTATTTTGATCCTATAATAAGTCCTTATTTTTTGTTGTTTGGTTTAAATTAGATAAATGCATTTATCCATTGCTTTGTTGGGGTCCAAAGAATTACCTCATTGTATGATTTGGAAGTGGCAATCTGTAAGAATGAGGGCGTAGATAGCTTCGAAGAGCTCGAATTGGGGCCTTTGGTGCGACACCCACTTGCCTTGCATTATTTTTCACTCAAACCTGATGCCACTGAAGTTTTTAAGATAACCGGTGAGGAGGTAATTAGTTTCCTTTGGAAGTTCGTATATAGGACGAAGAAGAAGAATAACAATGTTCAAGCTGAAGAGTTTTTGGATAGGAAGAAGAAGAATAAGAGTTATTACATTGACAATATTCAAGTTCAAGAGTTTTTGGATTTTATTGCTAAGAGGCGTTCTGTTGCCAGCAAGGAAGAACTTTGCTTACGAATTCAAAACTTGGGGATGCATATTTCTGCTGTCCGAAAAGCCATGAACTCACAGACTACCATTTTAAAGAGACCTGCAGATGCTACTTCTATTTCTCAACGTATCGAATCAATCTCCTCTGCACAGAAGGATTTTCGTGGCAAGCGCATCAGATTTGTTTCGTCAAGCTCCAGTGACGATGAAATTGATGATGATCCCAACAATGCTAACTTGCCATCACAAAATGTTGCAAGTTCTGACCAAGTGACTAGCTATCCTCACCCGACTGAAATTGAAGAGATGACAAGGCTTGGGTGGGATGATGACGCGTGGGAGTACCCTGCTCCTGCTAGTGGCAGCCCAAGACAAAATGAGAGTTGTTATCAACATTCATGTTCCACCATGCCTGGACCCTCTGGATCATCTCAAAATATAAAAAAGAAAGATAAAATGGAAAAGAAAAATAAAAAAGAAAAGAAAAGAAATTTTAATGAAGCTGATCTTGCAGTTGATAATCAATCTATAAAGAAATTCATTATGAACTGGAAGAAGGCATGTCAGGACCATACTGAGCCTGATAAGGTATGTTAATTCTTGTTATAAATTATGCTTCATGCCTATTCGCTGCTTTATATTGTTTATCTGATGTTGAAATATAATTTTGCTTTGTATGGTTTATATAAAGAATATGTGTGTAAATTTAATTCTTTAAAATGATTTCACAATAGTTCTCAAGGTTTATAAATTTTTCCTTATCTGGATGTTTTGGAAATAGAAGAATAACAACACCTTCGATTGAGTTGAGTATAATTTGAAGTGGGTTAAGCATTTGGGATTGCTTAAATTCATTCTTACTTGTGATAATGTCATTAAGACCATTGTATGATTGGATGAGGACCTTTGGCAGCCTCCATTGTTTTATTTTTATTTTTTATTGGTAAGTTATAGATGCACCACCTCACCCTCCATCCCATTATTTTAGGAAAGGAATTGCCAATTTTGCTTATTGTCACAGCATCCTCCATTTTCATTTATTTTAAGATTTTGTTGCTCTTTTATATTTTGGATTGTAATTTTTTTGAAGGAGAATGTGTACTTCTCCTTTATACTTTTTCAAGGTCCTGTTATTATTATTTCTATTACTTAAAAAAAAAAAAAAAAATTATGAGAAAAAGCAAGCACTTGCCATGAAAACTTATATCTTACATTACATGCCTTGAGACTTGTATTGTGAAATTGAACAGATTTTTTTTTTCTTCAACCTTGGTCTATCTTTTGTGATTATTGCAGGTCTCTATTAAATGTTTGGATTGTTGTGATCACTTGATGTTGCAGAAGTCTAGGAGCATATATGAAATTTAGGGACTGTTAAGTGAAATGCATAGTCTTCTATGTTCTGCAGTACTGACTTGTTCAAAGTAACCAATTTATTTATGGATTTCAAAATATCTATTGATGCCCAGAATTTTTCTTATGAAACTGTTGCCTACAAACTCCAACAATAGGGGTTGGTTGTTAAAAGAAAATAATGGAAACAGTGAGGAAAGAAAAAGATATTTTTTAAGGCTACTCTTTTAGTGTTCTGTTCTCTTCTTGATGATTTGCATAACATTATGTTTGATTCACTGCAAGAGAAAAGAAAAGGAGTTTTTTATTTTATTTTATTTTTTTAAATCCATTTTCAAAAATTTGGTTTATTGATGGGGAGAGAAAAGAAATGAAATTGCAAGGAACACCGGTCATCATTTTTTTCTAGGGTCTACCCAAAAAATATGCAAGATATGGAGAGACAATTATAGTTTGATGTAGTGTTTTGATTTTGATTGGGGTTTGGACTCAAGATTTTAGATTTTTAGATCTGAGATTTATGGAAGTTTTGGAGTTGAAATTTGACAAGAAAACAAACAAACAGAGGTCCAGGGGCTGTAAACATACTAGAATGGTAAATTTGAATTTTTGGTGTTGTCGATGCTCATTGATGATAAGTTGTGCTGATGGTTTTGGCTTGAAAGAGGTCTGGTTTTGGTTCAGAAAATTAATGAAAAAAATTCAAGAAGAATGAGATAATTAGGTAGAGTCTTACTAGTTCTTCTAGAGTCACCTAGAAGAATTTTTTTTTTTTGGATAAATCATTAGTTGGTGGAAGGGGAATTTGAATATTGGACATCTCCATTGAAACACCAAGAAGCACCAATTGAGCTCTAAGAAACTCACTGAGAAGAAATTTAGTGGAGTTTCATGATTAAAGGGAAGCATAATATGCTGAATTTTGTTAATATAAGGTCTCTCTCTAATTGTTTACAGGACCACAAAGTTTGCTTATTCAGTAATAAATTCTTGGGAAAAGTTAACGAATTTTGGTTTAGGATTAGAAAATTTTTATAGGAAAAGAAAAATGTAACTTATTTTTTTAATAGTTTTTTATATTTCCCATAAAAGTGGTATTAAAACTTTCTTAAAATGGTCCATTAACAAATGCCCTAAGGGCACCCATTAACCGGAGCCTGAATTCTTAACATAACATAAAAAACATTAAAACTTCTACTAAGAAAAGGAAATGACTAAACAAGACTCAAAATCCAACTAGCAAAAGTCAATCTAGCAACAATAAAATGAAACTAGACTCATTACTATGTAAGTAACTACTGATAGAATTGCAAAATCACTAAATTACCTTATAATTAGAATTTTCTAAAGTGTAGGATCTGTTAGTGTCTATCATGTTGGCTTTATAAATATTCAAGATTGCCTTCTGCATCATAGTTGTAAAGAAGAAATATACCAAACTTCTCTCTCTCTTTTCTGTTTGAAAGACTTGCACTTTGATTTTGAATTATGCCTTCAGTTCTATTTCTTGTTGTAATGCTATGTTTCTAATCAGGGGCTGGTCTATTTGGTTCTTGTTTATTGTGCTTACAAAAATGGGATATGATTCTCAGCTGACATCTCCTAATACTAGTAGGTTTTCGGGAGGATGCTTCAATTTTATAACATAAAAGATCGACGAATAAAGAAAATCAAATCGATGTTCTCAAATTTTCCATTTGATGGATTAATAAATACTGCTGTAAGTTGATTGTGTTGAATTTTAGTGTTAGCCTTTATTACATGTAATAACTGAATAATATAATCATATCATGAAGAATTTTAGCTAACTCCTATTTTCTGCATTGTGTTTGGGAATCTGGTTTCTTGTTAGACCAATTTAATCTAAGTCCAATATTATATTCCCATGTAAGGTTTTTTCTTTAAATAAAAATTAGAACTATGCCTATATAATTGAAATTGAACAATGAAACAGATAGTAAAAAAAAAAAAAAAAAACTTTTAGTAAAGTGGCAGAAGCAGATCATGTACAGCTGAGTGTTGTTAAAAGCGAACTTAAGGTGCGCTTAAAGCTCAAAGCTTGAAGCCCCAAGGTCTGAGTGCTTCGCTTGGCAAAAGAAACGCTCATTTAATGAAGTGCACTTTTTGAAGAGAGCACACCTTGGTGTGCTTTTTTATATTTTATGCTAAAAAAGATATGAATCATCAAAATTAATTGCTTGATCTTAAAAGATATAACTTGGATGAATGATTTACTATACAACCACTATCCTTAAGGTGTATAGTATGACTCTTCTATCTTATAACTATTCTTTTGAAAAAGGGTCTTACAATCTGATAATCACTACCTCCTCAGTATTCAGTTCTTTTAAAGATCCTGGTTCTGACAGCCATAATAATAATATGATTATAGACATTTCTTATCTCTGTGCTCATTGGGCAGGATTTTGAACTTAGTAAGAGTTATCTCTCACCAGTTGTGCTGACCTGTTTCAAATGTATTGGTTAAAACTCATTAACTTAGGTTTTGGCATGTTGTTTTGTAAGTCATTATTAATTTCTTGCCTTTATTGATAAAAATTTCTCTTAATTACTACAGATAAGGTTTTCCTGAGTTTCATAATAAAAGAATTCTTGTTTAACGACTTGTCTTGGGCTGAATGGAGTTATTGTACCTTTGTGTTCATTTTATATTCTTCTTTGTAACATATTTTCTTTGGATTGCTGTTTCTTCTGCTTCTACGTTCCCTATTGATGTAGAACACAAATAGGAAATAAGAAATAAAAGAGGAATAAAAGGAAAAACATAATAAATCCTAAGCTTCACCACCTAGAATTTGCCTCCAAACCCTAGGCTTCACCTCCTAAGGGTGTCTGATATCACCACCAAACAAAGGAGGAGACATATTCTCAACTCATTATAATTAATTCTTATTCAAATGCAACTGTCCTTCCTCATTACAGCAGTATCAATTAAATAGATTTTAGAGATTATATTAATATGGGAAATGCCTAATCAAATTCCCTAAAACCCTCAACATTAAAAACTAATTTCAAAATTCAAATTCAAAAACAATTTCAAATTTAGGATGTGTTTGGATACCGTTTATTTTGCTGAAACTGAAAAATTATTGTTGAATGTACTGTAGATAATAGTAAAAGTTAGTTGAAATAGTACAGTAGAGCCCATGAATAGTGCTAAAAAGTGCAGTGAGACCCATGAATAGTAGCAAAAATAAGCTGAATAGTAGCAAAAATAAGCTGAATAGTAAAATAATTTTAATTTTTCATTTCAATCGAAACGCACACTTAGAGACAAAATCTTAAATGAATTTTGTGCTCCCTACATCACCTATTCCACTCTTTTCTTTTTCCACCTAATTTTTACAGTTTTGGTGTTGAATTCTACCAGTTTTTCTTGATACGTAAGTTTATAATTGCTGAGGCCAAAGGTCTGTGGACCAATTGGTATCTCCTTTGCCCATGAATAAGGGGGGAGGGGTGGGATCATGGGTTCAATCTTGAGTCACTCATTTCAAAATCATTAGAATATGGTTACGCCAAATTGTAACAACATTGATGATTTGAAATGAGATCAACCTCAAAAATTTGGGAGCAAGTACTAACACTCAGTGGTGATTGGATCTTATTTCACTGCAGTGGTAAGTGGTAACTAATCATTATCTACTGTAATGTCCCTAATTCATCCCATATCCTTTGGACTTCTAAAGCATTAACCTCTACAGTTTCTATCAAATTTGAAGAATCCCATTCAATCTCTTCTATTTGCACCCAATTCTGATATGGAGAAGGAGCTCAGTGATGATCAGGCAAGGGGTTCTTCCTCATGTTAGGCTTGGTAATGATGTTGGGATTTGGGAGAGTTCCATTGTCTATAAGGTCTTGTATTTCACATTTGAGGTGGAAACAATTGTCGGTTTTATGGCCGGATTTTTTATGGAAGTGGCAATACTCATTGAGTTTCGAAGTAGGAGGTACAAAATTGGGCATAGATGTGGGATGTAGAGGTTTGATGAATATTCACATGCAGTAAGTGTATAATTACCATTAGTGACTCTAGTTGCATGGTGTTGTAAAAATATGGAGTGCTCCTTCCAGAGACCTGCTTGTAAAGGACAATGCTGTATTGTCTATGACTCATGTCTAGTTATCCAGGCCATCTAAATATTAACACTTCTATCTAAATGAAGGTTATTGTTTGACTAGGACTTTACCTTTCTTTTTTTGTTATTTAAAATAATCTTATAAGTTACTTCAGATGGTATAGGTGCTACTTCTTGTATCTTATATTTGTTCGAGTGTCCTCATTTTTTAATTGTTGTTTATGTTTTATATTTGCATATGCATGGTAACTCACCTCTGCAATCCTTGTTGTGATGCTTCTATATTAGATCACACATTATGATATAAGTTGCTTTTTATATATTGCAGGTATTATCTACCAAATCTGGAATGTGGGACAGCATATTTGATACCATCCTAGCCATTGATCAACAGGAATTAACCAGCTCACATATGCAAAACCAATCTGAATATGAGATCATAGATGTTGAACCAAGTGTTAAAGAGGCACCCGAGCATAGTGTTGAGCTTACACACAGTAAGTAGTGTTTGCTTCTTAAATTAGGCTTTGCTGATAATAATTCGGTTATGGTTGGCAAATAGGCTTTTCTTCTTAAAAGAGGATGCACCAATAGACTTGTGTTATCTGTCTTTTTTTTTTTTTGGGGGGGGGGGGGGGGGGGGAGAGGATTTCATAATTTTTTTAATTCTCAACCTAAATTGGTTGAAAGTTAAAAATCCCTCCCCCCCCCCCCCCCCCCCTCTCCTCCTCTCAACCTAAAGAAAAAAGAAGAGAACCACCAAGAGTTAAATGTTATAGGCTCTATGACTTGGCTAAGCATTTTGACATTATCTTGGTTTCTAAATCTTGCTGAAATTTGTAAAATTTGACTCACTAGACTCTTGTCATAATGCCACAACTTTAATATACAAAGCCTTGGAATTCTAGGGGATTATGTGAGACTTTGATATTTGTTTTTTGTTTTTGGACAAGTGGGCTTTGATATTTGTTAATGGAAAAGGTGTATTTTCATTTGGCTGGCTGGGCATAATTTGGTGTGATTTACTTGATAAGTGAATTGGGGAACCCAAAGTGATAGCACAATCATTTGGGGACCTCACCTTATGAAGTGGTGATCACTAGTTTGAATCTACCTTTCCTCCCCATCGGAGTCAAAAATTATATAAGAAAAAAGTGAATTGGGGAAGGTGTCAATATGTTGTGACACTTTTTTAAGTTTCCCTCCTTATTATCCCATCATTCCTAATATTATTTCCCTATAAATTTGTTCACTTTAATTGTGATGTGTAACTACCAATTTGATCTAACAGGTGTTTCTGTTGAGGACATTATGAGGAAAGTTGCAATGTATTTCCATGGAATTCATAGTTATGGTCAATCAGTTCTAGAAAAGAGAATTAACATCTTACGGAAGCTCTATGATTGTGAGTTTTGGCTAGCAGAGCAATTTTGTGTCAATACATTTAAATCGCTTGGTTTTGGGGAGTTTTTAATGTTTCTAGAAAAACATGCCTCCCTGCTACCTGAAGAAATACACGAGTTCTTAACAGGTGACATATGTGAAAAATCCCCTTTCAAGGTTTGCATGCTTCAGCATCAGCTGGTTGTTTTAGTATCACAAGCTCTGAATGGCTGCATAGGGGAGAAAGAAATAGTGACCAAACAGATGATTTCTTCACTGCTTATGAGGCAATTCCCATTGATCAGTTTCAAAATTTCGGAAGATGGTTGTGTGTCAGACTTCCTAGATATTTTGGGGAAGCATAAGACCAATGTAATTTCTAAAGGAGTCCTATTTTCTGTAACATTATTTGAAATGTGTTATGTTGGAGACTCAACAGCCCATAATGGAAGTGAACTATTAGAAACCACCAAGGTGAGAATTGACGTCAGCCAGAAAGTAGGAGCCTTGGAATCTCTTACATCCAAGGATGCAATTAAGGCCTTACTTAGGGCACCGCTGATGTCAGATCTAAACACATGGGCACATTGGGACCTGATCTTTGCTCCCTCACTTGGTCCTCTTGTACCATGGTTGTTGAATGAAGTCAACACGAAAGAATTATTGTGTTTAGTGACTAAGGATGGCAAAGTCATGCGCATTGATCATTCGGCTACTGTGGACTCATTCTTGGAAGCTGCACTTCAAGGATCTCCTTTTCAAACAGCTGTGCAGCTGTTATCTTTGTTCTCATTAGTTGGGGGAGAAAAATATGTTCCCTTGTCCCTTTTAAAATGTCATGCACGTCATGCATTTGAAGTCATTTTGAAGAATTCTCTTGAGAGTAGAGAAGTAAATGACACTCAGAGCTCTCTCATGCAAGGAAACACCTTATATAGGCAGAAAATTGTTGATGAGGCTGCTACTAGTAGTTTTAGTAGCGAGTTACACAAAAGTTTATGCAAAATGAATAAAGCAGTGCCTGTTGTATCAAGATTTTTCCTTGATTGTCTTGGCTATTTACCCACAGAGTTTTGTGGTTTTGCTGCTGATGTTTTGCTTTCTGGAATGCGATCTGTCATCAAAGATGCTAATTCAGCCATTTTGTGTGAATGCAACAAAAGGGAAGAGCGTGTCATGCTTCATGAAGTTGGATTGTCTCTTGGTATAGTAGAGTGGATCAATGATTACCACGCATTTTGTTCCGCTGATATTACTGATTTTTTCCCATCTGGAACTTCATGCTTGGAATCCGCTGGGCCTGAGAAAAGCAATGGCTCCAAGAATATTGAAGATTTGCCAGGTAAGTCTTCCACTTCCAAAGTAAAATTGAATGTACCTTGCGTGACAGATGGGCAGAATGAAGAACTTACTGGAGTTTGTCAATCAATCAATGGGGTAGAAGTTTTTGATGATAGAATTAGCAGTGGTCACTTGCAACGTTTATCTGAACTTAATGAAGATAAGAATGCAGCCCTGGTCATTGAATCTATTAGGCGGGATGAATTTGGCCTTGATCCAAGTCTTTCAAACACTGAAATTAGCATGTTAAAGAAACAGCATGCTCGCCTAGGGAGAGCACTTCATTGTCTTTCACAAGAATTATATTCTCAGGATTCACATTTTCTTCTTGAGCTGGTAAGATCATCTTCTTTGTCTCTTTCATTGCGAGTAGTAGTGTAGTGCAACTTCACATGTGAATAACATCCTGAACCAATATAGTTTTGTGAAGTAGATTTTTCAATGCATCTTATGTTCCGTAAGGACTTTACTTTCACATTTTTAAATATTAGTTGTATTATCATGTAGTTTAAATATCGGCTGTATTATCATGCTGGTTGAAAGAACTTTGTTTACTGTTGTCATACTTTTTATATATATATTTTGATATTCTTACTCTTCTACCACTGGTGTTTTCTTTCCTACCATCTATAACAACTAAGATGTCAACAAATATAGGAACACAGTTATGTTAAGACTATTTCATCAATATCTCCTTCATCAACATTCAAGCAACTAAATCACATTCCTTTACATTTTCTATAAGACACCAATAATAAGAACACAAACGGACAATCTTTTTACCATCAAATAAGGAGTTAAAAGATGATCCACTGCTTATTTACTTTTATTGTGTATACAACACCAAACAACAATTAATAGGTTTCTATTGTGAAGATTTGTCTTAAAATCTTCCTTTTGAGGCACCTTGGTACATCAAATACTATTCCAAGGAAATTTCACAACAATCAACCCTTGAAATGCCACATAAGATGGACCACTAATTTTTCTAGCCTAGCTAAACTTCAATATATTCTATCCTCAACTCTTCTAGAAGGGAAGTTAGAATACAATAAATGTGTATGCATCTATGATTGGTACTAACTCACATTTGCTCAAATTGACCTATGTAAGACAAATTGGGGGAATTTGTCTACGTGCAGTTGTGGTGGGTTAAGGTTTATGAGGATTTGTGGAAATAGGATCTAGAGTTTTTGGAGAATGGTTTATGAGGTTGTGTTAGGATTTAGAAGTGGTTTGATGAGTTGTTTGGTGGCTATTTGGTAGAAGAAAGTATCTATGAAGCATGGGTGCGTTTCCAGATTGGGTTCGGGTGCGGGTGCGGGTGCGGGACTCGGTAATTTTTGAAAAAGTAGAGTGCGGATGCGGTGGAGTGCGGATGCGGTGGGGTGCGGCGATTAAAAAATTATTAAAAATATTTTTATTTATATTTTTAATATATTGCTAAGCATACTTTTTCACATTATATAAACATATACCAAATTTAAGAGCAATAGTAGATGATAACTAAAACATGATGTTCATAAATTAAATACAACCCAAAAATTTGAGTTGAGAACTTGAGATTGAGAGTGGGTCGGTGAGGTTGTGAGTGAGTTGAGAGTGAGATTGTGTGAGTGTGAGAGTGAGTTGAGGGTGAGATTGAGTGTGTGACTGAGTGGTTGAGTGTCTCACAGGGGAGATGGAGAGCAAAGACAGAGAGGCAGAGAGCACAAAGAGCACAAAGAGACTAGTGAGAGAGAGCTAAAGTTTGAAGTGAAGAATGCATGAGAGAATTTAGGGTTTGTTATTAAGTTCAAACAGTGCGTTTTGCACCATTTTTTTTTTTTTTTTTGAATTTCAGCCTAAATCGGCGGTTTTGCTTGATACGGTCCGAGTCGGCGCGAATCAGCCTGAGTCTGCGCCGTGTTAGCACAATTCGTGGAAAAAAAAAAAAAAAAAAAAAAAAGACTGGATGTGGCACTGACGTGCAGGCAGCAGTGTCCCTCGTGCATCGCTGCGTCGAGCCGCGACAGTATGTCGGGTGTTTTGCCTCATTTGTGCATCCCAGGAAAGTATGTGGACTCCTAGTTTGACTAGAAAACTAAAACCTAAAAAAATACTGACTTGGACCTAAAGAAAACAAAACCTAATTGGATATCATAGAAGATTCTAGACCTAACTAAATTACAAAAATACCCTTAAATTGTATCATTGTAGAAATTGTAGATTGCTCATGACCATATATTGGACAAGGTTTTCCTCCAAACCAATTTGGAGGAATCTCCTCCAACCCATTAAGTCGCTATTTATAAACTTTCTATGTATAGAATTTAAATAAGTTACATGACTCATTTAAAAAGTCCTGTGACTAAAAGTACACGTGAGTGGTTTCTTTAATTTCCACATAGTGAGTTGGAGGAAGTTTCCTCCAAATTGGTTTCGAGGTAAATTTTTTCCATATAAAATTTCCTATTACTAATAAAATATAAAATACTCTTTTTGCCTGAAAAGACTCATATTCACATGTGGACCTAATAAAATTATTCTTGAATAGGGAAAAATTTTATTGGGATTGCACTCTTATTTTAAAGAAATTTTTATTTACATATCAAAAAAAAAAAAAAAAAATTGAATAGGGGGATTTCCAAAATAAAAGCAATTCCATCTTCCATGAATGCATCACCTTTTAACCTAATACCACCTTGAAACAAAGGAGTAAATATTGAACAAAGCCAAGTTCATTCAGATTTTGGAAGGATTGAATCATCAGCAGATTCCAAATGGTAGATCACCTTTACCTCTCCTCCCTCAACCTAAAAGCTGGTTAAATAGCCAACACCAATATTTTATTGTAGCATTATGCTAAAAAGCTCCATAACCAATATGAAGAGGAGAGAAGATAAAGTATTCCGTTGTCTCAATGTTCTTTGAACCTCCAAAGAATCTGGCCTGCCATTATAAAAAAAGAAAAGAACAAAAAAATGATTTGTGAAACACAAAACCAAACCCATTTCCTCCACTTTTCACCAAAACCAAACCTGGCCATTAAGTGCATTAGAAAAAAAAATCCTAGTTAACCTGGGCTTATGCCTTTTTTTTTTTTTTTTTTTTTTTTTTTAAAATTGGTTACGCACACGCACCTATTGAGTTTTGAACCCTACCAAAACTTCACCTTTTACTTATTCTTGTGGGAGGACTTGGTGCCATTTGAGTTAGTGCTCAATGTGTAAATTACATCTTCTAGGGACACCACTTTGAGCCTGCTATCAAGTCATTTGTTCACAACATACTGAATTATGACTTGGAAAACATTTTGAAGTACTTTAGCAAGAACATTAGTGATTAATCGATCTATTAAAATAATGCCTCTATTTATACTTTTTTGTACCATCAACTTCTTTTAAGAAAACTGATCTCCCTTCCGAAGCAGTCATAAAATTTGTAAGAGGCTTTCTTTGCGCATCTGTCCTCCCATGAAATACAATGCCCGTTCCTTTTTCAATTCAAGACCCCTTGGTAGCAACAAATCTTAATGTGTGCTTTCTCATTTTGGAAGAGCAATTTTTAAAACATTGTAACCTAGAGGAGCAAAACCCACAATCATATTATTAGCTGATTTGGTGTAAGAGCTAATATGATATGAGTTTCTAGCAAAGTGGAACGGAAAGTCACCAGAATAGAACTTACATCCTAGCAATTTGACTTTTTAGATGCTCTCAGGAACCAACATTGTGAAGCTTGTACTTGCCCCTGAGCTGAATTGGCTCCCAAGGAGATGATGTGACTTGTTTAGGCTTCTTTCTCTGTTCTGCCTCTTCTTCCATCCTTTGTATCTTTCAAAGATGCTTTGGTGACACTTTATGACATGGTTTTATTCCTACATTACTAATTGTTTAGCAAATAAACCTTCATGCGACAATAGAATCCCTTAAAAATACATTTACAATAACTGCAACTAAAGTTTGTGTTTCCACCCCCTTAAACCAAATTTTCCAATTTAGCGATGTACTTCCAAAGAAGAGTACAATGATCTACTGCATAAGATGAACTCACTCTCCAAAGACATTAACCAATAACAGTATTATACTAAATAATTCAGCTAAAATCAACAATAAAAAATGGGGGAAATCACACCAACCACTTCCCTTGAGTACAAGGAAATGACAATTTCCCTACTTCACATTGTATCGTGATAACATACATTGTGTCTTCTGGTTTTATGGTTTTTAATTCTCAGTTGCTATTCTTTTTACTGTTATATGATTTTGTGAAAAGCTAGTAGTAACCCAGATGGTAGGGCATGGGAATTGTGATATAGTTTATCATTTGATATTATGTCATCTGTACCATTTTGTAGTTTATTGTACATCCTGATACAGACTGCAACCCCAATTGTATGGAATCTTTTTTTGTTTGATTATGAAGATGAATTTGATTATAGGTATTAAATACAGAATAGGTTGCTTAGAAGCCTTTTTTTTTTTTTTTTTTATTATAAATGAATCTATTTATTGTTCATTTTGCTTCAGGTTCAGAATGCTGATGATAATATTTATCTGGAAAATGTGGAACCAACTCTGACATTCATTCTTCGAGACTCAGGCATTGTTGTCCTAAATAATGAGCAAGGATTTTCTGCTCAAAACATCAGAGCACTTTGTGACGTTGGAAATTCAACAAAGAAAGGATCTAATGCTGGGTATATAGGGAAGAAGGGCATCGGTTTCAAATCAGTCTTCCGGGTATGTTTGAAGAAAACTATAATCATACTTTTGTTTGTTTGTTATTTATTGGGACAAGTACTAAGAAATTTATTGGAAAAAATGAAAGTGGGCATTGGCCAAGTACACAGGTTGTTAGATGGGATCATTCTTTGTTTTTTTAATTTATTATTATAAAATTTTCTATTATTCTCTTTTCTTTTCTTTTTTTAATTTTTTTTTGATAGGTAATCAAAAATTTATTGCATAAAAAAGGACATCATGTTTACAATGGTGAACACTCTGAACTTAAAACAAATACAAGTAATTCAAGAAGAGTTATGAACAGAAAAGAGAAAATCATAAATGGAAATACATTGTGTAAAACCCCAAATTCTTCCCCACTGAAATAAAGTCCAACCTAGTATAGGCTTCAAAAGATCTACAAATCTCACAATATATTCAAAATTACGATTATTACGTTCCCACCAAATTAACCACATAAGACAAGCTGAAACCATATTCCAAATATTAGAAGATTTATTTTGTGTTTACTTGAGAATATTTGTTTTAAAGAAAGTCATAGAATCGAGTAGCTCAACTTAACTGTACCTAAGGCTTAATCCTGAAAGTATCATGATATCATATGTTTTAAAATTATAGAAGCTTTGATTTCTCGGCTATTTGTTGCTAAGTGAACCGTCTGTATATCATAGTATTTTACAGTTTTACTTATAAGTTTTATTTAAAGATTTTCGTGCTTTTGAAGGAGTCTTTTCTGGTCAAGCTCGGTCAATTCACTGGATTATTACGTAGCTCTGGTTTTGTTTTGTTTTTATTTTTTATTTTTTGGGGTAGAGGGTGGGGTGGGGTTTCCTCTTAGATTAGGATCCTCTAGAATGCCCTGTTTATTCTTACTGATTGTCTTATTAAGTTATTGTGCATCTTTTCCCTTCTTTTTTCCCTGTTTATTTTGTGCATCTTCTTACTGTTTGTCTTATTAAGTTATTGTGGGATATAAAGGTTATGCTTCTCAAACTCCAGGATTGAATACTAACAATTGCAAGAAGTTCAGAAGCTGATTATTTAATCTAGTATTTGACGCTTTAGAAGCAGATGATATAATCTAATGTTGACACTCATCTCCAATATAATCAATCTTTTCGTTGACTCTTTTCATCTGTCACATGCATTCATAAGCTTTATCGTGGTTATTGGTTGTTTTAAGTTGGTTAAAATGTGACTGGCAAAGAATGTAATCTTTTTATTTAGAATTAATTTTTTGCTTAGGGTTTATGACTCAATATTCCAGGAGTGGACATGAAACATTGAGTGAAGTTTAGAAGAAGATGATTAAAATAGGTGTTTAAAGGCTATCTCCCACAAAGATTATAAAAATGATTGGAATAGTGTGCAGATGTTTTTCATTTTTAATAAGTGTGTCAAAGTCTATGTTTAACGAACTCTACATTTTTCAGAAAATTGTAATTGTGGTGAAAAGTGTTATGGTGTGAAAGCAGGCATAGAGTTTGAATGTGGTATCCTCACATAGAAACCTGAGTTACTTTTTGACTGAATGTTTTATCAAACTAATGGTTATACACTATAAATAGTCAACTTTCATCAATTTGGGTGTTCTTTCTACAGATCACAGATGCTCCAGAGATTCATTCTAATGGGTTTCATGTCAAATTTGATATAAGTGAGGGTCAGATTGGTTTTGTTTTGCCAACAATAGTACTTCCTTGTGATATTGACTTGTTCAGTAGGCTGGCATCTAGTGACACTGATCATTTGGATGATCAATGCTGGAACACTTGCATTGTACTTCCTTTCAGATCAAGATTTTCGGACAGTACTGTCATGAGCAGCATTATCACTATGTTTTCAGAACTTCACCCGTCTTTATTGCTTTTTCTTCACCAGCTTAACTGCATTAAGTTTAGAAACTTGCTCAATGATTCACTCATTGTGATGAAAAAAGAAATTGTGGGAAATGGCATCATAAGGATTTCACATGGAAATGAGAAAATGACATGGTTTGTAGCATCGAAGAAGTTGTGGACGGAGATCATTCTTCGTGATGTGCAAACAACAGAGATCTCTATAGCATTTACATTGCAGGAATCAATTGACGGGGATTACATTCCACTTCTAGACCAGTGGCCTGTTTTTGCATTTCTTCCTTTAAGGACTTTTGGTCTGAAATTTATTCTTCAAGGTGATTTTGTTCTTCCGTCATCTAGAGAGGAAGTGGATGGAGATAGTCCCTGGAATCAGTGGTTATTGTCTGAGTTTCCTGGTTTGTTTGTTGATGCTCAGAGATCCTTCTGCACTCTTTCATGTTTTAGAGAGAATCCAGGAAAGGCTGTGTCTGCTTTTATGAGCTTTGTTCCGCTTGTCGGGGAAGTTCATGGTTTCTTTTCAAGTCTTCCCCGGTTGATTATTTCTAAATTACGTATGACAAACTGCTTACTTCTGGAAGGAGGAAATGACAGATGGGCTCCTCCTTGCAAGGTTCTAAGAGGTTGGAATGAACAGGCTCGCATTCTTCTTCCTGATAGTATGCTTAGTGAGCACCTTGGCCTTGGATTCTTGGATAGAAATATACAAATTTCTGATTCATTAGCAAGGTCACTGGGTATTGAGGATTACGGGCCTAAAATTCTACTACAGTTTATGTGCTCTCTGAGTCATGTGGAGAATGGCATCAAATCCATGGGCCTGCATTGGTTGTCTTCTTGGCTGAATGCACTTTATACAATGTCATTCCATTCATCTAGAAAAACTTTCTTAAACTCTGATACAGAAGGTGATCTCATAGAGAACCTTCAAAAAATATCATTTATTCCTCTTTCAGATGGTACATACAGTTCAGTGAATGAAGGTACAATCTGGTTACAATCTGATACGGTAAGCACTGGGATTGATGGCAAGCATGGACTTGAAGCTTTCCCAAATTTATTTGCTAAACTTCGAACTGTGAATCCTGCCCTCCTTTCTGCATCAACCGTTGATACCTCACGCATGGATGTGAGTTTCATGGGCAACCTTACCAACATGCTTCATAGAATTGGTGTCCAGTGGTTGTCTGCTCATGAAATTGTGAAGGTGCACATCTTGCCAGCTGTATCTGATGACAGAATTATAAATAGGGACATGAATTTGATGACAGAGTATGTTTGCTTTGTAATGATCCACCTACAGTCTAGCTGCCCTGATTGTTTTGTTGAAAGGGAGAACATAATCTCCCAATTACGAAATAAAGCTTTCATTTTAACAAATCAGGGCTTTAAACGGCTTGTTGAGGTGCCAATTCATTTTAGTAAAGAATATGGGAATCCATTCAATGTGAATAAGTTGATTAATGTTGTAGATATGGAATGGCATGAAGTTGACACCACTTATTTGAGGTATCCAGTTACTGAATCACTCTCATGTGGACTGGTGAAATGGAGGGAATTTTTCCAGGAAATAGGTGTTGTGGATTTTGTGCAAATTAATCAAGTTGATAAGACTGTTTCTGATCTATCTCATATCAATTTTAAGAATCTAATGTGGGAAAGAGACCTGATTTCCCCTGAATCAATTGCTAAAGACTGGGAATCCCGTGAATTGGTCCATTTAATCTCTGTATTGTCCAAAAATGGCATGCAGCAAAGTTGTATATATCTGTTAGAGATTTTTGATACACTATGGGATAGTTGTTTTAGTGACAAAGTGATGGGTTACTGCAATCCTAACTCTAGCGGAGATAGCAAACCCTTCAAGTCTTCTTTTATGAGCAGCATCTGTGATGTCCAGTGGGTAGTATCTAGCATGGATGATGAGCTTCACTATCCCAAAGATTTATTTTACGATTGTGAAGCTGTACATTCAATTCTGGGTGCTTCTGCTCCATATGCTGTTCCAAAGGTTAGTATGATATACACCGAATTTGCCTTTTGAACTTCTCATCTTGTTTTAACTTTGATGTAATCTTTCTTCAATTCTGTTTCCTTTTAAATTGGCTGTATATCTAATTATCATGTATACTCTTTACAAAGTTATTTTCTTTTTATGCATGAAATATTGTGAAAGGTGCAATATATTTAGAAGCTTTTTGGTTTAATTTTCTTGACTGCTTACATTGTGATTTTAAGAACTGGAACGTGGTACAAAACATAATAAAGGTTGCTACAATTATCAGAAAGGGTGTTCCACACAATGAGATTGGGAGCCATATTGAGCAAACAGCTCTTGTTTTAGGAGCATCTCTCTCTCTCATTTGTTTCTCTTCCCTTGCCTTGCCAAAGCATTGCACATCAACTGAGAAAGGGCGTGAGCCTGAATTTGCTACATCAATCAATATGAATTCTTTTTTTTCTTGGGTTAATTATTAGTTTTATGAAAAATGCAGAACAGATTAGACCTTTAATTAAAGAAAAGATGAAAAAAATAAGAAATATTGATGCAGATAAAGTTTTTGTTAGTACATAACGTTATATGAAATAAACTTTCATCACAAAGTTCACGTTTGTATGGAAGAAAAAAGTGAGTTCATAAGGGTTGCTCCTGGTCTTTTGTGTATTTGATATTGTGTTGCAATATATGCATGCTCTGTGTTAAATACTGTAACATGAAACAAAATATATATGCTTCTCCATATAATTCTTTGAATGGGTGGCAAGCCAAATCCAAATTAAATGATTATCTATTTATAAACAATGTTCGTTAGCACTCCTACAAGAAACAACCTAGCTAAGGTGTGCCCTACATTTTCTTCACTTGCTCTGCAGTTGAGCCTCATACAGTGTTCCACGCCTTTAATATGATGAGAAGAAGAGGGGCCACCCTCTTTTCTTTTCTGCACCAATCCTTATTTACTAATATATCTTTTTTTGGGTATATAGCTCAGTTGGTAGAGGGGATAACCAGCACCAGTTCCTCCTTTCTTTTTTTGGGGTAGGGGTTGGGGTACTTGCTTTAAGAACCTGCCATATCTCCCTGTATGATGGGAGGATTTAGCTGACATGGGTTTATACAAGTTCTTTATTGAGCTTTTTTTTCTTCTTCTTGGAACAGGTACAAAATGGAAAGCTAGTAAGTGATATTGGGTTTAAGATTAAAGTTACTATTGATGACATTTTGGAAATTCTAAAAGTGTGGAGAATTTCTCAGAGACCTTTTAATGCCAGGTATTGCTGCATCTTATTTTCCATTTTAGATTTTTGATATTTGTCATCTGAAAGAGATAATTTATTTAGTAAATGTTCTTTCCTGCTGGCTATAGGAACTAATTAGTATTCTTTTTTTGTTTTGTTTTATGACATAGGATTTTAATGCTTTACTTCTTTCTGCTGTTTAATTGATTTGTTCATACATATTTGGTAGTTTTCTCTTTCCACATAAAAAATCCATACATTCTGTGGCTTTACTATTGCTTTTTCATGTGAAGTATTTGTCAATAGCTAGTGTTTTTACGAATAATGCCTTCTTTTTTTTCGTTTGAGCATGTTAGTGGTATAATATTTTCTATGCAGGGTAATAGTGCAATAATGCCAATGTTCATAAAAATAAAATAAATAAAAGAAAAAGCAAATGGTTGTGTGTTTCTCAGTGCGACCAATTAAAACTGATATCAGTGCTTAGATTATGTTCCTATAGTATCATCTACGAGCTTTTTATACTTGAGATTGCTCTTTTAGTCATACTCTGCATTCATCTGAATTTGTTTTGGGGGCTCATCACCTGACTGGTTTTTTTTTTCCCTAGCGATGCTTCTGAAATATATATATATATATATATATATATATATAGTGTTATTTTGTAATTCTCAAGATTTCATGTGTTCTACATGCTGTGGCAACGCATGTGTAAGTAGTCAATGTTGGATGGAATTCCTTGCATGGCTATTTTGCGATTTAGATAATTCAGATGATTCTTGGACATTTGTTTGTTTATAATTTGACAGACGAGTTGATTCAATTCGAGAAAAGGAAAGAAAGGTAGAAAAAGACCTAAAATAACATTAATAGAAGTATTAAAAATGGACATGTCAATTAAGTAGGTGATAGACAATAATATTTTGGATAGGATTGAATAACATAAAAAAAAAAAATAAAAAAAAAAAAAAAAAATACATGTAACCAACCCTAATTAGTATGCTGAGCATTGATATCCTCAAACCCAATTTTTTGGGACTAAGACTTGGATCAGGGGCAGAACTAGTAAGAAGAAAGGGGGGCCATGCCCTCCACACCCCCCCCCCCCCCCCCCCAAAAAAAAAAAAATCAAAAGTCCTTTTGTATTATGTGCTTTTATTGAATATTTCAAAGATTTACCTTGTCGAAATTGGAGTTGGCCCTCACAAATATTTTAGTCCATTGGTGTTCTTAAAAGAAACAAAACTATATTTTATCTTGTAATTAAGAGGTGTAACAAATTAAACATTCTAGTTTCAAAGTAATAAATTAGTGAAATTACCCTATAATTTCAAAAGTGACAAAATATACCTCTATTTCTAAAAATAACAAACTAGACTTTAACCCATTGTGTTTGAGGTATAATGTAGGTTGGGGTTTAATTTTTACTTTTTAAAACATCACATTTTAATTTCTTACTCTCAAAACTATATATTTTAATTTGTCACATGCTTAAAATAAAATTTCTCAGAAAAGAATTAGTCAGTTGGTATAATATTCATAGAGACAAATGTAATTTTTTTTCCTTCTCAATTTCATTTTTTATGTAAAACATGCTCTTCTACTTCCATTAAAATTTTACATCATTCATGCTTTGGTACTTCATTGGTTTCATTAAAATTTTGTTAATCCCTTTGGTATACAATTAGTATTTTAAATTTTTTTTGAGGATAAACGGCAGAATTAGTATTTTAAATTGAAAATGAATAATTTCATAATTTTGCTATGGAGATGATAAAAAATGAATTTTATTCTATGAAAATCTTCATGGGGCATAATTTTGATAGGAGATATTAAGTATTTTTGTATTAAATATTTGTGTATAGGTCTAAGATCAATCTTTACAACTTTTGTATACTCATTGGAATTTAAAAGATAACAAATTCTCCTAAAATAAAATTAGTTAGCAAACATATACGTAAAATTTGATAATTTTATGTACAATATATTTATAAATTATGACTTACTCCAATATTAAAACATTAAGGTTTTTATATGTATGTATGTGTTTGTGAATGCGTGTGGGGTTTGTCTTCACTAATATTAGTATCACAACTCAGTCCCTCCGAAACAGAAATTCTTGGTTCCACCCCTGACTTGGATGTTGTTATTGTTGTATAATTTAATAGACTTGTATCATGGATCTATATCTGCATCGAGATGCTTTTCATCTATATTTTCTTTCCAGAACCAGAAATTTTTACATGCTTTTGCTCATACCTTCATCTGCTCCTCTTCTTATTCCTTTTTAAATAACTTTCCTTTTTCCTCTTCCTGTGACAGTGATATGTTATCTACTTATGGAACACTTGCTTTTAATATATTCTGTATACGTGCACTTTCCTGACATCTTAGCATTATTATATCTATTTTCCATTTATTATTTGTTTAGTATATATGTCTGAGTCTTTCATTTATAAAAAATACTTCAGTCTTTCAACCAACTAAATGGGACCAACTTTCTTTGCATGCCAGCATATCACAAATGTCAAACTTGTACACATTCATTTGGAAAAAAATGGCTACTTCAAGGCACAAAATCACAGAGGCATTACATTCTGGATCTTGCATATTTGTTCCCTATGCATCTGGCTCTAGTCATGAGGATGTGGTACCTGGTATGTTTTTGTCTCCAGAAGAAATATGTTGGCATGATCCAACTGGTTGTCTAGACCAAATTAAGGAGATGAATCCTCAGTGCAGTTTGACAGAAGTGATTCATTGCCCCTTAAACAAGACACTGAGCAATATATATCCAGGCCTTCGTGACTTTTTCATTTACAGTTGCAGAGTACATGAGACCCCTCCTCTCCGTAGCTACCTACGGATTTTGCTCCAGCTATCTACTGTTGCTTTGCCTTCGCAAACAGCTAATGCAGTAAGTAACCAAATCTGAAATAAAATCACAGTTGCAATTATAATTTGTTGTGGTGCAACTAAAGTGTTTCTTTAATGTCCCAGGTTTTCCATGTATTTCTCAAGTGGAGCGATGGGTTGAAATCTGGACTCTTGAGTCCTGAAGATATCATTTACTTGAAAGAGCGTCTTATGAAATTGGACTATGCGGTACTTCCAACTGAACAAGACAAGTGGGTTTCCCTACACCCTCTCTTTGGCCTTGTGTGCTGGTGTGATAGTCTGAAGTTACAAAAGCAATTTAAGCATTTCGATAAGATTTATTTTTTGTACTTCGGCAAACTTAGTGAGGATGAAAAAAAGATACTTCAAACGAAAGTGTCTGTGCTCATGCAAACCATAGGGATTCCTGCTCTGTCAGAGGTAAGATCTCTCTCTCTGTTTAGGCTTTGGTCTGGGGATGTTGCTCTTGAGTTAGCAATGTTTTTAACTCCGTATGAACTCATCCAGTAGGTCAGGCAGTATAGCTAATTATCAATGTGTTGACCTGAAAGGAATGGACTGCTAAACATCCCTGCTACAAATGACTGGAATTTCAACTTGAGCTGATCCTAAATAAGCCTTGAAAAAAAATTTTAATAACCATTTTTGCACTCAAAAGAATATAGTACTCTGCCTACTTTTAGATTTGTTCATGGTTCTAATTTTTTATTTTTGTTTCATAACACATCATAAGGAAGCTTGTATACAAAAGGTATAAGGAACTTTATCTTATGTGGTGCTCCATGAGATACATGGGTAATCTTTGAACTGTTTCATTATTGTCCGTTTAACTGTGTAGAGCTTTTACTGATCATTTATTGATTGCCTTTAAGGTACTGGATCTTTTATGTGATGTTATTTGGTCTGTGTGGACTGGAATCGTTCCTTTCTCCATTGCATACTCTCAACTTGCTTCAGAATACGTTTTTAGAAAGTTGGAGTTTGCTGATTGTATGTTCCTGTAACACCACTTTCACTTGAGATGTAGCTACTTGCAAAGCATAACTTAGCAAAGAATGAACAGGTGTGGGAAAGGGAGAACGATATATGCTTTCCTTTACTTGGATTCGGACATCTCTCTCTCCCCATAAGAAAAAACGGATTGCTATTGCATGTGGATATAGTATGTGTTTGCATAACAGTTCTTTTGAATTATTGATTTGTATCAGACAATGGAATTTCTTTGAAATGCTAGAATTTCTTTTTTCGCTTGAAATAAGCATGACAATTTGTACAGTTGTCTATGAGTTGTTGAGTAGACATCAATCGCTGTGAGATTCTGTTGATTGAAGCAAAGTAGAGCACCATTTTTGTCACCCTTAAGAGAAAAAATAATAATAAAACAATAAATGAGATATATAATGCGATCTTCACCTTCCTTTCCTCATTGTTGCATTAATGTGCAGGTTGTTACTCGTGAAGCAATATATGATGGTCTGGCAGACTCTAGCTTCAAAGCTTCATTAGTGGGCTGGAGTCTTCCTTATGCTCAACGCTACTTCTGTAGTGTACACTCTGAAAAATATTTTCAACTCAAGCAGTCTGGATTTGATATTCTGAACCGTTTACAAGTAGTTGTTGTTGAAAAGCTTTACTACAGGAATGTCATAAAAAGTTGTGGTGGTGCATCTAAGAAGCAAATTGAATGTAGTTGCCTACTTCAGGTATGTAATGAAATCCTTTGTTCCTTGTCCTTTCCCTCTCACCACCACCCCCCCGCCACGTTTTTCTCTCCTAACACACACATGAATATAGCAAATTACATGGTGTTCAAAGGTGGTAATCTAGTGGTTCCAGCCTATGTTGCACGGACACCAACACTGGTATGGGTAAGGGGATACGCCATTTCTTGAAAAACTAGAGTACGATATGTTGGGGGTACGGCAATAAATTGATATTTATTTTTAGGTATATTTTATATATTCTTACACATAATTTGTGTTCATTTTAGGTTTTAAAAAAAAAAAACAATCATTAAAATGAAAATAAATGATGTCTAACTACACACTCTCACAATCCCTTACAAATACCAACCAAGCCCATCACCAGAATAAACCAACCCAAATTTCATTGCACCTAATGGTTCTGTAACATTTGAACAATAAATCAAGGTTTTTCAACAAAACTTTCTCTGAAGTTTTATTGTCTTTTAGCTTCCAAACAAAACCACACTTTACTTATGTTGAACCATAGACATCTTTTACATTGAAGCCTTTTTTGGGCTGATGCCTCCAAATCCCTAAAATTTGTCAGCCTCCAACACTAACTCAGTACTCTCTTTTTAGTTGATGGTTACTAAACTTACATAAGTACTATTAAACCTCCTATACTTTGCAATGTATGCTTTGTTAGAATTTGAGGGTACTTCCAACATTTATATCCTTATCGTACGCCTTTTACAGGACAACGTTTTGTACACAACCCAAGAATCCGATTCTCATGCCCTATTTATGGAGCTGTCTCGTTTGTTATTTGATGGAACTCCTGATTTATACTTGGCAAATTTCCTTCACATGATCACAACCATGGCTGAATCAGGTTCAACTGAGGAGCAAACAGAATTTTTCATCTTGAATAGCCAAAAGGTACCTAAGCTTCCTAATGAAGAATCTGTTTGGTCCCTCCCGTCCATACCTTCACAGACAAAGAATGATGACTCACTCCAAACAACTTTTGATTCGACAACACTGGATGAGCGAAGTCATTTAAAGTCCAAAAAGATGGCTGGAAATAACTCAAACTGGCCACCAGCGGACTGGAAAACTGCACCTGGTTTTAGTCATGCTCGTTTAAGTGGTTTTAAGACTCAGGCAACAACTGCACAGCCTAGCAGCAGCCCACGAAAGGACAATTCTGAAGGTATAGTCATGCAAACTGATAATGTTGTTCCTATCTCAATTGTTGATGATTGGACCATTGAAGATGATTCAGCTGCAGCTTCAAAAGCTTTAGTTTTGTCAGACTGCAACAATTTGGAAAATCAGTCTGGCCATGCTCCCAGTCATGCTGATTTTACTATGGATGTTGACTTCGATTCTGTTGATTTAGATCCCACATCTGATGGCCCTGAGTTGGATGCATCTAATTTTAGCATGAGAGATCATCTTAGATTAGGTACCCCCGATGGAGCACAAGCCATGCAAACGGGGAGGCTAGGTGAGAGTATTGCTTTCAAATACATTATTGGGAAATTTGGTGGGACAGTAGTGAAGTGGGTTAATGAAGATAGTGAAACTGGGCTACCTTATGACATTATAGTAGGGGAGGAGAATAGCAGAGAGTACATTGAAGTTAAAGCAACTAAATCTCCAACAAAAGACTGGTTCGATATATCAATGAGAGAGTGGCAATTTGCAGTGGAAAAGGGAGAATCATTCAGCATTGCACATGTTGTTTTGTTAGGTAATAATGTTGCAAAGGTCTCAGTATTTAAGAATCCAGTAAAGTTATGTCAACTAGGCAATTTGCAGTTGGTTGTTATGATGCCCAGGAAGCAGCAGGAATTTTCCGTTGTCTCCTAACGGTAACAGACTCATTTTTTATCTGTGCTTATGGGTTATATTGACTCTCTGAAGTCTTTAGCCTAACCATAACTGCCTTTATGGAAATACACTGAAATGACAGAGGATTGTGTACAGTGACTCTTTACCTCGACTTGACGCATGAAAAACTTTATTACCTTTCCACGGTTGGTGGGTGAGTCCAGTTTGTTTTAGGCAGAATGTCTATGTTGCTACCATATTGTATATAAAACTTCATTGAAGGCCCTTCGTATGTAAATCATTGATAGAAATTTTCTTGTAGGCAGAATGTCTATTTTGCTACCATATTGTGATTTTATTTATTTTTTATCTTTTACTAGCTTGTAACCCCATGCATATGTATGGATATATTTAAAGATATACAATAAGATGCATAATATAATTCATATATATATATATATATATATAATTTAAATACTATTGATAGTCACTTTTATATTTTATTAACTCCTTAAAAAATTTTGTAAGGATATTATTAGGTATAAAATGTAAATTGTCCAAGTTTTTTTTTTTTTTTAATTATTGTGAAGTACTTTTTTTTTTTTTTTTTTACGGTTCATTTATTCTAGACTGTTTGGTTTTTGTACTTAATAACTCACTTAGATAAATATTTATGATATAGTCCCACATTTGATTCTAAAATTAAGAAATAAAATTCTTTAAGAATAAATAATTTAGGACACATGGCACAAAATTGAAACTCTAATTTGAAATTCTAATTTGAATTGTGTCTGCAAAGAGAATAAATTGTGTAATTTGTGCCTGAATGCAAATTAGGGTCCTAGTATTTATGGCAAACTCACTTTTCTTGGTAATAGATATAACTTTCCGAACACATGCATCAACCCTTACAGTAACAACCTTACCAAAATACAAGTCCTTCTCTTCCGAAACTAATATTGTTTGTGAAGCAACACCATCCAACAAGTGAGGTTATTGTATGTGTGAAGGTGCACCATATAATGGTGTAATCATTCATCACAATCACACGCTAACATGTTTGTACTTGTGCTTGCCTTTTTTTAGTTTCTGATGCAATTACAAATTGAGTATTTTGGGTATTGAATACTGTCAAATTTACTATTCACAACAAGAAAGAAAAATAATTTTTCTAAAGGATTTTTAAAAAATTACAATGAAAAGAAAATTACTATGAAATTTATTAAAAAATAAATTATATATTATATGCGGGATTTAATAGCATGTTCAGTTTCATTTGATAAATTCTTCATTCAAATTATAAAGAAACAAGTTTTTACACTTTATTATTATTGAATAAATAATATATATTTTTATTTTTATATAATGATCTGGTCTTGAATATTTATCTTTTTTTCTATTTCCAAAAATTTTCTAGTGTTTTTAAATTTGGCCACCAAATAGCACCATGGCTTTGCTTTTTTTTTTTTCATTTTTTTTTTTTTTTTTTTTAGAAAAAACAATATCAGATAATCAGTACATAGGAACAATCATATTTTATGTATGAGAAAAGGTGAAAATCACTGCTAAGCTATGAAGACCAATGCAACAATACACACAGAAATTTATCATGTTTGATATATAATTTTCAATTTAATTCAAAATCAACAATATATAAGATAAGAAATGGTTATTCATAGATTTTCCATAGCAACTGTCCATATCTTAGTATTATAGGTGTTATGTAAAGTTGTAAACTGGTCACAGTTGCAAGTTTTCACCTAGATTCCTTTAAAGTAATTGAAGCTATTGGGAAATACAGTCCAAATATGAAACCTCCTACTTACCATGAGTTAAGTATTCCAATTCTCAATAAAGAGGTGGCTTACACAAATGAGTTATTGAGTGATCACAAGGAATCTTGGGGGAAACATGGTTCCTCTATTATGTTTGATGGGTGGACTAGTAGAACCAATCAGAGCTTGATAAACATTTTGGTGAACTACTCAATTGAAACTATATTTGTGAAGTCAATCGATGCGTCGTGTATTTTGAAAACTAAGGAAAAAAACATTTCAATTACTTGATCATTTGTCAATCAAATTGGGGAGGCTAATGTAGTGCAAGTAGAGACAGATAATGGATCTAATTATGTATTGGTTGGGAAGTAGTTGGAAGCCAAAAGGACAAATTGGACTCCATGTGCAGCACATTGTATTGACCTTATGTTGGAGGATATTGGGAAAATTGCTTGAGTTACAAGAACTTTGGAAAGAGTCATTCAAATGATTGGATATATCTACAATCATGGGGGTTGTGTTGAATATGATGAGAGATTACACAAAGCAAAGAGAGCTCGTTACACAATCGTTTCGGTACTCAAATTGGTTGTTAGGAAAAGACCTCCATAGCCAGATACCTAGGAAATAGAAATGGAAGCTTAAAGTAGCACAAAAGAAATATGGCTTATCTTATAAGGGCATCGAGATCATGGAGTCCGGGAGATCAAAGTGGACGTTCCCGATTTTCGTGGCCGATTTTTTTTAGTGATATATATGAATAGAAAGATAGATCCATCCACCTATCCTATCCGATTTCCAATTTTCATATCTAAAAAAGAATTGATTTCATTCAATGTTTGATTCAAAGAACTGCAGCCATACCGTCTGAAGCATGAACAAAATCACCTTTGTTCCGAAGGCCTAGCGAGTTACTTCTGAGCTTGACTTCTTTTGATGCTTCATAGGATTATGACTCTAACTCCGCTTTATAAAGAGGGTCAGTCAGCCCTAGCTTGAAGTTAAAAAATACATTTCTCCCAACGTCATTACTAAGTAAATTGGAACTTCCTTGCTATCCCACACTCACACGTTCACTATGGGTCTGTGGGCAATCGAGAAACCTATTGATAATTTGATATTTAATAGAATGATAAACTGAACTAACTTCTAGTGTAAAAATAAAATAAAATATCTCGTTTCTAGTATAAAAATAAAATAAAATAAAATATCTAGTAATTTGAGAAGTGTTAAATAATTTGACACTCATGATAGATTTTGCTTGAATAAGCTGTTTGAGAATGACTATCTTTATCAATGTTCTTCTTTTCCTCAAGACCTTTTGGTTTGAGCTTCATTTTCTCTTCCAACATCCATTTGAAAAGGATTTTACTGCTGATCCTCTAGAACTGGTTCTCGCAATCCATAGGCTCTAGGGTGAGTAGCGAGGGTAAGGGTTTTCTAGCAAGAGGAGAAGTTTCCACATCTGTGGTTGAAATTGTAGTTGCAACTTCGTCCTCTTTGTGTTTACCATTCTTCTCTAACGGATCGGAGTATACTATAAAGTTCACAAAAACTCATAATTAGAAGCACATTTACAACCATAGAAACAACTTTGTGAAGCAGCTAGCCAAAGATTTCAAGATAATTATTACAAAATGTTTTACTAAAAAGTTATATAGATTTTAAAAAGGTAGTGCACACTCAAAGGAATGCGTTGCTAACTTTGGTAAATTTTCTCCATCCAAAGTGTGCTCTTTTATTACAAGATGAACTAACACTAGCTAAAATACTTTAATCTAACCGACACTGACAGTGAACAATCTAAACCCACATCACACCCTTCCCCAACAATTCAAATAAACAGGTTAAGCTGCACTTAAGGAGGAATTAAGAAGCCTGCAATCAAGAATTTTGATCATGTAGTATGCCCTCTTATTGAGTCTACTCCATTGGCAAACTCATCTTTAACTGCATCATAATAGCACACCCAGCCTTAATTATGGGCTAACAAGCATTTACTAGGATCAAAACATAAAATACTATAATTTTCAACTTAGTAGGAATGAACAACGTTAGCAAAGCCTCAAGCGCACTTAGGCATATAGGCCTCTTGAAGGTTGGGCCAAAGTGCAAGCGCATGCCTGATTGAAGTAAAACACAATTTTCAAATATAATATCTTCTAAATTTTAATAGAAATACTCAATACATAATAATAATAATAATAATAACAACTCAAAATTTCTATATTTTACTTATTAAGAAAGTCAATTAAATAATGTTTGTAAGTTCAAATTTTACCCAAGTTATTTCAATTCTTAAAATTTGTATATAGTAAATTGCAAACAATTAACAATGGTTAATATTATGATAATCTAGTTATAGAAAGTTTAAACATAATATTTTATATAAATCTCTTGAGCCTTATAAAAGTATATACCCGTGATAGTTAACCAAAAAACACAAGAATTGTAAATTAATCTTGTATCTTATGATAGGTAATTAATTAAATTGTTTGCGTAATACAACACCCTAAGGATAGTGATTGTGTAGTAAATCATTGGTCTATATCATTTTTTTCACGATCAAACAATTAGTTTTGATGATCCATATTTTTTTAATTAGTAATTAAAAAAAAAAAAGTAAGCTTAGGTGCTTTTTCAAAAAGCCCAAAAAAGCATGTCTAAAGCATGCGTTATTAAATGAGCTTTTTTTGGCCTAGCAAAGTGTTGAGAGCATGAGATTTCAAGCTTTGAGCTTAAACACGCCTAAGGGTTGCTTTCAACAACACTGGAATAAACAACCTCCGAGATTGTGTATTTGCATTTCATTATAAAGAAACCAACAAACTTCCAATTACCTAAGCAATCTGTAGTTTTTTTAATATTTTATTTTATATTTTTTTTTTAGGGTAAAACTTGTTAAAATAATGCAGCGAGTGTGGCTCGAAACCTGTAGCAATTTTAAAGTTTAACTTGAGAAATGATGGTTTTTTTTTTTTCTCTAATAGAAAAATACACAACCATTTGTTCAACAGTCAAATAAAGGGGCTTGGGAGAACTTCCTCCAGGTAGCCTCTCAAGTTGCTTTGCTGTTACATGGATATTAGTGAAGTACATGTCCAACAAATTAAAATGCAGAACTAATTATAATCGAATGAGAGAAATGAATACACATTAGAGACTGTAGAACATCCACAGTTTTACGTGCAACCTAATAATCATTTTACATAGGAATTGACTGAATCAAATGTAAAGTTAATACGTATATAAGAGACGGAGACCGTTTCAGAGATGCCAAGGTTTGGCCATTCCTTTGAAGTTTGAACTTCACATGTAAACGTAAATTTCAAAGTATTTTTCCGGTTATCCAACACTATCTCTAGTACGTTTCAAACAATTTTTTATATATATTGTTTTTACCAACACTTCCAACCAGGAGAAACCAAATTAACAAGACATTAATATTATTTAAACCTCAACCCCCCAACCCCCCCCCCCCCCCCCCCCCAAATTTTTTTTCTTGGTCTGTTTGGAAGTCTATATTGAAAATTTGATATATGGCTACAAAAGCCATCTAGTAAAATAACCACATGGCGTTCCCTAGTTATTTTGAAACGACTCTAAATGTGACCCATATTTTCTTCTTGAAAGTAATCACCTGCACATATCATCAAACACAAACACACTCTTGAAACAGAAACAGAAGCAGAAATACTAACATTAGCAAGTGTCCTGATCTACTCATCAAAACCATCCTCAGAAGACACAAAATGTTTTTTCCCCTCAGTTTGTTTTAATTAACTCCATGTTTGTCACCACTCTTCCGCATTACCAATCCTAGACTCTTTAGTGCATAGGTTTTGCAAAGCGCAAGAACTTGAAGTAATCAGATGCCACATAACCAATTAAGATCTAAATCTATTGAGGCTAGACCTAACATATTCTCACACAATTTCTCAACTAAAGAGAATCATAAATCTCACACATGCAAGCTCAACCTTAGAACACTAAATCCCAATTTTCACATTCACTTCCCTCAAGGAATCCTCAAAAAATGAGATTGAAACCATAATCTCAATTCAAACAATAGAGTGCCCATCAACAAAAAGTCAAAAACATGATGCAAAGCACTCCATAAGCATAAAAAACAACATTCTTTTTAAGGCTGGAATCTAAAATCATTATACCATTCTATAAATTTAACAAATTAATTTTTAACGAATAAATACTATATACATAGAATGTTAAGATAAAAAGAAACAATTACCAAGCTGAGGAATAAGAATAAGAAAGTGACCTACCTAAAGCAGCAAAACCGAGAGACCACATGAGAAGTAAAGACCCGCAAACAAAATAACCTGAATCCAAAAAGGATGGCGGAGTACTGCTCCTGCGCCTGTTCCTGCGATTTCTTTTGCTAAGATGATATGCTGCTGCTGCCGCCGTTGAAAGATATGAAAAGTTGGGTTTCTGTTGGTGCCTTAGAAGTAGCGCTGTTTGTAAAGATCACAATCAATCAAGGCTTAGATTCCAAAACCCAGAAACTAAAAAAACAAAAGCACAAAACTTTCATTGATGAATGTGGTTTTTGGATGAATCCCATGTTTCTGTTTCTCAAAAAAAAAAAAAAGTTTTCTGAGAAGTGAAAGAAAGAACGGAAAAAAAGTCATGTTTTTTAGTTTACCCAGTTTTGGTTTGTTGGTGTTGAAGAGTCTTAGAACTTCTCTCATTGTTGCTTTCAAGTTCCAAATTCTTTTATTTTCTACGTGAAGGCTACTTCTGGCAGTGATTTCGTTACAATTTTTTGACTGTTTGTAGGTTAAGAATTTAGGTTGGGGGCGGCGAGTGACAACAATGTCAAAAGAATCTTAAACGTCCTTACGTCCGTGAATTATTCAATTCCTAAAACTTGATTAGTACTAATTTTTTTTAGCAAAACTACAATGTGGCCTAGCCTATGAGGGGATTTTACTTTACCACACAAAACTTACCACATCGTGGGTTTCTTTTTGCTTGGGATAAGAATGATCTCAGGTATAATGGATTTTCTACTCTGGGAGTGAGACTACTGTTTATTTTCCTGGAAAACTTTCTATAAAGATAATTTTCCATATTTTTCAGTGTTGGGTGGCACAAAAAAAATCTGGTCAATGGAAAACTATTTTTGGTCAATGGAAAATCTTAATAAAAATAAGGCTTATTTTCTATAGGTTGTTTTCCAAATTTTTTTTTTTTTGGAAAAACAATCTCTCTCTCACGCGTTGCATCTCTTATAAATATTATCTTCGTTTATAGCCGTGGGAAATATAATTTTTTGGCGCCTTCTCTCTCTCATGGTAAGTTTCTCACTTTTTTTTTCTTCCCTTTGCTTTTTCTCTCCTCACACCCTCACTGTTACTAACTCTGGTCTCTCCTCTTCCCATAGACCTCTCTCTCTAATTGTCTCTCTTCTCTATTTTCTCCATGTTTCTCTTCCCCTCTGTAACACAATTCTCTGATTAGATTTTTTTTTTTTTTCCTTCACTGATCGGTCAATGGCTCTAACTTGCAAATGAGAACAAATTTACAGTGGTAATTATTTTATTCATTTCTACCAAAATCCTAATTCTTTGCTTTGAATTTCAAGTTCAATTTTCTTTTTTCTGTAAGAAAATTTCAGTTTGATAGATTCCAAGCAGAAGTTACTTCTTTTTCGTACACAAAATGCAAAAAAATAAAAAATAAAAAAAGAAGAAGGAGAAAGAATGAATGAAGTAAAAGATGAAAATTTTAAACATAGTACCTATATTGCTTTTACATGGGACAATCTTTACCGTGGACTAATAATATTGTTATATAATAAATGATAATTGTTTAGGAGAATTACATTTGTTGGCAAATATTTTTTTTGTTGGCAGATACTATGTACTGATGATATATTATACAGTACATTATGTAAATACATGATTTAGAGTAATATTGAAGACTTGTGGTTGACCATAGTAAACAATTAGTATACCAACAAAAAGAGTAGACAATTAAAAGTTATTGTTATTTATACTTATTGAAAATGTATTCCCCTATCAAATATATATATATATATATATATATATATAGACAAATGGTTGATATGTGTGTGTATGTACGTTACTGTCTATATATATGAGTAAGATGAGTAGTAAAGATCATGAAAATTTGACAACTAAATAATTTTGATTGTATCTATTGTCAAAATTTTAGTATGAAAACCAAATTCATTTTTGGTTTTTTATTTATAATTATTACATTAGTTAGTTTATATAATATACATATTTTAAATTATACAAGAAATATTTTTTTTAAAATTGCATACTAAACACTAGAAAACATTCTCAAGCTCATTTTCAAGATCGTTACCAAACACTGAAAAATGAGACAGTTTTCAAGAAAATGTTCTTTGGAAAATGAACCATTTTTCAAAAAACATTATTCCACTTGAACACAACAAACTTGCTGCCATGCTTCTAACTTTTATTGTGTTGCGTTGGACTTGGTCCCTTCTTTTGTTTCTATAACTCAAAAGAATCAAGATAAGAGATCAATTGTATATATGTATAGTGATAAATAAATAAATTAAACAAGGAATGAAGGAAGGAATGAGATATGATATCATATGAGACATTGAGGAGGAGGAGGACAATGGAGAACCCAGGTTGTAAATATTGTTTGTGTAAATTTATTTTGTAATTTTTTAATTAAAAAAATGTCAAATCATTAAAAAAAATGTCAAGTTATTGTTCCATTACCCACGTAAATAATACCACTAATGGCAATTAGTAAAATGATTAATACAACTCAGTTTTAAAACTTGAGAAACTAATTTTGCTTAATTCAAACTTGAGGAACCAATTGCGCACACAGAGTAAACTTAAGGGACCAATATTGTAGTTTTGCCTATTTTTTTAGATAGAGATTTATTCGGTAAATTCTCTTGTTGTCCAATAAGTAAACTAGAGTTCAATTTGAAACTTTATCTAAAAAAATATAAGACTTAGTATCTTAGTTTCATGTTTTTTTTTTTTTTTTTTTTGCTAGTTGTGCTAATTTTGCAAACATATTAGTTATATAGTATCAATCGAAAGAAATTCAAGTTCCAATGTGAAAATTTCTACAGGAAACTTAAAAAAAGAAGAAAAAAAATGTCCAAGTCATGTTTTTATGATTTTATCCATCAAGACTCCAATTCCAAACTATGATACATAACTACTATGTTTCATTTTCAACCACATAACTTATATGTTTATAAAATTAGCACAAGTGGCAAACAAGGCCCCTTAGCTCCACACCACATTAGGCTTCTAATTGAATTCAAACACTTGGTTTATGGTTGTTTTCAATTTAATTGTTCTTTAAAAAACATCATACTTATCTTATTGATCAATCAAATCAATGCATCTAAGTATTTGAATTCAATTGGAAAACCTAATTATTGATGCAAGGTGCAATTACTATGTGTTGGTGAAATTTAAATGTTAGAAAGGTGAAAGGGTTATGGAAATTAAAAAATATATATATATATACATATATATATTAAAAATTTTGATTCAATGGTTGAGATTGAAACTGATTTTTTAAATTTTTAATCTCAACCATTAATTTATGACCGTCATTACCCTTAGCTGGTTTCAACTGTATTCAATAGCCACCAATGGACTTTTGAGTGGCTAAGTCATCTTTAATAGTAAGCTTTTTTTTTCTTTTTTCTTTTTTTAATCTTATTTGAGAGTAGGTAAATAATGAATTCCTTCCCCTTAGGGATGGCAAATTTTTGCTTGACCTGCGGGTATCCGGCCCGGCCCAACCCTAATGGGTCAGGTTTTACCCGGTCTGATAAAGAATAGGGTTGGGTTTGGGTTTGGGTTTTAAGAAAACCCGAAACAGGTTCAGGTTTTAATAAAAACCCAGCCTGAACCCGACCCGGTTATATACTTAAGTACTAAAATACCCTCATATATATATTTAGTTATAAACCCTACCATCTCATATTATTTCACATTTTTCAGCTGCCCCACTTTCTTCTCCCTCTCTCTCACTCTCCTCTCCCACTCTCACTCACTCACTCTCCTCTCCTCTGACCACCACAGCCACAACCAAGCCTCACTCACTCTCCTTTCTTCTCACCACGACAGCCCTGACCAAGCCCAGAAAACCCGTACACAAGCAATGCAGATGTAGCATCATCCAATGGACATTTCATACTCAACATTTCCTTCACCATCTGATCAAAACCTCCACTGTTCCTTAGCAAATTCAAAGCCACCAAACCCCCAAACAACTTGTCGTTGAAGAATATCTATTGTAATTATTTTTATTTAAACATGTATATTCAATGATTTCTATGTTTGTGATTTTGGGTTTGTGAATCATGATTTTCTAGCTTTGTTTGGTTACCAAGAAAGTGTGAGAAAAAAGAGGAATCGTTAGAGTTTTAATTATTTGTTGCTTTGATTCAATTCTCATGTATTTTTTTGGTTTTTAGTTTGATTTTGAGGTTTTTGAATAAGTTTAGTTACTAAACTGTGATTATATTTTCGTTAGGGCTTTGTTTAGGCTTCAATTCTTTTTTTTCTTTTCTCTTTTTCTTCTTCGGTTGGGCCATGGATTGGCCTAAATCTAGTCGGCCTAAACGGGGCCCGACAGGGCGAGTCTGGGCCCCCAAAAAAAATTCGTTTAATAAATGGACCAGGTCCAGGCCGCAGGTTCAGGCCCACAAGTCGGGTTCGGGTATGAAAAACCTAGCCCGAACCCGACCTATTGCCATTCCTACTTCCCCCTACCCGATGTAGTCAGATTAAATGATAGGTTGAGCCGCTATCCAGCTCTGCTCGACCCATGAATACTCTTACTTGTAACTTATTATTATTATTGTTTTTGTTGTGGGTGAAAACTTGCAACTCTAGTTTACTTAACACCTATAATACTAAGATATTGGACAATTATGGTTGATTTTTAATTAAATTGAAAATCAATGTATCAAAAATGATAAATTTTTGTGTATTTCATTAAATTGGTCTTTATAGGTCAATATTGATTCTCCCATTTTCTCATACATAGAGCGTGATTATTCTTGAGTATGATCTGAAATTGTTTAATTAAAAAAAAAAAAAAAAGTTGTGGTGCTGTTTGGTTGCCAAATTTAAAAGCACTAGAAATTTTTTGGAATTCAAAAATAAGAAGGATATACATTCAAGACCAATTAATAGATGAAAAATAATATTATTATAATTAATATTTAATAAAATGTAAAAATTTGTTTCTCTATAATTCAAATGAATAATTTATCAAATGAAATTCAACATTCTATTAAATTTCACATATAATTTGTAATTTATTTGTACTGAATTTCATAGTAACTTCTTTTTCATTGTAAAAAAAAAAAAAAAAAAAAAAAAAAAAAAAAATCAAAAATGGAAATAATGCATGATTCGACCTAATAGCATCCCATCATTTTTTTTTTTGGGAAAAAAAAAAAAACCTAATGTGAAATATATTGATTAAAAAAAAAAAAGATAGATACATATTTGTCACACATGTTTATCTAGAGCAAGAAACTATCTTATAGTGGAAAATGGAAATAACAGAATAATTACACGAAGTCCTTATCCTCTTATTTCTCAAATTGCCCTAAATTTCCTAAGCATTAGGAAAATATTTATGTATGTCAAAACAATTTTGCTGCATATGGCACAAAAATTTTATTAAAAAAAAAAAACTCATTTTTTTTTAATATATCAATATATTACTAAAAGATGAAGCGTAGCATTTAATGTTACTACGCTCCCATTGAGCCACGTCAGCAGCCATGTCATTATCAATTTTTTTCCAATTTTTTAACATTTAAAGTGAATTAAAAACTCTACTATATTACAATCAAAATATCATATTTGATTTATCTTATCTTTAATTATTCTTATTTATTATTAAATTTTCAATTCCATTTTAACTTTTTATATCCCCACTACTCTCTACCTCAACTTTCTTCAACCTTTCTCATTCCATTTCAACTTTTCATATTCCCACTACTCTCAATATTAACATTATTCTATCTTTTTATCTTCTTTTATTTTTTACTCTTCTTATTCTTATCCTCATGCTATAAAATTATCATTCTCCCTCTTATTCCATGCATAATTTCTATTTTTCCACACACAAAAGCCTCTCTCTCTCTCTCTCTCTCTCTCTCTCTCTCTCTCTCTCTCTCTCTCTCTCTCTATATATATATATATATATATATTTTCCTTCAATTTTTGGTATATATATATATATATATATTTTTTTTTTTTAATTTTAGTGTAACAGGTTGACCATTAAAACATACTGATGTAGTATTGAAAGCTCCGCCAAATGCATCGCAGAAGTCAGTTTTAGACTACTAGAAGTCAGTTAGTTTGCTAAAATTGGAATTGACAGGTAATCCAGCTTGATACGATTTAGTTTTATATTTTATGTTGTTATCTTTTTTATTCATATTGGTTGTTAAATGTTATATTATTGCATTATAAAGATAGTATATAAAAATATAATATTATTTTATTACATAGCATAACTAAAATAATATGGTGTTTATTGCTATACATTTCATTTTTATTATTTTATTCTCATCTTATTTTATTCAACATTTAAATTTAGCAACATCCTCCATATCATAATTATTTATATTTTGTCTCTTTTTTTAAAAATTAAACGTATAATATTTTATTCAATAAATAAAAATTGTTCTTATAAAGTCTTCCCATGAAATGTTACAATGCATCAATGGAAAAATGAAATACAAAACAAATATCAATTTACAAACACTCAATTTAAATAAATAAAAAAAAGAATAAACAATTTTCTTATAAAGTATTCCTATAAAACGTTACAATGCATTAATAGAAAAAGAGAATACAAAACACATGCTATTTTAGAAACACTAAATTTATAATAATAATAATAATATCAAACCAAACATATCATAAAATAATAAACTAATAGTTATGGATGAACTAACTTCATGGTAGCAAAATGGAGTAAAATAAAAATAAAAATAAACATAACAATATGCACATTTAGTACATTAGAATTATCATCAAATTTGGGAAAACAATAGGATGTTAACAAAGAGGGAGAGAAAGAGATTAGTAAAAGAAATCAAACGTCGATTAAATTAATTAATTAGTAACTGTTAATTGGAAAACAAAGAGACCGATGGTTAAAGGAGTAAAAAATTAATTAAAGATGACCCTATGAATGTTATTATAAACTTTACAATGCAAATAAATAAATCGTTAAATTCACTTAATTAAATCATATAATCATTAATTAAATAAAATCATACAAAATTTAAACTTGAAACTAATCAAACTCTAACCTAGAAAATCATATTTATTATCAAAACTAAAAGGAAAACGTTCTTCAATAATAATAGAAATATATAAGAAATAAAGATGAAAATTTTCAAAATCTTTTTTTTTTTTACATTTCATTTAACATTATTTATAAATAATAAAATATAAAAAAAAAAAAAGTCCTTAAATGCTTATATTCTTCACACACCATGACTTTTAAAATCTAATGAAAGGTTCGAAGAATTTAACTCTTATTTAATGCCTCTATTATGAAAATCAACAGCCAGTAAAATATGATAATAGTAAGAAACGTTATAAATGAGAACATGAAAAAACTAATTAGCCATTATTATTATGGAATAGATGTCTTTTTTTTATGCATCTAAGAAAATGAAATGTATAGGGTTTATTTATTAAGGTATATGTAAAGATTCACATTAAAAAAATATGTAAAGGTTTTTTGAAAAAGAAAAAAAGTATATGTAAGGTTTTTATTAACTTAAAAGACAATGAAAAACCAATTTTTAATTACTACAACCGTCGCTACTCTATAAATCTCACACAAGACTATATTCAATATCCTAAACAACATAGTTAGGCCATTTTGGATATACACCACCATATTCAACTTATAAATTACAACCCAAATCACTCGTACAATTACACAATCAAAGCATGAACATGTAACATATATTACCTTCTGAATTATTGCTTGGAATTTTCACAATTATTGAAAGAGAATCTCCAAATTTAATTTTTAGAAAACATCAAGACAAGGTGAATTTTATTCTTTTTAACTTCCATGAAATGTTACAATGCATCAATGGAAAAATGAAATACAAAACAAATATCAATTTAGAAATACTCAATTTAAAAAAAAAAAAAAAAGAATAAACAATTTTCTTATAAAGTATTCCCATTAAACGTTACAATGCACTAATAGAAAAAGAGAATACAAAACACATGCTATTTTAGAAACACTAAATTTATAATAATAATAATAATAATAATAATAATATGTAAGAAATAAAGATGAAAATTTTCAAAATCTTTTTTTTTTTTTTACATTTCATTTAACATTATTTATAAAAAATAAAAATAAATAAAAAGTCCTTAAATGCTTATATTCTTTACACACCATGACTTTTAAAATCTAATGAAAGGTTCGAAGAATTTAACTCTCATTTAATGCCTCTATTATGAAAATCAACAGCCAGTAAAATATGATAATAGTAAGAAACGTTATAAATGAGAACATGAAAAAACTAATTAGCCACTATTATTATGGAATAGATGTCTTTTTTTTATGCATCTAAGAAAATGAAATGTATAGGGTTTACTTATTAAGGTATATGTAAAGATTTACATTAAAAAAATATGTAAAGGTTTTTTGAAAAGAAAAAGTAGATGTAAGGTTTTTATTAACTTAAAAGACAATGAAAAACCAATTTTTAATTACTACAACCGTCGCTACGATCTATAAATCACACACAACGCTATATTCAATATCCTAAACAACATAGTTAGACCCTTTTGGATATACACCATCATATTCAACTTATAAATTACAACCCAAATCAATCATACAATTACATAATCAAAGCATGAACATGTAACATGTATTACCTTCTAAATTATTGCTTGGAATTTTCACAATTATTGAAAGAGAATCTCCAAATTTATTTTTTAGAAAACATCAAGACAAGGTGAATTTTATTCTTTTTAACTTCCATAGAAAAAAAATATTACGCACATTATTTCAACCCTTATGGAAAAGAAGATTTACCTGTAGCATGCAAAACGTGTTTAATTGACTTAGAGATGTAAAAATTAGTCAACGAACTATGATAGAATTAAGGTTTCAAATTTTAAATAAAACAATTCTACAATAATAAAAAATTATTTTGTGATAAATATGATTATGAAATGCATTACTTTTCTTTAAATTAGTTCAAATTACAAAATAATAATAATAATAATAATAATAATAATAATGAGATCACCATAAAAAATAATCACGCGCAACGCGCGGGTCTATGACTAGTTTTTTTTAATATCTATGACCTCATTTAGTATAAGATCAATTTAAATTTTTGGAGACTAAAAATAATATTGGATAACATATGACACTCGAATGAACCATAATCAAAATTTTGAGTGATCAGAACAAACAAACATCTCCAATTTGTTTAATCAACAATTTTGCTATCAATTGATTGATTCAGATGCTAGGCTCTAAAACGTCAATTTTTGCTTAGGAGAGTTCTCCTTCTAGCAAATGGGTACGTTAATTAAAACAAAGCTTATTATCTAATCTAAATGTTGAGGATAAGCTTATGTAGAGTATAGACAGCAACAGAGTCGGATGAGCTTTTTGCATGAAGTGCAATATCTTGGTTGTGTGCAACAGCTCCATATGGTGAAGTGGGGATGGGGAAGTCTTTTGGAAGGAAAAATTAAACAATATTTCGGCCGTATATACCCACCTCTTTCACAACACGGGAAATCCATGTATTGATGGATCCAATGTGTTGTAAAGGGCTGAATATATACACTCAAAATATAATATATCTTCTTGTATGAAAAAGCATTTAGTCATTGAAAAACCCTCAAAAGATCAAGATTTTCATTGTGGCAAGCTTTGACTAATAGCCTTCCTACGATCCGTAATCTGGTTAGATGTGGCGTCCCTAGTTGATCCGATTTGTGTGCAATGTGACTAATCTTATTAAAAATTAATTAATTATTCATGCCCTATGGTCGTGTAATGTAACAAATGAAGTTTCAATGGTTTGGCATGTAAAGATCCACAGTAAAATTACAATGTTTGGCTGAATCCACAAGAATTAGGAATTTGTTCAAGCTAAAAGGCAACAGAAAAAAAGCTTTGAACTGCTTTTTCTCTTTAATTACTGGAACTATTTGCTCAAATTTTAAAGGTCAAAAGTAAACTGTACGAGGCTAGTACAAAATTTCATGGGCAACTGCTTAAGCCATCACCCACTAATAAAATATTACAAATAAATAAAATTACAATATGGTAGCAATCTATGATTTACATACAACAATTTATGAAGATGACATTAGATCCCTGCAGTGCAAATCAAACCTTGGCGTTGTGATCACTCTTTTAGAAGAAATACCACTACAGAGATTCTTCAAATCCTATAACAAGTCAGCCCCATTATAGTTCTCTTGCAGATAAAATCCACAACAAATGCTTGCTTTCCTTTGCAGGAGCTGGACTTTGTCAGAGGGAAAGAGTGACTGTACACAATCCTCTGTCATTTCACTGTATTTCCATAAAGGCAGTTATGGTTTGGCTAAAGACTTCATAGAGTCAATATAACTCAAAAGCGCAGATGAAAATCAATGTTTGTTCATCTTAGGAGACAACGGAAAATTCCGTGTGCTGCCTGGGCATCATAACAACCAACTGCAACTTGCCTAGCTGACATAACTTTACTGGATTCTTGAATACTGACACCCTTGCAACATTATTTTTACCTAACAAAACATGTGCAATGCTGTATGATTCACCCTTTTCAACTGCAAATTGCCACTCTCTTGTTGATATATTGAACCAGTCTTTGCTTCGAGATTTAGTTGCTTTAACTTCTATGTACTCCCTACTATTCTCCTCCCCTACTATAATGTCATAAGGTAACCCAGTTTCAATATCTTCATTAACCCACTTCACTGCTGTCCCACCAAATTTCCCAATAATGTATTTGAAAGCAACACTCTCACCTATTCTCCCCGTTTGCATGGCTTGTGCTGCATTGGGGGTACCAAATCTAAGATGATCTCTACTGCTAAAATTAGATGCACCCAACTCAGGGCCATCAGACACCAGATCTAAATCAACAGGATCAAATTCAACATGCTTGGTGGAAACAGTATGATTGGGAGCATGGCCAGACTGATCAGAATAAGTTGAATTGCAAGCATTGCCAGACTGATTTTCCAAATTTGCTGACAAAACTAAAGCTTTTGAAGCTGCTGCAAAATCATCTTCAATGGTCCAATCATCTTCAATTGAGATAGGAACATTATCAGTTTCCATGACTGTGCCTTCAGAATCATCCTTTCGTGGGCTGCCGCTAGGTTGTGCAGCTGTTGCCTGAGTCTTAAAACCATTTAAACGAGCATAACTAAAACCAGGTGCAGTTTTCCAATCCACAGGCGGCCAATTTGAGTTATTTCCAGCCTTCTTTTTGGACTTTGTCGAATCAAAACTTGTTTGGAGTGAGTCATCGTTCTTTGTCTGTGAAGGTATGGATGGGAGGGACCAAACAGATTCTTCATTAGAAAGCTTAGGCATCTTTTGGCTATTCAAGATGAAAAACTCTGTTTGCTCCTCAGTAGAACCTGATTCAGCCATGGTTGTGATCATGTGAAGGAAATTTGCCAAGTGTAAATCAGGAGTTCCATCAAATAACAAACGAGACAGCTCCATAAATAGGGCATGAGAATCGGATTCTTGGGTTGTGTACAAAACGTTGTCCTGTAAAAGGCATACGATAAGGATATAAATGTTGGAAATACCCTCAAATTCTAATAAAGCATACATTGCAAAGTATAAAAGGAGGTTTAATAGTACTCATTTTAGTAACCATCAACTAAAAAGAGAGTACTGAGTTAGTGTTGAAGGCTGACATATTTTAGGGATTTGGAGGCATCAGTCCAAAAAAGGCTTCAACGTGAAAGATGTCTATGGTTCAACATAAGTATATTGTGGTTTTGTTTGGAAGCTAAAATACAATAAAAATTCAGAGAAAATTTTGTTGAAACACCTTGATTTATTGTTCAAATGTTACAGAGCCATTAGGTGCAATGATATTGAGGTTGGTTTATTCTGGTGAGGGGCTTGATTGGTGTTTAAAATAGTACTCATGTAAGTTTAGTAACCATCAACTAAGTGTGCGTTTGAATATAGCTTATTTTGTTGAAAACTGAAAACACTATAACAAAATAATTTTTAAATGTGTGAATAGTGCCATGGGACCCATTTTAATGAAAGTTTTGTTGAAAAAAGAGATTTGTGGGTCCTGTGAACAGTGCACATGACCCACTGCCAGACTTGAAATGCACTTCTCCCAAAAAAAAAAAAAAGCCAGACGCAGACGCGCATGGGAGAAAAACAATCCAAATGTGCCTTAAAAGGAGAGTACCAAGTTAGTGTTGGAGTCTGACATATTTTAGGGATTTGGAGGCATCAGTCCAAATAAGGACTTCAACTTGAAAGATGTCTATGGTTCAACATAAGCATAGTGTGTGTTTGTTTGGAAGCTAAAAAGACAAAAAACCTTCAGAGAGTTTTATTGAAACACCTTGATTTATTGTTCAAATGTTAGAGCACCATTAGGTGCAATGAAATTTGGGTTGCTTCATTCTGGTTGGCGTTTGTATGGGATTCTGAGTGTGTATGTTTGCAAGGGTTTGTGAGAGTTATTTCCAGCAACCCCACCCCCCTTAAATGCACAATATGAGGGAGAAAACAGCCATGGCAACCCTACCTAGGCATGACCATAGTCCCTAACACTCCAAGATACCAATGCCTGAAGGACCTTGATGCCAAAATGGCCACAGGCAGTCCCCCTCAGGAGGGTTTAGTCATAACCTAACCTCAATCCCATCCAAAGGCACTAGGGGTTTTAGCTTTTAGGTAGGAAATAGTTTAGGTTTGCGAGTTGCGCCAGTTAATTGAGTGTTCAAAATTTGTATCTTTATGCTAGAAAGTATGATTCACTTTCCCCACCATGAAGACCGGAGATGTGCATCTTCTCTTTATTTTCCACAATATTTCAAATTTTGAGACTATGGTAGTATATTTTGGTTTATGATGCTTGTAAATGTAGGCATGGAGTTGGATGAACCACGTTTCTTAAATCTTGTTGTCATTTACTGCTCATTATACTTTATCATTTGTGGGAGTAGGTTTCTGCTAGCCCCAAAGTCATTAATTGATATAAAATTTCCTCTATTATGGCAATAGCTAAAAAAAGAGAGACAGATAATATATTAATATCCCCAACAGTGCCAAATATCAGACACAGCATGATTTTCAAATTGTGAAAACATTAGCAAAAAAACCTAGTCTAAAAACAGAATATATCTGCACTAGAAGGATGTGAAAGTAAAATAAGCCAACATCACAAATCTCCAAATTCCAGCAATAGCAAGTGCAGAAACCTTGTACAGCATAACATTAGCATGTTCCAGTGTAGTTTACCAACTTTTTAATGCTTAAAGTAGTTCCAAAGTTCTAAATGTCCAAAAGTGGTTGCAATTTTAAATACAAGCATCCTTCATTAGTTCTCTTTATGAGTGGTATTTTGTATCATGTCTTGCTGATAGTATTTCTATTCACTCCTTCTTAGAGTCAACTCATATGTAGATATTAACCCATTTTAAGTCTTCAGGCTACATCGTGTTTCTTTTTCTTTTCACGACGTAGTCTCTTTTCAATAATATTAATTTACCTATCAAAAAAAAAAATTATTAAAGGCTTAGAGCAAAAATAGTCTGTCTAGGTTTTGTATCAGTTTTGCTGAAACTTTGTTTTTAATATGCTATCTTCATTTTTCATTTCTTTCTAGGTAAATAGGGTGGGGGGGGATAGAAAGAGAGAGGACATGGAACAAAGGATTTCATCACATACCTGAAGTAAGCAGCTACATTCAATTCGCTTATTTGATGCACATGAATCACCACAACTTTTTATGACATTCCTGTAGTAAAGCTTTTCAACAACAACAACTTGTAAACGATTCAAAAGATCAAATCCAGACTGCTTCAGTTTTACATATTTATCAGGGTGTACACTACAGAAGTAGCGTTGAGCATAAGGTAGAGCCCAGCCCACTAATGAAGCTTTGAAGCTAGAGTCTATCAGACCATCATATATTGCTTCACGAGTTACAACCTGCACATTAATGCAACAATGAGTAAAGGAAGATGAAGATCACATTATATATCTCATTTCCTGTTTTATTTTATTTTGTTTTGTTTTTTCTCTTAAGGGTGACAAAAATGGTGCTCATCTTTGCTTAAATCAACAAAATCTAACAGCGAATGATTTCCACTCAACAACTCATAGGCAACTGTACAAATTGTCGTGCTTATTTAAAGCTAAAAAAGAAATTCCAGCATTTAAAAGAAATTCCATTGTCTGATGCAAGTCAATAATTCAAAAGAATTGTAATGCAAAAGTACTATATCCACATGTAATAGAAATCCCTTTTATGGAGAGAGAAAGCTGTCCGATTCCAAGTAAAACCCACTATATATCGTTCTCCATTTCCCACAATTTTTCATTCTTTTGCTAGGTTTGCCAGTAACTACATCTCAAGTGGAAGTGGTGTTACAAGAACACACAATTATCAAACCCAACTTTCTATGAACACATTCAGAAGCAACTTGAGTGTATGCAACAGAGAAAGGAATAATTTCATACTCCACACAAACTTATCATGATACTTGCAAAACAACACATGTAAACAAACTTCTAGGACCAAATAACATCACATGAAAGATCCAACCTTGAAAGTGATCAATAAATGATCAGTACAAGCTCTACACAGTAAAATGAACAAAAATGAAAGAGTTCAAAGATTACCCATGTATCTCATGGTGCACCACATAAGATAAAGTTCCTTATACTATATATGTATACAAGCTCACTTATGATGTGCTATAAAACAACAATACAAAATTAGAACCATGAATACATCTAAAAGTAGGTAGAGTACCTAATAGTTTATTCTGAGTGCTAAAATAGCTATAAATAAAATTGTTTGAGGCTTCTTTAGGATAAGCTCAAGTTAAAATTCCAATCATTTGTAGTAGGAATGTCTAGCTGTCCATTTCATTCAGGTAAACACATTGATAATTAGATACACAGCCGGACCTCTTGGATGAGTTCATGCGAAGTCAAAACATTGCCAACTCAAGAGCAACATCCCTACACCACAGCCTAGACATGCGCGCACAGCTATGTACCACAGGTGTGTTTCCAAATTCGGGTGTGGGTGCGGGATTCGGCAATTTTTGAAAAAGTAGGGTGCAAGTGCGGCGATTAAAAAATTATTTAAAATATTTTTATTTATATTTTCTATATATTTTTACTATTAAAATATTCTTAAAAAACACATTACTATGCCTTGATTCACAAAACACATCTCTGAGGTGGGAAATTTGTCCCCTGAAGCCGATTTCAACTGTTCCGACTTGATTCAAGGCTAATTTCAGCCGTTTCGGTCGCCGGCCAATAAGACCTGATTCTGGCTGAATTGGCACGAATTGAAGCCAAGTCGGCACAAATCCATAAATATATATATATATATATAAAAAAAAAAAAAAAAAAAAAAAAAAAAAAAAAAAAACTCAGACGCGGCATCAACGCGTGGGCAGCAGCGTCGCTCGCGCGTTGCTGTGTCAGGCTGCGTTGGACGCGGGTGCAGCGCCCATTTTGCCACGTCTGTGCATCATAGGTGCACAGAGAGTGAAGAGAGAGAGAGAGAGAGATCTTACATCTGACAGAGCAGGAATCCCTATGGTTTGCATGAGCACAGAAACTTTTGTTTGTAGTATCTGTTTTTCATCCTCACTAAGTTTGCCAAAGTACAGAAATTCAATCTTATCGAAATGCTTAAATTGTTTCCATAACTTCAAATTATCAGACCAGCACACAAGGCCAAAGGAAGGGTGTAGGGAAATCCACTTATCATATTCAGTTGGAAGTACAGCACAGTTAATTTTCATAAGATGCTCTTTCAAGTAAATGATATCTTCAGGACTCAGGAGTCCAGATTTCAAACCATCACTCCACTTGAGAAACACTTGGAAAACCTGAGACATGAAAGAAACTCTTAGTTTCACCACAACAAACATTAATTGCAACTGTGATTTTGTTTCAGATTTGGTTACTTACTGCATTAGCTGCTTGTGAAGGCAAAGTAACAGTCGAAAGCTGGAGCAAAATTTGTAGGTAGCTACGGAGAGGAGGGGTCTCATGTACTCCGCAGCCGTCAATGAAAAAGTCACGAAGGCCTGGATATATACTGCTCAGTGTCTTTTTTAAGGGGCAATGAGTCACTTCTGCCAAACTGCACTGAGGATTTATCTCCTTAATTTGGTCTAGACAACCAGTTGGATCATGCCAACATATTTCTTCAGGAGACAAAAACATACCAGGTACCACATCCTCACGACTAGAGCCAGACGCATAGGGAACAAATACACAAGATCCAGAATGTAATTCCTCAGTGATTTTGTGCCTTGAAGTAGCCATTTCTTTCCAGATGAATGTGTAAAAGTTTGACATTTGTGATATGCTGGCATGCGAAGAAAGTTGGACCCATTTAGTTGGTTGAGAGACTCAGAAGTATTTTTTATAAGTGAAAGACTCAAAAGTATAGACTAAACAAATAATAAATGGAAAATAGATATAACCCAAGCATGCTAAGAGGTCAAAAAAGTGCACATATAAAGCGTATATTAAAAGCAAGTGTTCCATAAGTAAATAAGATATCATTGTAATTTGTAACAGGAAGAGGAAAAAGGAAAGTCATCCAAAAAAGAATAAGAGTAACAGATGAACGTATGAGCAAAAGCATGTAAAAACCTCTGGTTCTGGAAAGCAAATATAGATGAAAAGCATCTCAATGCAAATCTGTCAAATTATACAGCAATAAGTCAATAACAACAACCAAGTCTTAGTCCCAAAATTTTGGGTTTGGGGTCAGATTAATCTATATTTGAGTCAGATATAGATCCTCAAAAACTAATCAGAGTCGGTCACATGTATTTTTTCTTATCATTCTACCATATCCAAAGTCATACTCTCCATCACCTCCTTAATTGACATATTCTTTTTTAATACTTCTATTAATGTTATTTTAGGTCTGTTCAACCTTTTTTTCTCATTCCCTTAATTTGAATCAACTCATCTATTAAATTATCAACAAATAAATTTCCAAGAAATCATCTGAATTATATAAACCGCAGAATAGCCATGCAAGGAATTTCAATCCAGCATTGACTCAAGAGCTGCCTTACACATACATGTTCATGGCAAGTGGATAACATGAAATCTAGAGAAAAAAGCACTAGATTAGTTCCTATAGCCAGCAAGAAAGAACATTTACTAAATTAAATAATCTTACTTTCAGATGACATTTTTAAAGATCTAAAATGGCAAATAAGAAGCAGCAATACCTGGCCTTAAAAGATCTCTGAGAACTTCTCCACACTTTCAGAATTTCCAAAATGTCATCCATTGTAACTTTAACCTTAAACCCAATATCACTTACTAGCTTCCCATTTCGTACCTGTTCCAAAAATAATAATAATAATAATAATAGCTCAGTAAAGAACTATAAAAATCCATGTGAGCTAAATCCTCCCAACATACAGGGAGATGCAGCAGGTTCTTAAAGAAAAACCCCCCACCCCTCCCCCTAAAAAAAAAAAAAAGAGGAAAACAAATTGGTCACGCTCTACCTATATACCCAAAAAAGATATAGTAGTAAATAAGGATTGGTGCAGAAAAGAGAAAGTGGGTGGCCCCTGTTTTTCTCATCAAGGGCACAACACTGTATGAAGCTCAAACTGCAGAGCAGGTGAAGAAAACGTAGGACACATGTTACCTAGGCCGTTTCTTGTAGGAGTGCTAATGCACATTATTTATAAGTAGGTAATCATTTAAGTTGGATTTGGCTTTGCCAACCATTCAAAGAATTAGATGGAGCATATATATTTTGTTTCAAGTTACAGTATTTAAAACAGGGATTTTACTAATGTGTGCCCTAAGGGCACACAATAGTAAACCAATTTTGGAAAAAGTTTATCGGAAATTGAAAAAGTTTTGATAGCTTTTTCAATTCCCAATAAAACTTTTCCAAAACTGGATTTGTTAATGTGTGCCCTAAGGGCACATATTAACTGGACCCTTAAAACAGTGTGCTAATGTTGCAACGTAATATCAAACATACAAAAGAACAAGAGCAACCCTGATGAACTCACTTTCTTCTTGCATACAAGTGCATACTTTGTGACGAAAGCTTATTTCATATAACATTATTTTCTAACCAAAAATTGATCTCCAACAATCTTTCATCTTTTTTCTCTTTTCTGTAACAAAATGTCTAATCTGTTCCATATTTTCATAAAACTGAGAATTAACCCCCCAACCAAAAAAAAAAAAAAAATTGTATTGATTGATGTAGCAAATTGAGCTTCACGCCCTTTCTCACTTGATGTACAATGCTTTGGCATAGCAAGCGTAAAGAAACAAATGTGTGTGTGTGTGTGTGTGTGTGTGTGTGTGAGAGAGAGAGAGAGAGAGAGAGAGAGAGAGATACTCCTAAAGCAAGAGCTGTCTGCTCAATACGGCTCTCAATCTCATTGTGCAGAATGACCTTTCTGATAATTGTAGCAACCTTCAATATGTTTGCATCACATTCTAGTTCTTAACATCATAGTGGAAGTACTCATGATAATTAAACCAATTCAAAGGCCGTCTCCATAATAAACGATACTCATCCAAACCAAAAGGCTAACAAATATATTGCACCTTTCACAATATTTCATGCATAAAAAGAAGAGAATTTGTAAAGAATATAAATGACAACTAGATATGCTCCCATCACAAAGGAATCAGAATTGAAAAAAGATTACATCAAAGTAATAAAAAAAAAAATAAATTAAAAAAAAAAAAAAAAGATGAGAAGTGTAAAAGATTATATCTGGTGTGTATCATACTAACCTTCGGAACAGCATATGGAGCAGAAGCACCAAGAATTGAGCGTACTGCTTCACAATCGTAAAATAAATCTTTGGGATAGTGAAGCTCATCATCCATGCCAGATGCCACCCACTGGACATCACTAATGCTGCTCATAAAAGAAGACTTGAAGGGTTTGCTATCTCCGCCAGAGTTAATATTGCAGTAACCCATCACTTTGTCACTAAAACAACTATCCCATAGTGTATCAAAAATCTCTAACAGATATATACAACTTTGCTGCATGCAATTTTTGGACAATACAGATATTAAGTGGACCAATTCATGAGATTCCCAGTCTTTGGCAACTGATTCAGGGGAAATCAGATCTCTTTCCCACATGAGATTCTTAAAAATGATATGAGATATATCAGAAACAGTCTTATCAACTTGATTAATTTGCACAAAATCCACAACACCTAGTTCCTGGAAAAATTCCCTCCATTTTTCCAGTCCACTTGAGAGTGATTCAGTAACTGGATGCCTCAAATAAGTGCTGTCAACTTCATGCCATTTCATATCTACAACATTAATCAACATATTCACATTGACTGGATTTCCATATTCTTTACTAAAATGAATTGGCACCTCAACAAGTCGTTGAAAGCCCTGATTTGTTAAAATGAAAGCTTTATTTCGTAATTGGGAGATTATGTACTCCCTTTCAACATGACAATCGGGGCAGCTAGACTGTAAGTGGGTCATTACAAAGCAAACATACTCTGTCATCAAATTCTTGTCCCTATTTGTAATTCTGTCATCAGATACAGCTGGCAAGATGTGCACCTTCACAATTTCATGAGCAGACAACCACTGGACACCAATTCTATGAAGCAAGTTGGTAAGGTTGCCTACAAAACTCACATCCAAGCATGTGGTATCAACAGTTGATGCAGAAAGGAGGGCAGGATTCACAGTTCGAAGTTTAGCAAATAAATTTGGGAAAGCTTCAAGTCCATGCCTGCCATCAAATCCTGCACTTAAAGCATCAGATTGTAACCAGATTGTACCTTCATTCACTGAACTGTATGTACCATCTGAAAGAGGAATAAATGGTAATTTTTTAAGGTTCTCTATGAGATCAATTTCTGCATCAGAATTAAACAAAGTTTGTCTAGATGAATGGAATGACATTGTATAAAGTGCATTTAGCCAAGAAGACAACCAATACAGGCCCATGGAGTTGATGCCATTCTCCACATGACTCAAAGAGCGTATAAATTGTAGTAGAATTTTAGGACCATATTCCTCAATACCCAGTGCCCTTGCTAATGAATCAGAAATTTGTATATTTCTATCCAAGAATCCAAGGCCAAGGTGCTCACTAAGCATACTATCAGGAAGAAGAATGCGAGCCTGTTCATTCCAACCTCTTAGAACCTTGCAAGGAGGAGCCCATCTGTCGTTTCCTCCTTCCAGAAGTAAGCAGTTTGTCATACGTAATTTTGAAATAATCAACCGGGGAAGACTTGAAAAGAAACCATGAACTTCTCCGACAAGCGGAACAAAGCTCATGAAAGCAGATACAGCCTTTCCAGGATTCTCTCTAAAACACGGAAGAGCGCAAAAGGATCTCTCAGCATCAACAAACAAACCAGGAAACTCAGACAATAACCACTGATTCCAGGGACTATCTCCATCCACTTCCTCTCTAGATGATGGAAGAACAAAATCACCTTGAAGAATAAATTTCAGACCATAAGTCCTTAAAGGAAGAAATGCAAAAACAGGCCACTGGTCTAGAAGTGGAGTGTAATCCCCATCAATTGATTCCTGCAATGTTAATGCTATAGAGATCTCTGTCGTTTGCACATCACGACGAATGACATCTGTCCACAACTTCTTTGACGCTACAAACCATGTCATTTTCTCTTTTCCATGTGAAACCCTTATGATGCCATTTCCCACAATTTCTTTTTTCATCACAATAAGTGAATCATTGAGCAAGTTTCTAAACTTAATGCACTTAAGCCGGTGAAGAAAAAGTAATAAAGATGGGTGAAGATCTGAAAACATAGTGATAATGCTGTTCACGACAGTACTGTCCAAAAATCTTGATCTGAAAGGAAGTACAATGCAAGTGTTCCAGCATCGACCATCCAAATGATCAGTGTCACTGGATGCCAGCCTACTGAACAAGTCAATATCACAAGGAAGTACTATTGTAGGCAAAACAAAACCAATCTGACCCTCACTTATATCAAATTTGACATGAAACCCATTAGAATGAATCTCTGGAGCATCTGTAACCTGCATAAAGAACATCCAAATTGATGAATGTTGATTATTTATAGTTTATAACCATTAGTTTGATAAAAAAAAAATTCAGTCAAAAAGTAACTCAGGTTTCTATGTGAGGATACCACATTCAAACCTTGCCAGGTTTCACACCATAACACTTTTCACCACAATTACAATTGTCTGACAAAAGTAGAGTGCGTTAAACACAGACTTTGACATGCTAAAAATGAAAAACATCTAAACACTATTCGAATCATGTTTATATTCTTTGTGGGAGATAGCCTTTAAACATCTATTTTAATAATCTTCTTCTAAACTTCATTCAATTTTTCATGTCCACTCCTGGAATATTAAGTCATAACCCCAAGCAAAAAATTAATTCTTAAGCAAAAGATTAAATTCTGTCAATTACATTTTAACCAATGTAAAACGCCCAATAACCACAATAAAGCTTATGAATGCATGTGACAGATGAACACAGTCAACAAAAGATTGATCATATTGGAGATGAATGTCAACAATAGATTATATCATCTGCTTCTAAAGCATAATATACCAGATTTAATAATTGGCTTCTGAACTTATTGCAATTGTTAGTATTCATTCCTGGAGTTTGAGAAGCATAACCTTTAGCGAATGTTCAAATTATATGAAAGTCCAACTCTGAAGCTTAAAAACTTGATTTTACACCCCTAAGTTTGGTTCCATTAGCAAAGTCACACCCTCGGTTAGTTTTGGGTGTTAAGTCACACCTCATCACGTTGATATTTATTTTTTTGGGTGCCAAATCAGCCCTTAAACAGAGTCATTTTGCCCAAAACTCATAACACAAATTAACTGCAGATTTTTTTTTTGATAAGTAAGAAAGATGTATATAAAAACTGCTAAATGCAAAGTAGAGCACAAAGCATATTAAAAAGTACAAAAAAAGAGAGGAAAGCAAAACCCCATGAACACCTCATTCCCAAATCCGTTAGCTTAAACAGAGTCATTTGCCCAAAACTCATAACACAAATTAACTGCAAATTTTTTTTTTTTTCTTATTTGATAAGTAAGAAGGATGTATATAAAAACTGCTAAATGCAAAGTAGAGCACAAAGCATATTAAAAAGTACAACAAAAAGAGAGAAGAAAAACCCCATGAACACCTCATTCCCAAATCCATTATTTTTTTTTTTTTTTTAAATCAAGTGACAGTAACAAATTCATTTCTTAGAAAGACAAAAGATAGGCAGATTAGTCAAACAGTAGGCATGGCTCACTCAGCCCAGTTTGGAGCATTCAACAATGCAAAAAGTTATGATCTTCAACAGAACCAGCAGATACCCAGGATTATAAATAAAATAAAAAATTAAAATAAAAAACCCAAAATCAAAGGAAATTAAAATAACAAACAATAAATCAATAGAATTCAGGGGAAAAAAATTGAACTAAGAAGAAAGAAGAAAAGGACAGCAAGAATAGGAGGAATATAGGGGAAAAAAAGTAAGATCTGGAGGTTGGAATGGGGTTAGGATTAAAAAGATGATATTGTTAATGAAAACAAAAATTGGAAGAAAGAAAAGTAAAGTTGAGAACATAGTACTTATCTGTGATCAAAGGGGTGCTTGGTGAAATAAAAAAATTAATGTGTTGCCAAAATTTTTATAAAAGGGATTTGGGAATGAGGTGTTCGTGGGGTTTTGAGTTTGAGAATAGCTGTGAAACAGTGTCTCATTAAAATCTGGTTTATGTTGTGTGTTTTGGGAAAAGGGGCTCCAGGTTAATTTGGCAAAAAAAAAAACATGTCAGCATGACGAAATTAACCGAGGGTGTGATTTTGCTAACTGAACTAAACTTCAGAGTGTAAAATCAAGTTTATCAAACTTCAAGGTATAAAATCCTAACAACCCCAAACTGTAGGGTTGTACTTTGCCATTTGCCCTTATATGTATCAAAAACAATGTTAATAACCCTGGGTTAATGGATCCAAAAACCAGTATAAAGCTTTGCAGTGCTTGTGATACTTGAATATCGACAGTTTGATTGATCATGATCCAAACCAAGTATATATCCCAAAATAACATAATGAATCATACAGTAAGAAAATGCACAAAATAAATGGGAAATAAAGGAGGGATAAGGTCCTTTAGGGTATTCTAGAGGATTCTAATCCAGATCAACGTAATAATCCAGTGAATTGATGGAGCTTGACCAGAAAAGACTCCTTCAAAAGCATGAAATCTCTAAACAAAACTTATAAGTAAAATAGCACAGCAACTTTCAAGAAAAGAATACAAGCACCCAAATCAGATAGAGATTTATCTGAGAAAACATTGAACAATACTATGAGATCTAGATGGTTCACTTAGCAACAAATAGCCAAGAAATCAAAGCTTCTGTAACTTTAAAACGTATGATATCATGATACTTTCATGATTAAGCCTTAGGTTCAGTTAGGTTGAGCTTCTCAATTCTATGACTTTCTTTAAAACAAATATTCTTAAGTAAAAACAAAATAAATAAAATCATTTAAAATTGAAGAGAAAAATAGAAAATTTTAAGATAATAAAAAAACAAAGAATGATGACAACCCAAGTACTTGACCAATGCCCTCTATCATTTTTTTCAATAAATTTCTTAATACTTGTCCCAATAATATATATATATATATATATATATATGCGTGTGTGTGTGATAATAGTCTTCTCCAAACATACCCGGAAGACCGATTTGAAACCGATGCCCTTCTTCCCTATATACCCAGCATCAGATCCTTTCTTTGTTGAATTTCCAACATCACAAAGTGCTCTGATGTTTTGAGCTGAAAAGCCTTGCTCATTATTTAGGACAATAATGCCAGAGTCTTGAAGAATAAATGTCAGAGTTGGTTCCACATTTTCCAGATAAATATTATCATCAGCATTTTGAACCTGAAGCAACATGAACAATAAATATATTCGTTTATTAAAAAAAAGGCTTCTAAGCAACCTAATTTGTGCTTAATACCTTTAATGAAATTTATCTCCAAAATCAAACCAAAAAAGGTTCCATACAATTGGGGTTGCAGTCTGTATCAGGATGTACAATAAAGTAAGAATGGTACAGATGACAGTAAGTCAAATGATAAACTAGATATGGCCAACCATCTGGGTTACTCTTAGCTTTTTACAAAATCATATAACAGTAAAAAGAATAGAAAGTGAGAATAAAAAACCATACAACCAGAAGTCACAATGGTTCAACCATAATATCATAATACAATGTGAAGTAGGGAAATTGTCATTTCCTGATACTCAAGGGAAGGGGTTGGTGTGATTTCCCCCATTAGTTACTTTGTTGATTTTAGCTGAATTATTTAAGTATAAGATCATACAGTTATAGGTTAATGCCTTTGGAGAGTGAGTTCATCTTATGCAATGGCTCATTGTTCTCTTTGGAATTCCGTCTCTAAATTGGAAAATTTGGGTGAAGGGGGTGGAAACACAAACTTTAGTTCCAGTTATTGTCAATGTACTTTAAAAGAATCTATTGTCGTTTAAAGGGTTATTTGCTAAAAAATTAGTAAGTAGGGATAAAACCATGTCCTAAAGTGTCACCAAAGCATCTTTGAAAGATACAATGGATGGAAGAAGAGGCTGAACACAGAAAGAAGCCTAAACAAGTCACATCACCTACTTGGGAGCCAATTCAGCTCAAGGGCAAGTCCAAGCTTTACAATGTTGGTTCCTGAGAGCATCGAAAAATTCAAATTGCTAGGATGTAAGTTCTATTCTGGTGACTTTCCATTCCACTTTGCTAGAAACCCATATCATATTAACGCTTACACCAAAGCAGCTAATAATATGATTGTGGGTTTTGCTCCTCTTGAGATACACTGCTTTGAAAATTACCCTTCCAAATAGAACAAATTGAGAGTTTTTTTTACGAAAGGGGCCTTGAAGCGAAAAATGAGCAGGCTTTGTATTTGATGGTGGACAGATGCATAAAGAAAGCCTCTTACCAATTTTATGGCTGCTTCAAAAGGGAGGTCAATTTTCCTAAAGTACCTCAATATGTTTTCCAAGTCATAATTCAGTATTTTGGGAACAAATCACTTGATAGCAGTCTTCAAAGTGGTGTTCCTAGAGGATGTAATTTAGATATTGAGCTCTAACTCTAATGGTACTAACTCCTCCCACAAGAATAGGTAAAAGGTAAAGTCATCACAGGGTTTAAAACTCAATAGGTGCACATGCAACCAATTTAAAATAAATAAATAAATAAAGGCATAAGCCCATATTAAAAAGGATTTTTTTTCTAATGCACTTGATGCCCAGGTTTGGTTTTGGTGAAAAGTGGAAATGGATTTGGCTTTGTGATTCACTATTCTTTTTTCTTTTTTCTTTTCTTCTTTTAATAAATGGCAGGCCATATTCTTTGGAGGTTCAAAGAGCATTGAGACAAGGGGATATTTTATTTTCTCTCCTCTTCATATTGGTTATAAAACTTTTTAGCATAATGTTACACAAAAATGTTGGTGTTGGCTATTTAACCGGCTTTTAGGTTGAGGGAGGAGAGGTTATGGTATCTACCATTTGGAATTCACTGATGATTCAATCATTGCAAAATCTAAGCAGACTTGGCTTTGTTCAATATTTACTCCTTTGTTCAAGGTAGTATCAGGTTAAAGGTAATGCAGCCATGGAAGATGGATTTTCTTATATTTTGGAAATTCCCCTATTCAAGAATTTTATTTTTGATAGGTAAATAAAAATTTCATTAAAATAGAAGTGCAGTCCCAATAAAATTCCGTTCCCTATTGAAGAATAATATTATTAGATCCACATGTGAATACGAGTCTTTTCAGGTAAAAACAGTTTTTTTGAGAGGGGGGGGGCAAATCTACAATTTCTACAATCCTACGACTTAAGGGTATTTTTGTAATTTGGTTAGGTCTAGAATCTTCTAGGAGATCCTAAGTAGATTAGGTTTTATTTTCTTTGGGTCCAAGTTAGTATTTTATTAGGTTAAGTTTACTAGTCAAATTAGGAGTCCACACTTTCTTCTATCAAATAGTCACCAAATAACTCATCAATCCACATTTAAATCCTAACACAACCCCATAAACCTTTCTTTAACAACTCTAGATCCTATGTCCACAAATCCTACTAAACCTTAACCCACCACAACTACATGTAGACAAATTCCCCAAATTTGTCCAACATCAAAAGGTCATTTGAGCAAACGTTAGTTCATACCAGTCATGGAAGCATACAAATTTATTTTCTTCTAACTTCCCTTCTAGTGTAGTTGAGCTGTTGAGGATAGAATAAATTGAAGTGTAGCTGGGTTCTGAAAATTAGTAGTCCATCTGATTCTTATGTGACATTACAAGGGTTGATTTTTGTGAAATTTCCTTGGAATAGTATTTGATGCAACTAGGTGCCTCTGAAGGAAAGATTTTAGGACAATATTCATAATAGAAACCTATTAATTGTTGATTGGTATTCTATACAAAACAACAGTAAATAAGCAACTGATCATTTTTTAAGTCTTAACTCCTTATTCAATGGTAAAAATATTGACTGTTTGTGTTCTTACTATTGGTGTCTTATGGAAAATGCCAAAGAAGGTGATCTAGTTGCTTGAATGTTAGCACGGGAGGTTTTGTAATCAAAAGTGTATAAAAAATAGGAATGCTGTTCCTCTATGTGTAATGTGAACAATAAGGAGAGAAATGAATAGTAGAACATTTGATGGCGTTAAGTACTCTTTTTTTTGATCTTTTTATGATTGGGTGACTATTTTAAGACAACATACAAGCTACATCTTTCTTTGATATTTTAGATCTTTTGGTTTTAAGACTTTAATTCTTTTGGGAGTAGATCCAGGACAATCCCTATTTGAATTTTACTACTTTCTTTAATAAGATCACTTTTCATATATAAAAAATGGAGACTGCTCTTTTCATGAATGGTGAGGTCGATGACGGAGATATTGTCACAACTAAATAATATTGAATGTAGTTTATTTGGGATGGATATTAGATGGTTGATTTGTGACACCAATTTTTTGTATTGGTACTTTCATATGTGATGGGTCATGAACCCACAACCTCAACCCCCCACCTTGGTCTTAATTAGGGAGAAGGTGCCACTTCAGCTAGAGTTCATCAGCATGTCAGTTGTAGTTTTTGGTACTCTAAATATGGATGATGGTTTGTTTTGTACTCCAAATATCATTTTATGAAGTTTCAATAACATAAAATCCTTACAGAATATAGGATGCATTGAAAACCAACTTCACAAATCTATATTGGTTCACCATTGTTAAATTACCTAGTGTCCCAAAAGCTTAAGTTGTTAAGAAATGATGAATTTAATCATTTAATCATATTTCTAACACTCTCCTTCACGTGTGGGCCTAAACTCCTAATTAATAAGTGAGGCTTAACACATGGGATTTTTAACATTTTAAATAGGAGGTAGAGTGAAGACAAGGATTGAACTCAAATCTCCTACTTTGATACCATGTTAAATTACCGATTCTCTCAAAAGTTTTAGTTTTTGAGACAACTGGTAATTTATCAATCACGTTACTCACATGTGAAGTTGTACTACACTACTACTCTCAATGAGAGAAACAAAGAAGAAGATCTTACCAGCTCAAGAAGAAAATGTGAATCCTGAGAATATAATTCTTGTGAGAGACAATGAAGTGCTCTCCCTAGGCGAGCATGCTGCTTCTTCAACATGCTAATTTCAGTGTTTGAAAGACTTGGATCAAGGCCAAATTCGTCCCGCCTGATAGATTCAATGACCAGGGCTGCATTCTTATCTTCATTAAGTTCAGATAAATGTTGCAAGCAACCACTACTAATTCTATCATCAAAAACTAATGCCCCATTGATTGATTGACAAACTCCAGTATGTTCTTCAATCTTCCCATCTGCCACAAGAGGTACATCCAATTTTACTTTGGAAGTGGAAGACTTACTTGACAAATCTTGCATATTCTTAAGGCCAATGCTTTTCTCAGGCCCAGCAGCTTCCAAGCATGAAGCTCCAAATGGGAAAAAATTAGTTGCATCAGCAGAACAAAATGCATGGTAATCATCAATCCACTCCACTATACCAAGAGACAATCCAACTTCATGAAGCATGACACGCTCTTCCCTTTGGTTGCATTCACACAAAATGGCTGAATTAGCATCTTTGATGACAGATCGCATTCCAGAAAGCAAAACATCAGCAGCAAAACCACAAAACTCTGTGGGTAAAAAGCCAAGACAATCAAGGAAAAATCTTGATACTACAGGCACTGCTTTATTCATATTGCATAAACTTTTGTGTAACTCACTACTAAAACTACCAGCATGAATATCAACCTCATCAACTATTTTCTGCATATATGAAGTGTTTCCTTGCATGAGAGAGTTCCGATTGTCATTTACTTCTCCATTCTCAAGAGAATTCTTCAAAATGACTTCAAATGCACGACATGCATGACATTTCAAAAGGGACAAGGGAACATATTTTTCTCCCCCAACTAATGAGAACAAAGATAACAGCTGCACAGCTGTTTGAAAAGGAGATCCTTTAAGTGCAGCTTCCAAGAATGAGTCCACAGTAGCTGAATGATCAATGCGCATGACCTTGCCATCTTTTGTCACTAAACACAATAATTCTTTCGTGTTGACTTCATTCAACAACCATGGCACAAGAGGACCAAGTGAGGGAGCAAATACCAAGTCCCAATGTGCCCATGTTTTTAGATCAGACATCAGCGGTGCCCTAAGTAAGGCCTCAACTGCATCCTTGGATGTAAGAGATTCCAAGGCTCCTTTCTGGCTGATGTCGATACCCACCTTCGTGGTTTCCAATAATTCACTTCCATTATGGGCTGTTGAGTCTCCAACATGACACATTTCAAATAATGTTACAGAAAATAGGACTCCTTTAGAAATTACATTATTCTTATGCTTCCCCAAAATATCTAGGAAGTCTGACATAGAACCATTTTCCGAAATTTTGAAACTGATCAATGGGAATTGCCTCCTAAGCAATGAAGAAATCATTTGCTTGGTTGCTATTTCTTTCTCCCCTACGCAGCCATTCAGAGCTTGTGATACTAAAACAAACAACTGATGCTGAAGCATGCAAACCTCCAAAGGGGACTTTTCACATATGTCAGCTGTTAAGAACTTGTGTATTTCATCAGGTAGGAGGGAGGCATGTTTTTCTAGGAACATTAAAAACTCCCCAAAACCAAGTGACTTAAATGTCTTGACGCAAAATTGCTCCGCTAGCCAAAACTCACAATTATAGAGTTCCCTTAAGATGGTAATTCTCTTTTCTAGAACTGATTTACCACGACTATGGATTCCATTGTCATGCTCAAAATACATTGCAGCTTTCCTGATAATGTCTTCAACAGATACACCTGTGAGATCGAATTGGTAATTACACATCACAATTAAAGTAAAGAAATTTATAGGGAAAAAATATTAGGAATGATGGGATAATAAGTCGGGAAACTCAAAAAAAGTGTCACAATATATTGACACCTTCCCCAATTCACTTTTTTCTTATATAAGTTTTGACTCCCAACAGGGGAGGAAAGTGTGATTCAAACTAGTGATTACCACTTCATAAGGTGAGGTCCCCAAATGATTGTGCTACCCCTTCCGGTTCCCTAATTCACTTATCAAGTAAATCACACCAAAGCATGACCAACTAAACAAATGAAAATAGACCTTTTCCATTAACAAATATCAAAGTCTAATTATCCAAAAACAAATATCAAAGTCCCACAAAATCTCCCTAGAATTTCAAGGCATGCACATTACAATCGTGGCATTATGACAAGATTCTAGTGAGCAAAATTTTACAAAAATTCAGCAAGATTTAGAATTCAAGATGATGTCAAAATGCATAAACAAGTCATAGGTTGAGAAAGGAGGGATGTTTAATTTTCAACCAATTTACACTCCAGTTGTAAATTAAAAAAATCATGAAATCCCCCCCCCCCCCCCCCAAAACAAAACCCAAAAAGAAAAAGGAGACAAAAGAAAAAAGACAGACAACACAAGATAAGAAAAGTAAGGGAATAGGCAAACCATAATTGAACTATTATCAGCAAAGCCTATTTTAAGAAGTAAACACTACTCACTGTGTGTAAGCTCAACACTATGCTCAGCAATGACTGGTGCATCCTTAACACTTGGTTCAACATCTATGATCTCATAGTCAGATTGATTTTGCATAAGTGAATTAGTTAATTCCTGTTGACTAATGGCTAGGAAGGTATCGTATATGCTGTCCCACATTCCAGATTTGATAGATGATACCTGCAATATATAAAAAGCAACTTAATCAGACTGTGTGATCTCATATAGAAGCATCACAACAAGGATTGCAGAGGTTAGTCACTATGTATATGCAAATATAAAACATAGACAACAATTAAAAAATGAGGACACTCAAACAGACAGAAGATACATTAACTAGCACTTATACCATCTGAAGGAACTTATAAGATTACTTTATATAACAAAAAAATAGGAGTTAGTTAAAATATTTCATGATAAGATTCTATTCTTCAGTTATTACATGTAATAAAGTTTAATACTAAAATTCAACACAACCAACTTACAGCAACATTTAGTAATCCAACAAATGGAAATGATGAAAACATCAATTTGATTTTCTTCCTCCGTCGAGCTTTTACGTTATAAAACTGAAGCATCCTCTCAAAAACCTACAAGGGTATTAGGAGATATCAGCTGAAAATTGCATCCCATTTTTGTAAGCACAATAAACAAGAACCAACTAGACCAGCCCCTGAATAGAAACATAGCATTGTCACAAGAAATAGAACTGAAGGCATAATTGAAAATCAAAGTGTAAGTTTTTCAATCTATTGCACTCCTTTTCCTCCACATACTACCAGGAAAACTACAACTAAAAAAAAAAAAAGCAAAACAAAACAAAAGAGGAGAAACACGCTTACACACACACACACACACACACACAAACACAAACACATATATTTCTATGGTTAAACAGAAAAGAGAGGGAGGGAGAGAGAGGGAGAGGGAGAGAGAGAGAATGAAGTTCGGTATCTTTCTTCTTTACAACTTTTTTTTTTTTGATAAGTAATAAGGATTCATTGATATCAAAATAAGAGAGATACCCAAGTACACAGGAAGTATACAGGGGTGAACAATTTAAAAACGAAAATTACAAAAGTCAAGTAAATCCAAAATAGTAGAAAAAGGTTGGTTTCTCCACACAGAGAACCAGTCAAATAAGGATCGGAGAAAAAGAAGCTTGAGATTAGGCATGGAACGCTCGATGTCTTCAAAACACCTACTATTTCTCTCCTTCCAAATACACCACATCAAACAACGAGGAACGACCTTCCAAATATCTCCATTACGATGGCAACCAAAACGACCTTGCCAGCAAGCAAAGAGCCCAACAACAGACAATGGCATGACCCAAGTAACTCCAAATAAACCAAAAACCATATCCCATAGCTCCGAAGCAATCAAGCAATGAAGGAAAAGATGGTCAACACTTTCACTATTACACTAGCACATAAAACACCAATCCAAAATGCAAACCTTTATTTTCCTTAAATTGTCAATTGTTAGACATTTCCCCAGACAAAAAAAGCCACTCTAGAGGGGATCTTTTGCTTCCAAATACTTTTCCAGGGGAAAAACTGCTCACTATGGCCAACAAAAAGATTGTAATATGCACTAACCGTGAACCCCTTACTCTTACAAGGCAGCCAACATCTCTTATCGTCCTCGATTCCCCTTACAGGAGTGCTATAAATGGAATTGATGAAGCTCCTGAAAGCTTCCAATTCACGATTATGCACCTCCCTACAAAACTGAATCTCCCAATGGAGGACTCCATTGGAGTACCTCATTAGATCCGCCACACTTGCCTCTTTACTACAGCTAATCCTATATAATTCAAGATAGCGGACTGCGAGCGAAGAAGTCCCACACCAAAAATCTAGCCAAAATTGCACTTTTAATCCATCTCCAATTTCATACATAATAAAACAAGATAAAGAGTGCCACCCCCTTCTAATATTTTTCCACAAACGGACTCCATAAGGACCAGAGAAAGAGCTAGAACACCAACCACCCCAATCACAACCATACTTCACCTCTATCACTTAACGCCAAAGAGCATCACTTTCTAGCCCAAACTTTACAACTATGATGCAGAAGGCAATCTTGAAAATTTATAAAGCCAGCATGATAGACACTGACAGATCCAACAAGTCAGAAAATTCTAATTATAAGGTTTTTTTGATAAGTAATAAGAGAATATTATTAATAAAAAAAACAAGAGAAACACAAAGAGTTCACGGTAGTGAACAAAGGAAAAAGAAACAAGAAGACAAAAACAGCCCCTAATCTATTCTAATAGAAGAAATAAAATCCGTAAGGGTAGAACAATCCGAGAAACCCCAACAACGAGACCAATCAAAGAGGGTCCTCTAGCAAGACTCTAATAACTGAACCACAGTTTTCCCCTCATCCTCAAAAACCCGTCGATTCCGCTCAGACCAAATAGTCCACATTAAACAGCCTGGGACCAAATCCCAAATATCAGAACTATGCTTCCCAAGCCAATGAAACCAACAAAATAACAAGTCCCCAACTGAACTTTGCATGACCCAATCGATACCAAATAACCGAAGCATATACATCCACAAAGAATGAGCTATAGGACATAAAAGTAACAGGTGATCCACAGATTCCGCATTGCTTAGTTATGACTTATTAGTCTAGTTTCATTTTATTGCTGTTAAATTGACTTGTTCTAGTTATATTTTGAGCCTCGTTTAGTCATTTCCTTGTCTTATTAGCAGTTTTAATGTTATTTTAGGGTATGTTTAGAATTTATTACAAAATAAGTGAACTTTGTGGCCCTGTAAACAATTAAAGAGAGAACTGTGATTAATAAAATTCAGCATATTATGATTTCCTTTAACTACAAGACTCCACTAAAATTCTTCTAGGTGAGTTGCTAAGAGCCTTGTGGCTCAACTAGCACTTTTTGGTGTTTCCAATGAAGATGCCTAGGGTTCAAATCCCCCCTCCCCCAACTATTGAATTTCCACAATATATATATATATATATATATATATATATTCTTCTAAGTGAGTCTAGAAGAACTGGTAAGACTGCCTAATTATCTCATTATTCTTGAATTTCTCCATTGATTTTCTGAACCAAAACCAGACACTTTCAAGCCAAAACTGTCAGCACAACTTATCACCAAAGAGCATCAACAACCCCAAAAATTCAATCTATCATTCTAGTATGTTTACAGCCCCTGGACTGCACCTCTGTTACTTTGTTTTCTTGTCATTTTTCAATTCCACAACTTCATAAACCTCAGAATCTAAAATATTGAGTCTAAACCCCAATCTCAAAACCAAAGGACTATACTACATCAGACTATAATCATCTATCCATATCTTGAATAGTTTTTGGGGAGGCACTAGAAGAGAATGATGATGTGTTCCTCACAATTTATTTCTTCTCTCCCCTTCAACAAACAAAACTTTTGAAAAGGGATTTTTTTTATGAAACAAAACATGGAAAGCTCCAATGACCTGCTTGCTTCTTTTGGTGATTCCCTTTTTGATTGGTCTAGGGCTTTTGGACTACCTCTAGTGATTCTCTCCCTTTATTCCTTAGTTCTCTCCTTTGTAATTAGTTTTTTCTTTGTTTGTTCGTTTTCCTTTCTGTAATCTTTGGCCTACCTTATGCCCTTTTTGCATGAGGTAGCTTTTTGAATTTACATCTTTCTTTCTTTTTTTGATAAGTAAAGAAAATTTTATTCATAGTCTTAAGGAGTCACCCAAATATACATCTTTCTTACTTATCAAAAAAAAAAGGGATTTGTTTTTTAAATTTTATAAATAACTTATTTTCTTTTCTCTTGCAGTGAATCAAACATAATGTTATGCAAAACATCAAGAAGATAGCAGAACACCAAAAGAGTGGCCTCAAAAAACTGTTGAAGTTTGTAAGCAACTGTTTCATAAGTAAAGTTCTGGGAATCAAGGGATATTTTGGAAATTATTCCACAATGGCTTGAAAATTTTTTACTTTGATTCATTTGAACTAGTAAGTACTGCAGAACACTTAATAGTTCCTAATATCATATCTCCACACCTTTTCCTTTCTTTCCTTTTAACAACCAACCACCTGTTGTTGGAGTTAGTAAGCAACTGTTTCATAAGCAAAGTTCTGGGAAATAAAAGATCACTCGGAAATTATCCCTCAATGACTAGATCATTTGTTACATTGATTCCTTTGAACTAGTTAGTACTGCAGAACATAGAAGGCTAAGTATTTCACATAATAGTTCCTAGTTTTCATATGTCCTCATTGTTTCCTTTCTCTACTTAACAACCAACTAGCAACTACCTATTGCTGAAGTTTGTAGGCAACTGTTTTATAAGATAAGTTCTGGGCATCAAGAGATAACTTAGAAATTATCCATCAATAACTTGATGAACATAGAAGAATCTGAATTTCACTTACAGTTCCTAAATTTCATATATCCTCCTAAACTTCTGCAACATCAAAAGATCACAAAAATCCAATAATTTTATAGACTTCTATTACCACAAAAAATCAACCAAGGTTGAAAAAAAAAAAAAAAAAAAATCGGTTACATTTCACAATAAAGTCTCAAGGCATGTAACATAAGATATAAGATTTCAAGGCAAGTGCTTCCTTTTTCTCATAATTCTTTTTCTTTTTTTAAGTAATAGAAATATTAATAACAGTCTATATATATATAAAAAATAAAAAAATAAAAAAAAAAATAGAACTTATCAAAAAAAAGAACCTGGAAAAATTATAAAGGAGAAGTACATATTATCCCCCAAAAAATTTTACAATCCAAAATATAAAAGAGCAACAAAATCTAAAAATAAATGACAATGGAAGCTGCTGAGGCAATGAGCTGTAGCTCAATTGGCACATCTCCTAAAATAATGGGATTGAGGGTGAGGTGGTGCATCTATAATTTACCGTACAAAATAAAAGGCAATGGAGGCTGCCAAAGGCCCTCCTCCAATCAATCAATGGTCTTAGAACATATATTCTGTATGTGTGTTTAGGAAGGCTTATTTCTAATTTGGCTAGGTACAACATTTTAAAACCTTCAACTTTTTTAAAGTACAATTATTTAACGAACTTGTTTTTTCAGTCAAGTAAGCCGACAACTTCTTTTTTTTACATATAAATAAGAAATTCTTATTGAGAAAAAACTACTTCATAAGCAAAGGACATGAAGATGCCTGAAGAATTACAAAATAGAATTATGTACAAGAAGATAACGAGTCTAAAAACATCACACAATAGAATCAAAATGTGTTAAGCCCCATGCTCAAGACCAATCATATAGAGAGCTAGAAAAAATTGATAGAAACTGACCCTCCCCGTACACTACACATCTTCAAATGTACGCCAATTATGTTTCCTCCAAATAGTCCATATCAAACACAAACGAACCATATTCCAAATTGCCAAAGAATGCTTACCCACCCAATTCCTCCAACCAAACGTGACATCCATCACCTTACCCAGTAGGACCTAATGGATCCCAAAGCATCTTAAAACAAAACTCCACAAATTATATGCAACCACACAATGAATCAAAAAAGGTGGTCCACCATCTCCCAACTACGCCAGCACATGCAACACCATCCCACTAAAGTGTTGCCTCTCTTAATGAGGTTATCACAAGTAAGAATCTCCCCATGCTGCCGTCCACACAATGAATTTAAGGAATCCCAAAGGGACACTTGATCCATCTCAAATTATGCTCAACTCAATCGAAGGTGAGGTTATTCTTCTATTACCATAACATCCAGATAAGGGAGAGACACGCAACATTCCAAACCTTAGTATGCCCGTGATACACAAGTTTGTCTTTCCAGCATGCCAGAACCTCCTCATGGGTCCTAGGCATCACATGGTGCAACACAGATTAAGAACACCTTTTTTTTTTTTGATAGGTAACACAGATTAAGAACACCTAAGAACACCAAAGACAACAGTTCCATTGCCACTGCAAAATGCCAAGAGAAATATGATTTTTACTATGTCACCGATATACTCCAACAATTCGGAAAAACTTTCCACTGTCCACTCAAAACATGCTACCTTCTACGGAACCTTTGCACACCAAATGCTCTGGGTAGGAGACCCTACATGCGCACTCCCTCTCAAACCTCAAAACAGGATAGAAATATGTACTTAATTTAAGATCTTTCTCCTCTCTTTTTTTCCCCTTTCCAAGTTAAGAAAAGAAAGGAGAGACATGTGCAACCCCAAACAAGCAAGAGCCACTATATCATCTTCAATACACATAGGATATAATGGGATGGTCAAAGCCTTTGTCAATATTTTGTGCCATACTAAAAATTTTAGTCCTAATAGGATATGAACTCAAATCCTTTAATTTCCAGTCGAATATATTCTTCATATATCAATGACCCATTATTAGATATGCAGGATTTGCAATACAGTTTAGATATTACATTGTCAATTAAAATCATTAGAATTCCAACCAAATCACAAAAGAGATACTGAGTGGTAAAAATCTCTAAGACTATGAAAGAAGATTTCTAAAATTTATAAACCCTGAGAGCTATCGTGAAATCATTTTAAATAAATGAATTTACACATATATTCTTTACATAAATCATACAAAGCAAAATTAAATTTCAAAATCAGATAAAGAATTAAATAAATGGATAGGTGTGAATCATAATCTATAACAAGAATTAACATACCTCAGGCACAGTATGATCCCGACACGCCTCCTTCCAGGTTGTAATGAATGTCTTTATAGAGTGATTAGCAATTGCAAGATCAGCTTCATTACAATTGTTAGCCTCCTCAATCTCCTTGGAATTATCTACAGTATCAACATCTAGTTCTACCACCACCTTAGACACATTGCGGCCTAGATCTTCGGGTTTTCTTTTCTTTTTAGATGATCCAGAGGGTGCAGACATGGTGGCACTTGGATTTTCAGATTTCCTTTTCTTTTTTGATGATCCACTACAACTCTCATTGTGCCTTGGGCTAGCAGGAGCAAGGTGCCCATGCGCTTCACCTTTCAACCCAAGGCGTGTCATCTCTTCAATTTCAGATGGGTATGGACAGCTACTGACTCGGTCAGAAGAACTTGCAACATTCTGCGATCGCAAGTTAGCATCTTCAGTCCTTTCGTCTTCAGAACCAAAATCTTCATCATCAATATTTTCACCTTCATCAGAGCCTGATGAACCAAATCTAGTGTGCTTGCCACAAAAAACCTTCTGTACAGAGGAGAATGATTCCACACGCTGAGAAATAGAACTGAAACGTTCATCAAGCTGCTTTTTCAACGCCCAAAGAAGAGGACGCCTCCTCTTGGATTTCATCTTAGCATTATCTAGAGTCTTCTTCTTAGCATTATATAGAGTCTTCTTCTTAGCATTATCTAGAGGCTTCTTAAAAGTGGCAGTCTCAAAGCTCATGGCTTTCCGGATAACAGAAATATGCATCCCCAAGCTTTGAATTCGTAAGCAAAGTTCCTCCTTGCTGGCAACAGAACGCTTCTTAGCAACAAAATCCAAAAACTCTTCAATTTGAACAGCGTCATCAACATTCTTACTCTTCTTCTTCTTCTTCTTATCCATGAAATTCCAAAGTAACGAACAAACCTCCTTGCCAGTTATTTTAAAAACTTCAGTGACATCAGGACTGAGTGAAAAATAATGCAACACAAGTGGGTGTCGCAACAATGGCCCCAATTCAAGCTTTTCGAAGCTATCTACGCCCTCAACCTTACAAATCGCTACTTCCAAATCATACAACGAAGTAATTCTTTGAACCCCAACAAAGCAATGGATAAATGCATTTATCTAATCAAACCAAACAACAAAAACAACAACTTTATGGATCAATTTTGCTTTCACCAATACACAAAATTGAAGTAGAAGACTAATAACAATAGTATAATAATAGTACCTTCCCTTCGAGGAGCATAAGGCTGTGAAGACTGGGGACTTTCTGCATTGGAAATTTGAGAGAAGACCAGGAATCGAGCTTGAGGTTGAGCAGCACATCTTGAGACACTTGCCACGCCGTCACGTTCTCTCCGGCTGCGATTATATTGCGCCTCGCCTTCACGACGGCGCGGTCGACCTTGTCGATTGAGTGGGTTTGCTTTGAATTGGGCAACTTCGGATTCTGGGGAGGGGAGATGTTTTGGCGGTCGACCTTTTCGATTGAGTGGGTTTGTTTCGAATTGGAAAACTGCTGATTCTGATTCTGAGTCAGATTCAGATTCTGGGGAGGGGGGATATGGAGGTTAGGGTTATTCGGAGGAGGAGGGTTTTGGATTGGGAAGGTGTTAGGGTTTTGGTTTTGGAGGAGGAATTGCTGTTGCTGTTGTTGCTGCTGCTGCTGTAGTTGCTGTTGTTGCTGCTGCTGCTGTAGTTGTTGTTGTTGTAGAAGTTGTTGTTGTTGTTGATGTTGTTGAAGGAAAACTAAGGCAGCCTGGGGGTTTTGGAGGAAATAGTTTGGGTTTTGGAGGGCGAAACTGGGATTATTTAAAAGAGCTACCGGAGCAGCAGGAGGAGGAAGAGGCTGCTGTTGTTGTTGAGGCGGCTGTTGTGGTTGTTGCTGCAGCGGTTGAGAACCCCAGCCGCCGACGCCGCCGCCGGCAGCAGCGGGGGGCCGGAAACCAGAAGGGTATCCGTACATAATAGTGAAAGGAAAGGAAATAAAGATAGTGAGGAGTTCTTTTTGGTGACGGGGTGTTTGGAATGTAAAAGAGTTTTATAAAAAGGATGGAGGCGGCAAGTGAGGTGACGAAGAACAATCGTAAACGTCGGTATATTTAAGTATCCAACGGCCCAAATTCAGCGCATCATAGGTTTTTCAATTTTGAGCGAATGGAGGCGGCAAGGCGAAAATGGGTAATTACCCATAAAATCCGAACTATTTAGTTAGTAGGGTCCATTTGGAAACTTATTGGCAAACTAGCAACTCGAGCCTCAGAGGCTCGATTTTGGGCCCCTAAATCGAGCCTCTGAGGCTCGGTTTACGTCCTTTGACGTGGCAGGAGTATACGTTGGAGTACACGTGGAAATCGAGTGTCTAAAACTCGATTTCCACGTGGACTACAAATGGAAATCGACTGTCTAAGACTCGATTTCCAGAATGGAAATCGAGTCTCAGGCACTCGATTTCTAATAGGCGTTTTTTGAATTTAACGCTCTCCAATCTCACTCTCCCTCATCAGTCAAACCCCCTCTCTGTCTCCGACCCACTCTCCCTCTCCTTCTCTCACTCACCCTCTCCTTCTCTCACTCTCTCAGCGTCACCGTCGCCGTCGCCGACGCCGACCCACTCACCCACTGACCCTCTCAGCCTCACCGGTCCTCTGAAACCCCTCTCTCAGTCTCCGACCCACTCTCACTCAACCTCTCCTTCTCTCACTCTCTCAGCGTCACCGTCGCCGACGCCGACGCCGGCCCCAACCCACTCACCCTCTCAGCCTCACCGCTCAGTCACCCTCTCACTCTCTCGCTCACCGACCCACTGTCGCACGTCCCTGTCCGCTGTAACTCAGTCTCCACCATCTGAAAGAAAAAGAAGGAAAAAAGGTGAGTCCCCTATGTGCAAAATATGTAATCAGTTCGTTTTTTTTTTTTTGTTTTTTTTGTTTTTTTTTTCTATTTTGGTTTCTGTACTGAATTTGTTATAGAGGTAAAATATTCTGGTTATATCCAGCACGCACAGAAATTTATTGGGTGGAGAATCAAAACACCATATTGAAGTATAAAAATGTCACCAAAGCTCAGTCATATATAAAGAAAACAACTCGAATGCCTACCATGGTTCTTTCTCAGTGTTTATTTATATGTTTCGGCTATGTATAAGTCATTGCGAAGTGATGAAATGTGATTAGAAAATTTGATTTTTTTTTTTTCCCCTGTAAGGAGATGGTTTTCTTACTGTTTTATTTTATTTTTGTTGGCCTCATTTAAACCAGATATCAAATTCTAGTATGTAGGGAAGTATATTTTGTGCTCAAGCAAATTCTCACACATGGATACACTTTCGAGAAAGGCCTACAGAAGGAACTCCTTCATTTCAGTGTGGCAGAAACGTGACCATTATAAGTTTATAACTTATGCAACCTTCTATCCTTAGTACGGATGGCTTGAAATTATAGTTGCTAATTATAAGGCGTTGGTGTTACAGTGGTAAAAGTTTGAATCTAGATGCAAGTAGACTTTTTGTCTTAGTGATGTGTTTCTTGTCAATGAAGATGGCGACAATTTGATAAGTACTTCCTATTTGTTGCAATCCGTAGTTGCCCATTGTGAAAAGGACACCATAAAGAGTGGATAGGAGAAGATAGGACAAGTCCAAAAATGACTTGATATAGGCACTTATATGTTAATTCTTCTATAGGTAACTCTGTCCTTTCTTCTTCTGCCATTTTTTTTTGCCTTTCATTTGCTGCATTTGTATCTTGTTCCATAGTCAATAATTATTGTTTTCCACCTATTAATGTCCTAGGAATATTTTTCTCTCTTTCTGTCTAGAGATTTCCACTTCTCACCACCCTCCTTTGCTACCTACAATTCATTGTAAGTCAAACAAGAAGATTAGAACAACCTGTCCAAAGTTTAATCACCTAACAAAAAATAAAAAATAAAGAGCAAGGGCAGTAATTAATAAATACTTGTACCTCTTTACCACCCTTCGAATCGGGATTTTCTTCTTTATAAGTCTTCCTAAAGTCATCCCTGACACAGAAATTGAAAACATTTCAGCACACACACACGCGGAAAGATAATCCAAACGTGCAAGAGAGGGACTGAGAGATAGTATACATGAAGAGAAAGAAGGCAGTTTGTGGGCGCTTGGGGGCATTTGGATCCTTAGACTTCTTGTCAGTTTTTGCTTTCTTTGCCTTCGGCGCTGTTGAACTTGATTTCTTCCTGCCAAACAAAAAAAAAAAAAAAAACAGTGTTATACCCAGAAAAGATTGCATTGACAGAGAAAGGGAAGAGAAGAAGAGTACCTGTCTGTAGTAGTAGTAGTAGGCTTCTTCTTGGGGGGGTCACTGGGCTTCTCCACAATCTTCTCCACAATTAGTGGCTTACCACTACAGTCTCTCCCATCTTTGGTATGGGGCCATTTCCTACTCGCAAGTCCTGCATTCTCATATATATATGCTGTTAGAACAGATAATTATGATGCTTGTGCACTTAAAAACATTTTTGGAGGCCTTATGTATTTTTCATCTGGCAACCTTATTCTGTCTCTGTGTAGTCCGGATAACGCATTTTAGTCTTGCCGTAGTCCTTTCCCCTAAGTGCTGGCACTGTAATCCCAAACATGGTGCTCATAGTTAGTATTTAGCACTAAAAAGCGTCCCATATATTAACATATTTGATTCTTAACAAATTAAGATTACCCAATGGTCCACAATCATATGACTGTGAGATACAAAGCAAAGCAATATGCTATAGTTAAATCCATTGAAATCAACCTAGGTTACCTACAGCATAAATAGTGTAAATATCGACTACCATATAAAGCAAGATACTTGAAATAGTTAAAACTTAATTTGTAATTTATGATTTTATATTCTATTGATAGACAAAAATTCAATTCAAACTATGTTTGAATTAGTGCATGTATGAACAGATTAGGCTCATCCTCTTGTTGTTTCTTTTACTTTAAAGCCAGTATACACACAAACATGTGAGGAGTATTTTGGTTTAATCATTCTCATGAAAAGGATTTAGTAGATATATGTTGGAAACTTTCATACCCAACAAAAAAAAAATTAAATAAATAACTACCAAAATACTGGTTTAGTAAGCTAATTCCCGGTGAAGTCCTCCCTTCAAAGTTCTAAGAAATTTGCTATGATTCTGCAATTATGAACAAGCAACCATAGTCGTCATTTCATTATGGCTGCTCTAAGTCATACCTATATATTTAAGCATATTGTGTGTTCAATTTTGAAACTAACTGCTTATCATTCTTCTTCAGTATGGCTGCTGCAAATGCTGGACGCATTGACTATACACAGCCTGGACCCATTGACGACTCGGTGTTGACACAGCAGGTGACGCATCGGTCCGAAGCTATTTGGAATGGGCGGGTAAAACACTCAACTAAAACAGTAACTTGTGCACATGCATTTAATCCATACAATGTACACGTATTTGCATATACTATATTAATCCATGATTTTGTTATGTGCAGGATCCAGGGTCCATTACCTGCCGTAGTCGTAGTTCAGAGTTCTCCAAGCAACCTCCAATGGTGGACGACCGAGTGAGGAACATCATCACCACAGTTGGTTTGGAGGGACTCCTGTGGGTCCCGGGTAGAGAGATTGACAATGGCCTGATAACGGCCTTAGTGGAGCGATGGCGGCCCGAGACTCACACCTTTCACATGCCACATGGTGAGGTGACCATCACATTGCAGGATGTGGAGGTTCTTCTCGGGCTTCCTGTTGATGGTGACGCTATATCAGGGAGCACACAAAAAACTTGGGTGAATGTGTGCCGGGACTTCCTTGGTTTTCAACCTGTAACTCAAAATAACCATAAGCAACTTGATGGGCAGAGGATTCTCATCAACCGCCTTTTGGAGGAAGTTGCTAACCCATTGCCGCCTGATGCTGAAGAGGATCAGCTGCATAAGTACGCACGATGCTACATCCTAGCGCTATTGGGGGACACAATATTCATGGACAAATCCGGCGATAGGGTGCATCTAATGTGGGTGCAGCAGTTGGAAGACCTTCACAATCCACGGAGGTACAGTTGGGGAAGTGCTTGCCTTGCATGGTTGTATCGAGAGCTATGCAGGGCAAGCGAGGACACCAGTCAGATTGGTGGGTGCTTGCTGTTGCTCCAGTACTGGGCATGGGCCAGGTTCCCCTATTTGTGCCCGACAGTTGAGCGAGGCCCGCCAGTGGGTGCTTACGGTCCTCCAGTACATGGTCCACTATCCCTGAAGTAAGTCTCTACCTCATACTGCTATAACATACTGTTTTCACCAAAGCACGAGTCTTATATTATGTTTTGAGTTCTTTTTCTATTTGGTTCTAACTTCTTCTTGAGGAATTTTATTTGCTATTTGAAGTCGTAGTCTCTTTAGGTTTTTTATAAAGGCTTTATTGTAATCAGTAACACTCATAGAGAGAGTCTCTTTAGGTTATTTATAAAGAATGTAAAAGACACTACATATAATGAGTAAGAGGTGAATCAGCATAAATGCTTTAATTTTATTATATATGTATAATTATTATATGAATTATAGTATTATATAAATTTTCAAAATGTCTGCACATTATGATGCACAATACCAAAAGAAGAATATAATAATAATAATTGATTCCCAATATGATTCTATATTTGACAACTACAATGCATTACACACACACACACACAAATGCATCTATATGTGGAAATTTGTTTTACCATCTTTATATGCATATTTCCACTAGGATTGAGGCTGTCAACAATGCAGCCACAATCCCATCAATGATTTGTCTATTCAAGATGAAAGCCATTTCAAACAATATAAATCTAAATATTCCTTTTCAGTTTGGAACTTGGGGATTGTGCCTATAAGAAGCAAGAGAAGATATCGAAACAACGTAATGATTAAAAGAAGTAGAGAAAACTCAGTTGGAAGGCCAATCAAAAAGGAATATAATATGTTACTTATATAGTTGGATGTTTTCATGTAAAGAGAGTTAGCATTATGACTGAGAATATAAAGTTCAACAGAAACCCCTAGAACAAAGAAATATATAATTGAGAATATATGTGGCCCATCCTGATTCATTAGGACTGTATTTAAGAAAGATCAAAATAAAACACTAGTGTGAAAGCTATTAGCAATATGAGCTTTTCAGTCAAGTTGTGTGGAACAATTTAATGGATGGGAATGTAAAACATTCAATGCCCTTCACGTTCAGCACCAAACCTTATCTCTTTGTTAAAGTTTCAAAGTGAATTATATTGAAGTAAGAAGCAAATTTAAACAGCTATGTATTCCAGCTCACACCATGCTATTGGGGCTTTGGAGTATACAGTAAACATTTATAAATGTTCACAGCTGCCAATTAAGCTAGAAGATGGTTTGGGTTTCAAACCAACGTGATGACGTACCTTGGAAATTAACTGCAATTGTTAGGTTCTCTTAAAATGGTTACTCTGACTAGGAAAAAAAGAAAAAAAAGAAAACTACGAAGCACACACATTGACATAGATATCATTTTTGTTTGCGTGCCTCACAAGGAAGAAGACACTATTACTGGATAGCGAACCAACCAGAATTTATGGCTTTTACAACACATGCTTATGGGTTTGGTAAGTTGTTTCATAATTTGTTGCCTCTAAATTAGGGACGGACCCAAGTGAGGGCCTAAGGGAGCCTGGGCCCCCTTGGGCCCCAAAAAACAAAAAAAAAAAAAAAAAAAAAAAAAAAATTAATTAGTAGCTTAAATTTTTTTTTTTTTAAAAAAAAAAAAGCTTGCCCCACCTTAGTTTTTAGCTTAGGCCCCCCTCGTGAATTCCTAGCCCAGCCAGCCCCCCTTATGAAGTACATTTACAGCCCATATATTTACACATATGTTGAAAAATTAAGCCCATGACCCATGTAAATCAAGAAGAAGAAGAAGAAAACTCAGAAAAACCTAACAGAGAAAGTGAAAGTCTGAAAGATGAAGGAAAAAAGAAAAAAAGAAAAAAGTAAGGACATTTAGGAGAGGCGAGACAAAGTCACAGAGAGATAGAGAGGCTGAGGCGAGGCAGTTGCTATTGCTACTTCATCTTCTTTTTCTTCTTCTTCTTCTTTCTCTTCGTTCGCTAGTCCTTCTTCAATTCTATTTTGAATTTTTATTGCCTTGTTTTGTGTTTTCTTTCTTGTTTTGTGAACCTAGCATGTGACTAGTTGTTGGAAATGACAAAGAGACTTGAAAAAAAAAGTTTTAGGCTTTGTTTATGTGGGTCCACACTAATATATAAGTAATAAAACTAGTACTGCAATATTTAACTTGAGCTTTTATATTTCTGTTTTTTAATAGTAATTTTTTTAGAATATTTTAATAGAAAAATTGTTTTAATAGTTTTTTTTTTTTTTTTTTTTTGAGAATCAATAGTATTATTATAATTATTGGGTAGAGTTTTAGACTTGAAATTGATATATTAGTTGAAATATGGACTTATAGTTTTAAGACTCAATAAATTATATGGATTTTGACTCATAATATATAAAGAAATATAAGCATATAAAATTATAAATAAATAAAAAGTATAAAAAAGCTAACTTTGAATTAATTACTATTGCAATTCACATGACCTCACCCTCCACCGTACTTTCAATTTCCTTTTATTTCTTCATTTCTTCATCTTAAGTGATTACATTATTTCTTCAAATTTCAATTTCCTTTTATTTCCTTTTATTTCATATATGTGATTACATTATAGTTTTAACATTATCTCAGTACTTATTGATCCATTCTTCTTGATTGTAGGTGGTTGTGGGTCCCAAACAAGAAAAATAGGCCCGCCCACATCTTCAGGGACAGGTATCGCGAGTAACTAGCTTCCATGTTGCCAGACCAGGTATGAAAATGCCTTATTTTACGCTTTTACGAACGTCCATATAGGTTTCGTGAACTTTGAAATATAAACATTGTTCCCTAATGTGTTGTGTACTTCTTTTTTGGCTATTGTAGGTGGTGTGGCAGCCATATGAAGCTCATTTTGACGACCTCCCGCCCTGGTGTGTTGTAGGGAGGGCCGTATGGACGGCAACGGTGCCGCTTGTATGTTTCCACCTAGTAGAGAAACATACACCAGATCGTGTTGTTCGTCAATTCGGGATGATCCAAGAAATTCCCCGCGCTGTTAACACTGACAGAGTGCTTCATGGCATTGATTTGAGGGGGAAGATCGGTGTTAATTGGATGCAGAAGCATGCTGCGCATATCCTTGAGTGGGGTTATCGCTTTGATCGGCGTTGTGAAGCTGTGCTTGGTGATATGCCTCCAGAGCACGAGTACCATGACTGGTTCAAAAGGGTGACTCGGAGGTTCATCGATAGGCCTGGTGCTGTAGTGACTCTGCTGGTAACTTCTCAATCTCTTCTACATGTTACCGTGTTTCTTACCATGAAACCACTGTTTACAGAGCATGATGTTTGTTACTACATTTTTTCCTTACTACTTCATCTCCCTTTAATTTGCAATTATTAGTAGCAGAACCAACATTTATTTTATTAGCAATTGGCATTGTTGATTTCGTATTGCAGGTCTAATATGTGTGGGTTTTCCATGTGCAGATTGAAGGATACGTCCGTTTATTGAGGCGTCATCCAGTGGGCACGGAGGACTACAACGACATTACTGAGGTGTTGACGGCAGTACAGGCGATGACACGTGTCCAACCTCCTATCCCTGAGGCCCCGATTGAGGAGGCAGCTATGCCTACCGGCCCAAGCACGAGCACAGCTCCGGCCGGATGTCAATCCCGTCCGCCTGTTGCTACCCCTCAGCTTCTCCCTACCCCCGATCCCTCTGCATCCACCCCACATGCATCCGCCAGCCCCACCATCCCTTCATCCACCCCACATCCATCCCCTACCGTCACCATCCCTTCACCCAACCCACATTCAGCTCCTACTGCCACCATCCCTTCACCTAGCCCACATCCAGCCCCTACGCCCACCATCCCTTTACCTAACCCACATCCAGCCCCTACGCCCACCATCCCTTCACCCGCCCACCATCCGTCTCCTTGCCCCACCATCCCTCCACCCACCCCACTTCCTTGTTCTGGGTCTGACGTCCGTCCACCCACCCCACAGTCATTTCTTCAGCTGTCACCGATTCCATCCTTTGACCTGGGTACCCCACCTGACATGCAGCAGGAGCCACCCTCCCATAGTTCGTTTAGTACCCCTTCTTCAGCCATTGACCCACCCCATGTTCAGGCTGAGCAGCCGGTTGGGTTACCTACAGCGGCTGAAGGTCGGCCTAAACGCATATCAAAGGCACCACCGTGTGGGACAGGGGGGCACAAACATGGACACAATGTTGAGCCCGAGGCATCTGACGAAGGACATGCAAGACCTCCTCCGCATTATACGAGACGGCGTAAGATTCAAAAAAGGTATCTGAAAGCTTAATGTGAAACAACACACTGTATTCCATTATTAATTCTCTTTTCACATTTCCATAAGATTATTTTTGTTTTTAATATGGTTTGAACCTACATTATTGGAACTAGGTGAATGCCTCAAAGAAGGATATTTGTTGCAATTTTATTCCTTGCATCATTTGTTATTTTAATCTAGATATATTTTTATGATACCACAGTCTATTAATAGAACTTCCATTAATTTGACAGGTGATTGGTGTACCTGTTACACTGAATGGAGATCTGAAGAACCAGTTCGTGGAGACCAATGTTGGTTTTGATACAATATGTAAGGTATTAGTCATACTGCAGTACTAGTTTGGTAATTCCCTTGACCTCTACACCATGCTGTGGTGCATGGTGTTAAATTGATGGTGATCTTCTTTTGTTTCCTTTGCAAAAGTACGTTTCCCATGCTCTTATGTTACTTTCTTCCTAAGGTTTGCTCGTAAGCAAATTGTTTGTAGTAAGCATGATGGGGAAGCAAATTGTTTGTAGTAAGCATGATGGGGAAGCGCAAAGAAATATATATTTTGATTTAGTCTTATTTAATTGGATTAAGTTGCATTTTATTTTAGGCATTAATTTATCTCCACTATGCTATTTTTGTAATTCAATAATAGGATCTCCTAAATTATCAATGAGAATTGGTTTCCTATGTCAATTAGAATTAGGATTAGTCTTAGTAATCTATATAACCACAGTATTATACTCCTATGGAAACAAATTACAAGTTGATTGGTTAATAAAATTTCTCTTGGATTTCCAATGGTTTGATTCCGACTCCAACCAACCCTAGGTCCTTACTCCTAGAGTTTTCTGTCTTGCTTGTTGTTGACTTGAACCAAGCCTATGTGGTAACTCCTAGGTTTCCTATCCTTTATTTTCTAGTCTTTAATTTTTAAGTTGCATGATTGCATCGTTTTGGTAAGCAAAGCTAAATATTTATTTTAATTTAGTCTTAAAAAAAAAAAATAATAATTCAGTCTTATTTAGAGTCAAATTTATGTTTTGTAATTCAATGTTTGGGAACTCCGAAATCAACTAGAATTAGGGTTTCCTCTGTCAATTAGAAATAGGTTTAATCCTAGTATTGTATTGTACTCCTATGGAGACTGACTACATGTACAATTTTTCTTTGGAAGTTTGGAACATGTTGCTGTTCCTCTACTTGTGGTTATTCTTGAAGTATACATTTGAATGATTCCCACTATTTCTTTAACAGTTTACAGTGAAAATTGCATAATCTTTGTTCGTCTTCAGAACTTATTCAAGGTCCTTATATATGTTGTCATCAATAACAGGTGTTACATTTGCCTGGCTGAGTACGAGGAAGGGGAAACAATAAGAGTTCTCCCATGTTGTCATGAATATCATATGCCATGCATTGATAAATGGCTCAAAGAAATTCACGGGTATCTTCAATGCTTTCATGCTTTTATTTTATCATTTTATTGGAGTCTACTTTATAAATTAAGTTCAATTATTTTCTAATATAACGTTGTCCCTTCTGTTCATATGCTGTTGCTGTAGTGTATGCCCAATTTGCAGAGGAGATGTTTGTGAGGGCATTGCCGAGGCTTCCACCTAAAATCCAGAAATTTCATCTTTTTGATGGATATGTAAATACATATATAAATAGGTAAAGGTTTTTTCTTGAAATATTTTATGCCTACATAGTTGTAAAACAGTAAAACTTTTATGCTTCAGTAATATGATATGCTATAAGTTGGCTCCAGAGAATTAAGAAGAGGGGCATATGCATCTTGTAGTTTCCCTGTTGAAATTCCAGCACATCAGATTTTGTAATAAAAACTAGAAAGGATTATCATGTTTGGTAATTGCCACACCATCAATATGCAAAATGGCATTGCCATGATGAGCGAGGTACTGAAATTTGGTAATTGTTGTCCATCATTTGGATGGAATATGCTAGTTATGATGTAGTTTATGAAAGTGATTTGATTGTTGATTCCAAACTTGATTACTTAAAAGTGATTTGATCTAGTTAGGAGCAAATTTTTTCGGATTCTCAAAAGCTTGGAAGCAGGACAATTTCCCTTTGAAGCTGGAAATTTTTTTTTCTTTTCAAAATCAATTACAATAGGGAAGTGGGATTTGATTTCTAGACATCTTCGTTAGAAATACCAAGAAGTGTTAGTTGAGTTACAAAACTCTTAATGAAATGGGTGTACCATTGAGTTGGTCTCTATCAAAGCACTTGAAGATATGATGAAGTTTGGAATTTGCATTTGCTGATGATGCAGTCCTGCTAATATATATATATATATATATATATATATATATGCAGCATCCCTATTTTACTCTCCCAAAACATGAAGGACAAAAAAGAGAGTTTATGAACTTGAAGGATAGTACACTCAACTGGAAAATGTCTCATGAAGCAGATGTGACTAACCTGCATCCTTCTCTTTGGCCTAAATTTACAAAAGTCATACAAGTACTTTCAAGTACTTTTTTATTAAGCAAAAAAAAAAATATATATATATATATATATATATATATATAATTAATACTATGGTTGCATTTGGCATGCCCTTTTAATATTCGTGCAAAATGTATTATTATAATTTTTTTAAAATAAAATAAAATATTAGATAGTAACCATGTTAAACTACCATTTAGTAAAATATCATGAAAGCGAAGTTAGGGATTTTATAATTAACCTTTCTAGCTCTAATGCTGCTTATGCTCCTCTCTAACTGTTCTTCTATCTGTTGGAGTTCTTCAAGGGAGCACGTTCCTAGACCTTGTCCTAGGAGTCTCCTGAGCTGTATATATCTCACAGACTACTGTCTGACTCTTTGTAGGTGGGGATTCAATCAGATGCAGTGGATATTAGTGCAGCTACTTCAACGTGAGAGGTAGGGTCCAAGGAAATTGATGAAAAGGCTGATGAGGTCCTAAAGTGGGATATTTTGGATTGTTGGACGCCAGAAAATCACTACGGATGGACTGAATCTGAGTGTTAAACATGTTGGGTTTAGACCATCGGTAATGATTTTCTGGAGTCCAACAATCCAGAATATCCCACTTTTGAACCTCATCAGCCTTTTCATCAGTTTCCTTGGATCCTACCAATCATGGTGTACCTGATGCTTATCCCATTACTTTCGTTAAAGTATTTTCAAAGTTCATGATTATTTATGAAGCATCTGATGTGCTGGAAGTATCTAAAGAAATTCCATATCATTGCCTGGTAAGAAACATTTAGAAGTATTGACGCGAAGTAGTTGTTAACTAATCATGGAAATCTGACTGAAGTGGGTGCTATGCTGATTTGCTAGTACTGCAATGATTGCTGTGATGATTATTTGGGATGGGGGTATTTTGCCTATCAGGGTGGTGTGGTTTTTTCTTTTTTGGTGTGTGTGTTATCTTTGAAAGGGAGAAAGGTATCGTCACGTCAATATTATTATATGTGAACATTTGTTCTGCATTGCTAGGCATTGAATCGAAAGACAACCTGTTGAATTTGCTAGTACTACCATTAGTTGGAATAGCTCCCTTATATTGCTGTGAACTTTTGCGTTTTTGACTTGTGAGTCCACTAATGTTGTATATTGAGAGAGCATGTTGAAGGAGAATACAGTGGAATGTTGTATGTTAAACATTGATATCTTGTGTGGATACTAGGGTGAAGAAGTCTTTGCCAGAAAAATATCAAAAGAGGACCGAAGCATCTCTACTAACTGCTGTGATGTCAGCGTCTCTTGCCACACTCACGTGCTATCCCTTGGACACTGTGAGAAGACAGATGCAAATGAAGGGTTCACCATACAATACTGTTCTGGATGCCTTTCCAGGTAAGTTGTTATCACTATGCTCACCAACAAAAGAATGATATGACCTGATATGTATCAGCATTAGACATCAATAGGTGTGATACACAGGAAGCTCTAAAGAAGTGGTATATGTGATCGGTTTTTTTTGTTATTTGTGCATAATTATTAATTGTTCTTTTTTACTTGTTGCAAGAGATATAGACTTTTTTATTAGTGTAGATAATTTATTTTATGTTTGAATTTACCATCCACACTTTTTCTAGGGAAGGGTACGAGATACTTCTGTTGTCATAAATCCAGAAAGACTTAATATTACCCCCCTTTCTTAGGAGAAAATGGCCAATCTGAGAGATAGAGAGAGATTTATGTTGCACCTATCTTGTGTTAGAATTTAAAGGTTTAATTCAGTTGTTGATATTTGCAAAGCCTACAATGATTTCTCAAACATGAAGTGATATGTGTTTGTGTTAAAGTTAAAACTTTAAATCTATCATCATTTTTCAAGATCAAGATCATTGTATCTGAGAATATTTTTAATGCAGGAATTGTGGCACGTGATGGAATAATAGGCTTGTACCGGGGTTTTCTCCCAAATGCATTAAAAACCTTACCAAGCAGCAGGTTCATATTATTAGCAGTTCTATTTTATCTACTATGTAGCCTTCAATTTAGTTCCTGTATTGGTCGGTTAGTACAGCTGTAAATTCCTTGGCTGATTTTTGGTGAAGCTAAAATTAACTTAAGCTTTGTTTTGAAGAGCTTCCATAAAATTAACATTTTATAGAATACCAAGTGCACTTCTGGTCTTCCCATAAAACTGCAATCATTTTGCTGTATTTCTTAGGGCTTAGCTAGGGGATGCCAAAAGTTAGCTTCACTCTCACATCTCTTTACCATGGTTTGTCCATTTTTTCCAGTGCTGTTTTTGTACAACGGGTAACTACATTCGTTGGATTTCACTTGTACAATTTACCATCATTTTTCCTCATTATTCAATGCTAGAGATGAAATCTCTCCCCTCCCTTTTCGAAAAAAAAAAAACAAAATGGTCAAAGTTCCCTGGTATTGAAGCTGTTCAGATTATTGGATCTTTGCTTATAAAAATTCTAAGCAAAATTGATTCTTATCTTTAGTTTCTACTTCTATTGTCATTGCCCCAACACTTATTACATATTCTTTTCATTTTTTTTCCTACTGCAGCATTAGGCTTACTACCTTTGACATTGTTAAACGCCTGATTGCCGCCAGTGAGAAAGAGTTTCAGAGAATTGTGGAGGAAAATCACAGGAAGCACAGCGAGAATGGCAGTAATTGAACAAGCCTGGGGTTTTGATGTCATTATGTTGTTTCTAACCATTATTCTCCTACTCATTTTTCTTGTGGAGATCATGTACCCATAGAAAGAAGCCACCCTTATTTTTGGGAATTGTGTGTTTGCCAAAAAGTTCCTGTTTAGAGTATCAAAAAATTTTGAGATGTAAGAATCCTGGGGTTGTAATTTTTGTGGTAGTTAGGGTGCCAATTTTTTGTGGAATTCATATTCCACCAAATTACCTCTTGTATTGATTATGTTTAGTCAAAAGCTTCTTGAGCTTCCATTGATTCCTTTGTTTCCAGGGGCTTTTTATTTGCCTTGAATTTTTCTCATTTCTGCATTTCCGGTAATACATATCACTGAAGATAACTGTTATTTGGTGCATGAGCATGACATGGCACCACAGAAGGTGAAAATACCACTGGGTTATCAGGTTGAACTGTATTCGTCCTAGTTAGCGGATGACTCATCACATATCCAACTCAGCCCTTTTTCTTCTTCTTTAATATTGGGGTTACTTTTGTGGGGGCTAAGTTAACGAAGGAGATGAGCAGAAGAAACTTATTATAGATGCTAGTCTCAAACCCACCTTAAAAATTAAAACTTAAAACAACAATACTAACCTATGCACTTAACTGGAATATATAAATTGATAAATATGGTTTTCTGTCAGGGTTCATATAACTCAACTGGCTGGCACCTCCAAATGAGACATCCAAGATTCAAATTAACCCGCCCCAAACATCAAATTAAAAAAATAATAATAATAAAAACAAACAAACTCAACGGTGTAAGACTTTGTTGGGCCTTGGCCCGTCTTCTATTATTGGGCCATGGCCCATGATTAGTCGGGTCTGTAACGATATAATAAGGAGGCCGTACAATTGGGTGGTTACTGAGAAACCACGAGACCAAGGTAGGTAACACCTATGCTAAGCTAAGCTTCTCTCTTTGTTTTTTAGTTTGTTCTCCAAACGTTGGAACTGTGTCTGTCTGTGGATTGTGTAAAGCTAAGCAGTAACAGAAAATCAAAATCCTCTAAAAACTCACTTAAGCTCAAATCAAACTCGAACAATGTCTTGCACTCTGCGACTCTCGTTTCCAACGCTTGCTTGTGAATCTTCTAGAAAGACTAGGAGTAATGGGAGAGCAACACCAACACAAACTCCTCGCCATTTTCATTGATATCTATTAGTTCACAGCAATACCATTAGTTGCATTGATATCTAAGTAACAAAAACATTGAAAGTCACCCGAGAGTGAATTTCAAATTGCTTAAGAGCATTAGCATTGAAAAATGCTAATGTCATATCTAAAGGAAATTTAGCATTTGCAACCTTAAAATCATCTATTTCTATCAATTTAATCACTTAACTTTCAAAATCTATCCAATGTCATCATTAGGTGTGAATTTTTTTAGTAAATTTAATAAAATGGCGACCCTCCACAAAAAAAAAAAAAAAATTAATAATACTAAAATGGCCAAACTACAATTTTTGGGTTTTTATAAATTTGTCGCAGTTTTACTTTTAGTTAGGTCTTGTTAACAGATGCCCTTAGATTATTTGTTACCAAATCATTTTGAATGCCTCAAAAGTATCTCCCATTTTTTTATCAAATGCTTTTAAAAATAGTTCCTAAACCTTAGCTATTTAGAGCATCGTTATCTACACACACACATTTAATAGTATCAATTTTGTCCCTCGACTTTCAAATCAATTTCCCCAACTATTAGTTGTATCAATTTTGTTCATACACTTTTCAAACCAATTTCTAAGAATAAAATTAACTTCATTTAAATGTTGAAAGTCGAAATTAGCACATTTATATTAACATTGACGCCATTTTAGCAAGGGAATAGACTATTACATGCACAAGGAGTGCCTTAGGAGTGCCTTTTTGTTAATAAGAGATGGTTTCAAAACAGTTTGAATACATTTTTATCTAAACAATCTCATCTTGTTTCCCAGGTTCATCTTGAACGGAAATATGTTGTTCACATTGATAAAAATATCGATATCACCAACATAACTCCATCAACAAGAGTTGCTCTCCGTAATGACAGTTATGTGCTTCATTTAATCTTGCAAAGCAAAGTTGATCCATTGGTTCATGGCATTGAAAGTTGAAAAGGTTCCAGATTCCACATATGACATGATTGGCGGTCTTGACCAGCAAATTAAAGAGATAAAGGAGGCTTGCCTCGTGTACCCTTTTACTTTCTGCATTTAAACTGGTACTGGCAGTGGTGACAGTGAAGTGCGGCGGACTATGCTGGAGCTTCTCAACCAGCTAGATGGATTTGAAGCATCAAATAAAATAAATGTATCGTGTGTGTTTTCATTATGCAGCTTGGGTTGTTTAGTTTTTGGTACTTTTCTTTATTGTGACCTCAACTATTTAAACATATTCATCTCTTATTGTAAGTATTTGGCAAGCATGTCAAAATAGGCTTACAAGGAGAACATATGCAAAAGGTGACCGATGCCTTATTCTCTTTGAAAGAAGCTACTGTTGTTGGGGTTTATGCCCTAAAATCCAATTTATTGACATGTTATAAATAATTAAGTTGTTTAATTATATGAGACTATTTATGAACTAATGGGACATTATCTTAGTCCATGAGATGCATTGTATGTGATTTATGTGAAAAGTCACAGAAGATGTAAATCACAAGTTCCTTGTAAACTCAAAATGTAGTTCATAGTCGATGATGAAATTGGGCATTTCATTCATGAAGACTATAACATATCAACTAAGATGATTTGTCTTGATCATGGAAGTGGAGACTTCTAGTTGACATGTTGATATGCTTTAAGAGTTAAGGCATATTGAATAGGACCGCTGTGAGATTTATTATTCACCTAAAGACTGTGATGGTTTTTAGACCCCTTAAACAATTGATTTAACCTAGGTAATTAGCCAAGTTGTTACTTAGTCCAATTAAAAAATTCTAGGTTATCACAATAACAAAGATCAAATCAAGCAAAGTAGCAGAAAATAAATAACATAAGATATGATCACCTAGGAAACCAAACCAGTAAAATCTTGGGGAGGATTTGACCTAGCTATCCTCAAGGTAAACTTGAATCCACTATCTTGAAAGAATCGAAGTTCATACAATAATACTTACAAGCCCCCATGCTCGACTTCTTGTTGCTACCAACCAGTAGCACTTACTGACATGACCACGTGCAAACTCCGAATCCACAGACTTCTTCTTTCTTGGATTCACCACCAGATACAAGCACACTCGCTTATGTTTTCTTTAAGCTTCAATGGCAGCAACTGAATTGATTATCAAGGTGTAGATAAATCTTCTTGAAAACCCTAAGTTTGTGTAACGGAAATCTCCTCTAGATCTCACAAGAGATTTACACAAACCGCAATAATGAGTAATACTAAAACGTGGCTAGAGTTTGCCTTTTATACTTAGAACAGATAAGAAACCCTGAAAACGTTTTAAAACACTTAGGGCTGAGTTGGAAAAATCTGCAGAAAATCATTCTGCTCGATCTTCGATCGATCGAGCCAGGCCAAAAGGCACAATGCTTTCCTGCTTTAACTTGATTCCAACTTTACATAAATGCACAAACTCCCCCTTTGGCAATCTGTGACAAAACACAACTAGAAGCTCAAAGTTTACAAAATAAAAAGCCCTTTACAAAATAATGCTCATAAAACAAATTCAATCCTAACTACTATCCATCAGTTGCAAATGTAGGTAGCAGCTCAATTAAATCAACCTGTATATTTCCTGAAACACTAAATAAAATGCATAACCGCATGTGTGGAAACAATACAAGTAAACATATTAACTTTTTGATTTCAAACAACACACAATAAAGACATATATCAATGAATAACTCATAAATATAAATCAATAAACAGTTTGAAACAAGAAACATATAAAGTACCAACAAAACATAATACCCCCCCTAACATGAATATCCCATCAAAAACATAGCAAGAGCTAAAAAATGTAAAGTACAAAGTGAAGCACCTAGATACAATCTAAACTCCACAAGCTCTAACCAAAAACATGAACTCCCTCTGAAAGCAAAAACTCTAAAAAGTACTCCCCCTTTTTGTGACGGAATGCCAAAGGGCAAACAAAGTCTATCATCAAAAGGAAGGTGGTCGAAACTGCGCCAACTCTACACGCAAAGCACGGATCTTATCGAGCATGTCCACCAAAATCTATCCATGAGCTGCCTGAACGGTCAAGACATGATCCAACGTGCAACGAATGTCTGAATCATCCGAAGTAGTCGATGGACGAACATCATCATCAGCAGCAGCACCTGATGTCCCAGTGGCATCAACACCTGTAGAAGAGGGAGGAGGGGGAACAACACTAGATGACACACCTCTAGGGCGGGAAGGAGCAACTCACAAGTGAGCAGCCCTCTATCTAAGAAAGGTGGCACCTATGGGAGCAACAACATGCACAGGCTCACTAGACGGAAAACCATCTAGACCTAAAAGGAGGAAAATCCTATGAATGAAAATAGGATGAATAAGCGCATGCCCTATGGCAGAACTCCTATGAACCTCATTCAAAGAATGAAGGAACAAATGAGGAAAACTGATAGACGCTCTAGAAACAAATGCATACAAAAACGCACATCGCTCTAGAGGGATGTTGTGGAAGTGAGAAATAGGCCACAACGAATGACATGCTATCCTAAAGAAAAGATAGGCAGTCTCGGTAAGCTCAGCGGACATGATCCGAGGATCAGAACCCCACTAGATAGATAACCCAGTGATGTATGACATGACAACATCTAATGAGGGTGACTCATCATAGGGCTAGACAGGCTCCCGAACAACCGAAACCCCAAGAGCCTCATCTACTACCCGAGGGGTAATGGTGAACTCAACACCTTGTATCCAACTCCTAATAAGAGTGTTGAAATCATAGATGTGGTAAGAGAGGTTCGAGAAGAACTCTCTAATCAGAGCGGTCGGGGGTGGATTATCTATCTCTAAGAGAGGTAACCAACTTCTAGACTCAAAATTGGCCCTAATGGCCGGATCAAGCTTATCTAAGACTACAGCTCACTCAGCCCAAATCTTACGCTTACTGTTCAGGGTCTCAAAGGCTTCTCTGCACCTATCATTCCTAAACACCTCACTCCTAAAGGGAGACTCAGAGGAAGTGGAAGGGGTCCTATGGGCTCTAGTTTTCCTAGGCATGATGCTAGGATAAGGACCAGCACACAAAGCAAAAGAACAAAAACACAAAAGACAAAACCAAGGGCAGACTACAAGTTAGCACAAAAAAAATATAGAATGAAAATCTATATGATGCATGAACAATTTAAATGGTATTATGCATGTTCTAGTGCTGTGCAAATAAGTCCAACAAGTTCAAATTCACAAAATTGGCTTGAACATAGAGGTATTAACACAAAAACCCCAAAATTTTGAAAACCACTTGATCAATTTGAAAAATATTGACGAATTGATCATCACACATAATAGAAATCAAAAATTAATGACCAAATTCATCAATTCAACAAGCCAATTTCATCAATTTAACCCAATTAGACAAAATCCCCAATTCGGAACAATTTCAGACCCTAGAATTTTCAATTTTTCAAAAACCACAAAATTGATCAAATTAAACTACAAGAATCATGATAATAGCATCCTAGAACAAAAACCCATTGATCAATTTCACCAAAACAAGTTTGAATCATAAAAAATCCCAATATATAGAAAGTGCCGAAAATACCCACAACAATGCATGAAAACAAGAAATAAAATGCAAAAAGAAGGGCAAAAGAGACTTACCGACCTTCAAGGACAAAAACCTTGCAAAAAACTTGGAAGAAAATGAAAAAAAAAAAATTTGGTGGAGCCTTAGCCAAGTCGGAGAGAGAGAAAAGGTTGAAATTTTTTTGAAAAAGTACCTTTTGAAAAAGACATTCTAACCTTTTAAAAAAACATGTTTTACGAGTTTCGATCGATCGAAAAACAGCCTCGATCGATCGAAACAGACAGAGACTCTATCAAACAATTTGAAAAGGGTTTAATCGATTGAAAATCAGTTTCGATCGATCGAAACAGACAGAAGCTCTCTCTAATATTTTTAAAAATTTTCGATCGATCGAAAAACAGAATGGATCAATCGAAATGGGCAGAGGCTCACCAAATTTTGAGGAAAAACACGGTTTTTTGAAAAAGACATTTAGAATCAACTCAAAGCATTGAAATTTAAGAGCAAAATGCATGAGTATGAGGCGATATGATTTTCAAAAAACAAGAATATTAAGCCCAAATTCCAAACAATAAAATTTCTTGTATTCAACACAAAATTTCAAGCAACAAATTACTTTTGCACAAAATTCAAAGTATTTGCAAAACTTGGTTGGTCAGACCATAAACACACACAATAACTTGAGATACATGTGAGGTGATATATGAATAGTAATCAATCACAAAGTCTACAAAATTCATCACAAAGAATTTAAAAGAGACTATCACCTAAAGAGTTACATCATATAACTCCCACATCTCCTAGATCATAAGCTTGCAATCATGTAAGTTTCTTGTATTTATGCCTCATAATATACATACCAAATTTTAGGTCATGTGAGTTTGGCATCAAGCCTAATAGTACACACCAATTTTGATTTTCAGAATTAAGCAATTTAAACCGAGGCTTCACCTTATGTTCTTTCTGTGCATGTGTTACACTTTCTCGAGCACAAAATCTTATAATATGTACTAAAGTGTTCATAATTGGCTAGTGAATAGTGGTGAGATGGTTATTTATACCTTTCTCTAAAGATTCAAGTCCGACAGTCAAAGACATGTGACTTTAAGATCAAGACACAGTGATCAAAACCATAAACATCTTTCCCACACAACATGCACTACAAAGCTTCAACTAGTAAAGTGTAATAAATAAGCTCATCCAAGCTAAACAAGGTACAAACAACATGTTATGTGAAAATAAATTGACTAACCTTGTTTTCAAAAACCAAGAAGAATAGTACAAAACAAAATTTGCTTCCTTTTACTTTTTAAAAAAAATAAAAATAAAAAAACACCTAGAATGAAATGCATGAATGTTATGCAATGCAAATCCTAGAAAACAAAAAACAAAAAAAAAAAAAAAAAAAAAAAAAAAAAAAAAAAAAAAAACACAACAAAACCAAAGAACAATGGTCACAAAGGGTAGAGCAATGAAGCATAAGAACCATGTCAGAAAGACTCAGTTAGTTTGAGTCTTTTGCATCCAAAACCTTTTAGATTCACCATGAGCATTGGAGTTCTTATTCACATGGGAATGATTATCAACTCCAAGATTGGAATAAAGGTTTAAAGCCTTTACCAATTCATCAATGAGTACCATAGGATCTTGTGCTTAAGGCACAGGTACTTTTGGTTTGTTTGCTCTCTTTGTAGCTTGCAGCTTGTAACAGTTTGGGCGAATGTGTCCAGACTTTCAACAAAAGTGACAAACCCATGCAAGCTTATCATGTGTCTTGTCCTTAGATAGGGTAGGCTTCTTAGACTTAGACTCTTTTAGATCAACCCTAATTTTCCTAGATGGTGAAACTTCTATAGGTTTGACAACCTCACTCACAGAGGGTTTGACAGTTTCACCACAGAAGGTTAAGAAGAGGAATATGAAGGAACAAACTTAGTGGAATGAGGAACAGACACAGAGATGCTTTACACATAACCTAATCCAATTTTGTCAGAAGAAGACTTTTGAACACTCAGCATTTGATCAAGTTTAGAACTAGCAGATCTAGTAACAGATAAATTAAGTTCCAAAGATTTAACTTTATCAAGCAAAAGCATATTCTCAGTTTTCACATTGTTCAAAACTTCATTAGCATCAAACAGTTTAACAAGCAAATTCTTCTTATCAAGCTCAAGAGATTCAATTTTCTTTAGGCCAAGTTCAACATTCATAACATCCTTTGCAGCAACTTTGCAAAGTTTATTATAGGCCTCTTGAAGATCTGCATCTTAAGAGAGTTTCCCATCAGAAGGGTTCTCTTCAAGAGATATGCTTTCATCGACTACAGCAGTAGCGGTGAAAGCAATTAAGTTTCCATCCTCATCACAATTAGACTTATTATTAGAAACTTCACCATCACTAAGGGTTACAGCCATAGCCTTACCCTTTGACTTCAAATAGGTAGGACATTCAGATTTCATGTGTCCATACCATTGACATCCAAAACACTGAAAGCCCAAAGAATTATTGGAAGATTGACCTACTTTTTATCTAGGTTTATCATTATTGTTAACCTTAGTGGGATCATGCTTCCTACAGTTTCTAGGTTCAACAGTGTTTGTGCCTTTTGCCTTTCTATTACTATTCCTGAGAAAGTTTCTAAAGTTCTTGGCAAGATAGGCAATCTTTGTAGTAGAGAGCTCATCATTAAATCCACCACCTTCAACATCATCAACTGACTTAAGAGCCATTGATTTGGATTTGGTAGTTTTGGGTAGATCCAACTCATAAGATTGAAGAGATCCTACAAGATCATCAATAGGGATGGAGTCCATATCCTTGCTTTCAGTAATGGCAGTCACCTTGGGTCTAAAGTCTTTAGTTAAAGATCTAAGAATCTTCCTAGAAATTTTAGGTTGATCATAGATTTCACCCAAGTTAAAAGCAGAATTAACAATATCATTCAATTTAGCATAGAATTCATCAAAAGATTCATCATCAGACATCCTAATGCTTTCAAATTTAGAAGTCAATTGCTGTAATTTATTGATTTTGACAACCTTTGTGCCCTTATGCATAGTTTGGAGGATATTCCAAGCAGTATAAGCAACCTCAACATTGGAGATTCTCTTAAATTCCTCCATAGAAACAACGTTAAAGATCGCATTCATAACCTTGCTGTTAAACGAAGCTGCTTCTTTTTGAGAAGTTTGCCACTCACTAATAGGAGTAGTGGGCTTCTCTCATCCGTATTCAACGGAGTTCCACACTCTCTCATCAATAGATTTTAAGAATGCTTTCATCCTTATTTTCCAATAAGTATAATTATTCCCATGAAAGTGAGGAGGAATAACTAGATAGTGTCCGTGTTCCATGACAACAAGGGTCAAGGATCAGCTCAGTGATCAAAGGATCAACAACAAAAGAGCAACCTACTCTGATACCACTTGATGGTTTTTAGACCCCTTAAACAATTGATCTAACCTAGGTAATTAGCCAAGTTGTTACTTAGTCCAATTAAACAAGTCTAGGTTATCACAATAACAAAGATCAAATCAAGCAAAGCAGCAGAAAATAAATAACACAAGATATGATCACCCAGGAAACCAAACCGGTAAAAACCTGGGGAGGATTTGACCTAGCTATCCTCAAGGTAAACTTGAATCCACTATCTTGAAAGAATCGAAATTCATACAATAAGAGTTACAAGCCCCTACGCTCGACTTTTTGTTGCTACCAACCAGTAAAACTTACTGACACGACCACGTGTAAGCTCCGAATCCACGGACTCCTTCTTTCTTGGATTCACCACCAGATACAAGCACACCCGCTTGTGTTTTCTTTAAGCTTCAATGGCAACAACTAAATTGATCATCAAGGTGTAAATAAATCTTCTCCTTAAAAACCCTAAGTTTGTGTAAAGGAAAGCTCCTCTAGATCTCATAAGAGATTTGCACAAACCGCAATAATGAGCAACACTAAAATGTGGCTAGGGTTTGCCTTTTATACTTAGGACAAATAAGAAACCCTAAAAACGTTTTAAAACACTTAGAGCTGAGTTAGAAAAATCTGCAGAAAATCATTTTGCTCGAGTTTCGATCGATCGAGCCTGTCTTTCGATCAATTGAGCCAGGCCGAAAGGCACAATGCTTTCCTGCTTTAACTCGATCCCAACTTTACATAAGTATACAACTTTGAGCTAGTCTAAAACACTTCTAAACACATTGTTTTGATCATGGTTTGCCAACAATACAAATTAGAATTCTAAACACATAAAATCCTAAAACTTTAGAAACTAACAGACTGTCAAATGAATAATAAATCTTCCGACTTCTATTTACATCAACTCTAAATCTTGAGAGAATAATGGACTTGATCATGAGATGGAGGTTGCTTTGATATATTAGGAGTGAGATCTATAAGAAACGATCAAAACCCCAGTATGTTGGGCAGCCGCATTTAGTGTTAATGGAACATATATTCTCAAGATGGAATTCATAATCTCTTTACGGAGATATAAAATATTCCCTAGAGATAATTTTAATGAATTTGGTTATTTAAAGTGTTGGGTCCAACCACTTTAGTAAGGAGTTACTAAAGTATATATTTATGAAATTGGATTTCATAAATATATGATGAATAACATAAAGGATTAAACCGGGTACTCAAGGATTAAGATGTAGTAATCTTCAAAGTGGCAGTCTATATTCATGACTTTGTATTACTATGAATATTTTAATGAAGGAGTTGCATGTATAATAAAGTCTTGGAATATAATTTATTAATAAGGCCTAGAGTGAAATTATATTCTTATAGTGGTATTGAATATAATTAAAGGTAACTTTGGACTTGTTAAGAGTTAACAGAAAAGCCCAAGGCCCATTGGAGCTAGAGTCTTATTTATTCCCTTTGGTCCTATCTCAAGCCACAAACTAAAGCCCAATTGGGTAGACCCAAAAAAGCTAACCCAATTAGATAATCAGTCATTATTTAATAAGAGTTATTAAATAAAGAAATTAAGAGAGCAGTTTTAACGTATGTATGATGAGAAGAAAAGAAATCAGTTTTTTCTCCTCAAGGAGAAGAAGGATTTTTCTTTGAGTCTATGTACAAAAGACTGATTGAGAGACCACACATCTAGGGCACCATGTGGAATTGAGATGAAGATTAAAGGTATTCTCAAGTTGTGGTTTTGAAATTCACTGCATCAAGGTATGCCTTTTAATTCTTTATTCTAGAATTCATGGTTACATGTTATCTTTCATGATTGAAGTAGATCTGTATTTGTTGCTTCCGCCGTGTGTTTTGTATGAGATACAAAACCAGATTTTCCAACAACTGTGCCTTTGCGCCTTAAGGTTTTGTAACCAAGTGCTTCTTGATCTTCATTATTGATGAAGTGAAGAAATTTGTAGCCAACATCTTCTTCAAGTTGGTGAGTTAGTCACGTACTGGGAGCCATGCATCTTTGGCTAGTCACATACTGAGATCCATGCAAAAAGAGTGGCATTTATATATTGAAGAGTTTAGAAGTTTTGAAGCAGTAGAAGGTTGCTGCTGTAAGTTCATCTATGGGGATAGTAGAGTCTAAGGACAAAGGTTTTGTACTAGATCTGAAACTTCTCTTTACTATAGTGAACTGCTTTTCAGGAAGGTTTCCCCCCAGGTTTTTTACTGTGAAACTAGTTTGTTTAATTGGTTTTCCTGGATTATCATATATTGTCTTATTTACTTTTCCACTGCATGATATTGACGTTTGTTTGTTTTAATAATGTTTATTCATAATAAATCTAATTAACGACTTGGGTTTAAAACTTTTTAATTATATCAAACGGGGTCTAAATTTCCCAACAATAAAATACAAGTCATGCATCATTAGGACTTCGAGTCCGCCTGCATGAGAATCTCTTTGATCCACCTCTAGAAGAGCCACCTTCAGTATTTCCTTCTCGACTTGCCAAAAAGCAAGGATCGTATTGATGATTTTCAAGTTCGAGGCTCTTGATCCTTTCCTCTAAAGCTCTCTTGGTAGAGTCAGCAATTTCCATTCGATGTGCCTAAAAAGTCAACAAAATCAAATGTTAAATTTACTATCAAGAAAAACTCAAGCCAAAGATACTCAGAAAGCAATATGGTGTACCCAGTTAGAATCATTGATCACATATTGGGAGGATTGAGTGCGAGCCAATGACTACAAGCCTCTAATCATCCACATGCTTTCTTCCACCAGATCCACATCAACCTAAAGCCCAATTGTACCAGATTAAGAGCCACTCATCCAGATAAGAAGAATTAGGGACAAAAGAAACTGAACATTCAAGAATATACTGGATTGGGCCAAGGAACATTTGGTACATGCTCTGGCCTAGTCAAAGGCATCGAACTATACGTTCCATCAGGATTCATCACATCAAATTGCCATGCCAGAAAATGAGGATAAGTCTCCATGAAGGAACTAGAAGAACTACTAGCATGATGAGGAGAGGGAATCTCTTCCACTTCCTCTTCCCCTTCCTCTCCCTCAGAAGATGGAGGCAGCAAATCCAACATGAAAATTTTGTTACCAAGAAGAAATATGAAAGAGAATGGGCAAAACAAAAATTTGACTTTAGAAGGGAAGAGAAATACCGTTCTACCAACCAAGCAACCTTGCAAGTGATCCCGAACAAATTCAAAATAATTTCCTTCTGCTTCTGCAACAATGTAGCCATCACGAGCTCAAGCAATCTCTTCATCAGCCAACAGGTTAGCCAACTGAACAATGTGACAACGATAAGTTGGAATTGTGGTAGGAGGATACACATGTTCAACTTGGGGCAACACCTAATCACCAAGATACTAGTGCTTTCTATGCCCACATTCAAACAATACTTGGTGGCTATTCAGTTCCAGAGTCCTCTCACACTCAGCATACCCCTCACATCCAGTCCAGGGATTTAAGTTTATCTGAAAAGTCACAAAGGAGCTTAGAATGAGAAATGACCAAGCCTTAACCAAGTGCGAAAGATTTAAAAGGAGAAGGAAGAAAGAACTCACATCATTAGTGGTCAGATTGTTAATCACCAAGCGCTAAAGCTCCAAAGAATTCCTGGAGGGTAGGGATAAATGATGTTTGGGCAACCAACAGAGATATCTAGGGAAATGCCAGCGACCTACTCCTGAATTTTAGGACCAACCCTAAAATACTCATACATCTAGACCTAATAAAGGATTTTCCACAACCTACACATAGCTAAAATAAATACCAAACCTCACCTACCATACAAATAGAGCTCCATGTTAAGACCAGTGATGACAGAAAAGTAATAAGGTTTTAACATGACCTCCCCAAATCCTAGAAAATGGAAGGTACACATGCCATGTCCATAAAACAAAGTTTACACATGCCAAAAAGTTTTTCCACATACACCATGGAAATATTTATATAAGCCTAACATAAATTTTTCACAATGTCAATACTCCCAAAATCCAAACCAAAATTCATCCAACAATATCATAAATTACCTATATTGTCAAAATTCCAAAAGCCACCAACATTGTCCAAATTGCACCATAAAAAAAAAAAAAAAAAAAAAAAAAAAAAAAAAAAAAAACCCATTTTAAGAATGCTCCAAAGCCAACATTTTCAAACATGATCAATCACACAATGCCCCCAAAATTTCAAAATAACCAAAGGAAAAAATCTCACCATGAAACTTTCAATAAAACATGCAACAACATTTTTCCAAGCAAAGAGACCAAAGAAAAAACTCACCTTGGTGTCTACATGACAATATGGAGCATGGGTCCTAGGGTCTTGAAGAAGTCCATCATCATTATTCCAATCAAATGTTGGATCATATTTCTTACCATGAGAAGCAAGAAAAGAAGATCCCTTGGAGGAACAAGCCATTTTGATGCAAAGAAAATGGGTTTTGGAAAATGGGTTTCACCAAAAATGGGTGTGTGATGAAAATGCTCAAAATACAAGGATCTAAAGAAATATTGATGGAGATGGATGAAGGAAGGTGGAGAAGCTTAGAAAAAGATTTTTTGTGAGAAGAAATGGTGAGATGAAGAAGGAAAATCAAGGGGAAGAAGAAGGTGAATAGTGCCAATGGAATAAGAAAAGTTGATGGAAGATGAAGCAAAAAGGAAAAGAGAGACACAAGGAAGTGGGGGGCCAAAATTTTGGCCCCCACACACTTAAACTCAGCCAAAGCTGAGTCAACTCAATCAAACTGAGTTGGCTCAGTCAACCTCAAAAAAGAAAAAAAAAATCTTTTTCAAAGTTTCCAAATATCTTTTAAAATCAAAATTTTCAATTCAAATTTTCTCAATTGCCCCAAATTTTAAGCTCAAATCTTTAGTTTTCAAAATATTTCAAACCTAAATTTCATGATCAAAATTCCAAGCCTTAATTTTCAAAATTCTAAGGCTCAAAATCTCAGATTTTAAGTTCCATATTTCAAGTAAAAATTTCTAAGTTCCAAAGTCTCAAAATTTGAAATAAAAGTTTCAAAACTTCCAAGTTTCAAAAACCAAATGTTTCTCAAAAGAAAGAATCCTTTTGTCAAATAAACTTTTCTTGATAAAGTTCAAATCAAGAATGAGCAAATGAAAGTCACACATCTCAAAAATGGTGGGATCATGAAGCGCCCATCAGTTAAAGTCAAATTTTAAATTTTGACTTTTTGCAGGCAACAATTCCAGATTGAGATCAAAGTAGAAAAAGACCTTTGATCGACCATTCATGATTTCAGATCGAAGTAAAAGAAGACCTTCGATCGACATTCCAACAATTCCAGATCAAAGAAGTAGAAGACCTTTGATCAACACATCAACAATTCCAAATCAAAGTAGAAGAAGACCTTTGATCGCCATTTCAACAAATCTAGATCAGAGTAGAAGAAAAGCTTTGATCGACATTTCAACAAATCCAGATCAGAGTAGAAGAAGACCTTTGATCGACATTTCAACAAATCTAGATCAGAGTAGAAGAAGACCTTTGATCGTCATTTCAACAATTCTAGATCAAAGTAAAAGAAGACCTTTGATCACCATTTCAACAAATCCAGATCAGAGTAGAAGAAGACCTTTGATTGACATTCCAACTATCCCAAATCAAAGTAGAAGAAGACCTTTGATTAACATTTCAACAAATCCAGATCAAAGTAGAAGAAAACCTTTGATCGACACTTCAAAAAATCCAAATCATAGTAGAAGAAGACCTTTGATCGACATTTCAGAATCTCAGATTGAAATAGAAGAAGACTTTTGATCGCCATTTCAACAAATCCAGATCAAAGTAGAAGAAGATATTTGATTAGCATTACAACAATTCCAGATCAAAGTAGAGAAGACCTTTGATTGACATTCCAATAGTTTCAAATCAGAGTAGAGGAAGACCTTTAAACGACATTTCAGAACTCAAGATTAGGATGGGAAAGTTTCCTGGCCACCGCATTTGTTAAGAATCATTCTCAGAGTTATCAACTACTAGCTAAGTCTAGTATTTTCATTTGTTGTCAAAAGCTAGTTCTATGTTCCAAGATTTTAGATTCGAAGGCTAGGTAATCTTTGAAAATTCAACTTCATTAAATCGTGGTCACTAAAATCAGTGTCTTTGTTTTACATTGACATTCGCTTTTCAAGCTCTGTAAATGAGGGACATTTTGTAGACACTCAATTTTGCACCCACAATTTAATCAAGGAGAATGACTTGAATGACCAATCCATGTACCTCAGAAATCATAATTGCATTACATGCATCAATTTGCTCTTGCATTACATCCACCATTTTGTTTTTGCGTTACATGCATCAATTCATTCCTTGCATATCATAAAAATGATCTTGAGAATCTAACGGTCACAAGGGTGTTTCCGGTTTTCATGTCGGACCATCAGATCGAAAGATATCGTATGATCAAGTATGCATGGTCAACATGCATTGTGTCTAGGTAAGGTTGACCACACAGGATTAGTTTAAATTGATCCTGATTGGTTAAACAATTAAAATTAATTAAACAATTTTGTGATTGGTTGATAATTAGTGTTTAAAATAGGATCGTATATAGAGGAACAAAATGGATGACTAGATAACAATAAAATTGTGGATAATCTGAACTTCATTAAGATTTATTTTAAGGTATTTATCTAAAAGATAATTGTCCTGAAATAGCCTGAATTATCCAAAAAAGAGATAAAAAATCATAGATGGAGGATGAAAACACGTCTAGGTACAAGGACCGGCCAAAAACCCTAGAAAAGGAGTCCAAACAGCACCCGAATGCGAAAGAATGTTCGGAGCCATAAGGCCAATTCAGCACTTTTGGAGTGCCGAATAGCACTCTAAAGGGGCTAAATTTTCCTTTGTTGGGCTTTGGCCCAACGGCCTTTGAGTGATGATAATGCACACCCTTTTCGGTCTTTTCACAAAAGGATGCATCCGGATTCACATCCTAAGCGTCCGTACCTAATTTTTAGCTTCTGGCTCCTATAAATAGAGATTGAACCTTATAATTCAGCACCTTTTTTTTTATTCTTTGAGAGGCACACGTTTTAGGCTCCCAAACAGCTCATATTTTCTGACCTCCTCTCTAATTTTCTATTAAAGCTAGGGTTTTTAGGTTTCAAGGATAACTGAATAATTTTCTTTGAACCCTAAAACATCCTCTCAAGTAGAAGATTGCTTATACAAGAGGTTGCTTTCTAACTCTTTTATTGTTATGCTTCTCTTTTGATGATGATGAATGTTTAATTGTTTCACGTACTCATATTCTTCCTTGTTGATCCTATTTATGAAAATATGTTCTTAATTTCTTTATTGATTCTATCATTTGTTTCTAAATTCTAAAGATCTGCATGTAATTAATTCTTTTTCTTCAAAAAAAAAAAACAGATCTGCATCTTCTTTAGATGTAGATATGAATTTTTCTTTAAAAAAAAAAATGGATCTGCATCTTCCTTAGATGCAAATCTGAATTTTTCTTCAAAACAAAACAAATCTACATCTTCTTTAGATGCAAATCTGAATTTTTCCTCAAAACAAAATAAATTTGCATCTCCTCAAAACAAAAAAGATATACATCTTATTTAGATGTAGATCTAAATTTTTCTTCACAACAAAATAGATCTACATCTTCATTAGGTGTAGATCAAAATTTTTCCCAAAATAAAAACAGATCGACGTCTTCATTAGATGCAGATTTGAATTTTTCTTAGTTAAAAAACTGATTTGTTTCTTCCTTAGATATAGATCTAATTTTTTTTAATGCATGCAGATTTTTTTGAAATAAGAAAAAGGTTAAACATGATTGTGTTTGTTTTATTTTATTCAGTTTGTGTAAATTTAAATTATGAGTGAAACTCTCTCCTAAAAAAAAAAATATTTTTCATTCTTTTAAAACATATAAAAACATATCTGATTTTTCTATTGTCAAAAACCTTTTTTTTTTTTTTTAATTGAAAATTCAAATATGTGTATAAACACCCTTGAACGTTTAGACCCCCAATTTACAAATTAATCAATTCAAGCTTTATGTCAAACAACTAGTGTGCGAAAAATGAACATAAGTTATAATATAGAATTGGATAAACCATCTAAGCCAAATTAAAAACACAACCCACAGCAAAAAATAAAAGGCAAAGATAAAAGAGAAGGAAGATGCAAACACAAAGACAACACGCGATGTGTTATCGAAGAGGAAACCGAAGCCCTCGGCATAAAACCTCTCCGCTGCCCTCCAAGCAGTAAACAATCCACTAAAAAATGTAGTTGAGATACATGGACAGCAATAGACCCTCCAAGCCTAATCTACCCAGTGCACCTAAACCCTCCAAGCTTCTTGCTCCAACGAGGTTGCGCCGAACCTTTTTCTTTTCTAGCTTCCCGGACTCCGCTACTAGACCATAGCATCAACCAATGTAGATTGGTTCCTTATTAACTGCTTCCCAAAAAACCAAACAGCCCTCTCACAATGATGAATATGGTGAGAACAAGGTTTTGGTAAAATGCCTCTCAAGGATTTGACAATGGAGAGGAAGAGAGTTGAGGAATTTGAAGAGACTCTAATGTATAGATTGTAGGTGAATCAATCTTGTTTTTCTTTAGGGTTTTTCTCGCAAAATTCTCTCTAAAAACTCTCTTTCATTTGTGGGTATAAGGGGTATTTATACTGGAGTGAAAGGGGAATGTGAAACGTCAGGTTTTACAAAACAAGGGTGGCTCGTGGCTTGACCTCGCGACTTGACTGAGTCGCGAGATTCAGTCGCGAGATAACCATATGGCCAAGTATCCTGTTTTGTCTTGTAGTGCTCCAGCTAGCATGACTGTTCACCTTCTGGCACGCTTGGCACGTGTGCTGTGTCTGGCGGCTTGAAGCTGCGAGCCACCCGCGAAAACAAGCTGTGAGTCTCTGTTTTCTTGCACACTCTTAAGCAATTAACACTCTATCTCACTCACTACCCTTACAATAAACTCACCTAAATACAAGGTTACTAAATGCTAAAATACAAGCAAATTTGGCACGGAATAAAGCCAATAAAATGGTTGATTAAATTCAACCTTACAATTATCATAAAAACAGGTCTAATTTTTCTGTTAGTAAGAACCATTTTTTTTAATTCTTAAAAAATAGATCTAATATTTTTTAAAAAAATTAAAAGACTTTATTTTATGTAATAAACACAGATCTAAATTTTTTAATCTCCAAAAATCACTTTTTTTTACATACTACAAAACAGATCTGGTATTTTTTGACAAGTCAAAATCAATTTTTTTAACCACCAAAACAGATCTGAATTTTTTTTAAAATAAAAGAATAGATTTCATTCATAAATAAATTTGTGTAATTTATTTTTTTTTCACATGTTCAACATATCATTCATGACATGCATAAAGTGGTATATTGGTCACAAGAGTCTAGAAGACCAGACTCTTTTTAGGCGGAATAGGTGTCTAACACCTTCCCATTCTGTAACCTAGCCTCTAAATTTAGGTCTTTGGATAGGTGGATCTAGGTCTTGTCTTTACTTTTTATTTTGGGTAGAATATAACTAGGATAATAGGCCAAGTATTTTGGTAGATTGTAACTAGGACCCAAAGCTATGTAATTTTCAATCTTGCAAGATATGTAATATTATTCAATCAATGAATGGAACAATTCAGTCATGTATTTATTTTTTCTTATTTTTTTTGTTTAAAAAATAAGTGGTGACTCCACACCACTTACTCAAAAAGAGAGGTGCCCTAAAAAGCACTCCAAAAATCTCTCTTTTTTTTAGAGGCACCCAATTTTGGCGGGCTCTCACATGCGCTACCTGCCATGTTTGTGTGCATAGACCTAGGCCATGCTTTTCATGCCATGTGCTATTGTAGCCCTTTTGTCTCTTTGTCTTTCTTTCTTGTGTCTTGGCCTATTGGTTCGAACCTAATCTTGACCCTATGGTCTTGGTCATTGTCCATACACCTTGGCCCACATCAAAGGGTTTGGATCACCCAATTTGCATATCTATGCTTGTTTGCTTATGTGCTTTACACTTGTGTTAGCCTCTCTAGTTCTAGGCTTTGCCACGTTTGACATCCTTAGTGGGTTTGTGGTTGTGTGGTTAAATCCGATGCCCATGAGGCCTTGTTTGGATGTAACCACTTGGGACACATCTCCGGATGCCGTGTTGCTTCGTGCATACCCTTCCCCTTTTTTGGTTTGTGCAATGATATGCTTACAATGCTTCTTTGTGCCACTTGTTGGCTTTTTGTGCATCTTTACACACTTGCTTACATGTCCATGCATGAGTCTTGCTTGTTAGTGTGTCATCCATGCTTCAACACAATGAAGTTATGGACATTCGATCCAAACCTACATTTATCCCTCGCAAACACCACCTTTTGTTTGCTTTTGCTTGTTTATCTCCTTTCTTGTCATTTGTTTGCATGATCCCTCATTCTTGTGTTTGCCATTTCTGTCATGCTTATTGCTTTATGCCTTTTTTGTATGCTCTTTGTATCTTTCCCTTTTTGTTACTTGTCTGTTGGTTTCTTGTCTTTGCCTTTGCATGTGCACACGTGGAGAGGGGACGCATGGAGCTAGGGCATGGTCTCCCAAGTGCAAGCAAAAAGGGCGCGAATGTAAGCATGTAGAGCCAAGTGGCAATGTTCAGTAGATTTAGGAGTTTAGCCTTTCCCTTTTGGTTATGTACTCTTTTAAACCCCCTTCCTTCCTCCCTTATTTATCTCTTAGATAGGTTGTATTAGGTATATCATGTCATGTACCATTCGTCCTCATCTCTACAGCATGGAGACCCCTATTTGCTTTCTTGCACCTATATTTTGGGCCATATTCCAGAGACGTAGGCATTTACTTTCTTGCTCTGTGTGCTTGCATTGTGCATGATATATGTATATATATACCTGCTCGCCTCTTCCGATGTGATTGTCACAGTCCATGTCACCTAAGGCAAGTGATTCCTAATTTCCGCTGTGAAAGTAAAGTGATACGTCACCGGATTTTCAGCATGAAAATCTAGTACTTTGCCCGAATGCCTTAGGAAAGTATAGATTAGGACCACACCCGTTCAAAAGTCAAACCTCAAAGCCCCCATGCATGCAAAACCCCCAAAAGCCAATGCCAAAATCATGTTTTTTTTTTTTTTTTTTTTTTTTTTTTTACTGCTAATCTCCAAAAATTAAGATTTTATCAATACAAAGAACTTTCCTTGGATTGGGATTGTGGGGTGCCTAACACCTTTCTCACACGTAACCAAACTTCTGGACTCAAGAATCAAGTTTTTTGCCATCCACATTAGATTAGGAAAAATGACATTTTTCCTATCCTAGGATCGGTAATAAAATCAACTAGAAACAAGTGATCAATCACACCTTAGAAAAACCTAATGATTGGTGGAAACTTCATTCACCATTGGTAATCACCTAAAATTTGGCCAAGATTCCTGCCACACCACCAAAGGTAGACATATACCTTCCTCCATAAAGAGAGAGAGAGAGAGAGAGAGAGAGAGAGAGCACTCGAAGCTCCGCACAAACCACACAAAGACCATTAGAGAGAGAGGGGCCTCTAATGGACCCCACACATGCGGAAGCGTCGCCACAGCAGGTGGTCGAATGAAGGCCTGGCGACGGTTTCACTGTCTGCCCGCAACCCAGCATCAACAATGCTTTGTAGCATTTTGTTTTTAAGGTGTTTTATCTTTTTTTTAACCTTCATTTTCTAATTCATCTTGTACTCCTCATGTCTCTTATCCTTGTTCATATCTTCTTTTCTTTCCCTCACTAGAGAACTTAGCAAAAAACCTTTCTGCGACCCTCCAAGTCAAAATCAATTTACTAGTGAATAAGTTGGAGTACACAAATATCAAAAAGACCCTCCAAGCCTTATCTACCCAATGTACTTGTACCCTCCAAGCTCCAACTACCAATGGACTTCTTAGAGTCTTGTCTTCACTAGTTATTTGTATCCCTCAATACCGCTCGATTGCAACCGTCAAGCCTCATCGGCTTCTTTTGGCAAATCTCAAATGCTCCCAAGCTGCAAAACACTCTCTACACTCTAAATAGTATGGGTTATGTTTGGGTACAAATCTTCTCCCAAGGTATAACAATGTGAGAGGGAAAGGAGAAGAGACTATAAAGTAATTCTCACTTAAGGATAAGTAGCTCTCTCTAAAATGATTGGTGTGTTGTAGAAACCTCTCTAGCATTTTCAATCTTAATAGCCTCCTTTCAATTTTGTGGGTAATGAGGGTATATATAGTATGAGTAAAGGATATAAGAGTCAGATTTAAAATCATCCAGGCAAAGAGTTTCACGAGTCACTCACGACTTGGCTTGAGTCGCGAAATGTAGCTTGGCACTCAACTCTTCTAATTTAAGCATGTGCTTCTCATGTGACTTTTATGGGTTGCACCACTCGCAAGACAAGTCGTGAGATCAACTTCTTGATCAATCTTAACCAACTTAATACTAAACTCATTACAAATAAATCTCACAAAAAAACAAGGAAATAAATTAATGCAAGTACAACACTCTTTGTCATGGAATAAAGCCAACACAAATGTTTTGTGAAAGACCATAACTTAACAGAGTATATTAGAGAGTATACCAGAAAGTATTGTCATTTCTATATGACTCTTGTGCATATTCTCAAGGGGAGAAATTATATTTCTTGTACACATTCTTAGGGGGAGAAAGTCTTAGGGGAGATGCATATACCAAGGGAGAGAAGACATTTTATATGAGAAAACATTATTTTGTTTGTTTTACATTATGTATGTTTTCTTTTTCTTTTTTTGTGGTGCTTTGAGTTATGTTTAGTATCTATGCTTTGTTTTTCTAATCGTATCGTGTTTCTGTGTTGGACATGCATACATCCTTATGCTATTGTGCTTTATTGATTGCATGCTCAGATGATCATTTGCTTTTCTAAGTGATCATTATAGTCATTTCCATATGACTATCATATGTTTGATTAAATTCTTTATATGTTTCACATCTTGTTTACTTAATATTTACTTGTTACTTTATACTTCTCCCTTATTACTTGCTTTACCTTGAGGGTCTAATATGTTTTGTGCAATTGTTTTAGGATACAGGTACTTTGTTCCCAGTTCATCACAGGTTTTAGATTTAGGTGTGAGTGAGTTTTGCCATTGTTCACAAACTCTCGTTTAAGTCTAGAGTCTGTTATAGGGTGTTTTGTCATGAAATAGCCAAAAAGGGAGATTGTTAAGTTATGGTTTTTCACATAAAATTTGTGTTGGCTTTATTCTATGACAAAAATTGTTGTAATTGCATTAATTTTTTTCCTTGTATTTTGTGAGATTTATTTGTAATGGGTTTAATATTAAGTTGATAAAGATTGCTCAAAAAGTTGATCTCACGACTTGCCTCACGAGTGGTGCAATTTGTGAAAGTCACATAAGAAGCACATGCTGGAAGCTGAAGAGTCAAGTGTTAGGCTACATTTCGTGAGTCACTTCATGACTTAGGCCAAGTGGCGATTGACCCACGAAACTCTCTGGTTGGATGATTTTAAGTGTGACTCTTATGTCCTTCACCCATATTATATATACCCTCATTACCCTCATTACCCACGAAAGTGAAAGAAGGTTATTTAGATAGAAAACCCTAGAGAGGTTTCTACAACACACCCACCATTTTAGAAAAAGCTATTCATCCTTAAGTGAGAATTCCTTTGTAGTCTCTTCTCTTGAGATTTTTACCCAAACACAACCCACACTTATTCAGAGTGTAGAGAGTGTTATGGAACTTGGGAAGCATTTGGGATTTTCCAAAAGAAGTCAGTGAGGCTGGGTGGATGCAATTGGACGGTATTTCGGGATTCGGATAACTAGTGAAGACAAGACTCCAAGAAGTCCGTTGGTAGCTAGAGCTTGGAGGGCTGAAGTGCATTGGGTAAATTAGGCTTGGAGGGTCTTTTTAATATTCATGTACTCCAACTTAATCACTAGTGGATCGATTTCAACTTGGAGGGTCACGAAGAGGTTTTTTATCGAGTTCTTCGGTTTCCTCTTTGGTAACACATCATCGTGTTATCTTGTGTTTGCAGCTCTCTTTCCTTACACTTTGTGCTTTGCACTTATTGTTTATTGTACATGTTTATGCACTAGAGTAGTTCTGGTTTTTTATGCTTCATTTACTCATGTTCCACACTTAGATAAGTTAGAGTAAAGGCAATTTAGCTGTAACTTAAAATTGGGGATCTAAACAAGCATTAGTATTTTCATAGTAATTGAGTTTTCAATTATCATCAAACACAGAGAGAGAAAAAAGATCAAAGAAATCAACCCATAGAAATTAATGAGAGAAAGAGAGGTCGTCACTGCGAAGGCTGGTGGAGATCATCCACTTACCATCACTAGTCCTCCTCCTCACCACCAAATGCATGCAAACCTAGTTGGGCCACATCGACTTCTGTCTCTTTTTTTCTTTTGTTTTTTTCTTCATTCTTTTCTTGTTCTAATTAACTTTGTTGTTACAATTTGTTTTATGAGAACTAGGTTGTGCTTTGTGTTTGATTATTTGTGTTTAGTTAGAGAAATTTGAGAGACAAAAACGGGAGAGAGAGACAAAGGACGAGAGGAGAGACAAAAAGTGCTCTGAAGAAACAAAGAGAAAAAAGGATGAGAGAGAAAGAATAATTTTTTATTGAGCTGGGTATTTTTTTAAGAAAGAATGTTGATTTGGAGTTGCTACAGTGCTCTCCATGTCAAGAGAGCTACGATAGCAACTCTAAAAAAATAATTTGGAGTTGAAGGGTGTTTTCTGTGTGTTTTCTCTCCAAAATTGGGTTCATAGAACCTATTGGAGATGCTTATACAGCAGTAGTAAAAGCTAGAGCAACACAATTACATCTTAAAGGAATAGTGACAAAGATTATACTAACAAATTGTTCACGAATTAGTTTAATATCCTTCAAAATCTAGCCACTTCTAAAGAACACATCCTATCCGAATAAGGAGTGACCATTAAGCAGCCAAAGGTTTAGTAGAAACAAGGTTGATCTTATTGATCTCCATTTACTGCTGGTCTTGGCAATTCATTATATTAAGAAGGCAAAAAAAAATTCCTTTGGCTCCACCGATGTTGGGCACTAAATTGAAGTTTTAGGTGGTAAAATAGCTAAAAAGGCTATTTTACCACCATCAGTGGTGATACTAAGGGGATGGTTTAGCTTCTATATAGCTATACCCATCCCCCATTTCTCTTTTCTTTGTAACATCATACATTATATATATGAAAGTGCTCTTTTTATTCATTGTCTCTCTACATTCTTGCCTTTAAATTCCTAGTTCTATATTTTACTTGTTGTTTATATTTGTCTCTTTACTTCCTTGTTCATATTTGTTAAGACATATGCGATTCACTTGTTAGGAACATATGTAACTATTTTATGTAATTGGCTAATCCCGTGACAAAACGCACTTTACTTGTAATTGGGTAGATTTAGGTGTTTTTAATACTTCAAGAAACAAGGTTTCAAGATCAAGTATTGAAGTCATTCAAGTCTGTCCAAGAAACAAGCTGAATAGTGCAAATTCATTAAAGCTCGACAGCTGGCTCGACAACTACATCTATCGAGCTTAAGAAAGCTGTTTCAGCCCGTGTTCTCGACACTTACTCAATAGTTGCTCGACACCTCCTATCTGTCAAGGTTTAAGAAAAATAGAAATTCTGTTCTGTTTTCTTGGAATTCATGAATGTGTCTTTGGACCTTCTTTTCTCCTAACCCTAAACATATAAAATGATTATTTTAAGGGCCGTTAAAGAGTTCACAAGTTGCACAAGTGTTGAGCAAAGTTTGTTGAAGCAAATTGTGATCGAAGATAGAATTTGCTCTAGTTCATCGTTCTTGAAGAAGTTGTTGTGTATGTGCACTATAGGGTTTTGTGACCAAGCATCTACTTGATCTTCATTGTTGGGATGAGCTGAAGAACTTTGTAGCCAATAACCTTCTCTAATTGGTGATTGAAGTCTATACTAGGATCTGCACATCGGTTAGTCATGTACTTGGGAGCCATGCATCGAAAGGAGAAATTGTCACTACAGAACAAGTCCAATTGGGTATTGGGGTAAGGGTTCAACTATAGGTTGGTATAAGGTACTGGATGTTAGGACATAGGTGATTCACTTTTTAGGAACTGTTAGGTTCTATAGACTTAGGATTTTATGTATTTAGAACTCTAATGTGTACTGTTGACAAACCATGATCAAAACAATGTGTTTAGAAGTGTTTTAGTCTTGCTCAAAGTTGTATATTTTATGTAAAGTTGGATTCAAGCTAATGCAGAAAGTATTGTGCATTTCGACCTAGCTCGATCGATCGAAACTTTGGTCCGATCGATTGAAGCTTAGGCTCGGGCAGAATGTGTTTTTCTGCAGATTTCCAACTTAACCCTAGTTGTTTAAAACGTTTAGGGTTTTCTAATTTGTTCTAAGTATAAAAGGAAAACCCTAGCCACATTTTAGAGAGATTAGAGTGCCTCTTGTACCTCCTTTTGTATTTAGGGTTTTGTACCCAAAAGCTCTCTAAAGGTTTCTTATATTGCTATTTGTGTAAATTTCTTGTGAGATTTAGAGGAGTTTTCTTTTACACAAACTTAGGGTTTTCAAGGAGGAGATATTTTTTACACGTTGATGATCAACTCGGTTGCTACCATTGAATCTTAAAAAAAACATAAGTGGGTGTGCTTGTATTTACTGGTGAATCCAAGAAAGAAGGAGTCCGTGGATTTGAAGCTTGCATGTGATCATGTCAGTAAGTTCTACTGGTTGGTAGCAATAAGAAGTCGAGCGTGGAGATTTGTAAGTCTTATTGTATGAACTTCGATTCTTTCAAGATAGTGGATTCAAGTTTACCTTGAGGATAGCTAAGTCAAATCCTCCCCAGATTTTTACCGGTTTGGTTTCTAGGGTGATCATATCTTTGCATTATTTATTTTTTTGCTACTTTGCATAATATGATCTTTGTGATTGTGATAACCTAGATTTGTTAAATTGGACTAAGTAACAACTTGGCTAATTACCTAGGTTAATTCAATTGTGTTTTAAGGGGTCTAAAAATCATCAATTATAATTAGGTAGTTTGGATTGTTGATTTATCTTATACGAGTTTTAGTTTACATATATAGTACTCTTCCGTTTTCCCAACTTTCATTCTCTCTCTTTTTTTTTCCCCCTTTTTCACGTTCAATGATGCGGGTTCAAAACTAGTACAAAATAACACTGTAGGTAAATACACAAAACCATAATTCAAAGGATGCAACAATATATACAAAAATGCAAAAGATAAGACTTGCATAACATCATCCAACGTTATAGTACAAATTTATTCATATCCACTCTAGGCATTCATAGAAAGGAAAACAACAGAGAGATTGACTAGTCGCACTACTAGACTGGCATTTGCTTCTATAGTAACTAATTATTTTACAAGCCAGATTTATGAAGTGGGTGTTGGATTTAGACACCCGCAGCATTCCCAGGTGCGTGGGATCTATTGGAAGGAAGACACCCGCCACATAGTGGAGCATTAGATGCCTCCTCGAAAAGTACACGTTGATGTGGCTGAAACCGAAAACCGGTAGATTGGACTATATCAACTAATAGTCGATACTTCAGCAACACAAATAATACTGGCACGAACGTAAATACCACTAACAGAACAACAATCAATGGAAATCCATGATGATTGTGATATTTCGAACTGAAGGATGCACAAAATGCGACCATCATAGCAGCAATTGAGATGAAGAGTGACGTTACTCCAATTATCAACTTAATAGGTAACGATACAAGGAAGTCGTCATATGAATAACGCGAGGTAAGGATGGATAAGAACATTATAAGGGATGTTGATGAGCAAAATAATACTATTGCACTTGAAATTGAATAGACCAGAAGAAGATTAGGATTAAGTTTTAATTCATCCGTTGGTTGGCCACTAAGCATTATACTGACGATTAGTGTAGCAACCACCATAGATGATTGTGCTGTATTCCTCATCCACTCCTCTCCCTCCTTCCTCAACGTCTCGTGGCTCTTCTCAAATAAAACATAGGGTGTATACCCCTCGTCATTTTTCATTTCTTTGAATGTAGGGCTTACAACCTTTTCCACCTCCTTCCATTGCAAATCATAGGAAATATCACATGCAGTGACTTGTTAGTCCAAAAGCAGAAGAATTTAAGTAGAAACTAAATCTATGTGGAAACATGCGTTAACATTCTAGGAGATGGTTTAACACCTACTACTCAAAGCATATGAATAAGTACCTTGAACCATAATAGTTCACGTTGCATTTGAAGAGCTGCTCCTGATATTGCATTTAGCTTCTCTTGAGGAGCCATTCTTGCAACTAAATGCAACATGTTGTTTTTACCATCAGCTTTTTTATCTGTTATTAGATCTTTAATTGGGCCTAACTCATAAAGTAAACTGAAGATGTTTTCATGGCGCTTCTCAACAGCAATATGAAATATCCTTTTACCATTTTCTTCTTCTTCCCATAATAGACTAAAGTCAAAACGAATAAGCTTGACCAAGAACTCAACGTTGCCTTCTTCTGTCGCAGCAAACAGAGCTTCTGGAATCTCTCTGAATTCATTAAAATTCGTCACAACATCTTTGTATTGCTGAAGACATTCTTTCAACAGTTTATTGGCCAGAGATTGTGTTGAGTTTTCCTGTTCTAAATTCAACCCTGGAATTGACAGTGAAAAAGAAAGTAGACATACCTCAATGAAATTTAATTTATTAGAAGAATCAAATAATAGCGAGAGTATAAAGAGTGAATGTGTTTAGTACACTGTAATGGAATTGTTATTCCCTTTCCTTCTTGTGTGCTTTTACAAGGAATACATATTCCTTATGAATGGATTATTAGGATTAGGTTGGCAAATTTCATGACATTGTAACTTTAACTGAATCAGTATTGATTATCAAACATTCAAGATTAAGAGTAAAAGATGCAATTCAAAGAAGACAAATTTTCATAATTTAGATAGTCATTCGATCTGTTTTGATTATCAAACATTCAAGATTAAGTGACCGTTTGGATTCAGCTGAATCCTGCGGTGTGTTTTCTGACTTCTTTTTTTTTTTTTTAATTAGCCATACTATTTGACCAAGTCAACCATGAACAGTGCATCCGTGCACTGTTCATGGACCCACAAATTCCACTTTTTAGCAATTTTTTCATTAAAAATGGGTCTCACGACACTATTCATATATTTAAAAATTATTTTGCTACAGTGTTTTCAGTTTTAGTTTTCAATTTCAGCAAAAATAAGCTCAATCCAACCGAACCCTAAGAGTCAAAGATGCAACTCAGAGAAGACACATTTTCAGAATTAGATAGTCATTCGATCGACACTATTGAAATCGAGGCTTCAAAAGCCTTTCAATTGCATATCAATTAATCGATAGATGATTTTCAACTGATGACTGGCTGTATCTCAATCGATCAAGAATCAAGAATTCAGTAAATGACATATATATATATATATATATATATAAAACCGAAGTCTCTGCTAGCTCCACAATTTTCCATGTCACCTTTTTTGAAAAAAATTATTTTTGATGTTTTATTTATATTAGAGTTTTTCCATTTATTCCACCCCCCCCCCCCATCAGCTTTCACGTCACTTTCTTTTTTTTTCAAATTCTTCTTAACGTTTTTGCTAAATAAAATGTTTTTTTAATTCTTCTTAACGTTTTTTAGCTAAAACGTACACTAAGTGTTTCTTTTCTTTTCTTTTTTTTAATTCTTCTTAACGTTTTATTAGTATTATATTATATTAGAATTATCAATTTAGAACCCTAATCCAAGTTACAACTCTTTCTTTAGCCTTCACGTCTAAACCCTACAACCTCTCTGTTTTCTAATATACACTGGCACGCCAAAACTCGATCCTCCCACCGCCACTGCCACCATGGATCACTGCCACTGCATCGATTTCTCTTTGCCTCTCCATCGTCGCTCAATCCAGCCCATCATGTTTTATTTTGAGGTAATTAAAACATGTTTTTTACTCTCCTTAATTTCTATATATTGCTCTCTCTTTATCCGCTTCAATTGTTCATGGAATTTTGTTAGTTTGTGGTTGTGGGTTGCTATGGATTTAAGTTTTTCTGTTTTTGTTTTCATGGAATTTTGTTGGTTTGTGGTTGTGAGTTGCCCTGGATTTATGTTTTTTTTTTTTTTAATGTTTTTTTTTTCTTTGCAGATTTCCACATTTTCTTCTTCTTACTTTGTTGTCAAATCTATGGCAAAGAAGAATCACAAAATTTTTGTAATTAGATTTTCTTTTTCCCTTTTTTTGTATGCAATTTTTATTGGATTTTTGGTTTCTTGAGATTCTTCTATTTGGTTTTAATTCTGGGTTTGTTTTAGTTGATATATAGTGTTTTTCTCATCTTCACTTTATATTGGTTTGGATTTTCTTTTTCCCTTTTTTTGGTTATGCAATTTTTATTGGATTTTTGTTTCCTGGGATTCTTTTATTTGATTTCAATTTTGGGTTTGTTTTGGTTTGATATATGGTGTTACTGTCGTCTTCATTTACATTGGTTTTCCCTTTTTATAAATTATTATAATCTCTGGGTTGTCTTATATGATAGCCTACGGAATGTTATGTTAGGGCTACCGCTATTTTGGATTCTTTGGAAATTTCTTTTGAAGGTCGGGGTTGGTTAGTATAGTTGTTTGAGAGTTATATAACTCATTTATATATGATTATGCAAGATGGGCATGGTATTAGATATTATAAATTTGAGGCAGAAATTCAGAGAGAGGGTTAAGAGAGACTTAACAAATAGCGAGCTTTAACAAATACCTCTATCATTATGCAAAATCAACAGGCATATTACATATTTTTAATCTGTTGACTTCATAACCGAAAAATACATAGGTACCTACAAAAACCTCATTTATGTTTTTAATTTTTAGGCACAAAGGAGCCTGCACAGGCCTTGAGAGAAAAAACAACCCTTGGTTATATTGATGCTGGTGTTGCTTCAACATGGTACTCTCTTTTCTTTTTAAAATTCTCTCTTTTCATTAAGTTTTTTTTTTTTTCTTACACGTCGTTTGATAAAATTTGTAAGTGATTTTTTGTTGTTGTTCTAGAAGTCATAATACATGGAGAGTGGTAAGGAGGAAGGTAAGTAGGGAATGTGATGCTGTGTGTTGATTTAATCAGGGTGAGATGTATTTGTTGGCCGTATTTTCTCAATGTCATTTTTTGTGTGATGTAAAAACATGACTGTCATTTTTTTATGCTTTTTCAATTGAACCAGAATGGATTTTTTTCTCCAACTTAAATGAATGACTAGCTTTTATGTACTGCACCTATTCTTTGAACTTGTTTTCAAGTTTCATATGATTATATTCTTTAAGAAAACATGTACATACTCCAAATTAAAAGGTAGACTCTAACTATTTGTATTAAAAATTTGTTGTTTTTTTCCTCTTGGAATATACTTTTAAATCCTTTATGAGATTTTGTGTTACCAATATTTGCTATAGCTCAATTTGTTGTATAATTTATAGTGGTGGAACTACTAAGTGTGTATTTTGGTTTCTACAATGAAAATGGTTGGTTTGAGATCTCTAAATGTGACAAGACTTATTTGCGAAGTTTTGTTTAATGGTGGGGGAGCAGAATTTTGTGTTGGGTAGGAAACATAAGGAACCACATCATTTCAGAGGGTGGTTAGAGATGATCACCCGAAATGGAAGTGGTGGCTAGATGGTATGGATGATATAATATATTAAGTAAATGTTTTGAGTTGTTGTGAGAGTGCATATTATTTTTTCACTTTAACATTAGAGAAATCGATGCATCAATAATAAAATTTATATATTTATTTTATTAATATATTTCATTCTATTTTTCTCCTCAAAATTTTGATAGAGATGGTAGTAGCTTCAAAGCATACACAAGTAATTCATTCATATTATTTTTTTCCTATAAAGTTTTATTCTCTCATCGTCACCATTATCTACTCATTAATATATTTTAGCGTACCAATTCATGAATTTCCAATAGGTTTAATTCTTTTTCTTGGTGATAGGTTTCAAATTTGCTACATAGAACATTTGGTCTTTGTTTTCCTTTTTGTTCTTGAAAAGATATAATAATTTCATCGTTAGATGATAGTTGGAAATATTTACAAATTTTCAATTAGTCTAGAAATTTGATTTTCCAGGTTCTAGGGATGAAGGAGATCAAGATTTCAAAGGCCAATTTGATGTAAGCCGTGGCTTTTGTGATGGGTGGAATTCAAGAAGCCTGCAATGATATTTAAATCTTTCAACAGTATCATATACATAATACCAAGTTTTGTATTTTTATATTCCCAGGTGATATATTGTTTTAACCAATCCAGTTGATTGTATTTTTATATTCCCAATATTTGATAATTGTTTTAACCAATTTAGTTGATTGTATTAGTTGCGGTGGAGTTTGGCTATTATGGTCAAATCAAAACCAAAGGCATGTGGATGAAACTTTGAAGTTAGTAGTGGATTTGGTGCAAACAACCTGTACACTTGCTGTGGAATATATGGAAGTTTAGAGAAATAATCAGTCTAGATAGCCTGTTGAAGGGTGTACATGGCCTCTATGGATTTGGGGCTTCAAGCAGTAGAGATAGAGTGTGAATTTAATAGTCTAGTAGATGAAGTAAAGTCAGCTGGACCTACCAATTTGAGCATTGGCCACATCCTTAATGATGTTAGACTACTTGGTAGTTGGTTCTTCTATTAGGAATATATTTTTCTTTTGTGGCTTTCCTTGAACAAACGGACCAACAAAGAAGATAGCATTTGAAGCAAAGAACTGGCTGGGTTTGCTAGACAATGATGTATTGGATGGAGGAGCATCCCCCATGTATTAAGACTCTACTAAACAGTAATGTACCTGCTTATTGAAAAAAAAAAAAAAAAAAAAAAAAACCCAAATGTATTTGTAGCATTTTTCAGTGGAATTTCTTGCTTCCTTTCGGCATTTTTAATATAGTGATACTCCAAAAAAATTTTAATCAATTTTTTTTTCTATTAAAAGTTGTGCTATTACCCCAATCCATTAAAAATCACTACTCATGTTTTAGTTTTAAAGTTGTAATATCTATTGGACAATATAGTATTTTGTGTTTAAATGCATTAATATTGTTCTTTTTTTAGAACCAAAAAATTGTCATATTTGAATGATATCTTGAATAATCACAAACTATATATAGTATATTATTAATGTCATCTCTTATTTATAAGCATTTCATTTAATTATATAAGTTATTCCAACTAAAATAAAATGAAATGAAGATTTGAAATAATATTTTAAACTACCATAAATAAATATTCGATATAAACTAAAATTAATAAAATTTTCTTTTTAAAATCTTATTTTTAATAGTTTTCCCATACATTGCACGGGTTAGCAACTAGTTTTAATAAAGTCAGTCCCGTGTGTTTTTCAACCCTAAGTGGAGCACCTATATAGGGGCCTATTATACAAGACTTTGTTGAGGTCACTGAGTCAAACTTTAAAAATCTAATCAAAGATAAAATCCTGGCCTCAACTTTCTAATTTGTGTGTTATGAGAGTAAACAAAAATATCTCCTATGGTGTGTTGTTGCTGTCATAGTGTGAACCAAGGCTGATTCACAAAGCCTATCACAGTACGTTTGCAACGAAATTCAAATCTTCCAAGTTTGTCGGGGTACATCAGTAAGTTACCTACTAGGTAAAATCTTGAGTTGTGGATATATCTTAGATTGTAAAACTTCAATTCGATTTGTGGATTCATTTTTGGATTTAGGGTTAACCCTTTTTTTTTTAAAGGAGCTAAGTGAATTTATTGAACTAAATCAAATTAGAATATATCGTCCAAATCATTGGGTAGTTCTTCTACCCATATTTTTTCCATTTCATCGTTATATAGATGTCTCATTTATTTTACTATTTAGTGCTATGATATTGGGAACATACTAACCTGTGGTGTTTCAACTTGTTCATATTTGATCACGTGAGTGTTAATTGGCTTAATTTGTTTAGTATTAATTTTGTGTAGTATTAATTGTTTTAACTTTGTGTAGCATTAATTTTTTGAGTGTGTGATCCTTGACTCCTATTTATCACGGATAAACTTCAGTGTCATAAAAGATAGTAACATGAAAACTCAAATCAAGATGTTTCTAATGGAGATGACGGCGTTCAGCTGCATATAGTAAAATTCTTTGGGATTGTGTTAAGTATCATAAAAGTGCTAAGAAATCCCATGTTAGCCAATATTTAGCTCAGGAAAGGGATATGAGTATATTTGGTCCTTGAAGACTAGGCACAGTTTCTGTGGAAAATTTCAAATTAAAAGAGTCTTAAGCAGTCTGGAGTAGATTTTTGGGTTATGTTTGTAAGTAGTACTGGGTAAAAATTAGAAATATGAGTATATTCAATTGTAAAATTTTAATTCTAATAGTGAATTTTTTTAGGTTTAGGGTTTAATTACTCGAGGTTTTTTTTTTTTTTCTTGGATGTGTTTATTTGTTTTTAATTTCGCCGTCAAATCACCTATGTTATTTATCTTATGCTTTATTGCTTTATTCTATGCTTTTTTATGTTGTGGTAATTAACCAAAAATCATTTGGAATTTATGATCAATTAATGTGAAAAATTGATTTAATTCCACTTAAATCAATCAACGAGTTGAACTTACCTTTTCACTTTCCATATACAAAAGTATTTAACTCATATGTCTTTGTATGTCATACCACATGATTAAGGAATATATCACCGAGCAAGATTTAAGAATCTCAAAGTCAGAATAACTCACATGAAATACTGATGAGTGACATGAGTCTCCTTAACATTCCCGATTGACTTGCTCTATAAAATGCATAAGGCTTGCGAGCTAACACATGCAATACAGTCTCTCCCCTCCAACGAGCTCTAGCTAAATTCCTTTTGTCCGCCAGCATCCTCAATGCTACTCCTGCATTTTTTTATACCAAAAACAAATATTCCAAACAAAAGTATTCATGGATGGAATTCTTTTTCTTCTTGGTGTGTTGTGGTATTTAGTTACGGTTTACAGCTAATATAAAAGTTTAAGAACGAACATGTTGAATATATTTCTTTCATAAAGATACACTAGGCAAAGCATGACATAATTATATGAAAAAGACATGCAACAGTTTCTTTTGACCACTATTTTTCCCTCATGCACTAGCTTTTAACCTAACTAGTGTCGGCCGGGCCAGGAAATTTTGTTTAGAGACTAGAGAGCCACGATTGATCTCAATCAGATAGAAATCTATATATTATGAAGAAACCCATTCTTTCATAGATATATCTATGTAAAAGAAAAAAGAATATCACAATACTACTGTTAGGACATATGTGAAACTTGTTAGAACATATGTTATGTAGAATTGGATAATCTTTTGACAAAACGCACTTTACTTGTAATTGGGTAGATTTAGGATATGTTTAATATTTCAAGGAACAAGAATTCAAGTCTAGTATTGAAGCCATGCAAATTTGTCCAGGAATCAAGTGAAGAAGTGCATTTCATTAAAGCTCGACAAATAGCTTGACAAATTATCTGTCAATATTTAATATATATTTCTCAACAATTCTTGACAAAAGCTATGTCTATCGAGAATTACGAAATTCAGATTTCCAGATCTGTTTTTCACGCATATCTAAGTTTTTTGTATAGGTTATTTTTCTCACAATCCTAGACATATATAAGAATTATTTTAAGGGCCATCTAAGGTAATGCAACTTGATGCAAAGTGATTATTCAATCAAATTGTGATCAGAGACAGTTTGCCATAGTTCATCTTTCTCTTGAAGAAACTGTTGCGCTTATGCGGCAAGGGTTTTGTAACCAAGGAACTTCTTGATCTTCATCGAATGGATGAACTGAAAATTTTTGCAACCAACATCTTTCTTAAGTTGGTGTGTTAGCCACGTACTAGGATCCATGCATCGATTGGTTAGTCACGTACTCGGAACTGTGCATTGAAATGAGAGATTGTCACTACATTACAAGTCCAATTGTATATTAGAGTAAGAGCTCAACTGTAGATTGGTATAAGGTATTGGGATTTCTTTACTTATAATCGCTTGTTTTGATAATAGTGAATTCTTAGGAGTAATGACCTTAAATTCACTTGGTGGGATTTTGCCTTGGTGGTTTTCTCGATTTGTAAACAAATCACCCTTGTGAAACTTAATTTCCGCTGCATTTAGTTTTTATGGTGATTTTTTTGTGCTACCACGCATATTGCATGTAATTGAATCTAATTAATTTAATTGGCTTAATTAATTTACCAAATTGGTCAATACATTCTTGGCCTATCAAGTGGTATCAGAGCAGGCACACTCTTATTAGAGTTAATCTTTGCTGTGGGATTTATTGACCCCTATTTGTCATGGATAGAGGATAGTCTCTAATTATACCTCCTTTATTTGATGGCACTAACTATGCATATTGGAAAGTATATATGAGAGTGTGGCAAGCTGTGGAGATTGGTTTGACAAAACCAAAAGAGGTGCTGGCTGATTGGGATGATGCAATGATCAAAGCGTAAAACTTCAACAGCAGAGCATAGAATGCCTTATTTAGTGCAGTCACCAATGAGGAGTTCAAGAAGATATCCTCTACTGAAACTGCTATGGAAGCATGGACTATCCTCTAAACAACCTATGAAAGGACTAAGACTGTCAAGAATTCAAAACTTCAAAGGCTTACCACAAGCTTTGAAGAAATTAAGATGGAGAAAGATGAGTCATTTGATGAGTTTTATGCCAAACTGAAGGACATAGAGAACTCTACATATTAATCTTGGGAAAACCATTCACGAACCCAAGATTGTAAGAAATGTGCTCAGATCTTTACCTGAGATATTTCATGCCAAGATCACCGCCATTGAGGAATCAAAGGACAAAAAACGTTGACAAAATTCCTTTGACAGAGCTAGTTAGCAATTTGCAAACCTATGAATTGGGTTTGGCCAAGACCGGGAAATCAAGCAAGAGCAAAAGCATGGCATTGATGGCCAAAAGCAGTGATACTGATGAGTCTCCTAATGATGAAGATTCTAAGATAAAATCCTATATCACAAGGCAGTTCAAAAAATTCATGAAGAATGCCAATGCTAAAGGATTTGATAAAGACCATAAGCAGTCTAGTTCATCTTAATTCAAGAACCAAGACAAAGGATAGAAGGATGCCAAGGAAGGTGGTCAGTACACTGTTCCCTCCGGACCAAAGAGCTTCGGATGTCAGGGCTTTGGACATATGAAACAAGAATGTCCAACTTATCTTAAGACTATTGGGAAAAGCAAAGCCCTTGCTGCTACCTTAAGTGACACCAAGCCTGAAAATGATTCAGATGACAATGATGATGAGGGAATCTTGAATGCCTTCACTGTTACAGTAAATCCTACTAAAGGGATTGTTGAAGAGGTAGATGAAGAAGAAGACTTGGTGGAGTCTAAGTTTGAAAAGATGGATGAGCAGGATGACATCCATACAGCCTATGCAAATTTGTACAAGGTCTCCGGAAAGCATGAGAAATTGTATAAGCTAGCCACCAAGAAGCTAAGTGAAGTGGAACTTGATCGAGAAGAGCTCTCCACAAATTTTGATGAAGCCAATCAAACCATTAGAGCACTGCGATTTGAGAAAAACTTGCTTGCTTAAAGGACTAAGAAGATCGAAGCAAAACTATCATAGGATTGAGCTCAATTGGAAAGGACTTCCAGTGCAAAACTTAATGAGATGCTTAGCTTTTAGAAATCTGCTTCTGATAGAACCGATTTGGGGTATGATTTCTCTTCTCCTAATATTACTTCTTCTAGTATTACTGTGTTTGTCTCACCTGCCAATAATGTTAATTCTGAGAACAATGATGTTAAAACTACTTTAGCTAGTGAGGACATAGAAAAATGAAAATCTACCTTAGGAGCACCTCCTTAACTTGAACAAAAAGAGACTAGAAACCCTAGGACTAAGAAGGGAAATAACCAAAAGTCTAAATAGAAGAAGTAGCATCTCTGTCATCACTGTGGAGCTACAGGACATACTTGACCTAATTGCTGCAAGTGGTTAGCCACTCAATAGAGCAACAACATGATCTCGTCTGGAAACTAAAATCAGTTTTCATCCTCTTTTGCTCCTCTTGGAGATCTTCTTAAGGCCCTCGTGTTCCTTTCAAACTTGAACGGTTTCAATTCTTCCCCCTCACCACCGAATCAAGGATTCGTCAAACAGAAAGGTTCTTCCAAGGTGTCAAAGAAAAAAGGCACAAAGTGATTTAGTCACTTTTTTTTTCTCTCTCCCTCCCTCCTTTTTTTTTTTTATGCATTACTTGTGTGTTTTGCTTTCTTGTTTTTGAGTGAGTCTAGTTTTATGTTTGCTTTGTGTAACATGTTCTTGTTTGCTTGTTTTCAGTTTTGTTTTATTTGCTTTTCATAAAAAAAAAAATAATAATAAAATTGAAAAAAAAAAAAAAAAAAACAAAAAAAGTGTGTTTTGTGTACATTCATACTTGTGCACCTTGGATGGCCATTGAAACAAAGTTTTCTAAACTTTGTATTTTTTGTAGCTTGAATAAACATTTTAATATACAACTAAGCAAGTGAGCCTTGTGGCTCGTATTTGTGATAAATAAGATTAAGTAATCTCTTGTAATTAACACTCACATAACTCTTTTTGACGGAAATGACTAAAAAATCCTAAAGAAATGCGTAAATAACCATCTCACCACTAAAGCCTGCCAATTATGAAAAACATCTGTATGCTTCGGCATAGCGAAATTGTGATGTTTAAAACTTAAAATAATTGGGTATTTCTCCTCTCTCTTGTATGCCCATGCATGATATGCTCAAAAGAAAAAATATTTAAAGAAAAAAAAATAAAAGCAAAAAAAACAAACAAAATGCTTTTAAATATGGTTGCAAGCGTGTTTCTAAGAGATGTGAAAGTTATAAGATGTACCTCGAAGGTAATAGTCCCCATCAAGCAGTTATGATTATGTGTGAGTTAAATTGATTTTTTCATTTCTCAAATCATCATAACATCAGACACTTATGCAATCTTGTGATGTTTTCACACACAAGCAAATTCTTTGCTACTTTTGATACATGTGCAGGTACAATGTGATTTGTCAATCACAAGGAATACATGTGCTAATGTATGCTCACTAAACTATAATGACTTGTTTTTTAAATATAAAATTGGTTAGACTTGTTTAGTGTGTGTTTTTGTTTTGGATCATGAATGCTTTATATATATATATATATATATATATATTTTGGTTTGTTGAGAGATGTGTTTGAAACTTAATATGTTGAGTAGCTTGCTTAGTTGCATTCATCTCGTGTGTGTGTGTGTGTGTGTTTTGGATCATGAATGCTTTATAATTTTTTTTTTTTTGGTTTGTTGAGAGATGTGTTTGAAGCTTAATATGTTGTTAGGATCTATGTTGAGTAGCTTGCTTAGTTGCATTCATCTCGTTGTGTTTTTCCTCTCTTTGAGAAACTGTTGATTATCAAGCTCGACAGCTTCTCGACAGATAGTTATCTATTGAGCCCCTCGAACTTCTTTTCTCGACAGATTCTATTGCATTTTCAATCCATCGAGCTATTTAGAATTTGTCATGATAGCTTCTCAACAGATTCTCGATCCATCGAGAAAGTTTCTGTCTGGTCAATTGCTTCTCAACAGTTGTTCGATCCATCGAGGTAATTTTGCTATCGACAGATTCTCGATAGCACATTGATAGATTTATCTATCAAGAATTAGTGCTCGACAGAATCTTGATAGATCCTCGATCCATCGAGACGCGTTTTCCTTAAATAGCTTTAACGTGAAATCTATTTCATTTCTCTCCTTTTCTCTTCGACAAAAACTTCTTTTTCTCTCCTAAACACTATCTACTCTCTCTAAACCTCAAACCCACTTGGTTTTCGGCCTAAACCTTGCATTTTCCCTTTGGTATGCTTCTCTTTTCTCTCATTCTTCATGCATTTCATGCATTTAGACCTAGGTTTTAGGTTTACTTGAAAATTTTGGGGTTTTTGAAAATTGATGAGTATTTTGTGAAATCTTTGGGTTGGGTTTTGCTTATATGATGTTATATGCTCATGCATTACATTACATTTGTTTTTTCACAATATTTCATGCATTATAGATGTATGTTTATGTGTTGAAACTTGGATTGGGTTGAACCCATGATGCAATTTTTTTTGCATGTCACACGCTTATGCATTGTTCATGCATACGTACCTTTTCATTTCCTTTTTTGGTACTCTCTATTGATGGTGCTTTTTTGTTTCTCTCTCTCTCTCTCTCTCTCTCTCTCTCTCTTGGATAGTCTGCGCATGGTACCCAAGCGCAAATCCACTCCATCTCGGAACCCTTTTCATTCCGAGGCATCATCTTCTGATCCTACTCCTTTTCATGTTTGGTTCCGTGATAAGAAGGCTCATCAGGACTTCTCAAAGAACTTCTCCAAACGTGGCATTCATTCAGAACGCCGTGTGATTATATCAAACTTTTTCGATATGGCTTTACTGACTGTCATTCATAGGCAGGGTTGGAAATCTCTATGTGAGATACCCGTGAGTTATCCCTCCATGATTATATAGGAGTTTTACTCCAATATGCACGGTTTTGATTCTTTTGTGCCTTGTTTTATTACTCACGAGGGGCATGTATAGTAGTTACTCCGGAGCTTATCTTTGAAGTGCTACATGTTCCAAGGGAACTGATTGCCTCGGATGTCCACATGTGAGAACTGTGTCCAAAGATGAACTTCTGTCTTTCTTTTGTGAGACACCTTCTTCATGGGGTGATCATCAAAACACCTTATGCTCGGGTTTTGCAAAAGGTCCAAGGTTCCTTAATATGGCGATGACATTTGTTCTACATCCCTTGTTTCACAATAACTCTATTACCGAGCCTCGTGCTTGCTTTTTGTTTTCCCTCATTGAGGACCTTACTATAGACTTTTCCTCTCATTTCATTCTCTCCTTTATAGATGTCTATAAGGATACGACGACCCATGATAAGCTAATCTTTCTTTCTACTATCATGAGAATCATTCGCCACTCCTCTATCTCCTATCCCGAGTCTACTAATTTCACCATCATGGGTGCCATTAGCGCGGCATCTGTTTGACGGAGTGAGGCCTAGCTTTGATCGAAGCGGCCATAGACTGAGACGGCAACTCCTCCAACCCCTTCCATTCCATCCACCTCCGCTCCTCCTTCTTCTTCTTCTGCAGGTGGTGTGACCCTCAAGGTGGTCATGACATAGTTTCAGCGCATGGATGCTCACCTTGATACACTCACTACTAAGTTATATCAGGTGAACACCCGTGTTAGTTGTATCACACCACGACAGGCTCACCTTCTTGGCTTCGTAGAGTCTCCCTCTCCATCTTCACAGGCTTCAAAGGACAAGGACTATGATGGTGGCTTTGATGATGATAATGATGATGATGAGGATGAGGATGCTAGCTCTTCCAGTGATGGGGAGATGACTGCTTCTTAGTGACTTGCCCTTTGTCATTCGTGACAAAAAGGGGAAGTAGTTTTGGATTGAGAGTAGTCATGTACTTAGGAGGAGAGTTAATATAGGACATTTTTGTTAGGGGGAGTGTTTATATTTTTTGAGGGATGCAGTGAGAATTTATGTATCTTTTCTTTTCTTTTCTTTTTGGATACATTATCTTTTTGTACATCGATCTTATGACCAGTTGGTGATAGCTCAATATATATCTATAATGATTTTGTTATCATTTTCACTTATATCTCCATGTGTTGTTTTTTTTCTCTCTTTATGCACATGTTTCTTATGTATGCAATATTTTATTTTTGTTTCACACTAAGATGCCTTGATGAGTTTTGTTAAAGTGTTTCAGAAATATAAGTTGTCAAAATCTATCATGCCATGAACTCTCTTCTTGTAAACTTTTTCAAGAGTTTGTGTTAGTATTAGATTTTATTGTATTCAACAAATAATTATGAGTTTAGTGATTTATGACTTCTCTCATACTTCATTTGTTTGTTATGGTTTTGTCACAAATTGCCAAAGGGAGAGATTGTTAGGACATATGTGGAACTTGTTAGAACATTTATCATATAGAATTGGCTAATCCTTTGACAAAACGTACTTTACTTGTAATTAGGTAGATCTAGGATGTGTTTAATACATAAAGGAACAAGAGTTCAAGTCCAATATTGAAGCCATGCAAATCTATCCAAGAATCAAGTGAAGAAGTGCATTTCATTAAAGTTCAACAGATAGCTCGATAGATGTATCTATCAAGATTTAATATATATTTCTTGATAACTCTTGACAGAAGCTATATCTATCAAGAATTACAAAATTCAGATTTCCAGATCTGTGTTTCACGTATATCCAAGTTATTTGTGTATAGTTTCTTTTCTCACAACTCTAAACATATATAAGGATTATTTTAATGGCTGTCTAAGGTGATGCAACTTGATACAAAGTGATTATTAACTCAAATTGTGACCGGAGCCAATTTGCCCTAGTTCATATTTCTCTTGAAGAAGCTATTTCGTTTGTGCACCAAGGATTTTGTAACCAAGGAGCTTCTTGATCTTCATTGTGTGGATGAACTAAAGAACTTTGGTGCCAACATCTTTCTTAAGTTGGTGTGTTAGTCACGTACAAGGATCCGTGCATCGATTGGTTAGTCTCATACTTGGAGTCGTGCATTGAAAAGAGAGATTGTCACTACATTACAAGTCCAATTGTGTATTGGGGTAAGAGTTCAATTGTAAGTTGGTATAAAGTACTAGAATTCTTTTACTTGTAACCACTTGTTTTGATAATAATGGACTCTTAAGAGTGGTGACCTTAAATTCACCCAGTGGGGTTTTGCCTCGGTGGTTTTCCCTATTCGTAAAAAAATCACCTGTGCCAAATTTAATTTCCGTTGCATTTAGTTTTTTGGTGATTTGTTTGTGCTACCACACATATTGCATATAATTGAATCTAATTAATTTACTTAGCTTAATTAATTGATTTAATTTACCAAAGGGGTCAATACATTCTTCACCTATCAACTACAAATTATTGGTGCTATAGTTTCAAGCCTAAAAAAATGAAAAGAGCATCAAAACTATAAATTTAAGCTATAAGGTGATAATGACCGATCAGTAGAAAAATCCGTACCAAATCTCCAGTCCATCAATATTTTGATACCTTATTTAGAAAATGAGTGAACGGTGTAACTTGTCCTTATTCAAAAAATGAGTAGCTTAGGCCATGATTATTTTTGAACTTCATACCACTTTAAATGTTAGATTGTGTTAACTTGTTAGACCAGTTTAAATGTTTAAGTTACCATTATTTTTTGAACTTCATATCGAATCTAGAATGACAAAATTTGTTAGGGACATATTTTATGTAATTGGCTAATCTTTTGACAAAATGCACTTTACTTGTAATTTGATAGATCTAGGATGGGTTTAGTACTTCAAGAAACAAGAGTTCAAGTCAAGTATTAAAGTCATGAAGATTGGACTTAGAAAAGTGAAGAAAAGTTGTTCATTAAAACTCGACAGATATCTCGACAAACAGTATCTATCGATATTAAAGAATGAAGCTCGATAGAACCTAAATTTGTCAGGATATACAAAATCAGAATTTTCAGATCTAATTTTTGGCCCTAGCTGACATGTATGTGTAGGGTTTCTTTTCTCACAACCCTAAACATATATAAGGCTTAGTTTAAAGGCCGTTATACATGGAGAACACATGCAAAAAGTGACCTAGTGCCTTATTCTCTCTGCAAGAAGTTACATCTTTTACGCCTTTGGGTTTTATAACCAAATACTTCTTGATCTTCATTATTGATGAAGTGAAGAACTTTGCAGCCAACAACATCTTCAAGTTGCTAGAGTTAATCATGTACCAGGATCTGTGCAAAAGGGTGGTGTTCATATATTGAAGAGTTCAGAGGTTCTAAAGCGGTAGAAGTTTTCTGCTGTAAATTCATCTACAGGCATTGTAGAGTCTAGAGACAAACGTTTTGTACTAGATCTAAAACTTCTCATTACTATAGTGAATTGCTTTCCGAGAAGGTTTCCCCCAGGTTTTTTTTACTAAGAAACTAGTTTGTTTCATTGGTTTTCTTGAGTCTTCATATCTTTTTTTTTTTTGTTTTACCATTCCGTTGTGCATGATATTGATGTTTGTTTATTTTAACAAGGTTTATTCATAATAAATCTAATCAACAACTTGGGTTTAAAACTTGTTAATTCTATCAACCGGGGTCTAAATTTCCTAACAAAATCAAACTGTGAAAGACCCAAAAAAAAAAAAAAAAAAGAAACATTATAATTACTTAGGCTTACCGTATATGTCATTCTTGACACAAGTGATAAATACTTTTTCCTGTTCAATTTCATCCCACTCGCGAATAGAATAAAGAAACTCCGCCATTTGACTGTGTCCTGATAAAGCAGCCATATAGAGTGGACTATTCTCACAAACTAGGTTTGCCAAGCCTTGATGCTTATCCAACATCACCTCGGCAATCTTCACATTTCCGCTTACAGCAGCATAGTCCAAGACAGTGTTCTGAGCATTGTTTACTACTTCTAGGTCTTTGCTGTTCAATTTATTCAATAAATTCTTCACAAAGTCTTCCTGGCTTGCTGCAGCAGCAATATGAAGAGTGGTTTCTTGTTGGTCACTAATTTGTCTTTGAATGTTTGGCGTGGTCTCAATAGATTTCCAGTCACCTTTCAACACGGCCAAATAAAGCCTCCCACGGTCCATAATGACTGCTTCATGTGTAAAAGAAAATTCTTCTGACTTGTTACTAAAAATCGAAGTGCAAGTATTTCATACAATAAAAATCTTTTGTCTTATTCTTAGTCTTCCATTTTATAATCCACTCATAATATTTTATGTTTTATTTTCATATATATATATATATATAGAGAGAGAGAGAGAGAGAGAGAGAGAGAGAGAGAGAGAGATGGGTTTAAGTTACACCTGGTGTAACTTTTTACATCTTTTTTAAACTGTTGGATTTAAGTAGATCCAACGGTTAAAAAAAAACCTCATTATTACAAGTATTCTTATTAGGATCTCATTAATTACATTCATTTATTATATTCTAAACCTATCTCTAATCTCAAAAATTTTTGACATTTGACTCTCTCTCTCTCTCTCGTCCACCATTGCTTCTCCACTATTGTTCCACCTCTATAGGTTGCCAAAAAAAAAAAAAAAAAAAACACAACAAGCCGAACACTAACGATCACAGGTTGCCAATAGAAGCAAAAATATTATGCTATAGTACTCCTTAATTGAATTTAGGTCAAGAGCAATGGGCGCAGAGAGGCATGTGCATGACATTGCAGATTTGGATATGGGATATAGAAATTTATGATGCATATAATAATTCTGTAAATGAAGGTGCTCGATGTTGCTATATATGACAAACATTTTTTTTTAATATAGGGGTCTGATCAATAATAAAATGTTTATTATATGATTATTTTGTATTCAATGATTTGGATTCTCAAATCTCAATGTCTAAATCTCACGTTTCTATCTCTTGAGTGTTGAATTTTCTTGGACAAAATAAGAGGTGGCTTACAAAATCATCTCATCTATTGTTCAACGAGTTTCTTATCTAGCCAATATCTATATATATTTCCACCCTAACTAGGCGATTCAAGTAAAAATTTAGCACTCACAAACCTCTATTGTTTTTTTTTTTTTTTTTTTTTTTTTTTTTTTTTTTTTTTTTTTCTGGCAACCTGTAAAGGTGGAACAATGGTGGAGGAGCAATGGTGGAGGAGACAAAGAGAAATGTAACTCTAACGGTTTAAAAAAAATGTAACTCTAAAGAGTTACACCAGGTGTAACTTGAACCCAACTCATATATATATATATATATATATATAGTTTGAATATAAATTAAGAATGCATTCTTAATAAAATGAATGAGTGCTGACTTTGGTGATATCTTAGTCAGACATTAATTTCGTTAAGAACTCATTGAATACCTACGCTATTAAGTGGTGGGAAAGTTAAACATTTACCGTCGCCTGAATAATTGGCACCAGTTGTTGCCATTGCAACTTATCAATTAGCTTTTGTGAACCTGAAAAGGAAGATTTCAGTATTACATATAAATTGTGTGATGCATGATGTGCAAGTTCTTTACAATTTACATAGGCCAAATTAGCAAGACAAGCAGAAAAAGATAATTCTTATTTGCCAAAAAGGACAAACCCTATAATTATAATGGTTAGTACTTTTGCCCAACCAGAGTTTTTTTTTTTTTTTTGGATCTAAGACTCTCGGGCCTTTTTTGCTTAATAATGTTCTTTAGAGAATTATTTGTCAAAATAGCATTGTTTGAAAGTTAATTGAAAAAATAGCCTGTTTTTTAAAACTCATCTCTTCAAGGTTCAAAATGAAACTTGTGTTTTGAAAAGACAAGTTTCATGTTAATCAGCTAATTTGGTTGATGTTAAGATCAAGGTTGTCAAAATCATAATTCTCCATAGGATCGTGGGGGTAGGTGTGATAGTGGATCATAAATCGTAAGATCCTACATATTTTTATATTTAAAGCAAAAAATACATTGATAATGAATGCATGTTGAATAACCACGTAAAGGGAAACTAGCTAACTACAATGTAAAATCTAAAAGTAAGATGAATTTCAAAGTGAAGTAAAAATTTAATTATTCTCATTTTAAGATTCTTATAATTTATAATCACTATCTTAATCATCATCATTCATTTTATCATTTATGTAAATATTGTATATTTGTATACTAGAGCTATAAAAGACATCAATATACAACTTTACATTCAACTATTCAATTTATACTACTTAACAACAATTACAAAACATGTTAAAAAAAAAAAATCAATCAATCAATCAATATACAAATACAAGCATAACTAATAAAATTATATATGTACAAAACATTTTACTAATATTAGAACACAAATTAGTATATTGATCAAACAAATTTAACAACATTATAGCTTAAAAGGCAGAAAAGCCAACATTAAATTCTTCATTCAAAAATGATTAAGCATTCATTCATTTTGATTACAAGTGAACTAGAAACTAGAAAACATTTATTTAGGTTAACAAAAAATTTTCCCTTATTAAAAAAAAAAAAAAAAAACCAAAAATTTATGTTTTGGTAGGATTGGTAGGATCAGTAGAATCTCCTACGATCCTACCATTTTTGCAATCCTAGTACAATCCTAAAAATTTTGGTGAGGTGGGTCGTAAAATCATACAATCTTACTTGTAAGGTTGAATTTATTCAACCATCTTTTTGGCTTTATTCCGTACCAAATTTGCTTGTAATTTAGCCATCAGTAACCCTGTATTTAGGTGGGAATCATGTAAGGGTAGTGTGTGAAAGAGTGTGAAGAAATGCTCAAGATTGTGCAGTGAAGCAGGGACTCACAGTTGGATCTCGCGGGTGGCTCGCAGCTTGCAAGCCGCCAGATGATGCACACGAGTGAAACATACAGAGAAGCTAAACCGTCATGCCAACTGTAGCACTACAGGACAAAAAGTCAGCATTGGCCATTCAGTTAGCTCGTGGCTTGGACTCGCGACTCAATCAAGTCGCAAGGCCAAGTCGCCAGTCCACTCCGTTATGGAAAAACTGACTCTTTGCATTCTATTCTCACTCTAGTATAAATACCCCTTATACCCATGAAATATTGAGAGCTTCTAGAGAGAAATCCTAGAGAAACATAAGATTGACTCATTCACAATCTTCACTTAGTGACTCTTCAAATTCCTCAACTCTCACCCTCTCCATTGTTACATCCTTGAGAGATTCTTTAACAAAATCCTTCCCACCTTACCCATATATGTGAGAAGGTTTTTTGGTGTTTTGGGAAGCAATTCGGAAGAAACCAATTCATATTAGTTGATACTATGGGTTATATCAAAATCCAGTAAGTTAAAGAAGAAATAGGTTTGGCGTAATCTCGTTGGAGTAGGAGCTTAGAGGGCTTAGGTACACTGGGTAGATTAGGCTTAGAGGGTCTTCTGTTATTTATGTATCCCAACTACATTCTTTAGTGGATTATTTACCACTTGGAGGGCAGTGGAAAAGTTTTACGTCGAGGGTTTCGGCTTCCTCTTCGATAACACATCGTTGTGTTGTCCTTGTGTTTGCATCTCTCTTCCCTTAATCTTTGCTATTTAATTCTTGCTGTGGATGTGATTTTATTTGGTTTAGATTGTTTATCAATTATGCTATTTGCTTATGTTCATATTCCGCACATTAATTGTTTGATAATAAGCTTGAATTGATAATTTGAAAATTGGGGGTTTAAACATTCATAGTGTTTTATACACATTGAACATTCAATTGGTATCAGAGCAGGTGCACTTGCTGTGGTTTAATTACCCTAGTGCGATCCTAGACCCCTTAGCTATGGAAAAGGCTATGCTGAGTTGTGGTTTAAATGTTTGTGATAATGACTCTATGAATTTATTTGAAGGGTGTCCTAATAATGAACTCCTAGAGTTATTGAAAACACAGAAACATGCTAGGATGTTTGTTCACATGCTGAAGTATTTTGAAAATGAGAATCACATCTTACATAATAGCCCATGTGAGTCTAATTCTTTGATTAAGAAGTATAAAAGAAGAAATAGAATTTTGTGTGATAAGATTGATAATCTGAAAAAGAAAATTCAATCCAACAAGAGCATGGAAAATGAAGATAAGTTTCTATTTGAAGGTCAAGAGTGCTTGTCTCATGCTTGCTTGTTTGTGCATACTTCTTTGAAGGTTTTAATTCATGCCTATGGTATCTTGATAGTGAATGTTCTCGTCACATGACAGGAGACAAAGAGGGGATTCAAGTCTTGGAAGGAAATAGGACTACCGACAATTGTTATGGAGTAGTCCCTATGGCACCAATTTCCTATAGAAGTGCTCGAGTTGACATGTTGGAACTTTGGCATTAAAGGTTCGGTCATGCAAACTTCAAACAAGTGGCTAAAGTTTCAAAACTTGAGGCGGTTGAAGAACTTCCAAAATTTGGAAAAGTCAAAAATATTTGCGGTGCATGTCAAATGGGGAAGCAAACAAAGGCAAGTCATCAAAAGGTGAATGTGATTGCAACTTCTCAATGCTTAGAGCTCTTTCTTGTTGATCTAATGGGGCCAACAAGAACTGAAAGTCTAGGAGGAAAAATATACATTATGGTCATTGTTGATGACTTCTCAAGATACATATGGGTGGAATTCCTTAGGGAAAAATCAGAAGCACGTAAGAAAATGGAGGTTCTATGCAAGAGGCTTCAAAATGAAAAGGGGGTGTCTATTGTCAAAATAAGAAGCGATCATGGCAAGAAATTTGAGAATGCACAATTTGACTCTTTTTGTGGAAAGAATGGGATTAAAAGGGAATTTTCGACTCCTAAGACTCCTCAACAAAATGGGGTGGTTGAGAGAAAAAACCGTGTAATTCAAGAGATGGTAAGGGTCATGCTACTCAACAAACAAATTCCACAAAAGTTTTGGGGAGAAGCTGTGAACACTTCATGTCACATTAGCAATAAAATATACTTTCGAGCCTAAACAAAGAAGACTGCAAATGAAATTTGGAATGGAAAGAAGCCAAAAGTGAAGTACTTTCGAGTATTCAGAAGCAAGTGCTACATTCTCAATGAATGGGAGAATCTTGGGAAGTTTGATGCGAAAAGTGATGAAGGTATCTTCACTGGGTATTCTACAAGTAACCAGGCATATAGAGTCTACAACAAGAGAACAAAGACAGTAATGGAGTCCATCAACGTGAAAATTGATGATGCTATAACAAAAGTAGAAATAGTTAATGATGGAGAAAGGCCAAGCACTAAAGAACCCACTGTTGAGGTCGAAGCCCTTGATATTGAGATTAAAGAATATACACCAGAAAAGGAATCAACTCCCATAAACTCAAGAGTGGAGACTAGATAAATGTCTAGAATAGCAAGTCCTCTCACTTCTTCAAAAGTTCATCATCCTATCTCTCGGAATGATGAAGTGTCCACTTCAAAGAAACCATCATCACGAGTGGTTAAAAACCATCTAGAAAGTAACATTATTAGGTCTTTAGATGAAGGTCTTCACCTTAGAAAGGGAAACAAACTTATGGCTAATCATATGACATATCATTGCTACTTAGCTCAATTTGAGCTGAAAAAGGTAGAAGAAGCTCTTCAAGATGAAAATTCGGTTGAGTTAATGCTTGAAGAGCTGAATCAATTTATGAAAAAATGATGTATGGGAACTTTCTCCTAGGCCTGAAGGTGTTCATGTCCTCAGCACCAAATGAATCTTCAAAAACAAGACCGATGAAGATGGAGAGATTATCCGGAATAAATCTCGGTTAGTTACTTAAGGATACACTCAAGTAAGAGGAGTTGATTTTGATGAATCCTTCGCTCCTGTGGCAAGGCTTGAATCTATTCCCATTCTCATGTCAATTGCATGCACCATGAACTTCAAACTCTACCAAATGGATGTAAAATGTACATTTCTAAATGGCTATCTGAATGAAGAAGTGTTTGTTGAACAACCCCAAGGCTTCGAAGATCCTCACTTTTCAAACCATAGGCTGAGATTGAAGAAAGCACTTTATGGCTTGAAACAAGCTCTAAGAGCTTGGTATGATCGGCTTACTCAGTACCTCCTAGATAGAGGATTCAAAATAGGGTATACTGACAAAACTCTGTTTGTCAAGAATGATGAGGATTATCTTCTCGTAGCTCAAGTATATGTTGACAACATAGTATTTGGAGCTACTATTGATGCTTGAGCCATAGAATTTTCTGAGAAAATGAAGAAAGAGTTTAAGATGAGTATGGTGGGGGAGCTTATATTCTTCTTGGGTCTTCAAGTCAAACAAAGGAAGGAAGGCATATTCATTTCACAAGAAAAATATGCTCGAAATATAGTCAAAAAGTTTGGATTAGACTCCAAGAAGCATGCCTCTACTCCTATGAGTTCATCTACGAAGCTCAATGTTGATTCTTCTAGGGTAGAAGTGAGTCCAACATTGTATAAGAGTATCATTGAGAGTTTACTCTATCTCACAACAAGTATACCAGATATTGCTTTCAACGTGGGTGTTTATGCTCAATATCAGGCTACTCCGAAAGAATCTCACTTAATTGCGGTGAAGTGAATCATAAGATATATCAATGGAACTCTGGATTATGGCTTGTGGTACTCTAAAGACTCTAATGCTTGTCTTGCTGGTTATTCAGATGCCGATTGGGCTGGAAGTGTGGATGATCGAAAAAGTACTTTAGGTGGCTGCTTCTATCTTGGAAACAATCTTGTCTCTTGGATGAGCAAGAAACAAAATTTCGTCTCTCTCTATAACTGAAGTTGAGTATATAGCTGTTGGAAGTTGTTGTACACAACTACTTTGGATGAAGAAGCTACTTCATGACTATGGTATCCCGCAATATACAATGTGTGTTTTTTGTGATAACACCAGTGCTATAAATCTCTCCAAGAATTTCAGTTCAGCATTCCAAGTCAAAACACATAGAGATATGTTACCACTTCATCCAGGATTTGGTAGAAGATAAAGTTGTATGTCTTAAGTTCATTCATACAGACAAACAAAAGGCAAACATCTTCACCAAGCCTCTCAATGGTCCACAGTTTGAATCACTCCGTAAAACCATCGGTGTTGGTACAATTCCTTGAATCTCATGTGTGATGTGTGCTTTATTTATTTGTCTTGAGTTGATTACTCTAGTTTAGAGCACACACTACTTTGTTGGCTGTTTGTATAGCATGTTTTACTTGTTTGTTTTTGCTTTAAATGTTTTTACATTGTTGTTTTTTTATCAATCTTTTCTTGTTTTTATGTCAAAAATCCAAAAACACATAAAAAGTAGAAAATCAAAAAGTTTGATTGACTTTGTTAAATTTTGTCTCATAGCATATTTTGCCTTGTACCTTTGTACTTATGGCCTTGTGCATTTACGAGCATAACTATACACTTATATCATTGTGGGAGAACTCTTGACATCTATGTGACTATTGTAAATAAATATTCAAACTTGTCATGAATGATTAGTCAATGGTTTTGTTGATCTTGAGATATGCGTAAACTTGTGCCTATATATCTTCCCACTCATTTATTTTATTGTTTTTTCTTAAAGAGCTCACCAAATGTAAACCTCCAAATAGAAAGAGATATTCAGCTACAAAAGCCTATCGCACATACTAGTATTTGACTACGAAACGCACATACTAGTATTTGAATAGGAAAAAGGGAAACTAACGTAAAATAAAATGTATGATGCCCAAAGAGCCAAAGGCTAACTCATCAAATTGAAATATAAAAATTTCTGCCATGATGTATATGGAGCCAAATGAAAGGCTTCACAAGTTATGTAATTAAGTTATGTGGGAGGTAATATATGCATATTTCTATAATTGAGATGGGTCAATTATCTAGTGCTAATTGTGTATGTTAATTGTGTATGTCTTGGTTGAATTGATCATATTGCAACTTCACATTATACTAAAGACTATCTCATTGTTGATATCTACACACATCACACATGTCTATGTTCAATGAATACCATATTCATTTGTGTGATTGTACTTGATTAAATGTGTTTTCACTTGCTCAATTTTTGTTGATCAAACACAAAAATATTTTTGAGTGTTTTAGTTGTTTTTGGAAATTATTTTGTTTTTACAAAAATTGTCAAAATTTTCAAAAATAGTGTTGCCCTGTTCTGGCGACTTAGTCGCGGGTTTGTCCAGTCGCATGTCCCAGTCACAAGCCCTCATAGAGATTTTTCGCGACTCACTGGCGGGTCAATTCTCCACTCGCCAAAAATACTTAGAATATTTTTCAAAATTTGGGTTTTTATGTTTCTTGCGGCTTAGATTGGCAACTTGTACGCGGATGGAGGTTTTAGTTGCGAGGGGTACTCAGAGATTTTTGCGAAAAACACTTAAAAAAATTTTCAAAATTTTTGTCTTAAGTGTTCTGGCTACTTGCTCGCGACTTCACCCAGTCACAAAGATCGCGTGTTTTGTGCAAATAAGTCAATTTTTAAAAGGTTTGGTTTTTCTCTCGAACTTTTGTGACTGTTCATTGTCTTCCCTAATAAACCTCTCAAGCCCACCGTGTTCCTCACCAAAATCCCCACTGTTACTCATTATTTTTACTTCAATCTTCAAGAAGAAGAATGGGTTTTCTTATTTTTCCTAAGTATTTCATGCTATTTGCCTTGAACTTCTTGATTTGTGAGTTGTTAATGTGATTTGAGATTTATTGACGAATATGGTTGAATTTAGGTATTTGCTGTGTTGATAAAATTGTTATGTGGGTTGTGTTGGTTATACGTTATTTTACTCTGTCTTTGGCTGCACAAATGTGTTATTTGTAGCACACACACACATTCTATGACATGATTGTGATTAAAATCTAATGATTTTAGGGTTTTTCCACATTTTTCTTGGGGTCTAACTTTATGCTAATAGAGTTTGTTGTCTTGTGTGGTCTCTGTTGCTCCTTGATGTAATGTGATGCAGCTTATAAATATCTCCATTCAAGAGTGCAGCTGTGAAAGGCAATAGCAACAAAGGAAAAGAGCCAGTGATTGATGTTGATGACCCCTCTCCTAGGCCAAAAAGGACCTCATCACCGTTTGGAGTGTATGATCCCCACAAATTCAGATCCTATGCTACATTCCAGACCCATGAAAATTATTTCAGAGATGCCACACCATTAGTTGAAAGGGCTGTTAACCAATCATCTCTTCGTGAAACCAACATTCCCATATGGTTTGCCACCAAGGATTAAAACTTTCTTCTCTCTGACCTTGATGTCGAATACGTGAACATGGTGAAAGAATTTTATGCTAATGCCATTGTTGAAGAAGATGAGCTTAAATGTTGCGTTCGAGGAAAGAGTTTCTCCATGTCTCCTGTTTATCTAGCAGATATCCTACACATCAATCCGCCAATGCTTGCCATAACACTGGTATATGATGACTTAAATCCAAACGAGGATTTACTAAGGGAAACCCTTGGACGAAACTTGGAATTCTCCCAAATTGGGAATTCAATAAGTGTTTCTTCCCTATCTCCCGAACTAAAGGTGCTTACCATAATCATGTTCCACAATCGATATCCTCTATCTAACACCGGATATATGAATCTAGGGAGAGCCTTGTTCCTACATGATCTGGTTTCGAATGAAGAAATTGATATCTGTGCTCATATCTTTCATCTTTTGTACAAAACAGTTCTTCAAACTGATTCAAGGGCATGCATTCCTTTTTGCTGCCTCATTTCAAGGATTTTGAAACTCAAAGGCGTTCATCCTTTTGACAATGAGTCTACTTACCCAAAGCAAAGTCCGATCAACATCCGTACACTCAATGTTAGCATTGGTCATAGTTGAAAGGGAATCAAGACAGAAAGTTCAGCACTTCCTACTAGTTCACATTTTGCCTCATCCTTCCATGATGAGAAATTGGATAACATTATGGCATCCATCAATGACATTAGCACCAAGATGTCCGGGCTTACTACTTTCCTACACCATCATCACATCTGTTGTGATACAAAGTTCACTTCTCTCTAAACCCAATTGGACCAAATCCAAAGGAAGCTAGAAGAAAGTGATGACTAGCTATTCCATGACAAAAAAGAGGAGATGATGACAATAGGGGGAGTACTGATGTTGAGAAGTAGCTGCCTAGTGCTAATGCTGAGAAGGTGCTGCTTATGTTTAATGCTTTGTTTATTTGTTATCACATGACTTAGTTTATATTCAATTTATGTACTTTGGGTTTTGTACCTTTGCTTTGTAGCGTAGTACTTGCTGTTTAATGTTTTGCATTTTTTTTAAGTACATCACTCTTGTGCTCTAGTAGGATCTTGTTCCTAAATGCATATGCTTCATGTTTTATGCATTAGTTGAGTGTTGGACATGCAGATGAAACTTTGCATTTAAGCTTATTAGCATGCATGTCCGGATGTTCATTCCTTATGTGAATAAACATTGTGGTCACTATTCTATAGTGATTGCTTGTATGGTCAAGTCATGGTTTATTGCTTTATTTCATTTTGATTGATCGCATTGCGCTTGCTTTATATGCATTACAAGTTTTCTACATACGATGATCAAATTGTATTGTTGTGTTTCAGGAGCTACTTGTTCTTATGATTCAAGAGCTACACAAATTCTAAAGTTAGGTGTGAATAAGTTTTGTTTAACTCTTCCCAACTCACATGTTAAGTCTAGAGTTTGTTTTAGAGTTTTGCCACAAAATAGCCAAAGGGAAAGATTGTAAGGTTGAATTTAATCAACTATCTTGTTGACTTTATTCCGTGCCAAATTTGCTTGTAATTTAGCAATTACTAACCCTGTATTTAGGTGGAAATCATGTAAGGGTAGTGTGTGAGAAAGTGTGAAGAAATGCTCAAAACTGTGCAGTTAAGCAAGGACCCGCGGCTGGATCTCGCAAGTGGCTTATGGCTCTCAAGCCGCCAGATGATGCACACGAGTGAAGCATGTAGAAGAGCTAAACTGTCATGCCAGCTGTACATTAAAAAAGGTCCAAACTGGCCATTTAGTTAGCTTGCAGCTTGGACTCGCGACTCAGTCAAGTCGCAAAGCCCAGTCGCCAGTCTACTCTGTTATGGAAAAACTAACTCTTCGCATTCTATTCTCACTCTAGTATAAATACCCCTTATACCCACAAAATATTGAGAGCTTCCGGAGGGAATTTTGAGATAGAAACCCTAGAGAAAAACAAGATTGACTCATCCACAATCTTCACATAGTAACTCTTCAAATTCTTCAACTTTCACCCTCTTCATTGTTACATCCTTAAGAGGTTCTTTAACCAAATCTTTTTCTCACCTTACCCATATCTGTGAGAAAGCTTTTAGATGCTTTGGAAAGCAGTTTGGAAGAAACCAATTCATATTGGTTGATGCTACGGGTTATAGCAGAATCCGATAAGCTAAACAAGAAATAGGCTCGGCGTAACCTCGTTGAAGTAGGAGCTTAAAAGGCTTAAGTACACTGGGTAGATTAGGCTTAAAGGATCTTCTACTATTCATGTATTTTAACTACATTCTTTAGTGGATTATTTACCGCTTGGAGGGCAGCGGAGAAATTTTACACCGAAGGCTTCGGTTTCCTCTTCGATAACACATCGTTGTGTTGTCCTTTTATTTGCATCTCTCTTCCCTTAATCTTTACCATTTAATTTCTACTGTGGATGTGATTTTATTTGGTTTAGACTGTTTATCAATTCTGTTATTTGCTTATGTTCATATTCCGCACATTAATTATTTGATAATAAGCTTAAATTGATAATTTAGAAATTGAGGGTCTAAACGCTCATAATGTTTTATGCACATATTGAACATTCACTATTATCTAGATTATAGTTTTGACAATCATAATTAAGATGTAGTGTTTTTATTTTTTATTTTTTTAATTTAAATGGTCCACCTGGATCTCATCTTTTGAAGAGGCAAGTTCCACTTATTATTGAGACAAAAGCATTAACAGAGATCTCAGTTAAGACAGCATCCCATTTTTTTTTAGAATGGTACGTATTGGCGTTTCAGGGCGTGTTTAATTTTTAAGTTCGAGTCTTTAAGTGGAATATTAAGTTATCTTACACAACCTTTTTCATAAAAACTGAGGTGACAAACTGTGAATAAGAGATTATGAAGAGCCGTTAGTGAGGAATCATGTGGAAATCAAACATCCTGTTCACTTCAGAAGGTTTTATAAAAAGTTATGAAAAAATGTTAATGCCTATAGTATTTTTTTTTTTTTTTTCAAATTCATGTAACCTGAACTGTACGTAATACAAAGTAAATGAATTTTTAGGAAGATTAAAGTAATTTTACTTTTTCCTTTGTTATCTAATCATTTTAAAATTTCAATTCATCATGAAATGAAAAGAATATCATCTTCAAAACCAACACATATATTAGTACAACGTAACAGTTACTATAATGATCATACCATTGGCTCTAATTTTTATCACAACTTGATGCCATAGAATATAAATGATAGACAATTACTTTCAAATGGACTAGAACTTTTTTTTTTTTTTTCAGCACTCATAATTGATCACATTAGAATTGTGCAAAAATTGGGTCCTTAGACTTTTCTCTTAATCAATACAAACAATAAGTTTAAGTACTTATATTTTTCCACAACCAGTGACACAACTTGTTCTTATTAGTGTATAATAAAGGTTGTGTTAGTTGTAGAACCTACCAAAATGATGTCTCTATAATAATCACAACAGACCAGCAATTATTAAAAACATAGTATATCTCTAACATTGCTCAAACCAAATAGTACTCTAGATTCTGGTCTTGGTCCAAAAGCTTACCGGGTCAATATAGATCCACCCAGTCTCTCCCTTTGAGCTATCGGCCGAAATATCAAACCCAAGCGGAAAGGTGAAACTCTGTATAGACCAAGGGGAAACTTTAGAAATTTCTTAATAGTACATTATTAATTGATAAGATTTGAAATATTTGTTTAAAAAAATTGATTTTTTCCCCTAAAATTGAGAACTTTCCCACAAATACAATTGCTTATTCTTAGCCAAACTCTGCATCCCCAAGAAGAACATGAATTTTTCTAGAATTGATAATGTTTGTTTGTTGGAAAAAAGAAAGAGTATTATTCATAGGACTTCTAATAATGAAAAACTATTTTTGAAAATGGTAATTCATGGTTATGAGCATAAACTAATATGACATTTGGAGTTCCAAAAATTACAAAACTAGTAAGGACCCAAAAAAATAAATAAATAAAAAATCTTAACAATTTCCATTTAAAGTTGTACTTGTACTTGTGCTTACTCAATTTCTACTCTAACAGTGAAATGAAAATTTTCAATTATGAATATTTCCAAAATTATATTTCAATATAAAATGGAATTTGATATTCTAACGAGCTCTTTAATTTTATATATATAGTGAAAATGTAGATTTGCAACAAAATATAGTACAATATCAATCATAAATTATTTTTTGTTTCTAAATGAACATCAAGTTTCATTTTGATAAATAATATATGATTTAGTAGAAATATATAAATATTATTATCTAGTATTTTGTTTATATTTTATAAATACTAAAATAGATGTTAGTTTATATTCTTATTTTATAACTGTTATTTTTTTATATTTTATTTTTTCATAATTAATTTTTAATTTTATTATATTTCTTATTCTTAGGTGGTTTAGTGTTTTTTCTATTAGTTTTGGCCCCCGAAAATTAAATTATGGTCCCATCCGAATGGCAATTCCTGAATTGCAAAAAAATATAATAATAAATAAATAAATACACTATTATTTTTAAATTAACATATTTTGTCTACTTTAATAGAAATATTGAACAACCTAATTTGAGAGTCTAAAGAATTTGCGCTAAACAAAAATAAGAGTAATGCTAAGTACATAAAAATAAAAAACCAGTAATTTCACAACATTCCTAAATTAGCATGCTAACTCACACATTAACCAACCACATTCTCCAATTTATTTTTTTTAATGATATGGAATACTAATTTTGAAATGTCGTGAAAATGTTGAGACTTTTTGTTGTATTTATAGCATTACTCCAAGCAAATCTTGACCCCTTAAACATCCTCATTGCAACCCCTTAAAAGAATTTTTTTTTTTTTTTTTTTAAAGGTAGCCCTAATAACCTAAAAAAATACGCTAAACAACAAGGAGATTAGGCGAAACAACAACAAATGAACAAAATATTTAATAAAAAGCTCATTTTAAAAAATAAAATAAAAACTCCTAATCATTCAGATTTGTAATTCGTTTAACCCATTCCATAAAAATAATCCATAATTATTAGGATTTTCTAAAAACTGATAATAAGAGAGATAATATGGCCGTGAGTTCTCCTAGGTTGTGCTGGCAGCTTTGCTTTCTTTGGCTTTGTGTTCATAGCATTGATAATGAAAAAGCTATCATGCTATGATTTCAAATATGAAAAATTACACAAGAAAATTGTAAAACTTTATATATATGAGTGTACATAAATTTGTATTTTTTGTGATATTAATATATTCACATTCACTTTTTATTATATCTTGTATAATTTAAGTTTGATAATGATTTCATAAAAAAAAAAGTTACATAACAGGTACCATAAAAAATTTGATAAAGCTGCCACTGTCCCATTCCTATACCAACAGAGCATTGATGAAAGCATAGGGTTCAATATTCTGGAATAAACTGCGCGCTTTTGGTTTGCATATGCTTTTATGTTTGTACTTGATAAACAAACATATATTGAAATAAGAAGTAGGCGCACGAAATAGCCAAAACATATATTGGGTAATATATGAAAGAACCTTACTATTTTCGCCAAACAAAACATGAAAGAAGAATGACATCGGTTATCAGAAGAAACAAAAGAAGTTATATCTACCTGAAGAATGATTAAGTTCAAGTGGATTAAGGAGCTTCCCTCTGGATAGACCACCAAATGTTGTTACCACTTGAAGGCAGTTCCTCTAAACTAGAATTGTGGAATTTTGTTGAAGAGAAGAAAGGTTTGAGAATCAATGGAATGGCGGATCATTCCAATGCCAAAGTGTGCTTAAATATGAATCAGCCTGTCAAAAAGAGTGGAAAAGACGTATAAAAATTTATGAAAGTATTCCGAAAGCTAGATAAAGCAATAACATTCATATTGGGTGTGCTAAATCACTCAAAATGCTATTTTAGCGCCCCAAATAAGGGAACTTATTATTTTTTAAACTCTATTAAGTAAACAATAGCTGTTTAGTTTGATATTAAACATGTACAAAAAACGAATCAGAAAAAACAAAAACTACTTTATCTCTATAATTACCAGACTAATTGACAAATTTTATTGGTTTTTAAGAGCATTATTGGATTAACTCAAACGTTTGAAAGGGCTAACTTCTATTTTTGTAGCTAAATATTTATAGTTTGAATACTTATACATAATATAAAATAATTTTTTTAAAAATGGGAGGGGGGGGGGGGGGGGGTGGGTGGTGGGGTATTTTGTAAAATTTTTTAGCACCTGTTGGAGTAGTAGCACTTTATTGTAGTAAATACTGCTAATTTTTTTTTATCATTTTACTCTCTGCTATGTTGGCTAATTAATATTATTTTAATAGGTTGAATGATATAGATAAAATATTTTTTTTGGGTGCTAAATGAGATTTTTTTTTTTTTTTTTTTTCATTATTTGTAATTGATATTAGCAACTTCTTTGTAAGATATTTGGAAAGACTTCGTTTCCCCACAGTAACTTCACTATAGTTGATTATACAATCATATTTTTTCCAAAAGTAATTAAATTTAATTAAAGAATCTAATATACTACAACCAAATACTTAACCTAAATTTTTCTCCATTTTCTCATCCAATTCTCGTTATGTGTAATAATATGTCTAACATGGAAAATGCTAAAGACACTACAAATTTTATAATATAACTTTTACAAATTAGAATGATAATGAATATGATAATTGATGACATCAATTTGTAATAGTAATGTATTAAAATATGTTGTATACCCAACATAGATCAAGATCCTTTAAAGTTCTTAGGGTACTCTAACATAGAGTAATTTTAATTTTAACCATTCTTTGATGATAAATGTTACATATTATATCATGTTATCTTCCACTAACAAACTCCCTAAAATAATGGGCTTTAAAAATAACTATAAATAAATAAAATCTTAAGAGGGAGGAGAATACGCCTTGTTCCAAATAACAACAAAAATAGTCTAAACAACAATAAGATTAGGCCAAACAACAAAAGAACAAAATATTTAAAAAATAATCTCTTTAAAAATTTTAAAACTCCTAATTATTCAGATTGGTAACCTATTCTATAAAAATAATCTCTAATTTCTTTTTTTTTTTTCTAAGAAATGGTACCAAGAAAGATACTATGGCAGTAAGTTCTATTGGCTGCACAATATCTGCTCTCCTCAGTTTTCGTTCTTAGCAGCTTTGCTCTCCTCTACAACTCAACTAGCAGTCGCAACATGTATCATCTGTTACTCTTTATCATTGTTTCAGGCACCCTCTTACTTTATTACTCTCATCTCAGCATTATCAGTTCTTACTTTATTTCTTATCAGACATTATTTTTCTTTTTAATTTTGTTAGTGGAAAGAAAATATATAACTTCATGTATTTGGGTTTTTTTTTTGTATTTTTTTTTTTTTTGGTATAATTAAAATTTCTTAATGACTAACCTAGGAAAACTCTTGGAATCATCACTGATAACTCTAGAGGATCTTGAACCTTTGGTTAGGGCTATAAGTGAACAAAGCTATTCTTAAACAACTCGAGCTCTACTAGATAAAAATTTTATTCATGTTTGTTTGTTTATAAATAAGCTAAGTTCAAGACTTAGCTTTATGCTAATTTAATAAACAAGCTGAGCTCAACCAAAAAATTTTGTTTATAAACAAGCTTGTATACTATAAGACTCAACACAAAACAAGTTGGGCATAGATTCATTTATAGGCTTGATATGTGTTTGCTAAATAAACATATTACAAATATCTTAATAATGACTTGACCAATATGGAACTACTACCCATTACCTTAATTTTTCCCCTCATTTTAAATTGACCAAGCAATATTTTGGACTTTAATTACATTTTTCTTTTCTTTAAATTTAAGTGGGCCATGTATGGTCCTTCTCCATCAAGCATCTAATGTAAAATTATTAAATATGTTAGTCATTTTCCATTCATAATAGATACAAACAATTTCTTTTTCTAATTCGTCACTATCTAACGTGGACGTAAAATTTGTATTTTGAACAATTGCTAAAGTTATAGATAAGGAATAATAAATGGATGGATTTAATTATGTAAAGTTGTAATTTGAACAATAGCTAATCATAGGTGGGATCAAAAGCATAATAAAAATGAGAACACTTTTTTTTTCCACTTGATTTTTGAAGATATAAGAATTTGATAATGTAATTTTGTTAGTTCTCAAGCTCAAAAACTTGACCTAAGCTTGAGCTCGAGCTTGGTTTGACTAATTAATCAAGCCAAGCTCCAACTTTTTAGCTTTCCATGAGTTTAAGCTCAAACATTATTTTAAACTTGTCACGAGCTCAGGCCAAGCTTGAGCTTTTGGCTTTTACTGACGAGCCAAGATCAAACATGCACTAAGCGACAAAGCTCAGCTCGTTTACTGCCCTACTTGGTAAGTCAATTGGTACTACTCTTTGGTCCAATCCCTATTGATAGTCATGATTCATCACATTGAAATCTATTTTATGGAATAATTTTGTGATTCACTTTATACTCCACTAATAATAATTTATAATGTATTTGATTTTTTTTTTCACTTTAAATTTTAATACTTATATAGACATATATATACATATATATATATATATACATATATATATATATATATATATACACACACATATATATTAAATTGTTTGTTTAGATCCCTCAAATCAGATTGTTTAACCTAATAAATTAGCCAAGTAATTACTTAGGTTAATTATGAGATCTAGGTTAAACAAGGACAAATCATATCCTGCATAGCAATAGAAAAATAAAGAACACACTGATATGATGACTCAAGAAAACTAATGAAACCAACAGTTTCAAGGTAAAAACCTGAAACGGATTTGACCTAGCTATCCTCAAGGTAAAACAAATCCACTATAAGAGAATTGAAGTTTCTACAATAAGATTTAACCCTAAATCTATTGCTACCTCCAATAGTAACTTACTAACATGACCACGTGCAAGCTTCGTCTAAGGTTGAATTTATTCAACCATGTGTTGGCTTTATTCTGTGCCAAATTTACTTGTAATTTCTGCAATTAGACACCCTGTATTTAGGTGGGAATTATGTAAGGGTTGTATGTGAGAAAGTGTGAAGAAATTCAAGTGTGTGTGCAACCAAGAAGAGTCTCATGACTGGATCTCGCAACTAACTCATGACTGGTAAGTTGCCAAAGTACCACATGTGTGAAGCATGCAGGAAGCTGAAGAGTCATGACAGCTAGAGCACTACAAGACAAAAAGTATAGTCTGGCCTGGCAGTTATCTCGCAACTCGTTCCAGTCGCGAGAGTAAGTCGCCAGAATGCCTTATTTTGCAAAAAATGACTTTTCACATTCCTCGCGTGCCCTACTATAAATATCTTACCCACGAAATGTAGAGAAATTCCAGAGAGAATTTTGAGAGAGAAACCCTAAAGCAAACCAAGATTGACTCAACCAAAATTTTAGACTTTTGATTCTTCGAATTTCTCTACTCTCACCCTCTCCATTGACATATCCTTGAGAGGTTCATTTGCCAAATCCTTATCTTACCATACCCATATCAATGAGGAGGTATTTTGGTGCTTGGGAAGTTGCTTAGAGATGTCCAATTTACTTGATTAATGCAATGGGCTTATTGTGGGATTCGGAAAGCTAAAGAAGACACGATTAGGCTTAACCTTGTCAGAGCAAGAAGATTGGAGGGCTTAGGTGCATTAGGTAGATTAGGCTTGGAGGGTCTATTACTATTCGTGTATCCCAATTTTATTCTTTAGTGGATCATTTCAACGCTTGGAGGGCGGCGAACAGGTTTTTCGCTGAGTTCTTCGATTTCCTCTTCAATAACACGTGTTGGTGTTATCTTTGTGTTTGCATCTCTCTAACCCTTACTCTTGCCTTTTAATTACTATTGTGTTGTGATTAATTATGGTGTAGAGTTGTTTATTTGTTTGGGTTGTAGCTCGTACTTATTATTCCACACATATATTGTTTGAGTATAAGCTTATGCTGGTTAATTTGAAGTTGGGGGGTCAAAGCATTCATTAGTGTTTTACACACTAATTTAACTTTCACACCAAATCCATGGACTCCTTCCCCTTGGATTTGCACCACACAAGCACCCATGCTTGTGAATTTGAGATCCCACTCAAAGGTTTTAGATCATGACTTGTTGATCTTGCAGCAACTAGATTCCACCAGCACTTGATTATAGATCTTGTTCCGGTAGATACTTGTAGAGTTAGAAGGTAAAGAACCTCTCAGATCTCATAGGAGTAATTCACAACTCTTCCCAGAGTCATTAAAACGTAGCTAGGGTTTTCCTTTTATACATAAGAGTATTGGACTAAAACCTTAAACGTTTTCATGGGCTTGGGCCTGTTTAAAAATCAACAGAAATTCTTTTCCTAGAATTTTTGATCGGTCGAGCTTCATCCTTCGATCAGTCGAGCTTCACAAAAATTTAATTCTTTTTCTTGAAGCTTGTATACTCTTGAGTCGTGATGTGAACCACTTTGAGCAATATCTAACACCTATCTTAGAAATGTTTTGTTCTCAGTTTGCCAACATATACAAATTGAAAACTCTAAACATTTAATCTTAAATCTTTAGAACCTAACAATCTTTCCCTTTGGCAATCCGTGACAAAACACACATATATATGAATTGCTCAACTCAAGAATTAGCCCAATTTACACATTGTTGCCCAAATACAATTCCATCACAATCCACTAACTATTAGTTGCTAAAATAGATAGTTGCTAAAATAGACAACAGATGAGAAAGAATTAACCTATGAATTCCTGAAACACTCAAAACAAACCATAAATGCATGTGTGGAAATTACAGTATAAATCCAAAATTTAAAAACTAAACTTAAATTCACAAAACATAAAAGATAGACAAAATATCAAATGAATAAACATCAAATAAACCATCATAGTCAATCATAAACCAACAATGTTTTTGAAACAAGAAGAATAGAAGAGAATACAGATCAAAACTGTGAAATTATACATCAAAAACTCTCATCATCAATTAAACTACTCCCCCTAAATACAAAAACTCTCTCTACTCTCCCCCTAAGTACAAGAGCAATATCCTAAACCTACTCCCCCTTTTTGTTACGCATTGCCAAAGGCAACCATCAAAGATCAGAGGGTCGAGGAGGCAAAAATGTACTTCTATACTCAGCAAAGCCAACTCTCAAGGAAGCACCCTCAGTAAGTATCTCATTAATGAGCTATCCATGAGTTGCCTAAGTGGTTATGAATGTCTCCATCTTGGCATAGAGTGAGAGAGGGGGAGCAACTATAGGATCAACAGTATCATCATTAGTAGCAGGATCCACAATAGGAGTGGGATCCACAGGAACCTCCTTAGTAGCAGGCTGATCACCAGAAGCAAAAGCAGCAGTAGAAGCTTCCCCTTTTAGTCTATTTGATGTCCCAGTACTTGGTTTAGCACTCTTCATTTGAGTGTCACTGTCTAAGAAAAGTGGCTCCTATAGGGGCAGTAATACGAACTAACTCTAGAGAAGGATGATAGGCCAAAAACATATTGACCCTTTGTGATGAATTAATTAATTAATTAGCCAAGTTTATTAATTAATCAAATTAACATGCAAACTTGTGGTAGCACAAACAAATCACCAATTAAACTAAGAGTAGTGGAAATTAAATTGACACTGTGATTTGTTTACGAATGGGGAAAACCAACACGGCAAAAACCCCATCGAGTGATTTTAAGGTCACCACTCCCGAAATTCCGCCCTTATCACAACAAGCGGTTACAAGTAAAGGAATCCCAGTATCTTATACCAACCTATAATTGAACCCTTACCCCAATATCCAATTGAACTTTTTCTATAGTGACAATTTCTCCTTTAAATGCATGGCTCCCAGTACGTGACTAACCAATTGCGCGGATTCCAGTACGCAATTTCAATCACCAACTAGAAAAGGTTGTTGGCTGCAAAGTTCTTCTGTTCATCTCAACGATGAAGATCAAGAAGATGCTTGGTCATAAAACCCTACGGTGCACAAACACAGTAACTTCTTCACAAAAATGATGAACTAGGGCAAAACTGTGTCTTCGATCACAAATTGCTTGAACAAACTTTGCTCAACACTTGTGCAATTTGTGTCCACTTTGACGGCCCTTTAAATAATCCTTTTATATGTCTAGGGTTATGAGAAAAGAAAGCTCAAACACATAATTACGGATTAGAGTAAAAAACAGAACTAAAATTTTGTTTTTCATAAACCTCGACAAATGCCTATCTGTCGAGCTGCTGTTGAGCAGCTGTCGAGCCACGAGGCTGGAAGAACTCTTCAAGCTCGATAGATAACTAGCTGTTGAGCTTTAATGATAGGCACTTTTCAAACTTGAATCTTGGACAGACTTGCATGGCTTCAACACTTGATCTTGAAACAGAGTTTCTTGAAGTATTAAACATATCCTAAATCTACCCAAATATAAGTAAAAAGCAGTTTGTCAAAGGATTAGCCAATTATATGAAATAGTGACATATGTTCCTAATAAGTAAATCACATATATCTTAACAAAGGAAAGTCAGCTAATCCTAGAAAGAGTAAAACCCTATAGATAAATACAGGAAAGAACAGATTATGTGCCTTAGATTTACTTCTATACACCTCAACAATGGTCTGAATAAAAAGGGAAGAAAAACACATGGACCCATCTGTGATAAGAGCATAAACAAAAGCACATCTGTCCAAAGGGATGGTGTGAATGTGAGAGATAGGAAAGATGTTATGACATGCTATCCTAAAGAAAAGACAGTTAAGTCAGTGAACTCACTTGAGTTTATTTTTGGTTTAGACCCTCAAGTGACTGATCTTCCACAAAGCAAAGACATCACATCAATGTATGGAAAAGTAGGTCTACGAACTAGAAGTACACCGAGAGTTTCAGAGACTATTCATTTGGCTATCTTAAACTCTTTACCTCTAATCCAAGTAGTCAAGTAATGACCACTTGCACCCTCAGAATATATAGAGATATTCAAGTAGAATTCTTTGATCAAGGCAGTAGGAGAGGGATGAGAAACAACACAAAAGGAAACCTAGTTTCTAGACACTACACTCCTACGATGGAAGGATCTAACTCATCTAGAACAATCTGTCTTTCCCCCCAAATAGACTTATACTTTGTTAAAGTTTCAAAAATTTGCTCAGTTTTGGCTGTAGGAAACCTAACTGTATCAACTAGAGCAAAAGTAGATGAGGATGTTGAGTTCCTATTGGCTTTGGTTTGATACTTTTTACCAACCTTAGGAGCCATGTCTAAAAGTTAAAGAAAAAGGAAAAAATTAAAACAAAAACAAAAACCAAGGGCAAACTACATCAGATAGAGAAAGAATTTTCAAAAACTATATGATGCATGATGCAAAGACATATATGATGCATTATCTAATGCACAAAAATAGTTCAATTTTATCTCAATTTTGAAAATTGACCAAGAAAATTAGAAATTTAGCAAAATCCCCAATTTTGAAACCATAATTTTCCAAAAATCCATATATTGATCAATTGAACTACACAACAGGTATAAAATATGTTATAGTTAATTAATCAAATAATATCACAACCCAATTTTACTCAATTTCACCAAATTGAACAAAATCCCAAATTTCTCAAGAACACATAAACCCTAATTTTGAAATTTTGTAGAAATCTTGAAATTTTGTAGAAATCTTGAAAATTTTGAAATTAAAGCATGTGAATCATGTTTGAATGATTCAAGAACAAAACCCATACAACGATTTGGATCAAAACAATCAAAATCATCAAAAACCCTAAAAAACTTTTGGTTTGAAATTTATATATGGAAAAATTGATGCAAATGCATGAATGCATGTAATTTAAACAAAAAAGAGGGGTAAAAGTGTCTTACCAAGTGTTGAGGAAGAAGACCCTTGAAGCTTTGACTCAGAAAAGGACAAAAAAAAAATAGTGAAGAGGAATCGAAAGGAACCGGAAAGAGAAGACAAAAATATGAAGAACGTGTGATCTAGTTCCTTTTTGTTTTCTTTTAAAAAAAAGATTTTCGATCGGTCAAGAGGAATTGAGCCAAGAATCAAAAAAGTCTTAAAAACATATTTGACTGATCAAGAGGAATCGAAGAAGGCCGAGACTTTTAGCCTTAACTAAATTTTTAGATCGGTCGATAGACAAATTCGATTGATTGAGACTTGAAAAACCAGAAAAATATTGAAAACCTGAAAACTTTATGTAGAATCACTTTTAAAGTAGATTTTATGATATGAAATGCATGTCAATGATTCCAAATGTTTTCAAAAACACTTTCGCTTCAACCAAATCAATTTTTATCAAGATTCAAAAATTTTCTCCCCAAAAATTTCTACCCAAACCCCAAAAAGTATTAAACATTTCAAGAAGCACAATTTTGGAAGGCCACAATTATTAACACACAATCACATGTACAGTGTTTAACAAAGATTTGCATGTGGTGTGTGCAACTAGTAAGTATATAAAATACATAAAATGTGATATGTAGATAGAAATTAAACACAATTTCTACATTATCAATTAAATAAGTTTGAAAGTGATTATCACCTAAATAGTTACATCATATAACTCCCACATCTCTTAGAAAACATGCTTGCAATCATGTAATAGCTTTTTATATTTTTTTTTTATTTTCTTTTGATTTTGATTTTGATTTTTCTTTCGATTTTCACATTCTTTTTACAATTAACACCTCGTTTAATTTTTCTATGCAAGTGCTACATCTTACGAGCACGACTTTTATAATTTGCACACAGGTGTTAATGATTGGCGAGTAACAGTGGTGAGATGGTTATTTATGCCTTTCTCCTAGGATTTTTTAGTCCTTATAATCAAAAGAATGTGACTTCAAAATCAAGAGCACGTGTTTAAAAACCATAAACAACTAGACAATTTAAACACTATATAGCACAAACTAGCAAAATGCAGAAAAATAGCTTATCTGAGATAAACAAGGTACACAGTCATGAAATGCAAATTTCATAGTCCAACCTCAATTACACATTTGAAGATGTGTAATACCAAAAAAAAAAATTAATAATTGTTTTTTTATTAATTTTTTAATTAAAAAAACTTAAAAAGATCATAAACAAACCTAGAATGATTAAGCACAAGGACCATGTCAGATAAACTCACTAAGACTAAGTCTTTTGCATCTACACTCTTTTAGATGCAAACTTGGGATTGGAGTTTCTAGATGAACTAAACTTAAACTCAGCTCCTATATTGGTATAAAGGTTAAGAGGCTTTACCAATTCATGAATAAGTGCCATAGGAACTTGTGCTTTTGGCATAAGCACTTTTTGATTGGTTGCTTGCTTTGAAGCTTGCAACTTAAAACAATTTGGGTGTGTATGCCTAGCTCCACCACAAAAATGACCAAACCATTGAGGTTTGTGTTGTTTCTTGCTTCTAGGATGATTAGGTTTCTTGGGTTTTGACTCACTTAGATCTACCCTAATCCACCTAGTAGCTAGAATCTCTTCCTTAGGTACCTTAACTATAGGAGTAGAAATAGATGTAGTAGGTACAAACTTAGGAGGATGAACAACAAAAGTAGAAACACTCTCAATAAACCTTAACCCTATCTTATCAAAAAAAGATTTTTGAACATTCAACATATTATCCAGTTTAGAAGTAGAAGTCCTATCAAGTTGTTCACTAACAACAGATAATTCAGATTCTAAACTTTTGATTTTCTCAATCAATGACATGTTCTTAATCTTAATAGAAGTTATGAGTCCATTTGCATTAAACAATTTAACCAACAGGTTTTTTTTTTCTTGTTCAAAAGTGTTTATCTTCTTCAAACCTATGTCAACATTGATGGCATCTTTTGCTGCAATCTTGCATAGCTTGTCGTAAGCCTCTTGCAAGTCAGCACTCTTAGAGAGTTCCTCATCAGAAGAGTTCTCCTTAACAATTTCAGGCTCACTTACTATAGCAGTAGCAGTGAAGGCCATGAAATTTCCTTCTCGATCACTTTTAGACTCGTGATCAGAAACTTTAGCATCAATAAGGGTAACCGCCATTACTTTTCCCTTAGATCTCAAGTAAGAAGGATATTCTAACCTAAGGTGACCATAACCTTGACAACCAAAACACTGTTGACCTAATGAATTGTTAGAGGATTAAACAACCTTATCTTTTGATTTTTCTAAAATGTTATTTTTGGTTGTTTCATTCGTCTTAACATTCTTAGTGTCAACATTGTTTTGATTTCTTTCCCATCTATTATTGTTCCTCAAAAATTTTCTAAAATTCTTGGCAAGATAGGCTATCTCTATAGAAGAGATTTCATCATCAAATCCACTATCATCTATACCATCAACAGATTTTAAAGCCATAGATTTGGATTTGTTGGTTTTAGGTAGGTCAAACTCATAGGATTGAAGAGATCTTACAAGTTCATCAACATGGATGGTGTCCAAATCCTTAATTTTTGTTATAGCAGTGACTTTGGGTTTAAAATCCTCAATCAAGGATCTAAGAATCTTCCCAACCACTTTAGGTTGATCATAAACTTCACCCAAATTAAAAGCAGAGTTCACAATGTCATTTAGTTTGGCATAGAACTCATCAAAAGTTTCATCATCAGACATCCTAATGCTTTCAAACCTAGAGGTCAACTACTGCAGTTTATTAATTTTTATTGCCTAAGTGCCTTCATGCACAGTTTGCAAAATATTCTAGGTGGTATGAGCAACCTCTACATTAGAGGTCCTTCTAAATTCTTTCATCGAAACATCATTAAATATAACATTCATAGCCTGGCTATTAAAGCTTGCTCTTCTTTTTGTGCAATGGTTAGTCTCTCCCAACCATTCTCAGCAAAGAGCCATACTCTCTCATCTAGGGATTTCAAAAAGGCTTTCATCCTAACCTTCCGCTAAGCATAGTTATTCTCATCAAAATGGGGAGGGATCACAAGAGAGTGACTGTGTTCCATGATAGCAAGGGTTAAGGATCAACTCAAGGTAAACTACCTAAACAAGAGCCAACCTGCTCTGATACCACTTGTTTGTTTGTTTAGAACCATTAAATCAGATTTTTTTAACCCAGATATATTAGCCAAGTGATTACTTAGTGAAAGTTTGAATTTGTGCCAAAACCCAAGAGCTTGTTTAGACTCCCAATTAAAAGTTATTGCTAAATTGCTTTTACTCTTACTTAATCAAAGTGCAGAACAAGAGTAAATGAGCTCAATGAATTGATACTACTCTAGTGCATAAACATGAACAACAAACAATAAATGTAAAGCACAAGAGTAAGGGAAGAGAGATGCAACCACAAGATAACACCAAGACGTGTTATCAAAGAGGAAATCGAAGAACTCAATGAAAAACCTCTCTGCGACCCTCCAAGTCGAAATTGATGCACTAGAGAGTAAAGTTGCAATACACGAATAACAAAAGACCCTCCAAGCCTAGTCTACCCCATGTACTTGAGCCCTCCAAGCTCTTGCTACCAGTGGACTTCTCGGAGTTATGTCTTCTCTAACTTTCCAAATCCCGCAATACGCCCGATTGCATCCACCAAGCCTTACCGGTTTCTTTTGGCAAATCCCCAAAGCTTCCCAAGCTCCAAAACACTCTCTACACTCTGAAAAAATATGGGTGGTGTTTAGGTACAAATCTCCTAACAAGGTATGACAATGAGAGAGGAAAGTAGAAGAGGCTAGAATGATTTCTCACTAAGGATGAGTAGCTCTCTCTCTAAAAGATAAGTGTGTGCGTGTGTTGTAGAAAACCTATCTAGGTTTTTTCTCTTTGAATAGCCTCTCATAAATTTGTGGCTAATGAGGGTATATATAGTATAGTTGAAGGGTATGAAAGTCACACATAAAATCCTCTAAGCAGAATGATTACCAGGCATCTCACAAGTTGGCCCTTCTCGCGAGACACTATTGAAACTGACAATTTTGGGACGACTCTTCAGCTTCTAACATGTGCTTCTCATGTGGCTCTTTCGCGGGTAGGCTTCTCATGAGACACTGGCAAAATCCAGTTGTTCATCCAATACATGCTCGATTCTTCACTAACTTAATACTAAACCCAATACAAGAAAATCCCACAGAATACAAAGAACAAAATAAAGCAATTACAACACTTTTTGTCATGGAATAAAGCCAACATAAAACATAGTTGTAAATCACAACTTTAAAATCTCCCCCATTGGCTATTCCGTGACAAAATAGCCTATAACAAATCTAGACTTAAATATGAGTTTGGGAACAATGGCAAAAGTCACTCACACCTAAGTCTAAAACCCGTGATGAACTTGGAACACAATACCTGTAACCTGAAACACTTGCACAAAATGCATTATGCCCTCAAGGTAAAGCAAGTAATAAAAGAATAAGTATAGTGTAATAAGTAAAAGAGCGATCAAGTTAACAAGATATGAAAAATATGAGTAACTTGATCAAACACATGATAGTCATATGAAAATGACTACAATGATCATATAGTAAAGCAAATAATCATCCGAATGTGCAACCAACAAAGCACAATGGCATAAGGATGTATACATGTCCAACACATAAGCATGATGCAATGAGAGCAGCAAAGTATAGATAACTCAAAGCACCATAAAGCAATGAGAAAACAAGCATAAGGTAAGACAAAGCAAAAACAAAGTTTTCTTATAAAAGATGTCTTCTCCCCCTTGGTATATGCATCTCCCCTAGGGCTTTCTCCCCCTATGAATGTGCATGTGGTAGAATTTCTCCCTCTAAGAATGTGCACATGAGTCATATAGAAATGACGATACATTTCGATATACTCTCTAGTATACTCTTCCCCTTTTTGTCACGAATAGACAAATGAATAAAGAGGAAAGAAGGAAAGAAAAGAAGATATGAACAAGGGTAAAAAGATGCATGAAGGGTGCAAGATGAATGAGAAAATGAAGCTCAAACATAGGACCCAAAAAAAAAAAAAAAACTACAAAGCATAAAGTAAACATGACATGCTAAGGATGATGAAACATGATAAAGACCTAGGCATGACATGGACACAAGAACATGTTATATGTGCTAAAAGGTCTAAAAAGACTTAACTAGCATAAGTGAATGCAAAACATGTCAAGTGTTAGAGTGTGTGCATCAAAGGTGCATCTAGTGTGCACATGAGATGCTTGACTAATGCATGATCAAGCACTCATAGGGTAAAGTGCGTAAAATACACAACCAATGATCAAAACATGATAATCATGCATAACCATGGTAATCTCCAAAAATTGGTACTCATCGAATTCCAAAACAACGAGAAAATGCCATTTGGGCATTTTATCAAACACTTATAGTGCAAACTACACATGTATGTTAAACAATGCATGAAAATACGAAAATCTTGCCTAAATACATGTTATTTTTGCCACAAGGGGCTGACATTCAAAGCAAATAAACATTTAAAAAAACAAAACCCAATAAAAAAGATTGACAAAAATTAAATTTTCCAACGCTCATTTGAGAAAAATCCCAACTATGAATATAAAACCCCCAAAAACATAATCTAAGGATCAAAAACTATTAAAAGAGTTAAAGATTACTTTAGAGATGTTAAATGAATGAAAAACACTTGAATTTAGAAGGATTTTGATGTAGAAACATTTAACTAGGGGTTTGGAAGAAGATGGGAGAAGTTTAAAACATATGTCCCGCAAATGCCCTTTAAAAAGCTGATCCAGAAATTTTCGCGGGAAGCTGGGAATTTTTGCTGGTAACTCGCTGGTAAACCTTACTCGCAAAATACTCACAAGACACTTGCGAAACTCTCTGTCCAAAGTTGAAAAACTTGAGAATTTGACCATTTAAACTCACGATTAAACTTACTCATGAAATAAGTCACGAAAACACCCAGAAAACACGTTTTTCACACAAAAACAACTTGAAAAATTTTGAAAAACATGAGTGATACAAATCACTTCCAAAAGCAAATAAAAAGAACAAAAAAAATTTTGATTTGATCCACATATGGTTGAGCACACACATATCACATTTGAACATGTACAATCACACAAATGGAATAAGCTTTCATTGAATATTAGACTTGTGTGTTGTGTGTGAGGATCAAGTATGAACTAGTCTATAGTCTAGTATGAAATTTCAATGATCAATTCAATCAAGTCATACACGATTAGTATGAAGTCAAGAGACCTAACTCACTTGTAGAAATGAACATACATGACCCCTCACCAATGTGATTACAAATGATTAAAAAAAATTTTATTTGGCTTCCATTTTACATACTTGTGATAAAAAACAACTCAAATTTTTTAGAAGTGATGCCATAAACATATTGAGAACTTTGACAATTTAGCTTTTGGCTTTGGCACCATACATTTTCTTACAAATTTACTCCACCTTTTCCTAGTCAAACTAGTTTTCGAAGCAAGACTTTTCAGCTCTTTTCTCCTTTTTAGAGATAGACATTCATAGAGCTCTTTGAAAAAGAAAAAAAAAAATGTGAGGAGATATATAGACACAGGCTACACATGTATCTAGATCGAATAAGATTATTGACTAATCTTTCATGACAAGTTTGAAGATCTATTTACAACAATCAAAATGTAGATTTCTAGATCTCACTCACACTTAGAAAATGTGCATACATAACAAGCTAAGCTCGTAAATGCACTAAGCCATTAGTATGAAAGTACTAAGCCAAACTCACATGTGAAATGTACTCAAACATATACAATCAAACTTTTTAAATTTTCCGCTTTTTATGTGTTTTTGTATTTTTACACACACAAAAACAGAAGCATAAAAGTAAGATCAAATACCAAAAAAAAAATGCATATAAAGAGATGCATGATGCAAAAATGCATGACAATAAAGCATCTAATGCATAATGGGTCCTACAAAGATCGAAATAATTAAATCAAGGACCAAAAGAGGATAAGTTCAACCATAGGAACTTGTCCTCATCCAAACAGAATGATTATTTGAAATGAGTGTCTCATGAGAAGTGAGACGGGGGTTGGAAGAATGAAAACTGGAGATGCACATAGACAAGGAGATAAGAACATCAAAAACTTTCTTCAATAACTTACCATTTTCCCCCAGATTTGGTTTAGCTTGCAAAGCACAACTTCCAAGAAGGTCATGTTTCTCTTTTCTTTTAATTCTTTTTAGAGCTTGAAAGTTAGAGCAATGAGGTCTTAGATGACCAAAGGCACAACAGTGGCGACAAACAATGGGTTTTGGTCCACTAGGCTTTTTAGGGAGGGATCTAGCAACATGGTTTTGTTCACTCTTCAACATGGGGCATTGAGGTTTTATGTGACCTGAATGCTTGAAAATGTGTGAAAGCACGAGAGATATTTAGACCCCTAAATTAAAGTTATAGCTCGATTGATTTTACTCTAACTTAATACTAAGTGCGGTATAGAGTAAATACAAGCGGGTAAACAAACAAGCTATTCTAACCCATAAACATTATAACTCAACAGTAAAATGAAAGGTAAAAGAGTAGGGAAGAAGAATGCAAACACAAGATAACACGCCAATGTGTTATTGAAAAAGAAACTGAAGAACTCGGCGAAAACCCTCTCCGCTACCCTCCAAGCGGTAATCGATCCACTAGACAATCAATTGGGATACATGGGTTAGCAAGAAACCCTCCAAACCTAATCTACCCGATGTACCTAAGCCTTTCAACCAATTTATTAGATTCATTGAGCTTAGCAATCAACTCATCCTTTTCACTAGTGGACTTGCTTAAATTCTCATGAAACTTCTTAAACTTGTTCTTCAAGAGTTTGATATTTGGAATATTAACAACACCCATAGATTCATGTAATATGTCATCACAATTATGATGATTAACACTCATAGAGGCATTTTCACAAACACATGGCATGTTACACTCAACAACATCCAAAACATCCATAGAAGCATACAAAGTACTATCCATGACAATAAACACAAAGGGTCAAGGATCACACTTAAGTAAGTGTAACTGCTTTGATACCAATTGAAAGCTCGGATTTGAGTTAAAACCCAAGAACTTGTTTAGGCCCCCAGTTAAAAATTACGGCTAGATTACTTTTACTGTTACTCAATCAAAGTGCGGAACAAGAGTAAATGAGCGCAATGAACCGATACTACTCTAGTGTATAAACATGAACAACAAAAAATAAATGTAAAGTACAAGAGTAAGGGAAGAGAGATGCAACTATAAGATAATACTAAGACGTGTTATCGAAAAGGAAACCGAAGAACTCGACAAAAAACCTCTCCGCAACCCTCCAAGTCGAAATTGATTCACTAGAGAATAAAGTTGGAGTACACGAATAACAAAAGACCCTCCAAGCCTAGTCTATCCCATGTACTTGAGCCCTCCAAGCTCCTGCTACCAATAAACTTCTTGGAGTCATGCCTTCTTTAGCTTTCCAGATCCCATAATACACCCGATTGCATTCACCAAGCCTCACCGGCTTCTTTTGGTAAATCCCCAAAACTTCCCAACTAAAACACTCTCTATACTCTGAAAAAGTGTGGATGGTGTTTGGGTACAAATCTCCTCTCAAGGTATGACAATGGGAGAGGGAAGGAGAAGAGCCTAAAATGATTTCTCACTAAGGATAAGTAGCTCTCTCTCAAAAAGATGGGTGTGTGTCTTGTAAAAAACTTATCTGGGATTTTTCTCTCTGAATGGTCTCTCATACATTTGTGGGTAATGAGGGTAGGATTTTTCGTGGGTATCTCGCGAGTTGGCCTTCTCGCGAGACACTAGTGAAACTGACAGCTTGACACGACTCTTTAGCTTCCAGCTTGTACTTCTCATGTGGCTTCTTCGCGGGTAGGCTTTTCGCGAGACACTAGCAAAATCCACTTGTTCATCCATTACATGCTCGATTCTTCACTAACTTAATACTAAATCCAATACAATAAAATCCCACAAAATACAAGGAACAAAATCAAGCAATTACAAAACTTTTTGTCATAGAATAAAGCCAACATAAAACATAGTTGTAAATCACAACTTTACACTTAGGTTAATTATGAGATCTAGGTTAAACAATGACAGCTCATATCATGTACAGCAGTTTAAAAATAAAGAACCCACCGATATGACGATCTAGGAAAATCAATGAAACCAACAATTTCAAGGTAAAAATCTAAGGAGGATTTAACCTAACAATTCTCAAGTTAAAACAAATCTAGTATAAGATAATTGAAGTTTTTACAATAAAATTTAATCCTAAATTTATTACTACCTCCAGTAGTAAATTATTGACACAACCATGTGTAAGTTTCAAATCCACAGACTCCTATTCTCTTGAATTTGCACCGCACAAGCACCCACACTTATAACTTTGAGATCCCACTCAAAGGTTTCAGATCATGGCTTGTTGATCTTGTAGGAACTAGATTCCACCCACACTTGATTGTAGATCTTGTTTCAATAGATGCTTGTAGAGTTAGAAGGTACAGAACCTCTTAGATCTCACAAGAGTAACTCACAAGTCCTTCCAATGTCCTCAAAACGTAGCTAAGGTTTTCCTTTTATACATAGGAGTTTTGGATTGAAACCCTAAACGCTTTCACAAACTTAGGCTTGTTTAAAAATCTACGAAAATTCCTTTTTTGCAATTTTCGATCGATCGAGCTTTATCATTCGATCGGTCGAGATTCACAGAAATTTAATTCTTTTTCCTGCAGCTTGTATATTCTTGAGTCTTGATATAAACCACTTTGAGCAATGTCTAACACCTATCCTAAACATGTTTTTGTTCTTGGTTTGCCAATATATACAAATTGGAACTCTAAACATTTTATCCTAAATCTATGGAACCTAACATAAATTGTAATTAATGGAGCATAAAATAAAAGGAAAGGTTAATAGATGCCCTAATGACATTTATTAGTGAACCATTTTAAGAAAATTTATATGAGAATAATGTTTTGACAGTTTTTTTTATTTCTCAAAAAAGAGATATTAAAATTTTCATAAAAGAGATGTTAAAATTTTCATAAGATTATTTATAACAATTGTGTTAAAGACATCCATTAACATTAGCATTAGGGGTGAAAAACTACGTAAGTTGCTATTTTACACCCACACACACCAACAACATGTTTTACTTGATTGTGTAAACCCTAAAGGTTTTACAACATAGGTACAGAGAGTTCTTTATAAATAAGAACTTACTATAGGTAGGTTGTAAAAAATTTTACTCTCAAGTATTGTCTCCCCCTTATCGCTTTTGTTGGACATAGCTCTTTCTCTCACACTGTTCATTACTTTGAAACAAGAGAATTGAATTGTTTATATTATTTGCTGACATAATTTATAATATTTTAATAAATTGTGTGTACAAAGAAAAATTAGGATATTGTGTGAATTATAAATTAAAATAGTAAAATAAATAAAATATATTTTAAAAATATAAAATAAACATTTTTTTACCAATTTGGATGCAAATGTTCACCTACAAATAAGACACAAAAAGTAGTATGTATTCGCGTGACGACTTTGATCCTTAAATATATAGCCTCGTACAAAAGATGCCATTCTCTTTGTAAATAGCAATGGGCGAACGTTGTTGATAAAAAGTAACAAGAATGCAATGAGTGAAGCTTATCAACAGTAACAAAGTAACAAAGTCATCATGACCTTCCATCAAAAAAAAACAAAGTCATCATGATCCTATGTCCCCTGAGATTGAACAATTCCATGCTTGGACAGGTAAATGACCAATGACTTACAGCATCACAAACAATCGATTGGACATAAAGTTTCTTTTCCGCAGCGATAAGGATTGACGCGATTCAACCGAGGAAAGTTCATCAATTGGTGCATTCCAGCGGCCGAAATGGCCAATATCGCGAAAATATATGGCGATTTACTATTATTTGTAAAATAATAAAAAATTTATTATTTTTTTAAAATTTGCGTCTAACAAACTTGAGTTATACGGCAATTTGAGTCTTCAGTACTTGAATTTCATAAAAAATAATATGATAAACTTGAAGCCTATTATTTTCAAACAATTCGAATTCTTGAAATTCGAATTCTAGGGTAAACTCGAGTTTCAAGAGAGTGGTAAATTCTTATATATTTCTAAAATAGTGATAAATTGTCAAATATTTTGACCAACAGTAGTATTTAGTCATTTTGCCCATATTCTAGTAGTATCACCGAGTTTTCTAGCTGCCTATCAAATTTTTACACACTGATTACAGAGTGAAAATTTTCTTTTGCATTTTATCGACAAACTTTTTTCAAATATGCTTTCTGATAGGTCCAAACTCTTTTACCTAGATGAACCCATCAAGCACCATCGTCCATTCCTCCACCTCAAGGACGATGGAAGATAAGCCATTAAGAAGAGAATTTAATATCTCAAACAGTTACAAACTAGCTGTCAGACCATTGGAAGTTTATCAAAATCCACATTAATGAGCCTAGCGGTGTAATAGAAAGAGCACTAAAGTCACAATAAAAGCCACAATGGCTAGAAGTAAGCAAGGTATATATATAAACACTTTTCAGGGTAAATTCCTTTTATATACACATATACATGTTGCGGCATTGACATTTCCAAATTCATAGAATCCTTCTCAGTTTCCATTCACTGACTTTATCATCGAAGATTTCGTGGCCAGCACCACACCGGTGACCACCCAAAGAGGATTTTGTTCACTACCTTGTAGGTACAAAGACTAAATGCGCACGAACCTATCTGGACGATCCTACTTGACTAACGATTATAGCATTATCAATTTGGCGCCGTCTCTGGGGACGACAATTTCATGCTAAGGTTAGAGAGCATAGTTCCATTCAACTCGAAATTCCAGATGGAGTCCAACACTCCCCAAGATTTTGTGGCATTAGCCTTGCAAATTCAGACATTCACAGCCAATGTGAAAGAGCTTACTAGGCAAAACCAGGAGATAAGGTTGCTGAAAGTTCAAAAACGTGTAAAAACACCCTTGAACGTTTAGACCCCCAAATACAAAATAACCAATTCAAGCTTTATGACAAACAACAAGTGTGTGGAAAATGAACATAAGCTATAAACAGAATTGGAAATCAATCTAAGCCAATTATAAATCACATCCACAGCAGAAAATAAAAGGCAAAGATAAAGGGAAGAGAGATGCAAACACAAGGACAACACACGATGTGTTATCGAAGAGGAAACCGAAGCCCTCGGCGTAAAACCTCTCCGCCGCCCTCCAAGCGGTCAATAATCCACTAGAAAATGTAGTTGGGATACATTAACAGCAATAGACCCTCCAAGCCTAATCTACCCGATGTACCTAAGCCCTCCAAGCTTCTTGCTCCAACGAGGTTGCGCCGAACCTTTTTCTTTTCTAGCTTTCCGGATTCCGCTACTAGACCGTAGCATCAACCAATGAAGATTGGTTCCTTCCTAACTGCTTCCCAGAAATCCAAACAACTGTCTCACAGTGATGATGATGGTGAGAACCAGGTTTGGTATAATACCTCTCAAGGATTTGACAATGGAGAGGAAGAGAGTTGAGGAATTTGTAGAAACTCTAAGGTATAGATTGTGAATGAAACAATCTTGTTTTTTTTTCTTTAGGGTTTCTCTCTCAAAATTCTCTCTGGAAGCTCTCTTTCAATCGTGGGTAAAAGGGGTATTTATACTGGAGTGGAGAGGAATGTGAAACGTCAGGTTTTTACAAAATAGGGGTGGCTCGCGGCTTGACCTCGCGGCTTGACCAAGTCGCGAGATCCAGTCGCGAGATAACCGTATGGCCAGTTGTCCTGTTTTGTCCTGTAGTGCTCCAGCTAGCATGACTGTTCATCTTCCAGCATGCTTGGCACGTGTGCTGCTTCTGGCGGCTTGCAGCCGCGAGTCACCCGCGAGTCCCAGCCGCGAGTCTCTGTTTTCTTGCACACTCTTGAGCAATCTTCACTCTATCTCACTCACTACCCTTACATCAAACCCACCTAAATACAGGGTTACTAAATGCTGAATTACAAGCAAATTTGGCACGGAATAAAGCCAATTAGATGGTTGAATAAATTCAACCTTACAATCTCCCCCTTTGGCTATTCCGTGACAAAACCCTAAAACAGACTCTAGACTTAACATGTGAGTTGGGAACAGTTGAACAAAACTCACTCACACCTAACTCTAGAAGCTGTGAAGCACTTGAATCATATGAACATAATACTCCTAAAACACAACAATACACCATGATCATTGTAAGCAGAAAATCATAGAATGCATATGAAACAGGCAATATGTGATCAAGCAAAGATAGAGTTAAGAAACAAACCATAATTTGATCAACCAAGTGAACACCACAAGGTAGTGATCACAGTGCTCATTCACACTTGAAATGAACACAAGGACATACAAGTTAACAAGCACAAGGCAAGACACTTGTATGTTCAACACTCAACCAATGCATAACACATAAGGTATATGCATCTAGGAACAATCCTACAAGGGCACAAGAGTGACAGTACATAAACCAAAATGCAGAACATTTAGATTAAAGTACTGATTTCAACATAGCATAAAGGCTGCACTAAGCAAGGTACAAACCATATAGCCTACAAACATGCATAACAACATAACCCTAAAAGGTTACAAAAGCACATGGGTACAAACACATTATATTGAATAAAAACTTAAACAATATAAACTAAAAGTGCTTAAAATTTCTCCCCTTCAAAGTGATGAGAAGCTGTGATGCACTTGAAACATATATATACTTGTACCCTGAAACACTTGCACAAAACACATTAGACCCTCAAGGTAAAGCAAGTAATAAATGACAAGTATAATATAACAAGTATAGAAATGACTACAATGATCACATAGCAAAGCAAATGATCATCTGAACATGCATTCAATAAAGCATAATAACATAGGGATATATGCATGTCCAAAGTACAAACATGATACAATGAGAACACCAAAGCATAACACAAAGCACCATAAAGCCAACAAGAAAACAAACAGAACAAGGTTTTCTAGTTAACACAATGTCTTCTCCCCCTTGGTATATGCATCTCCCCTATGGAATATCTCTCCCCCTACAAATATGCATGAGAAATAAAATTTCTCCCCCTAAGGATGTGCACAAGAGTCATATAGAAATGACAAAATACTCCGAAACATTCTCTAGAGTATACTCTCCCCCTTTTTGTCAGGAATAGACAAAGGGTCAAGAAGAAACGAGGGCAAGAGAAGAAGGTATAAACAATGCTAATGATGCATGAGGGGTGCAAGATGAATGAGAAAATGAAACTCAAACCTAAGACAAAATAACATGCTACAAAGCATAAGGTAACCATGACATGCTAGGATGAAGAAATAAAGTAAAGACCAATGCATGACAAGGGTAGCAAAGGTGTGTGCAATAGGTGGCTAAGTGCAATGCATGACCAATGCATGAAAAATGCACATGTGGGGCAAAGTGTGCAAAATACACAACTAATGAACCAAGCATGTTCCTAATGAGGAAACATGAGAAACCCTAAAGTTTGGTACTCATCGGAGTCCAAACAAGCGAGAAAATGTCTAAGAGGCATTTTATCAAACACCTAGCATGCACACTATGAACAATAATGTAAAACAATGCATGAACATCATGAAATCCACCCTTAATACATGTTCTTTCTGCCACAAGAGGCCAACATCCAATGCATATCAACAAAAGAAACCAATCCCATAAAGAAATTTGACAAAAATTAAGTTTTCCCAACCCCAATGATAAAAATCCCAGCCAAGAGCACAAAACTCTCCAAAACATAATCCAAGGATAAAAAATAATGAAAAGAATTTATGAATACCTTAGAAATGTTAAAGGAATGAAAAACCATTCAAATTGGTTGGATTTTGATGTAAAAATATTGAAAGAGGGGTTTAAGAGAGGATGGGAGAGGTTTAAAACAAGTTTCCCACAAAAAGCCCATTAAAAAGCTGTTTCTGGGCGATTCGCGACTGGGCGAGTCGTGAGTTTCAGCTGCGAGTCGCGAGTTTCAGTCGCGAAAATTTTCGTGAGTCGCGAGTGAGCCGTGAGCAAGCCGCGAGTGAGGCGCCAAAAGCTTCTGGATGAACTCGCGACTGGGGTTTCGCGACTGGCGAGTCGCCAGCTGAGCCACGAAAAATTCTGACACCTGTTTTTCAAATCAGAACATGTTTAAACATTGAAAAACAAAGTAAGCACTAAACATAAACACAAAAAGTAATAAAAATCACTTTCAAAAACATATAAAATGATCAAAAATCTTTTTGGATTAATCCATATAAGATTGAGCACACACACATCACATTTAGACAAGTACAATCTAACAAATGAATAAGACATTCATTGAACATTAGGCAAGTGTGTTGTGTGTGTTTATCAAATGTGGAATAGTCCTTAGTCTAGAGTGAAGCTTCAATGATCAATTCAATCAAGTCATATACAACTAGTGCTAAGTCAAGTGGTCTATCTCAATTATAGAAATGAGCATATATGACCTCCCACAAGAAAATGATTACATATGATGAAGCTTTTCATTTGGCTTCTTTACAATTCATAACATTTGATCATTTTGAATCAAAACATCTCATTTTGAGATCGATGCCTGAAATTTGTGATATTTCAATTTGATGAACAAGCCTTTGGCTTTTTGGGCATCATACAATTTCATTTAAGTCGCTTTCCCTTTTTCCTAGTCGAATACTAGTATGTGCGATGGCTTTTGCAGCTCATTATCTCTTTTCATTTTGAGATTTACATTTATTGAGCCCTTTAAACAATAAAAATAAAAGAGTGGGAAGAGATATAAGCACGAGTCTACGCATGTATCAAAACCAACATGACTATTGACAAATTATTCATGACAAACTTGAAAATCGATTTACAACAATCACACAAAGATGTCAAGATTTTTCTCACAAAGATATAAGTGCAAAAATAACAAGCTAAGCTCGTAAATGCACAAAGCCATTTGTACAAAGGTACAAGGCCAAACTCACATGTGATATGTGCTCAAACATATAAGATCAAACTTTTTAAATTTTTCACTTTTTATGTGGTTTTGGATTTTTTACTCACACAAAACTGAAATATAAAAGTAAGATCAAAAACAAAACAATGCACATAAATAGATGCAAGATGCACAAAATGCATGAAGTTATGACATTTAATGCATGAAGGGTCCTATAAAGATCGAAAGAATTAGATCAAGGACCAAAAAGAGCAAAAGCTCAACCATATGAACCATTCCTCATCCAAACAGAACGATTGTTTGGAATGAGTGTCTCAAGAGAAGCGAGACGAGGGTTGGAACAATGAGAACCGGAGATGCACATAGTTAAGGAGTTAAGAACATTAAACATTTTCTTTAACAACATGCTATTTTCACTCAAAACCGGTTTACTCTTTTTAGCACATCTTCCAAAAAGCTCAAGTTTCTCTTTTCTTTTGATTCTCTTGAGAGCTTGAAACATAGAGCAATGAGGTCTTAGATGACCAAGGGCACCACAATGGTGACAAACAATATGTTTAGGTCCACTAGGCTTTTTGGAAAGGGATCTAACAACAAAGGTTTGTTCTCTTTTTAACTTAGGGCATTGGGGTCTTATGTGACCAATCACACCACAATGATGGCAAGTTGGAACAAACTTAGATCCGTCAAAAGCCTTAGGTTGAGACCTAAACAGAGGCTTTGACATAACAGCCTTTCTCTCCACCTTTTGCTTTCTTTTATGTGGAGGAATGTGCACTGATTTGTCCTTTAAGGTAGAACACACACTAGGCACAAAATCGGGTACCACAATATGATTGCAACACATATTTTCATCCTTTTTAACAGTAGGTTCAGCAATCAAACACTTGGCATGCATCTTAAGAGATTCATTTTCACATTTAAGATCATCAACAAGTTTGTTAGACAAAACAAGTTTAGCATCCAAGTCCATATTCAAACATTCAAACTCTTTCAACTTTTCAAGAGAAATTTCAGCAAGTTTTTTATATTTCTCAACCAATTTGTTGGATTCATTGAGCTTAGCAATCAAATCATCCTTTTCACAAAATAACTTGCTCAAATTCTTTTGAAACTTCTTAGCATTTTTCTTCAAGAGTTTGTCAACAACACCCATAGATTCAAATAACATGTCATCACCCTTATGAGGATTAACACTCATAGAGGCATTTTCACAAACACGTGGCATGTTACATTCATCACCAACCAAATCATGCAAAGAGTTATACAAAGCACAATCCATGGCAAATAAACACAAGGAGTCAAGGATCACACTTAGGTATTTAAACCACAACAAGTGTACCTGCTCTGATACCAATTGAAAGTTCAAAAACGTGTAAAAACACCCTTGAACGTTTAGACCCCCAAATACAAAATAACCAATTCAAGCTTTATGACAAACAACAAGTGTGCGGAAAATGAACATAAGCTATAAACAGAATTGGAAATCAATCTAAGCCAATTATAAATCACATCCACAGCAGAAAATAAAAGGCAAAGATAAAGGGAAGAGAGATGCAAACACAAGGACAACACACGATGTGTTATCGAAGAGAAAACCGAAGCCCTCGGCGTAAAACCTCTCCGCCGCCCTCCAAGCGGTCAATAATCCACTAGAAAATGTAGTTGGGATACATGAACAGCAATAAACCCTCCAAGCCTAATCTACCCGATGTACCTAAGCCCTCCAAGCTTCTTGCTCCAACGAGGTTGCGCCAAACCTTTTTCTTTTCTAACTTCCCGGATTCCGCTACTAGACCATAGCATCAACCAATGAAGATTGGTTCCTTCCTAACTGCTTCCTAGAAATCCAAACAATTGTCTCACAGTGATGATGATGGTGAGAACCAGGTTTGGTATAATACCTCTCAAGGATTTGATAATGGAGAGGAAGAGAGTTGAGGAATTTGTAGAAACTCTAAGGTATAGATTGTGGGTGAAACAATCTTGTTTTTTTTCTTTAGGGTTTCTTTCTCAAAATTCTCTCTGGAAGCTCTCTTTCAATCGTGGGTAAAAGGGATATTTATACTGGAGTGGAGAGGAATGTGAAACGTTAGGTTTTTACAAAATAGGGGTGGCTCGCGGCTTGACCTCGCGGCTTGACCAAGTCGCGAGATCCAGTCGCGAGATAACCGTATGGCCAGTTGTCCTGTTTTGTCCTGTAGTGCTCCAACTAGCATGACTGTTCATCTTCCAGCATGCTTGGCACGTGTGCTACTTCTGGCGGCTTGCAGCCGCGAGTCACCCGCGAGTCCCAGCCGCGAGTCTCTGTTTTCTTGCACACTCTTGAGCAATCTTCACTCTATCTCACTCACTACCCTTACATCAAACTCACCTAAATACAGGGTTACTAAATGCTGAATTACAAGCAAATTTGGCACGGAATAAAGCCAATTAGATGGTTGAATAAATTCAACCTTACAGTTGCAACTTCAGGAAAAGGATAATCGCTCTAGGACCAACCAGAACAACGATGGAGAAAGCCAAAGAAGAAACAATCACCGACGACCAACTACCCCTGAGGAAGCGAACTCAGACCACCTCATGGGAAATAAGAAGGGAAATGGACGAGCTAAAAAGTGCAATGAAGGAAAAAATAGATCAAAACCTAGACAGGATGGTTAGGAGGAAGGACTCACAATTCACAATGGTAGTCCTCGAATGCCCGGTACCTTCAAAGCTCTGTCTCCAACAGCTTGAATCGTTCAACAACCTGCAGGATCCTTTGGACCACCTCAATGCATTCAAGACAACTTTGAGTTGTAGATCTTGTTTCAATAGATGCTTGTAGAGTTAGAAGGTACAGAACCTCTTAGATCTCACAAGAGTAACTCATAAGTCTTTCCAAAGTCCTCAAAATGTAGTTAAGGTTTTCCTTTTATACATAGGAGTTTTGGACCAAAACCCTAAACGTTTTCACAAACTTAGGCTTGTTTAAAAATCTAAGAAAATTCTTTTTTTGCAATTTTCGATCGATCGAGCTTTATCATTCGATCGGTCGAGATTCACAGAAATTTAATTCCTTTTCCTGCAGCTTGTATATTCTTGAGTCTTAATATGAACCCCTTTGAGCAATGTCTAACACCTATCCTAAACATGTTTTTGTTCTCGGTTTGCCAATATATACAAATTGGAACTCTAAACATTTTATCCTAAATCTATGGAACCTAACATAAATTGTAATTGATGAAGCATAAAATAAAAGGAAAGGTTAATAGATGCCCTAATGACATTTATTAGTGAACCATTTTAAGAAAATTTATATGAGAATAATGTTTTGACAGTTTTTTTTTTTTTTTTCATAAAAGCGATGTTAAAATTTTCATAAGATTATTTATAACAATTGTGTTAAAGACATCTATTAACATTAGCATTAGGGGTGAAAAACTACATAAGTTGCTATTTTACACCCACACACACCAAAAACATGTTTTACTTGATTGTGTAAACCCTAAAGGTTTTACAACAGAGCTACGGAGAGTTCTTTATAAATAAGAACTTACTATAGGTAGGTTGTAAAAAAAATTTTACTCTCAAGTATTGTCTCCCTCTTAACCCTTTTGTTGGACATAGGTCTTTCTCTCACACCACTCATTACTTTGAAACAAGAGAATTGAATTGTTTATATTATTTACTGACATAGTTTATAATATTTTAATAAATTATGTGTACAAAGAAAAATTAGGATATTGTGTGAATTATAAATTAAAATAGTAAAATAAATAAAGTATATTTTGAAAATATAAAATAAACATTTTTTTACCAATTTGGATGCAAATGTTCACTACAAATAAGACACAAAAAGTAGTATGTATTCGCGTGACGACTTTGATCCTTAAATATATAGCCTTGTATGAAAGATGCCATTCTCTTTGTAAATAGCAATGGGCGAACGCGTTCATCCCAAAAAAAAAAAAATAAAAGCAATGGGCGATCGCTGTTGATCAAAAGGTAATAAGAATGCAATAAGTGAAGCTTATCAAAAGTAACAAAGTAACAAAGTCATCATGACCTTCCATAAAAAAAAACAAAGTCATCATGATCCTATGTCCCCTGAGATTGAACAATTCCATGCTTGGACAGGTGACCAATGACTTACAGCATCACAAACAATCGATTGGACATAAAGTTTCTTTCCAGCTGCGATAAGGATTGACGCGATTCAACCGAGGAAAGTTCATCAATTAGTGCATTCCAGTGGCCGAAATGGCCAATATCGCAAAAATATTTGGCGATTTACTATCATTTGTGAAATAATAAAAATTTATTATTTTTCTGAAATTTGATTATAGGAAACTTTGAGTTATACGGCAATTCGAATTTTAAGAACTTCAGTTTCATAAAAAATAATACGATAAATTTGAAGGTTATTTTTTTCAAACAATTAGAATTTTTGAAACTTGAATTATAGTGTAAACTCAAGTTTTACAAACTCGAGTTTTAAGAGAGTAGTAAATTCTTATATATTTCCAAAATAGTGGTAGATTGCCAAATATTTTGACCAACAGTTATATTTAGTCATTTTGGCCATATTCTAGTAGTATCACCGACTTTTCTAGCTGCCTATCAAATTTTTACACACTGATTAGAGTGTGAAAATTTTCTTTTACGTTTTATCGACAAACTTTTTCGAATATGCTTTCTGATAGGTTTAAATTCTCTTGTCCAGATGAACCCATCAAGCACTATCGTCCATGAGGTGGAATGGATGATGGAAGATAAGCCATTAAGAAGAGAATTCAATATTTCAAACAGTTACAAACTAACTGTTAGACTATTGAAAGCTCTTCAAAACCCACATTAATGAGTCTAGGGGTGTAATAGAAAGAGCACTAAAGTCACAATAAAAGCCACAACGGCTAGAAGCGAGCGAGGTATATATATAAACACCTTTCAGGGTAGATTCTTTTTATATACACATATACATGTTGTGGCATTGACATTTCCAAATTTATAGAATCCTTCTCAGTTTCTATTCACTGACTTTACTATCGGAGACTTCGTGGCCAGCACTACACCGGTAACCACCCAAAGAGGATTTTTTGTTCACTACCTTGTAGGTACAGAGACTAAGTGGGCACGGACCCATCTGGACGATCCTACTTGACTGGCGATTATAGCATCATTAATTTGGTGCCGTCTCTAGGGACGACATTTTCATGCTTAGGTTAGAGAGCATAGTTCCATTCAAGTCGAAATAACAGATAGAGTCCAACACTCCCCAAGATTTTGTGGCGTTAGCCTTGCAAATTCAGAAATTCACAGCCAATGTGAAAGACTTTACTAGGCAAAACCAGGAGATGAGGTTGCAACTTCAGCAAGAGAATAATCGCTCTAGGACCAACCAAAACAACGATGGAGAAAGCCAAAGAAGAAACAATCACCGATGACCAACTACCCCTGAGGAAGCGAACTCAGACCTCCTCAGGGAAATGAGAAGGGAAATGGACGAGCTAAAAAGTACAATGAAGGAAAAAATAGATCAGAGCCTAAACATGATGGTTAGGAGGAAGGACTCACCATTCACAATGGCAGTCCTGGAATGCCTGGTACCTCCAAAGTTCTGTCTCCCACAGCTTGAATCGTTCGACAACCTGAAGGATCCTTTGGACCACCTCAACGCATTCAAGACAACTCTGGGTTGTAGATCTTGTTTCAATAGATGCTTGTAGAGTTTGAAGGTACAGAACCTCTTTGATCTCATAGGAGTAACTCACAAGTCTTTCCAAAGTCCTCAAAATGTAGCTAAGGTTTTCCTTTTGAAAGTTCAAAAACGTGTAAAAACACCTTTGAACGTTTAGACCCCCAAATTACAACTTAATCAATTCAAGCAATATGTCAAACAACTAGTGTGCGGAAACTTAACATATGCTATAATACGAAATTGATTAAATACTATCTAAGCCATAACAGATTAAAATCCACAGCAGATAAATAAAAGGCAAAGATAGAGAGGAAGGAAGATGCAAACACAAAGACAACACGCGATGTGTTATCGAAGAGGAAACCGAAGCCCTCGGCGTAAAACCTCTCCGCCGCCCTCCAAGTGGTAATCAATCCACTAGAAAATACAGTTGGGATACAAGGACAGCAATAGACCCTCCAAGCCTAATCTACCCAGTGCACCTAAGCCCTCCAAGCTTCTTGCTCCAACGAGGTTGCGCCGAACCTTTTTCTTTTCTAGCTTCCCGGATTCCGCTACTAGACCGTAGCATCAACCAATGAAGATTGGTTCCTTCCTAACTGCTTCCCAGAAATCCAAACAACAGTCTCACAATGATGATGATGGTGAGAACCTGGTTTGGTATAATGCCTCTCAAGGATTTGACAATGGAGAGGAAGAGAGTTGAGGAATTTGAAGAGTCTCTAAGGTATAGATTGTGTGTGAATCAATCTTGTTTTTCTTTAGGGTTTCTCTCTCAAAATTCTCTCTGGAAGCTCTCTTTCAATCGTGGGTAATAGGGGTATTTATACTGGAGTGGGAGAGGAATGTGAAACGTCAAGTTTTACAAAACAGGGGTGGCTCGCGGCTTGACCTCACGGCTTGACTAAGTCGCGAGATCCAGTTGCGAGATAACCGTATGGCCAGTTGTTCTGTTTTGTCCTGTAGTGCTCCAGCTAGCATGACTGTTCATCTTCCAGCATGCTTGGCACGTGTGCTGCTTCTGGTGGCTTGCAGCCGCGAGTCACCCGCGAGTCCCAGCCGCGAGTCTCTGTTTTCTTGCACACTCTTGAGCAAACTTCACTCTATCTCACTCACTACCCTTACATCAAACCCACCTAAATACAGGGTTACTAAATGCTGAATTACAAGCAAATTTGGCACGGAATAAAGCCAATTAGATGGTTGAATAAATTCAACCTTACAATCTCCCCCTTTGGCTATTCCGTGACAAAACCCTAAAACAGACTCTAGACTTAACATGTGAGTTGGGAACAGTTGAACAAAACTCACTCACACCTAACTCTAGAAGTTGTGAAGCACTTGAATCATATGAACATAATACTCCTGAAACACAACAATACACTATGATCATTGTAAGCAGAAAATTATAAAATGCATATGAAACAGGCAATATGTGATCAAGCAAAGATGGAGTTATGAAACAAACCATGGCTTGATCAACCAAGTGAACACCACAAGGTAGTGATCACAGTGCTCATTCACACTTGGAATGAACACAAGGACATACAAGTTAACAAGCACAAGGCAAGACACTTGTATGCTCAACACTCAACCAATGCATATCACACAAGGCATATGCATCTAGGAACAATCCTACAAGGGCACAAGAGTGACAGTATATAAACCAAAATGCATACCATTTAGATTAAAGTACTGATTTTAACATAGCATAAAGGCTGCACTAGGCAAGGTACATACCATAAAGCCTACAAACTATGCATAAAACATAAACCCTAAAAGCTTACACAAGCACATGGGTACAAATCAAAAAAAACATCCTGAATAACAGTTTACAAAACACAATATATCAACTTTAAAGAGAAGAAGAATGTAAAGACACTCCCCCTTAGATAAAGACACTCCCCCTTTGATCATGCCTATCTCTCCCCCTTTTTGTCACGGAATAGGCTAGTCATCCTCTTCCAGCTTTCTTTGAATTTGATCCAGTTGAGTTTGAAGAGAAGTAAACTTCATATCCCACCGAGTGTTTTGATGGTGTAGAGAAGCTGTGAGTCCAGACATCTTTGTATTCAACTCGTGGACAGAGGAGACAATGCGATCAAGTTTCTCATCCAGGAAGAGAGTGCTAAACTGAGAGTCATTGTGAGATGTAGAAGTTTCTGGTTTGGCTCTCTTCCGACTATGTCCAATGCTTGCATTGAATGTACGCATGTTGATTGGACTTGGTTTGGACATAGGGGATTCATCAGCCATTGGATAAATTCCCTTGAGCTTCAAGATCCGGGAAATGAGACTGCAGAAAGGAACACATATCCGAGACTCAGTTCGAAGAACTGTTTTGCGCAGAACATGAAAGATATGAGCACAGATGTCTATTTCCACATCAGAGATTAGATCATGAAGAAACAAAGCCCGTCCAAGGTTCAGATACCCAGTGCTTGACAAAGGGTACAAATTGTGAAACATTACAATTGTAAGCACTCTCAGCTTTGGAGAGAGAGAGGAAACACTGATGGATTTGCCATTGGGCGAGAACTCCAAGTCTTGACCAAGACTTTCTTTAAGAAGCTCCTCATCAAGACAGAGATCATCGTAAACCGGCGAATGTCGAAAAATGGGTCGGTTGATGTGAAGAATTTCTGCCAAATATGCAGAAGAGACAGAAAAGCTCTTTTTCCGAACCCAGCACTTAAGTTCATCTCCTTCCACAATTGCGTTGGCATAAAATTCTTTTACCAACTCTTCATACGCGTCATCCGGATCAGAGAGAAGGTAATTCCAATCCTTGTGAGCAAACCATTTCGGAATGTCAGTGTCATGAAGTGAGGGCTGATCCAAAGCTCTTTCTAGTAATGGTTTGGCATGAAGAAAGAAATTCTCATAAGACTGATAGGCTGCATATGATCTGAACTTGTCGGGATCGAATCTCTTTGATGAAGAGCGAGTCCCTTTTGGTTGAGGTGAGAAATCATCAACATCTATTACTGGTTCCTTCCCTTTGGAACTACCTCCTTTTACAGCAGCCTTTTTGAATGGTGACATGACCAGTCTGCATTATGAACAAGGGAAATGACAGAACACAATCCAACAAACTTTATTAGTAGTGGGTTAGTGGAAATATAGGGACAATGAAGAAACCCTAATAGCTGGATGAAAATGGTCAGAAAATAGCAATGAGGGACACAAATGGCTCAAATTGAACTACACAGAAGAGGGAGTCCAAATAGAACCACATAATCAGCTGAAAAAAGAACCCACATTCAACAACACATCAACAGGATACCACACAGGATCATAGTGAAACACGACATCAACAGCAGATCAGACAAAAATTAGCTAACCCTAGCTAAGCACATGATGAAGAACAAAACCACCCAAAATAAACTAGCTCAAAAACAGAAACACAAGCTTCCAAAGGCTAAACATGGACAAAGAGTAATAGTTGAGCTAAAAACCCATCACAAAATCACAATCAAATGTGAAAAATCCAGAGGGAAAACCATAACAACAAGTAAAATAGAGTTCAAGACAGAAAAACCATACCTGTTAGTCGACGATTTTGAGCTAAAAAAAGGCAAACAATGGAGATCGAAAATGGAGGCACGGTGTGAATGGGTAAGAGCAAATGAGAAAGACAATGAACAGTCATAAAAAGATCGAGGGAAAAACAAAAAGTTTAAAAACTGCCCCTGTATGTCCAAAACACGCGATTTTCGCGACTGAGACGAGTCGCCAAAAAGTCGCCAGATCAAGCCGCCAAAACACCCTAGGACGAAAATTTGAAAATTTTTCTAAGTGTTTTTCGCGACTGGAAGGTCTACCCGCGAGTGAGTCGCGAGCTGAGCCGCGAAAATCTCTGAGTGAACCTCGCGACTGGACCTTCCACTCGCGAACAAGTCGCCAAAAATGACCAGCGAAGATGCGACTGAGGCTCGCGACTTGACATACCCACGACTGAGCCGCCAAAACAGGGCAAAACTGGATTTTTGAAATATTCAGATTTTTCAAACAAAATACTTTCCAAAAACACCTAAAACACTCAAAAATCTTTTTGTGCTTGAATTAACAAAGATTGAGCATGTGAAAACACATTTTATCAAGTACAATCACACAAATGAATATGACATTTATTGAACATAAACTTGTGTGTTGTGTGTGGAGATCAACAATGAGATAATCCTTCGTCTAATGTGAAGTTTCAATGATCAATTCAACCAAGGCATACACAATTAGCACTAGATCATGTGACCCATCTCAATTATAGAAGTATGTATATATGACCTCCCACAAAACTTGATAACATGATTTGGAGCTTTACATTTGACTCCACTTTCAATCATAACATTTGATCTTTTTGATCTTTTGAGTCAATCACCTCTCATTGTGAGAGTGATATTTGACATTTCACTTTAATGAACAAGCGTTTGGCCTTTTTGAATAAACATTTTCTTTAATATAGAGTCGCTTACCCTTTTTCCTAGTCAAATACTAGAATGTGCGACAGGCTTTAGCAGCTCAATATCTCTTTTCATTTGGAGATTTACATTTGGTGAGCTCTTTTTAACAAAACAAAAATAAAGAGTGGGAAGATATATAGACACAAGTCTATGTAAGTCTCAAAATCAACAAAATCATTCACTAATCATTCATGACAAGTTTGAAGATCTATTTACAACAATCACAAAAATTTCAAGATTTCTCCCACATAGATATAAGTGCAAAGAAACAAGCAATGCTCGAAAATGCACAAAGCCATTAGCACAAAGATACAAGGCAAAACAAGTTTTGAGACAAAAACTCAACAATGTCAATCAAGCTTTTTGATTTTCTAATTTTTTTTTTATGTGATTTTTGAATTTTTGACATAAAAGAAGAAAAATGATTGAACAAACAAAGAAAGAACCAACAGAATTCACAGATGGACAAACAAACAATAAACATGTTGCACAAAGGGCTAACAAAGAAGTGTGTGCCACATCACAAGCAAACATATCAAATTATAAATATGTGAAGCACACAACACACAAGAGAATCAAGGAATTGTACCGACACCAATGGTCTTATGGAGTGATTCAAACCGTGGACCATCGAGAGGCTTGGTGAAGATGTCCGCCTTTTGATTGTCGGTGTGTATGAACTCAAGACACACAACTCTTTCCTCTACCAAATCCCGAATGAAATGGTAGCGTATCTCTATGTGTTTAGACTTAGAATGTTGGACAGGATTCTTGGAAAGATTGATGGCACTGGTGTTGTCATAGAAGACACACATCGTTTCTTGAGGAATTCCATAGTCATGAAGTAATTTCTTCATCCAAAGAAGCTGAGTGCAGCAACTTCCAGCAGCGATGTATTCTGCTTCTGCAGTAGATAGAGACACTGAATTCTGCTTCTTGCTCATCCACGAGACAAGATTGTTACCAAGATAAAAACAGCCGCCTGAAGTGCTTTTCCGATCGTCTACACTGCCAGCCCAGTCAGCATCTGAATACCTAGCAAGACAATCATTTGAGTCTTTTGAATACCACAGACCATAGTTTGCAGTACCATTCACATATCGAATGATTCGCTTAGCAGCAGTCAGATGAGATTCCTTCGGATTAGCTTGGTACCTGGCACAAACGCCCACACTGAAAGCAATGTTCGGTCTACTGGCTGTAAGGTAGAGCAAACTTCCTATGATGCTCCTATACAATGTAGGACTTACTTCAACTCCCGACGAATCCACATTCAGTTTAGTGGAAGAGCTCATGGGGGTGGAGGCATGTTTTTTGGAGTCTAGTCCAAACTTCTTGACAATGTTTCTGGCATACTTTTCTTGAGATACAAAAATACCCTCCTTCTGTTGTTTGACTTGAAGACCCAAGAAAAATGTGAGCTCCCCCACCATACTCATCTCAAACTCCTTCTTCATTTCTTCAGAAAATTCAGTAGCACGATCTTCGATGGTTGCCCCAAACACTATGTCATCAACATAGACTTGTGGCACAAGGAGATAATCTTCATCCTTTTTGACAAACAGAGTTCGATCTGCATACCCTCTCTTGAAACCTCTGTCTAGAAGATAATGTGTAAGACGATCGTACCAAGCTCTAGGCGCTTGTTTTAAGCCATAAAGGGCTTTCTTCAATCTTAGTACATGATCTGGAAAATGAGGATCCTCAAATCCTTTTGGTTGCTCAACAAATACTTCTTCAATTAGATATCCATTCAGAAATGCGCACTTTACATCCATTTGATAAAGTTTGAAATTCAAGGTGCACGCAATGGACATGAGGATACGAATGGATTCGAGTCTTGCCACCGGAGCAAAAGATTCATCAAAATCCACTCCTTCAACTTGAGTGTATCCTTGAGCTACTAACCGAGATTTGTTTCGAATTATTTCTCCATCTTCATCAGTTTTGTTTTTAAAAATCCATTTTGTGCTTATAACATGAATGTTCTCGGGCCGTGGAGCAAGTTCCCACACATCATTCCTCACAAACTGATTCAGCTCTTCATGCATTGACTCAACCCAATTCTCATCTTGAAGAGCCTCTTCAACCCTTTTTGGTTCAAACTGTGTAAGATAATAGTGATATGTTACATGATTGGCTAGCAGAACGTTTCCTTTCCTGAGGCGAAGACCGTCATCAAGAGATCCTATGATATTACTTTCCGGATGATTCTTGATAACTCTTGAAGATGGCCTTTTTGAAGTGAAAACTTCATCACTACAAGAGATAGGAGGATGGACTTCCGGAGGAGTAAGAGGGCTTGATGTTCTAGACATCGATCTCGTTTCCATTCTTGGGTTGATGGGAGTCGATTCTACTTCTGGTATAGGTTCTTCACCTTCTATATCCAAAGCTTCTACCTCAACATCGGCCTCTTTGGTGCTCGGCCCTTCTACATCATCAATCATTTCCACCTTAGGTAAGGCATCATCAATCTTGACATTTATGGACTCCATCACAGTTTTTGTTCTCTTGTTAAACACTCTATACACTCGACTTGTAGTAGAGTAGCCAAGAAAAATACCCTCATCACTTCTCGCATCAAACTTCCCAAGATTCTCTCGATCATTTAGGATATAGCATTTACTTCCAAACACTCGGAAATACTTCACTTTTGGCTTCTTCCCATTCCATATCTCATAGGCAGTCTTCTTTGTACCAACTCGAAAGAAAATCCTATTGCCAATGTGACACGAGGTGTTGACAGCTTCTCCCCAAAATCTTTGAGGTATTTGCTTGTTAAGCAACATGACTCTTGCCATCTCCTGAATCACACGATTTTTTCTCTCTACCACTCCGTTTTGTTGTGGAGTTTTGGGAGCTGAAAATTCTCTTTTAATTCCATTCTTCTCACAGAAGGACTCGAATTTTGCATTCTCAAATTCCCTCCCATGATCACTTCTAACTTTGGCTATCGGAATCCCTTTTTCGTTTTGTAGTTTCTTGCACAGAATCTCCAACCTCTCACAAGCCTCTGATTTTTCTCTAAGGAAATCAACCCAAGTGTATCTTGAGTAGTCGTCCACAATAACCATAATGTATCTCTTCCCCCCTAGGCTTTCTGTTCTGGTAGGCCCCATTAGATCAACATGAAGTAACTCCAAGCACCGAGAAGTGGCTATCACATTCACCTTGTGATGACTTGCCTTAGTTTGCTTCCCCATTTGACACGCACCACAAACGGTCTTCTTCACTTTTCCAAACTTAGGAAGTCCCTCGACTGCTTCAAGTTTTGAAACTTTTGCTACTTGTTTGAAGTTGGCATGCCCAAATCTGTGATGCCACAACTCCAACGTATCCACACGAGCACTTCTACACGATATGGGTGCCGTGGGAACAATTCCATAACAGTTATCAGTAGTCCGATTTCCTTCCAAAACCTGAATCCCCTCTTCATTGATGATCAAACATCCCTTCTTAGAGAATTGTACCAGAAAATCATCATCACAAATTTGAGTGATGCTCAGCAAATTCGCCTTCAGCCCTTTTATGTACAGCACATCTTTCAACAGCGGCAAACCAGGTATCTCAATGGTTCCTTTGCCTAGGACTTAAGCATGACTTCCATCACCAAAGGTCACATAGTCACCAACCTTTTCTTTGAGTGTCTTGAACAGAGACTTATCCCCTGTCATATGGCGAGAACACCCACTGTCAAGATACCACAAACACGCATTAAACACCTTCAATGAGGTATGCACAAATAGGTTCACATGTGACAGACATTCTTGACCTTCAAACACAAACTCATCATCAGTTTTCATGCTTCTTTCAGTTTGATTTTTCATTTTCAGATTCTCAATCATCTCACACAACATTCTATTCTTTCTTTTATATTTCTTAATCAATGATTTAGATTCAGATATGCTACTGTGTAAGACATAATTCTGATTTTCAAGATATTCCAGCATGTGAACAAAAGCTCTAGCATGTTTCTTAGTTTTTAACAACTCTACAAAAACATCAGTAAGACACCTTTCAGACATATGCATAGAGTCATTTTCACAAACACTTAAGCTACAATTCAGCATGGTATATTCCAAAACAATCAATCACAACATAGGGGTCTAGGATCACACTTAGGTAATAAAACCACAACAAGTGTACCTGCTCTGATACCAATTGAAAGTTCAAAAACGTGTAAAAACACCTTTGAACGTTTAGACCCCCAAATTACAACTTAATCAATTCAAGCAATATGTCAAACAACTAATGTGCGGAAACTTAACATATGCTATCATACGAAATTGATTAAATACTATCTAAGCCATAACAGATTAAAATCCACAGCAGATAAATAAAAGGCAAAGATAGAGAGGAAGGAAGATGCAAACACAAAGACAACACGCGATGTGTTATCGAAGAGGAAACCGAAGCTCTCGGCGTAAAACCTCTTCGCCGCCCTCCAAGCGGTAATCAATCCACTAGAAAATACAGTTGGGATACAAGGACAGCAATAGACCCTCCAAGCCTAATCTACCCAGTGCACCTAAGCCCTCCAAGCTTCTTGCTCCAACGAGGTTGCGCCGAACCTTTTTCTTTTCTAGCTTCCCAGATTCCGCTACTAGACCGTAGCATCAACCAATGAAGATTGGTTCCTTCCTAACTGCTTCCCAGAAATTCAAACAACAGTCTCACAATGATGATGATGGTGAGAATCTGGTTTGGTATAATGCCTCTCAAGGATTTGACAATGGAGAGGAAGAGAGTTGAGGAATTTGAAGAGTCTCTAAGGTATAGATTGTGTGTGAATCAATCTTGTTTTTCTTTAGGGTTTCTCTCTCAAAATTCTCTCTGGAAGCTCTCTTTCAATCGTGGGTAATAGGGGTATTTATACTGGAGTGGGAGAGGAATGTGAAACGTCAGGTTTTACAAAACAGGGGTGGCTCGCGGCTTGACCTCGCGGCTTGACTAAGTCGCGAGATCCAGTTGCGAGATAACCGTATGGCCAGTTGTCCTGTTTTGTCCTGTAGTGCTCCAGCTAGCATGACTGTTCATCTTCCAGCATGCTTGGCACGTGTGCTGCTTCTGGCGGCTTGCAGCCGCGAGTCACCCGCGAGTCCCAGCCGCGAGTCTCTGTTTTCTTGCACACTCTTGAGCAAACTTCACTCTATCTCACTCACTACCCTTACATCAAACCCACCTAAATACAGGGTTACTAAATGCTAAATTACAAGCAAATTTGGCACGGAATAAAGCCAATTAGATGGTTGAATAAATTCAACCTTACACCTTTTATACAATGGAGTTTTGGACTGAAACCCTAAATGTTTTCACAAACTTAGGCTTGTTTAAAAATCTAAGAAAATTCTTTTTTTGCAATTTTCGATCGATTGAGCTTTATCATTCGATCGGTCTTGATATGAACCACTTTGAGCAATGTCTAACACCTATCCTAGACATGTTTTTGTTCTCGGTTTGCCAATATATACAAATTGGAAATCTAAACATTTTATCCTAAATCTATGGAACCTAACATAAATTGTAATTGAGGGAGCATAAAATAAAAGGAAAGGTTAATAGATGCCCTAATTATATTTGTTAGTGAACTATTTTTAGAAAATTTATATGAGAATAATGTTTTGACAATTTTTTTTATTTCTCATAAAAGAGATGTTACAATTTTCATAAGATTATTTATTAACAATTGTGTTAAAGACATCCATTAACATTAGCATTAGAGGTGAAAAACTAAGTAAGTTGCTATTTTACAACCACACACACCAAAAACATGTTTTATTTGATTGTGTAAACCCTAAAGGTTTTACAACATAGGTACAGAGAGTTCTTTATAAATAAGAACTTACTATAGTTAGGTTGTAAAAAAAAATTTTACTCTCAAGTATTGTCTCCCTCTTATCTCTTTTGTTAGACATATCTATTTCTCTAACACCACTCATTACTTCAAAACAAGAGAATTGAATTGTACCAACAGGGGTTGGTCCAAGTGGTAAGCAGCTTGGTATCGCTTAAGCAAGTTTGAGGGGCTCTCGGGTTCGAGCGCTTTTGTATGCAGAAAATCCCCGTTGGGAGACTCACCCACCAGGCCAGGTGTGCGACGCGGGTCGACCAACAGATTAGTCGAGGCAAAGCCCTGGATACTGTGGTAGGCAAACCAAAAAAAAAAAAAAATTGAATTGTTTATATTATTTGTTGACATAGTCTATAATATTTTCATTATTGTATAAAAAGAAAAACTGGAATATTTTGTGAATTATAAATTAAAATAGTAAAATAAAAAAAGTATATTTTGAAAATATAAAATAAACATTTTTTTACCAATTTGGATGCAAATGTTAACCTACAAATAAAACACAAAAAGTAGTATGTATTCGCGTGACAATTTTGGTCCTTGAATATCTTTATTTTTCTGGAAAAGAAAGGAAAGCTCTCTTATAAACCAATGCTAGTACAGCACTGACTGGAATTTAAATTCCAAATACAGTTTACAATTTCATTGTTATTTAATGTCCTTGAATATAGTCTTGTATAAAAGATGCCATTCTCTTTGTAAATAGCAATAGGCGAACGCTGTTGATCAAAAAGTAATAAGAATGCAATAAGTGAACGCTTTTCAAAAGTAACATAGTGACAAAGTCATCATGACCCTCCATAAAAAAAAACAAAGTCATCATGATCCTATGTCCCCTGAGATTGAACAATTTCATGCTTGGACAGGTAAATGACCAATGACTTACAGCATCAGCATCACAAACAATCGATTGGACATAAAGTTTCTTTCCCGCTGCGATAAGAATTGACGCGATTCAACCGAGGGAAGTTCATCAATTAGTGCCTTCCAGTGGCCGAAATGGCCAATATCGCGAAAATATTTGGTGATTTACTATCATTTGTGAAATAATAAGAAATTTATTATTTTTTTGAAATTTGAGTCTGGGAAAGTTGAGTTATACGACAATACAAGTTTTAAGAACTTGAGTTTCATAAAAAATAATACGATAAATTTGAAAGTTATTTTTTTCAAACAACTCGAATTCTTGAAACTTGAATTACAGGGTAAACTCGAGTTTCAAGAGAGTGGTAAATTCTTATATATTTCTAAAATAGTGGTAGGTTGTCAAATATTTTGACCAACAGTGGTATTTAGTCATTTTGGCCATATTCTAGTAGTATCACCGAGTTTTCTAGCTGTCTATCAAATTTTTACATACTGATTAGAGAGTGAAAATTTTCTTTTATGTTTTATCGACAAGCTTTTTCAAATATGCTTTCTGATAGGTCCAAACTCTCTTGCCCAGATGAACCCATCAAGTACCATCATCCATTCCTCCACCTCATGGACGATGGAAGATAAGCCATTAAGAAGAGAATTCAATATCTCAAACAGTTACAAACTAGTTGTCAGACCATTCGAAACTCATCAAAACCCACATTAATAAGCCTAGGGGTGTAATAGAAAGAGCACTAAAGTCAGAATAAAAGCCACAATGGCTAGAAGCAAGCGAGGTATATATATAAACACCTTTCAAGGTAGATTCTTTTTATATACACATATACATGTTGTGGCATTGACATTTCCAAATTCATAGAATCCTTCTCAGTTTCCATTCACTTACTTTACCATTGGAGACTTCGTGGCCAGCACCACACTGGTGACCACCCAAAGAAGATTTTGTTCACTACCTTGTAGGTATAGAGACTAAGTGCGCACGGACCTATCTAGACGATCTTACTTGACTGACGATTATAGCATCATCAATTTGGCGTCGTCTCTGGGAATGACATTTTCATGCTTAGGTTAGAGAGCATAGTTCCATTCAACTCGAAATTCCAAATGGAGTCCAACACTCCCCAAGATTTTGTGGCGTTAGCCTTGCAAATTCAGATATTCACAGCCAATGTGAAAGAGCTTACTAGGCAAAACCAAGAGATGAGGTTGCAATTTCAGCGAGAGGATAATCGCTCTAGGACCAACCAGAACAACGATGGAGAAAGCCAAAGAAGAAACAATCACAAACGACCAACTACCCCTAAGGAAGCGAACTTAGACCTCCTCAGGGAAATGAGAAGGGAAATGGACGATCTAAAATGTGCAATGAAGGAAAAAATAGATCAGAGCCTAGACAGGATGGTTAGGAGGAAGGACTCACCATTCACAATGGCAGTCCTGGAATGCCCAGTACCTTCAAAGTTCTGTCTCCCATAGCTTGAATCGTTCGACAACCTGAAGGATCCTTTGGACCACCTCAACACATTCAAGACAACTCTGGGTCTTCAATAGCCCATTGATGAGATATTGTGCCATTCCTTCCCCACCACCCTCAAGGGAGCAGCTAGAGAATGGTTCACTAAGCTACCAATATTGTTCATCAACAATTTCGAGCAATTAGGAAATTCCTTCTTACACCATTTCGTCAGTGGACAACACCCGAAAAGGCCAACAGATTACTTGCTCACCATTAGGCAAGTAGAAAAGGAGACCTTGAGGTCATATGTGAAATGTTTCACTAGAGAGACCTTGGACCTCGGACCTTTAGCAAAGGCCGAGCATGAGGTGTTTTGACATTCACCCCATGATGAAAGAGCCTCACAAAATAGAGACTTGAGCTCGTCTTTAGACATAGTCTTAAGATGATCATAGTCGGGGTAGTCAGGATGTGCTACCCTCGGTACATATAGCACCTCGAATATAAGATCCAGAGTGACTACGATGCGCGTACCTCGAACACAAGTGACAAAATGAGGTACAGAATAGTTGAATTCGTGCATATTGGAGTAGAACTCCTGTATAATCATGGAAGGAAAAGTGATCGAGATGCCACACAGTGACTCCTAACCCTTACTATAGATGACAGTGGGAAGGTTAGTATCGAAAAAGTATGATAGGATGACTTGGTGTTTTGAATGAATGTCGCGTCGTGAAAAGTTCTCCGAGAAGTCCATACAGGCCTTCTCATCACGGAACCGAACATGAAAGGGTGTAGAATCAGAGGTAGATGCCTTAGAACAAAAAGGGTTCTGGGACGGAGTAGACTTGCTCTTTGGTGCCATAGAGCAAACTAATCGAAAGAAAGGGAGAGAGACAAGTAGAAAAGTACCAACACAAGATCAAAATTAAAAGATAGAGAAAAGAAGGTACATGATTTTAACAATGTTTCATGGGCTCAACCCAATCCAATCCTACCAACACACATGATTTCAACATAATAAACACACATCTATAATGCATGAAACATTGTTAAAATGCAAGTGTGATGCAATGCATGAACATTTAAGATCATTTAAACAAAACCCAACCCAAAAATTTTGCAAAAACCTCATCAATTTTGAAAAACCTCAAAATTTTCCAAAAACCCAAAAGTTAGGTCAAAAGAGATGAAATGCATGATAAAATGAAAGAAATAAGAACATTCCAGAGGAAGAAATCAATCTTGAGGCCGAAGATCAAGTGGGGAAGAGGTTTAGAGTGAGAGAAGGATGTTTAGGGAGGTGAAGGGTTAGAAAGAATCGAGAATGATTGAGAAAAATGAGAGAAAAAATGCGTTGAAGCTTTATATTGGAAACCACAATTCTCGATGGATCGAAAGGCATCGAGAGGCTTGGTAGGCATCAAAAGGCATCTCTAATTTTTGAAATTGTGATAACAGCTATCGAGAAAGAAAGATCAAGAGGCTTGATAGATAGCCTAGCTATCGAGAGGTGTCTAGAAGCTATCGAGAAGCTTAAAAGTAGTTTTTCAAAGAAGAGAAAAACATAATATGATTGTTTGATTGTCTAGAAGCTATCGAGAAGCTTAAAAGTAGCATTCCGCTGCTTTGCATGATATGATTATTTGATTGTGATAACCTAGATTTGGAATTTGAACTAAATAACAACTTGGCTAATCACCTAGGCTAATTCAATTGTGTTTTTAAGGGGTCTAAAAACCAACACAATTAACATGCAATTGCATGGCTGCACAAACAAATCACCAACTAAGTTAATATGCAGTAGAAATATTGACACGGTGATTTGTTTATGAATGGGGAAAACCTCCAAGGCAAAAACTCTATCAGGTGATTTTAAGGTCACCACTCCCGAGAATCCACTATTATCACAACAAGCGGTTACAAGTAAAGGAATCCTAATACCTTATACCAACCTATAGTTGAACCCTTACCCCAATACCCAATTGGACTTGTTCTATAGTAACAATCTCTCTTTTTCAATGCATGACTCCTAGTACGTGACTAACCAATCGATGCACGGATCTAAGTATGTGACTAATACACCAACTTGAGAAGGATGTTGGTGCAAAGTTTTTCAGTTCATCAACATGATGTAAATCATGAAGCTCTTTGGTTACAAAATCCTACTGTGTACAAGTGCAACAACTTCTTGAAAAAGAGTACGAACTAGGACATATGTCTCCAGTTACAATATGCTTATGAAAAACTTTTGCATTAAATTACATCAGCTATGATAGCCCTTAAAATAATCCTTATATATGTTTAGGGTTATGAGAAAAGAAAGCCTAAACAAATATACACGGATTGGTGTGAAATAAGATCTAAAAAACTGATTTTCGTAAATCTTGATAAATAGGTTATCTATCGACCAATTGTTATGCATTTGGCTAAATTGCCTTTTAAACCTTGATAGATACTATCTATCGAGCTAGCTATCAAACTTTAAAATCCAGCACTTCTTCACTTGATTCTTGGCCAAATTTGCATGGTTTTAGCACTTGGACTTGAACTCTTATTCCTTGAAGTATTAAACACATCTTAGATCTACCCAATTACAAGTAAAGTGCATTTGTCAAAGGATTAGCCAATTCTAAATTACATATTTGCCTAACATGATTCACATATGTCCTAACACCAGAGGGGTGAAGTAGCTGCATGACGACCCCCTGGTTATTATGCTATGATAGAAGCGTTCAACACCAAGAGAATCTTTGTAGACAATGACAACTCTACGGACATCATCTACCTCTCGGCTTTTCAACAGCTAAAGGTGAATCTCGAGAGATTGCAGCCCTTTGAGTCCTCCCTCGTCAGCTTCAGTAGGGATAGAGTGTACCCCAAAGGAATAATGACATTGACGGTCACAGTAGGGTCCTACCCACGACAATTAACTTGTCAGCTCGACTTCCTGGTGGTAGACTATCCTTCCTCGTACAACGTAATAATTGGGAGGCCTACACTCAACCGCTGGAAGGCCGACATGTCCACCTATTTCCTGAAGGTAAAGTTCCTAATGGCGAATAGTGTAGGTGAAGTAAAGGGAGATTAAGTACTAGTTAGGGAATGCTACCAAGCAGTGTTAGCTACAAAGAAAAACCATACGTGGATGATTGAAGAGAAAAAGGAAGAGAAGGTGGAAGCCTTAAAGACCGTGCAACTGGTAGACGGGGAACCAACGAAGACTACAAGGGTAGGGATGACTTTAGGCACATAGATGAAGAAGAAACTAGTCCAATTCCTTAAGGACAACTTGGACATTTTTGCATGGAGTCACGGGGACATGCCAAGCATATCCACAGAGACTACGAGTCTTTGCTCCATAACGAAACCAGGCAATCATGGACGAAGTCAACAAACTGCTGGCAACAGACTTCATTCGCAAGGTCTATTACCTAGCCAGTCTGGGTAGTAGACCTCACGTAAGAAGTCCACAGCTAGCAGTTTGTTGACTTCGTTCATAATTGCCTGGTTTCATTATGGAGTAAAGACTCGCCGTCTCTGCTGGATGGGCTTTTTCTTGAGATCTACATTTAGCTTGTGTTGAATGATCGATGTGGATATGCCTGGCATGTCCTCGTGACTCCATGCGAAAACTTCCGGGTTGTCTTTGAGGAATTAGACTAGTTTCTTCTTAATCCCTGGGCCAAGAGTCGTCCCTACCCTTGTAGTAATCGTCGGTTCCCCGTCTACTAGTTCCATGGTCTCTAGGGCTTCCACCTTCTCTTCCTCTTTCACTTTGATCATCTACGTATGGTTTTCCTTTGCAGCTAACACTGCTTGGTAGCATTTTCTAGCTAGTACCTAATCTACCTTTACTTCGCCTACAAATCTTCATTGGGAACTTTACCTTCAGGCAATAGGTGGACGTGGCGGCCTTTCAACAGTTGAGTGTAGGCCTCCCAATTTTTACGTTGTACGAGGAAGGACAGTCTACCACCAGGAAGTCGAGCTGACGAGTCAATTGTCGTGGGTAAGACCCTACTATGATAGTTAATGTCATTATGCCTTTGGGGTACACTCTGTCCCCACTGAAGCTGAAGAGGGGGAACTCAAAGGGCCGCAATCTCTCGAGATCCACCTTCAGCTGTTGAAAAGCAGAGAGGTATGATAGGCCAAGAATATATTAACCCCTTGGGTAAATTAACCAATTAATTAACCAAGTTAATTAATTTAGTCAATTAACATGCAACACGCGTGGTAGTAAAGGAATCCATTATTATCAAAACAAGCGGTTACAAGTAAAGGAATCCTAGTACCTTTTACCAACCTACAATTGAACATTTACCTCAATACCCAATTGGACTTGTAATGTAGTGACAATCTCTCCTTTCAATGCATGGCTCTAAGTACGTGACTAACCAATTGATGCACGAATCCCAGTACGTGACTAACACACCAACTTGCGAAGGATGTTGGCTACAAAGTTCTTCAGTTCATCAACATAAAGATCAAGAAGCTCTTTAGCCACAAAACCCTACGGCGTACAAACGCAGCAGCTTTTTCAAGAGAAAGATGAATTAGGGTAAATTGTCTCCGATCACAATATGCTTTGATAAAACCTTTTTCATCACACTTGCACCACCTTAGACGGCCCTTAAAATAATCTTTATACATTTCTAGGGTTGCGAGAAAAGAAAACCTAAACACATAGCTTGGATATGCGTGAAAAATAGATCTGGAATTCTGAATTTCTTAATTCTTGATAGATATTGCTATTAAGTTATCTGTCGAGCTTTAATGAACAACACTTTTTCACTTGATTCTTGGATAGATTTGCATGACTTCAATACTTGGACTTGAACTCTTGTTCTTTGAAGTATTAAACTCATCCAAGTAAAGTGCGTGTTGTCATAGGATTAGCCAATTCTATATGACATATGTTCTTAACATGTTCCACATATGTCCTAACAATCTCCCCCTTTGGCAATCTATGACAAAACCATGACAAGCAAATGAAATATGAGAGAAATCATAAATCACTGGACTCATACTCACTTGTTCAGTACAATAAAATCTACCCTAACACAAACTCTTGAAAAACTTTGCAAGAAGAGAGTTCATGGCATGGAAGATATTGATAACCTGTATTTCTAAAATACTTTAAACAAAACTCATCACGGCATCTTAATGTGAAACAGAAATAAAAGATTGCATACATAAAATAAGAAACATGTGTATAAAGGAAGAAAAGAAACAACACATGGAGAGATAGGTGAAATGTGATAATAACATCATCAACTATATATATATCAAGGATGAAAACAAAGTTTTCTATCACTAAGTGGTCACAAGACCAGTGTACAAAAAGATAATGTATCTAAAAAGAAAGAAAAGAAAAGTTATATAAATCCTCACTACATCCCTCAAAAGATAGAATCACTCCCTTTAACAAAAAAGTCCTATACTAACTCTCCCCCTTAAGTACATCATGACTACTCTCAAACCAAAACTACTTCTCCTTTTTGTCACGAATGACAAAGGGTAAGTCATTGAGAACAAGCCATATCATCATCTCTGGAAGAGCTAGCATCCTCATCCTCATCATTAGAGCCATTATTACTTGAAGCCTTGGGTGAAGGAGAAGGAGAAGGTACAAAGCCACCCATCTGAGCCTGCCTATGAGCAATGCGGCCAACATGAGTGTTCACTTGATACAACTCATCACTAAGTGTATCAAGGTGAGCATCCATGCGCTTAAGCTGAGCCATGATGGCCTCAGGAGTCAAACCACCCATGGAAGAAGAGGGAGCGGAGGTGGATGAAGTAGAAGAGGCTAGAGGAATCGTTGTCTCGGTCTGTGGCCACTTTGGTTGAAGCTGGGCCTCGCTCCATCTAACAGATGTCATGCTTAAGGCACCCATGAAAGAGAAATGAGGAGACTTGGGATAGGAGACAGAAAAATGGCAAATGATCCTCGTGATAGCAGAGGGAAAGATAAGCACATCACGGGTCACTGTATCCTTATAGACATATATAAGGGAGAGTATGAAATGAGAGGGAAAGTCTATAGTAAGGTCCTCAATGAGGGAAAGAAAAAAGCGAGCACGAGGCTCAGTAATAGAATTATAGTGAGACTAAGGATGTAAGACAAGTGTCATCACCATATTTAGGAACCTCGGACCTTTTGCAAAGCCCGAGCATAAGGTGTTTTGACGGTCACCCCATGATGAAGGTGTCACACAGAAGAGAGACAGAAGTTCATATTTGGACACAATCCTTAGATGTGGACATCCGGGGTAGTCAGCAAACTCCACCCTTGGAACATGTAGCACATTGGAGATAAGCTCTGGAATGACTACTATACAGGTACCTCGAACGTGAATGGTGAAACGAGGTGCGGAATAATCAAATCCATGCATATTGGAGTAAAACTCCTATATGATTCGGAGGGACAACTCACCAGAATCTCATAAAAAGACTCTCAACCCCGACTATAAATGACAGTGAGTAGAGTGGTATCATAGAATCTCGATATGATAACGTGGCATTTCGAATGAATGCCACGTTTGTAGAAGTTCTCCAAAAGTCCTTACACGGCTTTATCATCACGAAACCTGACATGTGAGGGAGTAGAATCAGAAGAAGATGCCCCAGAACGAAGAGGGTTTTGGGATAGAGTAAACTTGCGCTTAGGTGCCATGCGCAGACTATCCGAGAGAGACAAAAACATGTAGAAAAGCACCAATCAACACATATATACCAAAGGAAATAAAAGAGAGGTACGTATGTATGAAAAATGCATGATCATGTGACGTGCAACAAAGAAAACTGCATGGGCTCAACCCAATCAAAAACTACCAGCAAACAAGGTTCCAATAGATAAAACACACATCTAGATGCATGAAACATTGTTAAGAATGCAAATAAAATAAAATGCATGATCATATAACATCATTTAAACAAAACCCAACCCAAAAATTTCACAAATAACCCATCAATTTTCAAAATCCCCAAAATTTTCTCAAAAACCCAAAACCTAGGTCTAAATGCATGAAATGCATGAAGAATGAAGGATTAAGGAGCATACCAAAGAGCGAAAGCAAGGATAAGACTGAAATCCAAGTGCGGAAGATGAAAAGAGAGAGAAAAGAGTGTTTGGAGAGGTGAAAGGGCAGTTTCTATCTAGAGAAAATGAGAGAAATGAAATCTGATTTCATGCTGAAGCTATTTAAAGAAATCGCAGCTCGATGGATTGGGATCTCTCAAGAATCTATCGTGCACTAATTCTCGACAGATAAATCTGTTGAGGTGCTATTGAAAATCTGTCAACGGCAAAAGAACCTCGATGGATCGAACAGCTATTGAAAAGCTATCGGCCAGAAAGAAACTTTCTCAATGGATTGAGAATATGTTGAGAAGCTATCGAGAAAAATTATAGAAAGCTTTGATGGATAGAATATGCATTAAGATTTGTCGAGAAAAAGCAATCCAAGGGTCTCGATAGATAGCTATCTATCGAGAAACTGTCGAGCTTGATAAAAGCAGTTTTTCAAAGAGAGAAAAACACAAAAATGAATGCAATCAAGCAAGCTACTCAACCAAAGATCCAAACAATATTTTAAGCTCTCAAAAACATCTTCTCAACTAGAAAAATGTAAAGCATTTAGATTCAAGACACACACACACACACATACACACACAACAAGTCTAACCAATTTTATATTTCAAAAATAAGTCAAGACAGTTTAGTGAGCATACATTAACACATGTATTCCTTATGATAGCCAAATCACATTGTACCTGCACATGTATCAAACATAGCAAAGAATTTTGTATATTGTGTGTGAAAACATCTCAAGATTGCATAAGTGTCTATATACTATGACGATTTGAGATATGAGAAAATCAATTTAACTCACACACAGTCATAACTATTTGATAGAGTGAAGAAAAGTACCCAATTATGTTAAACTTTTGACATTGCACTTTTGCTATGCCAGAGCATACAAATGTCATTTCATGATCGGAAGGCAATAGTGATGAGATGGTTATTTATGCTTTTCTCATAGGATGTTTTTTAGTTATTTCCATCAAAAAGAGTGATATGAGTGTTAAGTATAAGAGATTACCTACTCTTACTCATCACAAACATGAGCCACAGAGCTCACTTGTTTAATTGTGCATTAAGATGCCCATCTAAGCTACAAAAGATACATAGTTTAAAAAATTTTTGTTTCAATGACCATCCAAGGTACACAAAACACACACTATTTTTGTATTTTTCTGATTTTTTCATATATTTTTTGATTTTATGAAAAGAAAAAATAAAGCAAAACTAAAAATAAACAAACAAAAATATGTTAGAACAAAGCATAGCATAAAAACTAGACTGACTCAGAAACATGAAAGCAAAACACATAAGTAATGTATAAACAAAAAGAGTGGGAGAGAGAAAAGTGATTAAATCATTTTGAGCCTTTTTCCTTCCACACCCTGGAAGAACCTTTCCTTTGAGCGAACTCCTGTTCTAGAAGGGAGGAGGAAGAATTGAAATCGTTCAAGTTTGAAAGGAACATGAGGGCCTTAAGAAGATCTCCAAGAGGAGCAAGTGAGGATGGAAACTGATTCTAGTTTCCAGATGAGGTCATACTATTACTTTGTTGAATGGCAAACCACATGTATCGATTAGGTCGAATATCTCCAGTAACTCCACAGTGATGACAGAGATGCTGCTTCTTTTACTTAGACTTTTGGTTATTACCCTTCTTGGTCCTAGGGTTTTTAGTTGCTTTCTTTTCAAGTTTAGGGGGTGCTACTAAGATAGATCTACCTTTGTCTATCATTGTTCTTAGAATCAAAATTATTAGCAGGAGAAACAAATATAGTAGTCCTAGAGGAAGCAATATTAGAAGAAGAGAAATCATACCCCAAACTACTTCGATCAGAAGTTGATTTTTGAACACTGAGCATCTCATCAAGCTTTGCACTCGAAGTCCTCTCTAATTGAGCTTTGACTTGAAATAGCTCCACTTCAAGCTTCTTGGTCCTCTCAGCTAAGAAATTGTTCTTGAACCGTAATGCTCCAATGGTCTGATTAGCCTTATCAACCTTAGTGGAGAGCTCTTCTTGGTTAAGTTCCACATCACTTAGCTTCTTGGTAGCCAACCTATACAATTTCTTATACTTTTCGGAGATCTTGTATAATTTTGCATAGGCTGTATGGATGTCATCTTGTTCATCCATCTTTTCAAACTTAGACTCCACCAAGTCATCTTCTTCATCTACCTCTTCAACAATCCCTTCAGTAGGATTCACAGTGGCAATGAAGGCATTCAAGATTCCCTCGTCATCATTATCTAAATCATCCTTAGGCTTAATGTCACTCAAGGTAGCAGCAAGGGCTTTGCTTTTTCCAATAGTCTTGAGATAAGTTGGACATTTTTGTTTCATGTGCCCAAAACCTTAACATCTGAAGAACTTTGGTCCGGAGGGAATAGTGTACTGATTACCATTCCTAGTGTTAGGACATATGTGATTCACTTGTTAGGAACATATGTCACTACTTTATGTAATTAGCTAATTCTTTGACAAAACGCACTTTACTTGTATTTAGGTAGATTTATGATATATTTAATACTTTAAGAAATTTTTTTTCAAGATCAAGTGTTGAAGTCATACAAGTCTGTCCAAGATTCAAGTCTGAAAAGTGCCTATCATTAAAGCTCAACAACTAGCTCAACAGCTAGCCATCTATCGAGCTTGAAGAGTTATTCCAGCTCCGTGGCTCGACAGTAATTCGACAGATAGGGTATCTATCGAGGTTTATGAAAAACAGAATTTCAGATCTATTTTGACTCTAATCCGTGATTATGTGTTTGAGCTTTCTTTTCTCACAACCTTAGTCATATAAAAGGATTATTTTAAGGGCCGTTAAAGGTGACACAAGTTGCACAAGTATTGAGCAAAGTTTGTTCAAGCAAATTGTGATGGGAGACAGAATTTGTCCTAGTTTCATCATTCTTGTGAAGAAGTTGCTATGTTTGTGCACCGTAGGGTTTTGTGACTAAGCATCTTCTTGATCTTCATTGTCTGGATGAACTGAAGAACTTTCCAACTAACAGCCTTCTCTAGTTGGTGATTGAAGTCACGTATTGAGATCCGCGCAATTGGTTAGTCATGTATTGGGAGCCGTGCATTATAGAACAAGTCCAATTAAGTATTGGGGTAAGGGTTTAATTATAGGTTGGTATAAGGTACTAGGATTCCTTTACTTGTGACCGCTTGTTGTGATAATAGTAGATTCTCGGGAGTGGTGACCTTAAAATCACCCAATGGGGTTTTTGCCTAGTTGGTTTTCCCTATTCGTAAACAAATCACCATGTCAATTTATTTTCTACTACATACTTAGTTTAATTGGTGATTTTTTTTGTGCTACCACGCGATTGCATATTAATTTGATTAATTAATAAACTTGACTAATTAATCAATTAATTTATCACAAGGGGTCAATACGTTTTTGGCCTATCACCTAGCATCCTTCTTCCCTTTATCTTAGCTCTTGAACTGTGAAGAACTGGATTGCTTTTAGTCCTTGTCAAATCCTTTGACATTGGCATTCTTCATGAATTTCTTGAATTGCTAAGTAATGTAGGATTTCATTTTGGAATCTTCATCATCAGAAGACTCATTGGTGTCACTGCTCTTGACCTTCATTGCCATGCTCTTGCTCTCACTTGATTTCCCAATCCTAGACAAACCCAATTCATAGGTTTACAAGTTGCCAACCAACTCTGTTAAAGGAATTTTATCAATGTTCTTTGATTTCTCAATGGCGATGATCTTGGCATGAAATTTCTCAGGCAGAGATCTGAGCACCTTTCTCACAATCTTGGGTTTAGGAATGGTTTCCCCAAGATTGAAGGTGGAGTTAAATATGTCCTTTAGTTTGGCATAGAATTCATCAAAAGACCCATCCTTCTCCATCTTAATCTCTTCAAAGCTCATGGTAAGCCTTTGAAACTTTGAGTCCTTGATAACCTTAATTCCTGCACAGGTTGTTTGGAAGATAGTCCATGCTTCCATTGCAGTTTTAGTGAAGGATATCTTCTTGAATTCCACATTTGTGACCACACTAAATAACGCATTCAATGCTCTACTGTTGACATTCGTTGCTTTGATCTTGGCATCATCCCAATCCCTAGCGCTTCCTTTGGCTTAGTCTAGCCAATTTCCACAGCTTGCCACACATTCTCATCTAAAGATTGCAAGAAATCTTTCATGCATACTTTCCAATATACATAGTTAGTGCTATCAAATAAAGGAGCTATAATTAAATATTGTCCTCTATCTATGACAAATAGGGGTTAATGGATCACACAGCAAAGATTAACCCTAATTAGAGTGTGCTCACTCTGATACCACTTGATAGGCCAAGAATGTATTGAACCCTTGGGTACATTAACCAATTAATTAGTCAAGTTAATTAATTAAGTCAATTAACATGCAACACGTGTGGTAGCACAAACAAATTACCAAATAACTAAATGTAGAATAAAATAGATTTGACACGGTGATTTGTTTACAAATGGAGAAAACCTTCGAGGCAAAACCCTACTAGGTGAATTTAAGGTCACCACTCCAAAGAATCCACTATTATCAAACACACGGTTACAAGTAAAGGAATCCCAGTACCTTATACCAACCTACGGTTGAACCCTTACCCCAATACCCAATTAAACTTGTAATGTAGTGACAATATCTCTTTTCAATGCATGGCTCCAAGTACGTGAATAACCAATCTTTGTATGGATCCCAGTACATGACTAACACACCAACTTAAGAAGGATATTGGCTGCAAAGTTGTTCAGCTCATCAACATGAAGATCAGGAAGCTCCTTGGTCACAAAACCCTATCGACGCACAAATGCAGCAGTTTCTTCTAGAGAAAGATGAACTAAGGCAAATTGTCTTCGGTCATAATATGCTTTGATAAAACCTTTTTCATCACACTTGTGCCACCTTATACGACCCTTAAAATAATCTTTATATATGTCTAAAGTTGTGAAAAAAGAAAACCTAAACACATAGCTTGGATATGCATGAAAAACAGATCTAGAAATATGAATTTTGTAATTCTCGATAGATATTGCTGTCGAGCTATCTATTGAGATTCGAAATATTTAAACCTTGATAGATACATCTGCCGAGTTATCTTTCGAGCTTCAATGAACAACACTTCTTCACTTGATTCTTGGACAGATTTGCATGGCTTCAATACTTGGACTTGAATTCTTTTTCCTTAAAGTATTAAACTCATCCTAGATCTACCTAGGTACAAGTAAAATGTGTTTTGTCAAAGGATTAGCCAATTCTATATGACATATGTTCTTAATATGTTCCACATATGTCCTAAAAAGGTAGATGATGTCCACGGAGCTATCTCTGTCTACAAGGATTCTCCTGCTGTTGAACCCTTCTATTATAAGCATAATAACTAGAGGGTCGTCATGCAGCTGCTTCACCTCTCTAGCATCTTCTTCTGAGAACAGGATGTCTCTATCCGTCCTCCTTTGCTTCAGGGGTGGTATCTTGTGGATGCTATTCACCTGCTGTTGTTGTAACTTTTGAGAGATCTGAACAAGCCACTAGTAGATGGTCCTCCTATGATCGTCTTTATCTCCCCAATCATGCTCTGTGGACAACAGGATGCGTGGTCCTCATCCCTCAGAACAACTTTGTGCTTGTCTTTGTTATCATTCTTGGATCTGTTGATGACCCCTTTCTTCATAAATTTATGTATCTTCCCCTTTCAAATGAGCTCTTCTATCTGCTTCTTTAGGTCTCTACAATCCTCCGTGTAATGGCCATGATCTTTGTGAAAATGGCAATTTTTCTTCTTGTTGCGCACATTTGGTGACGAGTGCAATGGCCTTGGCCCTTTGAGGTGGTGCTCATGGTTAATCTACGTCAAAATTTTGTCTACAGGTATGACTAAAGGGGTAAATTTTACCGTCTGAGGGGCTCTGTCTTCTTTTCGCATGTTCCCATCTACATTGTAATGGTTTCCTTTCTCCCTTTTCTGCTCGCTTCAATCTTCTCCTTTTCCTTCCTTCCCCCTGGGCATCTCTCCATCTCTAATTACTACCAGGGCATCTTTGGCATTCATGTACTCCTGGGCTTTCAGGAGCATTTCTGCCATCATCTGAAAAAGGGCTCGTCATGAGTATGACCACGAACTCTCTGGATTTTAACCTAGCTTTGAAAGTCGTCAATTGCACTTTGTCATTTGCTTCGTCTACTTCCAAGGTCTCTCTGGTGAAACGTTTCACATATGACCTCAGGGTCTTTTGTTCCCATTGCCTGACGATGAGCAGGTGATCTGCTGGCCATTTCGGGTGTTGTCCACCGACCAAATGGCATAAGAAGGAATTTCCCAATTTCTCGAAGTTGTCGATGGACGATGTTAGTAACTTAGTGAACCATTCCCTAGTTGCTCCCTTGAGGGTGGTGGGGAAGGAATGGCATAGTATCTCGTCAAGGGGCTGTTGAAGACCTAGAGTTGTCTTGAATGTGTTGAGATAGTCCAAAGGATTCTTCAGGCCTTCGAATGATTCAATCTGTGGGAGACGGAACTTTAAAGGTACCAGGCATTCCAGGACTACTATTGTGAATGGTGAGTTCGTCCTCCTAACCATCCTGTCCAAGCTTCGATTTGTTTTTTTCCCTCATTGCACTTTTTAGCTCATCCATTTCCCTTCTCATTTGCCTGAGGAGGTCTGAGTTTACTTCCTCAGTGTTAGTTGGTCGCTGGTGATCGTTTCTTCTTTGACTATCTCCATCGTCGTTCCGGTTGGTCCTAGAGTGATTATCCTCTCACTAAAGCTGCAACCTCATCTCCTGGTTTTGCCTGGTAAGCTCTTCCATACTAGCTGTGAGTATCTAAATTTATAGGACTAACGCCGCAAAATCTTGGGGAGTGTTGGACTCCATCTGGACTTTCGAGTTGAATGGAACTACGCTCTCGAACCTAAGCACGAAAATGTCGTCCCCATAGACGATGCCAAACTGATGATGCTATGATTGTCCATCAAGTAGGATCATCCAGATAGGTCCATGCGCACTTCATCTCTATACCTGCAAGGTAGTGAACATAATCTTCTTTAGGTGGTCGTACCGGCCACAAAGTTTCTGATGGTAAAGGGAATGGAAACTGAGAAGGATTCTATAAATTTGGAAATGTCAATGCCACAATATGAATATGTGTATATAAAAAGAATCTAACTTGAAAGGTGTTTATATATATACCTCGCTTACTTCTAGCCATTGTGGCGTTTATTGTGGCTTTAGTGCTCCTTCTGCAATGCCCCTAGCCTCATTAATGTGGGTTTTGATGTGGTTCCAACGGTTTGACAGCTAGTTTGTAATTATCTGAGATATTGAATTCTCTTCTTAATGGCTTATCTTCCATTGCCCACAAGGTGGAGTTGATGATGGTGCTTGATGGGTTTGTCTGAGCAAGAGAGTTCGGACCTGTCAAAAAGCATATTCGAAAAAGTTTGTCGATAAAATGTAAAAAAAAAATTTCACTCTCTAATCAGTGTTTAAAAATTTGATAAGCAGCTAGAAAACTCGGTGATTCTACTAGAATATGGCCAAAATGACTAAATATCACTGGTGGCCAAAATATTTGACAATCTACCACTATTTTGGAAATATATAGGAATTTACCACTCTTGAAGCTTGAGTTTGTGAAACTGAAGTTTACCTTGTATTTCGAGTTTTAAGAACTCAAGTTGTTTGAAAAAATAGCCTTCAAATTTACCGTACTATTTTTTATGAAACTCAAATTCTTAAAACTCGAATTGCCGTATTAGTCAAGTTTCACAAACTTAAATTTTAAAAAAATAATAAATTTTTAATTATTTCCCAAACAATAGCACATCGCTAAATATTTTCGCGGTATTGGCCATTTTGGCCACTAGAATGCTCTAATTCATGAACTTTCCTTGGTTGAGTCGTTTCAATCGTCATCGCAGTGGGAAAGAAACTTTATGTCCAATCGATTGTTTGTGATATCTAGCTCATCCCAGAAAATATGCTAAAAGTCATTGGTCATTTACTTGTACAAGCATGAAATTGTTCAATGTCAGGGGACACAGGGACAAGATGAGCTTTTTTTTTTATTATTTTTTTTTTATGGAAGGTCATAGTTGTATAACCCTCAAATTTAACGTATTATTTTTTGTGAACGTTTGGATTGTGTTTATTCTTAGGTTTTCAGTTTTACGTTTTGCCTTTTTTTTTTTTTTTTTTTTTTTTTCCCGCACGTGAACAGTAATCTTATATGGATCTTGCACTGTTTACATACTGTTCACGCATTAAAAATATTAAAAATGGATCTCATAATACTATTCACATATTTAAAAATTATTTTGTTACAGTACTTTCAGTTTTTAATTTTTAATTTCGACAACAATAAAATCAATCCAAACAGACCCTTTATAAAACTCAAATTCTTAAAACTCGAATTGCCGTATTGATTAAGTTTCACAAACTCATATTTTAAAAAAATAATAAATTTTTAATTATTTTCTAAATAATAGTAAATCGCTAAATATTTTTGCGGTATTGGCCATTTTGGCCACTAGAATGCACTAATTCATGAACTTTCCTCAGTTGAGTCGTTTCAATCCTTATCGCAGTGGGAAAGAAACTTTATGTCCAATCGATTGTTTGTGATAACTAGCTCATCCCAGAAAATATTCTGTAAGTCATTGGTCATTTGCCTGTCCAAGCATGAAATTGTTCAATCTCAGGGGACATAGGGTCACGATGAGTTTGTTTTTTTTTGTTTTCTTAATGGAAGGTCATGATGACTTCTTTTTTTTTTTTTTTTTTTTTGTAATGAAAGGTCATGTGACTTTGTTACTTTTGATAAGCGTTCACTTATTGCATTCTTATTGCTTTTTGATAAACATCATTCGCCCATTGCTATTTACAAAGAGAATGGCATCTTTTATACGAGGCTATATGTATTCAAGGAGCAAAGTCATCACGCGAATACATTCTACTTTTTGTGTTTTACTTGTAGGTTAACATTTGCATCCAAATAGGTAAAAAAATGTTTATTTTATATTTTCAAAATATATTTTATTTATTTTCTTATTTTTTTTTTATAATTCATATAATATCCTAGTTTTTCTTTTTACCCATAACTTATTAAAATATTATAAACTATGTCAACAAATAATATAAACAATGAAATTCCCGTTTCAAAGCAATGAGTGGTGAGAGAGAAAGAGATGTCTAACAAAAGAGAGAGGAAGGAGAGAATAAGGAGACAATATTTGTAAAGAACTCTCTTTTCTTTTAAGTGTTATAATGACAGATAGACAGCCTTTATAGGATGCAGTTAATACTTTAATCTATATCATAACTAAACATTTTGTTAGAGATCCTAATCAATATAAAAAAAGATCTTTAGATGTTTCAATTAATTTAAGATATCCACAACTTTTTAGACTTTAGATGGTATAAAGATGTTTTTATTTCAAATGTTTTAAGTTGAAATGATTGTCAACAATCCTACTGGAAAAAAAATTTATTGCCAGTCTACCTTATTTCTTTGCTCAAAAAGTTAGACTTGATATAGCCAATAATGACGAAACTATATACTATCCTAGCTTAACTTATGGTGACATAATATCCTCAATCAATAAAACAGGTCTATGGCTGTGTAATGATTTAAGGCTAAAAAATCAAATAGAGAAAGAAAAAGGATATGCTAAAAAGGAGCTAGGAACTTTTTGTAAACAATATGGCTTTGATCAGTTAATTGCTCCCTCTAGGAAAAGAAGGAAAGAAAAGAAAGATGATAGATACAACAACAATAATAGAAGATATAATAAAAGTAGGTCTAAAGAAAAGAAAGAAGAATCCAAAAGAAAGAAACATTATAGACGTAGAGAAAATGACATTATTTGCTTCAAATGTGGTGAAAAGGGACACACTAGTAAATATTGTAACTTTCAAAGAAAGATAAATAAACTTGATATATCAGGAAAGTTAAAGGATAAATTCATGAGTATATTAGAACCGACAGATAGTGATGAAACAGATAATGAAATTCACCAAATAGATAATTGTGATATCACCTCATCATCAACAAATATTTCTTCAAATAATGAAAAGGGTTAAATTATGTAATTGTAATAATCCTGATAATTGTTATTGTAAAGGAAAACTAAAAATAAATGTTTTGACAAAACAAGAAGATATAATAATGGATTTAATAGACAGACTACCAGATTTACAGTCCAAGAAAGATTATTTATCTGAACTAAAAAAATCCTTAACTCTAACTGACAGATTTGAAATAGACTTGAAAGATTATAAGTCAACCTATAATCTTGCAGAAATTACTGACAGATTTAAAGCCTTTAGAAACAGATGTTAATGATCTAAGAAAAGAACTGAAAGAATTAAAATCAGAAAATTTCATTTTAAAAGATATGATTGAGCAGATAGCTGCACAAGTAATTAGTGTACAGGATAGAATTAAATATTATAATGAACCTTTGACATGCTCCTTTCTTCCCGACATACATAATTATACTGATAAAAGTTCTTATAAAGATGAATATAAAGATGAATTTTTAAATATAATTGATAGAATGATATTCCATAAATGGTATACTAAAATAACTCTGGTTGTTCATAAAGAATTTACGTTGTTGCACTTGTTGATTTAGGTGCTGACATGAATTGCATACAGGAAGGATTAATACCTTTAAAATACTATGAATCAACAACTGACAGATTAACTCAGGCTAATGGTGATAGACTTAAAATAAGTAATAAATTGACAAAGACATACATATATAATAACGAAATCAATTTCATATTACCTTTCTTTTTAGCAGACAAGTTGTCCTCTAAAGTTATTTTAGGGAATCCTTTTTTGGCTTTACTTTATCCTTTTTCCACGATAGAAAATGGAATATGTACTAATATTTTGAAACAAAAGTACTCTTTAAGTTCATCTTACCTCCAATCCACAAAGATATACATTTGCTAAAAGAAATCTCCATATTTAAGGACATGAGTACTGATGAGTCAATAACAGACAATGATGAGACTATTTTACAAATCCAAAGGTAGATGATACTATAAACTCTACTCAGTAGCACTTATGTATTTACATATTATTTTCAAAAAGAAATATATATCTATTTTCAAAAAGTTTATTTAAAGTTTTTTTTTTTTTTTTTTTTTTTTTTTTTTTTTTTTCCAGAAAGATTTTATGTTAAAATTCTACTCAATTAACAATTTCCTTCTCAAATCTTCTATAAAATATTTGTATCCCTCTCAGTAATAAATAGCCTTATGAAAGAACCCTTTTGATGAACTCCCTTAGTAGCATTTGAAGCTACACTGCCTAATTTTGTTGCATGAAGGCCTTCAGCTAAGGCGTACTTGCACTATATTAATTTGTTAATTTTAAAATTAATGGTCAATTGCCTGGCAAGCAAGATAGCCATCCTAAGGCTAAAATCTCAGACCGAATTTTGTTAGAACAGAAATCTTTAATAGAAATTCCAGATAAAGCATGAAGGTGCCTCAATTGAGGCAACATCCCTTCAAAATACAAGGTCAGCAATGGCAATGTATGCAAGTGGTTATTATTAGACTAACATACATTATGACAAAAAAGCTACTATAGCTACCATAGCTACAATAGCTACCATAAGATAAATCCAGAAAGAAATGACAACTGTGATAGATTATTATTTACCTACAATAGATTACTATCACTGAAAGTTCAATTATGTGTATAAACACCCTTGAACGTTTAGACCCCCAATTTACAAATTAACCAATTCAAGCATTATGTCAAACAACTAGTGTGCGGAAAATGAACATAAGCTATAATATAGAATTGGATAAACTATCTAAGCCAAATTAAAATCACAACCCACAGTAAATAATAAAAGACAAAGATAAAAGAGAAGGAAGATGCAAACACAAAGACAACACGCGATGTGTTATCGAAGAGGAAACCGAAGCCCTCGGTGTAAAACCTCCCCGTTGCCCTCCAAGCGGTAAATAATCCACTAGAAAATGTAGTTGGGATACAAGGATAGCAATAGACCCTCCAAGCCTAATCTACCCAGTGCACCTAAGCCCTCCAAGCTTCTTGCTCCAACGAGGTTGCGCCGAACCTTTTTCTTTTCTAGCTTACCGGATTCCACTACTATACCATAGCATCAACCAATGAAGATTGGTTCCTTCCTAACTGCTTCCCAGAACACCAAACAGCCCTCTCACAGTAATGGATATGGTGAGAACAAGGTGTTGGTAAAAAGCCTCTCAAGGGTTTGGCAATGGAGAGGAAGAGAGTTGAGGAATTTGAAGAGGCATTTATGCAAAGATTGTAGATGAATCAATCTTGTTTTACTCTAGGGTTTTTCTCTCAAAATTCTCTCTAGAAGCTCTCTTTCTTTTGTGGGTATAAGGGGTATATATACTAGGGTAAGAGAGGAGTGTGAAACGTCAGGTTTTTCAAAACAGGGTTGGCTCGCGGCTTGGCCTCGCGACTTAACTGAGTCACGAGATCTAGTCGTGAGGTAACCGTATGGTTAGTTGTCATGTTTTGTCCTGTAGTGCTCCAGCTAGCATGACTGTTAACCTTCTGGCATGCTTGGCACGTGTGCTGAGTCTTGCGGCTTGCAGCCGCAAGTCACCCGCGAGGCCAAGCTGCGAGTCTCTGTTTTCTTGTACACTCTTGAGCAAACTTCATTCTATCTCACTCACTACCCTTACAACAAGCCCACCTATATACAGGGTTACTAAATGCTAAAATACAAGCAAATTTGGCACGGAATAAAGCCAATTAGATGGTTGAATAAATTCAACCTTACAATCACTATTCACCAGCACACATGAATAGCTTGCAGATAATCTAGACAAATACAGATAGATTTTTCATAAGTCACTATTATTCACTAGCATGTGTATCCTGACAGATTCCCAGGCAGACTGTTGTTCATGAATAGTAAAACTTTTACTGTCCATTTCCACAGAATTTAGCAAGGTTCTACCGACAAATTAACTTGAGTTAACTTTACTTACTCAGGTTACTTTTGAAGACTTATCATGGTTTATTTTATCTATAACAGGACAAACTTTGAAGACAGAAGGCAGGTCTCGAATTAAGGTCCAAATTCCAAGTCCAGAAATAAGGTTCAGTTCTAAAGTCCAAGATAGCTCTCTCTCCCTTAGAAAGACTTTTGTAATTCTTCCTCTCTTGTAATCTTGTAACCCTTCCCTTCAAACAGATATAATCTTGTAACCTTTCAGATAGATTTTACTTTGTAATCTTGTAACTCTTCAGAAAGTATTTTATTTTCAAAGATTGTATTAAAGACAAACATTTTCTATTTTAATCAAAGACAGAAGTTTTATTCAAGTAAGACTTTACTAGTTTCTATTTTCATATTCTATATTCCATTTTAACTTATTTTGAATATATCTATTTTGCTGTTTTCTTCTTTATCATCTATTTTATCATTGTTTATGCTTCCATATTACTACAGCTATAGCATTACACTTTTTTTTTTCTTCTTTTAATCAAAGTCGAACCTGACATAATATAAAGAAAATGATATTAACATTGGTGTAGTTTTTCTTTTTCATTAGTAATCGAATAATGATAGAAGTGTTGTTTGCTATGAAATGAATATATATATATATATATATATATATATATCTTTTTATTCTTAAAAGCTTCTTTTAAAAAAAAAATCTCTTTTTGCCGTAAAAAATATCCATTTTTTTCAAATGGTTAAAGCATGAATGCTCAGATTAAACATGAAATTAGTAAAACATGAAAATCATATATAATGCCACAAAACATGTCATAACCCAAACTTGTACTTCAGATTTTAGAGCATGACTAGTATGTTAATATCAAGTTAAACTCAATACTAACATGAACCAACTAAAGCTAAAGGTGATTATAAAAACTTCACCTCTTTTCATCCATTTTCATTCCTTGCATAAAAGCCATAATATACAAAATTCATAAAAACTTAAAACTTCATTACATTCAAACTTGCAAGTTTGACAACTTGGTTGAAACTAAAGGTTTACGAGTAAATGTTACATAGCTAAACATTTAGCAAAACTCTTATTTACAAACCAAACCCCAAAGACATACATTGGGGTTCAAAACAAACTAAGGTTCCAAAATAAATCTATGCTCAAAAGAATCAAGTACATCTTGATTAGTCTAACAAATGAGAACCACAGATCCCTTACCACCTCTAATACTCTTGATGCTTCCAGGAAAGAACTTGTGCATTGTAAAATAATAGGGTGAGTTGTGAAGTAGCCTCATAAGGTTTTACATTCCATGAGCATTTAATAAGAGTGCATGTAAATCAAATATTCTATGGATGTGCTAGCTTTGATAAATAGTCTTCATACTATTCTTTAAAATAGCTTATGAACTTTCATACAAACACACATCATTTTTCCTTTAATATAATAATAAAAAGACATAATAAGGAACTTTAACATAATTCAGTATCCTTATCTTTAAATAGACTATAAAAAAATTTACGATAAACTTTCCATCAGACTTATAATACATTCAACATACCTGATAGGGGTATTTTTGACAGAAAGAAATAGACTCATAAGCAGAAGGCTAAGAGAGCGGACGACCTTTGTAGGGTCATCGGCTTCGCAAAAAGATGATGGAGGATCCTTTTTAAACCAACATCATTTCCAAGGTAGACAACCCCAAAGCCGACGGATACGTCCCATATTGACAGGAAAATTAAAACGATGATTGACCATAAGACCGACGGAATGGAGAAGCCAACGAGTCCTACGCAGCCATGCATGTTCCCCATGAATACTCATGTACGGAAATATCTTGTGCATCACATACCAAGGCCTTATCATGCTCACGTGTCTTTCTCATGTGGAAAGACACCCTAGAATCACTAACACCAAATAACCTCCATAAGGAAAGATACCTACTTTTAAGGGATCTCAATTTACTACTCACCACTATATAAGTGCCAGACCCCCTCTTTCCTGAGGTATGTAGAAAATCCCTAGCTCTCTCACTATAGAGTTCTTAGAGATTTCTCATTCACTAACTTGACCTTCAGAGGTTTCTTGGCTGGTACCACACCGGTGCCTTCTGTTTGTTCCATTTGTTCTTATTATGTAGGTACCCATTGGAGTGGTTTAGAGCCTATAACTCACTTACAATTTTAGCACATCATCAATTGGCGCCATCTTTGGTAATGCACAATTCTAAGACAAAAGAGTTACATGGTCCAGATGCATTCAATGGCTACCATTAACCAGGAAACAGGGAATCCACCCAACACCCTAGAAAGGCAAGTACAAACCTTGGTTGTAGCAATAAAGCAACTCACCCAGCATAACCAAGAGTTGGAACAATAGCTGAACCAAAGGAATGAGTGATGCTAGGAAGGCCCACACGACGAGTGAGATGCCGACGAGCAAAATGGTAGTCACCTACCAACAGGGTGCAGGCAAGAGAGGGAAGAACAGGAAGAGAGCAACGTCCCTAGCAGAAGGGGCGGTTTGGAAGACACCAGCCATCCCTCTGAAATAGAAGTCAGTGCTATGCGCATGGCCCAGGATATGCAAATGATGAAGGAGAAGATGGACATGATGATGAATGCCATGAGGGAACAAGTACCTACAAACTTGGATGAGCTGGTCCATCGAATTGACTTGCCATTCACCGCTGAGGTGACATCCTTCCCCTTCCCAGCAAAGTTCCCGATGCTATAGGTAGAAACATATGACAAGTCAAGGGATCCACTCGACCACCTAGAGTCATTCAAAACCTTCATGCACCTGTAAGAAGCTTCAGACAAAATTATGTGTAGGGCCTTCCCTACCACGTTGAAGGGGCCAATAAGGGCATGGTTCAGCAAGCTTACCCCAAACACCGTCTCCACCTTCAAAGAGTTGAGTGGCCACTTTGTCACACATTTCATCAGAGGACAAAGACACAAACGATCCTCTGCGGCCATACTAAACATTAAGCAATGGGAAGATGAAAGCCTAAGGTCATATGTAGCCTATTTCAACAAAGAGGTGCTCCTGATTGATGAAGCTGATGACAAAGTCCTCGTCACCACCTTCACTAGTGGGTTAAAGCAAGGAGAGTTTCTCTTATCCATCTACAAGAACGATTTGAAAACGATGGCTAAAGCACTATACAAAGCCATGAAATATACGAATGTTGAAGACACCATGATAGCTCGAGGAGATGGGCCAAGGAAGAGAAAAAGACAAGATGACCCTTGCCTGGACTGAGGAAGGAAGTCAGCTCAAACGAATGATAGAAGGGAGGACAAGAGATCAATACCCACATCTAGAAGGACAAATTTCACTCCTTTGAATACCTCACTAGAACAAGTCCTCATAAAGATAAGGGATGACATGGTGTTAGCTTGGCTAGACAAGTTAGAGGGTAACCCAAACAACAGACCCAGGAACAAATACTGCTGTTTCCACTGGGACCATGGGCACAACACTTTTGAATACTACGACCTTAAGTAGTAGATCGAGGCTTTCATCAAACAAGGAAAGTTGCAGCGGATCATCAGGAAAAGGGAAGACACATCGAGGGACCTCGAGCCTAATCGACAAGCTGAGGAGAGGCCCAGAGCCGCGCTTGGTAAAATAAGGGTGATAGTAGGAGGGAGAACCATGGTAGGATCATCTAAAGAGGCGAGGAAGACGTACCTGTGTATGGAACAGAGTGTCCAAATCTCCGGGCAGCCTTTTAAGGCAATCAGACTTGACAACCCTACCATCAGCTTCATGAAGGAAGATGCTAGGCAATTACACCATCGTCATGATGATGCTATCGTCATCAGCTTGTCCATCATAGATTTCAACACCCAATGGGTGCTAGGATAATGGAAGCTTAACAAATATCCTCTACTATCTTGCATTTCAGCAGATGAGGGTTGATCGAGAGTGTTTCCCACCTTTAGACACACCGTTGGTAGGATTTAGCAGTACAAAAATCTTCCCCATAGGGATTATTACTTTACCAGTTACCATTAGAATGTACCCTCAACAACATACTAGAGAGGTCAATTTCCTCGTTGTTGATTGCTCCTCTGCCTACAACACCATCATTTGTCAACCCACGTTTAACGCATGGTGGACGGTTACATCCATGTACCACCTCCAACGGGCCCCACACATGTGGGAGCGTCGCCCTGGCGGGTGGTCGAATGAAGACTCGACAGTTTTTTCCAATCGAGGCAGGGCGTTAATAAGCGCCACATGGCCATTCGCCCAATGAGGACTAGATATAATCGGACCTTTCCTTATCGCCATACGGCAGCTTAAGTTCCTTGTAGTAAGGATCAACTACTTCACCAAATGGGTTGAGGCAGAACCATTGGCCACTATCACATAGATAATGTCTGAAGCTTCATTTGGAAGAGCATTATTTGCCGCTTTGGCATCCCTAAGGTCTTAATCTCTGATAACGGCAAACAATTTGACAACAATGCATTCAGGGACTTTTACCAACAATTGGGAATCAAGAACTACTACTCCTCTCTCGCTCACCCCCAGGCCAATGGACAAGTCGAAGTCACAAACTAATCCCTGCTCAAGATGATCAAGACTCAGCTTAAGGAGGCGAAAGGAATGAAAAAGGGATACGCCTATAGTTAGATCTCTTTGATGAAGTTAGAGCGACGACAAAACAAAGGATGGCTCACTATCAGGACTTTATGGCTAATTACTACAACACCAAGGTCAGGCCTTGTCACTCTTAAGTCAGGGACCTGGTCCTAAGAAAGGTAACAACGGCAACCAAAGATACCTCACATGGTAAGCTGGGCCCCAATTGGGAACGACCCTACAAGATCATCAACTGCCATTGAAAATGGACGTACTACTTGAAGACTCTCAACGGGTAGAGGCTCCATCACCCATGGAATGCCGAGCACTTGAAGAAATACTACCAGTAGTAATCAGATGCAGTTTATGTTATCGTTTCCTTTTTATTTTCCCATTTTTATATCAAAAGTTGAATGTCAAAAGATGTTAGGATGTTAAGTTTCTTTTTGGATCTTGCTATTATTAATATGACTTGGATGAATTATCAAAAACATTGCTCTATTCTCTCCTCGTTAAACCACACTGAGCCCTACCTACAGGGTGGACGGAAGACCACGGGTACCTGGTCCTCAAAAAGTTATTTTATGTCATACATGCGGGGTGGACAGACGACCACGGATACTGCTGGGTACTTGGTCCTAAAAAATTATCAAGTCCTACCTGTGAGGTGGCTAGATGACCATGAGTACCTAGTCATCAAAAATTATCCTAAGTCCTACCTACGGGGAGGACGGATAACCACGAGTATTGACAGGTACCTGGTCCACAAGAATTATCCTAAGTCCTACCTACTAGGTGCACGGACAACCACAGATACCAACGGGTACCAGGTGCTCCAAAGTTATCCTAAGTCCTACTGGACGGACAGATGAAACGGAATATTGATAATGTACATGTGATAGAGGCATATTCCCAATCAACCAACAAATAAAAACAAGAGCAAGCAATGGATATAAAAGGGAAAAAAAAAAAACAGTAGATAAAAACCCATGAGGGTAAAATGTTTTACATCAGAGCCCGAAAACCAAAGGGGCATTCACTATTGTCTAGAAAGTAAGATAAAGGATAATGCTTAGATACAATTCAAAATATGGGAAAAGGCTAAGATGAGGGAGCATCCAAGATGGTCGGGTTTGCGACGTTTAGGCTACCCTTGGTTGACGAGTCCACGGTTGACGTGATTGTGGGAGTGACAGGGCCCTTGGGGATAGGCTGAGCAATAACCACGCCACCATCCTTCAACTCTTGTTCAACCATGTGAAAGGAATCTTCAAAATCATCACTGATGGAGTCATCTCCTCCAGGAGTTAGTGTTACAGTGTCGCTTATTACAATCTAGGACAGGTCGAGACCAGGATAAGCAGCTCAAACCTACTTCAGGCAATCATCGAACCTGTCACCTTAGTAGGTGCCGCACACATAGAAGAAGGGCTAAGAAACCCAGAACTCTGCCATAGCATCGGCCTTGGCCTTGTCCATCAGCTCATGAAGGGCAGCCAACTCTGTCGTTAGATTGGTCTTCGCCTTCTCTGCCTCCTCCCTCAGACGGGACTCCTCCTTCAGTGTGGCTTGAGTGTCCATTAACTCCTTGTTGAGGGTATGGATAGCCTCCTTATATTGATCCCACTCCTTATTCTCGATCTCCTAACACTTGCGAAACCAACGAATCACTCCCTCGTAGGCCACGCACCTGTCCTAAAGCGCCCTCATCCACACCAACGCCTGAAGCAAGACAACCGTCAGGAAAAAAATACAAAATAAATATAAAAAAAAATGCACAATATTGAAAGTTCAAATATGTGTATAAACACCCTTGAACGTTTAGACCCCCAATTTACAAATAAACCAATTCAAGCTTTATGTCAAACAACTAGTGTGCGGAAAATGAACATAAGCTATAATATAGAATTGGATAAACTATCTAAGCCAAATTAAAATCAAAACCCACAGTAGATAATAAAAGGCAAAGATAAAAAGGAAGGAAGATGCAAACACAAAGACAACATGTGATATGTTATCGAAGAGGAAACCAAAGCCCTCGGCGTAAAACCTCTCTGCCGCCCTCCAAGCGGTAAAAAATCCACTAGAAAATGTAGTTGGGATACATAGACAACAATAGACCCTCCAAGCCTAATCTACCCAATGCACCTAAGCCCTCTAAGCTTCTTGTTCCAATGAGGTTGCGCCGAACCTTTTTCTTTTCTAGCTTCCTGGATTCCGTTACTAGACCATAGCATCAACCAATGTAGATTGGTTCCTTCCTAACTGCTTCCCAGAAAACCAAACAGCCCTCTCACAGTGATAAATATGGTGAGAACAAGGTTTTGGTAAAATGCCTATCAAGGATTTGACAATGGAGAGGAAGAGAGTTGAGGAATTTGAAGAGACTCTAATGTATATATTGTTGGTGAATCAATCTTGTTTTTCTTTAGAGTTTCTCTCTCAAAATTCTCTCTAGAAGCTCTCTTTTATATATGGGTATAAGGAGTATTTATACTGGAGTGAGGGAGGAATGTGAAACGTCAGGTTTTATAAAACAGGGGTGGCTCGCGGCTTGACCTTGCAACTTGACTGAGTCACAAGATCCAGTCGCGAGATAACCGTATGGCCAGTTGTCCTGTTTTGTCCTGTAGTGCTCCAGCTAGCGTGACTATTCCCCTTCTGGCACGCTTGGCACGTGTGTTGCATCTGGCGGCTTGAAGCCGCGAGCTACCCGCGAGAACAAGCCGTGAGTCTCTATTTTCTTGCACACTCTTAAGCAATCAACACTCTATCTCACTTACTACCCTTACAACAAACCCACTTAATACAAGGTTACTAAATGCTGAAATACAAGCAAATTTGACACGGAATAAAGCCAATAAAATGGTTGATTAAATTCAACCTTACAAATATCATAAAAAAAAGAAATGTACCCTAGACAGGTCATTGAGTTTGGATGCCCCCAAGTCCTTCGTGGTTTGCTCAGCACAAGGGTCCAGGTCTGTCTCCTTGATAATCGAGTCAAACATCTTGATGGCATAGTCTTTATGGCTGATCAATCGACGGATGGCATCGGGGGTGACGGGGCCTTTCCTTGTCATCAAACCCTTCCCAACTTTGTGGAGAGAAGGCTTGAAGGGCGAAGCAGATTTGATTGCTTATCATCGACGGAGGGGCCCGTCTCCTTCTTTGGTGGTCAGTCGTCTTGGCCATCATTCTTCCACTCCAGCGTTCCCTTGGCAATGGCCTTGGAGGCCGACGCCGAGGCACCCTCTTGCTACTTATGCACAATAGCGGGCTTCCTCACCAACGCTCTTTATCTACCTGCTTCCATTTCTGCAAAAGGAGGAAGTAGACGTTAGCAAAAGAATAGGTGGTTTGGAATAGAAGATGTGTTTAAGACTTAAGTCGATGGGAGAAGGCGTGTAGTCATCGAGCTATTGGCGTTGGTTCAGGGCCACCACAAAACGTGTGAAGGGTATCAAGAGTGACGAGATCCTTCCACTTCCTTTGTTCAAGAGGAATCTCCAATACACGACAGATGAAAGCCTCTTGTTCGTCTGTAATCTACGAACGAACTTAGGCTGAAAATAAGAAAAAAAGTGTCAGAGGCATGAAAAAGTAGACTGATTGGAAAGATAAAAAATCGACGGCCCACCTGACTCCTTTACAATCCCCCAAGTATTATCAAAACCATTTGGCATAGTATCCCTCTCCTCAGGCCTACAAACCCAATTTGTCACTTAGATGAAGCAATAACAATTTTTCTAGTTTCTATTGGAGTCAGGCATATCTAACACTAGCCTAAATGACATCTTCCTCGCCAAAAAATGGTAGATGCCCTGAGACGAGGAGATATGCTAGGGCTTGTAGCAGTAAAAGAACTCATCGAGGATAAGCCGACAGTTCCCACCACTAAGCTGCCCCCAAATGACTCTAGCTCCAATAAATATCCTCCATGCGTTGGGAGCGATTTGGCTAACAGATAATCCTAAATAATTGGCAAGTTGATGATATAAATCTGTCAATGGCAACCTCAGCCCTACAGCGAACATAGCATCGTACATGTCGACGTCCACAGTCCTTCTAGAATATCACTTCTCAAACTTTCCGGGTAGAAGGAGGGGTATGCTCTCAGGGACTTGGTAACGATTCCAAAAGGTGTTAAAAAAGACCTTACCCGACATCGTCAGATAAAAATCATTGACCATCCATATCAGAGGGAGAATAAAAGGCTGAGTTCCCCCGTCCACCTGACCTACTGCCTCTCCTCCTTCAAACTGGTCCCCCTCATCATTTTCCTCATCACCTTCCTCATCCTCATCCTTTTCTTCATCATTAGAGGATTGGGTAGACAATTCCCTTTCTGGAGACCGAGGGGAATGTTCTTCAGACTCATGCCCTAACAGATAGTCCTTATCGTAGCCTGCACCTTTACGGACTAATGATGATAGTTCATCGCATTTCTATCTGACATATATCCACCTACAAGCGACGGAGGTTTTCTAAGAGCCTATTTGACGGGTCTTTGAAGACAAAAGATGACTGACCAAGAAGATAGAAATTAAAAACAAAGAGAAGGGAACTTACAGGAAGAAACAGATGACAGTTTCCTCAAAAGGCAACGGTTTCCATGAAAGGCAACGAGTCACGAGTAACAGGCTGTTTGAACAACGGTAAGACAGCTCTAGGTCTCACAAAGCTTTCAAAATAAAGTAAGGGAAAATGAGGAGGAGGAAAGGAACTATTTATAGAGCAAGGGGGCACAGTATACAAAGTGACGCCTATGATTAGAAACAAGGCCAACCAGCTAGTGCCACGTGTCACCTAGCATTTAAATCAGGATTGCTGAAGGACATTTAATGATTCCCTTTTCAAAAAGCCATAATTTTTGCTCACAATACTCCACGGCCTGTCAGATAAAACTGATGGAACCATGGAGTAGGGGGCAGCTGATGGGGGTGTTTTCAACAGAAATAAATAGAATTATAAGCAGAAGGCTAAGAGAGCAGAAAACCTCTACAGGGTTGTTGACTTTGCAAAAAAATGACGGAGGATCCTTGATAAAACAACGGAACTTGCAAGGCGGAAGACCCCAAAGCTGACGGATACGTCCCATACCGACGGGAAAATTGAAGTGATGATTGACCATAAGACCGATGAAATAGAGAAGCCGACGGGTCCTACGTGGTCCCCATGAATACTATGAGACCACTTCCATTACAACCATTGTGTCTTAGAATTCATAAGAACTACTCCTAGTATCAAAATTCACAGAATATGATTTAATCCAACTTTTTCATATTGTAAACACAGAATCTGTCACATTGGCAGCTTTAACACATATTCTCATGAAATCATCAAATAATTGTAAATGGCCTTCATTTCGTGTACGTATTTTTATACCTATACTATACACATTAGAATACATTAATAGGCAGCCAATTGACCATAATACCTTCAATCTTTCAACTTGCTAGCACAAAACCACAAATTCCAGCTTCTAAAAATCAAATTAGAGAATATAGAATGGAAACTAAAGCAAACAATAACACCATTAAAATACCCAAAACAAGAAATAGTTTTATTTACTTACCCACAAACTTTGATGCTAAAAATTTAGTGTTAAGTGTTTGATTTTTTCTTTAGAGAGAGAGATACAGATTCGGTGAGAGAGGGAGGTATATGACTGGACCACGAACAAGGAAAGAGGAGTAAAGAAAGACTAGCCTTTGTGCATGTGCTCACGTGCGTGCTCATAGGCTCTTCTATTTTTTTAGTAAAGGTTAATAATTTGCATCCATTATAAATTAGGATTACTATAGTTTCCAACCACAAATAATTTCAATATTTGGTACAAACACATAACACTCAACACACTCCCTAGGTATTTTGGTGATTGGAAAATGTAGTAATCCTAATTTATAATAGATGCAAATTATTAACATTTACCAAAAAAATAGAAGATCATGTGCGTGCTTAGAAGCTAGTATTTCGTAATTATCACGCATTTCTCAGAGGCTCTTCAATTTTTTTGGGAAAAAGTTAATAATTTGCATCAATTATAATTTGGGATTACTACATTTTCTTATCACAAAAAAATAGGGGTGTGATGAAGAATTATTTCATCTGCAAAAGCAACTTATATTCCATAGACTTTTTTTTTTTTTTGGGGGTTACTTTTCATCTTTAAATATTTTCTTAACAAAGAAACTTAACTAAAGAAAAGGAAGAAATAATGATAATGAAAAAAAGGGTAGAGAATTGCATCGTAAAATATGTGAATAATGTTTACCTTTGACTTTACAAATAATAATAAATTAGATAAATCAAATGTATTATACTGTCTACAAAGAAAAAAAATGACTTGCTACTGTAAATTCCAAATACTTATTAAACTTGCATGCTTCCAATATAGAAATCCAAATGTTGCAAAGGTTCTATACATTCATTTTGTCACATTTTTAACCCATGGTACTAACAAAAAGATAAAGTACCAAAAAACATAGAATTTCATAAAGGTAATCGATCACAAAAATAATACATATAGAATTTCATAGACTTAAAAGAGTGTGTTATCCTTGGAATCAATGCATATAGGTTAAAACAAAGACTCATATTTTTAAACCCAACCATCATTTTTTGTGATTTGTAACAACCGTATAATTACCACCTGCCATTTGTCCATATTTCTTGATAAGTTGGTTCAGCTAAAAATGCAACCCTACAAACAAAGATTTAATGGTTTATAGGATATTAGAACTATGATTTAAGTCATTGGTGTTTTAGATATAATCTGATAGTAAATACATAAAGTAAGCATAAAGTAAGCTTGGAACAGACAATCATTAATATTCAATAAAAAACTACCAAGAAAGCCACTAAAAAAATGATTTTTTTTTTCTTTACTGAGTAACTAAAATATTGTATATATTTTTTTAATGAAAAAATCCTTGTAATCCTTAAAATATCATTTGCTAGAGGAGGATGTTAGGTTCTAAGACTTTAGGAACTAAATGTATTAGAACTTTAGTTTGTATATGTTGGCAAACCATGATTAAAACAATGAGTCTAGTTTTAGGCTTGCTCAAAGTTTGTTTAAGTGTAAGTTTGAATTGAGTGTTTTGCAGAAATTTACTGTGTAAAATTGCAAGGCTTGATTGATCGAAAGTAAGGCTTGATCAATCGAACCATGCAATTCTAGAATTCTGTAGTAAAGTTTCAAATGTATCCCAAGCCCGTATGTCTTACAGGGTTAAGTGTTTCACTCCTAGTGTAAAAGGAAAAACCCTAGCTACGTTTTAGAAGTCTGTGTTGAGTCTTTTGTGAGATCTGAGAGGTTTGTACCTTCAAATACACACATAGAGCTATCAAGATCAAGATTCACATCAAGAACCTGATAGTTGTTTCAGTTGTTGCACAAAGAACATTCAAGGAACAACAAAACCTTTGAGTGGAGTCTCAATGTCACAAGTAAGAGAACTTGTGGTTGCTGCAAATCCCAGAAATAAGTAGTCCATGGATCCAGAGCTTGCACTTGGTCGTGTCAGTAAGTTCTACGTGTAGTAGCATTAGGATGTTACTGGTCTAAGTCCTTTTGTAAACTTCAATTCTTTCTAAAGTGGATTTGATGACCTAGGTTTTTTACCAATTTGGTTTTCCTGGGTCATCAGTTCTTTGGGTTCTTTATTTTCCATTGTTTATGTTTATTTGTGTTTAACCTAATCTTGAATATCAATTTTGTTAATCAATTTAGTTTAATATTAGGTTAAAAATATTGTGACAAGGGGTCTAAAAACCTAACAGAGGGAATATCAAGACACATAAAATTCTTTCACAACTTATAAATGAGATTCAACTCAAGATTCTTTCTGCAATTTCTATAACACCTATAACAACTATAATTTTTTCTATTTTTTATTTATTTTTTCCTTTCTTTGACTTTAATTTTTTTATTTTGAGGAAGTTCTTTGACTTTACTTTATGTCTCTTTTTTTCATCTTTTGATTTTGGCAATTTTTGACGTTATTGATAATCAAAGACATGAAATTTGTGACATTGGAATAAAATCATATAACCAATTGCAGCAAAAAATAAAAATGGCAATGTCATCTTCATCTAACACATATATTAGGTAACTTTAATACGATGCTTTATTATGTTAATAATGAAAATCTATACAATGCTAACAAAAGAATTATAAAAAAAGATAAAAGATAAAGATAATTTAGAAGAAAGACAACCTGAAAGAGAAAAGACTTGAAAGGCCCAACTAAGGGAAATAGGGTGGAAAACTCACCCTTACATCTTTTCAAAATTATACTTACCACCCTCCCATAGTTCTATATTTTAGAAAGGCCCAACTAATAAAATAATTATGCACATATACCCCTACCTTTATAAATTTCTTTCTATAACATTAAGAGATCATATATCTTCTACAATATCAAAATATCAAAGTCTTATGCACTTACAGTAATTAAAATAAATAATAAAATAATTATGCACATATACCCCTACCTTTATAAATTTCTTTCTATAACATTAAAAGATCCTATATCTTCTATAATATCAAAATATCAGTCTTATTCACTTAAAGTAATTAAAATAATGACAAGAATGTAAATCCATAAAAGTAATCATGCAAATAGGCTGGGATGTTACAAAATAGGTACATATTTTCATTAAAAATATAAAAGAAGAAAGATGAGAGGAGAAAATGAAAGAAGTGAATGCATGCATACATGTTAGTATGTTACATCTACCTGAAGAATGATTAAGGTCGAATGGATTTCGGAGTTTCCCTCAAAGATTGACCACCAAATATGGTTAATACTTGAAGGCAATTCCTCTGCACTGGAACTGTGGACGTAATTGTTGAAGGGAAGAAATGTTTGTGAATTAGTGGAATGGTGGATGACTCCAATGCCCAAGTCTATTTAATTTTGGACAAAGTTTAGCTACAAAATTGGTTGTAGCTTAAGGCTACAAACTCATTCAATAAAATAAATACTACAATATATTTTGAAAATCTAACCATTGAATTGCATGTTCTTTACACCCTTAATACACATGTTAAATTTTGTGTCAATCGGATATCATTTACTATATGATCTATAAGCTTATATTTTGTGTATAATTTTAAATTACAAAAACTTGCAATTTAAAAAATTTATTGATGACATAGCTATTGATCTTTAATTTTCTTGAAATTTTGCAAGCATGGAGGATATAAGAAGAAGATGTAATCCAATGGTGGATTTGTTAAAATTCACATCCAATAAAAAGATATTAAGTAAGTTTGTAGCCTAAGGCTACAACTAATTTTGTAGCTAAACTTTGTCCTTTAATTTTAAGCAAGAAGTCAAGAAGAAAGTAAAAAATAAAAAATAAAAAAAACATAACCATACATATCTATATATATAATTAAATATGTATATATATATATGTGTGTGTGTGTAAAGTTGTGATTTACAATTATGTTTTATGTTGACTTTAATTCTGTGTCAAATTTGATTGTAATTCTGTTCAATTATTTCCTTGTATTTTTGTGGTATTTAATGTAAGGGCTGCGTGTTCATGGTTTGCCAATTGTTCTAAACTTTTAGAACCTAACAACCCATTCATAAACACTAAGCAAAAGCTAAGATGACAGCCTCATATACCTTTGTAAGATCATCTTATCATTATTATTGTTATATTGTGCATAAACACAAGTTACAACCTAGTCAACAATTAATCTTAATGTATTCCAAAAGATGGATTAACTAAGCCATACCAATTATAATGTACTAGTTGTAATCGATATCAGAGTAGTGCTATATCCATAACATTTTCACAATAATTTAACAACAAATGAAGCTGGCCCTACGACTATAGGCAATGCGAGAACCAGAGGAGTGAATCCCTCGATGGCCGACACGGCTTGCCCTTTTTCTGAATCTGATGAACCTAAATCCATAAGTGATTCTAGGATCTCCTCAATGACTATTGAAGAGGGAGGCGCTGAAGTAACCTTACTATGGCATTTATGTAGATATTCGTCCCAATCATTTCTTAACCCAACTAATATAGCATTATAGCTAGTTTCTGACTAGGTAGCTAGAGGACACACACTGGCTACCCTATAATCACCTCTTCACACAACCTCTCTTTCGATCCAAATAATACCACGGTCGGCTAGACTCTGAACCTGTGCTCAAAGCACTTTATAGTCAAATAGGGCATGCCTGTCTCCATTGTCACAAAATGAGTAGATTCCCCAATCAAATCCTAGGGTTCCCACACCCTTAAGATCAAGGTTGCTCTCTTGGACCAAGGCTTGGAGCAGGGCCTTCCATGGGAATGATGGTAAAGAGAAATCCAGAACCCTTTCTTCCACTATGATGATGTCGTTCACATTCCCTTCCTGATGGGGAGGCAAAGGGTTGGTGATGATGTTCGGAGCGGCTGCATTATTGAATGTATCAACTTGTTGTCAATGAGATCCTTGACACGGTCTCTTAACTGGTGTCATTCTTCAAGAGTATGCCTTTCAGCTCCAAAATGGTGTTCACACTTCTTGGATGGATCAAAGCCGGGTGGTAAAGGGCCGTATTTGGGCCTGGCAAACATTAGGGTCACCAGTTTCCTCTTTAGCAGGTAAGCATAAAGATCTGCCATGGGCATGGGTAACGGAGTGTACTTCTGGTTTTCCCACCTAAAGGGATGAGGCAAGTCTGCCCTCCCTCTTTGATTAAAGGCTCAGTTAGGTGCTTGAGTAGGTTGAACCTATTGCTAATAAGGTCTAGTAGCTGGGGCTGCATAAACAAAAGTAGTACCCCTAGGCCTTTCTAGTGCATTGTCAACAGTATGAATGTTGGCTTCCTTAGTCTTGCGGCTGGTCAATTTCTTTACCTGTTGTTTGACCATAGAACTCAAAGACTTGGGACCCATGATCTTCTTGCTCCTGATACCCTCGTCAATATGCTCTCCAATAGGGATGAGGCTAGTAAAATGAGTGACTTGGGTGCTAATCATCTTCTCATAGTAAGGAGGCTTAAGATTGTCAATAAACCACTTGATCATCTTGTTTTCCATCATGGGGGCTTGCACTTCTGTGGCTCGCTCACGCCACCTCTGGCATATTCTCAAAAAGACTCCCCACTCTTCTTTTTTGTTCTCATAAGGACCATGCGGTCAGGAGCTATCTCGATGTTGAACAGGTAGTATTCCAAGAAAGAGTTGGCCATTTCTCTCCAACTAGAGGCCTTTTCCAATCTTGCATACCATGTGGCCACAGGGCCGGTCAAACTATTAGGGAAAATCTGACAAAGCAGAGGGTGATTATCCCTATAAGGAGCCATCTTCCTACAGAATGTGTGCAAATGTGCGCAAGGGCCTCCAGTACCATCATACTTGACAAACTTTGGTGCCTTGAACTTAGGAGGCATAATGACCTGAGGGAAGTTGGTCAAACTATCTAGATTGATGCTTCAATAGGCGCTAGAGCCCGCTATGATGTGAAGCTTTTTGGCCAGAGTTTCCACTTGGCTCTTGACTTAGCTAATCCCAGATTCGGTGTTCTTATCCTTAGAAGGATCTGTCTCTTGGTCATTGCCTTGGGGCGGTACATTGTGGTCCTGATCCTGTCCTGATGAGGGCTCACTTTCATTCTCAGTTCGAGGACCACCCTAACTGGAACCAAAGGAGTTCTGTCCTCCTCCTACAACCAGTTATTGGACCATGTGTATCAATTCTAACACTTGCTCTTTCTAATTGATTTGTAAAGGGGTCAATTAATTTTAACCTAACAAATGGTATTAGAGTGGGCACACTCTGATTAGGTTTAATCTTTGCTGTGTGATCCATTGACCCTTGTTTGTCATGGATAGAGGATAGTCTCTTATTATACCTCCTTTATTTAATGGCACTAACTATGTATACTAGAAAGTATGCATGAGAGCTTTCTTGTAGTTTTTAGATGAGAAAGTGTGGTAAGCTATGGAAATTGGCTAGACTAAGCCAAAGGAAACGCTGGCTGATTGGGATGATGCAAAGATCAAAGCAGTAAACTTCAACAGCAGAGCATTGATTGTCATTTTCAATGCGGTCACCAATGAGGAGTTCAAGAAGATATCCTTAACTAAAACTACCAAGGAAGCATGGACCATCATTCAGACAACCTACGAAGGGACTAAGGCTGTCAAGGATTCAAAACTCCAAAGGCTCACTACTAGCTTTAATGAGATAAAGATGGAGGAGGATGAGTCATTTGATGAGTTCTATACCAAACTCAAGGACGTAGTCAACTCAGCCTTTAGTCTTGGGGAAACCCAAGGTTATGAGAAAGGTGCTCAGATCTTTACTTGAGAGATTTCATGCCAAAATAATAGTGATTGAAGAATCAAAGGACATTGATTCCATTCCTTTGACGGAGCTGATTGGCAACTTCCAAACCTAGGAATTGAGTCTGACTAGACTTGGAAAAGGAAGCAAAGGTAAGAGCATGGCACTGAAGGCCAAAAGCAATGAGACAGATGAGTCTTCAGATGATGAAGATTCCAAGATGAAGTCCTACATCACAAGGCAGTTCAAGAAGTTCGTGAAGAATGCAAATGTGAAAGGCTTTGATAAAGACCACAAGCAATCTAGTTCTTCTCAATTCAAGAGTCAAGATAGATGGAAGAAGGATGCAAAGGATGGTGGTTAGTATACTATTCACTCCGGACCAAAGTGCTTCGAATGTTAAGGTGGATAAAGAAGAGGACTTGGTGGAATCTAAGTTTGAGAAAATGGATAAACAAGATGACATTTGTACAGCCTATGCTAAGTTGTATAAGGTTTCAGAGAAGCGTGAGAAACTGTATAGGCTAGCCACCAAGAAGTTAAGTGATGTGGAACTAGATCGAGAGGAGCTTTCTACCAAGGTTGATGAAGCTAATCAAACCATTGGAGTACTGCGGTTTGAGAACAATTTTTTGGTTGAAAGGGCCAAGAAGCTTGAAGTAGAATTGTTCCAAGTTCGAGCTCAATTGGAGAGGACTTCCAGTGTGAAACTCGATGAGATGCTAAGTTCCCAGAAAGCTACTTCTGAAAAAACCAGTTTGGGGTATGATTTCTCTTCCTAATATTACATCCTCTAGTACAACTGTTTTTGTCTTAGCTGCTGATAATGTTAATTTTGAGAACAATGAATTTAAAACTAAACTAGCTAGTGAGAAATTAGACAAGGGCAAATCTATTCTAGGAGCACCCCTTAAGGTTGAAAAGAAAGAGACTAGAAACCCTAGGATAAGAAGGAAAACAATAAAAGTTCTAAACAAAAGAAGCCACATTTTTGTCATCATTGTGGAGCTTCGGGACACACTCGTCCAAATTGCTATAAGTGGTTAGTCACTCAACAGAACAACAATGTGTTATAATCTGGGTATTTCTTCTTTCTCTTTCTTATATGCCCATGCATGCTGTGCTTAAAAGAAAGAAAAATATGCAAAGAAAAATAAAAGCAAAAAGAATCAAAATGCTTTTAAAAATGGTTGCAAGCGTGTTTTTAGGAGATGTGGGAGTTCTAGGATGTACCTCAAAGGTGATAGTCCCTATTAAGCAGTTATGATTGTGTGTGAGTGTATTTGATTTTCTCATATCTCAAGAGATACATGTGTTAATATATACTCACTAAACTGTCTTATCTTGTTTTTGAAATATAAAATTGGTTAGACTTGTTTAGTGTGTGTGTGTGTTTTGGATCTATGAATGCTTTGTATATATGTTGAGAGATGTTTTGAGAGCTTAATATGTTGTTTGGATCTTTGATTGAGTAGCTTGTTTGATGTATTCATCTTTATGTGTTTCTACCTCCTTGAAAAACCTTCTTTCTTCAAGCTCGACAGCTTCTCGACAGATCTTCGATAGATTCATTTCAATCATGCCCTTCTTACTCCTTTTCTCGATAGCATCTCGACAAATACTCGATCCATCAATATTTTTGGGTTTCTGCTTGACACATTCTTGATGGCTTCTCAATCCGTCGAGCCAAATTTCTTTGCTTTCTGTTTGCTCGATAGCATCTTGATTGATTTTTTGATCCATCGAAGTGTCTTTTGCCATCGATAGATCCTCGACAGCACCTCAAAAAATTCACTTATGTTAAGGTTTAGCGCTTCAAAGATCCTTAATAGCATCTTCGATCCATTGAGCTGTGTTTTGTATTTAAAGAACAGGAGCGATTTCATATTCACTTTTCTCATTTCTTTTCAACAAAAAACGCCTCTCTCTCTCCCAACCACTCTATCCCTCACTCAAATATCTCTACTCGTGTGATTTTCGGCCTGGATCAAGCCTTAACCCTCTGGTAAGTGTTCTTAAACCCTTCATCTACGTGCATTCATGCATTCATGCATTTTAGACCTAGGTTTTGGGTTTTTGAAAATCTTTTGGGGGTTTTTGAGATTTTTGTGAAATTTTTGGGTTGGTTGTTGTTGTTTTAGTGTTATATGCTCATGCATTGCATTCTCATTGCATTATAACCATGTTTTATGCATTTTAGATGTGTGCTTGTTAAATGTGGATTATGTGCTAGTAGGTTTGGATTGGGTTCTACCCATGTTGTATTTAAAATTTTCACGTCACATGTCCATGCATATTTCATGCATACATTATCCCTTCTTTCCTTTCTTAGTTTGTGTTGTGATGTGTTATACTCTCTCTCTCTTGTTCAAATAGACTACGCGATGGCACCTAAAGCACGTAAATCTATTCTAGCTCAGAACCCTCTTCGAGGTTTAGGTTCATCTTCTTCTTCTGATCCTCCCCTTCACGTTTGGTTCCATGATGAGAAAGCCCGCAAGGACTTCTTGGAGAACTTTCAGAGATGTGGCATTCATCTAGAATGCTAAGTCATTCTGTCGGACTTTGCCAACACTCCTCTCCCCGTTGTCATTCGGACTCGGGGCTAGGATTCTCTTCTTGAGTGTCCTTTGAGGTGTCCCATCTTATATATTTAGGAGTTTTACTCCAATATACAAGGCATTGATACCACTGTACCTCAGTTTGTTACTACATTTCGAGGTACACATATCGTAGCTACCCTAAATCTTATATCCGAGGTACTACATGTTCCCAAGGTAGCGCATCCTAACTACCCTAGCTTTGATTGTCTTTGAACCATATCCAAAGATGAGCTTCCCTCTCACTTTTGTGAGAGGCCTTCCATATGGGGTGGTAAGCTAAACACCCCATGCATGGGCTTTGCAAAAGGCCCCTGCTTCCTGAACATGGTGATGACATTTACCCTTACTCCAGTGTCTCACTATAACTCCATCACTAATCCTCGTGCTCGTTTCCTTTTGTCTCTTTTAGAGGGCCTATCTATAAACTTTCCCTCTCATTTCATCACTTCTATCCTTGATGTCTATCAAGATACTTCCACCTGTGATAAGCTCATCTTTCCTTTGGCTATCATGCGGATTCTTCGGCACTTCTCCATCCCCATTCTTGTTTCTCCTTACCTCTCCACTATGGGTGCCATTGATGCTGGTTCTGTTTGGCGAAGCGAGGCCCAGTTTCAACCAAAGCGGCCATAAGTAGAGACTGATCCTGCACATTCTATGATCCACTTTCTTCATCGACTTCTTCTACCTCTACTATCGGTGGCGTGACCTTAGACGCTATCATGGCGTACCTTTAGCGGATAGAGGCTGACTTTGGTGCTCACCTTGACTCTCTCATAGATGAGATGTGTTAGGTGAACACTCGAGTTGGTCATATTGCCAGTTGATAGGCTCGCCTTAGCGGTTTTGTTCCATCTCCATCTCCTTCTCTAGGGGCCTCGATTGATGAGGATGATGATGATGATGAGGATGAGGACAATTCTAGCTCTTCCAGTGATGACGAGTTGATGACCTCTCAGTGACTTGCCCTTTGTCATTCGTGACAAAAAGGGGGAGTAGTTTTGGGCTGAGAGTAGTCTTGTACTTAAGAGGAGAGTTAGTATTGGACATTTTTTTTATAGGGGGAGTGTTTATAGGTTTTTGAGGGATGCAGTGAGGTTTTTATGTACATTTCTTTTCTTTTTTCTTTAGCCTTTTGTATACTGGTCTTGTGACATTCTGTTACATACATTGTACTTTTATTGATATATATGATGATTATAGATATTGTATTTTGTCTGCCTTCGATTTGCGTGCCAAACCTCAAAAAATCCAAAAGTATCATTTTCTCTTCATAGGTCCACAAGAGCAGTCAGAACGATGTGGCAAGACCCATTTGGGCATCAGAGCACCCGATGTGTCTTTTTCAGCTAAAAGGACCAAAACGCCCCTAGTCAGCCCTAAGTTCGACCGAAGGTCAAACAAGGTCAAAATCCTTATGAAACAACATTTTTCATAGTTTTACATCAAACCCAAGCTTCTAGGAGAATTTTGACAACTTTGACCCAAAGTCAATCTTGGGTGAGCCCAAAACCCTAATTTTGATCCAGTTGTCAGAACAGGTCAAAACCAACGTCATTGGGAAGATTATTAGATTCTCATTCCAACGACTCTTCTTATGTTTGCTCACATGTTTATTGGTCCCGATCTACATGCTTTATGCTTTGTGCTACATGTTTGTGCCTAGATCCATCTTTACTATGTGTTGTTTGGCTAGATCCACATGTTTCTATGCTTGTTCTCATGCTAGTTGTTTAGAACTACATGTGTATGCCTTATGCCATGCTTTCCCATGTTTTGTTCATCTTTTCACTTCATGTTGATATTAAAGGTACATGTTCACATGCTCATATGATGTTTTTGGCTATGCCTTGCTTGGCTCTATGTGTTTATGCCTATTTCGTCATCCAATAGGGTTAGATCATTGTCTTCACATGCGTATATGCTTGGATTCATGTTCTTCCATGTTTATGTGCTAGGATTTACATGTTTACATGCATGTTTCTATGCCTATATCTCTAGATCTATGCTTTCATATGTGTGTACTTAGGCGTAAGCTCTTTACATGCTTTATGCCGTTTTCCATATGCTTGCGTGCTCCATGCCATGTTTGTGTGCCTAGACCTAGGCTATGTTTGTCATGCCATGTGCCATTGTAGCCTTTTTGTTTCCTTTATCTTTCTTTCTTGTATTTTTGGCCTAATGGTTTGGACCCGATCTAGACCCTATGCTCTTTGTCATTGTCCATACGCCTTGGCCTATATCAAAAGGTTTGGATCACCCCTATTTTGCATGTCTATGCTTGTTTGCTTCTATGCTTTATGCTTGTTGATAGACCACAAACTGAATGACCCCTTTTGATAGAAATTAATTAATTAATTAGCCAAGTTATTAATTAATCAATTTATCATGCAAACGCGTGGTAGCACAAACAAATCACCAATAAACTAGTAATGCAGCGGAAAATAAATAACACAGTGATTTGTTTACGAATGGGGAAAACCTAACGGCAAAAACCCCATCGGGTGATTTTCAGGTCACTACTCCCAAACTCCACTATTATCACAACAAGCGGTTACAAGTAAAGGAATCCCAATTCCTTACCAACCTAAAGTTAAACCCTTATCCCAATACCCAATTGGACTCGTTCTATAGTGAGAGTTCCCCTTTCAGATGCACGACTCCCAGTACGTGATTAACCAATTGTGCGGATCCCAGTACGCGACTTCAATCACCAACTAAGAAGGTTGTTGGTTGCAAAGTTCTTCAGTTCATCCACACGATGAAGATCAAGAGGATTCTTGGTCACAAAACCCTACGGTGCACATACATAGTAACTTCTTCGAGAGAAAGAGATGAACTAGGGCAAGAATTTCGTCTCCAATCACAATTTGCTTGAACAGAGTTCAGTTCATCCACACGATGAAGATCAAGAGGATTCTTGGTCATAAAACATACACAGTAATTTCTTCGAGAGAAAGAGATGAACTAGGGCAAGAATTTCGTCTCCAATCACAATTTGCTTGAACAGAGTTTTCTCAAAGCTTGTGTAACTTGTGAACACTTTGACGGCCTTGAAACTGGTGCTTTTATATTTCTAGGGTTAGGAGAAAAGAAAGCCCAAAGACACATTCACTGATCCCAAGAAAATCAGATTGAAATTTTAAAAATCTTAAACCTTGACAGATAGCAGTTGTTGAGAAGGTGTCGAGTACACTGAATGAAGAACAGCTTCCTTAAGCTCGATACATGTAGCTATCGAGCTTTAATGATTTTGCACTTTGAACTTGTTTTCTTGAACAAACTTGAATGCTTCAATACTTGATGTGATGCCCCAATTTGATTGATTGTGTGATGTGTGTGGATGTGTGATGAGTCCCACATCAGGTATTTATTGGGTTAAACTGGGCTTTATTAAGAACTGTAAGGAGCCTCAATTGTGGCTGGTCCTTTTGAGGTATAGCGCAAATGTGGCTAGCGTTTTTCCTTGGGTCGTTATATATGGTATCACACAATCAATCAAATTGGGGTATCACATTCTCCCTCACTTAAATCCCTAACGTCCTCTTTAGGACCTACTTTGTGGGGTAGTATCTTTAAGCCCACACGAGATTACTAGGTTGGCTCTGATACCGTATGTAACGACCCAAGGAAAAGTGCTAGCCACATCTGCGCTATACCTCAAAAGGACTAGTCACAATTGAGGCTCCTTGCAGTTGTTAATAAAGCCCAGTTAACCCAATAGATACTCGATGTGGGACTCATCACACACCCACACACTTCACACAATCAATCAAATTGGGGCATTACAATCTCCCTCACTTAAATCCCTATCACCCTCGTTAAGGCCCACTTTGTGGGGTAGTGTCTCTGAGCCCGCACAGGGTTACTGGGCCGGCTCTAATACTATATGTAACGACCCAAGGAAAAGCGCAGCCATATCTGCGTTGTACCTCAAAAGGACTAGTCACAATTGAGGCGCCTTGCAGTTGTTAATAAAGCCTATTTTAACCCAATAAATATCCGATGTGGGACTCATCACACACCCACACACATCACACAATCAATCAAATTGGGGCATCACAATCTCCCCCACTTAAATCCCTAACGTCCTCGTTAGGCCCCACTTTGTGGGTTAGTGTCTCTGAGCCCACACGGGATTATCGAGTCGGCTCTGATACCATATGTAACGAATCAAGGAAAAGCACTAGCCACATCTGCGCTATACCTCAAAAGGACTAGTCATAATTGAAACTCCTTGTAGTTGTTAATAAAGTCCAGATTTACCTAGTAAATACCCGATGTGGGACTTATCACACACCCACACACATCACACAATCAATGAAATTGGGGTATCACACTTGATCTTGAAACAAGGTTTCTTGAAGTATTTAAAACATCCTAAATCTATCCAAATACAAGTAAAGTGCGTTTTGTCAAAAGATAAACCAATTATATAAAATCATGACATATGTTCTTAACAAGTGAAACACATATGTCCTAACAATCTCCCCCTTTGGCAATCCGTAACAAAACCATAACAAACAAATGAACATATGAGAGAAGTTATAAATCACTCAACTTATATTCACTTGTTGAATAAAATAAAATCTATCCTAACACAAACTCTTGAAAAACTTTGCAAGAAGAGAGTTTATGGTAAGTAAACTTTGACAACCTATATTTCTGAAACACTTTAAAAAAACTCATCGAGGCATCTTTGTGTGAAATAGAAATAATAGATTGCATACAAGTATAAGAAACATGTGTATAAAGAGAGAAAAGAAACAACACATGAAGGGATAGGTGAAAAACATACATCAATATAAAGAAAGAGATAAGTACAATATATGTCTATAAATGGTCACAAGACCTCATGTACAAGAGTAATGAATCTAAAAGAAAGAAAAGAAAAGAAAGAATACATACTATCGTTACTACATCCCTCAAAATGTATCAACACTCCCCCTAACAAAATGATCCTATACTAACTCTCCCCCTAAGATGAACTACTCTCATATACCAAAACTACTCTCCCTTTTTGTCACGAATGACAAAGGGTAAGAGTGTCAAGTAGACATTTCATCGGTAAAGCTAGCATCTCCATTAGCATCATCTGAAGTATCATCGTCATCACCATCGTCATCATCCTCATCCTCAGAAGCAGAAGCCACATGAGAAGGTGGTGAAGGAGTAGCCTTAGGAGCAAAGCCACCCACAGATGCCTATCATCGTGCAATATGACCGACATGAACGTTCACCTGATACAACTTCGTAGAGAGTGTATCGAGGCAAGCATCCATGCGCTATAGTTGCGCCATGATATCTCCTAGAGCAACATTGCTCGAAGAAGAAGGAGGAGCTGATGTGGATGAAGCCAAACAGGATGGAGCTGAACGGGAGGAAAGAGTTGCTGAATCTGACTCCCGCGATCGAAGCTGGCCTCGCTACATTTAACGGTAGTGTAATCTATGGCACACATGACGGTAAAGTGGTCAGAAGAGGGAAAAGGAACGGAAAAATGGCGTAGAATCCTCGTGATAGTGGAAGGAAAGATGAGCTTATCACGGGACGCTGAATCTAGATGAACATCTATAATAGACAGAATGAAATTAGAAGGGAAGTCTATGGTAAGATGCTCAAGAAGAGACAACAAAAATTGAGCACGAGGCTCTGTGATGGAGTTATAGTGAGAGAGAGGATGCAAAATAAAAGTCATCACCATATTTATGAATCTAGGACCTTTAGCAAAAGGTCGACATGGTGTAAAAAGACACTTACCCCAAGAAGAGGGGCGCTCACAAAAAGCAGACATGAGCTCATCCCTGGACATAGTCCTCAGATGCTCATAACTAGGATAGTTAGGAAACTCTATCCTAGGGACCCGAAACACATCCGTAACCAACTACGGTGTGATAGGAATGCGCGTACCCGAAACACGAGTGAAGAAAAGAGGTATTGACCGATCAATCCCGTGCATGTTGGAGTAGAACTCCTAAATAAGCATGAGAGGACAGGTGACCAGGATGTCACACAGTGACTCCTATCCCCTACTGTGAATGATAGAGGGAAGGTTGGTGTCTGCAAAATCCATCAAGATGACTTGGTGTTCTGAACGAATGCCTCGTCTAGAAAAGTTCTCCAAAAATGCCTTAAAGGCATCATCATCATGGAACCGGATATGAGATAGGGTAGGATCAGACGAAGAAGAAGCACCAGAACGAAGAGGGTTCCGGTTTGGAGTGGATTTACATTTAGGTGCCATAGACATGACTAACATAAATAAACAGAGAGGGAGAGAAACAATGACAATAAAAAAGTCCCAAACAATTTCAAATATATAAAATATATTGAAAAGAAGTACGTATGCATGGGAAATGCATGAACATGTGACATGCAAAGGAAATTGCATTATGGGCTCAGCCCAATCCAAACCTATCAGCACACAAACATATAACACACATCTAAATGCATGGCAATACCATTATAATGCTAATGTTATGCAATGTATGAGGTTTTAAACATATTTAAGTGAAAACCCAACCCAAAATTTCAAGGAAATCTCATCAATTTTGAAAAACCCAAAAAATTTTCAAAACCCCAAATCCTAGGTTTCAAAACATGAAATAAATGAATGAGAAAGGATTAAAGGCTTACTAAATGAAGAAAAACTTGAGAAACCTTGTAAAATCCTTGAGAACCAATATAGGAGTGAGATTAGAGTATTTTTGGGAGAGAAATAGAGAAGTATCGAGAGAGAGATCGATGGAAATGATAAGCAGATCGCGCAGAGGCTTTATATAGGAAAGCCAGTAAATCTTGATAGATGCAGGAATCGAGAGGTATCGAGAAATCTGTCGAGGAGGTGTCGAGGAAATACTCGTCGATAGCTGAAGTGTCGAGTAGGTATCCAAGATCAACACATCAAACTTAAGAACAAAAGCTTAATCGATCCACTAGGTATCGAGAAGCTATCGAGCATACAGACCCAATCTCTATAGATCCATCAGGTATCGAGGTGCAGGCGAGATTGCGATAAGAAAAAGCTTAAGGAAGCTCGACAGATAGCCAGCTATCGAGGAGGTATCGAGGAGGTGTCGAGCCAGCTTTTAAAAACAGTTTTTCGAGAAGTGAAAAACACAGACATGAATGCAATCCAATATGCAACTCAACTAACAATCCAATCAACATATTAAGCTCTCAAAAACATCTCTCAAATGAAAAATTTAAGCACATGGATCTTCAAAAACACACACACTAAACAAGTCTAACTAATTTTATATTTCAAAAACAAGTCTTAGACAGTTTAGTGAGTATACATTAATACATGTAAAACATCGTGATGGCCAAATCACATTGTACCTGCACATGTATCAAGAATAGCAAAGAATATTGCGTGTTGTGTGTGAAAAACATTGCAAGATTGCATAAGTGTATACATGTTATGACGATTTGAGATATGAGAAAATCTTTAATTCACACCCAATCATAATTGCTTGATGGGGACTATCATCTTTGAGGTACATCCTATAACTCCCACATCTCCTAGAATACACGCTTGCAATCATATTTAAAGCATTTTTGATCTTTTTGCTTTTTGATTTTTCTTTGCATATTTTTCTTTTAAGCATATCATGCATGGGCTTATAAAAGAGAGAAAAGAAATACCCAATGATATTTGACATTCCAATTTTGCTATGTCTAAGCACACAAATGTCATTGACACTACATTTTTGCTATGCCGAAGCATACAGGTGTCTTATTATGATTGGCGGGCAGCAGTAGTGAGATAGTTATTTATGCCTTTCTCTTAGAATTTTTTAGTCCTTCCAGTCAAAAAGAGTAATATGCATGTTAAGTTTAAGAGACAATTTAATCGTACTCATCACAGACACGAGCCAGAAAGCTCACTTGCTTAAATGTGCATAGAGATGCTTATCTAAGCTACAAATGATATAAAATTTAGAAGACTTTGTTTCAATGGCCATCCAAAGTACACAAGTACCAAAGTACATAAAACACACATTGTTTTTGTATTTTTCTGATTTTTCAATTTTTTTTTTATTCTTATAAAGAAAAACAAAACAAAACAAAAACTGAAAAATAACCAAACAAAAACATGTTAAACAAACAAAGCATAAAAACTAGATGCAGATGCATGAGAAAGAAGGAAAAAGAGAGGAAGATCATCCCATGGAGATAACACCAATGTTTTGACAAAGGAATTCAAAGCATTTATTGTCAAGAGGTTTGGTAAACAGGTCAACCTTTTGATCATCGGTGTGAATAAACTCAAGAGTGAGAGTACCATCTTCGACAAGTTCCCTGATGAAGTGATGTTGAATCTCTATATGTTTGGTTCTAGAATGTTGAACTGGATTCTTAGAGATATTAATGGCACTGGTATTGTCACAATAGATAGTGAGATGTTCTTGATAAATACCATAATCATGGAGGAGTTTTTGTATCCATAGGAGTTGGGTGCAACAGCTACCAGCAACAATGTACTCAGCTTCTGCAGTGGATAATGAGATGGAGTTTTGCTTTTTACTCATCCAAGAGACAAGATTATTACCTACATAGGAACAACCCCCTGAAGTACTCTTTCTATCATCAACATTCCCAGCCCAATCAGCATCAGAGTACCCAGCTAGGACATCACTTGTGTCCTTGCTGTACCACATACCAAACTCAGCAGTAGTTTTAACATACTTTATGATTCTCTTTAAAGTAGTCATATGGAACTCTTTGGAATTAGCCTGATATCTAGCACATACGCCAACACTGTAACTAATGTCAAGTCTACTAGCAGTAAGGTAAAGAAGACTACCTATCATGCTTCTATATAGAGAAGGATCAACACTTCTATCTAACAAGTCAACAGTGAGTTTAACATTTGGGCTCATAGGGGTTCTGACAGAACTAGCAGATTCCAAAACAAATTTTTTCACAAAATTCTTAGCATATTTAGATTGAGATAGAAATATACCTGAATCTTGTTGACGAATTTGCAACCCAAGGAAATGAGTCAGCTCTCCAATCATGCTCATCTTGAACTCTGCCTACATGAGTTTTGAAAAACCATGAGCAAGTTCATCCTTAGTTGATCCAAAGATGATGTCATCAATATAGACATGGGTAACTATTAGCTCGCTATCTTCTCTTTTGATGAAAAAGTCTGATCAGCCTTTCCTCTTGTGAAACCATGTGACACCAAGTATTGTGTAAGTCGATTATACCAAGCTCTGGAGGCTTGCTTTAACCCGTAGAGTGCCTTTTTGAGGTATAGTACATGATATGGAAAGTGTGGATCAATAAACCCTTCTGGTTGCTCCACATAAATGTCTTCTTTGAGCAATCCATTTAAGAAAGCAGTCTTCACATCCATCTGGTAAAGCTTTAACTTTAATTGACAGGCCAGTGCAAGGATAAGTCTGATGAACTCCATACGGGCAACCGGGGCAAATGTTTCATCATAGTCTACTCCTTCCATTTGCGAGTATCCTTAAGCTACAAGGTGAACCTTGTTCCAGATCACATTGCCCTCCTTATCGGTCTTGTTGCGGAATATCCACTTTGTACCAATGATGTGTTCACCCTTCGGTCTAGGTACCAAGGTTCAAACATCATTCCTCTGAAACTGAAGAAGTTCATCATGCATTGCTTCAACCCAACTTTCGTCCTGAAGTGCTTCCTCAACTTTTGTGGGTTCAACCTGTGATAAATAACAAGAATAAGACACAAAGTTAGCAACACATTTATCAATAGTTTCTTTCCTTAATATGAGTTCATTCATATTTCCCATAATATCTTCTGGAGGATGATTTAATTTAACCCTGGATGAAGGTCTTTTCTCTTCATGAGACTCAGCATCTGGTGAAATAGGTATGTCTACAGAATCTTCCAAAACATTGGGAGTACTAGGAGTACTTGGAGATGCAGGTTCTTGTTCAATAAGTTCTTGAACTTCATTAGGCTCGGGAGGAAGAATTTCTTTAGGTAACTCCTCAATACCTTTCAAAGAACTAGAATCTGAAGACTCATCAATAACAACATTCACTGTCTCCATTACCTTCATAGTTCTCTTGTTGTATACTCGATAAGCCTTGCTTGTGGAGGAGTAGCCCAAAAATATGCCTTCATCACTTCTAGAGTCAAACTTTCCCACATTCTCTCTATCCTTGAGGATGAAACAGGTGCTTCCAAAGATCCTGAAGTACTTCACATTCGGCTTCCTTCCTTTCCATAACTCATATGGAGTCTTCTTGGTACCGGGTCTAAAGTACACCCTATTAACTGTATGACAAGCAGTGTTGACAGCTTCTCCCCAAAAGTTTCTGGCCAAATCCTTGTTATATAACATGGCTCTTGCCATCTCCTGAATAACTCTGTTCTTTCTTTCTACCACACCCTTCTGCTGAGGAATGATAGGAGCAGAGAATTCTTGAGATATGCCTGGTCTCTGGCAAAAGGACTCCATATATAAGTTTTCGAATTCGATCAATCTTCAGGTTCTTCTCATTTTGCAATCTGGTGCATAAGGCTTCAATGTGCTCAGGAGCATCAAACTTGGATCGTAAAAGAATGACCTAAGTGTATCTGGTGAAGCTATCTACCACAAATGATGTATCTCTTACCACCAAGAGACTCGGTTCTAGTTGGACCCATAAGATCCAAATATAAAAGCTCCAATGGCCTAGATGTAGCTGATGTCTGAGTGCTTGGATGCTTAGCTTTTGTCTGTTTCCCAAGTTGACATGGTCAACACACCACATTGTTCATTCTACTAAGCTTCGGTATTCCCAAGACTGATTCATGCCTAGATACAATAGAAAGATGTTTGTAACTAGCATGTCCCATCGTTGATGCCATAAATCTTCATTTGGCAAACAAATGCTGTTGCACACAATATCAGCATTAGGAACCAATCCATAACAATTGTCTAAAGTGCGAACACCACTTATGAGGTTCTTTGCAGACTCATCCATGACAAGACATTTTCCCTTTGAGAATAGCACCATGAAGTCTTGATCACATATCTGACTTATGCTTAACAGGTTCACCCTTAGACCTTCTACGTAGAGGATATTTGCAATGTCTGGCAGTCCAGGTAGAGAAATAATTCCCTTGCCTTTAATTTGAGATTTGCTCCCATCACCGAAAGTGACATTGCCACCCTTTTTAGACTTGAAGGTCTTGAAGAGAGATCTATCTCCAGTCATATGTCTTGAGCAACCGTTGTCGAGGTACCACAAACATGTGTCCATAACTTTAATTGTAGATTTCATCATAAAACACACTTCATGTTTAGATGACAGAATAGTGGGAATGGTGCTTTTTCTCATCTGCCTTTTTCGAGCTGAACCTTTAATGTTTATTCTTCTCAGATGAACTCCCCTGCACATTTTCATTCTAAGACAGTCTAGTTTCTTCTTAGCCAAATTGAGATCTTTTTCAATAGTCATCATAAGAGAATTCAAATAATTTTTAGACTTGTATTTTCTGAAACACTCAATCAAAAAGAGATTAGAAAAACAAGATGTATTTGAAAACATAGATCTCTTCAAGCTGGTTATAGTCATGACAACAGGGGTCAATGGATCAACACAGCAAAGATTAAACCCTAACCAGAGTGTGCCTACTCTGATACCACTTGATAGGCCACAAACTGAATGACCCATTGTGATAGAAATTAATTAATTAATTAGCCAAGTTATTAATTAATCAATTTATCATGCAAACGCGTGGTAGCACAAACAAATCACCAATAAACTAATAATGCAGCGGAAAATAAATAACACGGTGATTTGTTTACGAATAGGGAAAACCTAATGGCAAAAACCCCACCGGGTGATTTTCAGGTCATCACTCCCGAAACTCCACTATTATCACAACAAGCGGTTACAAGTAAAGGAATCCCAGTATCTTACCAACCTACAGTTGAATCCTTACCCCAATACCCAATTGGACTTATTCTGTAGTGATAGGACCTTTTTCAGATGCACAACTCCCAGTACATGACTAACCAATTACACGGATCCCAGTACGCGACTTCAATCACCAACTAAGAAGGTTGTTGGTTGCAAAGTTCTTCAGTTCATCCACACGATAAAGATCAAGAAGATGCTTGGTCATAAAACCTTACGGTGCAAATACACAGCAACTTCTTCAAGAGAAAAAGATGAACTAGAGCAGGAACTTTATCTCCGATCAGAATTTGCTTGAACAGAGTTTTCTCAAAACTTGTGCAACTTGTTAACACTTTGACAGCCCTTAAACTGATCCTTTTATATGTCTAAGGTTAGGAGGAAAGAAAGCCCAAAGACACATTCACGGATCCTAAGAAAATCAGATTGAAATTCTGAAAATCTTAAGCCTCAACAGATAGCAGCTGTCGAGCAGTTGTTGAGAAGGTGTCGAGCACACCGAATGAAGAACAGCTTCCTTAAGCTCGATAGATGCAGCTGTCGAGCCAGCTATCGAGCTTTAATGATTTTGCACTCTGAACTTGTTTTATTGAACAGACTTGAAAGCTTTAATACTTGATCTTGAAACAAAGTTTCTTGAAGTATTTAAAACATCCTAAATCTACCCAAATACAAATAAAGTGTGTTTTGTCAAAGGATAAGCCAATTACATAAAATCATGACATCTGTTCTTAACAAGTGAAATACATATGTCGTAACACTTGTGTTAGCCTCTCTTGTTCTAGTTTTTGCCACGCTTGACATCCTTAGCGGGTTTATGGATATGTGTTTACATCTGATGCCTATGAGGCCTTGTTCGGATGTAACCATTCAGGGGGCATCTCCAAATATCGGTTTGCTTCGTGCGTACCTTTCCCCTTCTCTACTTCGGGCAATGATATGTCTACCATGCTTGTTTGTGCCACCCGTTGGCTTTCTATGCATCTTTACACGCTTGCTTACATGTCCATGCATGAGTCTTGCTTGCTAGTGTGTCATCCATGCTTCAACACAATGAAGTTTTGGACGTTCGATCCAAACCTACATTTGTCCCTTGCAGACACCACCTTTGTTTGCTTTTTGTTCGTTTCCCTCCATTGCTTGTCTATTGGTTTCTTGTCTTTGCCTTTCCATGTACGCATATGGAGCGAGGACACTTGGAGCTAGGGCACAGCCTCCCAGGTGCAAGCAAAAAGGGCGCGGAGTCAAGCATGTAGATTTGAGCTAAGCAGCTGTGTTCAGTAGGTTTAGGAGCTTAGTTTACCCCTTTTGGTTATGTACTCTTTTAAGCCCCTTCCTTCCTTTTCCCTTTCTCTTTTAGATGGGTTATGTTATATTAGATATATCATGCCGTGTACCATTCATCCTCATCTCTAGAGTATAGTGACCCCTGTTTTCTTTCCTGCACTTGTATTTTAGGCCATGCTTTAGGGATATAGGCATTTACTTTCTTGCTCTATGTGCTTGCATTGTGCATGATGTATATATATACTTGCTTACCCCCCATTCTGATGTGATTGTGACGGTCCATGTCACCTAAGGCACAGGGATGCCTAATTTCCACGACAAAAGCAAGGTGACATGTCACTAAGTTTTTGACGTGGAAATCTAGTATTTTGCCCGAATGCCTTAGGAAAGTATAGACTGGGACCACACCCATTTAAAGCCAATGCCAAAATCATGTTTTTCATTTCTAATCTCCAAAAATTAAGGTTTTATAAAAAAAAAGGACTGTCTTTGGACAAGCCTTGTGGAGTGCCTAACACCTTCCGCATAAGTAACCAAACCTCTAGACCTAAGAATCAAGATTTTTTGACATCAACATTAGATTACGAAAAATGACTTTTTCTTAGCCTAGGTTTGGTAATAAAATCAACTAGAAATAGGTGACCAATCACAGCTTAGAAAAACCCAATAATTGGTGGCTACTCCACTCACCTTTGGTAATCCCTTAAAATCTGGCCCAGGTTCTTGCCATAATGCCAAAGGTGGACCTACCTTCCTCCACCAAGAGAAAGAGAGAGCACCTGAAGCTCTACGTGAATAACATCATCGAGAGGGGCTTTCCAATGGGGCCCTGAGTGTGCAGGAGTTGTCGCCATGGTAGGTGGTCGAACGAAGGCCCGACGACTGCGGTTTTCTGCCTCCCCGATCAAGGCTGGGCATTGACAATGATGGATGTCTCTTATGCACCTATCTCAACATGTGTTATTTCTTTTCTCTCTTTATACACATGTTTCTTTATGTATGCAATCTTTATTTCTTGATGAATTTTGTTTAGTCATTTCAAAACGATAGGTTGTGAAAGTCTATCTTGCCATGAACTCTCTTATTGCAAATTTTTTCAAGAGTTTATGTTAGGGTTAGATTTATTTTGTATTTCAACAAGTGGTTATGAGTTTAGTGATTTAAGACTTCTCTTATGATTCATTTATTTTTTGCGATTATGTCACGGATTGCCAAAGAGGGAGATTGTTAGGGACGTATTTGATGTAATTGGCTAATCCTTTGACTAAATGCACTTTACTTATAATTGGGTAGATCTAGGATGGTTTAAGACTTCAAGAAACATGTTGTTTAAGTCAAGTGTTAAAGCCATGCAAATCTGACCAACAAATAAGTGAAGAAGTGTTGTTCATTAAAGCTCGACAGAAGTCTCGATAGAAGCTATATCTATTGAGATTTAATGTTGAAGTTTAATAGAAGCTCGACACAAGCTATATTTGTCAAGAATTATGAACTCAGACTTTTTAGATCTGATTGCATGCATATCCTTAAGTATTTATGTAGGGTTTCTTTTCTCACAACCCTAGACATATATAAGGATTATTTTAAGGGCCGTCACAAGGAATAGAGAATCCCCATATGCATTGTGTGACCAGAGAGAGAAATTTCTCTAGTTCATCATTCTCTCTGTGGAAGCCACTGTGTCTATGCGCCAAGGGTTTTGTGACCAAGGAGCTTCTTGATCTTCATTATTGATGAACTGAAGAACTTTGCAGCCAACATCTTCTTCAAGTTGGTGGGTTAGTCACATATTAGGATCCGTGCATTAAATACAGAGATTGCCGCTAGAATACAAGTCTAATTGGGTATTTGGGAAAGGGTTCAACTGTATGTTGGTATTTTGGGATGGGCCAAAAGGTTTTGTAAGATTCCTTATACTTGTAACTGCTTGTGATTGATAATAGTGGATTTTCGGGAGTGGTGACCTTAAATTCACTTGGTGGTGTTTTGCCTTGGTGGTTTTCCTTATTCGTAAACAAATTACCTGTGTCAAATTTATTTTTTGCTGTATTTAGTTATTTGATGATTTGTTTGTACTACCATGCTTTACATGTTAAATTGATCTAATTTATTAACTTGGATAATTAATTAATTTGCAAAGGGGTCAATTCATTTTAACCGAACAAATCTCACTACTCCACTCTAGCGGATGAGGAGAAATGCATCGGAAGAAAAGACGTAGGAAGTCTTTTTGGCCTTGGGTGCTATTGGAGGAGATGAAGTGAGTCTACGGAGAAAATGAGAGAATGAAGGAGTTTTGAGGGAAAGGGAGAATTAAAGGTTGTGAGGAAAAGATAGAAGAGAGAAGTTTTTGTAGGAAAAAAAAATGGAGAAGAGTTATAAAGAAAATGAAGAGATGAGGGAGATAAAGAGAATTAAGAAGAAAAAGAAACGGTTGGTAACTGTTGGGAAAAATGAAGAGGCGGGAACACACCTAATGGCTAAACTACATGTAGTTTAGGCCTCACCACTAAACTACATGTAGTTTAGTCATTAATAGTAAAAAATAAAAATAAATAAAAATAAATAAAAATTCTCAAGATTGCCCCAATTAGGCACAAAGTCACCAAAGACCCCCTAGTGAGTTGTAAAGGAAGCAAAAGACTCTTCCAGCAAATCACATAAACTCAAGAACACTATCCCTAGTAAGGAAGTAGAAGATTCTTCCCTAGTGGATCAAGCATATCTAGAATATCATCCCCATGGAGGACGCAGTAGATTCTTCCCCGATGGATCAAGGCATATTTAAACAATCCCCAGTGAGGAAGCAGATGATTCTTCTCCAGTGAATCAAGTACACCTAAAGTATCCCCAAAGAGGAAGCAGAAGATTCTTCCCCAGTGGATCACACATCTACAAAGTTACATTACTCCTCAACGAGTCCATTTCTACTACTCCTTAACGAGTTTCTCATCTCCAAGTAAGTCATGAAAAAGGCAAAATATTCCTCCCCATACATACCTACTCCTCAGCAAGTGTTTACCACTCTAGTGGATCTAACAATCAAGACTACTTGTGCACATATCATCCAGGAATTGAACATGCAGGCATGGTAGAAAAAGGTAGAGATAGTGATAGAGAAAGAGACCAAGGTCCACTTGATGCAAGAGCCCCACCGAAAAAGGTAGAGAAAGAAGTGAAGAAGACAAGTGGATTGAGTCACACGGAGAAGTTTGAGGCAAGACCCCCGAATGGACATCACAGAGACTATATCCTTTTGTTGTTTGTTGGGTTAGCTCAAAGAGCGCCCTTGCCTTTTTTTTTTTAAGTCACTCTAGGATAGTGAGTCACTTGCCATTTGCTTGCAAGTGGTGAAACAAGTTCTGGGATAACGAACCTATCATTACTCATTTCCTGAGCAACAAAGGTGGGACTTCGGACATACGAATCCCATGTAGTTCTCCAGAGTTGCACCTCGCCCCATGTATGTGTGATGTGTGTCGTGTCTGTGGGTTGGGCCCAAGCCATACATCGAAACAAAATGTTTTGTCACTTGTTCTTTTGATTCCATTAGCAAAACTGATGAATCAAAAGAGAGGCATTTGTAGATATTGTATTTTGTACCCCTTACAACTCGGGCACCCATTCCCTAATGATATTGAACGCTAAGGCTTAAGGCTAGTTTAAAGCCCAATCAGATATCAAATTGACTTGAGGAGTGTTAGAATGGAAAATATAACCTTTTAAATGAGCAAAAATTGGAAAACACTAAATTTCATACAGAGAGTTTCGCGATTGCCTCGCAAGTAAATTTTACACGCGAAATAGTTTCCATGCTTCAGTGGCATTTTCAGGAGTAACTCACAAGAAGTTTACCCGTAAAAAGCGTATGTTTTCAGTTTTAAAGGGCAAACAATGACAGTTTTTCAAACATAACCCTTTTGCCTCCTCCGAACCTCTCTCAACCCTAAACTCTTTTGCTCTTAAAAACCCAACAAAATCTCAAATTCAATCACTTCTAAGACTTCACTAAGGCATGTTTCAACTGTCTTTTATCTTTCATTCCTTAGATTAAGCTTTAGACTCTAGAATTTCTTAAGGTTGGGTATATTTTTTTGAAATGGTTGGGAAAACTTTAATTTTTAAAAAAAATATTTTGTTTTTCTTGATTGGGTTGTGTCCCATTTTGTTTGGTTGTGTTTGTGTTGGCCCCAAGTGGCATTTTAACATGTATTTAGGCAAGACTTCTATATGTTCATGCATTGTTTTACATGTTAGTGGTGTATATGCATACTAGGTGTTTGATAAAATGACCAAATGGCATTTTGTTGTTGTTTTGGACTCCGATGAGTACCATACATTGGGGATTACCATGATTATGCATGTTTATCATGTTTTGATCTTTGGTTGTGTGTTTTACACACTTTTAGCCAAGTATGCTTGGTCATGCCTTGATCATGCATCACATATGCACACCACATGCACACTTGATGCACACACTTAATCACTTGATACGTTTTGCACTTCACTTAATCACATGCTAGATATGTGTTGTTACACGTTTAGCACTTAAAACATGTTCTTGTGTCTTTAGGTTTATGTTTTCAATTTTCTTTGTGGAATATCTTGTTTATGGACTAACTTGGAACTAATTTCATTTGCTTCCTTGTTGTTTTTGTCCTTGTTTTTCTGTGTTTGTATGGCTGTTCCTATGTGTAGATGTATCGTCGTTCTTCTCGCAGAAAAGAACAAGTGGTTGACTGCATGGCATCCTTTGTTTCAAAGAGGACATGGCATTCGTCAAATGACTTTGGCATCAAAAGTTTCAAAACTTTCTTGGATTTTCAATCCTTCAAAGACCACTTTGAAAATGCACCTACTATGGTGGAAAGAATTGTTCGTTTTGACACCTTGGGATCCACTTTTATCCCTAAAATATTTGCGGACAAAAATTGGGCAAATCTATTTGGAAATTTTGAGGATCCCGTTGATGAATTGGTCAAGGAGTTTTACTCGAATGCTTGGTTCACCGAAGCTGAACTGAAGTGCTGGGTTCGAGGCAAGGATTTTGTCATCACTTTAGACTATCTTGCAAAGATTCTTCACATCAATCGTCTAGCAAATGTGGAAATCTCACCATATGATGATATAATTGCTTTAGTGATAGAGATTCTTGACATCCCAGGAGCTGATCATGAGGTCTCCGCCAAAGGCACATCTATTGGCACTACAAAGTTTAAATTGGAATTGAAGATTCTAACATTGATCATGTTCTTCAATCTTTGTCCACTGACCAACACCGGTTTTATCAATCTTGGAAGAGCACAATTTAGTGTTACCTCATCAAGGGAGCTCAAATTGACATTTGTGCTCACATTTTTCAAACCATGGGCAAAATAGTAGGATGTTTAGCAGCACAGATGTGTCTTCCTTTCTGCAATCTTGTCATGAAAATCATGGTCCTTAAGGGTGTTTGTCCACCAAAAGATGGCTCTATCATTCTGCAACATCAACCAATATCCTTCGTGTCTCTTCAAAAGAGCAAGAGTCACTCGTGAAAGTCAGCCAATATCCTACTTTCTAGGTTTTATAACTTATGGATATTTACATTTCTCTCTTTTAAAGCTTTCAAGTACTTTAGTTTAAATCTTAATATTTCTCTTTAGTACTTTGTGTGTACCTTGGTTTTTATAACTGTTTTGTTGCTTATTGCTTTCTATTGCTTTTAGCTTTAGTTGCTTTAATGCCTCATGCTTGTGGGACATGAAATTAATTTTAGCATTGCTCTTAATTGCATTGCGTGTCCGAATGATCATTTTTTATAAATGTTCATTATAGTCATTCCTTAATGACTGTTCATGTTTGATCAAGTTATGCTTCATAGATTATATCTTGTTTAGTACCTTGATTGCATTTTACTTGTTTGTATACGTACCTTGTGTTCTACTTGTCACAAGCTTAATGAAAATTTTTTGTACATGCGACTGTTTCAGGATACAGGTGTATACGATGCAAGTGCTTCACAGCTTCTAGAATTAGGTGTGGGTGAGTTTTGCCTATGTTTCTAACTCACGTTTATGTCTAGAGTCTGTTTAGGGGTTTTGTTACGGAATAGCCAAAAGGGGAGATTGTAAAGTTTTAATTTACAACTATTTTGTGTTCTCTTTAATTCCGTGCCAAATTTGATTGTAATTTATTCAATCATGTTTTCCCTATATTTATGTGGGTCTTTTACTGTAAGGGATGAGTGTGAGAGAGTGTGAAGACTTAAGCTTAACATGAAGAACAAGTGAATTTTATGAGAAGCTCACAAGAAGCTAACCCGCGAAATAGCCATGTGTGGAGCACATGACTAGAATGCAAAGAGTCATGCTAGCTTGGAGTTTTTGCGAGTGTCTCGCAAGTAAGGCCTTCCCACAAAATACTCGCAAAACATTCTGTTTAGCTATTTTGTCATGTTCTATTCTACCAAGTCTCCAATGTAAAAAGAGATGATGAATTGAAAACAATTTTTGATAATGATCCTGTGAGTTTGTTCCCCTGCAACAGTAAGTGGTTAACACCCTGTAGATTCAAGCAAGAGGGAAATGATCCCGAAAGCAAGTTATGACAAAGGTCAATTAGTAAAAATGAATCTAGTTCACGTGGAATTTGGCCTTTGAAATAATTGTTACTCATTAAAAGAGTACTTCTCTTTTTTTGTCTCGTCCATTGGGGAATTATACCAGACATGTAGTTGTTGTTAATGTCTAGTACTATCAGTATCCTGGGAGTACTCCAGGAAGAGTACCTGTGAAATTATTATTGTTTAATTCCAAAATTCCAGTGGAAGAGTGCTAAAAAAAAATTTCATCATGAAAGTGATTATTAGATAACTTCAAAACAATCAACTGGGTACTATTGCCAACCAATTCCTTTGGTACCTCTCTTGAAAAATTATTATTGGAAAAATCTAATCTCTCTAAATCACCCATGTCACCAATTGAGGATGGGAGATGATGATGCCGAAAAACATCAGTAAGCTACACGATCCTTATGTGCTCTAGACAAGACCTGCACAATAAAGAAGAAGAAGAAAACCTTACGGAGAGTATCAGTGTGGTACCAGTCAAATACCCTTTGAAAGTTAAGTTAGAGAATTTTCACAACTCTAGAGTGTCAGAGCTAGGGTAAATCATGCGTACCTTGTTTTTTGAGGGCTTGGGGTTTTTATAGTAGTGTAGAACCAACTCCTATTTATTGGGGAAGAAGATCTTTCCTTATAGGAAAGATCCTAATAAATGTGCGTATTTTGCAGGATTCTTCCCATATAGGGATTCCATTGACCAAGGTCAATCGTAGGGTGCAAGATATTTCCATTTAAGATTCCTTGGAGTTTACTTAAGTCATGTGGGTGCCACATGGCCTTGATATCCATCGGCCTCGGGCTGGTGTACCTAGAATCTGTCCATCATGGAGGATTATTTGTCCACTATGGGGGAAAATTTGTCATATGATCTTTTCATTCAGTACCTCAATCTATCATCTTATTTTTGATAACCCATTAACTTAGTATTGTCACCTATAGCAGGTTTATTTAAACGGATCTGTCAACCTTAATTTTTATCCCCATCAGTTGCCCCCTTACTTCATGGGTCCGTCACCTTATCTTTCGGATGGATCCATGGAGTGATGGTCTAGCTCATCCCTTGGGGAATACATTCTAGTTAACAGGCTATCCTAGAGCCATTAATGCAGTAGGGACACGTGGCATGTTTTTAGTGGTTACTTACTCAAACTGAAGCGTCTTTTCATCTCCTGTGCCGTTCCCTCTATATATATGCTGCTTCTTCGTTTCATTTTTTACTTTTCGTAATGAATTCCTAATCAAAGTGCTACCGTCCACTCTATCACGCCGTCATTCCATCTACTTGGTGCAACCATCCTCTACACCTTTCCTGTCACCTTTTTTATTTTGTTAAACTATAAGTATCCTGCTCTTTATGCTAAGTTCTACCTTTGCTTTATGATTTATTTAAATACTGCATGCCCGTCATCTTTGTGTTGTCAAATTCTGAGTCGAATCCCTGTGCCATCTTCATGTCTTCAATCTGTGATGATAATGCAATAATCTGGCCTTGGATATACGCAATCTAATCTGCGATGTGCTGCACATGGGATTCGAGCATGCCATACATCTGCTCTACCCTAGCAATAAGGTGATCAAGGCGATCAGGTCCCCGTGCATGAGCATGTGAAAATGGTTGAGTAGAACCCTCTAGTGCTGATGTGAATCTATCAATTTCTTCCTCTATATCCCCACCTTCCTCTTCAACATCATCCCTTGGGATTTGAGAAACGCCGGTTTTTGATTCAGTGATGTGGGCTTTGCTATGGGTCACCGTATTAGCACCAATGGGATAGTCTCTTTGCACAATGATAAGACCGCTTGGAATCTTCAGCTTGGTCTTTGTTATGAGACCCATAATGAGAGTAGGGAATAGCAATATTGTCTTTGAGTTCCTTTTGGTGATGCTCTTGGTTAGGAAATGATATATATGTCTGTATATGTCGATCTTCTTATGTGTGTAGAGATCATATAGGAAAATGGTCCTTGGTTTGGATAGTGTTGTCAAGTTCGTCACCAAATAGAGGTTGTGAATCATGACATAGGCCAATGTCCTCATCTTCACATTGAAGGGGATGGTGTTCATTGACTTCTTCGCAAGAGAGCCACTAAGGGCTCTGCCATAGGCTTAAGAGAGTCCAATCTATCATCATAGTGTACGGAGATTGGTTGAGATGGTGACAAACTTCTAAGAATTCTTGAATAGAATCCCTTGTGACAATGAATTCCTTTTGTTGCACCCAACATTTGATGTGGTCTCTTTCCATAGTAGCATTGGCAAAGAATTCCCTTATGAGTTTAGCATAAACATTGCCACTTGGATTCAGCAACTTTGTCAAAGTTCTTTCCTTGAACACTTCAGGTATGGCAGTGTTTTCAAGGCTCTCCATTCGTACAATCCTTTCCATAATTATTGTTGCCCTTTTGTAGCAATCATTGTATGCCATGTCTACCTCAATGGTTCTGAAATTCTCTAAGTCCATGCGTGCACACTTTGAGGATTTCTTGGAAGCAGAATGCTTAGTGGGTGACATCTGCATAGACAGACACACAGTAAAGAGACAAGTGCAAAAACACAAAACAAGAACACAAACTTGATTGGTATCAAGTTAGTCCATAAAAAGGAGCACAAAGTCCTAAAAAGGAACAAAACAATGTCACACAATCATTTTATAATTTTTAAAAACATGTAGAATCAATGAATGCAAAACAATTGACAATTGTGCAAGTGTGTGCACCAAGTGTACATGTGGTGTCCATATGTGATGCATTTGCAAGGCATGACAAAGCACATTTGGGACAAAGTGTGTAAAACACACAACCAATGATCAGAACATGATAAACAAGTCCAATCATGGAAATCCCCAAAGTTTGGAACTCGTTGGAGTTCAAAACAACATCGAAATGTCATTTAGGCATTTTATCAAACACTTGAAATGCACCTATAAAACTAACATGTGGGCAATGCATGAACATGAGTGAATCTTGCCTAAAAACATGTTAAAATTGCCACAAGAGGCCAACACAAACACAAACAAACCAAATGGGATAGAGCCCAATCAAGAAATTGAAAAAAATTTCACAAAATTTAAAGTTCCCAACCCTTTTTCAAAAATAACCCAATTCAAGTAAAACCCTAGAATTTTTCTGCATAATCTAAGGAAACAAAGAGAAAAGATTGAATAAACATACCTTAGAAATGATTTGAAGGAGTTTTCTTTTGAGGTTTGGTTAGGTTTTTGAGTGAAAATTAGTTTGGGGTTAAGAAAGGCTTGAGGGAGGCAAAGTGAGGGAAAATACTTGTGTTTGAAAAACTATCATGATCAGCCCTTAAAAACTGAAAACATGCATTTTTCACCGGTTAGGTTCCCACGAAGTTACTCACGAAAAATGCCTCTGAAGCACAAAACTTTTTGTGGGTAGACTTTACTCGTGAAATGGTCGCGAGATAGTCGTGAAAGTTTTTGTGTGAAATTCTGTGTTTTCTCATTTTGCCTTAACTCATTTTCGTGGGAAGTGCTTAGTTGCAAGCTTCTCCCGAAAATCCCTCTAAAGAGGTTTTTGATCAAAAACATTGAAAATGCAATTTAAACAAAAACTCAAAACATGAAAGCATAAAAACACTTTCAAAAACATATAAAATACTTAAAAATATTTTTGGGTTTGATTGACAAGAAATTGAGTATACACATCACATTTGAACATGTACAATCACACAAATGAAATAAGCATTCATTAAACGAAAGTCTTGAGTGTTGTGTGTGAGTATCGAATGTGGAATAGTCCTTAGTCCAGAGTGAAGCTTCAATTATCAATTCAATCAAGTCATACACAATTGTGACTAAGTCAAGTGCTCTATCTCAATTATAGAAATGAACATATATGACCTCCCACAAGAAAATGAATAAAAATCTTTGAAGCTTTTCATTTGGCTTCTTTATAATTCCTAACATTTGATCATTTCTAAATAGTACATCTCATTTTGAGATTGGTGCCTGAAATTTTTGATATTTCATTTCTGATTTTTAGGTAATGACTTCCCTTTTTCCTTTGGTTTTGCACCAATGGTTCTTTTTATAGCAGCAGGGGTCTCAATCTCAGGCATCACTTCTTTGAGTTTCTCTTCATTCTTGGCTGATATGAACCTTGCTTCCTTCTTGGGTTCGCTGCTAGAGCTTCCTTCTCCAGTATGGCCTAAACCGATATTATCATGTGAAGATTTTTGTGAGGACAACACATTGTCAAGTTTCTTGGTGGAGATACACTTAACCTTGACATTAGCTTGGATAATTTCAAGTTCAAGAAACTTGATCTTCATATAAGCTTCAACCAATTCTCCCTTGAGTCCTTCTACTTCACACTTTGCTTCCTTGAGTTGCACAAGTATACACCTATGCTCTTCTTCAATCTTTTTAATCTTTTCACAGCAAGGTTCACAAACTTGGCGTATTCACCACAATCTTCTAGCAATGAATCATATGCTTCTTAAAGGTTGTTCTCGCCTTCATTTTGGCGCACGTCTTCATGTTCTGAGTCTTCAAGTTCCTCATTCTCAAAATGATCACCAAGTTCATCAACCAAATTGCTCAAATCATCCTTTGAATAAATGGAGGTAATTGCTATGAAGGCTCTATAATTTCCTTCACTATCACATTCTCCTTTCATGTCTGAATTTGAGCTTTCAGAATCACTAAGTGTAGTGGCAAACACTTTACCCTTCCCTCTCAAGTAGTCGGGACACTCCTTCTTAAGATGTCCATGACCGTTGCATTTGTAGCACAAGATTCCCTGAGGGGATTGAGAATCCTTCCCATCTTTCTTCTTGAACTCCTTCCTATCACCTTTAGGGAATGAAAACTTTCCTTTATTGAATAGCTTCCCATTGTTTTTCATCTTCAGAAATTTCTAGAAGTTCTTTGCAAGGAATGCTACTTCCTTCTCCACATCATTTTCTTCGGAGGAGTCATCCATTCTTTTGTTGATGGTTTTGAGAGCAAGTGATTTGCTCGACTTGTGGGAAGGCAGTCCAAGCTCATATGTTTGGAGAGATCCAATGAGTTCTTGGATCTTGATCTCATCCAAATCTTTGCTCTCTTTTATAGCTGTGACCTTTGCATGAAAACTCTCCGGTAAAGACCTCAAAATCTTTCTCACCACCTTAGCATCCTCAATCTTCTCTCTGAGATTGAACTTGGCAAGTACGATTTCATTGAGCTTCCCATAGAATGAATCAAATGACTCATCGTCACCCATCAAGTGGTAAGCATTTGAATCTTTGTGTCCTTGACTTTCTTGGTACCCTCATAGGTAGTCTCAAGAATCGTCCAAGCTTCCTTGGCAGTCTCCACATGCAATATCCTGCAAAATTCATCAGTAGACACACCACAAAAATAGCTTTAATTGCTTTACTATTTGCATTCGCCAAAGCAAGAGCTACCTTGTCCCATTCGGACTTGGCTGTCATGGGTCTAAGATACCTATTCTCGATGGAATCCCATACCAACTCATCTATAGCATAAAGGAATGCCCTCATATAGACTTTCCAAAACACATAGTTGCTCCCATCAATCGAAGAACTCGGAAAAAAACCTCTCTACCGCCCTCCAAGCGGTAAATCGATCCACTAGATAATAAGTTGAGATATACGAATAGCAAGAGACCCTCCAAGTTCTCCAAGCTCCTATTTGCTAGTGGATCATTTTAGTAATAATCGTAGGATTCGGGAAGCTAGCAAAGGCAAGTCCATTGGTAGCTGGAGCTTGGAGGGCTTAAGTACAGTGGATAAATTAGGCTTGAAGGGTCTTTTTGTATTCACGTACTCCAACCTATTTGCTAGTGGATCATTTTGGCTTGTAAGGCCATAGAGAGCTTTCTCCACCAAGTTCTCTAGTTTTCCACTTCGATAATACATTGCAGTGTTATCTTGTGTTTGCTCCTCTCTTCCCTTACTACTTACGCTTTTACTTAATTGTTAATTATGTTTATCCATGCACTAATTAGTAGTCCCGGTTGGTTGCAAAATTATTTCTCTTATTCCACATTGTTTAGAGTAAATTAATAGTAATCTAGCTTTAAATTAATAGTAATCTAGCTATAATTAATGGCGAGCTTTCAAACTTGTAAGGTTGAATTTATTCAATCATGTGTTAGTTGTATTCTGTGTCAAATTTGCTTGTAATTCAGCATGTAGAAACCCTGTATTTAGGTGGGAATAATATAAGGGTTGTGTGTGAGAGAGTGTGAAGAAACTCAAGTTGTGTGCATTCAAGAGGAGTCTTGTGACTGAACCTCGCGACTGGATCTCATGATTGACTCGCGATTAGCAAGTCGCCACACATGTGAAGCATGCAGGGAGCTGAAGGGTCACGATAGCTGGAGAACTACAGGACAAAAAGTATAGTCTGGCCTGGAAGTTATCTCGCGACTCAAACTAGCGATTCGTTCCAGTCGCGAAGCCAAGTTGCCAGAATGCCTTGTTTGGATGAAAATTGACTTTTCACATTCCATCTCATACCCTACTATAAATATCCTTATACCCATGAAATGTAGTGTGGCTATTCAATGAGAAAACCCTAAGAGAGGCTTCTACAACACACCCACCTTATTAGAGAGAGAGCTACTCATTCTTAGAGAGAAATCCTTGTAGTCACTTCTTATTCTCTCTCCCATTGTTATACCCATTGAGAGGAGATTTGTACCCAAATACTACCCACATCCATTTAGAGTATTAAGTGTTGTTGGAGCTTGGGAAGCACTGGAAGATGCCAAGGATGGCAGATGCAATATGAGCTTATTATGGGATTCGGTAAGCTAGAGAAGACAAGGTTCGGCGTAACCCTATTGGAGCAAGAAGCTTAAAGGGCTTAGGTGCACTAGGTAGATTAGGCTTGGAGGGTCTTCTGCTATCATGTATCCCAACTTTACTCTCCAGTGGATTATTGACCGCTTGGAGGGCGGCGGTTTTCACCGAGTACTTCAGTTTCCTCTTCGATAACACATCGCCATGTTATCTTTGTGTTTACATGTCTCTTCCCTTACTCTTTACCTTTTAATTACTGTTGTAGTTGTGATTAATTTCAGTTTAGAGTGTTTTCCAATTTGGGTTTAGCTTATATTCATCATTCCACACATATATTGTTTGATTATAAGCTTGTGTTAGTATTTTTGTATTTGGGGGTCTAAACGTTCATGGGTGTTTTACAGACTATTTGAACTTTCAAAACTCTGTCTCACAACAAGCTAAATAAAGGAAGTTAGGAGATTTTTTGTCAACTTATTTAATGTTGCTACCAAACATAAGAAAATGAGATAGTTTTATAGAAAATATTTATTTTATTTTTTTTGTAAAATATGATTCATTTTCTAGAAAATATTATCATAAGTGTAAAGTTGTAATTTACAATATGTTGGCTTTTTTAAGTTATGATTTTTATCAAAACATTTTTGTTAGCTTTATTCCATGACAAAAAATGTTATATTTGCTTTAATTTTGTTCCTTGTATTTTGTGGGTTTTTATTGTATTGGGTTTAGTATTAAGTTAGTGAAGAATCGAGCATAAAATGAAGATTCAGTGGATTTTGCGAGAAGTTCGTGAGAAGCTAACCCGTGAAAAAGCCATGTGAGAAACATATGACTGGAAGCTGAAAAATCATGCCAAGCTGTCAGTTTCAAGAGTGTCTCGTGTGTAAGGCCTTCCCACGAGTTACTCGTGAAAATACTGGAGTATTTTTAAGTGTGCCTTTCTTACCCTTCACTCATACTATATATACCTTCATTACCCATAAAAGTAAAGGAGGCCATTCAAAGGGAAAAACCCTAGATAGGTTTTCTACAACACACACACCCATCTTTTAGAGAGAGAGCTACAGATCCTTAATAAGAAATTATTCTAGCCTCTTCTCCTTCCCTATCCCATTGTCACACCTTGAGAGGAGATTTGTACCCAAACACAACCCACATTTTTTCAGAGTGTAGAGAGTGTTTTGGAGCCTAGGAAGCTTTGGAGATTTTCTAAAAGAAGTCGGTAAGGCTTGGCAGATGCAGTCGGGCATATTGCAGGATCCGGAAAGCTAGACAAGACACGGTTCTAAGAAGCCTTATTAGAGTAGGAGCTTTGGGGGCTTAGGAGCATTGGATAGATTAGGCTTGGAGGATCTCTTGCTATTCATGTATCCCAACTTATTTTCTAGTGAATCGATTTACCGCTTGGAGGGTGGCGGAGAGGTTTTTCGCCGAGTTCTTTGGTTTTCTCTTCGATAACACATCAGCGTGTTATCTTGTGTTTGCATTCTTCTTCCCTACTCTTTTAGCTTTCATTTTACTACTGTGTTTTAATGAATATGGCTTAGAGTAGTTTTATTGTTTATTCGCTCGCATTTACTCTATTTCGCACTTAGTTTAAATTATAGTAAAATCAACCGAGTCGTAATCTTTTAATTTGGGGTTCTAAATAGCTCTTGTGTTTTCATTCAAATTTGAGCTTTCAATTGGTATCAGAGTAGGTACACTCGTTTTGGTTTCATTACCTAAGTGTGATCCTTGACCCCTTGTTTTTATTGCCATGGATAGTGCTTTGTAAGCTTCTATGGATGTTGTTAATTGCGACATGCCATGTGTTTGTAAGACCCTTTATGCATTAGAAGCTTCATTTTCATGCATTTGTGCATCATGCATCTCTTAATATGCATTGTCTTTGTTGTATTTGCTTTTGATCTTACTTTTATGCTTTTGTTTTTGTGTGTGTAAAAAATCCAAAAAACACATAAAAAGTGGAAAATTCAAGAAGTTTTAACGTATATGTTTGAGCATATATCTCATGTGAGTTGGGCCTAGTACCTTCATACTAATGGTGTAGTGTATTTACGAGCTTAGCTTGTTATGTATGCACATATTTATTTGTGGGAAAAATCTTGAAATTTATGTGTGACTGTTGTAAATAAATTTTCAAGCTTGTCATGAATAATTGGTCAATAGTCTTAATGGTTTTGATACATGCATAGACTTGTGCCTCCACACTTTTTATGTTTTTGCTTAAAGAGCTCAAAAAATATAAATCTCAAAATGAAAATGGATAATGAGCTGCAAAAGTCGTCGCATATACTAGTATATGACTAGGAAAAAGGGAAAGCGACTTGTATTAAAATGTATGGTGCCCAAAAAGTTAAAGGCTTATTCTCAAATTTGAAATATAAAAAATTACAGGCATCGATCTCAAAATGAGACGTACTGTTCAAAAATGATCAAATGTTATGAATTGTAAAGAAGCCAAATGAAAAGCTTCAAATATATGTAATCATTTTCTTGTGGTAGGTCATATATGTTTATTTCTATAATTGAAATAGACCACTTGACTTAGTACTAGTTGTGTATGACTTAGTTGAATTAATCATTGAAACTTCACTCTGGACTAAGGACTATTCCAAATTTGCTACTCACACACAACACACAAGACTTTTGTTCAATGAATGCTTATTTCATTTGTGTGATTGTACATGTTCAAATGTGATGTGTGTGCTCAATTATATGTGGATCAAACCAAAAAGATTTTTGTTCTTTTTATTTGCTTTTGGAAGTTATTTTGTATCACCCACGTTTTTCAAATTGTTTTTGTGTGAAAAACATGTTTTCTGGGTGTTTTCGTGACCTATTTCATGTGTAAACTCAACTAGGAGTTAAATTGTCCAATGCTCAAGTTTTTCAATTTTGGACAGAGAGTTTCGCGATTGTTTCGCGAGTAAGACTTACCCGCGAAAAAAATTTGCAAGTAAGGCTTACCCACGAATGTGTAAGCTTAACTGGGAGTTAAATTGTCCAATTCTCAAGTTTTCAAATTTGGATAGAGAGTTTTGCAATTGTTTCGTGAGTAAGGCTTACCCGCGAAAATTCCCAGCTTCCCGCGAAAACTTTCAGATCAGCTTTTTAAAGGGCATTTGTGGAACATTTGTTTTAAACGTCTCCCATCTTCTCCCAAACCCCTATTTTTATGTTTCTACACCAAACCCCAACTAAATTCAATTGTTTTTCATTCCATTAACATCTCTAAGGTAATCTTTAACTCTTTTCTTTGATTTTGATCCTTAGATTATGTTTTTGGGGGATTTTCTGTTCATATTTGGTATTTTCTCAAATGGGAGTTGGAAAACTTAATTTTTGTCAATATTTTTTATTAGGCTTTGTTTTAAATGATAATGTTCTTTGGATTTTGGTCCCTTGTGTCAAAAATAACATGTATTTAGGTAAGATTTTCGTATGTTCATGCATTGTTTAACATACATGTGTAGTGTGTGCACTCCAAGTATTTGATAAAATGCCAAAATGGCATGTTCTTGTTGTTTTGGACTTTGATGAGTACCAAATTTTAGGGATCACCATAATTATTTATGTTTATCATGTTTTGATCATTGGTTGTGTGTTTTATACACCTTGGCCCTTGAGTGCTTGCTCATGCATTGGTTATGCATCTCACATGCACACTAGATGCACCTTTGCTGCACACACCCTAACACTTGACATGTTTTGCATTCACTCATGCTAGCTAAGTCTTTTTAGATCTTTTAGCACTTATAGCATGTTCTTGTGTCTATGTCATGCCTAGGTCTATATCATGTTTCATCATCCCTAGTATGTCATGTTTACTCTATGCTTTGTAGCATTTTTTTTTTTCGGATGTTTTTGTCTTTCGTTTGAGCTTCATTTTCTCATTCAAATTACACCCCTCATGTATCATATTTTACCCTTGTTTATATCTTCTTTTATTCCCCTCCTTCCTTTTGCTTCATTTGTCTATTCATGACAAAAAAGGAGAGAGTATATCGGAGAGTATACTGGTATGTTTCGTCATTTCTATATGACTCATGTGCACATTCTTTGGGGGAGGAATTCTACCTCGTGAACATTCATAGGGAGAGAAAGCCATAGGGGAGATGCATATACCAAGGGGGAGTAGACATTCTTTTATGAGAAAATCTTATTTTGTCTTGTTTTACTTTATGCTTGTTTTACCGTTGTTTTATGATGCTTTGATTTACATTTAGTATTTATGCTTTGTTGCTCTCATCGCATCATGCTTATGTGTTAGACATGCATACATCCTTATGCCATTGTGCTTTATTAGTTGCATGTTCGGATGATCATTTTCTTTGCAATATGATCATTGTAGTCATTTCTATATGAGTGTCATGTGTTTGATCAAGTTTCTCGTATGTTTCTCATCATGTTTACTTGATCACATTTTACTTATTACATTATACTTGTCCTTTTATCACTTGATTTACCTTGAGGGTCTAATGCGTTTTGTGCAAGTGTTTCAGGTTACAGGTATATATGTTCCAAGTCCATCATAGCTTTTAGAATTAGATGTGAGTGAGTTTTGCCATTGTTCTCAAACTCACGTTTAAGTCTAGAGTCTGTTATAGGGTGTTTTGTCATGGAATAGCAAAATGGGGAGATTGTTAAGTTATGATTTTTATCATAACATTTTTGTTGACTTTATTCCATGATAAAAAGTGTTGTATTTGCTTTAATTTTGTTCATTGTATTTTGTGGGTTTTTATTGTATTGGGTTTAGTATTAAGTTGGTGAAGAATCAGACATTAAATAAAGAATCAGTGGATTTTACGAGAAGCTCGCGAGAAGCTAACCCATGAAAGAGCCACGTGAGAAGCATATGACTGGAAGCTGAAGAGTTATGCTAAGCTATCAGTTTCACGAGTGTCTCGCGAGTAAGGTCTTCCCGAGAGGTACTCATGAAACATTCTACCTGGAGGATTTTTAAGTGTGACTTTCTTACCCTTCACCCATACTATATATTGTTAGGATTAGTGCCTTTAAATCCTATTGTATGATGCTATGTATGACATTATGTATGACTTAATGTTATGATTAATAAAGTTGTTTTTATTATTATCTAAAATAATGGTAACATAAATATTTGGACATTATCGTATAGTCCATGAGATGCATAGTATGTGATTTATGTGAAAAGTCACAGAAATTATAAATTACAAGTTCTTTGTAAACTTAGAATTATAGTTCGTAGTCGGTGATGAAATTGGGCATTTCATCTACAAAGATTATAACATATTAACTAAGAAGATTTGTCTTGATCATGGAAATTGAGAGTTCTAGTTGGTATGTCGATATGTTTTAAGAGTTAAGACATACTGAACTGGACCGCTGTGAGATTTATTATTCTCCTAAAAACTGTCAAATGAATAATAAATCTCACGACTTCTATTTGCATAAACTCTTAATCCTGAGAGAATAATGGACCTAATCATGAGATGTAGGTTGCTTTGATATATCAGGAGTGAGATCTAAAGTCACAATCAAAACTTCAATATGTTGGGTAGCCACATTTAGTGTTAATAGAACATATATTCTCAAAATGAAATTCATAATCTCTTAACAGATATATAAAATATTTCCTTGAGATAAGTTTAATGGGTTTGGTTATTCAGAGTGTTAGGCCTAATCACTTTAGTAAGGAAATACTAAAGTATATATTTATGAAATTGGATTTTATAAATATATGATGAATAACTTAAAGGATTAAACCAGATACTCAAGGATTAAGATGTAGTAATCTTCAAAGTGGCAGTTTACATTCATGACTTTGTATTACTACGAATATTTTATGAATGGGTTGCATGTATAATAAAGTCTTGGGATATAATTTATTATTAAGTCCTAGATTGCAATTATATTTATATAGTGGTATTAAATATAATTAATGGTAACTTTGGACTTGTCAAGGGTTGACAGAAAAGCCCAAGGCCCATTGGAGCTAGTGTCTTATTGGTCCCTTTTGTTCTCACTCCAAGCCACATACTAAAACCCAATTGGAGAGGCCCAATAGACCAGCCCAATTAGATAATTAGTAAAATATAAAGAGAGAACCATACAAAATTTATTATTAGAGAGAAAGACACATCATTTTGAAATGGTGTGTATGTGTGAGTGAAGCCACTCAATTATTCTCCCTTAGAAACTGATTGAGAGACCACACTTCTTAGGAGTAAAGTGGAATTGGTGTGAAGATTAAAAGTGTTCCCAAATACTTATAATCTTTTGTTTTGAATTTCACCACACCAAGGTACGCTATCTTGTTTTTAAATTTTGAAATTTACATAGTGCATGTTCTCAATCATGAATTAAATAGATCCATGTTTATTGCTTCTGTTGTGTGTTTTGTATGAGATACAAAATCAAATTTTCCAACATATATACCCCCATTACCCACAAAGTGAAGGAGGCCATTTAGAGAGAAAAACCCTAGATTGGTTTTCTACAACATACACACTCATATTTTAGAGAGAGAGAGCTACACATCCTTAGTGAGAAATCATTTTAGCCTCTTCTCCTTCCCTCTCCCATTGTCATACCTTGAGAGGAGATTTATATCTAAACACAACCCATACTTTTTCAGAGTGAGAGAGTATTTTGGAGCTTAGGAAGCTTTAAGGATTTGCCAAAAGAAGTTGATGAGGCTTGGCGGATGCAATTGGGTGTATTGCGAGATCCGGAAAGCTAGACAAGACACGGTTCCGAGAAGCATTGTTGGGGTAGGAGCTTGGAGGGCTTAGGTTCATTGGGTAGATTAGGCTTGGAGGGTGTCTTGCTATTTGTGTATCTCAACTTATTGTCTAGTGGATCGATTTACCGCTTGGAGGGCAGCGAAGAGGTTTTTTGCTGAGTTCTTCAGTTTCCTCTTTGATAACACATCGACATGTTATCTTGTGTTTGCATTCTCCCTTCCTACTCTTTTAGCTTCCATTTTACTGTTGTGTTTTCATGAATATGGCTTAGAGTAGTTTTATTGTTTATCCACTCGCATTTATTCTATTCCACACTTAGTTTATGTTAGAATAAAATCAACCGAGCCGTAATCTTTTAACAACTCTTGTGTTTTCACACAAATTCAAGCTTTCAGGCCTTAAGTCCATGCCAAATTTGATTGTAATTTCTTTAATCATATTTCCCTGTATTTATGTGGGTTTATAATTGTAAGGGATGAGTGTGAGAGAATGTGAAGACTTAAGTTTAAAACAATGAAGAAGTGGATTTCGCGGGTGCCTTGTCAGAAGCTATCTCGTGAAAGAGCCACGTGTAGAGCACATGACTGGAATGCGAAGAGTCATGCCAGCCTAGAGTTTTCGTGAGTGTCTCACAAGTAAGGTCTTCCCGCAAAATACTCGCGAAACATTCTGTTTGGCTAATTTGTCATGTTTTGTTTTACCTAAATCTTTACCCACACTATATATACCCTCATTACCTACAAATTATAAGGAGTGTTTTTCAAAGAAAAAACCTTAGAAAACGCACTTAAGAGTTAAAGATTGTCATACCCACAATCATCTATACATTTCCTTGTGGTTTTTCTCTACTCCTACCCCTCCATCTCCAAATCCATGAGAGGTTGATAGTCCAAACACTTATCTCACCCAATCTAAGTGTCAAGTGAGGTTTTGGTGTTGCTGGGAAGTATTGGAAGGAAGCCATTCATTGGTAAATGCAATTGGGCTGAATTGTGAGATCCGGGGAAGCTAGAGAAGACAAGGTTACAAGAACCCAGTTGGTAGCAGGAGTTTGGAGGACTCAAGTACATGGGGGTAGACTAGGTTTGGAGGGTCTTTTGTTATTTGTGTACTCCAACTTTATTCTCTAGTTGATTGATTTCGACTTTGAGGGTCGCGGAGAGGTTTTTTGCCGAGTTCTTCGGTTTCCTCTTCGATAACACATCTCGGTGTTATCTTATGTTTGCATCTCTCTTCCCTACTTTTTAAGCTTATCTTTTATTGTTGATATTGGATGAATATGGCTTAGGGTAGTTTTATCGGTTGTTTATACTCATTTACTCTTATTCCACACTTAGATTAAGTTAGAGCAAAAGCAATCTAGCTGTAGTTTTTAATTGGGGGGGGGTCTAAACAAGCTCTTGCATTTTCACTCAAATCCTAGCTTTCAATAAAAACAAATATAAAGAAATTCTCTCCCACAAGAAAAATATTTTAACTTTTCAAAACAAATGATGTAATTTTTATCCTTGAATGATAGCCGGTAGGCTTCCATTAGTGGAACCATTAAGGGTAAAAACTAAAAGCTTCGTAGTATATCGCAACATGATCCATGTTTCTTTGATTAACCAGTTCAACCATGATGAATAGATATACATCTGTCAGCTTAAACTAATAATACATAGAGAAGAACTAATAGCGTGACCAAGTCAATACAGTTTGAGGAATTACAACTTTGTGCGGTGTATATTTTTTTATTCAAATATCAATTAAATGATATTTATTTAACTTTATCTATTATATTTTTTTAACTAAAGTTCAATTTTTTTAGATGTAAATTACTAGTCAAGTGTTGCTATCATCTCATTTTCAATTAATAATACGAGTGCCCCACAAAAAAATAAAAAAAATTAATAATACGAGTAATCTAGTAAGTCGTCTTGTGGGATAATCAATTTTAATTAGATTTTTTTATTTGAAAAAAGACTTTTTCCCTGCAAACACAACTATAACATGCATTGTTACACATACATTTGAAAAAGAATCTAGTCTTTTTATATTTAAGCAATGTTATATTAAACGTTTAAATTTCATTTTAACTATTTTCATTGTTATTCATAATTTGTGACATTTTCATCTAAAGTTTCTGTTATAAACAAATTCACCAAAAGATCCTACTGAGATTCAGTGAACGTTTGGATAGTGGCAAGCATCCAACATTTGTGCATCCACCACTAGCGTTTTGTGCATGGGTCCCATGCATTATTCACATGATCCACAAATCTCTTTTTTCAGCAAAACTTTCATTAAAAATGGATCTCACGACACTATTCACTTATTTAAAAATTATTTTGCTACAGTGTTTTCAGTTTTCAATTTTCAGCAATAAGTGGTATCCAAACAGACACTCAATTATTTTTCCTATTGATCTCTCTTCCTCTCTTTATCTCTTAAGATCGTCATATCCACATTGGTATTGTCAACTGATGATATGGCTATTCCATTTAATTTTATTGTGTTGTGGTCGATCTTAAAGAAAATGATTTTGCTCCAAATATGTCTGGAACTTGAGCTCTAACCACAAATAAAAAGATGATATATATATATATATATATATGCCCCATATATCCAATTTACATAACTTCGGGGGATTAGTTTATATGTTTTGTTATTTTTTAGTTTCATTAGTTTAATTCTAAAACTTTCGGTTTCGTACCTTTTTTTTTCCCTAAGCTTTGATACATTATGGTTTGTTTTGTTATGGTTAATGTTTTAACAATTAACATTCTGTACCTTTTGACATCAAGCGGATTTAGTTGATTCACATGCTTTTACTTATTTTTAGTATTTATTTGTATAGCATTGTGATCAATATTATTATTTGTCTCTCTTTCCACATGCGTTTATGTAAAAAATATTTTGCAAAAGTAGTTAGAAATTTTTTTATTTTCTCCCTCATGGACTCTCTCTCTCTCTCTCTCTCTCTCTCTCTCTCTCTCTCTCTCTCTCTCTCTCTCTCTCTCTCTCTCTCTCTCTCGTGAGTGTACGAGTTCTCTCTCCCTTGGCAACATATGAAGGGTAGTTTCTTTTTTTTGTGTGACATAATGGACGATGATGTTGCTGATAGATTGGAGAAGATGAAGTTAATGACTGAGGAGGAAGAAATTATCCCCATCTTGGATGAGGGAAGGTTGGACGCAATTGAGAGTTGCAATCTAAGTTTGATGGGGAAGTTCCTTACTTGTAAGCCCTTTAATAGAATGGCAGCAAAGAATACAATATGACGAGCATGGGGATTGAACGAATCATTGCATATTTCAGAAGTGAGACTGAACCTCTTTCAATTCAAATTCCAATCAGAGTTTGATATAGAGCGGATCATAAGAAAAGGTCCTTGGTCTTTTGACAATCAATTATTATTATCGTAGAGGTGGAAGAAGGGTATGACTATGGGAAATATTCAAATGGAATCTGCCTCCCTTTGGGTCAAAATTTAGGATGCACTGTTTGATATGATCTCCTTTCAAGTAGCGAGGGAAGTGGGGAGTAGGCTAGGTACGGTTGAGAAGGTTGAACGGAGGAACAGGAAGGATGATATAAATATGTTTATGAGAGTTTGTGTGGCTCTACCAACAATGAAACCTCTACGTCAAGGTGAGTTCATTGCTAGCTCAGATGGTGAGAAGATGTGGGTGCCCTTTAAATACGAGAGATTGCCGATGTTTTGTCACTTCTGTGGAATTCTAGGTGATGACTTGAAGCACTCTGCAGCCCACTTTGCAACTGAGAAATGAGGAAGAAGGGTTGAATATTGAATGCTTGAAAATGTGTGAAAACACAAGAGCTATTTAGACCCCTAAATTAAAGTTACGGCTAGATTGATTTTACTCTAACTTAATACAAAGTGCGGAATAGAGTAGATGCGAGCGGATAAACAAACAATCTACTCTAACCCATAATCATTATAACACAATAGTAAAATGAAAGGTAAAAAAGTAGGGAAGAAGAATGCAAACACAAGATAACACGCCGATGTGTTATCAAAGAGGAAATCGAAGAACTTGGCGAAAAACCTCTCCGCCGCCCTCCAAGTGGTAATCAATCCACTAGACAATTAGTTGGGATACATGGGTTAGAAAGAGACCCTTCAAGCCTAATTTACCCAATGTTCCTAAGCCTTCCAAGCTCCTACTCTAATAAGGCTTCTTGGAACCATGTCTTATCTAGCTCTCCAGATCTTGCAACAAGCTCCATATTGCATCTACCATCCTTGCCTTCTTCCAATGCTTCCCAGTAGCACCAAAACCTCACTGAACACTCTAAAAGGGTGTGGTAAGTGTTTGGCCTATCAACCTTGTATGTTTTTAGATCCCTTAAAACATAATTGGATTAACCTAGTTAATTAGTCAAGTGATTACTTAGTCCAAATTTCAGATCTAGGTTAACATAATCATATAATCATATCAATGTAAAGTACGGAATATAAAGAACACAAAGATATGATGACCCAGGAAACCAAACAGGTGAAAACCTGGGGAGGCTTTAACCTAATTATCCTTAAGGTAAACCTGAATCCACTATGAAAGAATCAAAGTTTTACAATAGTGACTTAGACCACTAACATCCTATTGCTACCCACCAGTAGAAACTTACTGACACGACCATGTGTAAGCTCTGAGACCACAGACTCCTTCTTTCTTGGATTCTCTAGCAAATACAAGCACACCCACTTGTGTATCTTTAAGCTCTTATGGCAGTAACTGAATGATCATCAAGCTCTTGAAGAAATTTCCTTCTTGATAATCCTAAGCTTGTGTGAAGGCAAGCACCTCTCAGACCTCACAAGAGATTCACATAAACAGCAAATAGAGCAACCAAGTCCTTAGAGAGCTTTTGGGTACAAAACCCTAAATATATAAGTGGCACAAGAGGCACTCAAATCTCTCTAAAACAAACTTATAAAAATGTGCTTAGGGTTTCCTTTATATAGTAGGAGTAAAACACTTAACCCTACACATCATATGGGCTTAGGGCTGAGTTGGAAAATTCTACAGAAAAACATTTTGCCCGACGTTTGATTGATCAAGTCTAATTCTCAATCAATCGAGCCAGTCATAATTGCACACTCAATTCTGCAGTTAACTCGATTCTAACTTTACATAAAAGACTTATACTTTGAGCAAGTCTAAACAAGACTAACATCTATTTTGATCATGGTTTGCCAATATTACAAAATAGACTTCTAATGCATTAGTTCCTAATACATTAGTTCTAATAAATTGGTTGAAACATGGAGACAAAAACATGAAGTTTTTTCATGCTAAAGCCACACAAAGGAGAAACAAAAATCATATTAGGGGTATCCAAAATGCAGATGGACAGTGGGTGGAGAATTTGAAAGAGGTGGTGGCAGTTGCTTCAGCTTATTTTGATAATCTTTTGCATGCTGGTGTGGGTGATCAGATGGAGGAGTGTTTGAATGCAGTTCAGAGCAAGATAACTGATGATATGTGGGAGGTTTTGTCCAGTGAATTTACTGCTGAAGAAGTCGAGGTGGCTCTATTCCAAATGGGACCAACAAAAGCTCCAGGCCCTGATGGTATGAATGCTTTATTTTACCAAAATTTTGGCATGTTGTGGGTGATATTGTAGTTATAACTATGTTGGATTTTTTAAATAATGGGAATATGCTAACTGAAATTAATCATACATACATTGTGCTTATCCCTAAAATTAAAAATCTTGTGAAAATGTCTGATTTTAGACCAATAAGCTTATGTAATGTGATTTATAAAGTTATTTCCAAAGTATTGGCAAACAAATTGAAATAGGTACTCCCTCAAATTATTTCACCCACTCAAAGTGCCTTTGTACCAGGGAGGCTAATCACAAATAATGTATTGGTGGCATTTGAGACACTCCATACTATGCATTCAAGACAAAAGGGGAAGAAGGGATCCTTAGCATTAAAGTTAGACATCAGCAAGGCATATGACAGGGTTGAGTGGCATTTTTTGCAGAGTACTATGGAAACGACAAGCTTTCCTGTTACTTGGATAGAAAGGGTGATGAGTTGTGTAACAACACCATCCTTTTCTATTCTGGTGAATGGGAAAGCTTATGGCATTATCCACCCATCTAGAGGAATAAGGCAAGGGGATCCTTTGTCTCCATGTTTATTCCTGTTGTGTGCTGAGGGATTCACTGCATTGCTAGACCAAGCAGAATTAGAAGGGAGGATTAAAGGAGTATCCATTTGTAGAGGTGCACCAAAAGTCACTAACCTTATGTTTGCAAATGATTCTTTGCTTTTTTGCAAGGCAACTTAGGCTGATGGTGAGTGTAACAACCGTCTCACTTAAAATTATTTTAATTACTTCTAGAGTGGAGTTGATGAATTATTTAATTTATTTTCATAGTGACTTTATTTTATATTAAAAAAAAGGGGCTAACGTGTATATTTATTTTGTGTGGATTATTCACATTTAACTTTTAATCTCCTTATTGTTTTAGGACTAGGATAAGAGACTAAAACCTATTTGGATTAGGAGTTTAAGTATTATTGGAATTCTTTAGAGTTTTAGCCCAAGTAGGACTGTTATTTAAGAGTACTAATTGGAGTCAGATTGATCTTCCTAGACTGAATTGGAGTGTTATTTTAGAGGTTTATATACTGGGTCTTTTAAGTCAATCACGTGAAAGGGAGAGTGGTTAGCGTATAAAAGATTAAGAGAGGAGAATTAGGGTTTCTCAAAATTGAAGGGATACAAGGCTGTGGAACTGCTAGAGGCAGCCAGCAAATTCGTTATACTGAGGTAAACATCAATATATGCACGCCTTAATGATAACATATTTGATTAAGGAAGCTTCATCTCTAGGCTGCTTGAAAATATTGGAATGATACTAACAGTTGCTTAGGAATTGAAGTTATCATGGAAGTGTATTTTAGACTTGGATTATTTTATTTTATTTTGAAATATATCCTCATATTTGTACGTGGAGTAGCATCACATCCTACGTAGGTTAAGCTAGTAGATGTTTTGTTGTTGGGATTTACGTATATGGGTAGTGGTGCTAGCTTCATAAATTTTGTAATCTATATAATTGTTTCAAGTTCTAGATTTTGTAATTGCATGATACAGGTTACTAGGTCCTACGGGTAGAAATAAATTTGTAAACCTATAGCATCCTTTCTATGTCTTCCGGGTAGGAATCTTATTGGATGCCATGTATATGTAAGGTGGGATAATATGATTTATAAGCATAAAATTTTTAGGAAGTGTCCCTTACATCCTTTTGGTATACGTCATGGTGGATTAGTTATATAATTATGTTACTCCTTTACTTTTAGGTGTGGAGGAAAAGCTCATTTGATTTTGGATCTAGACTGCTAGTATTAGCAACTAGAGGTAAGTGAACTTCAGAACATGACGTCTCTCAAGACGTTTATATCTATATATATTTATGGTAAAAATATATTTATATATACAAAATTGCAAAAGTGAAGTTTCCAAAAACTTATACTATTATCAATGCTTTGTACACATACCTAAATTTTATTATTTCTTAAGTGTTACCTTGAAACTATATGTGTTAAGAATGACTTAAAACTATATTTTTGAGAAAATATTTGTTATAAGATATATGATTGGTATTGACAATATTGTAATAAAATAAGAATGTTTTCAAATAGTTAGCTAGACAGTCTGCAACCTTTGCCAACACAGGGTTAAGTGTTGGTCTTCGGCCGATGTAGTGTTATTGTGGTGTGGCGGAGTGTTATCGTTTGCTCTTTGGAGCCAGTGTTGCCTCTCTGAGGTTAGTGTTTTTGTTCCCCATGGGAATCACCCACCGAGTGTTTAGCAGCTTATGTCTTTGTCTGGCTAATGTTAAATGTTTTCCACATCAAACTATTGTTTTATTGTTAATGGTTGTTACAAGTGGAGAAATTGTTTATTTCTATATTAAATTGTTTCTACCTATCTAGTGTATTTTGGCTAATTAAAGTGGTTACTATTTTATTTATTGATTACAATATTATAGTAAAGGTTTTGTGAAGACTATATTTTGTTAGTGATACTAATGTTTTCTTTTGAAAGACATCCTCATGTTATGTAGTCTCTTATTGGGCTTCTAGCTCACCCCCCTTCTTTCCATCCTTTCAGATTAGAGCAGTGGTATATCTTTTGTTGGTAGATCAGTGGAGCTTTAGATTGACGACTTCTTTTGGAGCTATGTTAGTTGGTGAACTATTTTAATATTTTTTTTGGATAGTGAGTTTGACGTTTGTGGAACTATTTGGGTTTGTATTTGGAGACTTTATTGTTAAGGTTTTTTCTTTGTTCTTATGGATCTCATGGGAAAGATATTGATTATTTGAAGTTTATTTGTGGATATTTAATTACGCTCTGTTCCATTATATTATTGTTGAATATTTCTAAGATAGGTTATGCATTTAAATCCTATGTATGGGTTTGGGGTGTTACAGTGAGACTATAGCAAAGATCCTTCAAACTTATGAAAGAGCTTCAGGGCAGAGCATAAATTTGGAAATGTCTTTAGCTTATTTCAGTAGCAATACTTCTAACAGTCAGAAACAACTGATCTTAGGGATTCTGGGAGTTAAGGGCGTGAATAGAATTGAAACTTATCTTGGCTTACCAACCTTAGTTGGGCGGGCTAAGTATCACACCTTTTCTTATTTGAAGGATAGAATATGGAAGAAGCTTCAAGGGTGGAAGGGCTTGATGTTGTCAAGAGTTGGTAAAGAAATACTAATCAAGGCTGTGGCTCAATCCATACCCATATATACAATGAGTGTGTTTCAACTCCCATTGAAATTATGTGATGAATTGGATGATCTGTGTGTAAAATTTTGGTGGGGTCAGGTGGGGAGTGAATGAAAAATTCATTGGAGGAGTTGGGATAAACTGATAGCTTCAAAAAAAAGGGAGGAATGGGTTTTCGAGATCTAAGAGCCTTTAACCTCGCCATGTTAACTAAGCAAGGATGGAGAATGGTTCAATGCAATGATTCTCTACTTTATCAATGCTTTAAAGCAAGGTATTTTCCCCATTCATCTTTCCTTGAAGCTAAAGTTTCACCAAACTACTCATATGTTTGGAGAAGTTTAATGGCTACACAACCCATTCTATTATTTGGACATTGTTAGAGGGTAGGTAATGGTCGCTCAATTAATGTTCTCAAAGATAGGTGGATCCCAATTATCCAACTAATAGAATATTACATCTGATTCATGAAGATGTGGAGGGAATGATGGTGGCTGATCTGATCAATCTAGATTTACAAATTTGGAGGATTGAAGAAGTTGTGGCTAATTTTCAGAGGGAGGAGGCAGAAGCTGTTTACCAAATTCCATTGAGTTGAAAGGATGTGCATGATGATATAATCTGGCTACAGAATTCAAAGGGGTTGTTCAGGGTTAAATTGGCTTACCATGTGGCTAGAAGGCTCCTAAATGATGGCGATCGAGTAGGAACTTCAGGGGGGTGTGCGCATAAGGAGTTGTGGTTTGCAATATGGAGGCTTAAACTTTCAAAAAAAATAAAAATATTTGGATGGTGGGCTTGTAATGCTATACTACCTATTGCAGAGAATCTGACCACAAGGAAAATTATTTCAGAAAGCAATTGCCCCTTATTTCTGAGAGAGGTGGAAACTACAATCCATGCATTGTGGGATTGTGCCGCAGTTCAGGATGTTTGGGCTGGCAACATCAAAAAATTGTAGAAATGGTGTGCACATGGGCAGTTTGATATGAAGCAGAGGATGGCTAAACTGATGGAGCACCTAACGCTGGATGAGATGGACCTATTTTGGGCTCAAGCATGGCTCATATGGAATCAGAGGAATTGTGTGGTGCATGGTGGAAAGTTGAAGGATCTGAGCAGCCTAAATAAGAGAGCAGAGGAATTTGTTGATGAATTTAAGCAAGCCCAAGTTCATTTAGCTGTTCCGACTCGGCAGCAACTCAGTGGAGATGTCTGGCAACCTCCATCATTAGCGTTGTACAAATTAAATTTTGCTGCAGCAATCTTTTCGAGTTTGGATAGATCTAGTTATGGTGCTGTGATTCGAAATGACAAGGGTAAAGTCATGGCTACTATGACTACTAGTGGACTGAAGGTGAATACGAATGAGGAGGCTGAATTGTTGGCATGTCGAAGAGCTATTGAGTTTGCTGTGGATGGTGGGTTCTCGAGGTTGATCATTGAGGGAGATAATAGTAATGTAATCCAAGCCATTTCTTCTTCTTTGGAAATTTTTTTGTTGTTTGGGAATGTTGTAAATGATATTAGACATTTGGTTTAGGGTTACAGTGGGCTAGAGTGTGCTATGCTAGGCGAGGAGCAAATAAGGTGGCACATGTACCAGCTCAATATGCTAGGCATACATTAGTCGAGGATCTGTATTGGATGGAAGATTCTCCCCTACCAACTTTAGAAGCCTTGTATCATGATTATTTATCAATTTGAATGAATGAATATTTCCCCTTCAACGAAAAAAAAAAAAAAATACATTTTTGTATTGTCTAGTGTTTCAAGAAAAGATAGGTAATCTCTACACAAGACATAAATTTGTTCTCTTGCAGCTTCCTAGGATTGTTCGTTGTTTGTAGGGATAGTTCTTTTGGATGAATTGTAATTGAATCTTTGATGTAAATTGTTCTGTCATAAATTGTCAAATGGGGAGATTTTAGGCTGGCAAACCATGAACAATTCTAATAGTATAACTTAATTAATTTGTCTATTAAATTAATATTATGATTAGAAATTTGATCAAGACAAATCAAGGGTCAAAGAGTGGAAGAATTAAGAATGTCGAAACAAAATTGCGATACACAAGTTCTCAACTATAGCTCGATCGGTTGAGAGTTACTTGACTTAACTAGTCAAATTGCATATCTCGATGAATCGAGAATCATGCAAATCAGATCTGCAGTATTTTGCCTCAACTGTTAGATCTAGGGTTATGTGCATCTCAAGTACACTATATAAGCAAAAACTTAAGCAAGTTTTCACACACAAGAGAGAGTAGTGTATTTGTAGACAAGTCATGAACTAGGAGTTTGTTTGCAACAAATCATAGTAGAAGAGCCTATGGATCTTGGAGCGAAGTGTGGTCATGTTAGTAAATACTACATGAGGTAGTATCACATTTATGGTTAAATCTTCTATATAAACTTCTATTCTATCCTAGTGGTTTTGTTACCTTGAGGGTTGACAACTAAATCCAAATGAATCAATACCATATTTGAGACTGTTTCAGTTTGGGTTGAGAAATGAAATATGTAAAGTTGTGATTTACAAGTATGTTTTATGCTGTCTTTTATTACGTGTCAAATTTTCTTGCATTTTTGCTCAATCATTTCCCTGTATTTATTGTGGGATTTAATGTTAGGGTTGTGTGTGAGAGTTTGGTGAAGATTCTGTGAAGAAGATTTCGTGACTGGCTTGCAAGTGTTAACCTGTAAAAGGCTACATAAGAAGCACATGCTGGAATCTAAAAAGTCTTATGATAGGCTGGATTTCATGAGTCACTTCGCAACTCAGGCTAAGTCGTGAGTGACCTGTAAAACTTATTTCCTGGAGCATTTTAAAGTGTGTTTTCCTTATTTCTTTATCAACACTATATAAGCCCATATTACCCATGAAATAGGAAGGAGTTTTACAAAGGAACTTTTGAGAGAGAAACCCTATCTAAACACTTGAGAGTTAAAGAGTGCTCACCCACAATCATCTGCACCATTTCTCTAAAGTTTTTCTCTGCTCCTACCTCTCCATCTACAAATCCTTGAGAGGTTCTTAACCCAAACACTTACCTCACCCATTCTAAGTGTTGAGAGAGGTTTTGGTGCGTACTGGAAGTATTGAAAGAAGCCATTGATTGACGGATGCAATTTGGAGCTAATTACAGGATCCAAATAACTACTAAAGACATGGCTTCGTGAAGCCCGTTGGTAGCAAGAACTTGGAGGGTTCAAGTACATTGGGTAGATTAGGCTTGGAGGGTTTTTTTGATATTTGTGTACTCCAACTTTATTCACTAGTGGATCGATTTTAGCTTGCAGAGCTATGGAGAAGTTTTTCGTTGAGTACTTCAGTTTCCTCTTTGATAACACGTCTCATCGTTATCTTGTATTTGCATCTCTCTTCTCTACTCTTTAAGCTTTACTTTAATTGTTTATTGTACATGCTTATGCCTTATAGTAGTGTTCCGTCTTCATTACAATTCATTTACTCTTATTTCGCACTTAGTTAAGTTAGAGTAAAAGTAATTAAGTCGTGATTTAAAATTAGGGGTCTAAATTAGCTATAGTGTTTTACACTATTTAAGCTTTCAATTCGTATCAAAGTGGGTACACTTTTTGGATTTCATTATCCTTATGTGATCCTAGACCCCATTTGAGATGGATAGATCTCAATCCCTCAATACACCTCCTTTCTTTGATGGGAGTAACTCGTTTTGGAAAGTGTGTATGCGTGCTTTTCTATGTGCCATTAATGAGATTGTTTAGGACTCTGTTGAGAATGGTTGGGTGAGACCAACAACACCCAAGGCTGAGTGGGACAAGGCTACCCATGCTTTGGCAAATGCCAATAGGAAATCTATTAATGCAATTTTCTGTGATGTTTCAACTGATGAATTTCACAGGATTTCTCATGTGAAAACCGCTCAAGAGGCATGGATAATTCTCGAGACCACCTATGAGGGAACCAAGAAGGTCAAGGGCACCAAATTGCAAATGCTCACTACCCGGTTTAAGGAAGTGAAGATGGGTGAAGATGAGTCGTTCGACTCATTCTGTGGAAGGCTTAATGAGATTATTATTACCAAGTTCATTCTTGGAGAAAAGATTGAGGATGCCAAAGTGGTAAGGAAAGTCCTAAGATCTCTGCCCGAAATTTTTCGGGCTAAAGTCACTGCCATTAAGGAGAGCAAAGACTTGGATGAGATTAAGATTCAAGAACTTGTCGATTCTCTTCAAACTTATGAGCTCGGCTTGCCTTCTCACAAGTCTAGCAAATCACTTGCTCTCAAAACTATGAATGAGAGAATCGGTGAATCCTTGAATAAGGATGATGTTGAGAAAGAGGTGGCTTACCTTGCAAAGAATTTCTGTAAATTTCTAAAGATGAAGAACAATGGGAAATCATTTGGCAAAGGAAAGTTTTCATCCTTCAAGAATGACAAGAAAGACTTCAAGAAGAAGGATACAAGAGAGTCATCACCATCCCAAGGCACTGTTTGCTATGAACGCAATAGGCATGGGCATTTGAAGAATGAGTGTCCAAACTATTTGAGAGGGAAGGGTAAGGTGCTAATAACCACCCTTAGTGATTTGGATAGTTCAAGCTCAGATTTTGAAGATGGATGTGATGGTGATGGTAAATTTTCTATGTTTATGGCGATTACCTCAGTTGATTCAAAGGATGAATTGAGAAAATTGAATGAGGAACTCGGTGAGCATACCGATGTTGAAGAAGATGAAGTTTCGGATGATGAGGAAGCATAACTTGATGAAGGTGATAGGAAGTTTCAAGTTGTTTATGATGCATTGCTTAAGGATTGTGGCAAGTATGCCAAAGTTGCTAAGAGTGCGGTCAAGAAGATGAAGAGAATTGAAGAAGACCATAAGTTCACTCTTGTTCAACTCAAGGATGCCAAATGTGAAGTCAAAAATTTGAAAGAAGAGCTACTAAATTCTTACTCAAAGATCAAATTTCTCAAACTAGAAGTGATTCTAATGTTAAAGTAGATCGCATCACAACCAAGAAGCTTGATAATGTTCTTTCATCTCAAAAGGCCTTTTCAGAAGAAAACCGGATTGGTTTACATCGGTGAAGGGAGTTCAAATGAAGAACCAAAAAGGGAAATGAAGTTTGTATCGGCAAAGGGTGTGGAAAAGCCCAAGATTGAGATCCTTATCGTTGAGAAGAAAGACATTGAGTCAAAATCAAAGGCAAAAGGAAAGTCACTACCTAAGAGTCAAAGGGGACCTCAAGTGAAGAATTTTTGCCATCATTGTGGTATTTGAGGGCACACAAGACCAAATTGCTTCAATCTTCACCCTCTCAAAAGGGCCAATTCTTAGCATGCTTAAGGAAATTAAAGAAGAATGCCAAGTGGAAAGCAAGCTAAGGAAGAAAATGGTGGTGAACTCATTGGAGATGTCATGGAAATGCTTAAGAACATTTCATTATGCCTAGCTAGCTTCACCCCAAGATTTGATAGTTATGTTAGTCGTACCCCTCATTCTAAGGATCTCACTTAAAACACCCATGCAATGTGGGTGAAGAAGGGTACTCATGCATGATTCATCTACTATGTCCTTGCATTAATACTTCCCATGTTTTAGGGTCATAGTATCATGCATAATACCATGTGCCCTCTTCTTGCTAAAATGCTTATTCTCTAACATGTTTCTTTAATTGTTTTTTGTTTAAAAACTTTATTTGTTGTTGATCTTACTTTCTTGCTTTTGTTTTGTGTGAGTAAAAAATTCAAAATCACATAAAAATTGAAAAATCCCAAAATGGTTGATCATTTGTACTGTGTAATATCACATGTGAGTTTGGCCTATTACGTTCATTCTAATGGCATAGTGTTTTTATGAGCTTCGCTTGTTATGTATGAATTTGTATTGAATGTGAGTGAAATCTAGAAATCTATGTTTAATTGTTGTAAATAGATATTCAAGCTTGTCATGAATGTCTAGCCAATTGTCTTGTTTAATCTTGATACATGTGTAAACTTGATCCTATATATCTCCTCACATTTAATTATTATGTGAAAAAAACTCTTCAAACATCAATCTCTAAAATGAGAAAGAGCTAAAAAAGTCTTGCTTCAAAAACTAGTTAGACCAGGAAAAGGTGGAGCAAAAAATGTATTCAAAAATGTATGATACTAAAGCCAAAGGCTTATTCTTCAAAGAAATAAAAAAAAAATTTAATGGCATCGTTGCTCAAAAATTGATTTGTATTAATCAAAAAGTATGAATAATGGAAGCCAAATGAAAAGCTTTCTATCAATGTAAACACTTTGGTAAGGTGTCATATATGTTCATTTCTACTAGTGAGATAGGTCACTTGACTTCATGCTATTTGTGTATGACTTAATTGAATTGATCATTGAAGCTTCATGCTAGACTAGGGAATAATTCATACTTGATACTCACGTACAACACACAAGTTTAATGTTTAATGAATATCTATTTCATTTGTGTGATTGTATGTGTTTAAATGTGATGTGTGTATGTTTAATTGCTTGTTGATCAAACCCAAAAAGATTTTTTAGTATTTTGTTTTATTCTGGAGTGATTTTTGTCACTTGTGTTTTGAAAGTTTTTCCCAAAATGTCAAAATCTTTGTGTTTGGCCATTTTGTGATTGCTTTCATGAGTGGTCTCAAGCCACGAAATTTTAAGGAATTTCAATTCCATAAAAATTTCAGATTGAGAGTTTCACGACTCCCTCACGAGTGCTTCACGACTCAGTCTTGACCTGAGAAATCCTACCATGTGCATTTACACATTTTGCGAGTAGGCTCACAGCTAGCTCGCAAGTCACTGACTCACAAAATGTGCGAAAAGAGAGTTTTTTAAAGGGCTCAAAATTTCAGTTTTTCAAAACCTTTGTCTTTTTGCATTCCATGACTCCCACCCACAAAATCTCATTTTCTCACCAAATCTCAACCAATCTTCTTTGGATTTCAACTCTAAGACTCCTCAAATGTATTTTCTAACATCTTTTCTCTATCTATTTCTTTGATTTTGACTCGGATTGCTTAAAACCTAGGGTTGGGGTTTATTTTTGTGTTGGGTTGGGAAAACTTTATTTTTGCAAAATTTCTTTATTTTGTTGATGGGGCTTAGTCTCATTTGTGTTGATGTTGTTTGTGTTGGCCCCTTATGGCATTTTAACTTGTATTTGAGGCATACTTTCAATGTTCATGCATTGTTTTTCATATATGGTTAATTTGTACATGCTAGGCGTTTGATAAAATGCTCCTTAGGCATTTTTGCACTTGTTTGGACTCCGATGAGTATCAACCTTTGGGGTTTTCCATGTTTACTTAAATGTAACATGCTTCTATCATTGTTTGTGTTTTACACACTTTGCACCATGGTTTCTTGTTCACGCCATGATCATGCATTACACATGCACACTAAGTGCTCACACTCTATCACACTTGGCATGTCATGCATTGTTTCATGCTTTTAGTCTATTTGGACCTCTAGCATCTATAACATGTCTATGTGTTTTTTTTATGCTCTTTTATTTTGTTTTTAAGAGTTGTTGACTTGGCTTTTATACTAACTTGCAATTTATTCAAGTTTGTTGCCATTTTGTGTATGGTTTGTGTTTGTTTCTTTTTGAAGATATCTCCAATTAAGAAAACTATTGCCAAGAAATCATCCAAGCGTCAAAAGTTTAATGACAATACCTTTAAAGATAGAGAAGCTTTTGAGAGACACTCGGATATCTACAGTAGGGCTGTGATCATTGTAGAGAGGGAGGTAAACTTGGAATCCCTTTCTCATACATTCATTCTAGATGTGTTCATAGAGAGGGCTTGGTCGAAGCTACTGAGTGGATTTGCCCGAGTTTGGGAACCCATAACTCAGAAATTCTTTGCAAATGATAGAGTTGAAGACGAGCACCTAAATTGCTGGGTTTGAGGAAAGGAATTCTTCATTTCTCTAAAGTACATTTAAAATATCATTGAAGTCCACCCAGTCATTCTTGAATCTTCTCGTGCTTAAGATGATCAAATGACTTCTATCTAAGCCATTATGCATGAGCTTGGAGGACAGCAAAAGAAGCAATCCTTGCATAAAAAAGAATTCACCCTATAGATGAGAGTTTTGGCTTACATCATGCTCTTCAACCTATACTCAGTGAGGAATTCGATAACACTATCACAGCCAAGGGCTATATTTCTTCTTGATCTCTGCAAGAAGAAGAACATCGACATATGTGCTTACATCTTACATCTCCTTGCCTGATGTTTTTGCGAGAAAAGCACCCATATGTGCTCACATCTTCCATCCTTTCCATGAAAAGGTGAAAATTCCATCAAGATGGATAGCCATGAAATGAGAGGATCCTATATCAACTCACACATTGACTAGGAGCAAAGCACATCTTCTGGGAAATGAAGAAGGAGAAGGAGCAGAAAGGGATGACATTGAAGCTAAACTTGGAAATACTGATGAAGAGATCAACCGATTCATTCTTGGTCCAGATGATGTGGAAGCTTCTCCTACCCAAGTTCAACCTCAAGAGCAGCCTCAGGCACCAGTTCATGCTTTTGATCACCTTGTTCTACTTCTTGACAGATTTGATCATTTCCAACAATTAGAAGAGGCTATGCAACAAACTTTGGATGATCATTGTGCCTACACCACCACTCAGATGACATACCTTCAAGAGCAAATCACTGCTCTCTCTACTCAAATTCAAGACTTAGCATGCTTAGACTAGCACCTTTGGTTATTTCGATCAAAAAGGGGGAGTAATGTTTGCTTGAAGGGGAGTATTTTTTTAGGGGGAGTAGTATCTTTAGTTTTTGTTTACTAGTTTTGTAGTTCTTAGTTACTTTAATTTATTTAAAGCTTTACGTACTTTAGTTTAAAACTATGTTTTCATTAGTACTTGTGTTCCTTGGTTTTTATAGCCATTTTATGATGCTTTTAGTTATCTATTGCCTCTTGCTTTAGTTTCTTTTAATGCATCATTTGCTTGTTGGATATGCAACTAGTTTTTACACTGCACTTAATTGCTTGAATGTCTAGATGTTCATTTACTTGCTCAATGTTCATTGTAGTCATTTCTTAATGACTGCTCATTTTTTTTTTTTTTTTATCAAGTTATGCTTTTTATTCTTATTTCATTTTCTTTTACTTGATTGCATTTTACTTGCTCTATGTACATGCCTTGAATTCTACTTGTCTTGAACTTAATCAAGTTATTTGTTATGTGCAAGTGTTTCAGGCTACAGGTATATATGATGCAAGTTCTTCACAGGTTTTAGATTTAGGTATGAGTGAGTTTTGCCTCTGTTCCCAAACTCACGTTTTAAGTCTAGAATCTGTTTAGGGGTGTTGTCATGGAATAGCCAAAGGGGGAGATTGTAAAGTCGTGATTTACAACTATGTCTTATGTTGGCTTTTATTCCGTGTCAAATTTAATTGTATTTCTGTTCAATTATTTTCCTATATTTATTGTTGGATTTAATGTAAAGTTTGTGTGTGAGAGTTTAGTGAAGATTTTGTGAAGAAGAAGATTTTGTGACTAGCTCGCAACTGGCTCGCGAATGCCAACCCATGAAAGGCCATGTGAGAAGCATATGCTGGAATCTGAAGAGTCTTATGATAGACTGGATTTCGCAAGTCACTTTGTGACTCAGGCCAAGTCATGAGTGACCGACGAAACTTACTGTCTGGAGCATTTTAAAGTGTGTTTTCCTCATTTCTTTACCAACACTAGATAAGCCCACATCACCCACGAAATTTTCAAAGGAACTTTTGAGAGAGAAACTCTAGCAATACACTTGAGAGTTAGAGATTGTTCACCCACAATCATCTACACCATTTCTCTAAAGTTTTCCTCTACTCCTACCTTTTCATCTACAAATCCTTGGGAGGTTCTTAGCCCAAGCACTGACCTCACTCATTCTGAGTGTTAAGAGAAGTTTTGGTGCGTATGGGAAGTATTGGAAGAAGCCATTGATTGGCAGATGCAATTTGGAGCTAATTGCAGGATCCAGATAACTAGTAAAGACATGGCTCCGTGAAACTCGTTGGTAGCAGGAATTTAAAGGGTTCAAATAAATTGTGTAGATTAGGCTTGAAGGGTCTTTTTGATATTCGTGTACTCCAACTTTATTCACTAGTGGATCAATTTTGGCTTGGAAGGCCGCAAAGAGGTTTTTCATCGAGTACTTCGGTTTCCTCTTTGATAATATGTCTTAGTGTTATTTTGTGTTTGCATCTCTCTTTCCTACTCTTTAAGCTTTACTTTAATTGTTCATTGTACATGCTTATGCCTTAGAGTAGTGTTTTCGCTTTATTATGATTCATTTACTCTTGTTCTACACTAAGTTAAGTTAGAGTAAAAGAAATTAAGCTGTAATTTAAAATTGGGGGTCTAAATTAGCTATAGTGTTTTACACTATTTGAGCTTTCAAAATATTTTGGTAATGATAGATATTGATGTATCGTTTATGAATTACTGATACTTTATATATATATACATATATTATTTGCATGTTTGTAAATATAATTGTTAATAACAACCTATATAATATGATATAGATTTTATAGCCCATTCTAAGTTTATACTTAACACAATAGGGGTTTTCTCTGTCGCTAAGAAAGTTTTGGCTTTGGCCATCTTCTCTTAGGCAGTAGAATAGTTTTGTCCCTTCCTTGTGAAGGTGTTTTAGTCCTCGTAAGGTAACAAGTTTACCTTTGAGCTTGTCGGTTCTTTTCAGGTTTCACACTTCAGAACTCCTGAGTTCATTATAGCTACCAAGTTCTCAACTAAGCGTGTTAAATATGGAAGCAGTGGGATGAACATTTAGGCAATTATGGAAATCTGCAAACGGTTTTAAAATCCGAAAACTTAAGGGTCACATAGTCCTCTTTGTTTTTAGCAACCCAGGTAATGTTACTTGGATTATGAGAATGATGTACCACTATGAGAACTTCAATTCCTAAAGGCTACATTTTGGGTCCAATGCACGATATCCCAATCCACTTCATGGCGAAAGCAGTAGTAGGAGAGATTTACAAAAATATTGGTAAGGTTTGTCATTCAATTGGTGGTGTGGATGAAGATGGTGGAAGTTTCATTTGGGTAAGATAATGTTAGATATTTCCCTACCCTTGTGTCGCGGTAGGTTGTTGTCCTCTGAGAATGGTATGAAGTTTTGGGTTAGGTTCAAATATGAAAGGTTGTCGAACATTTGTTATTGGTGTGGACGTTCAGATCATCCTGATAAGGAGTGCAAGCTTTGGATGGATAGCAAAGGTATACTTACCCCAAATCAGAAAAAATTTGACCAGAGTTTAAGAGCCTCCCTATATAGGTCTCATAATAAACCTATGGTTTTTATACCGAGGTATTACGATGGAGTAGGTCCTTCGGTTAAAAGATACTCGGAAGATGCTGAAGGGAGCCACCAAGGAATAGTGCAGAAGTCAGACCTTAATTCTCTATTTAAGATGAAGCCCGATATGGAAAAGGATTTTGGCAAGATGCTCATAAATGCAGAGTTAAACTCCAATCCGTAGATTTCACTTGTTGAAAAGGAAAGTCCAAATGGTGGCACTTCACATATGCTCAAGTCAGCTCTCTGGGTTAAGGTGAATAAGGAGCAAGGAAAGTGTTACCATATATGATAAGCCGGTTAAAGAAAATATAATTCTGAAGGCAGAAAATCTAGGAAAGGGTCAGGGTAGAGATCCTTTTATGGTAACACTTCAGGAAATTGATCGAGATCTCAGGAAGTTTGACGGCGAAAATCACGGAGGCATATCAGGGGTGAGTGATCTGTCCAAACATGATTTGTTATTTGTTTCTTCAAATTGTGGTCATGATTCAATTAAGGAAGGTAAGGGGGGAGAGAGAGATGGGCTTGATGCCGAGAAGATCATTGGGCCGAAATTAAGCACTAACCCACTTTCTAGAGAGTGCTTCAAAGTGGATAGATCCAGGCCACCTTTGCAAGACTTGACTAACATACTCCACGTGATAGCCAAGGGGTAAGTGGACTAGGCTAACTCGTTTGTCCCAAGATGTTATGGTTAAAGGCACATTGGTTGATAAGTTAAGGAAACGCCCTATAGTTGAACCCTCAAACCCTCAATGGAGTTAATCATGATTCATCGGTGGTGGCTGTATCTCAGCCCTACCGCTCACCATGAATTGTTTAAGCTGGAACTATCGTGGGCTTAGGAACCGCCAGTGAGTTCATGAGCTTTTAGAATTAGTGAAGACAAAAGGTCCTAGTGTGATTTTCTTGATGGAAACCAGGAAGAAGAAGTCATATTTGGGGAGATTATGTTGTCGATTGGAATTCAACAATCTGTTCATCATTCCAAGGAAGAATTTGGGGGGCAATTTGGCGTTGCTATGGAGCAATGATCTTAACTTGCATATTAGGACGTTTTCACCTCGTCACATCGATGCGATGGTAAATTCAGGAATTGGTGACGCCTAGCACTTTATGGGACTCTACGGAGCTCCTAAAGTGGCCAACCGGGAAGATTCTTGGTCAGTGCTTCGATATCTCAGCTCTTAATTTACTTTGCCGTGGGTGTGTATCGGAGATTTTAATGAAATCACAAGAGTTGATAAGAAATCGGGAGGGTTGTTTGGCCAGAGAAACAGATGCAAGATTTCAAAGATTGCTTGGATTTTTGTGGTCCCAAGGACCTAGGTTATTCTAGTCTGCCCTTTACCTGGTGTAACAGAAGATATAATCAATCTTTGGTATGGGTTCACCTAGACAGAGCAGTGGCAACAATAGATTGGATTCTAAAATTTCCCATAGCCCATTTCCATCATTTGCTGGGATCGTCCTTCGATCATAAACCTTTATGGATGGTTTCTGATGATGTTCATGCCCATTTTTATCGAGCTTAGAAGCCATTCAGGTTCGAGGCCATTGGGCTTAAATACGATCGATGTGAAGGAGTGGTTCACTAGACATGGGATATAAGCTTAGGTGGTGATCTAGTGTGTAAGTTAATGAGGAAGGCTAGTGATTGCCAAATTCAACTTAAACTATGGGATAAGAATACTTTTAGGAATGTTTGTATAGCTTTAGCACAGAAAAGGAAGCAACTGGTGCAGGCTGAAGTTGAATCCATGTCTGGAAGGAGTTATGCTCATGTTAAACTACTTACCGAAGAGATATCTAAGCTGATGGATATGGAGGAACGAATGTGGAATTAGAGGTCAAAAACAGATTGGTTATGGTATGGTGATGCAATGAATACTGAGTTGCTCAGGCCTTTTAACCAGGAAGATTCTTGGTCAGTGCTTCGACATCTCGACTCTCAATTTGCTTTGCCACGGGTGTGTATTGGAGATTTTAATGAAATCACAAGAGTTGATGAGAAATTGAGAGGGGTTGTTTGGCATGAGAAACATATGCAAGATTTCAGAGATTGCTTGGATTTTTGTGGTCTTAAGGACCTAGGTTATTCGAGTCTGCCCTTTACCTAGTGTAACAGAAGATATAATGAATCTTTGGTATGAGTTCACCTAGACAGAGTAGTGGCAACAATAGATTGGATTCTAAAATTCCCAAAGTCCGTCTCCATCATTTGTCGAGATCGTCCTTTGATGATAAACCTTTGTGGCTAGTTTCTGATGATGCTCATGCCCATTTTTATCAAGCTCATAATCCATTTAGGTTCGAGGCCATGTGGCTTAAATATGATCGATGTGAAGAACTGATTCACTTGACATGGGATATAAGCTTAGGTGGTGATCTAGTGTGTAAGGTAATGAAGAAGGTTAGTGATTGCCAAATTCAACTTAAACTATGGAATAAGAATACTTTTGGGAATGTTTGTATAGCTTTAGCATAGAAAAGGAAGTGACTGGTGCAAGCTGAAGGTGAATCCATGTCTGGAAGGAGTCATCCCGTGTTAAACTACTTACCAAGGAGATATCTAAGCTGATGGATATGGAGGAATGAATGTGGAATTAGAGGTCAAAAACAGATTGGTTATGGTATGGTGATCAAATTACAAAGTACTTTCATTGTCGAGCTATGGAGAGAAATAAGAAGAACTTTATCTTGGGTCTCGAGAATGAGTAGGGGGATTGGATAAAGGGGGAGGAGCAGATTGGGGAGATGCTTGCCAGGTACTACTCTAACCTCTTTTCCACTGCCAATCCCATTGAGTTAGATCCTATACTAAATGGGGTGGAACCATGGGTGACGGATGCAATGAATACTGAGCTTCTCAGGCCTTTTATGGTGAAAGAGATATAGTTAGCTCTCAAGAAAATGAAACCAAATACAGCCCCAAGACCAGATGATCTTCCTCCCTTATTTTATAATAAATTCTAGGAGAAAATTGTCATGGAAGTGTCAGAATCAATCCTTTCAGTGCTTAATTCAGGTAAAATCCATGCAAACCTCAACCACACTTTCATTTCTTTAATTCCAAAAATTCAAAGTCCTAGGAAAGTTTCTAATTTTCAGCCTATTAGTTTGAGCAATGTGTTATATAAATTGATAGCTAAGGTCCTAGCAAATTGGTTAAAACCCCTGCTGCTTAATCTAATATCCTCATTGCTCACAAAACACTACATTATTTGAAGGCTAAAAGAACTGGTAAGATGGGACACATGGCATTGAAGCTTGACAAGTCTAAAGCATATGACTGAATTGAATGGGTCTATTTGGAGAAGATCATGGAAAAAATGGGCTTTAGCCAAAGATGGATTAACCTGGTTGTTGTATGTATTCATTCAGTTACTTATTCAATTATGCTTAATGGTCAACCTCACGGATTCATTACTTCAACTAGAGGACTACGTCAAGTCAATCCACTATCGTCTTATCTATTCCTATTAGTGACTGAAGGTCTACATGCCCTGTTTGAAAAGGCCATGGAGATTGGAGATATAATGGGAGTTTCCTTATGCCTAGCTGGTCCATGCATTTCTCACTTACTATTTGTAGATGATAACTTGGTTTTTTGTAGAGCCAAAATTTAAGAAAGTGTGAAGATACAATCAATCCTCTACAAATATAAGTAAGCTTCGGGGCAGAGCATAAACAGAGGTAAGAAAAACCTTTTTTCAGCTCTAATACTCATCCTAAGGTTCAAGAAGCCATTAAAACCTTCTTGGGCATCCTTGCAATTTAGAGATATGAGCAGTATTTGGGATTGTCGTGCCTGGTTGGCCAAGCGAAAAAGAAGTCCTTTAGTCTTATTAAGGAAAGGATATGGAAGAAACTGAAGCGGTGGAAAGAGAAGCTCTTTTCGTAAGCTAGTTGTGAAATTCTTATCAAGGCTGTAATTCAAGCAATTCCTACATACTCCATGTCTTGCTTCAAGTTGCCAAAAGGGCTTATCAAAGATATTGAAACTTTAATAAGAAAATTTTGGTGGGGGTATAGAGGTGACCAAAGGAAGATTGACTGGATTAGTTGGGAGAAACTATGTCAACCTAAAAATGAAGGAGGGATGGGGTTCAAAGAGTCACTATTGGCCAAGGAAATCTGGAGACTTAAGAAAAATGAAAATTGCCTTTTCCATAGAGTTTTTAAGGTAATCTTCTTCCCACACAATTGTGTCTTGGATTGTGAGGCCTTAAATAAAGGTTCATACGCTTGGAAGAGCATTATCAAGCTAAACATGTAATTGATTCGGGTTCGGTTTGGAGGATAGGGAATAGTCAATCAGTGAAGATCAGGGGGGACAAGTGGCTTCCACAATTTTTAGCTTCAAAAATTATCTCACCAATCTCGGGCTTGCCACATGAATCCAAGGTATGTGACCTTATTGATCAAGAAGAGCATGAGTGGAAAGTTGGCTTTATTAAGCAAGAATTTTTACCCCATGAAGCACACATCATTAAAGGCATTCCCCTAAGCATCCAAGAGATTCGAGAAAAATAGTTATGGCTACCCTCAACTCATGGTGATTATACAACTCGAACAGCATGTAAGCTGCTGGCACAATTTGAAAGTAATAAAAAATAAAACTATTCAACAAATAGTAGTAATAGCCACCTGTGGAAGGGCATATGGAATTTGTAGGTACCATATAAGGTGAAGCATTTAATTTGGAGTGCAGCAAATGAAGCATTACCTACTCTGTATAATCTGCTGCACAGGAATGTTGTTAAAACAACTTATTACCCAAATTACAAAGCTGCCTGGGTCGATATGGTACATGCTCTTTGGGGGTGACACAGGTTGTATGTTATATAGGAAGCTAGTGTTGAATTGAAGAAGTGCACTAGGCAAAAATTCAATGCTTTTGCAAATTGGTTGGAAGTGTTGTTCTTGATGAAAGACTAGGTTGATGTGAACGCTATAGCTATAATTGTGTGGCTAATCAAGAACAAGAGAAATTTTGCTAGGTTGGGGGAATATGTCATTGAGTACCATCACCTACATGTAAAAGTAGGGACCTTCTTGCTGGATTATTAGTCTGCCCAAGTGCAGGAGCAACGGTTTTCAGCAGTTAGTTTCAGAGCTGTTAGGTGGATGCCCCTTAATTTCCCTACTCTATAATATAAACTTTGATGAGGCTCTTTTTAGTGACTTGGGTGCTGCAAGACTAGAAGTGGTTATCTATGACTCTTGCGGTCAAGTTGTAGGAGCTTTGGCAAAACAGATCCCAATCCCTAAGTTTGCTGCAACTGTTGAAGCGGTAGCTTGTCGCTGAGCTCTAACCTTTGTGAAGGAGTTAACCATCTTCAAGGCAGTGTGTGAAGGTGATGTAGAAGTCATTGTTAGAGCTCTACAGTCTAAGGAGGAGGAACAGCGAAAGTATGGTCATGTGTTCCAAGATATTCTTGTTTTAGCTACTGATTTTCAAGTTTATAATTTTACCCATGTCAAACACTTAGGCAACTCTATTGCCCATTTTCTTGCCAGACGTTCCAAGTCAAATAATGAGCTGTAGGTTTGGATTGAAGCTGATGGGACTGACGAACTCAATTTCCCTGGACGTTCTCGTCAAACTCACTCGTCCACCTCGGTGCGACACGGACGAACACAGGAGAGCTATTAATAAGAACATTCAATGCCTTGGGCAGTTACTAAATAATTGGCAGACCGTTGGAGCCACATCAAAACCCATATTCATAAGCCTTGAGGTGTTACAAAAAGGGCATTAAAGCCACAATTAAGGCCCCCAACGACTAGGAACTACAAAGTTGTATATATACACTTTGATCAGAGACAAACCAGGTACAAAAAACTCACCTAAAAGCACTCATTGCTCTCTAGTTATTCTCTAAAAACTCCTATATACTGACGTTGGCATCAGAGACGTTGTGGCAGGCACCACACCGGTGACCATCTTAAGGAAGTCATTGCTTTACCCAGGCAGAGATAGTTAATAGGACCCAGATCCATCTGGACAAATCTACAAGGCTGACGATTTTCATTTCATCAGTTTGGTGCTGTCTGTAGGGACAACATTTTCGCACTTAGGTTTGAAAGCATAGTTTTCAATCAATTCCCAAATTCAGATGGAGTCCAACCAGGATCCTACAGCGTTAGCCTTGCAAATCCAAACACTTACAGATATCATGGAAGAACTCACCCAGTAGAATTAGGAGATGAGGCTACGGCTTTAGCAAGAAGAGAACCGGTCTAAGGCCACTCAAGAAGATGAGGGAGATAGCCACAAAAGGAGCGACTGCCAAGGACCAGCTACTCCAGATGAACCAAGCTTGGATCTTCTCTAGGAGATGAGAAAGGAGATGGATGAGCTGAAGAATGCCATTAAAGAGAAGACAAATTGAAGCCTGGATAGGATGATTAGAACGACAGATTCGCCCTTTACAGCGATAGTCTTTCAATGTCCAGTACTATTGAAATTTCACTTGCCTCAGCTTAAACAGTTTAACAGACTTAAGGACCCCCTAAACCACCTCAACACCTTCAAGACGATGCTAGGCCTTCAACAGCCTTCTAATGAAATATTGTGTCACTCTTTCCCCACCACTCTCAAAGGAGCTACGAGGGAGTGGTTCACGAAGTTACCAACATCATCCATCGATAGCTTTGAGTAGTTGGGTAATGCCTTCTTGCACCACTTCATTGGAGGACAACTCCCTAGAAGGCCTACAAACCACTTACTCACTATTAGACAAGGGGAGAAGGAGACCCTAAGGTTGGACGTGAAATGCTTCACCTGAGAAACTTTAGAGGTAGACAAAGCTGATGACAAGGTACAATTAACAACCTTTAAAGCTGGATTGAAGTCTAGAGAGTTTGTGGTTTCCCTCACGAAGAATCCTCCTAAGATGATGGCAGAGAAGGAAGATGCTTTAGTCGTGATAAAGGATGTAGAAAAGACCAGTGATAAGGGAAGGAAGGAAGACGATCGTAGAGGGCGAAAAAGGGAGCTCCCAAATCGTCAGACTAGCGACGGGGGTAAAAGGAAAGATGAAAAAACTCCTTGAACGGTTAAATTCACCCCTTTAGTTATGCTTGTTGAAAAAATTTTGGTGCAGATTAAGGATGAACACTACCTCAAATGGCCGAGACCATTGCATTCGTCACCTAACGTGCGTGACAAAAAGAAGTGTTTCCGGTTCCACAATGATCACGGCCATTTCACAGAGGATTGCAAAGACTTAAAGGAGTAGATAGAGGAGCTCATACGAAAAGGGAAATTGTAGAGATTCGTGAAGAAGGGGAAGCACAGTAGGTCTAGGGACAATGACAAGGACAAGCACGAAGCCTCACCATGGGACGAAGACTGTATGCCCTAATGTGCGCTAAGCGTGATCGGGGAGATAAAGACAATCACAGGCGGGCCATCAACAGGAGGGTTATTCGAGTCCCTCAAGAAGTCATATCAGAGGCAGGTGAACAGTGTCCATAGGATGCCCTCAATGAAATAGAGACGAATAGACAAGGACATGTTTTTCTATGAAGAAGATGCTAGAGGAGTGAAGTAGCCTCATGATGACCCCTTGGTCATAATGCTCACAATAGAAGGATTCAATGGATTCAATACTAGGAGAATCCTCATGGACAATGGCAGTTCTACGAACATTATCTACCTCCCCGCTTTTCAACAGCTGAAGCTAGATCCAGTAAGGCTGTGCCCATTTGACTCCCCTCTCGTTAGCTTTAGTGGAGACAGGGTGTATCCCAAAGGTATAGTGACACTAACGGTCACAGTGGGGACTCACCCAAAGTAGCTGACTCGTCAATTGGACTTCTTGGTGGTAAACTATCCCTTATCCTACAATGTAATCATTAGGAGGCCCACACTTAACCGTTGGAAAGCAGTCATAACCACCTATTGTTTGAAGGTAAAATTCCCAGCAGAGAATGGCGTGGGCGAGGTAAAAATAGATCAAGTACTGGCCAGGGAATGCTACCAAGCTGTGCAAGCTACAAAAGAAAACCATACAATGATGATTAAGGAGAAGGAAGAAGACAAAGTGGAAGCCCTAGAGACAGTAGAATTGGTCAAAGAAGAAAAAGCAAGGACGACCAGAATAAGGACGACATTGAACCCAGAGATGGGGATGAGACTTGTCTAGTTTCTTAAAGAGAACCTGGATGTCTTCACATGGAGTCATAAGGACATGCTAGGTATATCCCCAAAGGTCATCCAACACAAGCTAAATGTGGACCCCAAGAAGAAACCCATCCAGCAAAGACTACGAGTCTTTGCTCCAAAACAAAATCAAGCAATTACAAACGAGGTTAACACGCTGTTGTCAGTAGGCTTTATTTAAGAAGTCTACTGCCTAGATTGGCTCGCCAATGTCATCCTAGTGAAGAAAGCAAATGGAAAATGGAGAATATGTGTGGATTTCACAGACCTAAACAAAGCTTGCCAGAAAGATAGTTTCTCTCTACCAAGGATAGACCAGCTAGTGGATTCCACAGTAAGGATAAACTATTGACATTCATGGTTGCATTATCGGGATACAATCAAATAAAGATGGTTGAAGAAGACCAGGAGAAAACTGCTTTCATCACGAGCCAAGGGCTCTATTGTTATAAGGTAATGCCTTTCGAACTGAAGAATGTAGGAGCAACCTACCAGAGTGATAGACCAAAAACGTATTGACCCTTTGTGATAAATTAATTGATTAATTAGCCAAGTTTATTAATTAATCAAATTAACATGCAAACATGTGGTAGCACAAACAAATCACCAATTAAACTAAATGCAATGGAAAATAAATTGATACGGTGATTTGTTTAGGAATGGGAAAAACCTACACAGTAAAAACCCCACCGGGTGATTTTAAGGTCACCACTCCGAGAATTCACTATTATCACAATAAGTGATTACAAGTAAAGGAATTCTAATACCTTATACTAACTTACAGTTGAACCCTTACCCCAATAACCAATTGAACTTGTTCTGTAGTGACAATCTCTTCTTGTAATGCACGGCTCCCAGTATGTGACTAACCAATTGCGCAGATCCCAACACGCGACTTCAATCACTGTAAGGTTGAATTTAATCAACCATTTTATTGGCTTTATTCGGTGAGAATTTTCTTGCAATTTAGCATTTAGAAACCCTGTATTTGGTGGGAATCATGTAAGGGTAGTTTGTGAGAGAGTATGAAGAAAAGTTCAAGAGTGTGCACTCAAGCAGGGCCTTGCAACTGGCTCGCGGCTGCCAAGTCGCCAAAGGAGGCACACGTGTGAATCATGTAGAGGAGCTGAAGAGTTATGCTAGCTGGAGCACTACAAGACAAAACTTCCAATCTGACTAGGCAGTTAGCTCGTGACTCAATTAAGTCATGAGGCCAAGTCGCCAGACCATTCTGTTTAGGAAAAACTGACCTTTCGTATTCCAAACCCACACCAGTACAAATATCCCTTATACCCATGTATTGTATAAAGCTTCCAGAGAAGATTTTAAGAGAGAAACCCTAGAGAAAAACAAGATTTACTCATCCACAATCTTCATCCTTTGATTCTCCAAATTCCTTTACTCTCACCCTCTCCATTGTTACATCCTTAATAGACTTTTAGTCAAATCCTTTTCTCACCATAGCCATATTTGTGAGAAGGTTATTTGGTGCTTGGGAAGCAATTAAGAATGGACCAATTGATATTGGTTGATACTATGGGCTATAGCGGAATCTGATAAGCTAGAGAAGACAAAGGTTCGGTGTAACCTCGTTGGAGCAAGAAGCTTGGAGGGCTTAGGTACACTGGGTAGATTAGGCTTGGAGGGTCTTCTATTGTTCATGTATCCCAACTTCATTCTCTAGTGGATTATTGACCGCTTTGAGGGCCGTAGAGAGGTTTTATGCCGAGGACTTCTGTTTCCTCTTCCATAACACATCGCTGTGTTGTCTTTGTGTTTGCATCTCTCTTCCTTTAATCTTTGCCATTTAATTTCTGCTATGGTTGTGATTTTATTTGGTTTATATTGTTTTATCAATTCTGTTTTAGCTTATTTTCATATTCTGCACATACATTGTTTGATAATAAGCTTGAATTGGTAATTTGTAATTCGGGGTTCTAAATGTTCAAGGTGTTTTACACACTATTTGAACATTCCATTGGTATCAGAGCGGGTGCACTAGCTATGGTTTAATTACCTTAGTGCAATCCTTGACCCCGTTTGAGATGGATCGATCTCAATCTCTAAATGCTCCACCATATTTTGATGATAGCAACTATGCCTTTTGGAAAGTCCAAATGAAGTCATTTTTGTGTTCAATTGATGAAACCGTTTGGGATGCGATGGATGTTGGATGGACTAGGCTGGAGGCTGCCAAATCCACATGGGATAAGGCAGCCCTTGCGGCAGCTAACGTTAATAGTAAAGCTTTGAATGCAATTTTTTGTGGTATTTCTCTAGATGAGTTTCACAGGATATCTCACGTCACAATTTTGAAGGAGGCGTGGCAAATATTGGAGACCATGTATGAAGGCACGAAGAAAGTGAAGGATACTAAGTTACAGATGCTAACCACTTGATTTGAAGAGCTGAAAATGAGTGAAGACGAGTCATTCGACTCATTCTATGGCAAGTTGAATGAGGTGGTCATTGGCAATTTCAATTTGGGTGAGAAAACTGAGGACTCAAAGATAGTAAGAAAAATCCTTTGATCATTACCGGAGAGCTTCCATGCAAAGGTTACAGCAACTGAAGAGAGTAAGGATCTTGATGATATCAAGGTTCAATAACTAATTGTCTCACTTCAAACATATGAGCTGTTGTTGCCATCACAAAGGAAGAGAAAATCCCTTGCTCTTAAGACAATTAATGAGAAGGTGGAAGCTCACGACTCATCAAATGATTAGGTCGATAAACATGTGGCATATCTTGTGAAGAACTTTCGAAAGTTCTTGAAGTTCAAGAAGAATGGAAAGTTTGCTGAGAAGGGAAAATTCCTAAATTTCAGAAAGGAGAAAAAAGACTTCAAAAGGAAAGATGGGAAGGAGTCTCAATCCACTTAAGGAATCACTTGCTTCGAATGCAATGGACATGGACATTTGAAGAAAGAGTGTCCAAATTATTTGAGAATGAAGGGGAAGGTGTATGCCACTACTCTTTGTGATTCAAACTCTTCCAATCAAGATTCTGAAGAAAACTGTGATGGAAAAGGGAACTACTTCGCTTTTATGACCATTGCTCATGTTGAATCATCGGATGATTTAAGTTTACTTGTAGAAGAACTTGGGGAACATACTGATGAGGAATCAATGGGAGTAATAGAAGAATCCAATGTTGAGGAAGATGAAAGAACAGTGGCACTACAAGAGAACTACAATTCCCTCCTTGAGAAATGAGGAGAATATGAAAGAGTGGCTAAAGCAGCCGTTAAAAAGATGAAGAAGGCAGAGGAGGATTATAGAAGTCTTCTAGTGTGATATAAGGAGGCCAAATGTGAAATAGAGACGTTGAATGGAGAGTTAACTGAAGCCTACACAAAGGTCAAATTCCTTGAGCTCGAGGTGGTTCAAGCCAATGCTAAAGTAGAGCGAGTTTCCTCCAAGAAGCTTGATGAAGTACTTGCTCATCAAAAACCTTTTTCCGATAAAAAAGAATTAGGATACACCGGAGAGAGCAGTTCGAGTGTCAAAGTATCCAAGGATATGAAGTTCGTGAAAACTAAAGAATCGATGGTAGCTATCACGAATGCTGAGAAAGTGAAGCCAGAGAAGAAGAGGAATGTGACTGACCAACAGGTGTTGATAAAGCCTCGCAATCAATCAGTGGTAAAACTTGAAGCTAAAGGGAAATCACTCCCAAATCCCAAAGAGGTCCGAGAATAAAACATTTCTACAATCATTGTGGACTTCAAGGACACACCAGACCAAATTGTCATAAGCTTAGAGCATTGAAGAATTCAAGTGCTCAAAGGTTGAAAGGACCAAGACATGGCAAGAAGAATTGGACTCCTGAACAATTAAAAGGTCAAGAAGGTGATCCCAGAGTGAGGGATGTGATGAGGATGATTGATGCATTCACCACCTATTTGACAAACTTCACCAGAAGGTTTGAAATTCACAACAATCATACCCAATCCTCTAGGGATATCACCCCAAACGCAAGTGTCATGTGGGCGAAGAAGGGTACTCATGCATAAGCATTACAACTTGTCCATGCATTAATACTTGTTATGTTTTATGACTTTGATTGGTTGTATGTTTTCGTGCTATCTCTTCTGCAAGTATTGAAAACTTTTACTTGTTTGTTTGCTTTTTACCTTAAATGTTTTTAAATTGCTTTTGATCAATCTTTACTTATTTTTGTGTCAAAAATCCAAAAACACATAAAAAGTAGAAAATCCAAAAAGTTTGATCGACATTATTGTGTGTTGTTATAAGCATGTTTTGCCTTGTACCTTTGTACTTATGGCTTTGTGCATTTATGAGCGTAGCTTGTTCTTTATGCACTTATATCATTGTTGGGAAAAATCTTGACATTTATGTGACTATTGTAAATAGATTTTCAAACTTGTCATGACTGATTAGTAAATGGTTTTGTTGATCTTGAAACTTGCATAGACTTGTGCCTATATATCTTCCCAGTTGTTTTACTTTTATTTTTATTTTTTGCTTAAAGAGCTCAACAAATGTAAATCTCAAAATGAAAAGAGATAATAAGCTGCAAAAGCTGTCGCACATACTAGTATTTGACTAGGAAAAAGAGAAAGCGACTTAAAATAAAAATGTATGATGCCCAAAAGGCCAAAGGCTTGCTCATCAAATTAAAATATCAAAAATTTCAAGCATCAATCTCAAAATGAGATGTATTGATTCAAAAAGATCAAATGTTATGATGTGAATGGAGCCAAATGAAAAGCTTCAAAGCTATGTAATCAAATTTATATGGGAGGTCATATATGCATATTTCTATAATTGTGATTGGTCACTTTTCCTCGTGCTAATTGTGTATGACTTGGTTGAATTGATAATTGAAACTTTACATTAGACTAAGGACTATCTCAATTTTGATACCCACACACATCACACATGTCTATGTTCAAGGAATGCCATATTCATTTGGGTGATTGTACTTGATTAAATGTGTTTCACGTCTCAATTTTTGTTGATCAACACAAACAGATTCTTGAATGTTTTAATTGTTTTCGGAAAGTCTTTTGTTTTTGCAAAAATATTAAAATTTTCAAAAACTGTGTTGCCCTGTTCTGGCGACTTGGTCGCGGGTCAATCCAGTCGCATGCCCCCAGTCATGAGCTTACACAGAAGGTTTTCACGACTCACTGGTGGGTCAATGTCCCAGTTGCGAAAAAGACTTAGAAAATTTTCCAAAATTCTAGGTTTTTACAGTTCTTGCAACTTGGTTTGGCGACTTGTTCGTGAGTGGAAGCTTTAGTCGCGAGGTTATACAGAAATTTTCACGGCTCCCTTCGTAACTTACCCACGAGTGGAACTTCTAGTCGTAAAAAACACTTAGACAAATTTTTCAAAACTTTTGTCACAAGGTGTTTGGCGGCTTGATTTGGCGACTTGTTCGTGACTCAACCTAGTCACAAAAAATGCGTGTTTTTCGCTTTAAGGAAAGTTTTTAAAACTTTTCAATTTTCCCTCAAACATTTTTTACTATTCATTGTCTTGTTCGTTCAACTCTCTCACATACTCACCGTGTTTCACTCAAAATCCACCATTTTTCTTCATCATCTGAACTTCAATCTTCAAGAAAAGGTATGGGTTTTCTTATTTTCTCTAAGTATTTCATGATTATAGCCTTGATTTCTTGGATTCTTGAGTTATTGTTGAGTTTTGCGATATGTTTGTTCGAACATGGGTTAGGTTATTTTTGTTGAGTTTGCTTGAATGGGTTTTGTTGGTTTTGATAATATGATGCTTGATATGCTTGTTCTCATGTTTGATTTTCATTCTTGAGTATGATTATTGTTTTGACTTTTGTTGTGCATATCATACAAATTGTAAAATGTCTTGTAGACATTTGCTTAAGTTTTTAGGGTTTTTGTGAGATGGATTGAATGTGGATTATCTTTGATATACACTGATTGGCTATTGCATATCTGCTTATGTCATTTGCATTTTGCCCTAGGCTATCCATGAATGTTTTGAACTCACACCCACAGAGTGTTCTGTTTAAAAATTTTATGTTTACACCCTATTGTGCTCTGTTGTTATGTGTTTTCTCTTGTCCAGTTGTTTCTAAAATGTGCTATAGACTGAATCTTTGGTTTAACTCTTTACCCTTTTAAGTGCTACTAAACTAGTACTAATTTGTGGTGTTATCATATGCGTGCTCTATTTTTGTGGTCTTTACTGCTATGGTTTTGCAAATGACTCCTACAAAGAAGAAGACCACTGCAAAGAAGGGTGACAAGAGGATGAAAATGGACAATACAAAGTTCAGGTCTACCAACCATTTTGAGAGATACACTTAGTTCTACTTCAAGGCACCCATTATCCAAGAAAGATTTGTGGATTTGATTGATTTGAAGGACACTTTCATTATGAGTTGTTTTCAGGACAAAGGTTGGGATATGCTATTGAGTGATCTGCTTGGGGTATGTGAACCTCTGATTAGAGAATTCTATGCTAATGTTGTTTTAAGAGAGGATGAGATCAACAATTGGATACGAGGACATGAATTCAACATAGATTTGGATGATATTGATGAGGTGCTAGGTTTTGAGGAGTGGGACCATGATTTCACACATTACACGGATAGAATGCTCTCCATAGAAACTGTCCAATCTCATATTGGTGGAGTTAGAGAGGGGAGATGCCTCAACACTACTACTTTTCCAGTTGACATGAGATGTCTTACAGTGATCATGATGCTCAACTTGTACCTGGTGAAGAAGATAACCACCATTAATAGTGCTAGAGGCATTTTCCTCATGGGCTCAAGTAGAACACTTAACATTGATATAAGTGCTCATATCTTCTCCATTATTGCTGATGAGACAAGAACCACTTCAAGGGCAAAGCTGATTTTCCCTATTCTACTTATGAGGCTTTTTAGAGCAAAGGGTGTGGAAATCCCTTAAGAAATCAATCTCATGCCTACTCCCTCAGCCATTAATACTCTAACCAATACACGGATAAAAGTACGTCTTCTGGGTGATGAAGAGGGGGGTGATTAAGAAGGAGAACCAATGGAGACTGAGACAGAAGCTGAAGGACAACCATCAAGTTCAAAAGGTCGTGGCAAAAGGAGCTGAGCATTATCATCCTCTGCAGTACCTCCAAATGCACTCCAAATCATCCTTGAAAGGATTAATAGACTCCGAGATGTCCAGAATGAGCAATTTGACAAGCTAGTTGCTATCCAAGAGCAGATGAATCTTCTTTCAACAAAGTTTGACAGTTTTACCACCCAACAGTAGCCCTTTGGCCATTCCGGTCAAAAGGGGGGAGAATTTTGGAGAAGAAGAAGGGGTAGCTCTTGAGGGGGAGCACCATTTTGAGGGGGAGCAAGCCAAAAACTTCTTTTAAGCATTTTACTTCATGTTATCTATGTTTTTTCTTTTTTGGGTGTTATGTTTTGGATAATTTTTATTATGGGTTTACTAAGTACTATGTTAAATACCTTGGTTTAAACTCATGGATATGGTTTTAATATTTTGGCTAAAGCTTTTGAGGCATTTTGGTTTATATATTTATAAGATGATATTCAATATTTTGTTCTGTACCCATGCTTGTAGCCTAGTACTTGTTGTTAAATATTATGCATTTTCTTTAAGTACATCACTCTTGTGCCCTTGTTGGATTTTATATCCTTGATGCAATTACTTTGAGATTTTGTATCGATTGAGTGTTGGACATGTAAATGATACTTTGCATTGAGCTTATTAGTTTAAATGTTTGGACGTTCATTCCTTGTGTGAATGAGCATTGTGGTCACTATTTATAGTGATTGTTCATTTTTGGTCAAGCCATGGTCTATTGCTTAATTCCATTTTGGTTGATCGCATTGTACTTGCTCCATATGCATTACAAGTTTTCTGCATACAATGATCATATTGTGTTGTTGTTTTCCAGGAGATACTTGTTCTTATGGTTCAAGAGCTACACAGATTCTAGAGTTAGGCGTGAGTAAGTTTTGTTCAACTATTCCCAACTTACATGTTAAGTCTAGAGGTTGTTATAGGATTTTGTCACAAAATAGCCAAAAGGGGAGATTGTAAGGTTGAATTTAATCAACCATTCTCTTGGCTTTATTCCATGCCGATTTGCTTGTAATTTAGCATTTAGAAATCCTGTATTTAGGTGGAAATCATGTAAGAGTAATGTGTAAGAAAGTGTGAAGAAAAGCTCAAGAGTGTGCACTTAAGCAGGGTCTTATGACTGGATCTCGCGACTGGCTTGTGACTGGCAAATCGCCAAAGGAGGCACACATGTGAAGCATGCAGAGGAGTTGAAGAGTTATGTCAGTTGGAGCATTACAAGACAAAACTTCTAGTCTGGCCAAGCAGTTAGCTCGCGACTCAGTCAAGTCACGAGGCCAAGTCACCAGACCACTCTGTTTGGAAAAAATTGACCTTTCACATTCCAAACACACACTAGTATAAATACCCCTTATACCCACGTATTGTAGAGAGCTTCCAGAGAGAAACCCTAGAGAAAAAACAAGATTGACTTATCCACAATTTTCATCATTTGATTCTCTAAATTCCTCTACTCTCACCCTCTCCATTGTTACATCCTTAAGAGGTACTTTTAGCCAAATCCTTTTCTGACCATATCCATATCTGTGAGAAGGTTATTTGGTGCTTGGGAAGCAGTTAGGAAGGGACCAATTGATATTGGTTCATGTTATGGGCTATAGCGGAATCTAGTAAGCTAGAGAAGACGAAGGTTCGGCATACCTAGTTGGAGCAAGATGCATGGAGGGCTTAGATACACTAAGTAGATTAGGCTTGGAGGGTCTTCTACTATTCATGTATCCCAACTTCATTCTCTAGTGGATTATTGACCACTTGGAGGGCAGTGAAGAGGTTTTATACCGAAGACTTAGGTTTCTTCTTCGGTAACACATTGTTGTGTTATCTTTGTGTTTGCATCTCTCTTCCCTTAATCTTTGCCATTTAATTTCTGCTATGGTTGTGATTTTATTTGGTTTAAATTGTTTTATCAATTCTGTTTTAGCTTATTTTCATATTCTGCACATATATTGTTTAATGATAAGCTTGAATTGGTAATTTGTAATTTGAACAGTTAATCACCAACTAGAAAAGGTTGTTGGCTGCAAAGTTCTTCAGTTCATCACATGATAAAGATCAAGAAGCTCTTTGGTTACAAAATCCTACAGTGTACAAACACAGCAACTTCTTCACAAAAAAGATGAACTGGGATAAATTCTGTCTCCGGTCACAATTTACTTGAACAAACTTTGCTTAACACTCGTGCAACTTGTGTCACCTTTGATGGCCCTTAAAATAATCATTTTATATGTCTAGGGATGTGAGAAAAAAAAGCCCAAACATACAATCACGGATTAGAGTCAAAACAGACTTAAAACTCTGGCTTTCATAATCCTCAACAGATGCCTATCTGTCAAGCTACTGTCAAGCCACAGGCTAGAATAGCTCTTCAAGGCTTGATAGATGGCTAGCTATCGAGCTAGCTGTCGAGCTTTAATGAAGAGCACTTTCTACACTTGAATCTTAGATAGACTTTCATGACTTTAACACTTGAACTTGAAATGAGATTTCTTGAAGCATTAAATATATCCTAAATCTACCCAAATATAAGTAAAGTGCGTTTTGTCAAAGGCTTAGCCAATTACATAAAATAGTGACATATGTTCCTAACAAGTGAATCGCATATATCTTAACAATCTTCCCCTTTGGCAATTTGTGACAAAATCACAACAAACAAATAAACATATGAGAGAAGTCATAAATCACTCAACTCATATTTACTTGTTGAATACAATAAAGTCTATCCTAATACAGACTTTTGAAAAATTTTGCAAGAAGAGAGTTTATGGCAAGAAGACTTTGACAACCTGTATTTCTGAAGCACTTTAAACAAAACTCATCAAGGCATCTTTATGTGAAACTAAAATAATAAATTGCATACAAGATATAAGAAACATGTGTATAAAGAAAAAAAAAACAATACATGGTAAGGATAGGTGAAAGAAAAACATACATCAATATAAAAGGTATATATGTACAATGTATATCAAAACGGTCACAAGACCACAATACACAAGATATGATGTATCTGAAATAGAAAGAAAAAAATACACCATGCCTCACTACATCCCTCAATGTACACACTCCCCCTAACAAAAATCTCCTATGCTAACCCTCCCCCTAACTATGACTACTCTCATAACCAAAACTACTCCCCTTTTTGTCACGAGTGACAAAGGGTAAGAGTGTCAAGTAGGCATCTCATCATCACTAGGTGAGCTAGCATCTCCATCCTCATCATCATCGGAGTTGTCATAGTCCTTGGATGTCTCAAATGCCTTGGGAGGAGGAAAGGGAGACTCCACAAAGCCACCAAGGCAAGCCTGCCATCTAGCAATATGGCCGACACGGGTGTTCACCTGATACATCTCAATAGTAAGTGTATCAAGGTGAGCATCCATGCTCTGAAGCTATGCCATGATTGCATCAAGGGTCATACCTCCTGCTGAAGTAGAGGGAACGGAGGTGGATGGAGCAAAAGGAGTGGGAAGAGCTGTCGTACCAGACCACCTCGAATGAAACTGTGCCTTTCTCCGTTTAACTGTAGAGTGGTCAATGGCACACATAACGTGTAAGTGGTTGGAAACAGGGAACGGAACTGAAAAATGGCGTAAGATCCTTGTGATAACTAAAGGGAAGATGACCTTATCACGGGACGCCGAATCCCTATAGACGTCTATAATAGAAAGAATGAAACATGAGGGAAAACCTTTAGTGAGATGCTTTAACAAAGAAAGCAAAAATCAAGCACGGGGCTCGGTAATAGAGTTATAATGAGAAAGAGGATAAAGAACAAAAGTCATAACCATTTTCATGAATCTAGGACCTTTAGCAAAGGTTGAACATGGAGTAAACTAACGATCGCCCCAATCAGTGGGACACTCATAAAAAGCAGAAATCAACTCATCTTTAGACACAGTCCTATATCCAGTGTGACCACTATACGCGTACCTCAAATACAAGTAATGAAGAGAGGTAATGAAGAATCAAGTCCATGAACGTTGGAGTAAAGCTCCTGGATCAGCACGGATGGACAGGATACCGGGATGTCACACAATGGCTCCCAAACCCGACTGTGAATAACAGTGGGTAGATCAATGTCGGAGAAGTCCAACAAAATGACTTGGCATTCTGAATGAATGCCTCGTCTAAAAAAGTTCTTCGAGATGTCCTTTTGGGCTTGCTCATCATGGAGCTGAACAAAGTAAGGGGGTGGGATCAGAAGAAGAAGATGCCCTAGAACGTAAAGAGTTTCGGGACGGAGCAAACGTACCTTTTGATGCCATGACACACTAACATAGACTAGAGAGTGAGGGGGAAGAAAGAAACACTCAGAAAAGTTCCAAAAATAGTTCAAATATATTGAATGTAAAGGACGTATGCATGAAAATGCATGAGCATGTGATGTGCAAAGATAATTGCATCATGGGCTCAGCCCAATCCAAACCTACTAGCACACAAGCAATTTAACATATAACACACATCTAAATGCATGAAAATATAGTTATAATGCACATGGGATGCAATGCATGAAGATTTTAAAGTATTTTCACAAAAACCAACCCAAAAATTTTACAATAACTTCATCAATTTTGAAAAACCCCAAAAAATTTTCAAAAACCTAAAAACCTAGGTCTAATGCATGAAATATGAAGGATTTAGACACTTACCAAGTTTGAGAGGTGAAAGACACGAACAGATCACGAAAGATCGGGCAAAATGAAGTCCAAATCACGTTGAACCCTTATATAGAAGTTCAGTAAATCTCGACAGATAGAGGTGTCGAGAGAGGTGTCGAGCTTTAAAAGCTTTGACAAATGCAGCTATCGAAACGGTGTCTAAAGGTGTCCACAGCAAAAAAAGCTCGATGGATTGAGAAGGTATTGAAGAGCTATCTAGGGGATAGGAACTTTCTCGATTGATCCACCTAGCTATCAAGAGATGTCGAGATGGCTATAAAAATCAATTGAAGAGCTTGACAAATAAGCCAGGTATCGAGAGGTTTTGAGAATGTGTTGAGATTGCTTTAAAACAGTTTTTCAAGAAGTGAAAAACACAGATATGAATGCAATCAAGCATGCCACTTAACCAAGGATCCAAACAACATTGTATACTCTCAAAATCATCTCTCAACAATAAAATTAAGCACATAGATCCCAAAAATACACACACATACAGTAAACAAGTATAACCAATTTTATATTTCAAAAACAAGTCAAAACAGTTTAGTGAGCATACATTAACACATGTAAACCTTGTGATGGCCAAATCACATTGTACCTATACATATCAAGAGTAGCAAACAATATTGCGTGTTGTGTGTAAAACACATCTCAAGATTGCATAAGTGTCTGTATGTTATGACGATTTGAGATATGAGAAAATTACTTTAACTCACACATAATCATAACTATTTGATGGGGACTATCACCTTCAAGGTACATCCTATAACTTTCACATCTCCTAGAAGACATGCTTGCAATCATATATAAAGCATTTTTATTCTTTTTGCTTTTATTTTCTTTGCATATTTTTTATTTTAAGCAAATCATACTAGACATATAAGAGAGAGAAAAGAAATACCCAATGATGTTAAGTTTTTGATATTGCACTTTTGCTTTGCCAAAGCATACAGATGTCATTTTATGATTGAAGGGCAACAATAGTGAGATTATTATTTATGTCTTTCTCTTAGGATTTTCTAGTTTTCCCGTCAAAAAGAGGGATACGAGTATTAAGTACATGAAATCACTTAATCTTACTCATCACATATGAGTCATAAAGCTCACTTGCTTAGTTGTGCATAGAGATGCTCATCTATGTTACAAAAAATACAAAGTTTAGAAAACTTTATTTTAATGGTCATCCAAGGTACACAAGTACTAATGTACACAAAACACACACTGTTTTTTGTATTTTTTTTTTCAATTTTTTTATATGAAAAACAAAATAAACAAAATTGAAAACAAACAAAAACATGTTAAACAAAGCAAAGCATAAAACTGACTGACTCAAAACTTGAAAGCAAAACACACAAGTAATGCAAACACAAAAACAAGAAGAGAGAGAGAAAAAGTGATAGAATCACTTGGAGCCATTTTCCTTCCACACCTTGGAAGAACGTTTCCATTGAGTAAACCCTTGAACCGGCAATGAGGGGAAAGAATTGAAACCGTTCAAGTTCGAAAGGAATATGAGGGCTTTGAGAAGATCTCCAAAGGGAGCGAAAGAGGATGGAAACTAATTCTGGTTTCCCGATGCAATCATGTCATTGCTCTGTTGAGTGGCTAACCACTTATAGCAATTAGGTCGAGTATGACCGATTGCTTCATAGTAATGACAGAGATGCTGCTTCTTCTGTTTAGGTTTTTTAGAGTTAGCCTTTTTAGCTCTAGGGGTTTTAGTCTCATTCTTAGCAAGTTTAGGGGGTGCTTCTAAGATAGACTTACCTTTATCTATGTTCTCACTAGCTAATTCATTTTTAACATCATTTTCTCTGTTTCAATATTATTAGCGGGAGGAACAAAAATAGTAGTACTATTAGAAGTAATAATAGGAGAAGAGAAATCGTACCCTAAATCGGTTCAATCAGAAGCAGATTTCTAAAGACTAAGCATCTCATCAAGTTTTGCACTTAAGGTCCTATCCAATTGAGCTCTGACTTGGAATAGCTTCGCTTCAACTTTCTTGGTCTTCTCAACGAAGAAATTATTCTCAAATCTCAGTGCTCCAATTGTCTAATTGGCTTCATCAAACTTTGTGGAAAGCTCTTCTCGCTTAAGCTCCACATCACTTAGCTTCTTAGAGGCCAACCTATATATTTTCTCATGCTTTTCTGTGACCTTGTATAACTTTGCATAGGCTGTGTGGATGTCATCTCGTTCATCCATCTTCTTAAATTTATACTCCACAAATTCCTCTTTCTTCATCCACATCTTCAACAATCCCCTCAGTAGGATTGACAGTGACAGTGAAAGCATTTAGGATTCCATTATCCTTATTGTTAGAATTGTCCTCAAGCTTGGTGTCACTCAATGTGGCAGCAAGTGCCTTGCTCTTCCTAATGGTCTTGAGATATGTAGGACACTCCTGTTTCATATGTTTAAAGCCTTGACACCCAAAGCATTTTGGTCCTGAGGGAACAGTGTACTGACCGTCAACCCTAGCATCCTTCTTCCCTTTGTCTTTAATCTTAAACTAAGAAGAATTGGATTGCCTACAGTCCTTATTAAAGCCCTTCCCATTGGCATTCTTCATGAACTTCTCGAATTGCCTTGTAATATAGGACTTCATCTTAGAATCTTCATCATCTGAAGATTCATCAGTATCACTATTCTTGGCCTTCAATGCCATGCTCTTGCTCTTACCCAACTTACTAGTTCTTGTTAAACCTAACTCATAGGTCTGCAGATTACCTACTAACTCCATCAGAGAAATCTTATCAATGTCCTTTGATTCCTCAATTGTGGTGATGTTGGCATGGAATCTCTTGGGTAGAGATCTGAGCACTTTTCTCACAATCTTGGGTTTAGGAATGGTTTCCCTAAGATTAAAAGCTAAGTTAACTATGTCTATGCTCGTTTCCCTCATAGGTTGTCTAGAGGATAGTCCATGCTTCCTTCGCAATTTCAGTGGAGGATATCTTCTTGAACTCCTCATTTGTGACTGCACTGAATAAAGCATTCAATGCTCTGCTGTTGAAATTTGCCGCCTTAATCTTAGCATCATCCCAATCGGCCGGCACTTCCTTCAGCTTGGTCTAACCTATCTCCACAGCTTGTCACACTTTTTCATCTAATGATTGTAAGAAAGCTCTCATGCATACTTTCCAGTATGCATACTTAGTGCCCTCAAATAAAGGAGGTACAATAAGAGACTGTTCTCTCTCCATGACAAACAAGGGTCAATGTATCACACAGCAAAGATTAACTCTAATCAAAGTGTGTTTGCTCTGATACCACTTGATAGGCCAAAAATGTATTGACCCCTTGTGATAAATTAATTGATTAATTAGCCAAGTTTATTAATTAATCAAATTAACATGCAAACACATGGTAGCACAAACAAATCACCAATTAAACTAAATGCAGTGAAAAATAAATTGACACAGTAATTTGTTTATGATTGGAAAAAATCTACACAACAAAAACCCCACTGAGTGATTTTAAGGTCACCACTCCTGAGAATCCACTATTATCACAATAAGCGGTTAAAAGTAAAGGAATTCCAGTACCTTATACCAACCTACAATTGAACCCTTACCTCAATATCCAATTGGACTTATTTTGTAGTGACAATCTCTCCTTGTATTGCACGGCTCCTAGTACATGACTAACCAATTGCGTGAATCCCAGTATACGACTTCAATCACCAACTAGAGAAGGTTGTTGGCTGCAAAGTTCTTTAGTTCATCACATGATGAAGATCGAGAAGTTCTTTGGTTACAAAACCCTACGGTACACAAACACAATAGCTTCTTCACAAGAAAGACGAACTAGGGCAAATTCTGTCTCCGATCACAATTTGCTTGAACAAACTTTGCTCAACACTTGTGCAACTTGTGCCACCTTTGACAGCCTTAAAATAATCCTTTTATATGTCTAGGGTTGTGAGAAAAGAAAACCTAAACATATAATCATGGATCGGAGTCAAAATAGACTTGAAACTCTGTTTTTCATAAACCATGATAGATGCCTATCTGTTGAGTTGCTATCGAGCCAAAGGCTAGAACAGCTCTTCAAGGCTCGATAGATAGCTAGTTGTCAAGCTTTAATGAACAGCAATTTTTGCACTTGAATCTTGGACAAACTTTCATGGCTTTAACACTTAAACTTGAAACGAGGTTTCTTGAAGCATTAAACACATCCTAGATCTACCTAAATACAAGTAAAGTGTGTTTTGTCAAAAGATTAGCCAGTTACATAAAATAGTGACATATGTTCCTAACATGTGAATCACATATGTCCTAACACAGAGGTTAGTGAATAAAATGTTTAGTAAGCAGATCCGGAGAAATAAGGAGGTATATGTGAATGACATGCTCGTCAAGATTAAAGAAGAGCCTACCCACCTGGATGACCTCAAAGAAACATTCACCACACTCAGACAGTACCAAATAAAGTTGAATCCCAGTAAGTGTGCATTTGAAGTAGCCTCAGGGAAGTTCTTGGGGTTCATGGTGTCCCAAAAGGGGATAGAATCAAACCTAGAAAAGGTGTGAGCCATACTTGATATTATGTCACCAAAGACTGTCAAAGAAGTCCAGAAGCTCAGAGGAAGGATAGCGGCACTCAACAGGTTTGTCTCTAGAGCGACGAACAAATGCTTACCCTTCTTTAAGATGCTGAAGCAAGCTTTTGCTTGGACTGACGAATGTAAGATAGCTTTTCAAGAACTCAAACACTACCTAAGCAATCCACCCCTCCTAAGTCTGTCCAAGGAGGGGGGAAAACTTGTATTTGTATTTGGTAGTATCAGCCACCACCATGAGTGCAACCTTGTTTCAAGAAGAGGACAGAAAATAGCTCCTAGTCTACTATGTTAGCCAAGATTTCCAAGGAGCAAAAGCCAAGTACCTGGGATTGAGAAGATTTCATTCGCATTAATAGTAGCTTCGCATAAGCTACGACCCTATTTTCAGGCAAACCCTATCTTGGTAATGAAGGATGAAAGTTCAAAAAACGTGTATAAACACCTTTGAACATTTAGACCCCCAAATTACAACTTAACCAATTCAAGCAATATGTCAAACAACTAGTGTGCGGAAACTTAACATATGCTATAATATGAAATTGGTAAAAACTATCTAAGCCGAAATAAAACACAATCCATAGCAGATAATAAAAAGGCAAAGATAGAGAGGAAGGAAGATGCAAACACAAAGACAACACGCGATGTGTTATCGAGGAGGAAACCGAAGCCCTTGGCGTAAAACCTCTCCGCCGCCCTCCAAGCGGTAAACAATCCACTAGAAAATATAGTTGGGATACATGGACAGCAATAGACCCTCTAAACCTAATCTACCCAGTGCACCTAAGCCCTCCAAGCTTCTTGCTCTAACGAGGTTGCGTCGAACCTTTTTCTTTTCTAGCTTCCCGGATTCTGCTACTAGACCGTAACATCAACCAATGAAGATTGGTTCGTTCCTAACTGCTTCCTAGAAATCCAAACAGCTCTCTTACAGTGATGATGATGGTGAGAACCAGGTTTGGTATAATGCTTCTCAAGGATTTGACAATGGAGAGGAAGAGAGTTGAGGAATTTGAAGAGACTCTAATGTATAGATTGTGAGTGTATCAATCTTGTTTTTCTTTAGGGTTTCTCTCTCAAAATTCTCTCTGGAAGCTCTCTCACAATCGTGGGTAAAAGGGGTATTTATACTAGAGTGGGAGAGGAATGTGAAACGTCAGGTTCAACAAAACAGGGGTGGCTCGCGGCTTGACCTCGCGGCTTGACTAAGTCGCGAGATCCAGTCACGAGATAACCGTATGGCCAGTTGTCCTGTTTTGTCCTGTAGTGCTCCAGCTTGCATGATTGTTCACCTTCCAGCATGCTTGGCACGTGTGCTGCGTCTGGCGGCTTGCAGCCGCGAGGCCCAGCCACGAGTCTCTGTTTTCTTGCACACTCTTGAGCAATCTTCACTCTATCTCACTCACTACCCTTATATCAAACCCACCTAAATACAAGGTTACTAAATGCTGAATTACAAGCAAATTTGGTACGGAATAAAGCCAATAAGATGGTTGAATAAATTCAACCTTACAATCTCCCCCTTTGGCTATTCCATGACAAAGCCCTAAAACAGACTCTAGACTTAACATGTGAGTTGGGAACAGTTGAACAAAACTCACTCACACCTAATTCCAGAAGCTGTGAAGCACTTGAATCATATGAACATAAGACTCCTGAAACACAACAATATACATTGATCATTGTTAAGCAGAAAATCATAAAATGCATATGAAACAGGTAATAAGTGATCAAGCAAAGATGGAGTTAACAAACGAACCATGGCTTGATCAACCAAGTGAACACCACAAGGTAGTGAACACAGTGCTCATTCACAGTTGGAATGAACACAAGGACATACAAGTTAACAAGCACAAGGCAAGATACTTGTATGCTCAACACTCAACCAATGCATAATACACAAGGTATATGCATCTAGGAACAATCCTACAAGAGCACAAGAGTGACAGTACATAAATCAAAATGCAAGACATTTGTCATTAAAGTACTGATTTCAACATAGCATAAATGCTGCAATAAACAAGGTACATACCATACCATAAAGCCTACAAACTATGCATAAACCATTGACCCTAAAAGCTTACAAAAGCACAAGGGTACAAAACACAAAACATCCTGAATAGCATCATCAAAATATGTTAAAGTTTAAACCAAGAGTATAGGTTAAGAGTTAGAAACAACTATACACCAAAAACACAGTGTATCAAACCCATAAAAACACTAAAAGTACCCAAAACATAAGCATATATAAAAAAGTCTCTGAAAACTCCCCCTCAACACATTACTCCCCCTTTTTTACCGAAATGGCCAAAGGGTCACTATTCAGGCTGGGTGGTGAAGCTGTCAAGTTTTGCAGACAAAACATCAATCTGGTCCTGCATGGCTCTCATCCTCTCAGAGTGCTCAGTCTGGACTTTTCTGATCCCATCAAGTCGTTTCAGAATGATTTGGAAAGCATCTGGAGGTGTATCTGAGGAAGTTGATGCTCTAGACCTTTTGCCACTCCTCCTGGGTGTTGAGGTTGATGCATGCCCTGCTGCCTCTGCTTCAGTTTCCATTAGGACACCCTCTCCTTCATCACCTTCATCTTCTTCTCCTGGAAGCCTAACACTTATCCTTTTGCAGGTAAGCTTGTTAATTGCAGAGGGTGTGGACATGGGACTGATGTCTTAAGGGATTGGAACACCCTTCCTTCTAAAAATCCTCATTAGCAAACTGGGAAAGATCAATTTTGGCCTAGAGGTTGTTCTTGTCTCATCCACAATGGTGTCATATATGTGGGAACTTATGTCTATGAAATTCTTTTCTTTGAGATCCATTAGAAAAATTGCTCTAGCACAGTTGATTGTAGTCAACTTCTTAATGGGATAGAGGTTAAACATCATGATTATTGTTAGACACCTCATGTCCACTGGAAAGGTAGTGGTATTCAAACATTTTCCTTCTCTCTGCCCACCTATCCTTTGTTGAACTGTTTCAATAGAAACACTCCTATCCTTGTAATTGATAAATTCCTGATCTTCTAATCCTTCAAGCCCTAGCACATCATCAATGACATGTGCATCCAAAATGAATTCTTTACCTCTAACCCAGCAACTTAACTCATTTTCTTTTATCACTGCATTTGAATAAAATTCCCTAATCAGGGGTTCACACACTACAGGGAAATCACTCAAAAGCTTTTCCCATCCTCTACCTTCAAAACAGCTGGGGATAAAGGTTTGTCTTAAGTCCTCCAAATCTACAAATCTTTCTTGAATAATTCCAGCTTTTAAAAAATTATCCTTGTATCTCTCAAAGTGCTGAACTGACCTAAACAATTTAGAATCCATTTTCAATCTTTTGTCAGCCTTCTTTGCAGGAGTTTTCTTCTTTGGAGATGAGGGAGCCATCTGTGATCAATCAGAAGAGGCCACAATAGCAAAGAACAATATATGTGTAGACCTAGTCAGTACCATGTAATTAACAAAGAGATTACAGCCACACAGATGAACTTGAACACTTAAACAATAAGCTACTTAGATCAACCACATGGACAAACAAGCCTAAAATAGGAAACACAAGAACAACATGGAGAATGCAGGGGAGAATAAAATCAGTAGATATAGAAACTATCCTAAAGGCAGATATATGTCATTGAGACATATAATGGAAAAATGACATGACTCACACTCAGCAATTTGAAACTAACAGATGCTCCCAATAGATTATCACAATAGAAAATGCACATTCAGCACATTAACACACACATCATCAAACGGAACATTTTGAAACAACACAACAGCTTAAGATTAGATAAAATAAAAGACACACTTAGCTAAGCATAGGATGAAGACCAAAAAGGAAACAACCAAGATCAACACAAACCTTAGCAACAGCATCCGCAGGCTAAGCATGAACAAAGAACAATAGCCAAAACACAAACCCATTTCTAAATCATAAACATATGCGAAAGATCAAAGGGAAAAACACAAAATCAAGTAGAAATGAGTTCAAAACTGAAAACCCATACCTGTGACTTGAAGAATTTTAGCAGAAAATATGCAACAATGGAGATTGGAAATGGGAGCACGGAGTGTTTGGGAGGGAGATAGTTTAGAGAGAAGTTGAACAGTCACAAATGTTCGAGGGAAAACTGAAAAGGATTTAAAAACTGCTCCTATTTTTGCCAAACACGCATTTTTCGCGACTTGATTAAGTCGCCACACAGTCGCCAGTTCAAGCCGCCAAAACACTCAAGGACAAAAATTTGAAAAATTTTTCTAAGTGTTTTTCGCGACTGGAAGGTCTACCTGCGAGTGAGTCGCGAGCTTAGCCGCGAAAATCTTTGAGTAACCCTCGCGACTGGACCTTCCACTCGCGAACAAGTCGCCAAAAATGACCCGCGAAGATGCGACTGAGGCTCGCGACTTGACATACCCGCGACTGAGCCACCAAAACAGGGCAAAACAGGATTTTTGAAATTTTTCAGATTTTTCAAACAAAATACTTTCCAAAAACACCTAAAACACTCAAAAATCTTTTTTGTGCTTGAAATAACAAAGATTGAGCATGTGAAAACACATTTCATCAAGTACAATCACACAAATGAATATGACATTTATTGAACATAAACTTGTGTGTTGTGTGTGGATATCAACAATGAGATAGTCCTTAGTCTAATGTGAAGCTTCAATGATCAATTCAACCAAGACATACACAATTAGCACTAGATCATGTGACCCATCTCAATTATAGAAATGTGTATATATGACCTCCCACAAAATTTGATAACATAACTTAGAGCTTTACATTTGACTCCACTTTTAATCATAGCATTTGATCTTTTTGATCTTTTGAGGCAATCATCTCTCATTGTGAGAGTGATATTTGACATTTCACTTTAATGAACAAGTCTTTGGCTTTTTGAATAAACATTTTCTTTAATATAAAGTCGCTTACCCTTTTTCCTAGTCGAATACTAGAATGTGCGACAGGCTTTTGCAGCTTAATATCTCTTTTCATTTGGAGATTTACATTTGGTGAGCTCTTTTTAGCAAAACAAAAATAAAGAGTGGGAAGATATATAGACACAAGTCTATGCATGTCTCAAGATCAACAAAACCATTCACTAATCATTCATGACAAGTTTGAAGATCTATTTACAACAATCACATAGATTTCAAGATTTCTCCCACAGAGATATGAGTGCATGAAAACAAGAAATGCTCGAAAATGCACAAAGTCATTAGCATAAAGGTACAAGAAAAAACAAGCTTAGAGACAAAAGCTCAACAAAGTCAATCAAGCTTTTTGATTTTCTTATTTTTATGTGATTTTTGGATTTTTGACACTAAAAGCAAAAAGATTGATAAATCAAAATTAAAAATATACACAAGAAGACAAGCAAACAACCAACAGCAAAAACAGCAATCAAACAAACAAACATTGTCACAAAGCATAGGAAGTATTAATGCATGGACATGTTGTAATGCTTATGCATGAGTACCCTTTTTCACCCACACATCACTTGCGTTTGGGGTGATTTCCTTATAGGATTGGGTACGGGAGTTAGGGCTTTCAAACTTTCGTGAGAAGCTTTCCAAGCAGTTGGTGAATGCACCAATCATCTTCATCACGTTCATCATTCCGGGATCACCATTCTGATCTCTAGATTGATCACCTGCCCAATTTCTTCTATCATTTCGAGGTCCTCCTGACATTTGAGGAGTTGCACTATTCTTTGCTATCAACTTTTGGCAATTTGGTCGAGTATGTCCTTGAAGTCCGCAATAATGACACACATAAGTTGCTCTAGGACCTCTTTGTGGTCGTGGGCATGACTTGGCACGAGATTCAGACCTGCCCACAGATTGATTACGGGAATTCAGCATCCGTTGATTCACCACATTCTTCTTCTCCTCCATCTTGAGCTTCTCATCAGTAAGATCAGCTACAACTGGATCTTTGGCCTTTACAAACTTCACTTCTTTAATGACATTACCAGATGAACTACTTCCTCCAGTATATCCCAATCTGGATTTGTCTGAAAAGCTCTTTTGAGATGAGATAACATCATCTAGCTTCTTGGTGGTGACCCTCTCTATTTTAGCATTTGCTTGCACAACCTCATTCTCAAGAAATCTCACTTTTGTGTAAAATTCGGACAGCTCACCATTCAATGTTTCTATCTCACATTTGGCCTCCCTATATCGGATTAGGAGACTTTTGTAGTCCTCCTCTGCCTTCTTCATTTTTCTCACAGCTGCCTTGACCACTCTTGTGTACTCACCCGACTTCTCCAAGAGTGAGTTATAATTCTCTTGAAGATTTGTTGTGCTTTCATCCTCTTCAGCATCTGATTCTTCAACAATTCCAAGTGATTCATCATCACTATGTTCTCCAAGGTCTCGTACAAGCAGATTCAACTCATCTGAAGACTCAATATGAGCAATAGTCATAAAAGCCGAGTAGTTCCCCTCTCCATCACAGCTTTCTTCTGATTCTGAGTCAGATGAATCCGAGTCACTCAATGTCGTGGCATACACTTTGCCTTTCGATTTCAAATAATTCGGGCATTCCTTCTTAAGGTGTCCATGCCCGTTACATTCGAAGCAAGTTACACCTTGTGTAGGTTGGGATTCTTTTCCATCTTTCTTTTTGAATTCCCTTTTCTCCCTTCCAAAACTTTGGAATTTTCTTTTATCATCAAATTTGCCATTATTTTTGAATTTCAAGAACTTTCTGAAATTTTTGACAAGGTATGCAACATCTTTGTCAACTACATCTTCTCCCGATGAGTCTTGATCTTCCACCTTCTCATTAATGGTCTTAAGAGCAAGAGATTTACTCTTCCGTTGATTGGGCAGCGACATCTCATAGGTCTGCAGAGAACCAACCAGCTCCTGTAATTTGATGTCATCAAGGTCCTTGCTCTCTTCAATCGCTGTCACTTTAGCACGAAAACTTTCCGGCAATGATCGAAGGATCTTCCTTACAATTTTTGAATCCTCCGTTTTCTCCCCCAAGTTGAACTTACTGACAACCACCTCATTTAGCTTCCCATAGAAAGAGTCAAAAGACTCATCCTCACTCATTTTGAGCTCCTCAAACCGAGTGGTTAGCATTTGCAACTTGGTGTCCTTCACTTTCTTCGTGCCTTCATAGGTGGTTTCCAAAATCTCCCAAGCTTCTTTGGCAACGGTAATATGAGAAATCCTGTGAAATTCATCTGGAGACACACCACAGAAAATAGCATTGAGTGCTTTGCTGTTAGCATTAGATGCAGCAAGTGCTGCCTTATCCCAAGTGGATTTGGCTGCCTCAGGTCTGGTCCAACCAATCTCAACAGCATCCCAAACAGATTCATCAATAGAACACAGAAAAGCTCTCATGTGAACCTTCCAAAAAGCATAATTACTACCATCAAAATATGGAGGTGCATTTAGGGATTGAGACCGATCCATCTCAAAAGGGAGTCAAGGATCACACAGTGGTAATGAAACCAATAGCAGTGTACCCGCTCTGATACCAATTGAAAGTTCAAAAAACGTGTATAAACACCTTTGAACGTTTAGACCCCCAAATTACAACTTAACCAATTCAAGTAATATGTCAAACAACTAGTGTGCGGAAACTTAACATATTCTATAATATGAAATTGGTAAAAACTATCTAAGCCGAAACAAAACGCAATCCACAGCAAATAATAAAAAGGCAAAGATAAAGAGGAAGGAAGATGCAAACACAAAGACAACACACGATGTGTTATCAAAGAGGAAACCGAAGCCTTCGGCGTAAAACCTCTCCGCCACCCTCCAAGCAGTAACAATCCACTAGAAAATACAGTTGGGATACATGGACAGCAATAGACCCTCCAAGCCTAATCTACCCAGTGCACCTAAGCCCTCCAAGCTTCTTGCTCCAACGAGGTTATGCCGAATCTTTTTCTTTTCTAGCTTCCCGGATTCCGCTACTAGACCGTAGCATTAACCAATGAAGATTGGTTCCTTCCTAACTGCTTCCCAGAAATCCAAACAGCTCTCTCACAGTGATGATGATGGTGAGAACCAGGTTTGGTATAATGCCTCTCAAGGATTTGACAATGGAGAGGAAGAGAGTTGAGGAATTTGAAGAGACTCTAATGTATAGATTGTGGGTGAATCAATCTTGTTTTTCTTTAGGGTTTCTCTCTCAAAATTCTCTCTGGAAGATCTCTCACAATCGTGGGTAAAAGTAGTATTTATACTGGAGTGGAAGAGGAATGTGAAACGTCAGGTTCAACAAAACAGGGGTGGCTCGCGGCTTGACCTTGCGGCTTGACTAAGTCGCGAGATCCAGTCGCGAGATAACCATATGGCCAGTTGTCCTATTTTGTCCTATAGTGCTCCAGCTTGCATGACTGTTCACCTTTCAGCATGCTTGGCACGTGTGCTGCGTCTGGCGGCTTGCAGCCGCGAGTCACCCGCGAGGCCCAGCCGCGAGTTTCTGTTTTCTTGCACACTCTTGAGCAATCTTCACTCTATCTCACTCACTACCCTTACATCAAACCCACCTAAATACAGGGTTACTAAATGCTGAATTACAAGCAAATTTGGCACGGAATAAAGCCAATAAGATGGTTGAATAAATTCAACCTTGCAAAGGACCAACCAATTAAGAAGTCCATGAACAAGCCCAAGGTAGCAGGGAGGATGGTCCAATGGGCCATTGATCTTAGCTAGTTCGACATAAAGTACCATCCCAGGACGGCTATTAAAGCACAGGCATTAACAGACTTCATCGCCGAGTTCACTATCCCAAACGAGGACAACATCCCTAACGAAACAAAACGATGGACAATACAAACTAGGGGTCATCATCATCACCCCGGATGGAGAAACCTTAAATATAGAGTTCAGCTAAAATTCCTGGCCACTAATAATGAAGTCAAGTACGAACGAATATTGACGGGGCGAAGGGTCGAAAAAGCACTAGGAGCTAAAAAATTACTCCTTCAAAGTGATTCTAAGCTGGTAATAGGACAGATAAAGGAGGAATATGAAGCAAAGAAGGAAAGAATGTAAAAATACCTCAGGCTGACGAAGCACTTAACGCAAGAGTTTGATAGGGTGGAATTTGTGTAGATCCCCAAAAGCCAGAACATCATCGCAAACGAGATCATGAGGCAAGCATCGTCAGAAGAAAGACCAACGAGCATGGGCATAAAGATGGAAGTCCAGAAACACCCCATTATTGAAGAAGTCTCTACCTTTGCAATCTAGAGCCCAAGTAATTGGATGACCCTGATCATATCCTTCCTCCAAGACAGATACCTTTCCCGGGACGTCGAGGAGGCCAGGTAGGTCAGCAAGAGAGCAACCAGATTCACGATTCTGAATGACACCCTTTACAAGAGAGGCTTTTCTATGCCCTAATTGAAGTGCGTCAACGAAGAGGAAGCCATGTATACTTTGGAAGAGATCCATGAAGGGATTTCCAGAAACCATGCAGGTCTTAGATCCTTGGTAAGCAAAGTTATTAGAATAGGTTACTTTTGGCCTACTATGTAGGTAGACGCGAGGGAGCTCGTCAAGAAATGCAACAAATGCTAAAGGTTTGAGAATGTATAACACCTTCCAACTAAGAGACTGACGACGATAGCCTCCCCTTGCCCATTTGCACAATGGGGAATTGACATCGTCAGACCACTATCTCGAGGTAAGGGACAGGTAAAGTTTCTACTAGTCGCTATCGATTACTTCACAAAATGGGTTGAAGGTGGAGGCATTATCAACCATCATCGAAGCAAGAATCCAAAGCTTTGTATAGAAGAACATAATTTGTAGGTTTGGGATTCCACGGATGACTGTATTAGGTAACAGGAGGCAGTTCAACAGTTAAGGTTTCATGATTTTTGTTTAAGCATAGGGATTAAAAACCAGTACTCATCCCTTGGACACCCACAAGCGAACGGACAAACGGAGGTGACCAATTGAACACTACTCAAGATCATCAAAACTAGGTTAGACAAAGCTAAGGGAGCATGGCTGGAGGAATTGCCCAATGTCTTGTAGGCTTATAGAACCACAACAAGAACCCTGACAGGAGAAACCCCCTTCAGCCTCACTTATGGCACTGAAGCAATGATCCCGGTCAAGGTAGGACTAACCAGCATCAGACGAGGAGCGTTCCATGAAGAAAGAACCGACGATCAACTAAAAGTCAACCTGGACTGTTTGGACGAGGTCAGAGATGAAGCTTCTAACAAGATGATGAAGTACCAGCAAAAAATGGCCGAGTACTACAACAAAAGGATAAAGCTCAAACGACTTGACATAAGGGACCTCATCCTACGCAAAGTCACCCTGGCGACTAAAGACCCTGCCTAAGGAAAACTTGGCCCAACTTGGGAAGGACCTACCGAGTCGTCCATTACTCTAGACAAGGTAGTTATCACCTGAAGTCCATAGATGGGCAGAGACTACCGCGACCATGGAACATTGACCACTTGAAGAAATACCACCAATAGATGTAATGGACAATTGTATTCATTTTTTAAAGCAATAAAAAAACTATTTAGCCAATGACTAAATGCAAGCAAACCTAGCAAACTAAAAGCCTAAAAATTGGTCAAGTAACAAGATTCCGCCTTGACGGATGTAAGTTACTGATGAAGCTAAAGAATGATAGAATCCCTTAAATGGGTGTAAGTCACAAAAATTGGCTAAGTCACAAGATTCTACCTAGACATATGTAAATTACTAACGAAGCCAAAGAATGACAAAATCCCTTAAATGGGTGTAAGTCACAAAAATTGGCTAAGTAACAAGATTCTGCCTAGACAGATGTAAGTTACTGACGAAGCCATAAAATGACAAATCCCTTAAACGGATAAAGTCGCAAGAAAAATTTCTTGTTAACAAAACTCTACCTAGATGGGGATAGGTTACTGATGGGTCAATACTCCTTCTAAGGTGCAAGTCACAACAAAAAATTTGACTAAGTATAAGGTACCAATGTAGATGAAGCAACTAAACGAGCTACGCAAAGACAAGAATCAAACAAGTAAGTATGTAATCATGAATATAATTAAAGGCCCAAAAACAACGGGCAGCCATCATTGTTTCAAACATTAAAATTAAAAGCTCATAAACACTAGGCCAAACACATTGTTCATAAATTAGAATAAAAATATTTTTTTGGAATTAGAATTAAAAAGGCCCAAAATACACCATGCATCCAAAACAAAAACCAAAAATAAAAAAAAGTAACAGGTTCAGGCATCCATAGCTGGGTTGTCCTCAAGTGGAGGCAAAGGAGCACTCTTGTGGGTGTCACCTACAAGGGTCGTGGACTGAGAGGCCTCGTCAGCAGCCATTTCTTTATCGTCTCAGGAGTTCAAATCCCTTGAAGTACCAACTGAAGAGTAGAGTATTGTCCTCTTCGATCTACTGAAAAGCCTCAATGGCCTTAGCAGCAGTGGTCTTGAGTTTCTCCCTCGATGCAAAAAGCTGTTCATCCTTTTCCATCGTCAAGAGCCGTTCAGCCCTGAGGTTGTCCCCCATGACCTTGAGCTTCTCCTTCATGGAGTTGGCCTTGTCCATAGCAGCAATCAAATCTTTTTTCAACTTCAAGTTCTCCACCTCCAAGGCCTTCACCCTGGACAGTGTAGACACAACCTCGACCTCTTGAGTAAGATACTCTTAGGTAATGTGAAGGCTCTCCCCCAGCACCTAAAAGAGAGGACCAGACCTCAGAGCGATGCAAAATAATAATAATAATAATAATAATAAAGAGAGAGAAAATTTGCACAAGTACACTACCTGGACGAGCTTGTTGAGATGACAACCTATAACCTCGTTGGGAGACATGCCTAAGAATATCTTCATGTCCTCGATAGTAAAGGCCTCTCGTGCCCATGCTAGTGTGACCCTAGCATTGTCCCAAACACTGGACAACCCAAAATCAGCTTTGTCCTTCAGCTTATCCCTGGTACACTGCCTCTTATTTTTTAGAGGAATAATTTCTTAAACGTAGGTAGCCGAGGAGGCTGTCCTCGTCGTCTTAGTGCCAGGAGTAGCTAGGGTAGCGGGAGTAATGAAGGCACCCTTATCCATCACCTGCACATTTTTGGCCCTAAGATTGGAAAGGGGCTTGTTCTTCTTAGCCCTCATTCGTGCGTAAATACTTTGATTAAATTTTGTCGTCATCCCTACAAGAGGAAAACACTTGTAAAAAAAAATTTAAAAAAAAAAAAAAAAAAAGATAATGTGATGAGGAAAGGAACATGTTAGATGAACTTAACACTTACTCTTTCTTTGCTCAATCTCAATATTCCGTAGGACAAAAGCGGAGGGCTCTAGACCAAGGCAGTAAAAGGCTAGGGTTCACGAGTTAACTGAATCGTCAAAATCTTCGATCTTCCTCACGTACTCGATGGCCTTCTCAACCCGCTCCTTATACCTACTCTTAAGCTTAGGCTGTCTCTTAACTACATAAGACAATGAACGTAAGAGTTAGTGATGATAAAATGAACACAAGAAGACTAAAGGTTAAGGGACTAGAGGAAATAACGATGCAGCTAAGTTCAAGGTTCTCCACCAATGGAGCAACCTAGGGAGATCAACCCAAACTTCGTCGGAGGGAGTCTCCTAGTCATCCCTAGACACAAAAAAGAACCGGGACTTCCAGTATCTGAATGACGAAGGCAGGTCCCGAACAATCCTAGTCCTTCTCTCCCACGGCACCAGTTTGTAGTACCCATGCTCCTTGGACGATTTTAAACGATACAGGTAAACAAGCTTGCCCACCTTAATCATGTCCATGTCCGTAGCAGCCAGCCATATCTCTATATAGCTGACCACTATCCTCCGCGAATTGGGCATAAGTTACCCGGGAGCAATACCAAAATGTCCTAGAAGCTCCATAATAAATGGGTGGACAGGTAATCTAAGCCCGCTTAAGAAGGCAGCTTCATAGAAGCACACCTCCCCAGGCGAAAAGTGGCAAGCTCGTTCCTCCACTCAAGGTAGACGAACCCTAACCCTATTTGGGAATTGGAATCTATCCTTAAATCTGGAAAGTGTCTTAAAAGGAAAATGCAGAGAGCTCAGCCACAAAATGCACCGACTCGAAGAAAATCATAGAGAAAAGTTGGAGAGGAAGAAGCTCAGAGCAATGATTGGGAGTTGGAGAAAGTGAAGGGGAAAGTGAAAAGAAGAGAAGTTTAAAAACCAAGGCACAAAAACTGAAATTCAGTGGGAAACCCAAGAGTCATACAATTGGAGCATTAACTCCACTGATCAGAACATGCCACGTGGCCACGACGCGTGTGGCGCCACCACCACGCATTAAATGTGGAGTGAAAGCCCAAGAGCCATGTCTAGTAAAAAAAACTTTTCGCCTTCTGATGGTCGTCATGACACATCACGACAACCACAATACCCAGGGGACAGCTGATTGGACGACGATCTTATCAAACGCACCTGCCCACCTTAGTGTGACACAGACGAACACAAGAAAGTAATTAATAAGAACATTCAATGCCTTAGGCAGTTACTAAACAGTTGGCAGACCGTTGGAGCCACATCAAAACTCATATTCATGAACCTTGAGGCGTTACAAAAAGGGCATTAAAGCCACAATTAAGGCCCCCAACAACTAGAAACCACAAAGCTGTATATATACACTTTGATCAGAGACAAACCAGGTACAAAAAACTCACCTAAAAGCACTCATTGCTAACTAGTTATTCTCTAAAAACTCCCATGTAAGGTTGAATTTAATCAACCATGTGTTGGCTTTATTTCGTGACAAATTTGCTTGTAATACAGCACTTAGAAACCCTATATTTAGGTGGGAATCATGTAAGGGTAGTGTGTGAGAGAGTGTGAAGAAATGCTCAAGACTGTGCAGTGAAGCAGGGACTCACGGCTGGATCTCATGGGAGGCTCGCAGCTTGCAAGTCGCCAAAAGATGCACATGCGTAAAGCATGCAGGGGAGCTGAACAGTCATACTAGCTAGAGCATTACAGGACAAAAATCCAGACTGGCCATTCAGTTAGCTCACAGCTTGAACTCGCAACTCAGTCAAGTAGCGAGGTCAAGTTACCAGCCAACCCTGTTTTGGAAAAATTGACTCTTCGCATTCCATTCTCACACCAGTATAAATACCCCTCATTCCCACAAAATAGGGTAGCTATTCAGAAAGAAAAACCCTAAGAGAGGTTTCTTTAAAACACCCACCCAATTAGAGAGAGCTACTCATTCTTAGAGAGAAATCTTTGTAGTTTCTTCTCATTCCCTTTCTCATTGTCATACCTATTGAGAGGAGATTTCTATCCAAACACTACCCATATCCATTTAAAGTGTTGAGTGTTTTTGGAGCTTTGGAAAGCATTGGAAGATGCCAAGGATAACGGATGCTATGGATTATAGCGGAATCCTGTAAGCTAGAAAAGAAAAAGGTTCGACACAACCTTGTTGGAGCAAGAATGTTGGAGCAAGAAGCTTGGAGGGCTTAAGTACATCGGGTAAATTAGGCTTGGAGGGTCTATTGCTGTTCATGTATCCCAACTACATTTTCTTGTGGATTATTGACCGCTTGGAGGGCGGTGGAGAAGTTTTACGCCGAGAGTTTTGGTTCCCTCTTCGATAATACATCGTTTGTTGTCTTTGTGTTTGCATCTCTCTTCCCTTTATCTTTGCCTTTTATTTTCTGCTGTGGATGTGATTTTAATTGGCATAGATTGTTTACCAATTCTGTATTAAGCTTTTGTTCATGTTCCGCACGTTAATTGTTTGACATAAAGTTTGAATTGGTAATTTGTAAATTGGAGGTTTAAACGTTCAATGGTGTTTTTACACTATTTGAACTTTCATCCTATATACCGACTTTGGCATCGGAGATGTTGTAGCAGGCATCACACGGATGACCATCTTGAGGGAGTTATTGTTCTACATAGGCAAGAATAGTTAAGAGGACCCAACTCCATCTGAACGAATCTACAAGGCTGACGATTTTCATTCCATCAGAATCCATTCCTGACGTTATAGCTCCTCTTGTAACGAGGGGTTCATTGTAATTCTCTTTTTCTTGTTGAATAAAACATGGCCTTTGGGTTTGGATTCTCAAAAAAAAAAATGCAATAAGTTTTTTTTTTTTAATTATTTTTTTGATAAAAAAGAAGAAGATCACAGGACAAAAAAAGGCATAAAATTAAAAAAGAAATAATAAGCCTTTCCAGCTTTCTTGCCACTCAGAAAAAGCCAACCAGTCATTTATTAAGTTTTTCACGTCTTCCAAGATTTGTATCTAGCTTTTTTCCATTCACGCGTTTGTGTTTCCCACTCCATGCGCTTTGCAACGTCTTCCCAATCTTACGCAAGAAAGTCAATGGCGGAAAGAGAGAGTGTCCAATCTGGTGTGAGAAGGAAGAAAGTAGATCTGACGACCTTTCTTGGTTAAGTTCAGTACTGGCTGGTATCCATTTATCAAGCTGAAATCTGGTATTTACTCCTGTAAGGTCGAAACAATCCCTATATGGCCGGTTTTGAACTGGCACGAAATTGCAGCATTTTTGTATCGGCCTCCCTGTTGGTATGGCAAATACCAGCTGGTACGATACAAAATTGACTCTTTTGGTTAACTCCTTCTATGATTTTATTGTAAAATGATTTGTTTTATAAGTTTTCCTAAATTATTATTTTTGGTGTCTGATGATGCCGGGAATACCACCAGTAAGCCACACAGTCCTCGCGCGCTACAGACAGCACCTGCACAATGAAAAGAAAAGGGCCTAGCGAAGGGCACTAGTGTGGTGTCAGCCAAACACCCTCCGAAGCTCAAGTCAGAATTATTCTCACTACTCTAGAGTGCTAGATAGGGTCAAGTATGCGTACCTTGGTTTGTGAGGGAGCATGGCTTTTTATAGTAGTGGGGCTTGCTCCCCTCTCCTTGTAGGAGTAAAATTCTTTTCCTTATAAGAATCCTCTTGGGCGTATTTTGCGGGATTCTTTCCATATAGGAGTCTTTGGGTTTCATGAGGCATGGGGAGCAAGTTATTTACTTATGTACGCAAACGTGGTGATCACGCATTCAATGGCTGACGCCGTCAGTATACATTGTTCCGTCAGACTATGCGCTGTCAGCTTTAGAATATTCAACCTCGCGGCACTCTATATGTGGAGCCTCTTCAACACGTTTTGCCGTCAGCATGGGCTGACGGCAACACACATTCCATCGCCTATGTCCGAGATATGTCCCGTCACCCTTGTTCCATCATTTATCCTCATCACTTGCCCCCTACTCCATACCTCCATCAGTATCTATACTGACGGGTTATGGAGTTGTTCTTCAAAGAGGCAGGGATATGTTCGTATGGATCCGTATTTAATGCTTTGGACAGGTGGCTCCTTCCTATTGGCTTTGCTTCTGACGAGGCGTCGCTTCGTCTTCCGCGTCGTTTTCTTTCATATATAAACAGCACCTCCTCCTCATTTTTCACTATTTCAACCCTGCTGAACTTCTAGAAAGAGAGACTGTCGCCCAGCTTTCGCCAGCTTTTCTTTCGTCAGCTCACACGCCGTTGTCGTTGGAACCATCAAGAGGGTCACCACACCGGTAAGTTTTCATCTCCTCTCTTCTTCCTCTTTATTTTTGCCTCATTAGTGAGGTCGTCAGTCTAGGTACTTAGATTGAATCCGTCACTTGTAGGTAGTCAGATGTCAAGTGACGCGTCTTGTGAGGAGTCGTCAGTCCGTGAAGGAGCGGGCTACAACGAGACCTATGGTTCTGGAGATAAGTCAGACTTTTCCATTCCGTCAGAGAGAGAAACGTCAGCACAATCTCCTGACGTTGATGAGAGTTTGGCTGAGGGAGATGAGGAAAGAGGGGATGAAATAGATGTTGACGGAGAGGAGAGCGACGGGGATGAGGGATCTAGCGAAGGAACTTCAGAGGGTCCTGGGGATAACAGTCCCTTCATTCTTGCTGAGGATTGGGCCGTCAATAAATTTTTGCCTAGGATGAGTGGTAAAGTTTTTAGGGAGTTACGTGTTCGTTACCAAATCCCGGACCACATCCCAATCCATCTTCCTAGAGAGAACGAGAGGTGTTACTCGGGGAGGACAGCTGACGTTGGCATGTACGATGCCATGTTTGCTGCGGGACTTAGGTTACCATTGACGGCCCTACACCATCAACTTGCAGACTTCCTAGGCATATCCGTCACCTAAATTGCCCCTAACGCCTGGAGGACTTTTATAGGAGCGGAAATCCTATGGGGCAGTCTTAGTGGAGGACACCGTTAGCTTACGCTAGACGAATTCTTTTATTGCTATAGGCCTCATCACATCGCTTCGTCCAAGGGGACATATCATTTCAACGCTAGGGAGAAAGGGTTACGGCTTGTGTCAGACATGCCAGATTCAAATAGGAACTGGAAGAGTAGGTACTTTTTTGTGGAGGGGACGGATTGGGTTTGCCATCAGGAAGAGTGGGCGACGATGCCTCGCGACTATTTTGACAATACCTGGGCCTTTGTCAAGGACTCAGGTTGATCCCGTCAACTATGTTCCTTTTATTATTTTTGAAGTGACGTTATTAACACTTGCTTTTTGTTTCTTTTAGCTTATACCCGTCTGCACATAACTGACGAGCAGGAGGAGTTTATCCAACGAATTTTGGAAATCCCTTTGGAAGATCGTAAGTGCAGGGACTTGATCACCCTTGACACCCTTCATTTATATTGTGGGGGTCCAGAACCGTCAGCGGCAGCTCAAAGGTTAGAAGAATTTGCACGCCGACGTGAGTAAGCTTTTATTTATCCCATCAATTTTATTCCCCCGTCACTTTCCCTAATGGTTTTCTTTGTATTGTAGAAATGGAATCTGCGAAGCAACGGATAAGGGCTGCTGCAGCTCGTCAGAAGGAGGAGAGAAAAAATAAGGAGGCAGAGGGGGAGGCCTCATCAACCCCAAAGGCCGTTGCTAAGGTGACGAAGAGGAAGCTTGACGGGAGTGACAGCTGTCCCACAAAAAAGGCTGCCGTCACTCCTGGGGTCGAGCCGCTGAAGGAGAAGTCCCCTCCTAAGCCTAGTCATGGCACGGGCAAGGGGGTGATGACCTCTACTGGTCCCGTCAGTGGGGGCCCCTGCCGTCTCCTGACCCACAAGGACTATGCCGTCGGGGAGGTTGAGTCCCTGATAAAACCGACGGACATAGAACCTTGTGATCAGGTGGGGACAGATGATTTAGGGGCGTCAGCCCTCTTTGACCTTACCAGGGTATGTTTTCTACCATTTTGCCTGAGAAAGCTCTGTTTTGCTTTGGTACACATTTTTTAACTGACGGATATGTTTTCTTAGGCATTGGTGCGCGTCAAGGCCCTTCAAGACCGTTGTGTGGCGAAGGAGGGGGTCGTCACTCGAGTCCGCAAACACAACACGAATCTGTTGAATCAGCAAGCTCAGTACAAGGAAGCCGTCTGTATCCTTAACAAGGAGCTGCAAGAGGTTAAAGAGAAACTGACGGAGGTTAGCAGTCAAAAGGATAAGCTCCAGGAAGAGGTGACGGGTCTGGGCGAAAAGCTGCAGACGGCGGGGGCTGACACGATCAAGGATTTTAAAGCGTCGCAGTCCTTCATTGACTCATGTGTCGAATACTATGGCACTGGGTTCGATGACTGCCTTCAGCAGGTCGCGTCGGCCTTCCCAGAGCTAGATTTGTCTGGGATCACCATGGATGATGGAGGTGACGGCTCCCCTCAGCCTAATCTTACTCCGGAGCATGACGATAGTGTGGTTCTAGCTCAGCCTGCCGCCAACCTTGCTGCTTCTGATTCTCCAGCCGTGATTGTGGATGTTGAAGACCATCAAGTTGACGGCAATGATGCTGACATCCCTGCCCCTTAGCTTTTAGCCATGTATTTACTTTATGAACAATGGTTGTATTTTAATCATTTGGAAAACAGTTGTAGTTTGAAATATTTGGCAAACAATGCTTAAGTGCCCTTTTGGTTTTCTGGGGCTTTTGTTTATATATAGTTATGTATGCTTTTACTTCTGTTGGTTTTATGTTTCTTTATTGATGATAGACCTAGACGAGATCCTGGTAAAATTTCCCGTCTGTTTGGGAATCCGTCAGTTTCTTAAGCAGTAGAAATACTCCGTCGCTCATGATTTTACGCCGTCTTTTTACCTTATTTGTCTAATAGGTTTCTTGTTGGACTTCGGCCTTGTTTATTTATTAAGCCTCGTCAGCTTGGCGGCCGTCCAGTTTTCTATTCCGTCTGCTGGAGTCCGTCTATTTTCAATTTTTTAGTATGGTGATTGCTTCACCACTCTAGACCGTCGGCTTTTTAGCTTTGGCCTTGATGACTATCGTCTATGTAGGCCCTTTGGTTTGAGGGCTGTCCGTACGATGATAGCTTCATCTATAGGACCGTCAGCTTTTCGGCCTTAGCCTTGCTGATCGTCATACCTATTGGTTTTAGGACCCTATCCATATGATGATTGCTTCATCTATGGGGCCGTCAACTTTTATGGTTTTGACCTACTTTATGGTTCTGTTGGTTTCGTGATCCCGTCCGTATGATGATAGATTCATCTTATGGGACCGTCAGCCCCTTTTTTACCTTGGCTTTGTTGACCTACTTTATGGGTCCGTCGGTTTTAGGACCCCGTCCATATGATGATAGTTTCATCTTCTGGGGCCGTCAGCCTTTTTTGGTCCGTATGTTATGGACTTTGTCGCCTGGTTTGTTTACTTTTTTGCGAATTTAGTTGCCCATTCTGTGGACTTTAAACCGTAGACTTAAAAATAAATACATCAGCAATTTTGAATAAACTCCTCTTATTGCCATGCATTTGTAAAAAGTAATTAAAACCAAATCCTGCCCTTTGGGCTTAAAAAAGAAGAATTGTTGCAAAAGATTAAACTAAATGATAATTATGAGGAGTGAGACTAAAGTTTTGCTGGAATGTAAAAAAAAGGTTGATCTTCATGCTGCCGCTCCTACTGGTAGTATTTTCGTAGGTGCTTGGCGTTCCATGGGTGTGGCAGTTTCTTTCCTTCCAACGTCTCTAGATGGTATGTGCCTTTCCTTCACCACGATGTAACTCTGTAGGGTCCCTCCCAATTGGGGCCGAGTTTCCCTTGGGTAGGGTCCCTAGCGGGGCCCATGACCTTTCTAAGAACAAGGTCTCCAACTTGGAAGTCCCTGTGTCGGACCCAAGAATTGTAGTGTTTGCTCATACGGTCCTGGTACCGAGCGAGCCTTTGTTCTGTTGCTGCTCTGATCTCGTCTACCAGGTCTAGCTGTAGTCACATAGCTTCGTCGTTTTTGTTTTCATTGTGGTTGTGTACTCTGTAGCTTGTGAGCCCAACTTCTGCCGGAATGACCGCTTCACCTCCATACGTCAGTCGGAATGGTGTCTCTCCTGTGGGTGTTCTTGCCGTTGTCCTGTATACCCATAATATGCTTGGTAATTCATCGGGCCATATACCTTTTGCCCTCTTGAGCCGAGTCTTGATGATCTTGAGTAAGGATCGGTTCGTCACTTCGACCTGGCCATTGGCTTGAGGGTGGGCGGGGGAGGAGTAGTGGTTTTTTATTCCTAGTTGTGAGCAGAAATCCCGAAAGGGGTCGTTGTCGAATTGCTTCCCATTGTCCGTGACAAAGACTCTAGGAATGCCAAATCTGCATATGATGCATCTCCAAACAAAGCTTCGTACGTTCTTTTCTGTGATTGTGGCCAAAGCTTCAGCTTCCACTCATTTTGTGAAATAGTCAATGCCTACCACCAGGAACTTCAGCTGTCGCGCCGCTGTAGGGAAGGGTCCCATAATGTCCAACCCCCATTGTGCGAATGGCCATGGGGGCATCATCGGGGTCAGCTCTTCAGTTGGTTGCCTAATGATATTGCTAAATCTTTGGCATTTGTCATAGGTCCTGACGTAGGCTTCGGCGTCTTTCTGCATGGTGGGCCAATGGTACCCTGCTCGTATGAGCTTGTGCACCAATGATCTAGACCCTGAGTGGTTTCCGCAGATTCCCTCATGTACCTCTTTCATGACGTAATCCGCTTCTTCCGTGCCCAAGCATCTTAAATACGGTCGGGAGAAGCCCCTTTTGTATAGGACGTCTTTTATCAGGACGAACCTCGTCGCCTGAACCTTAAGTTTCCTTGTAGCCTCCTTCTCGTCTGGTAAGACCCCGTCTTTCAGATATAAGACTATCGGCGTGGTCCAGCTGTTTTCGGAGCATATTTCCTGCACATTGCTAGGATCTATCAGCGGAGAAAGCTAAACGAAAGAGAGTACATTACCCGGGATGACCATTTCCGCTGAAGCGGTTTTTGCGAGGCGTTCGACTTGCTCGTTTTCTCCTCTAGGAACTTGGATGACTTTAGCTTCCAGGTCGTCCGCTCTCGCCCTTACTTCATCCATATATCTCTTCATCCTTTCGCCCTTGCACTCGTAGTCTCCATTTATTTGGTTAGTAATGACCTGAGAGTCGCAATAGATGACTACCCTTGTGGCTCCTACTGCTTTGGTGAGGTCGAGGCCGGCTATAAGCGCTTCATACTCCGATTCATTGTTGGTAGGGGGGAAGTTGAGACGGACCATACACTCGATGGTGTCTCCCTCAGGCGACATCAGCACGATGCCAGCTCCTCCGACTTGTTTGTTGGATGATCCGTCCGTATATATGCTCCAATGAGGGGACTCTTCTGCCCCCCTGTCTTCGTCATGGGCTGTGAAGTCTGCGACGACTTGTCCCTTGACGGCGGTTCGTGGGCGGTACTGGATATCAAATTCGCTCAGTTCTATAGCCCACAATGCCAATCGACTAGCGGCCTCGGGATTGTTCATCGCCCGTCGTAACGGCTTATCGGTCAGAACGTTTACCGTATGGGCTTGAAAGTACGGCTTGAGCTTGTGGGCCGCCATCACTAACGCAAAGGCGAGTTTTTCCATAGGCGGATATCGTTCTTCAGCGGCGCGAAGTGCTCGGCTCGCATAGTACATGGGCCTTTGTATTTTTTCTTCTTCTCTGACCAAGGCGGCACTCATAGCTCCTGGGGAGACGGCTAAATAGAGAAAAAGCTCCTCTTCTGGCTGTGTCGGGCTCAACAGCGGTGGGGAGGAGAGGTAAGCTTTCAATTCTTCAAATGCTTGCTGGCACTCGGCAGTCCACTCGAAGGATTTCTTTAGCGTTCGGAAGAAGGGTAGACACTTATCTGTTGCCCTTGATACGAATCTATTCAATGCCGCTATTTTTCCGTTAAGGCTTTGCACCTCCTTCACATTCCTTGGTGGTGTCATCTCCATGATCGCCCGGATTTTGTCCGGGTTTGCCTCAATTCCCCTCTGGGACACAATAAACCCTAAAAACTTTCCTGCTGTGACTCTGAAGGCACACTTTTCTGGATTGAGCTTCATGTTGAAGGAATGAAGTGTGTCGAACGTTTCTTTGAGATCTGCTAGATGATCTTCCTCCCTTCGGCTCTTTACTAGCATGTCGTCTACGTAAACCTGGACATTCCTCCCAATCTGTCATGCGAACATTTTATTCATTAGTCGCTGGTACGTCGCTCCCGCGTTCTTTAGACCAAATGGCATCACTTTGTAACAGAAGAGGCCTTGACTGGTGACAAACGACGTCTTTTCCTGATCATCTTCGCACATTCTGATCTGGTTGTACCCTGAGAAAGCGTCCATAAAGCTCAGCAACTGATGTCGGGCCGTCGAGTCTACAAGTACATTGACTCTAAGGAGTGGGTAGCTGTCTTTAGGGCAGGCCTTGTTAAGGTCGGTAAAGTCCACACACATCCGCCATTTCCCGCTTGCTTTTTTGACCATTACCACGTTCGCTAGCTACTCGGGATAATACACTTCCCTGATGAAGTCCGCTTCTTGTAGCTTTCGGACTTCTTCTGCTATGGCTTTGTCTCGCTCGGGGGCAAACACTCTCTTCTTTTGCCGAATAGGTGGAAAGGCGGGCGATACGTTCAATCGATGTACCATCACTGAGGGATCTATCCCTGGCATATCTTCATGACCCCAAGCGAAGACATCTCGATTGCCTCTGAGGAAGGCTATGAGTTCCTGTCGAATAGCGGGGTGAGCGAGCGTCCCAATTTTGGTCGTTCGACCAGAATCTGAACTATCAAGAGATATCTCTTCTAGCTTCTCTACTGGCTCCATTACCGTCCGGTGCTCTTCTATGTTTAGAGCTTGAACCTGATCTTCCATTTCCATCATGGCCACGTAGCATTCGCGTACGGCCATCTGACTTCCGCGTAGCTCCCCTACTCCGTAGTCGGTTCGGAACTTAATCATCAGGTGATAGGTGGAAGTTACCGCCTTCCATGAGTTAAGTGTGGGTCGTCCGATGATAGCATTGTAGGCAGACGAGCAATCGACCACCAAGAATGTTACGTCCTTGATTATCTGCTGAGGGTAATCACCTACTATCATGGACAACGTGACCGCACCCAGGGGGAATACCCGGCTCCCTCCGAAGCCAACGAGCGGGGCATTTGTCAGAACTAACTGCTCCCTGTCGATCCTCATCTGTTGGAATGCTGGGTAGTATAAAATATCTGCTGAACTGCCGTTGTCGACCAGCACTCGGCGAATGTTGTATTCTTCCACCCGCAAGCTGACTACTATTGCATCGTCATGTGGATGGTGAAGGCGTCGTGCGTCTTCTTTTGAGAACCCGATTATGGGGCCTTCTCTTCGTGCTATCTTCGGCACAACTCCCGTCATATGAACATTTTGTACCATCCGAAAGTAGGTCTTGCGAGCCTTCTTGGATGACCCGGCGACAGCCGTTCCTCCTACGATCATCCTGATGTCCCCTATCGGGGGCTTCGGTCGCTCGTTATCCCGTCGAGGGTGTTGGTCTTGTGCGAGAGGATCTACCTTCTCCTTGCTAACGAATCTCTGCAATTTTCCTTGTCTGATAAGGGCCTCGATCTGCTGTTTTAGGTCATAGCAATCAGCCGTATCGTGACCATGGTCGCGATGAAAACGGCAGTACTTATCCCTAGAATGTTTATTGGGTCACTTTTCAGCTTTCCCGGGAACGTTAGAGCCTCCTCATCTTTTATCTGCATAAGGACTTGATCTATCGGGGCTGTCAGCGGAGTGAAGTTCGTGAACCTTCCTCCTAGGGGCTTAGGGCGCCTCTCGTCCCTTCGGTCTCCCGTTCTTGTTTTCTTTCGACCTTGGTCCTGCCGAGTCTCTTCTTGCCTCTCTCTTTTCCTGGGCCTCTCTTCTTGGGCTAAGAGCGCATCTTCAGCGTTCATATACTTTGTGGCATGATAAAGCACCTCTGACATGGTTTTTAGGTCGTTTTTGTATAGGGAGAACAAAAACTTACCCTTCTTCAAGCCATTCGTGAATGTCGCAACAAGTATTTTATCATCAGCTTCGTCGACCGAGAGCGCCTCCTTGTTAAATCGGGATATGTAGGCTCTTAGAGTTTCATCCTCCTGCTGCTTCATGCTCATCAAGCAAGCCGTAGACTTCTTGTACCGATGGCCTCCAATGAAGTGTGTCGTGAATTGAGCGCTGAGCTCTTTGAAGGTGCTGATGGAGTTCGGCATCAGTCTGCTGAACCAAATTCTCGCTGCACCCTTCAGCGTCGTAGGGAAGGCCCTACACATGATGGCGTCCGCTACTCCTTGAAGATGCATCAGGGTCTTGAAGGTTTCTAGGTGGTCCAGCGGGTCCTTGACTCCGTCATAACTGTCTATTTGCGGCATGCGAAACTTACTCGGTAGGGGGTAGGAGTTGACGGTGGCGGTGAACGGCGAGTCAGTTCAGTTTACAAGGTCGTCGAGATCGCTTGATACTCTCCCCTTAAGAGCTTTCATCATGACCTCCATTTGTTCCTTCATGGCTTGCATCTCCGCGATAATAAGTGGAGGAGTGGTTTCTGCGAGGGAGGGGGTGCTCATGTTCTGTCGGTCTGGTTTACTTGGGGCGTTGCTGGCCTGGGGCCCCTCCTGGTTTCTTCTATCGGCGCTGGTTCCTTCTTGATCTGCTCCTTGGTTGTCTAGTGCTGCGTTCTTTTGACGCAATTGTTCTTCTAGGTCATGGTTTTGTTGGGTGAGGCGTTCCACGGCCGCGGCAAGAGTCTTGACCTGTCTCTCGAGGGCGGTCGTGGGTGGCTCTTCTTCTTGAATATCGTTCGTGGTTGCCATCGAGCGAGTGAGCACCATGCGACTCTTATGCGGGAAGCGGTAATATGACTTTACACTACGCAACGTTTCCCACAGACGGCGCCAACTGATGATGCCGGGAATACCACCAGTAAGCCACACAGTCCTCGCGCACTACAGACAGCACCTGCACAATGAAAAGAAAAGGGCCTAGCGAAGGGCACCGGTGTGGTGTCAGCCAAACACCCTCCGAAGGTCAAGTCAGAATTATTCTCACTACTCTAGAGTGCTAGAGAGGGTCAAGTATGCGTACCTTGGTTTGTGAGGGAGCATGGCTTTTTATAGTAGTGGAGCTTGCTCCCCCTCTCCTTGTAGGAGTAAAATTCTTTTCCTTATAGGAATCCTCTTGGGCGTATTTTGCGGGATTCTTTCCATATAGGAGTCTTTGGGTTTCATGAGACGTGGGGAGCAAGTTATTTACTTATGTACGCAAACGTGGTGATCACGCATTCAATGGCTGACGCCGTCAGTATACATTGTTCCGTCAGACTATGCGCCGTCAGCTTTAGAATATTCAACCTCGCGGCGCTCTATATGTGGAGTCTCTTCAACACGTTTTGCCGTCAGCCCATGCTGACGGCAATACACATTCCGTCGCCTATGTCCGAGATATGTTCCGTCACCCTTGTTCCATCATTTATCCTCATCAGTGTCTTTATGTTATTCATGCTTGTGTGATGTTATTCCATTCAGATCTAAAACATAATTCAGCTAATTATTACTTGTCTAAGAATTAGTCAACTCAATGACTTCCAAGGCCTAAAACCATAACAAGTTTTTAAAACACAAAGAAAAGGTAATTAAGGAGAATCAAGGACTTACATACCTTCATTTCCAAGCCAACCACCAATTGCATTCTTAGATAATTCAAGACTTCTTAACTCTTTGAAAGGTTGCAATAGAGACATGTTTGAGATCCAAGTCAAATTTGGATCATTAGAAAACCAGCCCATATTAATATTGGAGAGAGAGAGAGAGCTTAAAAACCAAAAAAAAGGGGACGAGAGCTTGATGATGTGACCTATGGCAGCGTTACATGTGACCATCTGCCAATCACAACACTTACTCGACTCGTTAACCCATGAAGATAAACTGTAGTTGCCAATAAAAATATTAGATGGCAAAAGTGTCTTAGACTTCAAAAATGCCTTCAATTCTAGCGACTTACCCTCTCTTCCTCAACACAACCTCTGCACTCATGAAATTGAGAGTTTATTTGAATATCATTTATTGTTAAAGATACTATAGTAAAATAATTTTTAAATATATGAATAGTATTATGGATCTATTTTTAATGAAAATTTTGTTGAAAAAATAGATTTATAAGTTTCATGAACAATATAAAGGATCCACTTAGAAAAAACACACATTTGGAAAATGCGCTTCGCAAACGTGCAGGCAAAAAGTAGTAAAGCCCACAGTAAAGACTTCACCAAAGATCACTCCATTGAGAAATAGGGTAGTGATTTATGAAACACCTATTTTCGTTTCTAGCAAAATTTGCTCTTGCTGTGTGGGAACGTCCCAAGACGGGGAAACTTACAGGTCGAGGGTATTATATAGAAAAAGTTTAGAGAAAGTTACGAAATCTTCCTTGAGGTTTAGTAAACTAACACTTGATCCTTTTATTTTTAAAATTTATATTATTCTTGATCAAAATTAATTGTCACCTAAACGGTGTGAACAAAAATACAAATTTCAAGAGGAAAACATAAACATCTTTATGCAATAATAAAAATGGTTCAAAGTCTCTTACTCTCTTTTAATAATCTCAAGTTTATTCTCCTACTGCCATGTGATTGCACGTTAGTCTCTGACAGGATCAATTTAATTAGTGGTGTTCTTATTCACCTCTTTATATATATATATATATATATATATATATAAAAACTTTTACTAGCTGCATAGTTTGAAAATTTAGTTTCCCAGTCCACTCCCTATAAACCAAATTAGTTTAACCTAAGAAATTAGCCAAAATCATAAACCGGGGTGTTTGTCTTCAGTAGATTCAAGATAAAATAGTCTGTGGATTCGGAGCTGCACATGGTCATGTGAGTAAGTTCTACAAGAGGTAACTTTAGATTTTAAAGAGAAAATCTATTGTAAATTTTCATTCTATAATAGTGAATTTATTTACGTTAAGAATAGTTAGATTAAATCATTCTCAGATTTTTTACCTTAAAACAGTTGGTTTCATTGGTTTTCCTGGATAATCATATTGCTTGCCTTCTTTACTTTTCTGCACTAAGTAATATGATTGTATGTGTTTAACCTAGATCTCATAATTAACCTAAGTAACTACTTGACTAATTTGTTAAGTTAAACTAATCTAGTTTATAGGGGTCTAAACAAACAAATAAACATATAAATATATATATATATATATATATATATAGATATATTATGGGTTATGTGTGATTGGATTCAGCGATTCTCGTTGGCATGGTCATTTTAAGTTCTCTAATTTTTGTTTAGTTGCAGTAAGTTTCGAGTAAAGCACTAATCACACTTTTTATCTTATTCTTTTATATTTTCACGGGTTCCGACAAATTCGTGTTACACCTTTTGCTTTATTAGCCATTATTGAAATTTGGAAAAGAGTGATGATGAAGTTATTATTCTTGAGGATAATGATGAAAGTAATTTGAGCAATATTAAATAGGGTAATGTTATTTCTTTTGGGTTCTGTCACGACTTGATCCTTATTTTTTCACCGATATAAGTGATATTAATTGTTAAATGTTAATATTATGAATTTTTACTTGGTTTTATTAACCACATTGTTATTTGTGAATAACATATCCAACCTCATTTCAAATTGATTAACGGGGTGAAATATTTCAATAACCGTTATTCACTAATATATCTAGAGTAAGAATCTTGGTCAATAATATATTGGCCAACTAATTTAAAATTCACGTGGACGTGAAGGGAGGGAGAAGGAAATTGAAAGATCTTTCAATGAAACATTTACATAACAATCAACTATTTGACATTGAACACAGAGGAGAAAAAGCGAAGTTCATGTGCGAGGAAAGTGGGACGAAGAAGAAGACGAAGGGGAAACGTGATTGACGGAGTAAAGAAAAAGGAAAACAAAGGAAAAGAACAGAAATAGAAGGGTTGAATTTTGTGCTAGACCTAACACGCGAAAATTACTGGTACAATTTGCTGAATTGCTGGAATTATATTCGACGTGTTGCAGGCAGTGGCAGAGTCAAGAATTCAGTTTAGGGACGGCAATGTTGAAAGCAAAATTAATCTAAAAAAAATTAATTGATATTAATAGCAAACTAAATACACAAATATATATTAGAGCCTGTTTGAATATCGTTTATTGCTGAAAACTGAAAACTAAATACTAAAAATACTGTAGTAAAATAATTTTTAAAAGTATGAATAGTGCCATAGGACCTAGTTTTAAAGTTGTTTTTGTTAAAAAAAGTACTTGCAGATCCCGTAAACTGTACACAAAACTCACCATTTTTCAGCAAAACGCAGGAACGCACACTTAATGTAATTTGGAGATTAATCTAAATAAATAGAGTTTAAACAATCAATTTTATTTCTTAAAATAAATTATTGTAAAAGTGTTAAGAGTATAACAATGTACTAGCAATTTTGTATCCTCACTGCCTTGAATGCTATTAAAAAATAATGTTGAATTCAACATTTTTTCTCTATTCTTTTAAGCAGTTAAAATTTGGAATATAGCAAAAACAAGATTGAAAAAAAAATTAAAAACTAAAAAATAAGAAAAAGAGTGGAGGCTATGGTTTTTGTGGTATATATGAATAAAAGTAGGCCATTTTCTTTTTTATAAAAAATAATGATTACGTAGAACCCACCAAGAGGAGAGTTGGTATTTTCATAAGTTGACACTGCAAATTATATAACTGGTAGACAATAAAGTAGTGTAAATGAAAATTGAATGTTTAACAATTGTGAAATTTATTGTAAAAAATATTGTATATACTATATAGTATTGCTATGACAATTGTAAAATTTGTTGTAAAAAAAATTGTGTAAATTCATTACTTTAGTCTTATGTGGGACCATTGAACTTTCTTTTCATTAGAAAAAGACGAAAATGTGCTATATACTTATAGTCTTATACGAGACATTAGATTGCTTTCTTTTAGAGGTAGAGAAGTCTTCTTATTTACACTAGGGGCAAAGTTGAGATAGAAAATTTTTGTCAAAGGGCAAATTGCTTTATAGGTATATCATATAGGAGTTTTTGGGGAGGTCAGGGGGGACACTTGCCCCCTCTAGCCCTCCCTTGGCTCCACCAGTGGTTGTAGGGGAATTAATTGTACCAGTCTGATGACTTGCATGAAAATTTGCATATCCATGAAGGTAAGAAATTGACAATTTTGATAATGATTGTATGTTTAATGTTTCGTAGCGGGTTTCAATTAGCTTAATTTGTAAGATAGCTTGACCCGGTTCATTAATTCAATTATTCAAGATGATTAATTAGGTTAAATTACATGCAAATCATGGAGGCACCAACAAATTACCAAAAATTCTAAATACATGAGAAAATAAATTTGACATGGTGATTTTTTGACAAATGGGAAAAACCTCTAATAAGGAAAAAACCCCACTAGGTAATTTTAAGGTCACTACTCCCAAGAATCCACTAATCAACAATCAAGCAGTTACAAGTATAAGAAATCTTGTCACTACCCTAGCCTATCCTAAAATACCAACTTACAATTGAACTTTTGTTTTAATACCCAATTAGACTTGATCTTGTAGTAGTCTTCTTTCCTTTGTTGCACAAATCTCCAATCTATGACTAACTCATTTGCACAAATCCTAGTACGCGACTAACTCTTACAACTTGAATGGTTATTGTTGGCTGCAAAGTTCTTCACTTTATCAACAATGAAGATTAGAAAGCACTTGGTTACAAAACCTTATGGCGTACAAACGTAGTAACTTCTCATAGAGAAAAATAAGCTCTTGGTCCTTGTATCTATGTATGACAACTCCTAAAATAAGCGTTATATATGTCTAGGGTTGTAAAAAGGAAACCCTAAATAAATACTACAACATGAGCCCAAATTCATATATGGAGTGAGGGGGTATTTTTGTACTTTTCAAAAATGGTTGTCATGCGGGCAAATTATTGCTAGACATGTGTCAATTTTTTAAAAGTAAAATAATTTAGTCCAAGTCACATAACATGTCGGCATTCCATTAGGCCACATAGGTAATAAACTAATAGATATAGACGGAAGAATGAAAAGTAGAAGGTTTTGCAAAGTTTAGGGTCGAAAAAAGAATTTTTGAAAGTTTAGGGACGAAAAAAGAACTTTTGTGAAAGTTTAGGGACGAAAATGATATTTTACCCTAAAAAAATTTGAAAAAATAGTTCCCTAAATATTTATTTTAACAGTATAAAATGTCTATTATTAATTTTTGGGACCTAATCTATCATATTATAATAGATTTTAAATTTATTCTATGTTTCTTTATATATACTAATATGTAATTCATGCTTAAACACAAGAATGATAAATTGTAGTGGAGCTATTGATGTTAGTTTGAGTTATTAAATATATCGAACATTAGATTGATTAAGACATTTAGAGGTACTAAAATGATTTTTCCTTGAAATTTAATTGATATTGGTTACACCAAGTTTTTCATTACACTGCTGTTATGTATATAATTTTTAAAATTTTAGATTAGTTGAGATACATGACGCAAAATTAGCAAAATTAGACTCTAATTAAATTCTAATTTGAAATCTAATTGGATTTTCTCTTAGTTTTGGCTATATATATATATATATATATATATATCTATAGATGGGTAATTTCAAAACAATACCTTGGAATCGAATTTTGTTAGCCAATCAAATAAAACATTCATTGGAATAATTGAAATGATTGGAATTTTGATTGAAATATAGATTTGGTTTACCTCCAATACTTTTTATAACTAGATATCTCTTTTTATTTTAAATATACAATGGCAAGTATTAGTGGATATTAATCTCCATATCTTATTTAGTAAGTTGTTGATGTGGCAGTTTCTCATTAAAACAAAAGGAGATTTCAGTTAAAAAAGTACTGAAGTAAGCCAAACCCTTGAAATATTGTAGGGGCATTAATTGTACCAATTTAATGAATTATATAAATGAAACTTTGTGTATCGATTGTGGTAGGAAATTAACAATTTTGATAATGATTGTGTGTTTAATGTTTCTTTATGGGTATTAGTTAGTTCAACTAATAATTTTTTTTTTCTTTTTTATCATTGAATAAGAAATTTGTGATTCAAATTCTAATAACATCAAAAACCAATTAGTGTCTATCTAGAGTCGGTGCTTCATGCTTTCTAGTCATTTCGAGAACTGGAGGTGGTTTGGTCTGATGTAGAGCTTTGGGATTTTTGGCAAACAACACAATTAAAGACTCCACAAAATTGGCTGCATGGATTTTCAATGAACATAGCAACCTAGACTTGTTTGCTATTATTGTATGGTCTATTTGGAATCAACGTAACCAAGTATGCTCACCATCTTATACCATAAGTTTCCAAGGATCGGCTCGATGAATTTCTGGCAATGTAACCACCACCACAACCCCCTTTGATTACCCCTCGAGTTCGCTGGCACCCCCTACCACCGGGTTTTGTCACAATAATCTTTGATGGATCGATTTTTGCCAAGGATAACAAAGTAGGAGCTAGTACTGTCATTCGGAATACCGATGGACTTGGTTTGGCATCTCAATCTTGACCAATAAATCAAGCTTACAGTTCCCTGGCTATCGAGGCAATAACAGCTCTGTCTGGTCTTCACTCACGCTATCTTGGAAGGGGACTGCCTCTCACTTATGTCAGCCCTACAAAATGACTCTGATATATTATCACCTGATGGTCGACTAATTGACGATGTTTTACTTTGTTATAGTTCTTTTCATAAATTACATTACTCTCATACAAAGAGAGAAGGTAATAAGGTTGCTCATTACATTATGAGATATGCTTTAAATATTTCTGATTTTGTTGTGTGGATGGAGGATGTTCCACCACCAGTTTCTATTGTTGTTAAGGCTGATGCAGCCAATTTATTTTAATATAAGCTACGTAGGTTGGATTCTCAAATATTGATTTTAACATGTGAAAAAAATCTATCATACAATTAAAGATTATATAAATTTATTTTGTGTTTCTTTAAATATATATTGGAATTTTCAAAAAAAAAAAACTTTGAATTGAATTTTGTTAGCCAATCAAATTAGAAAATTCATTGGAATAAAAAATAAATAAAAAAAGAAAGATAAATTTGCAATCCTGCATATTGACTAATCAGTTTAATTGATACATGAGTAAATTACTAAATATAGAGACATTTAAGATATACTATTGTAAGGGCAGGCTTTAGTTCCTGAGCCCAAAAGGTAGAAGGATTCAGGAACAAAGAACCCAACACAATGAATTTTTATAGAGTGGGCTGAAAAACTAGGATTCAATGGATTGGACAACGCTCACAACAGACAAGATGATAAGAAGACAAAGACAAGCAGGCTTTATGTAAAGAAATTCTTCCTTAGTCCACATCCAAGGAGGGTAGTTCTTGATTATATTACTTTTAGATTTGAATACAATTTCAGTTCTTCATACTACAGTGTTTTTCTTTTCTACAAGTTCTCTAGTCCCCCCTCTCTCTAAAGGATTTCTTACATTATATAGCCCCTTTTAGCTGATCTTGGTTCTCCATTTGTTGATCATACAAGTCACTACTTGAGTACTTGTCCCATCATACGCCTTCCTAAACTTTCTGTGAGTTGAGGCAACCAAGGTAGCAGTGTTTAGGGGTTTTCTCTACATAAATGCGACTAGGGGGTTTGGTGGAATGCATTAAATGTGATGGCAACTACCCTCCTTTTAGTCACATCAGGGCTAACCCCCTCCCTAAAACTCTTCCTCTACAATGTGCCCCCCTCCTGCAATATGCCATTGACGTGGCCATGGCCCGACTTTCCGACCTTACCATCTGTGTGTATGGGCTCCTCAAAACTGTATTGGCCTCCTTGGCCTTGGGTATGACACGTGGCATGATTACCTTTTTGAATTTCTATACCCCATAACTATTAATAATATACATTAAATAAAATATTTTTGGATGGGAATTGGATTTTTTTGTCAAACAGTACAAATCATAACTCAAGGAGAAGTTTCTATCAATTTTATTGTAAAAATCTTGGCAATGAAAATGTCTTAAATATAAGCTTAAATTGAATAAGGATGTGCTGTGAACCTAGATGTTTACTCCCATCAATAATATCCCACCACATCAAATTTTTTGACAGAAAAGAATAGACAATGACACATATTATCACATTCCTTTTCAATAAATATATGCAAATATTAAAATAAAAACATGAAAACAAAATGTCCAAAATAATGTAGAACAGACCGCCATGGTCTTAGACTTTCAAGCGTGCCTGAAATCGCATAAGGCAAAAAGGCACTAGTAGTAATCATTTGGGTGATGAAGTGGGAATTGCATGAAATTTGGCAGTTTGAAGCTGAGCAATAGTCATTGCTTTGCCACGAAGTGCACCCTGATTTTGGCAAATTCCTTCATTTACCCGTAAAACAATGATTTTGCTGTTTTTGGTATTTTTTTTCCTTAATAACTTTTTGCTCAAAAGTCAAAATAAGGTCCCAAGATGACCCCCTAAGGTTAGTAGTTTATGATTTTGCATTTAACTCAATTTTACAATTTTTGGTAAAATTTAGTATTTTGCCACCTAATCTCGTAAGTAGTGTAAATTAGGGGTTTAGACGTTTCCTACTCATCCTAGGATTTTACTTTTTCAGTATTCATATGTTTTGTAGCCTCCAAAAGCAAATCCGATTATTATCAATAAAATTGCGGAGTTTTTCTTAAACTTTTCTTTGGAGGATTCTAGTTTTTCACCTTGTGGATTAAAGGAACCCCTCATGGATTCAAGGTTTACTACCAAAAGCTAATAGTTTAGTTTCTATTCCATCAAAAAAGCATCGTGTGTGCTATATTTAGATTTCCATGACATCACAAAACAAAGTGCCAGAAGGAGAACTACCAGAGACGATGCTAGAGCTAGGAGCCACCACCTTCAATGAAGTCATTTCATCATCGTCCAGCCTTGGGCTCATGATTTTTTCATCTCCAGCTTCTTCTTCAATAACAACATGTGCATGACGACGACTGGTCTTGCCTGTTCATCTCCGTCAACATATCTATAAACATTGGTTATTAATGATGACCCCACTAATTCATGACAATACTTTGCTCCGATTTATTTTTAATACTTTGATTTATATTTAAGGAGATTATATGATAATGTATAATACTGCATATCCTTTTGTTGTGAAATAATTTGATTTGGCTGGACATTATTGGCACGTGTAAATAAATGTGATTACATTATACTAGATTCTTGTTGTCATTAATTATTCTTAGTTAGATTAAATACTTGGCCAAATCGGCCATTTACCACTTTTTGTGGAAATTATTAGCAACATACCACTGTTTGCAAAATATGTAGCAATATACCACTTTTTTGAAACTTGAGTTCATGAAACTTGAGTTTGCTATGTAAATCAAGTTTTAGACACTCGAGTTTCATAAAAAAACTTGTGCTGATGTGGATTTTTTTATTGAAAAAATGCCACATGGAACTCAAGCTTCGTAAACTCGAGTTCCATGCAACTCTATACTCAAGCCTAACAAGCTCGAGTTCTTTGTAAATACAAAACTCAAGCGTAATGCTCTTTTTTTTTTTTTTTTTTTTCTTTTTTTCTTTTCCTCTATGGTACTCACGCTTACCAAGCTCGAGTTCCTTGTAATATGGAACTCGAGTTTGGTAAGCTCAAGTTCCTTATACTTTTTTTTTTCCCTAATAATCAACAAATAAACATAAACATAAAAATAAGCAATTTTTTCATTTGAACGCACAAACATATGTTTTAATTTATTTAAATAAAAGCGTTGTAAAATATAGAAATTTTAATTTCAAAATATTAATTTTTAGGCCACACATACCCTTTGTTCATTCATTTTTAACACACTCATCAATTTCTAACTTCTTGGAAGCGTTATGGTAAAATTGGTTAAAATATTGGGGGTTACAATTAGAAATTAGAACAACATGTAAAAGAAAAATCTCACTCCATTTTTAGCCATGGGGACACCGAAAGAAGTTTAAGCTACATATTGTTACTTTATCAATCCTGTTCCGAATTACTGTATGGTCAAATGATTGATAAGTATTGCAAAAAGAATGGACCACTCGTATATAAAGAAGAACTTATGTCTTACCACGTCTGGATATGTAAGTTCTTGACTTGCAGTGTTTCTAAGAGGAATGTGAAAGATTTTTTGTGTACATCTAAATGTTTGGCTGATGATGTGAAAGTTGCTTTAGCAATTGTTTTCTTGGTGAGTTGTACCACACCATGTTATTGAGTGACATATTATCTCCAACACGATCTGAGATGATATGTTACTTTATCAATCTTGTTTCGAATTACCGTATGGTCAAATGATTGATAAGTATTGCAGAAAAAGTGGACGACTCAGACATGAAGAAGAAGTTACGTTTTACCACATCTAGATATGTAAGTTCTTGACTTGCATTGTCACAACCCAAATCCATGGAACATGAATTTAGATGCATGACTAACTTGCTAATCTTACATGACTCAATAAGCATAATTAATCCAAAATAATTTAAAACTCCAAAGAATCAATGCCCTTAATAAATAATCTCTTACAAAATTCTAAAAACTCCACAAATTGGAAATAGTCTCCAAAATATAAAACATGAATTACAAAATAACGATAACTAAAATCCTTTAAGGCTTCCAGTAATACTGACATTGCCTACAACTCCCACGCTTTACCTTGCACCTTACAAAGCGATCCAAAGGTTCTAAATTCCCAACTACACTTTAATCTGAAAATATAGTAATTGAAGGGGTGAGCCATACATCCAGTAAGTAATTATACAGAATACACAATGGAATAGAGTAAAGCCAAGCATGAGTATTTTGATTTTTCACAAACTTATTCAATGATATCGAAAATAATTATTCCAAAACATATAATGAATCACTTAATATAATCGTAATCACATCTTAAATTCATTAGAAAGCACGTACATATAATTGATCAGAGCATAGTGTCACATATACACATCATATATTCTCACATACAATCCTATGAGCGGATACCAACATCTAACCCCTACTGGTGAGGGATCAACACATATTCTCACATACAATCCTATGAGCGGATTTACACATATATCTGATATATCTGATCAATTCTAAAAACACTTATTTTGAGTCACATATGACAAAGAAAAATTTGTACAAAATATAATAATTTACTTGATATTAACAATTTCTTTTCAAATACAAAGGCATATCAAAGATCACAATATCGAATAGAACATAAATCAAAGGATGCTTGACTCTCTTAGAGAATGAATAAGAACCGAAGAGTTTATATAAATATATTAGAATTCTTGAGTAAATCTGAAAATTCAATTTGCTAAAATAAACATTTTAAATATCATTTGGAGAATAGGAATATGACTTTAAAATCACTTGGTTTTAACAAATTTAAAGAACAAGAACCTTTTTAGAAAGCTTACATTGAAACTCAATTATTTACGGAAAAATAGTTTAGTTTAGAAATCATCTTTTAAATGAGATTTGGAAATTCAAAACTTATTTAAAGTTCGAAGTATCTCTTTAAAACATTATTTAATAGTCGAAATTTCTCTTTCAATGATGTAAAAATACTTTTGACAAACTTTAGAAAATATAAGTTTGAAATACAAAACTTTTGAAAACTTTTAACTTCTAAGAACCTAATGGACAAAGCTTGTGCATATTATGCATAATTACTTACAGCACTTGAATCTCTCTGAAAGTCTAGCCGAAACAACCTCCAAAAAACCTCAAAACACTCTTAAATAAGACCTATATTCAATCATATAAATTACTTACTATCCATCAAAAAATATAAAATTTATCGAATTATACAAACTAACTCACTAGGAAAATACTTTGCTGAACTAATAACACTTTTAACACTAAATTAAAGTTTCTCTACCCAAGAATATGTTTCCTTGAATTTATCAAATCTCCGGGGCAGCAGCTAATACTTTAGGATTTAAGGTAATCTACATAACCCCAAAAACGTTAAAGCCACCTAATATATATAACCACAATAGAAAACCTTACAGCCATCCTAATGTATATATAACCACAATTGAAAAGGTGAAAGCCTCATGATTGAAGATTTGATCCGTGACTTGTTCATGGATATACACGGTGGCCAATTCTAGAATTTAGTATATATATATATATATATATATATATAAACCAATGAAGACATAAAGCTATATAAATGAATTGAGTTACGTAATCCGTGGCTTTGTTCTAAAATACTCACAGTGGCTACCTATGATTTAATATACATATAACCAAAAGGAGATGTAAAGCCATATACATAACCTTTCTCAATTCACGGCTTGTACTAGAATGCACACAATGGGCAACTTGGGGTTTTAATACATATTAACCCTAACGAAAACGTGAAAGTCCTATACATATATTAAGATTGTAATCCATGATAAAATTCTAAACCTTTGATTTTAACAATTGAAAAATCATACCTGAAATCCTTTGGTTGCCTCTTTAATTAACTCCAAGGAAAAAAAAAAACACCTTCTAGCCTCCTTAGTGATGAAACCCTTCTTATCCCAAACCCTAATTATCTTTTCCTCCAACTTATATTTTAACACATCAGAGATGTGGGCTTGGTGGGGTAGCGGGCTGGAGTTTAAAATCGACTTAAGCTTATCTCTTTAGTCTCCAAGTGGCCCATAAAACATCTTTCTCTTTGCTTTTTATTTATTTATTTTAATTGCCTCACTAAATTTGTATGCACTAAAACTCTAATTTTCTCACCTATTTGTAGCACTACAAAATTGTATACTCCCATCTTACTGTGCACACACATATAGTACATCAACTCTATATTAAAATTGACAAGGTACAATGATAATCATAAAATCAAAATTGGGGTATTACCAGCAGTGTTTCTAAGAGGAATGTGAAAGATTTTTTATGTATATCTAAATGTTTGGCTGACGATGTGAAAGTTGCTTTGGCAACTTTTTTTCTTGGCGAGTTGTAGCACACCATGTTTAGATATTGTTCACTGTTTTCTCCTAAAACACCATGTGAAATTGTGTTTTCTAAATTTAAAAACCAAATCTGAATGCTTTTTTCATGTTTCAATTTCACAATAATTGAATATGTTTTTCTACATTGATAAAATCTGTTTCTACATTAATAAAATTTGCTTTTTGCACATCATGTCTATAGTATATTCAAATCTGTTTACTACATTCATAAAATATGTTTTCTGAATTAATTAAAACTATTCACTATTTTCTCATAAAAATTGTTCACTGTTTTCTGCATAAACTGTTTCTAGCATTCTGCATAAATTTATTTTTTGTTTAGCATTATTTAAAAAATTGTTCACTATTTTTTCTGCATAAATTATTCACAGTGAATAATTTTGATGAGAAAACAATGAACGTTTTAATTAATGTAGAAAACAGATTTTATGAATGCAGTAAGCAAATTTGAATACATAGTAAGCAAAATTGAATATACAGTAAATGTGATGTGCAGAAAGCAAATTTTATTAATGTAGAAACAGATTTTATCAATGTAAAAAAACAGATTCGATTATTGTGAAATTTAAACATGAAAAAGTATTCAAATTTGGCTTTTAAATTTAGAAAACACAATTTCACATGGTGTTTTATGAGAAAACAGTGAACAATATCTAAAAATAGTGTGCTATAACTCGCCAAGAAAAAAATTTGCCAAAGCAACATTCACATCATCAGCCAAACATTTAGATGTACACAAAAAATCTTTCGCATTCAGAAACACTCAAGTCAAGAACTTAGATATCTAGACGTGGTAAGACGTAAGTTCTTCTTTATATTCAAGTGGTCCACTCTTTCTGCAATACTTATCAATCATTTGACCATACAATAATTTGGAACAGGATTGATAAAGTAACAATATGTAGCTTAAATTTCTTTCGATGTGCCCATGGTTAAAATTTGAGTGAGATTTTTATTTTACATGTTATTCTAATTTCTCATTGTAACGCCCAATATTTTAACCAATTTGACCATAACGCTTCTGAGAAGTTAGAAATTGATGAGTGTGTTAAAAATGAATGAACAAAGGGTATGAGTGGCCTAAAAATTAATATTTTGAAATTAAAATTTCTATATTTTATAATGCTTCTATTTAAATAAATAAAAACATATGTTTGTGTGTTTAAATGAAAAGAATTACTTATTTTTATGTTTATGTTTATTTGTTGATTATCAAAAAAAAAAAAAAAAGTGTAAGGAACTCAAGCTTATTAAACTCGAGTTCCATATTACAAGGAACTCGAGCTTGGTAAGCTCGAGTACCATTGAAGAAAATAAAAAGAGCATTACGCTTGAGTTTTGTATTTACAAAGAACTCGAGCTTGGTAAGCTCGAATATTGTGTTGTATGGAACTTGAGTTTACTAAACTCGAGTTCCATATGGCATTTTTTCAATAAAGAAATCCACGTCAGCACAAGGTTTTTTTTTTTTTTTTTTTTTAAATGAAACTCAAGTGTGTAAAACTCAATTTACACAGAAAACTCGAGTTCATGAACATGAGTTTCAAAAAAGTGTTATATTTTGCTACTTATTTTGTAAATAGTGGTATGTTGCTAATAATTTTTGCGAAAAGTAGTAAATGGCCAATTTGGCCTTAAATACTTTGATATATATTTTCCATCAATTAGAGAATCTTGAAGATTGGAGAAATATATTAGTAATGCTACAATTACAAACTCTTTTACAACATTTTTACAAATTATTGATGTGACCAATTTCTTATTAGTTTTTATTTAGACCCACCATTAATATCACTTTTTCATTTACCAATAAACACTCACCACTTAAGCAATTTGTAAAATTTTTTGTATAAAAGTTTGTATTTCTAACATTACTCAAAATATATAAGAGCAAGAACACAAAGAGAAATAAAATGAAGGAAAAGCAAAACAGAATGTAGTTAGATTAAATAATTAATGTAATTTAAATTTAAACTCTACTATTAGTTTATTACTATATGTTTCAACAGAAAATATATGTATTTAAAAAGACCTATCTCAAAAACCCAACAAAAAGAAAAAGAATCCCTTGTTTTCCTGTATTTGGTTGGCAAATCTTAAATTAAGCTAGAAAACTTTTTTTTTTTTTTTTAGTTTGCAAGGAAAATCGTTTACTTTTTTCGTAATTCCAAATAATTTTATAAACAGAACATTCATTCATGAAAATAAATTAAACCCAATTAGGAAAACATATTTATTGTTTCCGTCATTTGAGCTCCCAAACGGGAAAATATATCTAAATAAATAAATAAAAAGTATCTAAATTTGTTATTTATATACAGAAAAGCAAACAAAAAAAAAAAAAAAAAGTCATTTAATTATTAGGATTCAGATTCTCTTACTGTAACTTCCATTAATTATTTAATCTAACTACATTCTGTTTTGCTTCTCCTTCTTTTTTCTCTCTGTGTTCTTGCTCTTATATATTTTGAGTAATATTAGAGATTCAAATTTTTTTACAAAAAAATTTTATAAACAGCTAAAGTGGTGAGTAATTATTGGTAAATGAAAAAAATAATATTAATAGTAGGCTTAAATGAAAATCAGTAAAATTAAAATTTGATCACATCTATAATTTGTAAAAATATTGTAAAGCAGTTTATAATTGTAGCATTATTCATATATTTCTCCAATCTTCAAGATTCTCTAGCTTACATGAAGATTTTCTTAATTTATTATAAAGATTTACTTCGTACAAAATCTTAAATGTCATATATATAGTTTCATATCATTTAAAATTAGTTACCATAATTTACTACTCCAGCCTTTGGGATATCATTATTATCAAATATCATAACTATATATCATTAGATTTGGAATTTATTGGCCTGTCTAGATTTAAATATGGGACTTGTTTGACACAGCAAGAAAAGAGCTTATTTTTCCTTTGCGTACAGTTTTCGCTGGTTGAGTGGGAGACTTTGACTAATAAGTAATAATGGGTCTGCTTTTCTTTTATTAATATTTTAAAGATAACTTCTTTGTTAATGGGCGACTCCGAAAATTAGTCTCGTCTCACACTCCCTCCATCTGTGTCTGCCTGACTCGTATAATAATGATGACAACTTCTTGGAAAAGGTAAAAGAAATCCTACCTATCAAAAAAAAGGTAACAGAAATTCTAAAACTCATTGGAAAAGAAATCCCAAACCCAAATAGAAATTGTTTGTCCTATTCTTTATATTTCACTTTATAATTTACAGATTATAGTATAGCATGTCTCTGATTTTAAATTCTATTTTCAATTTTGGTTATTTTAAAAAGAAGAATATTAAAAAAAAAATTGTGACGGTAATTGGTGAAGTATAAAATGAAGCACAAAAAGTGTGACAAGAGATTTGTAATCTCATAATCTCCTTCCTTTCTCTCTCTCAATTATAGTGTTTATACCTAAAGGACGAAAATCAACAAGGTTTAGTGGTCGTCTAATCCTATAATACCTCGCCGTGTGACCATTTACTTAGTCAAGTTATGCTAAAAAAGAAAAATCAATTGTCTACCTTTAAAGACTACTAGGATTTGAATTCTACGAAGTAAGAAAATGCCAAATTATCATTTTAGTAAAAGTTGAATACGCCCTACCAAACACAATAATAATCCACAAACACGGTTCAGACTTCAGACCAAGCACAAATCTCCTCATCCTCATCCTTTTATCAAAGCCTCACCAGACCTCCAACTCACTACACACACCGTCAAAGTCCCTACTGGAGCCTAAAAAATATGCTAGAGCTACCATGACTCTGCCAAGGACAAGGTCAGTAAGTTACTACTACCAAACTGATTTGGTGGAATTTTCCTCCACCCCAGTACATGATGGTTAAAAGATCTATCCATGCATACTTTTAGTTAAATGGTATTTTGAATAAGTTATGTGACTTATTCAAATTATTAAGTGTAAACTGTAAAGTCTTATAAATCGTCACATTGTAGACTAAAGAAAATTCCTTCAATCTTAGTTTGGAGAAGTCCTTTCAAGTTTCAACAAATCTACTCCGAAATCCACAAACCCATACTCCGTGCCTCTTGGGATCCAATAGGTAAAAAGGACCATTTTCCACCAAAATTTAAAAGTAATGTCATTATGTCAATCAGTTGTAAGATAAAATTCAAACAACTTAAAAGATCCCATAGGTAAAAGGGCACATGTAAGAGCCTAGCATTTTCCGACAAAATTTAAAAATAAGTAATAAAATTATGTCAATGAACTGCAAGATAAAATTGAAATATTTTAAACGTTCTAATAGGTGGCCTATGTAAGAGCATAGCGTTTTCCATTGTACCAAACATCGAAAAATGCAGGAAACATTTTCCACTAAAATAAAAGAAAAATAATATTATGATAGTGTTTGTTACACACGTATTGTTACACACTTTTTTTTTTTTAATTGAAGTTGAAAACACGATTTCAAAACTGAAATCTTGTTTTTATTTAATGATTTCAGTTCAGAAAATGTAACAGTTTTTATTCATAATATAAATATTATATCAATAATATGTAAGATAGAATTCAAAAGGCCTAAACAATCCAATAGGTAAAAAGTTTCATGCAAGAGCCCTAGCATCCTGCTGAAGCTTGAATGATAAGAGCTCCATATTAACATTGAGCAAGGATCTTAAATAAGCATGCCTTGCCCACTCACTAGAATGTCCACCATCCTCAAACGAAGAACACCCCTCTACCCATCACCAAAAGCAGCGACAATTTCTTTTTTGGACAAGTTAAATAAGAAAAGAACATTGTATGCATTCTTTAACTACATAAGGGCAAAGCAAAAATGACAATACAATTGTTTATGTTCTTCCACAAAACCTTTAATAATATAAACAGATGTTTTCTCTTACACAGTACAGTAATTAACTACAGTTAGTCCTCTACGTAAATGAACAAAAAATCAACATAACTTAAAGTTCAATGGACAAAAGACATCTACACTCCTATTCTCCTATGCTCTAATCATACATGTTAACCTTAAATACATTTTTCTTATGTTAACCTATCAACATTACGCTAAGAATGTGATGATATAATTATCAATGAAATAGCTCATCTTTCTACACAAACCTCTCTTCCCAAAACATCATCAAAGTGGACTAAATGAACCGATATGGACTAAAATAGACCAATATGGACGATAATAGACTGAAATGGACTAAATTGGATCGAATGGACCGAAATAGACCAAACAGACTGAACGAACCAAAATGGTCCGAACGAACCAACGTGAACTAAAATGGACCGAAATATAATTTTTATTGTTTATTATATTTTTTATTATTCAATGTTAATTATATTGTTCAAATATTTTATTTAGCTTACATATATCTTTTCATTAACTCATGCATCGCACAAGCATATTAATAATAAAAAGAAAAGTATACACTTAAATTAGAGGGAATAATTAAAATAATTATAAATTCAATCAAAAAAATTGTTAGGGTTTCGTTTTGGAGAATTCCTTGTGACAAATTTTTTATTAAAAAGGTTTGTAACATGTTTAATTAAGTTAAATGATATTCACTGTGAAGAGTTGCTTGAAGAATTGCACAGCTGGAAGTTTTGCTTAAGCAGAACTTAAGCCAAGTAGAGAGTTCGCCTGAGTCGTATTAGATGTTTGCTTGAGCGAGATCTCAATATACATAATGTGACTCCTACTTGATAAATAACTTTTGCTGGTTTTTAATTTGCATACACCATGTAGCATAACTTTTAACCTAAGAAGGCCATACCATAGAAAGTCTAGAAAAGCCTTCCTTTCAGTGCAAAATCAAGGAGGTTCTTTTCATTCTTGATCCTATATTGATGAACCATTGCGCAAGAACCTTCAAGAGCGTAAACTTAGTTGAAACCACAACTTCCCGGAGTTTTGATTTCGTGTATACAACATTCGTGGTGGAAATCATATAGAAGAAGTCTAAAGATTTTGGAGCCAGAGGGTCATTTGCTTGAGTAACAAAGTCTAGCTAAAAGGTTTGTAAGTCGGTCTCATGGCAATTTCTTTTATAGAGGATTCTTTATGGGATAGGTTTACCCTTAAAGTGGTTTTTTTTTTTGAAGTCCTTCAGAAGCTTTCCACAATGTCACCAAATCCTTGTGTTCTTTATGATTTATTTTTACTTCTTTATTGATTGTGGTGATGCATGAGAATTTAATTTACCAATGTCAATTTTTTACAACTATTTGGATTGATGTTGCGTCCAAGTGAAATTCAAGTATGGTTATTAGAACAGTTAGGGGTCAAAACAGAATTTTCACAATTTATTCACATTATCTATGTTATTCTTAATAAATCACGTTATTTAATTTTCCTTTTTTCTTAATGATATGTTGTACAATTGAAACTAGTTTCCCATTTAAAGATATCGTATGCCACAAAATGACTTACATGTTTTTTTATAAGCAGATGAGCATTACATATGGCTATTAAAAACTTCCTTCTAATTGTTTCAAAACAAAACTACAATAGAGGTAGGAAAACTGTAAACAGAACACTTTGTTTCATATTCATAATAATCATTATTCATAACCAAATAGACACATAGGTGTCCATCATCGCCTATTAAGTATAACTAATGACAAATACAGTTTGGCAACCTTAATTTCTAGCTTATAAAATGCAAAATTATAGCACCAGTACATACAATTCTCAATCAAATTGAAGCATCGTTGTTGCCAATAAGGATTAATATAAAGAATACAAGATTCACCAATAAAGAAAATAGCGTATAATACGATAAAAGTTGTGGAGAAGACTAATGGATCCACATCATACCATTTTCCGTGACTTGCATTTGAAGATTTTATTGGTGATGGAGGTGATTTATCAACCCTGGCGCAACTTTTCTCTTGTGGTGGTCCACAAAGAAATGGATTTCCTTCGTAACTGCTATTTTGAAATGTTCCAAATTGTCCTTTCATGTCTAGAACTTTACTTGATAAGTTGTTGTAAGCCTCACTGAAAACTTCTAGAAGTGCAAATTAATCAATGTTGAAGGAATTTCTCCACTCAAATTGTTGTGAGAAAGGTCCAAACACTCCAACTGAGTCAATTTTGAGAATGTATTTAGTATGGAACCTGTCAACTAATTGTAAGACAAGTTTAGTGCAAGAATTGGAGATAGTTGTCCTAACTCTGGAGGGATGCCACCTGTTAGTTTGTTGACTGATAAATCCAATCTAGACATGAGATCAAGAATGCCACCCTTGTAGAAGTAAGATCTATATTTCATTACAAACTCAATCTCAATTTGTGCAGCAACCTCTAGTTCTACCTCAAAATTTTCAAAATTCCTTTTGACGATACTTTGATATGGGGCAATTATATCTCTGAACTCCAAAAAAGTGGAATTTGGTTCAGTAAGGCCATCAAAAGCATCTATCTTCTCAAATTTAGGTCATGAAAGCAATGCGACATTGTTCCAAAAAAATTGTTCCTAGAAAGATCCTTTATCGCAATATTCTTTAACTGACACAGCCTGTCTGAAATCACACCACTAAAATTGTTGCCACTCAACAACAATATTCTTAAATTTGGAAGCACGCCCACTTCATTAGGGATTCTACCAAAAAATATATTATCTCTAATGTCCAATGTCACCAGATGAAATGAAAAATTGAAAGAAAGTTTTGGTAATGATCCAGTGAGTTTGTTGCCTTGTAAAAATAGATGGCGAATAATATAGAAATCAAGGCAAGAAGGTGACCATTCAAAAAGCAAGTTATGAGAAAGGTCTATTAAAATAAATGCATGCATTTCACATGGAATTGGACCTTTGAAAAAATTATTACTCATGTCTACAGACCATAAGTACCACAGATTTCCTGCCCGCAATCTGGGAATTAAACCTGAGAAGCCGTTGTTGCTAATATCTACAAGCCCCAGCTGACTACCAGCTGTTGGTACCATAGTTGGCAAAGTACCAGTTAACTGATTGTTTTTTAATTCCAAAATACGTAAGCTATTGTTAAAAAATTGGAATTCCTCCAAGAAAATTTCACCATGAAATTTATTATAAGATAACTTCAAAACTACCAGGGAGGTGCAATTGGCAATCAACTTCATTGGCACCTCCCCTGGAAAATTATTATTGGACAAGTCCAATTTCTCCAAATTACTCATGTTACCAATTGAGGATGGGAGAAAACCTTCAAAATGATTTTGAGATATATTTAGATATTGTAAGTTTGGAATCATCTTTCCAATATTTTCTTGCAGCTGCCCATTAAAGTTATTGTAAGAGAAATCCAACCAAGAAAGATTACTGCAATGATCTATTGGCAAATGAAATTGACCCCCAAAATAATTTATCCCAAAGATTTAGCAATTGCAATCTAGTATTGTTTTCAATCAACCAAACAGGGAAGCTTCCCTTCAACCTATTGTGAGAGACATCAACCAATTCCAATTCTTGCTGGTAAAAGAGAAACTTTGGAATGTTGGAGGATAACTTATTCAGATCACAGTTAGGTAGCACTAGCACCTTTAACTAAAACGAAGGTTCCCAACTGGGATTTTCAGTTTCGATCTCAAATGTGTTGCTTTCACTCACAATTTTGTTACCGTCTTCAATCCGGTAGTTTTCACCTTTCAATCGAATCACTCTGAGGTTAGAGTGATTGGCAAATGAGCTAAATGAGAATAAACCCCCAAAATGATTATAACTAAGATCAATGTACTCAAGGGATGTCAAGTTCGCTATCACGGATGAAGACAAATTTCCACTGAATTGGTTCTTAAATAGATCTAATAACCTAAGAGATGTCAAATGACTTAGACATGGAGGGAGGATCCATTCAAAGTTATTGTTAGAAAGATCTAACTCTTCAAGTTTCTTCAGCATACCCAAATCTGTCAAAAGCAATAACATTAATAGTGTCCATCCTAATTATGTGCCAATGTAAAAATAACAAGACAATCAATTAGTTTATTGGCCAGAATAGTAATTTGAAAGAATATGTTTTGACCCTTTGGATTATCAACCAGTAGATTAAACTATTTAATCCAATTGACAAAATTATGTAAACAAGATTATCATAGGTTAATCACCCCAAGCAAGCGTGTCACCATATGTAAAAAGTAATTCATGATAAACTCAGCAATATGGTGACGAGGTGAAAAGCTAATGGAAAACCTTGAAAGATAAAAACGCTACAGGGTTTGCATAAAACCTTGAAGATTTTATATTTGTAACAACACTCTGAGATGGCTCTGTGGCTCCAACTCTTGATCCGCACCATGTTAGTACGTAGCAACACAGCAGATGATAATTATCTTAGCTCTTTCGACTCACGGGTTGATGATTTCTTGGTTTAGGTTTTCTCTTTTGTAGTACATGTCACTAAGTATCTTATATATTTTTGCGTGTAAGACATGAAAAACAAGGTAGCACTAACTCAACTAAAACATGTCAAAATCCGTGTTTCAAGATTTTCAATCGATCAAGTTGCTATCAAGGAAGTTTCAAGAATCTTCTTTTGATCGGTCAAGCTACGATCAAATGGCTATCAAAGACACTTATTTGATTGATCAATCATCAATCAAATAGGTGTCTTTTTTGAACTACATTTTGGACTTGTAATTTTGAACTCCTGGTGACACATTACATATTCAAACAAGATTACATTGTCACAGAATGTGCTGATAAAACCTAACATGAATAATTATATTTCAGTCATTCTTCTTCACATGTTTTTAGTTTGTCAGATAAGTATAGGTAACATTAACAAAGTATAAATGCCAGATTTCATGTATATTCTTACCTTTAGCATGTAAATTCCCATGGAGTTTATTTGGAGATAATGATATAGCCTTGAGAGAAGATAGTGTCCCAGTATATGGAGAAATAATTCCAGTGAACATATTACCACTCATATCTAAAATCTCCAAACTTCTGAAATTTGTCATATCTGGCAAGAGAATTAAAAAGAGAGTGTAAAGAGTAAATCTTTAAAATGGCATACTTGTGGATACTAAAAGACATTCCTTCTCACAGGTAAATTATTTTAGCCATTAAAAAATGTATGATGGAATTTTACCCTTGAATGGTAGGCTTCCATTGAGTCGATTCTCTCGCAAAATGAGTACCTCCAAATTTCTTAGATTACTCAATTCTAAATCATAGGTGAAGAGAATTACATAAGTCATATTGAAAGAAAAATTAGGATTTAAAGAATTCTTTGTGGTAAAGTACTCTAAAAACTCTAGAGGATCTTAATCTTATTAAGTGCATTGAAGTATTCACTAGAAAGCACATACAATTAGCATAAATATAGATGAGGTCAATAAGACATATAAGATTTCAATTTTTTTTTTTGAGTTTTTCATGGTATTTTTTATAAAGAAAATTAAGGGGGAAATTTTGAGAAAAATTCAAATTTACATGTACATACCTTTGCTAGAAAGAGGCCCTTGCATTTCATTGTAACTTAGGTCCAAATATTTAAGATTTGGGAGTGCACCCAAAAATCTTAAAATTTCCTTTTGCGAGAGATTAATCCAACTTAAATCTATGTGCATTAGCTTGTTCAATTTAGGCAAAGAATTCCATTCTGAATAAAGTATACAACCAATTATTAAATCCTAGAACGCAATAAAAGAAAGGTGACCTTTAATATTTTTTAAAGGGAAAAAAAAATAAAAAAAATAGATAAATAACATTTTATTTTGAAATAATTTCATGGATCAAAATAGTCTACACTCCCCCAAGGACAAGTTCAGCGATCAAATTATCCCATGGGAAGGTGGAAGAAATCTACACACATTACGTACATTTAGTGTCCATTTGAGAATAGTTTAATTAGCTGAAACTGAAAATTTTTTACTTTAGGTGTAAAAAAAAAAAATTAACAAAAAAAAGTTAAAAGTTAAAAGTTAGTTGAATAGTGCAATGAAATTGATGAATAGTACCAAAAGTGTAATGAGACTCATGAATAGTACCAAAAAGAAGTTAAAAACTCAAATAAGCATAAACAAATAAGCACATGCCAAACGAGCTCTTAGTGACTGCCAAGTGAATAACAGCATATCATTTAATTTTTATGTTTATCAACAAAAAATTTTAAATCCACATATTTTATAAGTCTACATATTAGCTTAAATATATTAACAAATATATTAGATTAAGTAAAAATAAATTAAAAAAAATTTCAGTTTTTTATTTTTTTATTGTACTAGCCGAAACATTGATACAGGTCGATACAACCAAAATAACCCAGTACAACTTGGTATTTTTTTAGTACGTTTCGGAGGAGTACCAGTACCAATTTAATGTTAGTATAGTATATTTTCCTAATATGACCGGTACCAATATAGTATTGACTTCCTTGGTTGGTATACTTTATAGGTTGTTCCCTGTCAAGATTGAGTTTCCTTTCAAATGTTTCTCAATCTCTTTCAAAATATTTTTCAAGTTTAGAGAAAGGTAAAACAAGAATAAAGAATAACAAAGTAACTCAAAAAACGTTGAAATTTTTTTAAGAGAAGTTCTTTAAAAATTTATTATAAAAATGTTGTAGACGTAGCATTATAAAAAATTTGATTTTTGTTGACCTTATATATTTTGTCATATAAGCTTTTGAGACCTAACAATTTTACATGTCATTATTCTAATATATATATATATATATATTTTTTGATTAAGTTTAAATCATATTCTATATTTAAATTTGCAGTAAATTGTTGCCATAATTAAAATAAAAGACTATTAATAACTATAATAATTATGTTTTAATAACTACCGTATTAAATTTCTTATTAAGACAAAAATAAAAAATAAAAGACTGTTAATAACTAACATAATTATCAAATTTCATATTTAGACAAAGAATAAAATTTCTTGTGCATTGTATATGTTACCGACTAGAGTTATATTATGTTTCTTCTTCTTTTAACTCTTTTTTTCTTTTTTTCTTTTTCTTTTGGTGTTTGAAATTAGAAAAAGAGCTCACATACCTTTATTTCCTTGCAAACCACGAATTCCATTGCGATATAAATCAAGAATTCTTAACTCCTTGAAACTTGAAAGGCTGCAACAAGGACTCGTTCAAGAACCAATTTTCATTATCAACATAAATGTGAGTTTCATGGTTTATGTTGGAGAGCCAAAGCTTGATCACGTAGCCAGTGGTGTCATTACATTTGACCCGCTCCCAATTACAACACTCACTCTTTAGGTCGTAAACCCATGATGAAGGAAGGGGTTTTGTATAACTTGTAATGGATTTCAGATATGTCTTCAATTCTAGCAGACCCAACCTCTCTTCCTCAATGCAAGCTCTTAGCTCATGAATGTGAGCAACAAGTACTAAAACCCACAGTAAAGAGCTCACTAAAGGCCACTCCAATGAGAAATATTGTGAAGCACCAACTTTCATTTCTAGCTACGTCTTCTTTTATAGAAAAGTTAAGAGAAAATTATATAACGCTTCTTGAGGTTTATTGAACTTACATTTTGATCCTTTTATTTCTAAAAGTTAAAGTCAAAATTGTCACCTAAACGGTGTCAACTAAAATCATAGAAACACAATCTGATGTTTACACTCCTCTACGTCACATGGAGACAAAAACTGAAAAAAAAAATTAAAATAATGAGTTCCAGAAACCAAAAAAACCAAAAATAATACTACCTCCATCCTAGTTTGTTTGTCCTTTATTCCATTTTGGATTGTCCCAAAATATTGTCCTATTTCTAAAAATAAAAATTATTAGTTTACTAATGTTCCTATGATATCTCTACTTTATTTTCAAAACTATTTGAAAAGAAAACCAACTAATATTTAAAAAAATCAATTTAATTGGAGCACCTTTTTAATTGCCTCATTAAGAAAAACTCTTTTTAGAAAAACTAATAAATTTATTTAAGGGTAATTTTGTAAACTTATACATTTTTATAGGATAAACAAAACAATAAATAATGTTTCTTTAAAAAGTTTGATTTTTCAAATAAGACAAACAAATTGGAACCGAGGAAGTAATAATTCTTGAATCTAATAAATAAAGCATTTATTAAAGCATAGTGTTTATTTACCTACATTCTTATCGGAATGAGTAATGCTAGAGACATAAACTTTTTTACAAAATTTTACAAACTATTAATATAGCAAGTGATTATTGGTAAATGAAAAAAGTAATATTTATGATGGGCCTAGATGAAAGCCAATAAAAAAAAAAAACCCACAATAACAATTTATAAAAATGTTATAAAATAGTTTATGATTGTAGTGTTACTCTACTAGTATTTTTCGTTTATCAAATGTGTAAAGCTTTTCGGGCTTGGGTTTTTTTTTTTATTTGAAACAAAAACTTTTATCGCTGGAAAAGAGAGATACAAAACAGCAAACATCCCATACAATAGAGAAGGAATCTTTCTTGTCAAGCAAGACCTAGGCAATCCTTCTGAATTGACTTTACAAAAATTAGGGGCGGCCGCCAAAGCCCAACATCTAAGCTACAACAAAACATTTCTTAAGTTCACATTGCTTTGATTCTAAATTAAATCTTGAATGACGGAAACGAAGTTTGTCAACCTCAACTGAACACCAGCTTCTTTATTGATGACAGCATTCACACCAATCAAGTTAAGGGGTATTTTACCATGTGCAATTGCTCTCAATTATTGTTCAGATTGTGAATTTTCAATTTTAAAAAAAAAATTCAATCTCAATCTTTAAATAATAATATAAAATTACAAATTATAAAATTACAAATTAAAGAAATAAAATCTTGTGTGAGACGAATGAGCCCATGCAATACCCTAGGTATTGTATGGGATCCTAGTATTGCATGGTATCCTAATCCGCATTGATGTTATTAGGTTCTAAAAATTTAGAACAATTTTCAAACCATGAACATAAATTTGTCTAGATATAGATCTTAGAATTTGTAAAACCATATTAGATAATGCTCAAAGTGTTGCAAGACAAAATTCAAAGAACATACAAGCTACAGATTTAGAAAGTCAAAATCAGACTGGTTCGATCAATCAGGCTCAATTGATTGGAAGGGTTCAATTGATCAGAAGTCACAAATCAACCAAAAAAAAAAAAATTTGCAAACGTAAAAAGCCCATAACTTGTCCATTTGAAGCTCAAATCGCAATTCATTTTTTGCAGTATTTAAAGGACGTTATAAGCTAACCTTAGATGGGGTTTTTAGAGGTTTTTAGAGAGAAAAGAGTGCATCATATGCCTCCAATTGTAGATCTAGGATTTTTGTACCCAAAGCTCTCTAAAGTCTTCTACTAGTAATATTTCTCGAAGAATCTCAAAATCTAGTGTTGTAGAAGTTGCTACATACAAGATCCACTACTGATAGTGATCTAAAACCTTTGAGTGAGATCTCAAAGTTACAAACGTGGGTGTTTGTGTGCAACAAATTCAAGATAGAAGAGTCTCTGGATTCAGAGCTACACGTGGTCGTGTGAGTAAGTTCTACAAGAGGTAGCTTTAGATTTTAGGGAGAAAATCTATTGTAAGCTTCCACTCTATCATAGTGGCTTTGTATGCATTAAGGATAGATCAAGTTAAATCCTCCCCAGGTTTTACCTTGAAACGGTTGGTTTCATTGGTTATCCTGGGTAATCACATCGTTGTCTTATTTATTTTTCCGCACTACATGATATGATTTATTATTGTTTAACCTAGATCTGAATAATAAACCTAAATTTTAACTTGTTTAATTAATTAGGTTAAACAATTTGAGTGTTTAGGGGTTTAAACAAACAAACAAACAAATATACCTCATAGAATCACTCTCAATTGGGTTATCTACTTATTTTCATTTAACCTAAATATTTGTATGTGTTTAAATATAAATTTTCTTACTTATAAGATTCATTGTTATATCAATTAAGTGTCGTATAAATATACCATTAAATATTGCATCAAATTTCTTATTAGATTTGGTTTAGGTTTCTTAACGAGATGTGGATTTTTCTTGATATGAAACGAAAAAAATTATCTTATTGAAGACAAATATGGATATTCATTGGACATGAAAAAATATAATCAAAACCTTATAAATAAATATTATTGCAAAGGATTTGGTGACTTTTGAAATCCTTCCACATGGGGAGAAGACTCTTAGAAGAACATAAAGTGGGTTTCTTAAAGCAGTTTGGTAAATTTGTTTGAGTTGAAAGATACATGTGGTATCAATTAAGAGTTTGTTTTGTGAGTGTGTGAGTTTTTTTAGTGTATTGGGGTTTTTAGATTGTGAGTATATGTGTGTGAGGTTTGTAAGTGAGTTTGTGTTTGTGAGAATAAGGTTTGTGAGTTGTGAGAGGTTTTGTTTATATTTGCAAAGTGTGTGAGTCAGTTTAATTAAGTATTGTTGTAATCCATATCATTAATAATGAATTTAGCTGGTGTTGCATTGCATGTGGATGTAGGTCTGGAGTTTATCAAACCACATTAAATATTATTGTTTCATTTAATAGTTTATCTTTCTGTTCATTCGAATGCGCTTCTACTAGTCTTAAAACACAACATTGAATATTAGAATTTCTGCTATTTCACAATATATATATATATATATATATATATCATGCTAGACAAGTAGTTATTTATATTTTTTTATAAGGTTAAAAATGGTTAATGATTTTTTTTTAAAGCTCAATTGTGATGACTAATTGAAGCAGTTACTATTTGCTTTATGATCAAATATGTGCCTATCTTTATATATATATATATATATATATATATAATTTGATGACAAGGAAGGGAGGATTTGAACCTTGAATCTCTTAAAAAACACTAAAAAGTATTAACCAGTTAAATTACAAAGCTCTCAACATTTCTTTTTCTTTTTTTTTTTCTTTATGTTTTCTTTATATCAAGCAAAAGCTATTATTTCATTCTATAGAAGCTAGATTGTAGATGCTAATAGTTATCTTTCAAAGAAGTTTTACGTTCAGAATATTTTCACAACAAATCATATATGGTAAGTTATTATTGATTCTAATTTGAACTTACCATTAAATTTATTTTTCTACCTACCAACTAATAACAACCAGTAATAACTTGCCACTTAAGATTTGTCATGAAAGTATAATGAGAATGTTGCGGACAAGCATTTCTCTATCTTTTATAACTTTTGTGTTTTTAGTACTTTTTGGCCCTAATGATACCAACTCATGAGTAGGTGCTAAGGGTAATGGAATAAATAGTTAACACTTTTTTAGCAACAAATAGTTAAGACTTTTTTTTATAATAACAGTTAAGATTTTTTTATATTTTAGTAATAGTTAAGACTTAGGAGAAGGAACTATGTGTATGGATATATGTCTCTCATGGGTTATGTGTAATTGGGTTCCGCCGGAATTCATTTGCATGTTCATTTAGGTTCTCAGCAATTTTATATTTTTATTTCTCACGAAAAAAAAAAAAAAAAGTTCTCTTCATTTTTTTTTTTTTGGTCTAGTAAGTTTCAAGTAAAGCACTCATCGAATTTTCTATTTAATTATTTCTGTTTTAACGGGTTCAGAAAAATCCCTGTTACGCTTTTTCTTTTTCCCCCATTAGCCTTATTGATATATATATATATATATATATATATATATATGTTTATTTTGACAAAAATGATAAAAGCATATTAATAAAGAAGAAAAGTACTCGTCCCATTACCTGGAAGTTGTACATAAAAGCCAGCACAATGGCATGCAACCCCAAGAAACAAAGCTTTAAAAGAAGTGTCACATGCTCCATCTTCGATTGCTTTTGTGATTTATGGATCTCTAATTGAATGTCATGAATTTCGAAATGTTGTTTTTGTGAGAAATTTACATACTAGATTATGTTATTCTAGGACCTCACAAGCAATCAGGATGCTCTTCCCAGCGGGTCAGGATTAACAAGAGCTTTATTTTTTCTTTCACACCCCCTTGCAAGTGTGGCCTTGACAATATTTATAATATTTAGAAAGGACATGACCAGCCATAAAATCCTTCCTATCGTAATAACACTTCATGTAACAGAAATGTTGCATTTGTTAATAAACAACTTTATTAATTAGATTCATTAATGAAGAAGTTCATTAATGTGTTATTACTTTTGTAACTCCATACTAATACATGGATTCATCTATCGTTTATATCTAGAACTACTATAATGACAACACCTTTTATAGGAGTTCAAGTTACTGGTATTGACACAATAGATTTATTAAAGCCAACACTCAACGTGCATGAATCTCATTATGGAAGGACTTCCAAGATTATTATGCACTAACCATCGAAAGACTAGCCCTTATTATCTTCCATAGTCTGAGCAATTTTAACTTGTACCTCCCTTCCATCATGGTCCAACAATGTATCTATCAGAATAGGCTACATCATGATGGATATGGTCAAGTCAAGGACTACAATGAATGCATTCATAATTTTAGTCTACTAAATCAAGTAGACCTATTTCAATATATCAATATCTTACATTATAAAAATATTGCATAATTTCACAAGAGACTGAATATTTCTTTGTTAATAATAGAGGCATCATATATATATATTATGTTGGGCCACATTATTCTAATAGTCTCCCACTTGACCTAACATAACCCCATTTCCAATACATGTGTTTCAAATACCCCTGAGGACAAGCCTTTGGTAAAAGGGTCAGCCAAATTTTGCTTTGATGAAACTCTCTGAACAACCACTTTCTTCTTCATAATCATATCTCGAATGTAATGGTAATGACCCTCTATATGTTTTGCGTAAGAGTGGCATTTCGGATCTTTGGTGATAGCAATGGTAGAATTGTTATCACACAAAATGGGAATGGGTCTTTGAACACATTCTACAATTAGCAACTCTGTTAAGAATTATTTTAAATATACAGCTTCTTTTGCTGCTGCATTCAAAGCTATATATTCAGCTTCCATCATAGATTGTTACTAGAGAAAGAATATAACTAGAGAAAGTATAGCACGAATAAATTGGACTCTTACAACTAGAGAAAAGGTTTCTTCAAAATCAACTCCATATTCTTGAGTATAGCCCTTTGCCACCAATCTAGCTTTGAACTTTTCCACTTTTCCTGAGACATCTCTCTTTCTTTTAAAAATCCATTTGCATCCAACTATTTTCATTCCCTGTTGCCTTTCCACTAGCCTCCAAACACCATTCTTTTGCATAGAATCAAGCTCCTCATTCATAACACTAATCCAATTATTTGAATCAGTATCTTCTAAGGCTTGAGAGTATGTTGATGGGTCTCTCAAATCTTAATTATCTTTCACCTTCTTGTAGTTTTCACTATTATAAAGGTAATAGTCAGACATATCATGCCCCTTAGAAATTTGAGTGCTTCTTCTCAAAGGTGTTGGATCTATAGCTTTCACTATTATTGACTCTGTATCTCTTTATTCTTCCAAGACTTTCTTTTGAAAATCATCATTACCCTCAATTTCAAAAAGATCCTCCAAAAATTTTACATTTCTACTTTCCAAAAATTACTTAACTTTCTGGATCAAACAATCTATATCCTCTAGACCGCTGTGGGTAGCCCACCATGACACACCTTTTTATTTTAGACAACAATTTATCCCTACTAGGATCAGGAATTAAAATATGAGCAATACATTCCCATATCCTAATATGAGATAAACTAGCTATCTTACCAACAAACAACTCATGAGGTGTTTTCTCTAAGGCTTTAGTGGGAATTCTATTTAAGATATGCATAGCAGCTAGAATAGCTTCACCCCAAAATGAAGTTGGCAAATTTGCTCTTGCCATCATAGATCTAACCATGTCTAGGAGTGTTCTATTGCATCTCTCAACAATCCCATTAGCCTCAGGGGTATATGGAGGAGTGCGAAAATAAACAATTCCATTCTCAGCACAATATCTCTCAAAATCATTTGATACATACTCTCCACCTCTATCTGAATTGACAAATTTTATTACATTGTTTGTCCATTTTTCAACCTCAAGTCTATAAGTGATAAACTTTTCTAAAGCCTCCGATTTATGTTTCATCAAATAGACATACCCATATCTACAAAAGTCATCAATAAAGGTGATAAAATAACGATATCCTCCTCTAGCATTTATATTCATAGGTCCACAAATATCAGTGTGAACTCTCTCCAAAACTTGAGAAGCATGACCTCCTATAGAGTAAGACTTTTTCGTCATTTTCTCTTCAATGCAACTTTCACATGTTGGATAATCTTCTAATATGACATCACTTAATAGACCCATTTTAATCATTCTTCCAATTTTTTGTTTACTAACATGTCCCAATCTTAAGTGCCATAGATAAGTTGCATTATCTTTCATAGAAACATTAACATCACAATAAGATGACGAAAAAGTCTTACTCTATAGGAGGTCATACTTCTCAGGTTTTGGAGTGAGTTCACACTGATATTTGTGGACCTATGAATATAAATGCTAGAGGAGGATATCATTATTTTATCACCTTTACTGATGACTTTTCTAGATATGGGTATGTCTATTTGATGAAACATAAATCGGAGGCTTTAGAAAAGTTTATCACTTATAGACTTGAGGTTGAAAAATGGACAATGTAATAAAATCTGTCAATTCAGATTGAGATGGAGAGTATGTATCAAATGATTTTGAGAGATATTGTGCTGAGAATGGAATTGTTCATTTTCGCACTCCTCCATATACCCCTGAGGCTAATGGGATTGTTGAGAGATGCAATAGAACACTCCTAGACATGGTTAGATCTATGATGGCAAGAGAAAATTTGCCAACTTCATTTTGGGGTGAAGCTATTCTAGCAGCTATGCATATCTTAAATAGAATTCCCACTAAAGCCTTAGAGAAAACACCTCATGAATTGTTTGTTGGTAAGATAGCTAGTTTGTCTCATATTAGGATATGGGGATGTATTGCTCATGTTTTAATTCCTGATCCTAGTAGGGATAAATTCTTGTCTAAAACAAAAAGGTGTGTTATGGTGGGCTACCCACAGCGGTCTAGAGGATATAGATTGTTTGATCCAGAAAGTCAAGTAATTTTGGAGAGTAGAAATGTAAAATTTTTGGAGGATCTTTTTTGAAATTGAGGGTAATGATGATTTTCAAAAGGAAGTCTTGGAAGAACAAAGAGATACAGAGTCAATAATAGTGAAAGCTATAGATCCAACACCTTTGAGAAGAAGCACTCGAATTTCTAAGGGGCATGATATGTTTGACTATTACCTTTATAATAGTGAAAACTATAAGAAGGTGAAAGTTAGTCAAGATTTGAGAGACCCAACAACATACTCTCAAGACTTAGAAGATACTGATTCAAATAATTGGATTAGTGCTATGAATGAGGAGCTTGATTCTATGCAAAAGAATAGTGTTTGGAGGCTAGTGGAAAGGCAACAGGGAATGAAAATAGTTGGATGCAAATGGATTTTTAAAAGAAAGAGAGATGTCTCAGGAAAAGTGGAAAAGTTCAAAGCTAGATTGGTGGCAAAGGGCTATACTCAAGAATATGGGGTTGATTTTGAAGAAACATTTTCTCCAATCGTAAGAGTCCAATCTATTCGTGTTATACTTTCTCTAGTTGCATTCTTTGATTTTGAACTTTATCAAATGGATGTAAAGACTGCGTTTTTAAGTGGTGATCTTGAAGAAGATGTTTATATGGAGCAACCTGAGGGTTTTATTTCAAAAGGAGATGAGAACAAGGTATGCAAGTTAGAAAAATCTATCTATGGATTAAAGCAAGCAACAAGACAGTGGAATTTGAAGTTTCATGAATCAGTAATAGTTTTGGGGTTTATGCAAAATTCTTCTGAACCTTGTGCATATGTGAAAAAAAATTCGAATAAGGTTGCCATTCTTACATTATATGTGGATGATATTCTTCTGGCAAGAAATGATATCAAGATGCTTTCTGAAATCAAGCAGTGGCTATTCAAAACTTTTGAAATGAAGGACCTAGGTGAAGCGTCATACATTTTGGGGATTAAAATTGAACGAGACCAGGTGAATAACAAATTGAGTCTCTCCCAAGAAAATTATATCGAGATTTTACTAGAAAAGTTTCATATGGTTGACTGTTTGAGTGGGAGGATTCCCTATAATTTTCTTAGGCCACTTTCTTAGAAAGATTGTCCTAAAAATGAGCAAGACAAACTAGACCCAAAGTTACACCCGTATGCATCTGCTGTGGGAAGTCTTATGTATCTCATGATCTATACTCGACTAGATATTGCTATTGCAGTCAGTATGGTTAGTCATTTTCAAAGTAATCCAGGAAAACTTCATTGGATGGCTATTCAATGGATTTTTAGATATTTGAAGCGGACTAAAGGAAGGAAATTGACATATCATGGCTCTGATGATTTAAAATTATCTGGATTTTCAGATTCTGATTATCAAAGGTGTCTAGATAGTCGAAAGTCTACCTCTAGTTTTGTATTTATGTTATGTGGTGGAGCTATTGCACGAAAAAGTAAGAAACAAGAATGTGTTGCTCAATCTACGATGGAAGCTGAATATATAGTTTTGAATACTGCGGCAAAAGAAGTTGTATATTTAAAACAATTCTTAACAGAGTTGCTAATTGTAGAATGTGTTCAAAGACCCATTCCCATTTTGTGTGATAACAATTCTGCCATTGCTATCACCAAAGATCCGAAATGTCACTCTCGCGCAAAACATATAGAGGGTTGTTACCATTACATTCGAGATATGATTAAGAAGAAGAAAGTGGTTGTTCAGAGAGTTTCATCAAAGCAAAATTTGACTAATCCTTTTACCAAAGGCTTGTCCTCTGGGCTATTTGAAACACATGTATTGCAAATGGGGTTATGTTAGGCCAAGTGGGAGACTGTTAGAATAATGTGGCCTAACATAATATGTATGATGCTTCTATTATTAACAAATAAATATTCAGTCTCTTGTGAAATTATGCAATATTTTTATGATGTAAGATATTGATATATTGAAATAGGTCTACTTGATTTAGTAGACTAAGATTATGAATGCATTCATTGTAGTCCTTGACCATATCCATCATGATGTAGCCTATTCTGATAGGTACATTGTTGGACCATGATGGAAGGGAGGTGCAAGTTAAAATTGCTCAGACTATGGAAGACAATAAGGGCTAGTCTTTCGATGGTTAGTGCATAATAATCTCGGAAGTCCTTCCATAATGAGATTCATGCACGTTGAGTGCTGGCTTTAATAAATCTATCGTGTCAATACCAGTAACTTGAACTCCTATTAAAGGTGTTGTCATTATAGTAGTTCTAGATATGAACGATAGATGAATCCATGTATTAGCATGGAGTTACAAAAGTAATAACACATTAATAAACTTCTTCATTAATGAATCTAATTAATAAAGTTGTTTATTAACAAATGTAACATTTCTGTTACATGAAGTGTTATTACGATAGGAAGGATTTTATGGATGGTCATGTCCTTTTTGAATATTATAAATATTGTCAAGGCCACACTTGCAAAGGGGTGTGAAAGAGAAAATAAAGCTCTTGTTAATCCTGACCAGCTGGGGAAAGCATCCTGATTGCTTGTGAGGTCCTTGAATAACATAATCTAGTATGTAAATTTCTCACATCTTATTGTTGATTTTTATTACATATGCACATGATATAATTATTAATTGATAGATGTATTATATTTGTTTCTCTTGAATTATTACTTTTTACGTATAATTCCAACAATTTTCTCTCATGTTAGACAACAAGGCAATAGGCCTGCTCATTTGTTAGCTAAACATGTTTTAGGTATGGTTAACTTCTCTGCTTAGATTAAAGAGTTTCCTTATTTTTTAGAACAAGCTCTTATCCACGATGTTTCCATACCTTTAATTTCATGAATAAAGTTTTAGTCTTTTAATAAATAAAAAATAATAATGTTCTGGATGCCACATTCAAAATCAATAGCAAAAATTTAATCAAAATGTTCTAATCTATAAATATATATTGTAGGGTCACAATTTGTGGCCCAAGCCCAAAATGTATGGAGTCCTGATCCAATGAGCCCAATACGATGAATTTGTAAAGAATGGGTCAAAGAACTAGGTCCTAATGAATAGAACAATGGCTATTATTGGATTAAATGGCAAACGAGCACAAATGAAAGATAATGATGTCAATGGACTTTCGGTCCGAGGAGGACACAATTATTATATATTGATCAGAGTTGGATACTAAGACAATTTAGATTGCTATGATCTTCTTCCTCTCACTTTTTTTTCCCCTCTTCCTCCTGGGGGTTCTCCCACATTATATAGCTCCTTTCTGATCATCCTGACCTTCCACTTGTTGATCATCTGAGTTCCTACTTAAGTGCCCATCCCATCAAACACCCCTTTCAACCCTCTGTGAGTTGTGGTAGTCAAGGCAGCACTATTGTGAGGTCCTCTCCACATTAATGCAGCCAGAAAAGTAGTTGCAGTGCATTTGATGTGATGGTCGCAACTTTTCCTTAGATATTTTGAGTCTCCTTCCCTCTCGCATGTTCATGGGGCATATCTCTATTGTTAGAGTACATACTTGGACTACGTTTGTCGTATCCGAGGAGCGAAAGAGATCCGAGGAGGAATTCCTCCTCGGATCTCTTTCCCTTCATCTCCCGCTTGCGAGACTTTTACTGGGAATCATTTAATAGTCATTTGCTTCCCCTCGGAAATTTTAGTATCCTCAGACAAGGCCCAAAGCCCAATATATTATTTTGGGCCCTAGTTCCTACATATATATATATATATATATATAACTGAAGCATCTGAACCTCCCATAATTTTCCACGTCAAAACAATATTAAAAAAAAAAAAAAAAAACCTTAATAACCCGATACTCAGGCCTTTCCCTTTCACAATCCTCTACCTCCCGAATGCTCTGCCTTTCTCTTTCACGATGGTCTTCCTTTTCAAACACAAACTCAGCCAGATCAAACTCAGTCTTTATCCTTCAAACGCAAACTCAGCTCCCATCTCCTTCCTTCAAATCTCTCATTGAAATGCAACTCCCTCTCCTTCTTTTCATCATTTCCCCCAACCCTTCACTGTCACTTGCCTTTGCTCCCCCATGAAAAACATAAATATGGACACAAATCTCCTTTCAAGATCAGTTTTCTTTGTAAATTACTTTTTATTTCTTTATGAAAGTATCTATGTGTGATCAACTAGAAAGTAATGTGGGTTTGAAGGTTTTGTCTTGGTTCATTGGTATTGCTGTCTTTGTGTTTGTTTAAATTTCTCAGAGAATGTGTAGAACATGTTGAATATATAATGTGGGAAAAATATCAATGCTGTCTTGGAAGATTTTACTTTGAATTTGTTGGCAAAAATTATTGATTTTCTTTACACTAGAAAGTGTTGCTTACCTAAATAGATGTTAATTATATGTCTACCAATAAATTTGTTGTTTGCCTACAGCGATATTGATTATATAGCTTTATATAGATACATTGATTATCTATCACTAAGAAACCATAGATCTAGGCAGAATATAGATACATTGATTATCTGTCACTAAGAAACCATAGATCTAGGCAGAATATATATATACCAATTTCGTTTTATAGCTTTGGATAGTTTTTAGACCCCTTAAACAATTGATTTAACATAGGTAATTAGCCAAGTTGTTACTTAGTCCAATTGAACAAGTCTAGTTTATAACAATAACAAGATCAAATCATGCAAAGTAGCGGAAAATAAATAACACAAGATATGATCACCCAGGAAACCAAACCGGTAAAAACCTGGGGAGGATTTGACCTAGCTATCCTCAAGGTAAACTTGAATCCATTATCTTGAAAGAATCGAAGTTCATACAATAAGACTTACAAGCCCCCACGCTCGACTACTTATTGCTACCAACCAGTAGAACTTACTGACACGACCACGTGCAAGCTCTGAATCCATGGACTCCTTCTTTCTTGGATTCACTACCAGATACAAGCACACCCGCTTGTGTTTTCTTTAAGCTTCAATGGCAGCAACTGAATTGATCATCAAGGCGTAGATAAATCTTCTCCTTGAAAACCCTAAGTTTGTGTAAAGGTAAGCTCCTCTAGATCTCACAAGAGATTTATACAAACCGCAATTATGAGCAATACTAAAACGTGGCTAGAGTTTGTCTTTTATACTTAGAACAAATAAGAAACCCTAAAAACGTTTTAAAACACTTAGGGCTGAGTTGGATGAATCTGCAGAAAAGCATTCTGCCTGAGCTTCGATCTATCGAGTCTGTCTTTCGATCGATCGAGCTAGGCCGAAAGGCACAATACTTCCTGCTTTAACTCGATTCCAACTTTACATAAAATCACAACTTTGAGCTGAACTAAAACCACTTCTAAAACATTGTTTTGATCATGATTTGCCAACAATACAAATTAGAGTTCTAAATACACAAAATCCTAAGACTTTTAGAACCTAACAAAATCCTCCTTTGGCAATCCGTGACAAAACACAATTAGAAGCTCAAAGTTTACAAAATAAAAAGCCCTTTACAAAATAATGCTCATAAAACAAATTCAATCCTAACTACTATCCATCAGTTGCAAGTGTAGACAGCAGCTCAATTGAATCAACCTGTATATTTCCTGAAACACTAAACAAAATGCATAACCGCATGTGTGGAAACAATACAAGTAAACAAAATACTTCTTGATTTCAAACAACACACAAATAAAGAAAAATATCAATGAATAACTCATATATATAAATCAATAAGCAGTTTGAAACAAGAAATATATAAAGTACCAACAAAACATAAAAACTCCCCATAACAAGAATTTCCTATCAAAAACACATGGCAGGAGCTAAAAATGTAAGGTACAAAGTGAAGCACTTAGATACAATCTAAACTCCACAAGCTCCAACCAAAATAAATAAAACTCCCCCTTAATGCAAAAACCTACAAAGTACTCCCCCTTTTTGTGACGGAATGCCAAAGGGCAAACAAGATATCCATCATCAAAAGGGAGGTGGTCTAAACTGCGCCAACTCCGCACACAAAGTACGGATCTCATCGAGCACGTCCACCAAAATTTGTCCATGAGCCACCTGAACGGTCAAGACATGATCCAACGTGCGACGAATGTCTGAATCATCTGAAGCAGTTGATGGAGGAACATCAGCATCAGTAGTAGCACCTGATGTTTCAGCAACATCAGTACCTATAGAAGAGGGAGGAGTGGGAACACCACTAGATGACGCACCTCTAGGATGAGAAGGAGTAACTCTCAAGTGAGCAGCCCTCTGTCGAAGGAAAGTGACACCTATGGGAGCAATCACATGTACAGGCTCACTCGATGGAAAACCATCTAAACCGAAAAAGAGCAAAATCCTATGAATGAAAATAGGATGAATAAGTGCATGCCTTACGGCAAAACTCCTATGAACCTCATTCAAAGAGCGAAGGAACAAGTGAGGAAAACTGATAGATGCTCCAAGCATACAAAAACACATATCGTTCTAAAGGGATGGTGTGGAGGTGAGAAATAGGCCACAAGGAATGACATACTATCCTAAAGAAAAGATAGGTCGTCTCAGTAAGCTCAACGGACGTGATTCGAGGATCAGAATCCCACTGGATAGATGACCCAGTGATGTAAGACATGACAACATCTAAAGAGGGTGACTCATCATGGGATAGTCAGGCTCCCGAACAACCGGAACGCCAAGAGCCTCAACCACTACCCGAGGGATAATGGTGAACTCTACACCTCGTATCCAACTTCGAATAAGGGTGTTTGAATCATAGACGTGGCAAGAGAGGTTCGAGAAGAATTCTCTAATCAGGGCGGTCGGGGGTGGATGATTTATCTCTAAGAGAGGCAACCAACCTCAAGACTCAAAATTGGCCCTAATGGCCGGCTCAAGCTGGTCTAAGACCACAGCTCGCTCAGCCCATATCTTATGCTTACAGTTTAGGGTCTCAAAGTCTTCTCTAGACTTATCAATTCTAAACAACTCAACCCTATTGGGAAACTCAGAGGAAATGGAAGTGGTCCTATGGGCTCTAGTTTTCCTAGGCATGGTGCTAGGATAAGGACCAACACACAAAAAAAAAAAAAAAAAAAAAAAAAAAAAAAAAAAAAAAAAAAAAAAAAACCCAAGGGCAGACTGCAAGTTAGCACAAAATCAGAATATAGAATAAAAATCTATATGATGCATGAACATGTTAAATGACATGATGCAAGTTCTAATGCAGTGCAATTAAGTCCAACAAGCTCAAATTCACAAAATTTGGCTTGAACATAGATGTATTAGCACAAAAATCCCAAAATTTTGAAAAAAAAAACCACTTGATCAATTTGAAAATATTGACGAATTGATCATCACACATGATAGCAATCACAAATTAATGCCAAATTCATCAATGTAATAAGCCAATTTCATCAATTTAAGCCAATTAGACAAAAATCCCCAATTCGGAACAATTTCAAACCCTAGAATTTTCAATTTCTCAAAAACCTCAAAATTGATCAAATTAAACTATAAGAATCATCATTATAGCATCAAAAAACAAAAACCCATTGATCAAATTCACCAAAATAGGTTCGAATCATCAAAAACCCCAAATTTTGAAAGTGCCAAAAATAGTCACAAGAATGCATGAAAAATGCTTGAAAACATGAAATAAAATGCAAAAGGAGAGGCAAAAGAGACTTACCGGCCTTTAAGGACAAAAACCTTGAAAAAATCGTGGAGGAAAACGACAAAAATTTGATGGTGGAGCCTATAGCCAACGCGGAGAGAGAGAAAAGTTGAAAAACTATTTGAAAAAGTGACTTTGAAAAGTCCAATTTGTCTTTTTAAAAACCTGATTCACAAGTTTCGATCGATTGAAAATCAGCCTCGATCAATCGAAACAAACAGAGGCTCTATTATTAAAAAAAATTGAAACAAGTTTGATCGATCAAAAATCAGTTTCGATTGATCAAAACAGACAGAGGCTCTCTCTATCAAATTTAAAAATTTTCGATCAATCGAAAAACAGAATGGATCGATCGAAATAGGCAGAGGCTCACCAAGTTTTGAAAAAAAAAAACACAGTTTTTGAAAAACATTTTGGATTAACTCAAAGCATTGAAATTTAAGAACAAAAATGCATGAGTATGTGATGTTATGATTTTCAAAACAAGAATTTAAAGCCCAAATTCCAAAAAAAAACAAAATTTCGTGCATTCTCCACAAATTTTTAAGCAATAGATTAATTTTGCACAAAATTCAAAGTATTTGCAAAACTTGGTTAGTCAGACCATAAACACACACAATAACATGTACAAAGTTTAGCAAAGAGTAACTCATGTAGTGTGTGCAACTAGCAAAAACTTGAGATACATGTAAGGTGATATATGAATAATAATCAATCACAAAGTCTATAAAATTCATCACAAAGAATTTAAAAAAGACTATCAACTAAAGAGTTACATCATATAACTCCCACATTTCCTAGATCATAAGCTTGCAATCATGTAAGTTTCTTGTATTTATGCCTCATAATATATATACCAATTTTAAGTCATGTGAGTTTGGCATCAAGCCTAATAGTACACACCAATTTTGATTTTAGGAATTAAGCAATTTAAACCGAGGCTTCACCTTATGTTCTTTTTGTGCATGTGCTACACTTTCTCAAGCACAAAATCTTATGATATGCACTAAGGTGTTCATGATTGGCTAGTAAACAGTGGTGAGATGGTTATTTATGCCTTTCTCTGAAAGTTCAAGTCCAACATTTAAAAACATGTGACTTCAAGATTAAGACATAGTAATCAAAAACCATAAACATCTTTCCCACACAACATGCACTACAAAGTTTCAACTAGTAAAATGCAATAAATAAGCTCATCAAAGATAAACAAGGTACAAAAGATATATTATGTGAAAATAAATTGACCAACCTTGTTCTCAAAAACTAGGAAGAATAGTACAAAACAAAATTTGCTTCCTTTTTTTTATTTTTTGTTTATTTTTAAAAAAATACCTAGAATGAAATGCATGAATGTTATGCAATGCAAATCCTAGAAAAACAAGAACAAAACCAAAGAACAATGGTCACAAAGGGTAAAACAATGAAGCATAAGGACCATGTCAGAAAGACTCAATTAGATTGAGTCTTTTGCATCCAAAACCTTTTAGATGCACCATGAGCATTGGAGTTCTTATTCACATGAGAATAATTACCGACTCTAGGATTGGAATAAAGGTTTAAAGCCTTTACCAAATCACCAATAAGTACCATAGGATCAAGTGCTTGAGGCACAAGTACTTGTGGTTTGTTTACTCTCTTAGTAGCTTGCAACTTGTAACAGTTTAGATGAATGTGTCCAAACTTTCCACAAAAGTGACAAACCTATACAGGCTTATCATGTGTTTTGTCCTTAGAAAGGGTAGGCTTCTTAGACTTAGACTCTTTTAGATCAACCTTAATCTTCCTAGATGATGGACCTTCTAAGGGTTTAACAACTTCACTCACAGGGGGTTTGACAGTTTCACTCACTATCTCACTCACGAAAGGTTCAGAGGAAGAAGATGAAGGAACAAACTTTGTGGAATGGGGAGCAGGCACAGAGATGATTTCAACATAACCTAATCCAGTTTTGTCAGAAGAAGACTTTTGAACACTTAGCATTTGATCAAGTTTAGAACTAGCAAATCTAGCAACAAATAAATCAAGTTCCAAAGATTTAACTTTATCAAGCAAAAGCATGTTTTCAGTTTTCACATTGTTCAAAAGATCATTAGCATCAAACAGTTTAACAAGCAAATTCTTCTTTTCAAGCTCAAGAGATTCAATTTTCTTCAGGTCAAGTTCAACATTCATAGCATCCTTTGCAAAATTTATTATAGGCCTCTTGAAGATCTACATCTTCAGAGAGTTCCCCATCAGAACGGTTCTCTTCAATAGATATGCTCTCATCAACTACAACAGTAGCGGTGAAAGCAATGAAGTTTCCATCCTCATCATAATCCGACTCATTATCAGAAACTTCACCATCACTAAGGGTTACAACCATAGCCTTACCCTTAGAGTTCAAATAGGTAGGACATTCAGATTTCATATGTCCATACCCTAGACATCCAAAACACTGAGAGTCCAAAGAATTATTGGAAGATTGACCTACTTTTTCTCTAGGTTTATCATTGTTGTTAACCTTAATGGGATCATGCTTCCTAAAGTTTCTAGGTTCAGCAGTGTTTGTGCCTCTTGCCTTTCTATTACTATTCCTGAGAAAGTTTCTAAAGTTCTTGGCAAGGTAAGCAATCTCTGTAGCAGAAAACTCATCATCAAATCCACCACCTTCAACATCATCAGCTAACTTAAGAGCCATTGATTTGGATTTGGTAGTTTTGGGTAGATCCAACTCAAAAGATTAAAGAGATCCTACAAGTTCATCAACAGGGATGGAGTCCACATCCTTACTTTCAGTAATGGCAGTCACCTTGGGTCTAAAGTTTTCAGCTAAAGATCTAAGAATCTTCCTAACAATTTTAGGTTGATCATAGATTTCACCCAAATTAAAAGCAGAATTAACAATGTCATTCAATTTAGCAAAGAATTCATCAAACGATTCATCATTAAACATCCTAATGCTTTCAAATTTAGAAGTTAATTGCTACAATTTATTAATTTTGACAGCCTTTGTGTCTTCATGCACAGTTTGGAGGATATGCCAAGCAGTATGAGTAACCTCAATATTAGAGATTCTCTTAAATTCCTCCATAGAAACAGCGTTAAAGATTGCATTCATAGCCTTGCTATTAAACGCAGTTGCTTCTTTTTGAGAAGTTTCCCACTCACTCACAGGAGTAGTAGGCTTCTCCCATCCGTATTCAATGGAGTTCCACACCCTCTCATCAATGGATTTTAGGAATGCTTTCATCCTTACTTTCCAATAAACATAATTATTTCCATCAAAGTGAGGAAGAATAACTAGAGAGTGTCCATGTTCCATGACAGCAGGGGTTAAGGATCAGCTCAATGATCAAAAGATCAACAACAAAAGAGCAACTTGCTCTAATACCACTTGATAGTTTTTAGACTCCTTAAACAATTGATTTAACCTAGATAATTAGCTAAGATGTTACTTAGTCCAATTGAACAAGTCTAGGTTATAACAATAACAAGATCAAATCATGCAAAGCAGCGGAAAATAAATAACACAAGATATGATCACCCAGGAAACCAAACCGATAGAAACCTGGGGAGGATTTGACCTAACTATCCTCAAGGTAAACTTGAATCCACTATCTTGAAAGAATCGAAGTTCATACAATAAGACTTACAAGTCCCCACGCTCGACTTCTTATTGCTACCAACTAGTAGAACTTACTGACATGACCACGTGCAAGCTCCGAATCCACAGACTCCTTCTTTCTTGGATTCACCACCAGATACAAGCACACCCGCTTGTGTTTTCTTTAAGTTTCAATGGCAGCAACTGAATTGATCATCAAGGTGTAGATAAATCTTCTCTTTGAAAACCCTAAGTTTGTATAAAGGAAAGCTCCTCTAGATCTCACAAGAGATTTACACAAACCGCAATTATGAGCAACACTAAAATGTGGCTAGGGTTTGTCTTTTATACTTAGGACAAATAAGAAACCCTAAAAATGTTTTAAAACACTTAGGGCTGAGTTGGACGAATCTGCAAAAAAACATTCTGCCTGAACTTCGATCGATCGAGCCTGTCTTTCGATCGATCGAGCTAGGCCGAAAGGCACAATAGTTCCTGCTTTAACTCGATTCCAACTTTACATAAAATCACAACTTTGAGCTGAACTAAAACCACTTCTAAAACATTGTTTTGATCATGGTTTGCCAACAATATAAATTAGAGTTCTAAATACACAAAATCCTAAGACTTTTAGAACCTAACAGCTTTTAGTTTAGATTCTTTCCACTTTTTTAAATTTGGAAATATGATTTAAGTTTTGGTATTGTGCTCACTGATTAGATTGGTTTTGAATGTTTTGATTTAAGAATTTGAATTAGTTTGGTCCACACAAAAGTGGCTATTATGTGTTTGACTAAATGCTTGAGTTAAAATCTAGCCAAGAAACATACATATGAACACATATCTATTTGGTTGCTACACCTGGATGTTCTATGATATCCATTTTTAATGTCTTTGTTTTAGACTAGGTTGAGAAGTCTGAAAACAGTTTATAACTCAATAGGCTGGTAATTATTTGTAGCTTCATTGATGGTATGTACTTAAAATGATTTCAAACAGCTTCATTAATGGCATGTACTTAAAAGATTTCAAGCAATTGCTTCAAATATTTTTTATTTTCTTGCTCATAGAAATAGCTATTAATACATTATTGCATTGTTTATATTTAAATGAACCCTACTGTATTTTAAATTTTTTCCATAGAGAGTGGCTTGGCTGAGCCTAATAGCACCGCTTTGAATAATTGTGTGTTACTTTCAACCCAACATTTGGTGTTTTTAAAATTGATTGTATGCCTTACTTAAGATGTATCCAAAGAGTTTATGAAATTTGGTTTTAATTGTTTATAGAGATAGTTGAAACTGAAATAAATAGGCATTTTGTTTGATTCCTTTCAAATAGACACTTTTTCAAACTACTATTTAGTTGCATGTACTTAAAATGTAACAAAAGGAAATTAGATGCATTTGACACAAATATATGTTGCTACAAATGATCTCCTCAACAATTTCCAAGAAGCCAGCATAATCAAAATTGGGGGCCATCAAGAGTAGATAAGCAGAGATACTTAGATTGTTTGTCAGCTGTTTCATTTCGAAGTTTTGAATATCGTGTTTATGTGTTGCTTCTTATAAGAGATAGTGGCATAGTGCCTCATGTGTTTATGTGGCATATTATTATCTGGCAGCAAATGCATGGTCCATGTGCAGGGTCCTGAAAATTGTTGATAGCTTGCAATATAGCTATACATGCATAATTGTTTTGCTGTTACTTCTTCATGGACTTAAAGTTTTATAAGTCATTGAAAAACCTTTATACATGGTTAGATCATCAACTTTCCCAATTCAAAGAGATATAAACATATCAAAATGCTCAAAAGGTTTAGTATTAGAGCTTAAGCTTCAGGTACATAGATATTATGTTACATTTCATCGACTTGTGAACTGGGTTTGTTTTAATGTCTTATTGATAATTTGATAATTATGTTTTGGGCCTTTGATTATCTTATATAGTGGTTTTTTTTTTTTTTTTTTTTGTTTGTCATGAACAAATGAGCTTCTTTACTTATCCAAAAAATAAAAAATAAAAGAAGAACAAATGAGCTTCTTTGCTAGGATAAATTGTCGTTAAAAAAAAATTAGTGGACTTTGCAATATTTATCTTGTGTATCACACGGATTAACGACTAATTATAGAAAAATAAATAAATTCAGCTTTTTGTGCTTTTTTTTTTTTTTTTTTAAGTTTTTGAAAACAGTTTTTTGCACTTAAAAAACGCACAGACAGGCTTCTAATTACCGAAGGGCCTAATAAATCCACAAATCAGTCTCAGATCTGCCAAAACTAGAATCCACAATCCATACGAAAAATGGCAAATAATATTCCTGAGAGTTTCCTTCAACAATCACAGAGATATGTATAAAAATAAATACCGCGTAAAAAACTCAAAAAAAGATTCAGAAAATCAATGGCAAATCCGCTCCTTTCTTTGGTAAGCTACGCTCACACAACAAGAGAGTACTGTTGCATGTGTCTCACGCAACAAAAGAGAGAGAGCAAAAACTAATAAAACCCAAGATTAAAAAAAAAAAAAAAAAAGAGAGGAAAAATCGTCATCCAGAGAAGAGAGAGAGAGGATTGCCATTGCTCACGAATGCGAGGCTTTGGTGACAGTGGCGATCTGGGCTTGTCGCTTGTTAGGTGATTGTGGATCAGGTTTGATATCGGTTTTTGGTGTGGGGTTGTGTGGAATCGGATCAATTAAGTTAGATGAGGGTGATGGTGGGTTGCGAGGCTCGATGGTGTGGTGGTTTAGGTGACTTGGAGTTGTTTGGGTGATGGCTGACTTGACAAACAACGATGGCATCGGCTCCTTCGCACCAACACCATCGGGCCGACTCAGATCGTGCAACGAAGCCATGGAGCTCTCTCTCTGTCTCCCTCCATTTCTCTCTCACAGATGACTGTTATCATCCAAATATTTTGTGTATGGAAAAAAGATTGGTTTAGATTTAGGATTGTTGTAGTTATTGTGTTTGTAGATGAGATTGATTGATTATAAAGTTGTTTTACTTCTTTATCTGTTGTGTTTGGTTAGTGGGAAAATTCTGGGGAAAGCTTTCAATTTTTGAAGGGACGGTTTTATATCTAAATATTACTAAAATAATAATTAGTTTACAAACTGGCATATTTTTCATGTCACATTTGTTTGTACGATTTTGTAAAATTTGTATGAGCTTTAACAATTTTCATTTACTTAATTGGTGATTGAATTGTATTTCTATTAAATTTTTTTTTTTTGTTGAGAAAATGCTAAATTTACTAGAAATTTTACTACGAAAAAACTTATAAATTGATGTGGTAATAAAGTGACACTACAACAAATTAAAGAATCAATAAGTTTTGAATTATTCACACCTCAATTTATAAAACCTACGTAATAAAACTTGTAATATAATAACATAACTATAATGTTTTAGGTCTTCTTAAGAGTAAGAAAAAAAAAATACACCTTACTACCCCCATATTTAAGGGGACCTTTCTATGTTAGGGGGCCATAGACCATAGCCTAAATGGCCTAGGCCTAAGGCCGGCCTTGCTTTTAAAGGAAAACATTTAAAACCTCTATAAAAAATGATATAAAATGCTCTTCTCGTCATATAGATAAAGGGCCTTACGTTTGAGGCAGTACCTCTATATATATAGTTGATATTTTTATCATGTTATTAAGTGAAAATCACGTTGATATCCTGATAAATTTGGTTCCCAATCACGGCCATATTAATCAAACTACTATACAAAATTAACCCGTCATTCAGATTTATCACAAGATGAGAGGGGGAGGGGAATTGAATTAAAGTTTAGTAGAAATCGAACGCATGACACCATTGGCTTGCAATACCAAAAGAACAAAAATAATGCACTGAAAATTTTCAAATTGACCAAACATCTCCACACGAAGTTATGATAGTAGGTAGGATGTATATTTTCTGCTGGTTCGAATGTGGTGCATGCAGGTTTTGATAGTCCCACAATTTTGGCACTAACACTGTTTATTAAGATGCTTCATTTCTAAACAATGCTTGACTCAAATTGGGTTTGATGAAGATGGAATTGGGTCGAGAGAGGAAGAGATGAAATCAGATATAAATAATGAGAGAATTGGTAAGGACTGTTACACCATTTTATTTGGCTTTAACAAACATTGAGAGAGGTTAATTAAGAAGAAAGACGGAATGACATTTTTTATTTTGGACAGAAACCTGAATCATGCAAGGATCGTTATACGGTTTGCGAAATGATTAAGATTTAAGATGGTAAACAAACGTTTAAGATGGTGAAACGAAAATAAAATTTGCAAGAAATAAGAAGAATGAAAGGAGCTAAAACAGAGATAGGAAGGTGGCATGATAGGTACCTGAAATTATGGCTGAGTCCTCCTCAGTCCTCACTGTGTAATTGATTTTTATTTTTAGAAAAGTGTAACTGACTTTTATAATTAATAATAATAATAAATTTATTTGTATAATATACTATTAATTTGAGTAATTTTTCTCAAGCTAATTCTCAATTTCAACACGTGTTGTTGTCTTCTGCTTTGATGATTTATTTTATTTTATTTTTTATTATTATTATAGAGTTGATGAACTATATTTTTTTTCATTAGATGCGTGTGTAGGGGTCTAACTTGGCTTCTATTAAAAAGTTGTCTAACTTGGCTCCTATTATAAAGTTTCAACTTATACCGTCTGTTTATGATAAATGCACATTTTGTCATAAGATTAAGGCACTAATCAATTTTTGGTATAGACGGGGATTAAACCATAGATCTCTTATTTAACCATCAGAGACTTTATCAATTTAGTTAACTAGAACACACAAAGTTGAATCCCAACTTGGTGGATGTACAAAATGATGATACATGTCCTTTATTCAATGCATATGACAATGACATGTGGTATCTTTTAAATTTATGTAAACCTATTATGTCTTATGGCAAACAACTATTTGTACACATCATAAATATTTGACACATCATAATGAGCCTCCTAAAATACTTGTAAATTAATTATGGTTATACATATTTGACAAATGTAAAGTTTAGAATAGATAGATGTCCTCAAATTAATCCTAAAAAAACATAGTTTGAATCTAATTATATCTAATCTAATTTAAATCAAATAATTAAAAATATTTTTCCTCTAAAATAAATTTAATTAATCGAATTGTGAGAAGATGAACAACTACAATATTTTTAATTTTATTTGGGATATTTAATCCTAAGCAAGACATAAATAGCTCAAAGTTCTTATGTGTGTATGTGTGTGTGTGCACACGCGTGCGTGTGTGTGTGCATGTGTGAGTGATAGTAGAAGCAAAAGCTCACATACCTTCATTTCCTAACCAACCAACAATTTTGTTGTTAGATAAGTCAAGATTTCTTAGCTCCTTGAAAGGTTGAAATAGAGACATGTTTATATACCAAGAATCCTCATAATTTTGCTCTTGGTTTATACTGGCAAGTGTGAGCTTGATCACATGACCAGTGGAGGTGCTACGCACTACAAAACGCGGGGGCCTTGGGCCGCGTTTTTTAAGCCGTGGCTATAAAAAACGCTGCTCAAGATAGACTGAAGCCGCGTTTCATAAAAACGGAGCCATAAACGGGTTCTTAGGCCGCGTTTTTTAAGCGGGGCCATAGACGAGTTCTTAGGCCATGTTTTTCTGAGCTAAAAACGCGGCCTAAGGACCTTCGTATTTTATTTTTTGGCAAACTTTTTTTTTCTTTTCTTTTCCTTAACTGTGGCCGCATTTTAAAAACGGGGACATAGACGGGTTCTTAGGCCGCGTTTTTTAAGCGGGGCCATAGACGGGTTCTTAGGCTGTGTTTTTTTGAGCTAAAAACGCGGCCTAAGGACCTCCGTATTTTATTTTTTGGAAAACTTTTTTTTTCTTTTCCTTAACTGTGGCCGCATTTTAAAAACGAGGCCATAGACGGGTCCTTAGGCCACGTTTTTTAAGCGGGGCCATAGACAAGTTATTAGACCACGTTTTTTTGAGCTAAAAACGCGGCCTAAGGACCTCCTTATTTTATTTTTTGGCTAACTTTTTTTTTTTTTTTCTTTTCCTTAACTGTGGCCACATTTTAAAAATGGGGCCATAGACGGGTTCTTAGGCCGCGTTTTTTTGAGCTAAAAACGCGGCCTAAGGAATTATATAAATACTAAACTACAAACCTTTTCACCCCTAGCCTCTTCCATCGCACATAGCCTCCATCTCTCAAGCCTGATCTAGCTCAACCCTCACCTTCCATCAGAGTAGATCTTCCTTCGTTTCCCTCATCTCCTCCACCACCATCTTCGCCGACCTCCACCAGGTCCCTCCATCCAGCACTCTCTTCCAAACCACCGACGTTGTTTCGATCCCTGCGCAATCATCAAACGCCACCGTGAGTCTCTCTCTCTCTCTCTCTCTCTCTCTCAGAGTATATTTGGTTTCATTTTGTGTGCGTGTGTGTGTTTTTGGCTTTTTAGTTCATCATCTTTGCATTTGGGGAAGTGGGTATTTCAAAAGTCAATGCTTTTTTTAATTTTTGGTTTTGTTTGAGAGATTGGGGTGTGTGGGTTTTTGGGATTTGTTTATTAAGTGACCTGAACTAATAAAAGAAGAACTAAACTCACAAAATCGACTATATGGGAGAGGTTAACATTAATTGGGAGAGTGTTTTTTTGTGGTAGTTTATGGAGTATATGACATTTCAAAAAAAAAAAAAAAATTCTACTCTTAAAATGAGAAACGTTCTCTACTCTATTGGTTTTTTTTGTTACTTCAATTAATTTCTAATTATCATACTTTGTGGTTGTTTTCATGTTTTGTATGAAGCTTCTAATTGTATTGTAAAGCTGAGTTTTTGACTTTTTTGGCTAATTTGTGTGCATCTGAGAGTTTGGTTTTTGTTAGATTAACAATAATCTTTGGAAGATTTGGTATTTAATTTTGTACTTGATATGTAACTTGTTAATAAAGGGTTTACAATTATTTGATTGTTTGCCTTTTTGTGTTCTAACAAGAGTTCACTTTTTGTCTTAATAACATATCTGTAGATTACAAGATGGATGGTTATGATCTCAAGAACAATAGTAGATTTTATTTCTACCTATCACTAGCTGTTTTTACTATTTTTGTTGCTCAAAATTTTGAGATTTTCATTTATTATCTATAACAACTTGAGTTTGCTTGTCACTACTAGAACCTTGTAAAATACTAATTAAAATTGTTTTTGTGGTTTATAATTAAATGTGTTGTCAATGTTGATGCCAGTGCGTTAAGCCTTCTAGCTTGGTTTAAAAAAATAAAATAAAATTCAGGACAGAGTTACCTACTATCTAGTGGTTACTGCATGGCATCACATCAGGGAAAACTATCCTTTCATCAAGCAAACATATCACCTTCTACGGTGAACTCAAGGCATGCCCTTTGTACTCTCTTATTGTTGGTGGTCATTAAATGGGTATGGTATGAGCTGATAGAAATAAAAGAGATAAAGAATCTAAAGTCAGCTTGTTATGTACAATGGAGAGTACAAAAATCCTAGGCTTTGGACTGTCAATCAAAGTTCGCACACACCTTGTGAAATGCAAATAAAAATACTGGGTGCCAACAATAAATTAATATTATTTAAGATATTGTAATGCTACATATAAAATAATTGTAATTTTAAGCCTCAAGAATCAGAACCCTCAACTTATTTTCAGCCTTTTATTATTATTATATACTAATGCGAATATTTATCTTGTCTTGGAGATATCCCATGAAGCAATAGTGCCTTGGTCCAACTCTTTTTCAAGTTAATTTGGTCTACAGTTTGTAGGAAAACTCTTACAGATTTTGGGGTGTTTCAACTTTTTTGATGGCAGGGCTTGAAACTATAGTACTTGTTTCCATTTCCATAAATCTTAGGTTTTGGTATATTTTTCACCACATGTTTATGACTTAAGAATTGTTTTCTGGTTTAGTTAAGGAATCTATGGTTCTGCTTGAAGTGCTTTAATAATGAATTTTGTTAATTTTTATGAAATAATTCTTGAGATTGAATATGTAGAAGGATATGCTTACCATTTAATTATCAGCATAAGTGCAATATATGGTACTGAGCATTGAGAATGAAACTGACTTGCTTTTTTTTTTTTACACTGACTTGCATTTTTTATATTAGATACTCTGTTTTTTGTTGGCTGAATCACTCAGTGCAATATATGGTACTCACTTGCATCATTGAGGTAATGATGCTACTTTGATTGTTTTTAGCAGGTGAGATTGAATTTATTAATGTAATTGTTCTAGCAGTTTTTTCACTATTTGTGGGATTGAAAGCTAGAACGTTTGTGAGTTCAAATTACAAGTTCTTCGTAAGTTCATTTGCCTTTTAATTTGTGTTATGTCTCTTTGTCATATTCACATGAAGTGGGTTTTGATGTTGTGATTGCATTTAAGTGGGTATTAACTTGTTTTAGTTTTCATTTCTTGAATGTACGTTGTAGCTGTCAATATATTTAAACACAATCAACAACTCTAGCATAGGTAGTTCTATAAATGGTCTTACCAATACCAAAACCAAAGAATTTGGATAAGAAAAGAAGAACAAGGAGAAAAGCCTTAACACTTCTCTGTCAGTTTGCCACTTAGCACCTTATTACTTTCTATATATGTAGAAATGACAAGAAAATTAAATCATTGGTTGATCACTGGGTTAAATATGTTGATCACTGGGAATTAGAATTTAGAAGAAAGGGGTTTTCAATGGTTCTAGTGCTGAATAGAAGCCTAGCTACTGCTTCTCTTGCTTCTCTTCCCTCATCCTCCTCATTTTATGTCTTTTGTGATGTTGCCATCAACAAAATTAGTAATTAGTTGTCAAATTTGCTTTATGGTATGTGATATTATAATAAAACATGCTCATTAAATAAATGTATTTGAATTGTGGATGTTTTGATTGATGTGCAGTATGTCAAGACAATGCATATGACTATGGCTTTTACTTATTTTGGACAGTTGCTTTAATTTCACCTCTTACTTAAATCATAGTTTTTTCTGGTAAGTCAATAAATCATAGTTTTTGTTTCCATAGTAATGTCTCATTTCCATAAAAGTAGATGAGAAGAAGAGGCTTATTGGTGGGCTTGGCATTAACACCTGTAACTGTAAGCCTCATCTTTTGTAGTTAAGTACTTGTTTCCATTGTTTTTAACATTGCTGTTACTAATATAAAAACAATGGATACCAAAGATTAACACTTGTAATCTTTGGTATTCATTGTTTTTTTAGCTAAAAATTTGGTATCCAGTTATGGGAACACAAATATTGTTAAATTGTTTGCTGATGACTATAATGAGAGATCATGATGTAGAAGAATTAGGAAAGTGTAAAGGGACTGTTACTATGAGGGATATTGTCTTCATAAGTTATTTTCTTGAGAGTGTTGGATTAGCCAAAAAAACAAGTCTGTTTTGAGGATGAGAACTTTAGGTAAAGCTTTCAATATATGCTTTAGATAAGAATATAGCTTTCAATTTGTTTCTCTTTGTTGTACAGATCCAGGCCTTTTTATTTTTTTATTTTTAGAATCTTTTGGTACTTATTCCATTGTATGATGCAAGTTGACAGTGCAAACAAACATGGAATACTTCTCGAAGTTGTACAAGTCCATACTGACCTTAACCTTATCATAACAAAAGCTTACATATCCTCTGATGGTGGATGGTTCATGGATGGTAAAATTCTTTCTTTTTAGAATCTTTAAAATTGCTTCTATGACTTTAAGGAGAATAGTTTAAAAAATCTATACCATTTTATGTAAAAGACAATGCATTAAATGATATTTTCTTAAATCTTTTAAACAAAATTAAAAGAAAAATATAAGATGAATCTAATCATGTAGACATTGTGGTTTGAAAGGACCCATAGATAGATTTCATTTGTGGATGGTTTTAAACCTAAGCCCAAGTTTGAAGGCATTGATTATTAACCTTTAATGGTGGCTAACCTGGTACCTTTTCTTTATATCTACTTATTAGATTTCAACTCTCAAAGATTTAATTTTGGAGCATAGCAGTAGAATTCTTGATAAGGTCCATTCTAGAAAAAGCACTGGAAGAGTAGAATCCTAAAAAGACTAAAGGTCCAACTATGGAGAATTGAAGTAGGAGCACTTCCTCTAAACATAGATTGGGCCTCAAGATTAAATTAAGATTGAAGAAGAAGATGTGTTCCCTTTGCGGTCTAGAACTAGAAACTAAAGCTCATCTATTTAAGAATTGTATAGTTGCTAAAAAGACTTGTTTGGATGGTACTTAGGTTATGTATCATATGGTGAACATTTTACCATGTCTTATAACTGAATATGATCAATTGTAAATCTTTCCAACTATTGATCTTTGGGTTTTGATGTCTTTGGAAATTTACTTATGATTTTATTGATGGAGAAAAATTCAAGCATGTTCTTAGGTCGCGTTTTAAACGTGGCCTAAGGTTAAACCTTGGGCTGCGTTTAAAACGCGGCCCAAGACCACAACCTTAGGCTGCATTTTAAACGGGGCTATAGGACCTGGTCTTGGGCCGCGGTTAAAAAGTGCGGCCATAGGACCGTCAGTCCTATAGTCAAAGGTTTTAGGCCACATCAAAAAGCGTGGCCTAAAAAAACACGGCTATAGGCTATAGGCACGTTTTTTTGACATATAGCCACGTTTTAAAAACGCGGCCATAGAACCTTTTTTTTGTAGTGACGCTTGACCTGCTCCCAACTACAATACTCACTTTTTGTGTCATTAACCCATATTAGAAGAAGGGGTTTGGTATGATTAGTTTTGGATTTCAGAAATGTCTTCAATTCTAGCAGACCCATCCTCTCATCCTCAATACAAGCATTGTGCTCATGAATTTGAACAAAAAGTAGTAAAGCCCATTGCAAAAATTTCACTAAAGGCTACTCCATTGACAAATATGATTGTGAAACACCTAGTTTCATTCCTAGCGAAACCAGTTTCTTTGTAATTACCCAAGACAAGTATGTTATAAGTCCATAGGCCTTTATATAGAGAAATTTATACAGTTTTCATATTTTAATCCATAATTTAATTATATGATAAACTTCTAGTCAAGTCTTTTTGGACATAAGAATTTCATGGGCAATGAGATTGTCGTCTTTTAACTTTTATGGGGGCTCTACTTTTTGTTTATTCATAAAGCATTAATCATACTTTCTAATTTATTATTTTCTGTTTTAATGGGAGCACATTCGGACAAATATCTGTTACACTTTTTGTTTTGGAAAGTGATAATGAAGGTATTATTCTGGAACATAATGATGAAAGCAGCTTGACATTGTGGGTGATAGGCACGCATTTGAGTTTTCTCGTGGTTTAATTTTTAGTTCCTTATATTTGTAGGAATAGTAGTATATTTGGAAGTAATGGATAAGCAAAATGAAAGCTCTGATATATGTTAAAACTTAAAAGCCGCTCTTTAAATAGAATGATAGAATCTGAGATCTTTATTATTGAAAAAGAGAAAAAATTACATGATGATTAAGAGAAGGAAAAATATCACTAACTCACTAAACCAGAGCTAATTAACCGCTTTGTAATGGAGTACTCCACTATGTTTACATTTGGCCTATCAGAGACATACACTTGTCTAACCGTACTAACAAACTTCTAAGAGCCTCGTGTGATCCCTATCGTGGGCCACTTCAGCTATGCGACACCGTTTCTTTCCGTATGTGCATGTAATTTAAAGCATCCGACGACACCATTTGCTTTAAAAACAAGTTTTCATCACCAAACGTTTCCGTTTGCTTTACAACAGTCTTATGCTTTCCTTTAACATACTATAAACACTTTGGTACCCAATTTTTCCACGTACATACTATAAACACTTTGTTATGAGATCCTAACTATGACTTAAAAAAAAAAAAAAAAACACTAATTGTTGTTTTATACCAGTTGTGTACAGTAGTGGGTTTTAGATAGCTGTCTCAAATTACTCAAATTAAGCAACATTTGCTGTTTGAACAATTTTTCATTTACATCCTGATTATCTGATAGGTCATCATCTGTTTTTCACTTATATCCTTGAGCAGTGGGGCTTGCCGTCATCAACCCACCACAAAATTAGACAAGTTTATGAAATTGAGCAACATCATAAAGAATATTCCTAAAACATCTGCAAAGGAAAAGAATTTGCACCAGTTAATACTTCCTTAGTTCCCACCAGAATATGGGACAAGTTAAAAAGTCAAGAAAAATAATTGATTACTAAGGAAAAAACACGACAAGACATTGAAAGTTATAAAGCAACACCTACTAGAAAGAGAGATTGTGGCTTGTGTAATTTAAAAGATTCAACAGAACACACCTATTCACAATGTGAAGGAATTTGCAAATATAGGGTAAAGGTGATTTTGTATTTACGGTGATCATAGGAATTGACATGACCAACAAAGAAACATCAAATATGTACAAAATTCTATTAAAAAAAAAATATGTACAAAATTCACCGTTGCTGTATGAATATATTCTTTAATTTGTATTTTCTTTTTAAGTTTTCTTACTCAGTTATTCTTTTCCAGTGCAAAAAGCAGTTGTCCAGATATGTTGAGATAATTCACCATTGCTGTAAAATCAAACAATATTGAAAAAAATAAAATAAAAAATTCTTAATTTCCTTCAGATCACGCAGCCGAAAGAAATTTAACACCACAAACCACCCAAAAAAAAAAAAAAAAAAAAATTTATCACCCAGAAATTAAAAGGGGTAAAAATTTGGGAATATACTAATATTGGAGTAGAGCTTTGAACCTTTGCTCACTCGTATCTCTAAATTTATTTATTTATTTATTATTATTATTATTATTTATGTCTGTGTCTACTCCCTTTCTCAATCACCGCTTTAGAATTGGAAAACTTGAAAACATTGAAAGTTTCATATAATTTTTTTAAGAAAGAGTTTTAAGCTATAAAGTCCACTTCTGATGATAACTCTTTATCATTAGACTAAGACACATTTGTGTTTTATAAATGCATTTATATATTTTTAGTACATTTAAAATTTTAATTTAAAAGAGCTAATTATACTTATTGCATCCATTATTCCATTTAACATTTATTTTAGCAATAAATTAAATATTCTTGCTTAATTAGTTTAAAATGGGATTATGATCCAATGCATGTGCAATTACTCTCATTATTCTCTTTTTTTAATTATTTAAACTTTTTTTTTACTTGCGTTTGGCATTTTGTAGTTAGTGGATACCCTTTCTTTCCTTTTTTTATCATTTATATTTTCTATTTGTTACTCTTGCTTCCTCTGCCACGCGACATATTATAAATATTTTAAAATAAATAAACATATATACTCCAAGTGAAACTTCATTGTCAGTTCAAAATTTTTTAAATAAAATATAATTTTGATTAAAATTCCACTACCATGGATTTATATAAATTTAAAAGAAATTTCATTATTTATTTATATTCCTATATAATCTACCATTATTTTATTTTGTAATAATAAAAGTTGTGATACGCATTGTGCTCGAACTATTTAATTCAATGTAAGTATCACAAGTTTGTACAACATATTTTGCTATGAGATTCATTATCAGTACATTAAAATTATAAAATTATTAATATCGATTACTATAAGTGAAACTTTATTACTAATATTTTAAGAAACAAATTAAATACCACTCTAATTAAAAGTCAATTATCAAAAGTTTCAAAAGTACTAAATTTAACAATTCAAAGAATTCATGTATTTATTGATATTTATCTCTAATTTTACATTTTATTAGAAATAAATATCAATATTATGAAAATTCTTAATTTAATACCCATATATGATTTTAAGCTTAGAAAAATTTTAGATTACGCCTGACAATATTTGATTTTTCTTTTTATCACTTATTTAGTGTCTCATTAGATTAGTTTAGTTTAGTTTAGTGACATATGTGAATTAAGGATTAATCACTCAATTTAATATTTAAGCCTTAAGAACGTTCTATAGCCACGTTTTTAAAACGCGGCTATAGGTCAGAAAAACATGGCTATAGGACGATTTGGCCTATAGTTGTGTTTTTTTAGGTTGCGTTTTTAAATGTGGCCTAAACCCCATGACTATAGGCCTGAGGGGTCTATGGCCGCACTTTTTCAAACACAGCTTAAGACTAGGACCTATGGCCGCCTTTAAAACACGGCCTAAGGTGAAAGGATGCTGTTCGTGCTAGGACCAGCACGTGTCACCACCGTTAAGCCTCTGGGTATCCGGCGAGTTAGGTCGTCGGGAAAGCGAATTGCAGGTGCGTTTGGCACGAGCAGAGGTCTAAAGAAAGCTCGTGTGGGGATAGTGTGTGTGAGTGTAAGAGAGGGCTTGAGATCGGAGAGATGGAGAGTGAGGGTTGAGATCGAAGATGGAGGGTGAGTGGTTGAGAGAGGGAGGCTTGGAGGGTGAGGGTTGAGATCGGGCTTGAGAGATCAATGGAGGCTGATGTGTGATGGAAGAGGCTAGGGTTGAAAATGTTTTTAGTTTATTATATTTATACAAAGCCTAAAGTCGCGTTTTTAACCTACGGCTATAGGCAAAATCTAAAGCTATGTTTAAGAAATGCGGCCCCATCCCAAACTAAAGCCACGTTTTAAACACGCGGCTTCAAACCAAATTTAAAGTCGCATTTATAAAATGCAGCTTTAGGCAAGCCAGAGCCGCATTTTATAAACGCGGCTATAGTTAAGATAAAAATAAATAAATAAAAGAAAAAAAATGTTTGCCAAGAAAATGAAATAGGAAGGTCCTATAGCTGTGTGTTTTAAACATGGCCATAGCTCCACCCCCAAAAATGTGGCCATAGCTCAAGAAAACGCGGCCTTAGATGCGTTCTATGGCCACACGTTTAAAACGCGGCTGTTGTTGTTTTCTTTAAGTCGCGTTTTTTAAAAACGCGGCTTTAGTCCTTCTATGGCCACGTTTTTACAAACGCGGCCTTAGATCCACGTGTTTTGTAGTGTAACTTGACTTGACTTTTTTGGAAACCTGTGCTTTACACAAAAAAAAAAAAAAAAAAAAGAACTCTCTAATACTGGGACTTATTTGACACACCAATAGCAATTAAAACTGATCCTCACCCATTGTCTAAATATTTTTAAATTAGATACAAATTTTGACAAATCCACCATTAAATTACATTATTTTTGTATATTCTCTATACTTACAAATTTTCATGGTGATCAAAGATTCATAGCCATGTTCTCAATTAATTGTTAAAATTCAAGTTTTTATAGTTTAAAATAATGCATAAAATATGAATTGAATAATAAATAATATCTGATTGACATGGAAATTGGCAAGAATGTTAAGAATATATAAAACATGTAATTCAACAGTGAGATTTTCAAAATATTAATTCAATAACAAGTTATTGGGTAGTGTAACTTTAAGCAATGTTACACCACTAAATATTTTTTTAATTAGATGCAAATTTTGAAAAAACTACTGTTAGATTACATTATCTTCATATATTCTCCATACTTGCAAATTTTCATGGTGATCAAAGATTCATAGCCATGTCATCAATCAATTGTTAAAATTCAAGTTTTTATAGTTTAAAATAATGCATAAAATATGAATTTACGGATTGAATAATAAATAATATCTGATTGACATGAAAATTGGCAATAATGTTAAGATTATATAAAATATGTAATTCAACGTTGAGATTTTCAAAATATTAATTCAATAACAAATTATTGGGTGGTGTAACATTACTTAGAATTACACCAGGTGTAACTTGAACCCCCCTCTCTCTCTCTATATATATATAATGGGTGAGGATCAATTTTCATTGCTTGAGTGAAGACTTGGACTAATAATGGGTCTTCTTTTCTTTCAATCAAAAAATTGTAATGGAAATGGAAGACTTTTATTAACTTCTTAAAGTAATTTTTTTAATGGGTAACCCCGAAAATTAGTCTCTTCTCCCCACTACCTCCATGTCTCTTTGCCTAACTCGTATAATAATGGTGCTAACAGGTTAGTCTCCTTTGTTTTTTTGCCTAACTCTCTTTGTATAATAATGGGTGTCAAATCATTGGAAAAGAAATTCAAATGCAGAATAAGAATCCTCCATTCTACTTTTTATATTATACTTTATGCTCGACTAATTGTAATATATCATGTGTTTGATTTAATTTTTAACTTTGATTATTTTATAAGACTATTCATACGTTTTAATTTAACAGGCCGCAAGACTCACTAAAAAAGCCATATAATTAAAATTACAAATGAATGATTTCTTACATCAACACATAGTAGATTTGATGGAGATATTTAAAAATTAACTTGAAGTTCAATTTTTTTCCAAAATTTTTTTATAGTCTTGAGTTTGATATTCAAGGAAATAATGAGTTTATCAAATAGCTTTTGTTCAACAAGGAATTGAATCAATTTTGAACATGTAATCTAGTTTAGTGATTAACTCAAGATTAGTTTATATTTGATAAAGAGTTGCATTCATGTCTCTGGCGCCCAACATACATGAGTTATATGAGCTTTAAGTCTATGCAATCTTGAGCAAATGTGGCCATTCCTAGATTGTTGAGCTTGTAGTAGTTGTAGAGCATGATATTATGAGGTCCTAACACTAGAAGTGAGTTTGGTGACTAAGTAGAGAGAGAGAGAGAGAGAGAGAGAGAGAGAGAGAGAGAGAGAGAGAGAGAGAGGGGGGGGGGCAATGTAAGAGTTCTAGCATTTTCCATTATACCAAAAATTAAAAATGCAAGAAATTTTTTTTGCCAAAATAAAACAAACATAATATTATGTCAATGAGTTGTATGATAGAATTCAAAAGGCTTAAATGATCCAACAAGTATAATGGCCCATGTAAGAGCCCTACCTAGCATCATGTTGAAGCTTGAATGACAAGTGTTCCACATTATAGAACACTAGTTGCTAATCCGTGCGCTACAAGGGATAGTTAAATAAAAATTAAAAGTATTTATTTTGCTTAAAGGTCTATGACTTGACTTAAAAAAATGTATAACTTGAAAATGAATGAAAATAAGTAATTTTTGTTCAATATAATGATTTGGAAAAATTCTTCTTCTTTCAAATCATTAGTTCCACAGGACACATCCCAACATGGGTTATTCTGTGGTAATAAGTTCACACAGTACTCAACTGCAATTAAATCAAATATCTACCATCAATCTAATCTATGTTATCTTGATAGTAGATCTACAAATTGCATTCTTATATCCCCCATCATTTAGAAGGTAATTGAAGTAATAATTATATGTAATGTATAAATTTTATTCTTTTACAATATAAAATTATTAAAATAATTAAAATAAAATCTAATGTTTTGGAAATTTTTTGAAATATAATTTTAAATTTCTTAAAACTTAATTAATACAGTTTCTATTTTACCTAAAAGTGAACTATCACAATTAATGAGAATTTAACCATTTTGTTTGCAAAGAGAAGATAACAATAGGTCTAATTTTGATTTTATAGCATAGGATGTTATAATTAGATCCGGACCATATGTAATACATTAGTCCATTATAATATTTCCAAATAATATCCTGATGCCTATCTATATGAGCTTTCTTTTTAATGACGCCATAAAGGGGATGGAGTTTAATAGAAGTCATTTAGGATCCAACGTATCCAATTAAAAAAAAAAAAAATTTATTTCAAAAGTATTTTAATTGTAAATATCTAAACTCTAAAGGAAAGCATTCAGAATGATCACATCATTGATACCATATCATAGTTGCAAATAACAATATTATTATTCATGAAAAATAGATGAACAATGAAACTATGAATTAACAATTTAAATACCAAATTTGAACTACAACAACACATACATACATACACATGAGCGTAAAGAATTCCAAAATAATAATAATAATAATAATCTCCAAAAGCCTCAACCTAATATAGTCACAAATTTTTATTTTTATTTATTTATTTATTTATTTTCATATTGTGTGTTCTTTAGTTCTTTTTCCTTTTATGTTTCATCAAAAAAATTTCTAATTGACCAAAATATCTCTCATATATGTTAACATTAAACTTGATAATAAAACTTTACATAACTTTTGTTTTGAAGGTTCTCTAAAAACCAAAATCAATACAAGAGACTATACAGTAGAATGGTGTTGGAAGAATAATCCCAAATAGAAAAACTATTTAAAATATAATATATGAATGAAAAGCTGAGTTGAAATTGTAACAAATAATCCCTAAAAAAACACTATTTATAATATAATGTAGGGTTTTGGATTCCTAATCAAATTTGGTTAGGGTTATGGATTCCTAATCAAATTTGGTTATATATATATTTGTTTAAATAATGAATATGTTGGTAAAGTCCATTTGATATAAAATTTAAATCCTATAGAAATTAAAAATTATATATATATATATATATTGAGTCTCATTTTATATAATTATAGAGTTTAAATTCTATTAAAATTATAATTATCAAATTAATGGAGATATATTCTGTTTTTTGGGATAGATTTATATTAATGGATTTATTATATAGTTTGTTAGGATTGTCTAAAAATTCCTTGATTAGGTGATAATTTAGGTCTCCTTTAAGTATAGTGGTTGTATGGTATCAAACAACTGAATTTAATTTTTTTAAAAAGAAATTTAATAAATTTTCTGTAATTTGGTGTTATAAAATCGAAAGAATTAAATCGAATTAAATCAAATTAAAAAATATAAATAAAAAATGATGATGTGGAAAATTGTGGAGAGGTTAACTAAAAGTCTAAGGCTACATATATATATATATATATTAGAATCTTAAAAATAAGCTACTATTTGTCCTCATTTAGACCTATTGTTGATTTTTTTTTTTGCTAATAATAGTTTACTACTTAAATTTTATTGTAAAATTGTTGTAAAAATATTATGACTCTAACTGGAGCAATAGTATGTGCAATCGTATAAAAGAGGTCTTTTGAACTATGTCAATGAAAACCAATTCTAATTGGTGCTACTATAAACAAATTTTTGGGAAGCTCAGGTATCAATTGACCCCCTTGCCTGCCCTGGCTCCGCCATTACATGACAATAAGGAATAACATACTTTTTTAGAACTCCCCGAAAAGATTCTCATATGATACGCCAAGAATGTATTGACCTATTATGATAAATTAACCAATTAATTAGCCAAGTTAATTAATTAATTCAATTAACATGCAATACGTGTGGTAGCACAAACAAATCACCAACTAAGTTAATATGTAGCAGAAAATAAAGTTAACACGGTGATTTGTTTACAAATGGGGAAAACCTCCAAGGCAAAATCCCACCGGGTGAATTTAAAGTCACCACTCCCGAGAATCTACTATTGTCACAACAAGCGGTTACAAATAAAGGAATCTTAGTACCTTATACCAACCTACAGTTGAACTCTTACCCCAATACACAATTGGACTTGCTATATAGTGACAATCTTTCATTTTCAATACATGGCTCCCAGTACGTGACTAATCAATCAGTTCGCAGATCCCAGTACACGACACTCCTTTGTACAAATCCAAGTACGTGATTGACACACCAACTTGAGAAGGATGTTAGCTGCAAAGTTTTTCAGTTCATCAACATGATGAAGATCAAGAAATTTCTTAGTTACAAAACCCTATGACGTACAAACGTGCAGCTTCTTTAGAGAAAGATAAATTAGGACATATGTCTCTGGTCACAATATGCTTGTGGAAAACCTTTGCATCAAGTTTCACACACTTGTATCTTTTGTGACGGTCTTTAAAATAATCTTTATATATGTTTAGGGTTGTGAGAAAAGAAAGCCTAAACATGTATACATGGATTGGTGCAAAATCATATATGAAAAACTAATTTTCGTAAATCTCGATAGATAGGTTATTTGTCGAGTAGCTATCGAGCATCGGGCTAAAACTCCTTTTTAAATCTCGATAGATACTATCTGTCGAGCTAGCTATTGAGATTTAAGATCCAGCACTTCTTCACTTTTTTTAAGACAAATTTGCATGGCTTTAACACTTGGACTTGAACTCTTGCTCCTTGAAGTATTAAACACATCCTAGATCTACCCAATTACAAGTAAAGTGCATTTTGTCATAGGATTAGCCAATTCTTGATGACATATATTCCTAACATGATTTATATATGTCCTATTAATCTCTCCCTTTGGTAATCTGTGACGAAACCACAACAAACAAATAAACATATAAGACAAGTCATAAATCACTCAACTTATACTCACTTGTTGAATACAATAAAATCTATCCTTACACAAACTCTTGAAAAACTTTGCAAGAAGAGAGTTCAAGGTATGAAAGACTTTGACAATCTGTATTTCTGAAACACTTTAAACAAAACTCATCACGACATCATTTAGAATTGGCTAATCCTTTGACAAAATGCACTTTACTTGTAATTGGGTGGATCTAAGATCCATTTAATACTTCAAGGAACAAGAGTTTAAGTCCAAGTATTGAAACCATGCAAATATGTCCAAGAAACAAGTGAAGAAGTGCTGAATTTTAAATCTCGACAGCTAGCTCGACAGATAGCATCTATCAAGGTTTAAAAGGCTACTTTAGGCCGATGCTCGACAGCTGCTTGATAGATACCCTATCTATTGAGATTTATGAAAATTGGTTTTTCAGATCTGATTTCACTCCAATCCGTGTGTACATGTTTAGGCTTTCTTTTCTCACAACCTTAAACATAAGGATTATTTTAAGGACCATCAAAGGTTGCATAGTTGCACAAGTGTAGAACAAAGTTTTGTTCATGCAAATTGAAAACGGGGATAAAATTTGACCTAGTTCATCTTTCTCTTGAAGAAGCTACAACATTTGTACGCCATTGGGTTTTGTGACCAGGAGCTTCATGATCTTCATCGTGTTGATGAACTGAAGAACTTTGCAGCCAACATCTTTGTCAAGTTGGTGATTAAGTAGCATACTGGGATCCGCGGATTTATTAGTTTGTCACGTATTGGGAGCCGTGCATTGAAAATAAGAGATTGTCACTACAAAACAAGTCCAATTGTGTATTGGGGTACGGGTTCAACTGTAGGTTGGTATAAGGCACTGGGATTCTTTTACTTGTAACCGCTTGTTATGATAATAGTGGATTCTCAGGAGTGGTGACCTTAGAATCACCTGGTGGGGTTTTTGCCTTGGAGGTTTTCCTTATTCGTAAACAAATCATCATGTCAACTTTATTTTCTGCTGCACATTAACTTAGTTGGTGATTTGCTTGTGCTACCACACATATTGCATGTTAATTGGATTAATTAAATATCTTAGCTAATTAATCAAATAATTTATCACAAGAGGTCAATACATTCTTGGCCTATCAAGTGGTATCAGAGTAGGCATACTCTGATTAGGGTTAACCTTTGTTGTGTGATCCATTGACACCTATTGTCATGGCTATTATTGGCAAGAAAAGATCTTTCATTTCAAATACATCTTATTTTTCTAATCTCTATTTGACTGAGTGTCTCAGAAAATGCAAGTCAAAAAGTTATTTGAAAGTTATCATGATGATGATTGAAAAAGATCTTTACATGACAAAGAAGAAACTAGACTGCTTCAGAATGAAAATCTACGAAGGAGTTCATCTGAGAAGAGTGAAGGTTAAAGGCTTTGTCTGTAAATGGCAGATGAAAGAGAACACCATTCCTATAGATATGTCATCAAAGCGTGAGGTGTGCTTTATGATGAAGTTTGCGTTCAAGGTAATGGGCACATGTTTATGGTACCTTGACAGTGGATGCTCATGACACATGACTAGAGACCGCTCTCTCTTTAAGATCTTAGAGTCTAAGAAAGGTGGTAATGTCACTTTTAGTGATGGAAGCAAATCACAGATTAAAGGAAAAGGAACCATATCTCTTCCTGGACTGCCAGACATTGCAAATGTGCTATATGTAGAAGGTCTGAGAGTGAACTTATTGAGCATAAGTCAGATATATGATCAAGACTTTATGGTGTTGTTCTCTAAAGGAAAGTACCCTGTGCTGGATGAATCTAGAAAGAAACTCATAAGTGATGTTCACATTCTAAACAATTGTTGTGGTCTGGTCCCTGATGTTGATATTTTGTGCAATAGTATTCGTTTGCCAAATGAAGATCTATGGCACCAAATGGGACATGCTAGTCATAAACATTTCTCAATTGTATACATCCACTACATCTAGACCATTGGAGCTACTACATCTGGATCTCAAGGGTTCAACTAGAACCGAGTCTCTTGGTGGGAAGAGATACATTATGGTTGTGGTTGATGACTTCACAAGGTACACTTAGGTCATTCTTCTAAGATCCAAGTCAGATGCTCCTGAGCACATTGAAGCCTTGTGCACAAGATTGCAAAATGAAAAGAGCTTAAAGATTGATCAAATTTGAAGTGATCATGCTAAAGAATTCGAAAACTCATACATGGAGTCCTTTTGCACAAGATCAGGTATATCTCAAGAATTCTCTACTCCTATTACTCCTCAGCAGAATGGTGTAGTAGAAAGAAAGAACATGGTTATTCAGGAGATGGCTAGAGCCATGTTGCACAACAAGAATGTGGCTAGAAACTTATGGGAAGAAGCCGTCAACACTGCGTGCCATACGGTTAGTAAGTTGTATTTCAGACCCGGTACCAAAAAGACTCCTTATGAGCTACGAAACAGAAGGAAGCCGAATGTTAAGTATTTCAGAATCTTTGGAAATACTTGTTTCATTCTCAAAGATAGAGAGAATGTGAGAAAATTTGAGTCTCGAAACGATGAAAGAATAATTTTTAGGGTACTCCTCTACAAGCAAAGCTTATTGGGTATACAATAGGAGAACCAAGAAGGTGATGGAAATTGTAAATGTTGTTATCGATAAGGCTTCGGAATCCAATTCCAAGAAAATTAGTGAGGAAATCCCTAAAGAAGTTCTTCCTCCCGAGCCCAAGGATGTTCAAGAACTTGTTGATCAAGAGCATGCATCTCCAAGTACTCCCAATGCTCCAAGTGTTGTAAAAGGTTCAGTAGACATATCCACCTCACCTGATTCTACATCTCATAAAGAGAAAGGACCCTCCTCCAGAATTAAGCTAAATCATCCTCCTGAAGTTATTGTAGGAAACATGAATGAACTTACACTAAGGAAAAGTACAGTTGATAAATGTGTTGCTAACTTTGTGTCATATTCTTGTTATTTGTCACAGGTTGAACCCACCAACATTGAAGAAGCTCTTTAGGATAAAAGTTGGGTTGAAGCTATGCACGATGAATTGCTTCAGTTTCAAAGGAATGATGTCTATACTTTAGTACCTAGACTGGAGGGTGAGCACATCATTGGCATAAAGTGGGTTTTACGCAATAAGACTGATGAGAAGGGCAACGTGATCCATGATAAGGCACGTCTTGTGGCTGAAGGATATTCTCAAATGGAAGGAATGGACTATGATGAGACATTTGCTCTAGTAGCCCATATGGAGTCCATCAAGATTCTCCTAGGCCTAGCTTGCCATTTGAAGTTCATGTTTTACAAAATGGATGTCAAGACTACCTTCTTAAATGGGTTCCTTAAAGAAGATGTCTATGTGGCTCAACCAAAAGGATTCATTGATCCCCACTTTTCGAATCATGTGTTGTACCTCAAAAAGGCACTCTATGGTTTAAAGCAAGCCCCTAAAGCTTGGTATGATCAGCTCACACAATACTTGGTGTCACATTGGTTCACAAGGTAAAAAGCTGATCAAACTTTCTTCATCAAAAAGGAAAATGACGAGTTGGTAGTTGCTCAACTCTATGTTGATGGTATCATCTTTAGGTCAACAAAGGATAAACTTGCTCATGTTTTCTCCAAACTCGTGTAAGCCGAGTTTGAGATGAGCATGATTGGAGAGTTAAATCACTTTCTTGGATTGCAGATTCGTTAGTAAGAGTTAGATATATTCATATCTCAATCTAAATATGCTAAAAAACTTGTGAAAACATTTGGATTAGAATCTGCTAGTTCTATTAGAACCCCTATGAGCCCAAATATTAAACTCACTGTTGATTTGTTAGGAAAAAGTATTGATCCATCTCTCTATAGAAGCATGATAAGTAGTTTTCTTTACCTTACTACTAGTAGACCTGACATTAGTTACAGAGTGAGAGTGTGTGCTAGATATCAAGCTAATTCCAAAGAGTCCCATATGTCTGCTTTGAAAAGAATCATAAAGTATGTCAAAACAATTGTGTGGGACACAAATGATTTCTTAGCTGGGTATTCTAATGCTGACTGGGCTGGGAATGCTGATGATAGAAAAAGTACTTTGGGAGGTTGTTTTTATGTGGGTAATAATCTTGTCTCCTGGATGAGCAAAAAATAGAATTTCATCTCATTATCCACTGCAGAAGCTAAATACATCGCTGCCGGTAGCTATTGCACCTAACTTCTACAGATGCAAAAACTCGTCCTTGATTATGGTATTCGTCAAGAACACCTCACTATCTATTGTGACAATACTAGTACCATCAATATCTCTAAAAATATGGTTCAATATTCTCGAACTAAACACATAGAGATTCGACATCACTTCATTCGTGAACTTGTTGAAGATGATACCCTCTCTCTTGATTTCATTCACACTGATGATCAAAAGGCGGATTTGTTTACCAAATCTCTTGATAACAAATAGTTTGAATTCCTTTGTCAAAACATTGGTGTTATCTCCATGGATTGATTCTCTCATTCTCTCTAGTTTTATGCATTGCTTTGCTTAACATGTTTTTGTTTGTTTGTTTTCAGTTTTGCTTTATTTTATTTTTCATAAATTGAAAAATTAGAAAAATACAAAACAGTGTGTGTTTGTGTACATTGATACTTATGTACCTTGAATGGCCAATGAAATAAATTTCTAAACTTTGTATCTCTTGTAGCTTAGATGAGCATCTCTATGCACAACTAAGCAAGTGAGTTTTGTGGTTCGTGTTTGTGATAAGTAAGATTAAGTAATCTCTTATACTTAACACTCTATCACTTTTTCTAACTGGAAGGACTAGAAAATCATAAGAGAAAGGCATAAATAACCATCTCACCACTATTGCTCACCAATCATGAAATGACAACTATATCCTTTGGCATAGCGAAAGTGCAATTTCAAAAGCTAAACATAATTGGGGATTTCTTTTCTCTCTCTTATTTGCCCATGCATGATATGCTTAAAAGAAAATATGCAAAGAAGAATAAAAGCAAAAAGAATCAAAACACTTTATATATGATTGCAAGCATGTCTTTTAGGAGATGTGGGAGTTATAAGATGTACCTCAAAGGTGATAGTTCCCATCAAATAATTATTATCATGTGTGAGTTAAATTGATTTGCTTATATCTCAAATCATTATAACATGTAGACATTTATGCAATCTTGCGATGTTTTTCTTCACACACAACACGCAATATTCTTTGCTACTTTTGATACATGTGCAGGTATAATGTGATTTGGCCATCACAAAGAATACTTATGTTAATGTATGCTCACTAAATTGTATTAACTTGTTTTGAAATATAAAATTGGTTAGACTTGTTTTGTGTGTGTATGTGTGTGTGTGTGTGTGTGTGTTTTGAATTTATATGCTTGACATTTTTCTTGTTGAGAGATGTTTTTGAAAGTTTAAAATTTTGTTTGGATATTTGTTTGAGTAGCATATTTGATTGCATTCATGTCTGTGGTTTTCTCTTATTTGAAAAACTGTTTTAAGCAATCTCAACAGGTTCTTGATACCTCTCGATAGCTAGGCTATCTATTGAGCTCTTGATCTTCCTTTCTCGACAGTGGCTATCACAATTTCAATCCATCAAAGTTTTTGAGAATTTGTCTCCGTAGCTTCTCGATCCATCGAGAAAGTTTCTGTCTCCTCGATAGCTTCTTAATAGTAGCTCGATCCATTAAGGTTCTTTTGTTGTGGACACCTCTCGATAGCTCCTCGATAGCTCTTTCTGTCACATGTTAATTCTCGACACCTCTCGATCCATCGAGCTACATATACGTCTATATATAAGGTCAGCGAGAATTCTTTCTCATTTCTCCCCGATCTCTCTCAACATAATAGTATATCTCCCTCTCTTAAACACCTCAAACTCAACCTCTTCATCTTCCCCACTCAATCTTTGATCTTTTGCTTGCATTTTTTACTAGTATGATCTCCTTTCATCTCTTTATCATACATTTCATGCATTTTCGACCTAACTTTTAGGGTTTTTCAAAATCGTTAAGGTTTTTGCCAAATTTTTGGGATAGGTTTTTGTTATAATGAGTTTAAATCATCATGCATTGCATCAAATTGCATTTTAACAATATTTCATGCATTTTAGATGTGTGTTTACTTTGTTGCAAGCTTGTGTGCTGGTAGGTTTGGATTGGGCTACGCCCATGGTGCTTTTATTATTGCATGTCACATGCTCATGCATTTTTCATGCATACGTACCTTCCATTTTCTATCATATTGATATTCAATTGTTTGGTGCTTTTCTGCTTGTCTCAGTCTCTCTTTCTTTCAGTTTGCATCATGGCACCTAAGCGTAAATCCACTCCGTTCTGGAATCCTCTCCATTCCTGGGCATCTTCTTCTGTTCTACTCCTTCTCATCTTCGGTTTCATGATGAGAAAGCCCGTAAGGACTTCTCTGAAAACTTTTCTCGATGAGGCATTCACTTAGAATGCCAAGTCATCTTATCAGATTTTTCTGATCCTGACCTTCCCACTGTCATCCACAATAAGGGATGGGAGTCACTATATAATGTCCCGGTCACTTGTCCTTCCATGATCATTTAGGAGTTTACTCCAACATGCACAGATTTGATTATTCAGTACCTCTTTTTATCACTCGCGTTCGAGGTACGCATATAGTGGTCACTCCAGATATTGTATCCGAGGTGCTCCACGTCCCGAGGGTAACGCATCCTAATTACCCTGGTTGTGATCATCTTGGGACTGTGTCCAAAGACGAGCACATGTCTCTATTTTGTAAGACTTCTTCTGTCTAGGGTGATCATCAGAACACTCATTGCTCGGCCTTTGCTAAAGGTCCAAGGTTTCCTAACATGGTGATGACATTTGTTCTCCATCCTTTGTCTCACTATAACTCTATCATAGAGCCTCGTGCTTAATTTTTGATATCCCTTCTAGAGCACCTCACTATAGACTTCCTTTCTCACTTCATCCTTTCCCCCATAGATGTCTATCAGGATACGACGACCCATGATAAGCTTATCTTTCCTTCAGTTATTAAGAGGATCCTTCACCATTTTTCTATCTCCTTTCTTGTGTCGGACCCCTTCCCTGTCATATCTGCCATCGATGCGGCTACTGTTAAACGGAGTGAGGCCTAGCTACGACTAAAGTGACCACGGACCAAGATGGTAACTCTTCCAGCTTCTTCAACTCCATCCACATACGCTCCTTCTTCTTCTACGGATGGTGTGACTCTAGAGGCGATTATGGCACAGCTTCAGTGCATGGATGCTCATCTTGACACTCTCAGCGATGAGTTATGTCAAGTGAACACCCGTGTCAGTCGTATTGCATGACAATAGACTCACCTTGGTGGCTTCGTTAAGTCTTCTACTCCTTCTTTAGAGACTTATGAGAATGAGGACGACGATGGTGGCTCTGATGGCAATGGTGATGCAAATGATGGTGCTAGCTCTTCTAGTGATGATGAGATGACTGCTTTGAGTTACTTGCCCTTTATCATTCGTGACAAAAAGGGGGAGTAGTTTTGGATATGAGAGTGGTCATGTCATTAGGGAGAGAGTTAATATAGGAGATTTTTTGTTAGGGGGAGTGTCTATACTTGTTGAGCGATGTAGTGAGGACTTTTGTATTCTTTTATTTTCTATCTTTTATAGATACATTATTCTTACATTGTGATAGCAAACCTTGTACTCATTATTGATATATATATATATATGTATATATATATTGAGGTTGTTATTACATTGTCATCTATCTCTTCATGTGTTGTTCATTTTCTCTCTTTATGCACATGCTTCTTATTACTTATATGCAATCTTTTTATTTCTGTTTCACACTAAGATGTCGTAATGAGTTTTGTTTAAAGTGTTTCAAAAATACAAATTGTCAAAGTCTTCTTGCCATGAACTCTCTTCTTGTAAAGTTTTTCAAAAGTTTGTGTTAGGATAGATTTTATTGTATTTAGCAAATGAGTATGAGTTGAGTGATTTATGACTTCTCCCATATGTTCATTTGTTTGTTACGGTTTTGTCACAGATTGCCAAAGGGGGAGATTGTTAGGACATATGTGATTCATGTTAGGAACATATGTCATTTAGAATTGGCTAATCTTTTGACAAAACGCACTTTACTTGTAATCAGGTAGATTTAGGATGTATTTAATACTTCAAGGAACAAGAGTTCAAGTTCAAGTATTGAAGCCATGCAAATATGTCCAAGAAACAAATGAAGAAGTGCTAGATTTTAAAACTCGACTGCTAGCTCGACAAATAGCATCTATCGAGGTTTAAAAGGCTGCTTTAAGCTAATACTAGACAGCTGCTCGATAGATACCCTATCTATCGAGATTTATGAAAATCAATTTTTCAGATCTAATTTCACTCCAATCCGTGTGTACATGTTTAGGCTTTTTTTTCTCACAACCCTAAACATATATAAGGATTATTTTAAGGGTCGTCAAAGGTTGCATAGTTGCATAAGTGTAGAGTAAAGTTTTGTTCATGCAAATTGTGACTAAAGATAGAATTTGCCCTAGTTCATCTTTCTCTTGAAGAATCTACTGTTTTTGTATGCCATTGGGTTTTATGACCAGGGAGTTTCGTGATCGTCATCATGTTGATGAACTGAAGAACTTTGCAGCCAACATCTTTCTCAAGTTGGTGATTAATTCACATACTAGGATTTGTGCATCTATTGGTTAGTCACGTATTGGGAGCCGTGCATTGAAAATGAGAGATTGTTACTATAAAATAAGTCCAATTGCGTATTGGGGTAAGGGTTCAACTGTAAGTTGGTATAAGGTACTGGGATTCCTTTACTTGTATCCACTTGTTGTAATAATAGTGGATTCTCGAAAGTGGTGACCTTAAAATCATCTAGTGGGGTTTTTGCCTTTGAGGTTTTCCCCATTCGTAAAAAAATTACCGTGTTAACTTATATTCCGTTGCATATTAACTTAGTTGGTGATTTTTTTATGCTACCACGCATATTGCATGTTAATTGGATTAATTAATTATCTTGGCTAATTTATCAATTTATTTATCATAAGGGGTCAATACATTCTTCGCCTATCAAAGGAGATTCAATTTTTTAGTGATAAAAACAAACTTGATATAGAGACCGAGAATCACAGTTAGGACCAAGGTCCTAGTACTATTTAATTTTAATCTCAACATGCTTACTGGAAACTTTCTTAAGTTTCTCTTGAACCAATATGAAGTGGAAGTCGTTGATATTTCTCACAGAATGGAAGCTTCCCCATATGGTTGCTTGAAAACAATATTGGACTGCAACTGTTAAATCTTCAAAGTAACTCTTTCTCAGGTTAGTTTCATTTGTCATCAAATTACTACATTAATCTTCATTGGTTGGATGTCTCAAACAATCACTTCGATGGGTAAACTTCCAAACTTTAAAGCACAATTTGGATCTAATTTCTTTAGTCAAAATAGGCCAATGAAAATCAGCCAATCCAAACACACTCTTAAACTCTATTGATGTTTGGCATCTGTTGTAGTTGGCATTTCCTCTATGTTTACCTAGTTTCATTTTATTTTCCAGATGTTAAATTAAAATTTATTGTTTGGGATGTTAATACCAATTTGATATGAATCACATACATAGAACAATTTGTAATGCTATATAATTTTTTTTCTTTTGGGGAAAGGCTGATTTCCAAACTTGAAGTGACTTTTACTTTTTCCCCCAATTGAAAGTTAGATAGAAAAAAAAAAAGTTAGTTATCTATATAATTACATAGTAAAGAGAATTTTTGGCTATCAGTATAAAATTTTCCCCTTTCCGATACTTAGATTAGTCTGTTAGCAAAGAAGGTTTCAATATCATCATAACTATAAACCTTGGAATGGTTTCCCATTATGCATTTTGTGGGCAAGAGTGTAATAATAGAATTTTTTTGGGTAATGCCCAATTCATGTTATCAATCAAGCAGTCCTTGCTAAGATGTTTGTTTGAGTGGATGGTTGTCTTAGGTAACATCCCCTCCTGTTCTTTCTTAGAGTTCTTAGATAGCTTGCATTTGACTTTGTGATTCACCTTTGTGGGAAGGTTTGGGTGTGCATGTTTTCTTGTTTGCGTTGAATTAGATCATTTTCAACTATAATAATAATAATAATATTTAGATTAATCAAATTGACTGTAGCTTAGTTATCTTAAGGAGTATTGTGATTACATAAATTTTTTATTACATTTTCTTTAATTCACGTTGGCCCTAAGGTTGTAAACAGTGGGTTAACTTTGGTTTTTGGATCCTGTAGGCGAAAATATGCATAAATTTCTTATAGAGTTTTCCATTCAAATGGTTAGTGTGGCTGGAGTTTGAATAAACAATCAGATGTGATAATTTTGTTTGGATGGTGACTGTGTTCAGATTTTGTAACTTATTATTTCATTGAAGCATCCACCTGATCCCTTGTAATTAAATGTTCATTGAAATTATGAATAGTGAGACCTGTCACCTGCTTATTTAATGGTGCAAGTGAATTTTGGCGAGTGAGCACTTGTCTTAGCGACCTCCTACGGCACCTTATGGAGCCTATAAAGGAGATTTGTTGGCAACTGGAATCTTTGATTTCAAATACTTGTTTATCACTTTATCTTCAAATTACTTGGGCAGGTTACAGTTCCTGTTTTTTTTTTTTTTTTTTTTTTTTTTTTTTTTTTTTTTTCATGATTTACATAGCTATATGTATAATTATTTGTACTAATCCCCATAGTTTTTTTTTAGTTTCTTTTATTTATTTATTTTTATTTCAAACCCAAAGCTGGCCCCTTTGTTCTTCTTCTACTTCTCTACACTGTAACCACCACTCCTCTTCATACCCCCTGTCCCACCTCTCCTTCTCTACACTCTTCCCCACAAAAGTCTTTTGGAAAATTTCTAAATTTCTAAATTCCTAAATCCTAACTATAAATTAGTACAATAATCTACCATATCTTTCTTAAGAAATTATGTCTAATTCGTTATTTATCATCATTGTGTATTTTATTAATATTCATATACCGCTAACTTATAGGGTTCGGAACTTCTTACTAGTATCTTGAGGTAACGTTTAAAAGATTTTTCTTCATAATAATTCAATGTGCATGAAAGGAGAGACTGAATACCTTGTTTGTTAAAAAATATACATATGGGTTAGTTATTTTTTTAAACAAATTGTTTATTATGAATAAGTTACTTTTGTTATATTTGGGAATAATTATTTAAAAATTAGTACTAATAATAATAATTAAAAAAAAACAATTTAGTTTTTTCCAAAAAATTTGTTTCAATAACAATTTTGTTTTAGTAGTAATATTTTCAATAGCCCAAATAATGGGAAGAATTTTGAAGTGGTTGGATCACATCCCATTTATGGCATGATACCCTTCAAACAACACAAATTAATACCCTAGACTAGTGTAGGGACACGATTCCTTTTGCGGCCCACTAACATTTTTGGGCTGATATATTAAAGGTCCCTGCAATATCATTTGTAGAGAGTGGGCTTGAAAAGCTAGCCGCTGGTCACGAGGCGATATTCCGGGCTCTTGGACTCGAACATTTAAACTCTAGGACGTCGCACCCAAAGGAATGGGACTCCTCGGAGGTGATCTGAGGACCACTAGGGCCTTGTTCCGGTTATCCCTTGATGGATCTTTATCGTGAAGTCCGGTGTCATTGAGACGTTCTCTCCCATGTAGCCTCTCTCTTTTTTGGAGGTCCAATCGCCTCTAGTTTTCTACTTCCTCCCTTATTTTATACTTGCGTGCATTCATTGCCCTTCGTCCACGTGTAGGGTCAATCTTTACGGACACTGATATTTGTCCCATCAGTCCAATCCCGGAATTGTTGGGGATGGTTTGATAAAGCTGCAGAATACGGCTCTGTCAGGCGATGGGCCTTATCTGGAAGGGTAGTATGGATAATTTCCCCAAGATATTCTGGATTTTCTTACCAATTCACCCCTATACCAGTTTTACCCCTTCATCCTGGTGGAATCGTGGATCTGCCGAGGACTAACCTGTCCTCGGCTGCTCCCCAAAAATTGTTTTGTGCTGTGTGTTGTAGAGCTTAGGCCACAGCTCTCCTCGGATTGGGCTTTCAGTCTCTCTAAGGGCAAATGGGCCTGGTCCGTGATTTGTTGGGCCCCACAATAGCCCCTCAAAACCCTTCTATACGACCTTCCGAGTCGGAAAGGAGGGTTTTGGCAAACCCGGGCCCATAATATGGCCTGTCCAGTTCAAATCCGCATTTATGTGAGCGGTTTTTCCAGGAAGTCAGCCGGTTTTCAAGGGATCCCATTTATTTTGTTCGTGATCCGCTCCTGCCGTTTGGCTGTTCCAGATGCGCCCTTAAATGAATCCCTTTCACGAGGCTCAGTTATGTCTGGTGGCTTATCTGATAAGGTGGGGAAACGGAATGGACGCATCGTTTCCTTCAGGTTCTTTTGGAAACGTTGAATGCATTTAATTCCACCTGTTTTGCCCTCCCTATAAGAAGACAAGCAGGAGGCAGTCACTTTCGTACAGATCCTTCTCCTTCTTCCTGAAATCTAAAATCCGCATCCTCCCTTAGCGTCCATTTAACCCGTTTGTTATATATCATATCCGTACATGCCCTACATAACAAATAATGAAGGAACCACACTCCTCCTCAAAACACCATATTCTGATAAAGCTTGAAATGGCTCGGTCAGGGCAAGGGTGGCGCAGACTTAAGATCTGTCCCGCCTCTCTTTCAGCCAAAATCCGAAGCAGGGGCTCGTCATGTCGAATCTTCGGTGTGACTGAGTCGAGAACACCCAAGATCGCTACCATCCGGCTCCTCACGAGCGTACCTAATATGGCACCAACGTGTCAGGAATCAGGGCTGAGGCGGGGGCTAAGTGCTTCTGCTTCTCTCTCTTTCGCTCCTTGGTGCCCCCCCCCCCTTTTTCTCTTCTTATTGTCTTCCCAGCACCAGTTCCGCTCTGGTGCTGTTTCTTTTCTATCTTTTGTTCCTCTCTTTGTCTCTTCATTTCTCTCACTCCTCTTCTCCTCCTTTACTCATGTCTTCCATCTTCTTTACTCATCTCCTCTATCTTCTTCATTGATTTCTTCCTTACTATTTCCTTCTTTATCACTTTTTTTTTAAAATGAGTTCTTTTCTTAGTATGAACAACAACGTGGCGGAGATTGAAGAGACTTCGAAGACAAGTTTAAAAGGCGCTTGACCGTTTGCTTATCTGTATTGTAGATGTTAGTGCTGCTTAGGTAGCCCCTCTTTTGTATAGGCTTATTGAAGCCCTTTTTGTACGTTGTAATAATTCTCCACATTAATAAAAGTTTCTTTTTTGCTTTACATGTTCTGTCTCTTTGTTTTTATGAATTTGCAAATGATGCTCGGCTCGATAATATCGCATTTAAATCAGTGACGAATAAGACCACAGTACTTAATAATAAAAAGGCGTTGCCATAATTTCAATAGTAGTGCTCGGCATAATAAAGCAGACCAGTAAAAAGTAATACTTACCCCTGCTAGCCGAGGAGAGAAACGAAGGCTTGATGCCGTGTGAGGAATAACCGTTCCAAACCTTCCGCCTACTAAATGAACAGACCTCCTAGGTCATTGTATACCGGGGCGTTCCGCCGCCTTCCTTGCTCCTTCGTTGGGCCTAACCCCTTAGGGTGTTTACGCCGTGGATGGAATGACCTGACGTTTTTACTCAGTAGCCCACGTTGCGAAGTCCAAAATCCTTCCCTCCTTTTTTTTTTATCCGACCAGTTAATTTCCCTGTGGGCTTGATTCCGAGGACAATACAAGGCCTTGGGACTGTCCAACACTTGTGATTTTTATCTTTTATACTTGGTTTCCCCATAGGCTCGAGTCCGAGGACCATGCAAGGCCTTGGTTCTGTCCAACACTTGTGATTTTTATTTTTTTTTACACTTGGTTTCCCCATAGGCTTGAGTCCGAGGACCATGCAAGGCCTTGGTTCTGTCCTTGGGCCCCTGCGCTGAACTGGGCTTGGGCCGCGAGTTTACTGGGCCCGAAAAGTAGGGGGTATTTTCGTAGTCTTAGGTCACGCGGTACTTTCTGGCATCCCAGTGTTCGAGGTGCGCCTTCTCGAGGATCTCCAAATCCTGCGACTGAGGATGAAGTTGGAAATTGAGCCAAGTCTGTTTCGTCCGTAGCGTTCCTTGGGAACTTGCACGAATCAAATGGCACTCGTTCCCTTCTAGGTATAAATAGGATAGGGGATCACTCCACTTGCACACGAACTCTCCTGTTCTCATCAGAGCCATATTTCTCCCATATTCGCGATCTCTCTTTCTAGTACCACTGCCCTAAAGCAAGATGTTTGAGGCGGGGATGGGGGTGAAAGGTCTCCGCGCGCTCCAGGGGGACCGAATCCTCAGGGTGATACGGTGTGGACAAGGATGGCATAGATTCGAGCCAGTCCTCCGTTTTGACAGGGGGAAGAGTGCGCTCCTCCCTCTTTTAGTCAAAATCCGAAGCAGGTTCTGGTCATGCCAAGTTTTTGGTATGTCCGAAGAGGAAATTTCCACCATCAGCACTGTCTACCTTGTAGCCGGCAAATTCCTGCGGGGGCTTCCCAACTTCCAGCTCCCTGCGCTTTTTCCGTAGATGGTGTTAGCCTGAGGTCAGGTTCTTTGGCTGCCTGAGTTATGGGCGTACAGCAGTGTCGAGGAATAGTTTCCTTAGACAATAACTTAGCGCAGTAGCCAACCTCTCCTCTGAGCTGTCCCTACGGCTTTCTCTCCACTCGCTTGTATTTTCCCTTACTTATGTAGTCAACTTTAGTGTAAGCTTGTTTCAGCTTTTCATTGTACACTATACAGTTCCTTTGTCTTAATAAAATACGCGTCCATTTCTCTATACATATCTTTCTTCTCCGTAACAACTACTTTATGCATGAATATTAAACGCAAGCTTGCCCTTAAGGATATTCCAGGCAGAAGAAATGCTTTAACACAGGTTCCTACTAATTTAAACTCACAAATATTATCAAGTATAACAAGGGTAGCTTTCAATAAATTAAATTCTTGGAACTAACCGGGATAAACGCTGAGTACTACGCGATGCATGCTAAACCAATGTCCGAGAACGATAATCTCTAAATAATTCGTCTGAAAGGGTAGCTAGCAGCGAGGGACTTCGATTGTGTTTTTGGGTAATGAATTGCGTCGTACCGGATCAACCCCTTTGACACTAAGGACCCGAGGGCAGACTGTGGAACCCATGCATTCAAAGCATTAGCCCATTTGTGAACTAGGAGTCCTCTTCGGACGGATTTTGAGGTTTCGTGCCATAGTTTTTTTTTTTTTTTTTTTTTTTTTTTTTTTTTTTTTTTAGTAGGTTCCTCATCCAAGTAGTTGGTTTTCCCACAGGCTTGGGTCCGAGGACCATGCAAGGCCTTGGCTCTGTCCAAAACCTAGTTTTCCACATCCAGGTAGTTGGTTTTCCCACAGGCTTGGGTCCGAGGACCATGCAAGGCCTTGGTTCTGTCCAAAACCTAGTTTTCCACATCCAGGTAGTTGGTTTTCCCACAGGCTTGGGTCCGAGGACCATGCAATGCCTAGGTTCTGTCCAAAACCTAGTTTTCCACATCCAGGTAGTTGGTTTTCCCACAGGCTTGGGTCCGAGGACCATGCAAGGCCTAGGTTCTGTCCAAAACCTAGTTTTCCACATCCAGGTAGTTGGTTTTCCCACAGGCTTGGGTCCGAGGACTATGCAAGGCCTAGGTTCTGTCCAAAACCTAGTTTTCCACATCCAGGTAGTTGGTTTTCCCACAGGCTTGGGTCCGAGGACCATGCAAGGCCTAGGTTCTGTCCAAAACCTAGTTTTCGACATCCAGGTAGTTGGTTTTCCCACAGGCTTGGGTCCGAGGACCATGCAATGCCTTGGTTCTGTCCAAAACCTAGTTTTCCACATCCAGGTAGTTGGTTTTCCCACAGGCTTGGGTCTGAGGACCATGCAATGCCTAGGTTCTGTCCAAAACCTAGTTTTCCACATCCAGGTAGTTGGTTTTCCCACAGGCTTGGGTCCGAGGACCATGCAATGCCTAGGTTCTGTCCAAAACCTAGTTTTCCACATCCAGGTAGTTGGTTTTCCCACAGGCTTGGGTCCGAGGACCATGCAAGGCCTAGGTTCTGTCCAAAACCTAGTTTTCCACATCCAGGTAGTTGGTTTTCCCACAGGCTTGGGTCCGAGGACCATGCAATGCCTAGGTTCTGTCCAAAACCTAGTTTTCCACATCCAGGTAGTTGGTTTTCCCACAGGCTTGGGTCCGAGGACCATGCAAGGCCTAGGTTCTGTCCAAAACCTAGTTTTCCACATCCAGGTAGTTGGTTTTCCCACAGGCTTGGGTCCGAGGACCATGCAAGGCCTAGGTTCTGTCCAAAACCTAGTTTTCCACATCCAGGTAGTTGGTTTTCCCACAGGCTTGGGTCCGAGGACCATGCAAGGCCTAGGTTCTGTCCAAAACCTAGTTTTCCACATCCAGGTAGTTGGTTTTCCCACAGGCTTGGGTCCGAGGACCATGCAATGCCTAGGTTCTGTCCAAAACCTAGTTTTCCACATCCAGGTAGTTGGTTTTCCCACAGGCTTGGGTCCGAGGACCATGCAAGGCCTAGGTTCTGTCCAAAACCTAGTTTTCCACATCCAGGTAGTTGGTTTTCCCACAGGCTTGGGTCCGAGGACCATGCAAGGCCTAGGTTCTGTCCAAAACCTAGTTTTCCACATCCAGGTAGTTGGTTTTCCCACAGGCTTGGGTCCGAGGACCATGCAAGGCCTTGGTTCTGTCCAAAACCTAGTTTTCCACATCCAGGTAGTTGGTTTTCCCACAGACTTGGGTCCGAGTACCATGCAATGCCTAGGTTCTGTCCAAAACCTAGTTTTCTCTTTGCATGGGGCCTTGGCTTATCTTTAGCTCCAGGGGAGTTAGCTACTCAGCCAAGCCCCTTGAGTTTAACTACACGGTTAACGTTACCAAGCGCCTAGTTTGTTCTTTGTGAGGAGCTTTAGCTTCAGGGGAGTTAGCTCCTCAGCCGAGCCCCTCGTCAAGGAACGTAGCCCCTAGTGAGATTTTATACTTGAATTCTATAACCAACGGTTAGAAATAACAGAGGAACTGTTTCAACCCACCACCTGCGCCAACACGCAAGCCTTTCCCACAGACGGCGCCAATTATAGGGACACGATTCCTTTTGCGGCCCACTAACATTTTTGGGCTGATATATTAAAGGTCCCTGCAATATCATTTGTAGAGAGTGGGCTTGAAAAGCTAGCCGCTGGTCACGAGGCGATATTCCGGGCTCTTGGACTCGAACATTTAAACTCTAGGACGTCACACCCAAGGGAATGGGACTCCTCGGAGGTGATCTGAGGACCACTAGGGCCTTGTTCCGGTTATCCCTTGATGGATCTTTATCGTGAAGTCCGGTGTCATTGAGACGTTCTCTCCCATGTAGCCTCTCTCTTTTTTGGAGGTCCAATCGCCTCTAGTTTTCTACTTCCTCCCTTATTTTATACTTGCGTGCATTTATTGCCCTTCGTCCACGTGTAGGGTCAATCTTTACGGACACTGATATTTGTCCCATCAGTCCAATCCCGGAATTGTTGGGGATGGTTTGATAAAGCTGCAGAATACGGCTCTGTCAGGCGATGGGCCTTATCTGGAAGGGTAGTATGGATAATTTCCCCAAGATATTCTGGATTTTCTTACCAATTCACCCCTATACCAGTTTTACCCCTTCATCCTGGTGGAATCGTGGATCTGCCGAGGACTAACCTGTCCTCGGCTGCTTCCCAAAAATTGTTTTGTGCTGTGTGTTGTAGAGCTTGGGCCACAGCTCTCCTCGGATTGGGCTTTCAGTCTCTCTAAGGGCAAATGGGCCTGGTCCGTGATTTGTTGGGCCCCACAACTAGAGTTTGACTTTTTCCATTGCAAATTATTAAGAAGGATGCTTTGGCTTTTCTTAATTAGAGGACCTATTAGCTTTAGCTGTGTGTAGTCCAAACAAAGATGATTTCTCCCTTGTGATTTGTTTCAACTGTTGTTGTATTATGTATAGTCATTGATGGTTGCATTAAAGTTACTTTCAAAAAATGGGAAAGATGTGGATTCCATAGACATCAAACCTACAAAATCCTAGGAAGTTGAATGATTATCGTATATATATTTTATTCATTAATTTATTCTCTATCATCGACCTGTGAGATTTTTTCAATTCTCTTTAGTCAACGAGCAGGGAAAGTTGCGAGAGAGTAGAGGGATGACTATTGCAGTTTTGAAAAATTTATAGCCATACCATTCATTTGCTTTGTTTTGATGGGTTAGTTTTGAAACTATCCTAATGGGATTGAACTGAAAACCTTGTGAAACATACCATTCAATAACTTTGTTTTGGTGGATTAAGTTTGAAACTATTCTAATTGGAATGGGTCCAAACACTTATAACATGTTTTTTAAAGTAATATCTAATTTTAATAACTCAGCTTATGTATAACCATTTCATTTTTCCAATGAAGATACCTTAGCTTATCAATATGAATAATTCATTCTTGGTAGCACAAACTTGTGTGTTGTTTCTAGATATGATTCCTTTGTGACTCACTCTCAACTAAATTGCTTTGAAGTGAGTCTTGTTTGAAAATTAACTTAGGTTTATATGTATTCTTTTCTTGTTGGCAGATTGCAAAAAGAAGAGGCACTATAAGTTTGTGTGATCAAAGCAAGTGAAGTTGGTGAAAGACTTAAGGTTTGCTCTCTCTCTCTCTCTCTCTCTCTCTCTCTCTCTCTCTCTCTCTCTCTCTCTCTCTCTCTCTCTCTCTCTCTCTCTCTCTCTCTGTGTGTGTGTGTTTGTGGTGGGTTGTTGAATTGGGGCAAGCAGGTGGCTTGCATGGAGTAATAAGGTGGTTTTAGCTGATATTAGGAGTGTTGACTGTTTTGTGTAATATTGGATGATTGTTGTTGAGTTGTTTTTATTTGATTAATTCATTTTAAACGCTTCTCTCTATCTTTTTCACACATATGGAACGCTAAAATGGAATTGCATATTTAAAGAGATGTCCATTCTTAAAGAATATTGCTAGTAATGATGTTATAGTTACCAAATGTATTAATAACTTCTCTATTCATTTAAATTCATTGTTTGATTAGGAACATAGCTAAAAGTGAATGAGTAAAGATGATTGTTGATGAGTTGTTTTTATTTGATTAATTCATTTTAAACACTTCTCTCTATCTTTTTCACACATATGGAACGCTAAAATGGAATTGCATATTTAAAGAGATTTCCATTCCTAAAGAATATTGCTAGTAATGATGTGGTAATTAACAAATGTATTGATAACTTTTCTATGCATTTAAATTCATTGTTTGATTAGGAACATAGCTAAAAGTGAATGATTAAAGATGATTTGTTTCTTAAATTAAAGTGAAATTGTGTAAATGAAATGTATGTTAACTCTTGATTTGTGTTTTCATGAAATCACATTATAGGTATTTCTTGCAAATCACTTTATAGCAATGGATAAGAGCTGGATGAAAATTACCAATAGAAAGTCACAAGAATATTTAGATGGAGTTCAACAGTTTCTGAATTTCGCATCTAACCATGCATACCCGGATGGAACAATTTCATGTCCATGTAAAAAATGCGTGCATATGAATTCATGGCCTATAGATGTTGTACAGGCTCACTTAGTGTCAAAAGGGATTTGTAGGGGTTATAACCCTAGGGTTTTTAATGGGGAAATATCGTCTGCGAAGACTTCTACTGAAATTCCTAGTAGTCATGTCCAAGAAAACCTAATAGAGTATGCCGATCTTCGTGACATGTTGCATGACATGTTCCCCATACAAGATATGGCATCTGCGCCAATGGAAGAAGTCCCTAGTGCGTAACAACCCACAGAAGGTCCTGCAGAAGGTCCTAATGAAGATGCACTTAAGTTTATGAAATTGCTTGAAGATGCTAATCAACCTTGTTATGAAGGTTGTAAGTATTTTAGCAAATTGTCAGCCATTGTGCATTTGTACCACATGAAATGTCTTAATGGTTGGACTAACAAATCATTTACCATGTTGCTGGAATTTTTGCTTGATTTTCTCCCTTCAAATTCTAAGTTGCCAAAAGATTATTATGAGGCTAAGAAGATTATTAAAGATCTGGGCTTGAGTTATGAGAAGATTCATGCTTGTCCTAAAGATTGTGTTTTATATTGGAAGGAGAATGCCAACCTTGAAGCTTGTCCAAATTGTAACCTTTCAAGATGGGAAAGTAATAAGTCTAAAGGTCAACAAAGTACTAATGCTTCCTCCAAGAAAAGAAAAAAGAAAGCCAAGATTGCAACGACTATTTATGTCTCCTAAAACAGCCAATCATATGAAGTGGCATGCCAATGGTCGTGTGAATGACGGGTTAATGAGACATCCTGCTGATTCTGAAGCTTGGAAGTCATTTGACTGTAAGTATGTAGAGTTCTCATCCGAACCTCGTAATGTGAGGCTTGAATTAGCAGCTGATGGATTCAACTCGTATGGAAATATGAGTACTACTCATAGTACATGGCCTGTCATTTTGATCCCATACAATCTCCCTCCATGGATGTGTATGAAAAGATCTTATTTCATGCTATCATTATTGATTCCTGGTCCAACCTCACCCAGGAACGATATTGATGTTTTCTTACAACCCCTAGTAGAAGAATTGAAGGAGGTATGGGATGTTGGAGTAGAAACGTTTGATGTGTCTTCCAAAAAATCATTCCAAATGCATGCTGCATTATTGTGGACCATAAATGAGTTTCCTGCATATGGTGATATCTCAGGTTGGAGTACCAAAGGATCTCTTGCATGTCCCTCTTGTAACTATGATAATAATCTCGTTGGTTAAGATATGGAAGAAAATTTAGTTACATTGGACATAGACAATTCTTGGATAGTGATCATAGATTTCGTAAGCAAAAAAAATCATTTGATGGGAATATTGATAAGAGATCAGCTCCTATTACAATATCTGGAGGGGAAATCATGTTACAAACGGATGCTGTAGCCGATCATGTGTTTGGGAAGAAAAAAGTTCATTTGACCAATAAAAGAAAAAGAGGGGAGGAAGCCTTAACTGTGTGGAAGAAGAGAAGTATATTTTTCACCTTACCTTATTGGGAGTACCATGTGTTGCGTTACAATCTTGATGTGATGCATATTGAGAAGAATGTAGTTGATAATATAATTGGCACATTGTTGAACTTGGATGGCAAGACAAAGGATAACTTGAAGGCACGCCAAGATTTAAAAGATATGGGTATAAGAAGTGAACTTCACTTGAAAAAGTTTGGGAATGACCAGACATGTATGCCACATGCTTGCTACCATATGAATGCTAGTGAAAAGGATGGTTTTCTGCGAGTTTTGAAAGATGTAAAAGTGCCAGATATATATTCTTCAAACATCTCACGTTGCGTTAACTCAAAGAAAGCAAGATTAGTGGGATGAAGAGCCATGATAATCACATCTTAATGCAGCAGCTTTTTCCAATAGCAATACGTGGATCTTTGCCCCCTGAAGTGAGTAGGCATTTAATTGACTTATCTTGTTTCTTTAGGGAGATATGTTCCAAAGTTCTAAATGTGGAGGAACTTGGGGCTCTTGAGAAGAGAATTGTAGTGACATTGTGTGAGTTGGAAAAGATATTCCCTCCCTCTTTCTTTACCGTGATGGTACATGTAGTTATGCATTTGGCTAGCGAAGCCAAAATTGCTGGTCCAGTTCATTATCGTTGGATGTATCCCATAGAGAGGTAACACATATAGGAACTTGGTCTATTTGTTTATTTGTTTATTTTTTTATTTATTTTTTTTAAACTTACCAATTGCACGTTGTTGATCTTGGGTTTTCCAATAGGTACTTGTCAAGGCTTAAGTCTTACGTGCATAATAAAACTTATCCAAAAGGCTCCATTGCAGAAGGATATATAGCAGAGGAATGCTTAACATTCTGTTCACGTTATTTTAAATCTGTTGAAACTGTATTTAATCGACCTGTAAGGAATGTTGAGGAATCCATGGGTGCAGTGGTGAGCATTACACTATATTCAAATTCATGGATCCAAGCACATCGTTATGTGCTATTCAATTGTGAAGAAATCACCCCATTTCGCGAGTAAGTGATATCCTTGCGTATCCTTTAACGACATTCCAATGCAATACTTTAGCTTAACACTAACACGTTTGTGTACACAGTGAACATATAGCAGAGATTAAGGCTGGTTTCCCTTCTCATGTGACTAATGATGTTATTCAAAAGCAGCACATAGAGAAATTCTGCAACTGGTTTAGGGAATATGTAAGTAAAGCATATATACATATATAACACTATTTTCGGTTGTAACACTTTAGATAGCATACTTATAATAAAAGTTTTTCTCTATAATAGGTGATATCAATGGATACCTCTAAGAAAAAGGAAATCTCTGATAAAGTTAGATGGCTTGCTCGATATCCAGATAATGAAGCAAAACGGTTCAAGCGTTATGTTATAAACGGTTTGAAGTTTCGCACCAAAGATTTTGAGGCAACTAGGAAAACTCAAAATAGTGGAGTTTGTGTTGTTACTGAAGGTGGTGCTATTTATTATGGTGTACTAATCGATATTATTGAGTTGAACTACTCTGACAAGTATCGGTATGTATTATTCAAATGTCAATGGGCTGACGTTATTAGTGGGAGAGGATGCAAAAAAGATGAGTTTGGATTTCCCCTTGTCAGTTTTTCAAGATTGATACACACAGGTGATTAATTGATTGATGAACCTTATGTATTAGCATCCCAAGTTTCGCAAGTATTTTATGTGGAGGATGTGAGACATAAAGATTGGGTTGTAGTGGTCAGAACCAAACCTAGGGAGGTGTTTGATGTTGGTATTCACGCTTTAGATGATGATGATGATGAAGTTGATACATATATGGAGAATGTCCCTTATAATGTAACTACTGATGATGCATGTGATGATGTAAATGACAACCATGCTTGGGCTCGAGTTGATGAAGAAGGAACCATTTATGATACACCGTTGATTAGTGAGGATGAATTTCTTGAACAAGACTTTATCAATGATGAAGAGCTTAGCGATGATGTTTATGAGTCTAATGACGATGAGTCCAATGATGATGGATCCAATAATGATGAGTCTAGTGATGATGACTAGGTTGTGCCCCTTCTTGCACATTCTTTAACAAAATTCATTATTGCTTAATAGGGAAAAAAAAAAAGAAAAAAAAGGGTCTTTTTAACACTTAACTGAGTTGTTTTGTAGCAATTTACATTGAACTTCATAGAATGGATGAATGTTAAAGTGACAAATACTAACTTCTTATTAAGTATATATTATTTTTGCTATTATGATGAACTTTATAGTAATTTTATTACATGTTTCTTAATTGGGGCTTGAAATTATTATTATTATTTTCTAAATTCCAAAACATGTTATCTTGACTTAAGCCTACAACATTGTACTTGTTAAATTCTAATGTTGAATTATATGACTATATAATAATTTGTATTGTTTTAGTGTTGAAAAGTAGTTGGAGTTGTTGTATTTGCAATTACTTGTACCATTACTTGTCATTGTGCTTATGTACTTGTTTATTTTAGACTTTGATAGTTGAAATGGCAAGGCGAAAGGCAAATCTATGCACACCTCCCAAGAGTGTTACATTACAAAGAGCTTCTTCACAAGATGCGGATGAAGTGGGGGACCAAGAAATGCATGGCGCTTCTACACAAGCTTCTACACAAGTTTCTACACAAGGTATAAGCTTTTTAGTCAAAAGTTTACCATTTATATAGAAGGTATGGGTAGAAGCAACTGAATATGAATATATATATGATTTGATTTGAGGAAGATCATTTGTAAAGATACATTAACCATTAAAGGAGAAGATTCTATTGAGTTTTGAAGAAAGGAAGCAATGAAAAGTACAATAAGTGAACAAGATATGTCCCATTATTAATTGGTCAAAATTTAAATTGATGACAACTATAGCTAACTCCCACATATGTAAATTATTAATATTTTCACAAGGCATAAAGATGAGTCAATTTGATTCATAAATGTTTAAGTGTAGATTATGAAAAAGAGTAAGTTTTGAAATCTCACATTGGCTAGAAAAAAATTATAAGAATGTGCATTATTTTAAATAATTAGGAGTAGGAAGTTATTATGTTATAATTGTGATAGTAGTGTAGCTATTGTTTATGGTGTAAGTTTAATCTTGTAAGTTATCTAATGAGAAAGTTTAGGAGACAAACTTTATTTGATGTGTTATCAGTGTAAGAACACTTTAGGTATATTGGGGATTATAACAAATTTAAATTGTGTCTGCATGTTGTGTTACTTGCATTTATTGTTTTGCTTATTTGTCAACAATGCATTAAATTTGATTGTATCTTTCCTTTCTAGTAATTATACATCTTTTAAGCTTTATTAATGCATCATTTGCTTCAAGCTAGATCCCACTTATAGTTGCAACATTTCATGACGAAACATGTGTGGGTCTATGTTAGGTTTACCTTTTCAAAGTAATTGCCGAATAACACCATAATATCTTGTTAATTCAATCAACATTGTAAACCAACAGGATTATATATGCAAATATAATAAAATGGTTTTGTCAAGAAGTTATTTCAAGATCAACAAAGGTATTTATGTTTGTAGTCTGAGTCTTTTTAGATGAAATTTTCAAGGAAAACCAACTTATCATACATAGGGCATATGAGATCATGGGTCATATTCATGATACAAAATATGGTTTGCACATGCATATTTATTTACTATTTTTTCCAGATGGAGTAGAAAAAGAGAAAGTTAGGCTTACCAAGAGAGAAAAAAAATTGACTGATACCATAAATTTGATAACATTTTTTTTTTAATATTTCCACTGCCTCATCAAGGTTTATGCAATTACTCACATGTTGCAAAAATAATAATAACCACCCATGTTTTAAAAGGCTAGTTTTGCATGTTTTGTTGTTTGACATTGGATATTTTCTCCTTTTAGGATCAGATGTGCAACCAGCTAAACGTGTCACTCGCGGGCCAAACAAGTACTTGGAAATTTGGGATCTTCCTGATGATCAAGAAATTGAGTTGCCGCTAAATAGCATGCATCAGCCAGTTGATGAGGGGGCGAGGACTTTCACTGGTTTCTTGGGTACGATTGCACGGAAACCTCACATGCGATTAAATACCTTGACTGGAAGGCCATGCCAGAAGAACTTAAAGAAGAGTGTTGGCGTCTTGTAAAGGTATTAAAGAAGTTATAACACTTGTAATTATGACATTTTGTACTAGGTTTGACATAAGTATTTTAGCATGAAAACATTTGTAATTTGATAACTCAACTATTTGATTGTAGCGAAAATACTAAGTCCCTGATAATCCTGAGGCATATGAGGGTCTGAAGAAATTTACTTTACAAAAAATTGGAAAGGCTTGGAGAGATAATAAGTGCAGGCTGAAGGCTAAGTATTATATATCGGATTCAAGAAACAAAGCAAGGGTGAAGAGCAACGGACCCAGGAAACGCATACCAGAAGATTGGAATATACTTGTTGATCATTGGTATTCTGATGATGCAGTGGTATGTTTTTTTTTTTTTCTCTTTTCCATCATGGATCATACTAAAAGTAAAATAATTATTGAGAAATTAAGAAAATACATATTGGATTGTTTTCAGATAGGATTAGTTAGAACTTTTATGTTGGTTTTTTGTGAAACTGGTATATATGAGATCGAAGTTGTGTTTCATATTTCATATTTGTTTCATTTGGTAGAAGTCTTGGAGTAACTGTTGGTTTGTCAAGGTTCAAAAACAAAGACAAGTGTGTGGTGTGGAGATTTTTTTAATAGGTTCTAGCTTTCTTTTAAGATTTTTTGTTTTGGCCTATAATGATTCTTTTTAAAATGAGTTAGCTTTCTTAAAAGTGCCTAGTTTTCATTTATCAAAAGTATTCATCATTAAATCAGTACTGTTATATCAATCATTGAGCTTCTAGTCCAAATGGAAGATATAGGCATGCTATGCTCCTGTAAATGAAATAGCATGGGAAACTTGGATCTCTTAACGCCATGATAAAAGATGCTCAGCCAAAATTTATTACCGTTAGCATGCAGTTTCTCTCATTCTTTTATACCAAATGATTTTTTTGAGCATTCTGGCTTTATTTAGCTAAAAGTGGCTTTATTTAGCTAAAAGTAGCTTTAGATACATAAAACATACTGTATATAAACATGTAATTTTGTTGAATGTAGATAGAGTCAGATAAGAATAAGGACTGTCGCTCTAAACAGGATGACATACATACTGGTGGTTCGTGTGGCTATGCTATGCACACTGCAAAAAAGGTAATAAGTATTATGACTATTTTTTAAATGATTTTGACTTCTCCTAAGTTTATGTGGAACCAATATTCATTACCACATAAATATGTTGTTCATAATGTAGGCAAAAACAGATGGACATCCCGTAGAGCGTGCAATATTATTTCAAATTCTACACACTCGTAAAGATGGATCTGCAGTTAATCCTGTAATGAAAGAAAAAATGGTAAGTAATTTCTGCATTATAGTTGGGGGTAAACAAAATAGGAATTCAAGAAACGATATTATAGTTTTTCCCTACAAAGTTGTCTCAAAGATGAGTTTTATTCAAATAATTCAAGTCCTAGGTCTTGCAAAATATTGTATAACTATCATGTCTTTTTCGACAAAAACCAAGCATAAGAAGAAATCCCATGTGGTTGTTTGAACACTTGTGTAACTATTTTGAATCAATGATAATAGTTATGAATGATTCTTTAAAATGATATCATACTATATGTAACAATAATCATAATGTTATGAATGATTCTACCGTCAAAAAATTGAAAGATGACGAAATTTTAAAGTGATATCGTACTATAAGAAACAATAATCATAATGTAATTTTTCTTTCTTTCTTTCTAGTGGCACCATATCATCTTGACAATTAGGCAACTTATCAATCTTATATATTGACATAAAGTGTAAAGATATTAATTACTCTCAACTTACATAAAGTGTAACCATATTAGGTGACTGCTAGTAGTGCTGCAAATTAATCTTAGAGTATATATACAACTTGCTAAGATTTTTATTACAACAATTTTAGTCATTATATACACCCCGAAACTTTGGAACACATTATGTTCTTAATATATATATATATATATATAACTTCTATTGTAAAATTTGTAATTAGAATAGTCTAATACCATATGTGGAATCTACATAACAAATACTCTCCAATTTTTAATAAAAAAAAGTAAGGTTAAAAAAAACATATGTTAGTTTGGTGCTACTTTGGTTAGTCTAATACCTTTAGAGGAACACTGTGCCTTGCTCTAAGCGTGGGTCCTCCTACTACAATTGCCAAGCTAGCAATCAGTCCAACCCTTACAACCGTGGCTGCAGCGCCATTAGAAGGTGCAGGGGTTAATTTGTTTAATTTGTTTTTTTGGTTTTATATTTTTATTTTTGTTTTTAAGATGGGGTTTGATTAATTGTTATACATGAAGAAAACGAAAGAGATTGGGATTGGTAGTGATGGATCATTGTTGTTGTTGTTGCTATTGACATATGTTGTTATTGTTGATGGAAATATTGTTGTTATAATTATATTTGGAATATGTCTTTGTACAAGTCTTTCTCATAAGATCTATCTAGACTTTTATTTTTATTTTTATTTTGTCCATGCTTTTGCGTTATGGTTAATGGGTTTTGTTTTTTTCCTCTGTTTATTTGGTTATTTTGGATGAAAGATCTGTGCTTTAGGCTTTATCTGTATTTGTTTTTGAAATGTTGGGCTTTGTGATATTAGTGTAATTTGGACTTATTTTGGTTTGTGGTTTAATTTGTTTGTCATGCATTGGCTCTTTGGAATAATTTGGATTTTTTCAATCAAATACTATTAGTTTTAATCTTACATATATTTTGGTACTAACATACGTAATAATTAGCAATATTGTTTTTTTCTTAAGGACATGAGTTGTGATACATTGATTTTCAAGTAGGGACAAAGCTTAAAATAGACCACATATGGGTAGTGTTTCCTCCATCGTCAGCAACAATAAAATCTAAATCCTTGAAATCTGTTCGTTTTCATTTATACGTTGACCTTATAATGCCAAAAAATTTTGGTTTCACAATCACCACATAATGGATGTATATGACTTCCTTTTTTTTTTTAAAGACGTTCATGTGGTGAGTTGCTTGTAGAATGTCAATTTTCTCTTAGGGGTTATTGGTTGTTGTGGCAAAGTAGCACCAACAATTTTGGTACTGGTGCCTTCGGTTGTGGTGAGGGGGACACTAGCTTTGTGTGCATAATTTTTGCATCGTTTTGAGTTTTATCGGTGCGTGCTTGTCCTATCCTAAATATATGTATATATATGTTATGGGGTCATTTTAAATATATGATTTCTAACTTCTTTTTGTTTTGTTCAAACTCATATCAGGACAAAATGAAGGATTTGTTGGTTGACCCTAACAATCAATTGCAGTCATCTAACACAAGTGGTAGTATTTTATGGTCAAGAGATGATGTGTTTGCCAAAGTGATGGGTAAGGAGCACAAAGGTCGCATTCGTGGGGTAGGATTTGGTCCAACCCCAAGTGGTCAAAGTAGCAAGACTGCTCTCACGGACAGTGAAATACGATCAAGTCAAGCAAGGGACAACGAAGTTGCACAATTGAAGGCTTCCTTGGCTACTATGGAGGAGAAACTAGTAGGCTTTGACGAAATAAAGGAAAAACTTAGTAAATTCAAAGAAATGGAGCAAAGAATGGCTCGCATGTTTCAACAAATGCAACAAACTACACAATGCAATCAGATATAATAAATGACTTGAGTGTCAATTTATATGTAGTAGGAAAGGAACGTTAAATGTATGGTTGCTAATTAATATTTACTTGTGGTAATTAGCTACAAAGATAATTACATATTTAGTAATTACATTAGTTGGAAAGATGTTTATTGATTTAATAATTAGTATTTACTTGTGAATTGTGATGGTATGAATCTATTGATATGTAACATTGATAAAGGGGGGTGAAGGAAAAAGATTTCTAGAAGCACCTTGTTATTAATAGATGTTTATGGAATTATGTGGTGACAACTTTGCATCCTTTCAATTCTATATCAAGGGACCTCCCAACACCAATCATTTTGATTTGATCCCATTAGTAGTGGTAGTTGTGCCTCTGCTTGGTAATTTCAAAACTAGGAAGTTGCAAAGAGAGGTGTCCCTCACATAAAAGATCAAGAAACATGTCTTCATTTAACTTGTTCCCATTTTTTACCTTGATAATATTTTCTTGTCATTCTATTTTATTTATACCCTTATTAAGTAACCATACTTTGTATGTAGGATGCTCCTCTGATCGAACAATCTCCAGCTCTCCCCAAATCATCAGCCGCATCTTATCAACCAGGAAGCGTATAAGTTTTATCTTGGAGTTCTTGGACTTTTTTGTGTACAGAGAACTATGGAAGAATAAACGCATTTCTTGCAAGTGTTGAAAGACATTTTTAAACACTTTAGAATTTTGATTATAGTATTAGATTAATTTTAGCGGTTGTTTTATTCAAATGACCACATCTTTTTTTTTGTTAATTTTAAGATGGTGGTTATAGACAATGTTATGTATTTGATAATATATTTCTATGTTAATATTACGTTAGTTTCAAGATATTTGTGGTGTTGTTAATTAATTACATTTATGGTATTGTGTTAGTAGAGCTAAAACTATTACAGGTCCTTTGTAACAGGTTTTGAACCATTTATTTATTAGCAAACAGCAGTTTTAGAACCCATCGAAAAAAAAAAAAAAAAAAAAGACCTATAGCGGCGGTCAAAAAGCGCCGCTAAAGGTTCACATTATACGTTTGAAATAAATACCTATAGCGGCGCTTATCGCCTGCCACTAAAGGTTAAAACATATAGCGACGGGCATGCACCTGCCGCTAAAAGTACATTTAGTTGATCTGACCGATTGTCTATAGCGGCGCTGTTTGCCCGCCGCTAAAGGTAGGGACAATAGCGGCGGTCCATGACCGCCATTACAAGTTTGTCTATAGCGGCGCTCTTTGCCCGCCGCTAAAGGTAGATACAATAGCGGCGGGCATTACCCCGCCGCTAAAAGTGAATCCCACGAATTTTGAAGACATATTGCGGCGATTTTATGCCTGCCGCAATAAACATTCACCCGCCGCTAAAAGCTATATCTATAGCGGCGCTTGTAGCGACCGCCGCAATATACCTATAGCGGCACTGCAGCACCGACGGGACCGCCCGCCGCAATAGCACCCGCCGCTATAGGTCAAATGTACCTTTAGCGGCGGTTTTTGGGGCTTTAGTGGCGGTTCTGGACCGCCGCAATAGCCCCTTTTTCTTGTAGTGGAAAAAGTACTGCCAATGAACTCCTTGTTTCATAACAGAGCATGATAGCAATTATTCATAACACATAGGTATTTATCAATAGAAATTGAGTACATCTAATGACGCATATGGCTTGTCAGCCCTTGTAGGGTATTTAAAGCAAAATAATAACACCAGTACATACGATCCTCAACCAAGTTGAAGCATCGTTTCCGCCAATGAGGATTAATATAAAGAACACTGACTATACCCAAAAAGAAAATAATGTAAGATACCCAAAAACTCGAAAAGAAGGGTAGAAGACCAACTTCATACCATTTGCCGTCACTTGCCTTTGAAGAATTTTGTGGTGATGGAGGTGATTCATCTATAACAGTGCAACTTTTCATCTGTGTGTATAAATATAATGGGTGCCAGTGCCACCTCATTGAAGAAGAAATCCTCTCTCTTTCTCTCTTAAATTAAGTGATCTAAAGGACTAGATAACCGCGTCTAGATATGAGTATGACCTCCAATACAGTGACATTTTGTTCTGTGTCCAAAACTCCAAATGTCTAAAACAATATTAAAACCAAAGTGGCAGTGGGGAACTTTGATGATGCTGTCACCTTATTTTCTTCTTCTCGTCGCCGTCGACCACTACACTGTCTTCTTCGTCGACCACCACTGCTTCCTTCCGATTATTTTTTAGTTTAAAATTTTTAATCATATCTTCATTTCCTCCGAGTCAGCCACACAAATTTGACAACATTTTTAATTGAGATGGCAAATTTTTACTAGTTTTCATCTAGGTTTATTACTAACATCACATTTTTACTTATTATTAACAATTTATCATATCAGTAAATGTTCAATTTTTTTGTGTCTATAAACTTTCTCATTTGACTTAATCTTCCATGTCATACTATTGGTAAGCCTATACGTGTAATATTTTATTCTTTTATTTTTATTTTTTAGTATTTTTTTCAAACCCTATGCATGTTTTTCATTGGTTAGAATATAAGTGGGTCAAAGTATACATTTAATTAGTTAAATTGATTAGGTCTTTTAAAAAACCAAAAGTTAAATTTATTAAGAATTACAATGGTGTGAACATGTAAAGTGATGAAGTGTAAACTCGTCAGTCGTGATAGGCAGATGGAACTCCCCGTCAGCACCTGTGTATCTTCAAAAAAGGGGGTCACCGGTGTGGTGCCTGCCACAACGCCTCCGATGCCAAAGTTAGAACAGTAAAGTAATTCACAAAACTAGAAAGTAATAGGTATTGTCTTAGAGTTTCAGTATATCTGTCCCTTATGCTGCCAATGTAAGGACTTTATATATGTGATCTTGACTGCTAGCCATTGGGTTGTTAATGCCTCTCTTTTGTAACGCCTCCAGCCCAATTATGGGGCTTTTATTAGGCTCCAACGGTCTGTTTTGTTGGTTTCGTAACTGCCCAGGTTACTTGCTGGCACTATTGAATGACTTTCCTTTTCTCGTCCATGATGGCTTGTTCGTTGTCAGGGGTGACCTCGTCATTAGGTTGACCTCGTCAAGGTAATGTGTTCTCGTCACTCCCATCAGTTGCCCCCCAGGTTCTGTGGTCGTCAGTGACATGTCATTAGGGCCACAGAAGGTGAAAGGTTTCTTTTCCTGAGTTGTTTGTGACGCTTGGGGTTTCGTTTCGAATTTAATGTATGATGGCAGCGCAATATGGAACGTGGCCACGTGGCACATGCTGATTAAGAGTATTGATGGCATGACCCTTGGGTTTTCCGCTACTTTTCAGTTTCCTTGGATTTTTGGTTTCAAAAACTTTTCTTTTTCCTTCACTCTGATTTTTCTTTCTTTTCCTGCTCCGAGTGTTTGTCTCTTTTGCTTGTTTCTGTGATTATTCCGATTCTGCTCTGGTGACTTTGATCTTGCTCCGGCGACGAATTTCTCCGGCCTCGACTGTTTCGCTTTTCAAGGTACGCTACTTCTTCAATTTTTCTCAGATTTTTTCTTCGTGACCCCCTTATAGATTCCTGATTTTTCCTTTGTCTTTTACTTTTGTTGTTTTTGTGTTTGATATATGGGCATTTAGGATTGGGTATCCTTTTTCATGGTTAGTTCTTCTGAGGTTTGGGTAGCTTGCCCCTCAGTTTCTTTATTTTTTGTTCCCTTAAGGGCGGCTTTGGATGTTTCTGGGGACTTTTTTCCTTTGATTGGGGACTATCTTTTTGAAGGTAGTGGGTTGAGTGTAGTTCTAGGGGAGCTATCTCCAATTTTTGGCCGGTCATTAGCTTGGTTTGAGGGAGAGACGAGGAGGATGTCAGAGGTGAGATCCAGTGAATTAGACACTGGGTTGTCGTCTAGCGGTGGCCCGGTCCGGGGTGATACAGTCGTTTCCACCCCTCGTTAGGTTAGGGCTTTTTACGCTCTTAACGAGGAGCATGGGCTGGATGCTGACACAGTGGCTAGGTTTAAGGATAAGTTCCAATTTCCTGCGCGGGTCCGCGTTCGTCGGCCTAGTCCTGAGGATCGGGTCTGCCACTTCTTTCCTGGTGAAGTATGCTTCTACGAGGCTGCTTTCACTTCTGGACTTAGGCTACCCGTCCATCCTTTGGTGATGGAGCTCCTGGACCACTTTGGCATTGCCCCCGGGCAACTCATGCCTAACTCTTGGAGGATAGTTATCAATTGAATGGAGATTTGGCTAGCTGCCAACGAAGATATGATCAAAGTGAGTGAGCTCGTCCACATCTACCATTTAAAGGAATCGAAAGAGTATGGGTATTATGAACTAGTCCCTTGGACGAGGGGGACTAGAATCATCAAGGGTTTAGCCTCGTCATTCAGGTACTGGAAGTCACGTTTCATTTTCGTGTTCGAGGATGACTTTGAGACCCTTTCTAGCAAGGCTTGGGGTGATATCCCAAGGTTACTTCATCGGTGGGGAACCCCCAACTTAGGTGCGTCCATGTTTCTTCTCGTCTGTTTATTTTCGTCTTGCATGTTTGGTCATCACTAACCACTTGTTCATTTTCTTTTGCAGTTAAAGAATGCCCCAAATTGAAGAGCAAATACCAGGGTCGTGTTTAGAAGGCAATCAAATACGCAAAGTCGATTGAGAGTTGGGACGATCTCCTTGACCCATGGACGCTTGCTTTCTACTGCTTAGGCTTGGATCCATCTCTTTACGTTTTGCGCAACATTAACATTGAAGAGAAGAAGAGTAAGTGTTTACCTCGTCAGTACTGACCTCCATTTGCGTACTTTGGATTTCTTAGTCGTTTTTTTTTTTTAGAGATGACGACCAAGTTCAACAAAGATATGTACGCCAAGATGAGGTCCAAGAAGGACAAACCCTTGGCTAATATTGGCAAAAAGGGAGTTCCTATTACGGGGAAGGGTCTGTCTGTCCTCCCCTCTGTAGATGCCACTCCCATCGTCTCGAGAGTTGAGAGTCTACGGGTGGCTTCACCGGCCACTTCAGTTGAGGAGATCCCTACCCTGTCATCAAAGAGGTTGAGACTGTCAGCCAAAGACAAAGAGAAGGAGAGAGTTGGCTCGTCCATCTTTGACGACGAAGGTGTGGCTATGGAGCGGGCACATAACGTTGTGAAGGCTGAAGACCTTAAGGTCTTTTCTGGAGTGCCTCTCAATGTGGTTGCAAGTCAGCACATTCATAAGATTGTGTAGGTAAGGCTGTTTATGCATTTTCCTTGGTTTCTTTTCACATCAATTTCCCCATTCTCTATTTTTTTTTTTTTAACTGACGCATTTAGCTTGCTTCGTCAGGTGTTGGGGGAGAGCCTTCACCTTGCTTCTGAGTGTCTCACTCAAGAGGCTAAGGTGGCTTCTTTGACGTCTAGGATGGAGGCTCTGGAGAAGGAGAACTCGACGCTGAAAAAGGACCTCATAGAGTCGATGGACGAGGCTGCCGCATTAAAGGAGAAAGTCAAGGCTTTGAATTCTGACCTTAGGGTTGAGCGTCAGCTGAATTTGGAGAAGGATGACCA